>CM074733.1:121532875-122860284 GCA_037367245.1 Phrynocephalus guinanensis
GACTTCATAAAGCTGTTGGAACATCACATATATATGGTAATCTCATTTTAATGTGTCGCTTAAAAAGAATAATAAAGTAAAGCATGGACAAAATGTGTTGGAGGAAATAAGGCTGCCCAGCTCTGTGCTGATTTGCTCTAACCCACTGGAGTATGTGGTTTCATATTCTGGTGCGTATGCTCAAAATTTACATAAGGAATACCACAACTTCCTGTCAACAGCACCTTCCCAGAATATGTTTCAGAGGAAGTGATTAAGATGAGCTAAGGTGCTGCTTTACTTTGCAAGTATTTGCTAAAGATCTAGTCTCTCTCTCCACATTTCATTCCACTTCTTCCAGCAGAGTCAATGGGCTTTCAAAAATTCATCAGAGCTAATGATCCAATGACTATCTTAAGTCCAGACTGCTCAGCCGTTGCAAGGTCCATCCAATCCTACATCCAGAGATGACTCAGCTGCTGCAAGATTGTATCATGTCAGTCTTCCACATAAATAAACCAGGCAGGCACCCATGCTCTCTTGGAAGCAGAAACTGAAAATGGAGAGAGGTGTACTTAAAGTAGTGGCCAAAATGATTTATGCCAGCTAATGAGCCCTTGATGCACTGTTGGAGTGTAGGCCTCTCCTAACCTCCCTCATAAAACAGGCCATTTAGTATGAAGAATATTATTTCTACCTTTAGCTTAATGGTAATGGTTTCCTGAGTTTGTAACAGGAAATGCAATGGAGGGGGAAAGCAAGCAGAGCCACCACCTGCACTGTTCAGATAACCACACTTCTTGACACGGTGAATTATGAAGCTTCAGAGGAGACAGTATCAATACAAACCCATTTAGAGGCAGATTTTTCCGCTGTTGCTGTTCAGTTTCCTCCCCGCACTTAGATTCCAGCCCAGTTTTGAAAACAAAAGGCCAAAGAGCAAGAAAAAAAGAGGGGAAGATTCCCTGCACTAGGAAATGTTGTGAGGAAAATTTGGACTGCTGTGCTACTGTTTCACATGCAACTGGAAAAATGAGCCAAAAGCAAAAGTCATGAAAGCTGTGTTCATTAGATTTTTCATAAGCCAATGGCGGGGTTGATCCTATTTAGGTAGCCCAAACTAAACAAACAAATAACTTTCAGTTTGACAACTTATGTTACTGGCTTTCTGTGCTCATTCCAGGATCAAAATGCTAGCAAACATTAAAGACACATTTAAAGACAATTTGTTTCAGCAGTATGAATATGATCATCCAATGTAGTGAATCATAGAATCATAAGAGTTGGAAGAGACCTCAAGGGCCATCCAGTCCAATCCCCTGCCATGCAGGAACCCCCATCACAGGATTCCCGACAGATGGCCATCCAGCCTCTGCTTAAAAACCTCCAAAGAAGGAGACTCCACCACCCTCCGTGGCAGCATATTCCACTGCTGAACAGCTCTAACTATCAAGAAGTTCATCCTAATGTTCAAATGGAATCTCTTTTCCTGCAGTTTGAAACCACTGCTCCAAGTCCTAGTTTCTGAATCCTCTGAAAACAAACCTGTCCCCTCTTCGATATGACATCCTTTCAAATATTTAAACATGGCTAACATGTTTAATTTCATCCCCATCACTTCCTTGGAACTGACTGGCTCTCAGTAGGAGAGCAATGGGCCAAGAGATAGATTTGTCTATTTCCTGGAACAGTGACACAGATTATAGGCAACTGAAATTACCACTTCCTCTTCCTGGTACTCAGTACTATTAATACAGACTCTGCATCATAGACAGTAAACCTAGGAGGCATATAGAAAATAAAATATAACTTTGAAACTCACAGGGCAAAACCCTGTTCATGCCAACTATGGGGCATAAGGCTGATGAAATTATTAGCCAAGGCAATTTTCTCCTCCCACCCCCTGGCCCCCAGGGTCCCAAGCGATTTCCTTCATCATCAAGAACCTGCAGGAAAGGAGGTGAAAGTATTTAAAGGCTCGTTAACTTATCACACAAGCAGGAATTTTCTGTAAACAAATACTTCCTTTCCATCCTGTAGCCCCCAACAGAATCTGAAATTTTCTTAGACCTGAAAAATCATCACCTGTAGGCTTCCTCTTCTCCAAGTGCCATGTCCTTGTAGAATGTTGTCCATCAGTAGCATGATCTGGTTTTTCTCTCTCCAAAGCCTTAGGATACAAAACTTAAAGTGTTTCAAGCATTATGTTGTTAGGCTTAACGGAGAGTCTCTGTTTACTGTTTATTTTGAGAATGTGTATGATGTAGCTGTGTTCCTCACAAATAGAAATAGATTCATGTAGAAAGCTACCATGAAATGTAGGTAATCCAAGATGGCAACACATGCATTTCTTAAAGATGCTGGCTTACATCTCTCATCCTTTAGTTCAGTGGTTCTCAACCTTCCTAATGCCGCGACCCTTTAATACAGTTCCTCATGTTGTGGTGACTCCTTGCCCTGCTTGGAAGAGGCCACAAGCCCTCTTTGGTAGGCCACAGCCTACCGAGCTGTAACTCACTATTTCCTACTTCCTCCCCCTCCTCCTCCAGACTCAAGCTGTTTGTGCCTTTTTCTTCACTGGCTCATGGCGACCTCTGTGAAATCTTCGTTTGACCCCCAAAGGGGTCCCAACCCCCAGGTTGGAAGAACAACTGCTTTTGTTTGTTGGATAGCTGAGAAGGTTGGAGTATCTAGGCTGGGAGTTTGATTCGCCACTGCACCTTCTGGGAGCAGCCTTGGGCAAGCTGCACATTGCCACAGGGCCCACAGAAGAAGGGAATGGTAAACAATTTCTGAGTACTCTATACCTTGAGTACATTGGAAAGGACTGCCATAAGTCAAAATCAATCTGGCAGCACACAATAATATTTGTACAGTATGTGATGCAGCAAAGAGACTGAAAGAGACTCCTTGCATTTTGTGGGCAAACTGAAGCACTCTGTAATTTTGTGGCAAAAGACCCCTTAACTGGAATTAATTTCCATTTCTAGGATAAAACTGGATACATTAATTCTAGGATACATTAATGCAGTTCCGGAAATCATAAGGCAAAATCTTAAACTCTTCAGTTACTCGGTTGGAAATGCAGCCTCGATCAAGAGAAAAAAAACAGAAAGCACTGTTGTCAGAAGCAGTTTTCCCCTTGTCCAATAAGAAAAGCATTTCCAGTCTTCACTCTTGGCTCGCTGAAATACTGGGAGGGATCTGGAGTTTTATGAGGCTAGGTTTTCTTCAACAACAGTGCTCCAGTGCATCCCCTCGCATCTCCATAGCTGTTCCTGGGGAGTCAGGGGAGTGTCCTTCAGCAGACCATTATGCCCTCTTAAAAGCCTTTTCCTTCAGATGAAGGATTTCACACACACACACACACACACACACACACACAACCACACACAAATGCTGTGTGAGGGTAATCCCATGGCTTATTATTTATTCTGCATTTTCAAAGCCTAAGAAAGAAGCACAGCCTTCAAGAACATTGCTAGCTTAGTGCATTTAGGTAACACCACACCCACATTGTCGGCTGGCTGGCTAGCTGGCTTGTGAGAAGCTCTAATTCTGCTCTGTAGCATAGCTGTACATCTGCTGCAAAGAGAAAACTGCAGATATAGGGCTGCGGTGGTGTTGCTTTCTAGACCAATATACTGTATGCAACACACTCTGCAGTGAACAGACCTGACCAGGTTCTCTCTACAATCAACACAATGTAACACAGATGAGAATACTGTATATTCATTTATGAGATTGCATTTAAAAAAATCAGAAGCTGCTTTACTTAAGCCAGTCCCAGACATTATCTTCCAAAACTCAGCCACAGGATGACTCAGAATGATACTTTGCCGTTGAAATGTTAGAAGCTGACAAGGAAGCTGTGCTTTCTTCAGTTCATTGCACACGCTGCTGCATTGTATTTAACTGTGAGCGATGTTTTACTGTGTCTTGAAGTGTAGAGAAAGAGAAAGTAGGCCTACATCTTCCATCAGACCTGCACCATTAGTCATCTACAAATCTCATGTGTTGTGGGCCTTAATAAACTTTTTAATTTTACTGAATGCCTGGAATGTCTCTTTTAATCCCTAAGTGGAGCGGGTCCTACCCTTAGGCAAGTTAAGGTGTCAGATAGAAAACTATGGCACCCTCCAGTAAAGCATCTTCATTGCTGAAGGGTCCTTCTTTCCCTCCCTCCCCTCCTAAACCCCTGTACCTCAGCTTGTCACTGCATGGCTTTCTTTGCCCACCACCATTGCATTCTTATGCAGCTGCATCCTTCTATCATGTTGCCCTCTGCCTCACCCTCTCCTCTATCTAAATATGCACCTGGTATCTGGCATAACTTTAACTTGAGCCAGAAGGACCTGGATTGCAAGTGGAGAGAGCGAGAGCAAATTCCCCTGGCACACATGGGAGACGAGGCATGGAGCTGGTGCAGAGGGCTCTGGGTGTGCCAGGAAGATCATCAGGAAGGCACCCACATATACCAGTCAATGGCCTGGCATAGGAGCTTGCCATGTAGAACTCAGCACTTCTCCAAAAGTAGCAGGAAACATTGAACCATCACAGCTCCAACCTTCATATGAAGCATTTTCAGTGGGGAAAATGTTGTGGCCTAAATGCCGAAGTCTGGGACTCATCTTATCATCCCAACTCCCTGAGCAGCAGTACAAAGCACAATGCCCAATTTATTTACTCCAATCAGATGGCGATCAGAAGAGTGAGTAAGCCTCCTTCTTCAACATCCACTGTACCAGTGTTGGCGAATCTATGACACAGGTGGCAAAGGTGGCACTTGGAGCCCTTTCTATGGGCACCCAACATTGCCCCTTCACAGCCACCTGTATTCAGGTTAAAGTGCTGTATTGGCACTTTGTGAAAAATTAGTGGGTTTTGAATAGCAGTTTTGGCACTCAGTCTCTAAAAGGTTCACCATCAATGCACTATGCTAAGCTATAGCAAAACTCACCCCATCCCCTCACCTGAACAAGAAAGATGTATCAATGCTACCCCTTCCAGAAAGGCACATTCACCCTTGACTATAAGTGTTGCTAGCATTTGGTTACTTTAAGCAAAGATTTCAGACTCCTTATGGAGCTGCCTTATACCAAGTCCTACCACCGGTCAATCTAACTAATATGCTCTCTTTGAGTTGTTAAGGGGAAGCCACTGCCAATCCCCACAGCAAATGCCAGGAATGCTCATGTCATGAGGTCTCTAGTGTGCAGCAAGTGTGTTTTACCAAAGCACAAAGTCTTTCTGGCAAATTAATCACCATTTTTGAACAAAAAACTTGCACTTTTTAGTCCAGCCCACTTACTGTCTTGAAATTAGCCTGTGAGGGTACTAGATAGTTGTAGATCCTGGAAGCAATGGACGGGAGAGGCGGGATTAATAAAAAAATGAAAGCTTCTAATAAAGCATCGTCACAGATGGGGAATAGCTTGCAGAAATAGACACGTTTTTAATTGGCCCTTGAAAACTCCTAGTGAGAGAGCCAGGCTATTCTTGGGTGGGTGGGGGGGAATTGGTTCCACAGAGAAGGGGAAACCACTGAGAAGGCTCAATTTCTTGTTGTCACCATTCTCTGAGCCTCGGCACCCTCAATTGCCCCTCTTGGGAATAACAAGTGCCATGGGCAGATTTATTTCTTTTTTTTTTTGTTATACTAGAGCAGTCCCATTTGACTCAATGGAGGTGATCCTACTGCTTCGATGAGCTTGCCTGAGTGTAATTCTCTACTAATCAACAGGATTTCAACCCAATTTTGCAGAATTGTCTTCCCATGTATGATGCTGTAGCCCAGGGATGCCCAATCTTTTTTGTAAGGAGGGCCAGATTTGGTGGCTGAGGATGTGTCAGGGGCCGGTTGCTCCCCCACTGCAAGCCCCACCCACTGACCCATAAGCCCCACCCACTGACCCCTTGCAACCACACCCACAGGAAGGAAGGCAGGGACCAAGGGAGGGAGGGAGGAAGATGGAAACCAAGAGAGGAAGGAAGGAAAGTGGGTACCAAGGGAGGGAGGAAAAATGGAAGGTGGGGACCAAAGGAAGTACAGGGAGCCGTGGCCACAGGTCGCCCCTTGGAAGAGGCGATCTGTGCGACCTTGCACCCCCCCTAAGCTCCCCAGCGGCGGCAGCGGCTCACCCGCCAGCCCACCCCAAAGCTCCTTGGCCTGCCCACCCCCACACATTCCCCTGTGGTGCCAGTGGCAGCAGACCACCCGTCCACCCAGCTGCCCAAGCTTCCCAGCGGTGCCAGTGGCGTGGCCCACCTAATCACTGCCCCGTGCGTGCACCCAACCTCACAATGTTCTTGGCTATGCCGATGGTGGCCCGCCCGTGTGTCACCCTGTGTGCGCGTGCCGAGCTTCACAAGGTTCCCAGCGGTGCTGGTGGCGGCGACCCGCCCGTGTACCACTCTGCGCACGTGCCTAGCTTCACAAGGTTCCCGGTGATGCCGGTGGTGGCGGCCTGCCCGCACGCAACCCCCACCCACGCACCCAGCCTCACATGGTTGCCAGTGGTGCCGGTGGCAGCAGCCCATGAGATGGCTGGCCAGCCGGCCGACCCAGACCCACAAGCTTAGCGGCGGTGCTGCTGGTGGTGGCTCGCCCGCCCACCCAGCCCCACAAACTTCTGCTCACCGGCCGGCTGCCCGCCCAGCCCCTCAAGCTTCCCGGGGCGAAGGAGGGGGAGAGAGGGGCAGGCCAGCCAGCCGCGGGCCACTCAGAATGGCCTGACGGGCCAGATTTAGCCCGTCAGAACTGTACTTAAAAAAAAAAGCAAGGAACTGGCCAATCACAGTTGTCTTAACCACTAATGTTATGATCAAAATAACTGTTCCTTACAGACAAGCTCAAGCACACACTCAGGAGAGTGAGACCTCTTGTATCATCTCTTATTGCACCAACTGTTACCAATTAATTGCAATTGCCTGTGACAATGGACACTGTTGATTCTAGCCATTTTAAATATAGTTGAAAATTAAGTATGCAATCTGACCTAATTTTCACCACACATTTAGTATGCTGGAGCTGAACACAAAGTGAGCAACTGTTGGTTTTAAACACTCATTTTTTCTTGTGCTGTATGTTTGTGTATATGGACACACACATGTTGTAGCAACTAGAGATGGGCACGACTTTAAAAAATTTTTTTTCGAGTTGTCGTTAGTCGGGCCGGTTCCGTTTCGGCTCGTTTCCGTTTTTCGCGAAAATTTGCAAAAATTAGTCGGTTTGTTTTTTCGTTTTTTCGTTGTCGTTAGTACTGGTTTGGGGAGGGGGTAGCGGGCTCCTGGAGGGAGCTGCAGGAGTCAGCCAGAGCCACAAGTGACGGACTGGCAGACTCTTTGCACCCGCTGTGTCTCACGTACTTGCATGTAGTGCAATGCAAGTAGATCTGGCTTAGGGTTAAGACGGGTTAGCGCAACGGCTAGGGTTAGGCTAGTTACGGGTGAGGTTAGGGTGAGTATTGGGGTGTACCTCTGGGTGCCTCTCTGACCCACTTAGAAGGACAGTGTACTGGCGTATGGGTTAGGCTTAGGGTTCGGGGTTTGGGCTACGATTAGTGGGCTGTTTATGCCCGATTGGCACATCCCAGAAGTCTCTGTGGTCAACCTGGCCAAGTGGCCATGCGATTGGTGGAAAATTTGCATGGTCTACTCCCATGGGCGAGCCCATCATTGCAAATGTGCAGGTGTAAAAAAATAAAATAAAATAAAATAAAATAAAATCAACGGAGACTTTTTTTTGCAAGAAAAACCCACTGCTGCTACTGTAAAAATTCAAGCATTTAAAATAGCTAATTTTCGCATGTTTCTGTGGTGCTTTGGTGGGGTTTTGGGCAACGATTTCAAAAAAAATATTACGGTCGCCATTTTGGATTCCCCCCCCCCACCGCATGGCAAATGGATGCGCCCTCCCAGCCTGGTACAGTCAGCAAAACCTGGCCATGCGATTGGTGGAATGGCTCCAAAACTTTGCATGGTCCACTCCCATGGGCAAGCCCACCATTGCGAATACGCAGGTGTAAAAAAATAAAATAAAATAAAATAAAATCAACGGAGACTTTTTTGCAAGAAAAACCCACTGCTGCTACTGTAAAAATTCAAGCATTTAAAATAGCTAATTTTCGCATGTTTCTGTGGTGCTTTGGTGGGGTTTTGGGCAACGGTTTCAAAAAAAATATTGCGGTCACCATTTTGGATCCCCCCCCCACCGCATGGCAAATGGATGCGCCCTCCCAGCCTGGTACAGTCAGCAAAACCTGGCCATGCGATTGGTGGAATGGCTCCAAAACTTTGCATGGGCCACTCCCATGGGCGAGCCCATCATTGCGAATACGCAGGTGTAAAAAAATAAAATAAAATAAAATAAAATAAAATAAAATCAACGGAGACTTTTTTGCAAGAAAAACCCACTGCTGCTACTGTAAAAATTCAAGCATTTAAAATAGCTAATTTCCGCATGTTTCTGTGGTGCTTTGGTGGGGTTTTGGGCAACAATTTCAAAAAAAATATTGCTCTCGCCATTTTGGATCCCCCGCACTGCATGGCAAATGGATGCGCCCTCCCAGCCTGGTACCAGCAGCGCAGCAGTAGCAATAGCCAAGGAGAGGGGGCGGGGAACCCCCCCCAAATAAAACACCCTTCTGGCCTAGTAGGTGCCCTCAGACAGTTTTCGCCTACTTTTAGGGCCGGGAATCGGGTTTTTTTTAAACTTTTAAACTTTTTTTCTGTGCCGCTTGGCATTGCGCGATGCAAGTAACGAGCACGACAAATCAGACCAAATTGTTCGTTCGTCGGTTCGAGCTCGAATTCTGGTGGAGTAATTCCGGTTTCCGTTTCCGTAGAGTAACGGATACGAGTAACGGAAACGGAAACGGGAATACCGCTAAGTCGTGCCCATCTCTAGTAGCAACATATAGATATGTTGTGTTATACTTTATAGGTGCTTTCTTAAGGGTTAGTAAATCTTACAAAAACATCTTGTGAATGTCACAGTATGAGGAAAATGGAGGGAAGCTATCAAATATATTAGGACTTTTCAATTGTGGGATATCTTTATGTACTGTATTTCTTAATTGAAAGCAAACATAATTCTTCCCCGATTGGTGCTCTGTTTCTGTTAAATACCAGTTGGGACTGTTTTTTTTTTGCCAGCTGAAATCACAACATCATTTGACACAGGTGCTGCCTTCAGATTGGACCCACATCTTGATTGTTTCACACCACCTTTACCACCAGATCACAACCACATTGACATATACCAGTAGTGGCGAACCTTTGGCACTCTAGATGTTTTGGACAACAACTCCCACAGTCCTTTGTCATTGGCCATCTAGGCTCAGAATTCTGGGAGTTGTGGTCCAAAACATCTGGAGTGCCAAAGGTTCGCCACCACTCACATACAGTATATACACATCCAGCATTTTGAATTGAAGGAATCCCTAGGGGTTCAACTTTTATGACTTAAACGCACAATCCTATAAACTGGAGACTATGAAATGAGTCTGATAGCTGAGCCAATGGCGATTCTGCTCTTCGTTCAATCTTCCCCAGTCTTCCTACTAGGAAAGATCCCCTATAATTAGAAATCTGTTTATTCCCTCCTGGCCCTATTTATGTTTCTTGGGCATTGCTTTTCACTGAACGCCATGTGGAGCAACACTGCCCAGTGCAGAGCACATGTTGTGGAACGTGCTCTGTGTGGCAACAACCTTTATTCAGGGTGCAATGTGAGCTTCTCTTCCTTAAAAAAAAAAGGGGGGGGAGGTCGAAGTTCTCCCTTTGCCAGCCTCCCTTTCGTGCCACTAAGTGATCCTTCTGGGGATGATAGTAAAGTGAGCTTCCTCTTTACCCAGCCTCACAGCAGGCTACTGACAAGTGCTACCACCTGGCCTTCATGCACAGGGTTGTTATGCTGGCTAAAAACTTTATGTAACCTTATCCAAATTATTTAGAAACCTTGAATTTCCTTCTCCCTGACCCTCATGGCCCTATGGCACTTGTGCCAGTCCTGGTCCAGCAGTAACCACATACTAGTGTGTCTGTGCACAACGTACAAAAAATATGGAGAACAGCTGATAACTGCCAAAGGTCACTGTGGTGTTCACCTTCTTCATAATTAAATGTGTTTGTGCAGGAGGGCATAAATGGTTAATGCTGATGACCAATGAGGGAGCGTGGAGGCAGAGCCCACATTTTTAAAAGGCTCAGCCTGAGGGTTGTGAAGATTAGATAAGGAAGATGAGTTAAAGATAAGAGAGATAAGGATGTGAAGAGAAGGTTAAGAAAAAGCTAAAGGAGACAGATGAGAGAGGTTTGAGAATAGTAAAATGACAGAATGTGAGTGTATCTGCTTAGAGCAGTGGTTCTCAAACTTCTTAATGCCACGGCCCTTTAATATAGTTCCTCATGTTGTAGTGACCCCTTGCATTGCTTGGAAGAGGCCACAACCCCCCTTTGGCAGGCCACTGCCGTAGGTGCCATAGAGAACTTCCCTCTATAGGCACCCTCAGCCAATCACAGCCTCCAGTATCATTGACTGACATCCCCTCCAACCTATCAAGCTGTGACTCACTCTTCCCCCTCCCTCCCACCTCCAGATCCAAGCCATTTGTGCTTTTTTCTTCACTGGCTCATGGCGACCCCTGTGAAATGGTTGTTCGACCCCCAAAGGTGTCCTGACCCCCAGGTTAGGAACCACTGGCTTAGAGGAACTTTCAGTTAAGGGCACACAAGAAAACCTGAAACTCAAAATAGCTTGTTGTATTCAATAAATGTTATTTTACTTTATTAACATTAACTTGACCGGGACTTGTTTATTTCAATGGGTAACCCTGAATGGAGACAGCAGTAATAAAAAGAATGTGTGTACAGGTCAATGGTCCATGAAACGACTGGGGGCTCTGTATGGGTAATGCCACTGCCACTTTCTCTTTCTCTTTGTCTATCTGTTGTGTGCCATCCGGTTATTTCAAAAAATTATGATGAACCAATCAGTTAGTGACCTCCAAAAGAGGCTGCTATCAGTCATCTTCCTGTGGTCTTGCAAGCAAAAAACAGTGGTTTTCTTTATTGAATCAATCCACCTCATAGTTGGTTTTCCTCTTCTACTACTGCCTTCTACTTCTCCTAACACTGTTGTTATCCCCAGGGAGTTCTGCCCACTCATGATGTCCCCCAAATATGATAGTGTCAGTTTCATCATTTCTGCCTGATTTGATCGAGCCCACTTGTTCATTTTTCTTCTCTTCCATGGTCTCTTCCAACATCCCATTTCAAATGAATCAATTTATTTCCTGTTGGCTCCCCCCCCCCGTCCAGCTTTCAAGTCCAAGAGAAACTGGAGATGCCATAGTATGAATGAGCATCTCCTGATCCTTACTCTAAGAAAGTTTTTTTTAAAAAAAAACAAAAATCCTTTGTAGCTGGCCTTCCATGTTTGGGCCTTCTGATTTCTTGGCTGCCATTTCCACTTGATTGACCCAAGGTATAGAAAACTTACTCCTTGAAAACACGACAAGAAGGCAGTCACTGTGCAAAAGATTGGTAGCTTGTTGAAGAGTACACACACAGCAGTATAGGAGCAACAGTAAACTATTGGGTTCAGCCTTTGAGTTTTGGAATTGTAACCTAAGCGTACTTCCCCCTTCATAAAGAACTTATATCCATATTTATTTTGAAGAAGAAGAAGAAGAAGAAGAAGAAGAAGAAGAAGAAGAAGAAGAAGAAGAAGAAGAAGAAGGTTATTAGAGAAATACATTTATTAGAGAGGAAAGATTATGGTAGTCCTAATTCTAGCTGTCTAAAAGTCAAGGTTGTCAAGAACCATGGATGCCTGGTTCATCTCTGGAAAACAAAGGTTTCTGTTCCTTTAAGGAACACAAGAGAAAGAGATGTGAGAGAAAAAGGATGTCAGCAACTTGAAGAATTGCAATCTAAGGTCAGGACAGGTAAAGGACAGGACATGAAACCTGAGGAGCCCTTTCTTTCTCTATTCTTCCTTGTGCAATGACATGCATCTTGTAGATGTAACTTGAGCTGCACTCAGACACTTCCAACAGATCAGACTGGCTTTTTCTCATGGGAGGTACGCTGGGGAAACAAACTACCAACCCTTGATACTGTGACTCACTTTGCTATCCAGGCAGGATGGCACCCCCTCCCCATTTCAAATGTTTATAGGACTAACATGCCAGCAGAAGGTATGTTATTATCATGTATAACTTCACTCTTTTATTCTTTGCATGCTAATTTGGAGGGAAGATCTTGGGGTGCAGGGAGTTATAATTCCACAGAAACATACCTCACACCAAATAATAGTATGATTGTAGTCACAACAGCTCCACCAGATGGATTTCAAGTTTCCAGGATAGCGTCCTACAAAAATAAATAAGGCATATGCTGAAATCTATTAGCAAATCACAACTAGAGTAGGTCCATTGAATAAATGGAACTTACTGAGGAGCTGCTTCACCAAATCCCAGTGGATTCAATGGGTATATTCTTGTGACTTATTGCTGGATTACAACCATTCCGGTGACCTGCTATCTTCAAAACTGTGTGGGCCCCTTTATTTCTGTTCTCTTCCTGACCGCCCCCCTCAGGACCAAACAATGGAAACAGTTGTTGAATATGGCTTCACTTAATTCACATAAGGTTTCAGTTAGCCTTCCTTGGGTAAGGGGTTCTGCTTTTGCCTCAGGCTTGTGCACGCATTACACACACACACACACACACACACACACACACACACACACACACACACACACACACACACACACACACACACACACACACACACACACACACACACACAAAGAGGGAGATTTGGGGGGAACAGAGAGAAGGAGCTTGAGGATAATTTAAATTCGCAAGGCATGATTCAGCCACGTGCTGAATTTTGAATGGGAGGCTTAGAAATCTTCAAAGCTGTCTTGTAATGGCTTGTGCACAAACCTCCCTTTGGCTGCTAAACGCCAAATACAGCATTTGTTTTTAAGTGGTAAATGTAATGCAGACAATAACAGTACTATGGGTTTGAAGACTTGTGCCACCATAACAGGTTCCATGCCAGCAGAACCAAAGCAGCTCTAAATATGTGTTGTAAAGGCCACAGGGTAGAGAGGGAAAATGGCTGAGAAACCAATTTTTAATTGTGGATTTAAGCAGTTAACATACACTAGCTCCAACCAGGAGCAAGGTTGTCCACACTTTCCTGCAAGATGATGGTGTGAGTGGGTCAGAGTGGATATAATGGCACAGACAATCAAATATTTTTCTTTTTGAAAACTCTAGTAGTTTAGGGCTATAACATCACAAGATTCTGCAGTTTCATTATTACAGACTAATATGGTTATGCCTCTGAATGTTGAATGTGCATGCACGCATCCTGTGCAACCTAAGTATTCAAGTTTCAGCCTTCAACAGCAAAAACAAATGTTCAGACAATATCTGAGAAGCTGGTGTTGCCAAAAGGACCTTGGGAGGTGCCTGTAGCTAAGTGATATTGCACCAAAGCACCATGATTTGCATGTCAGCAGGCGCTTGTTCAACCCTGGTCATCTTCTGCTTATTTATTTATTTTTATTTATTTATTTTTACACTTATATGCCGCTCTATTTCCCATAAAAAGGACTCAGGGCGGTTTACAACAATAAAGATAAAACAGTAAGTCAATACAATAGCTAAAACAGTAGTTTCCAAGAGTAAATGAATCGGCGGGTTAAAAAAACCAAAAACAGTTGGATCCCTAGAGATCACCAAAGGCGTCACGGAAAAGATAGGTCTTTAGGTTTTTCCTAAATGACGCCAGCGAGGGAGCCAGCCGTAATTCACTGGGAAGCTTGTTCCACATAGTTGGTGCCGCTACCGAGAAGGCCCGTCCTCGAGTTCTTGTTTTACGGGCCTCCCTCGGGGCGACAATCCTCAGTGAAAGGGCCATCAAGGAGCGGGTGGGTCGGGCTAGATCTGATTGTCAGGAAAGACGCTCCACCAAATAGGCAGGGGCCAAGCCATGGAGGGTTTTGTAAACCAAAACCAACACCTTGAACCTTATTCGGGAGGCAACGGGTAACCAGTGCAGGTGAGCCAGGATGGGGGTGGCGCGGTCAAAACGGCGCGCGCCAACCACCAGCCTGGCCGCCGCATTCTGGACCCACTGCAATCACCGGACAAGGTTCAAAGGGAGCCCCATGTAAAGAGCGTTGCAGTAGTCCAGCCTCGACATGACCAGTGCCTGTACCACAGTCCTCAACGAGCCCTCATCGAGGTATGGGCGAATCTGGGCGATAAGCCTTAGGTGGTAAAAGGCCGACCTGACCACGGCTGACACCTGGGATTCCAGGGTCAGATCCGGGTCCAGGACGACGCCCAGATTCCTCACTCTTTGCGCCAGCTGGAGGGCGGACCCGCCCAGACTGGGAAGAGGGCCACAATACCCCTCCGAGGTACCCCCGAAGAACATAACCTTGGTCTTGCCAGGGTTGAGCTTGAGTCCGTGCGTCCTGGTCCAGTCCAGAACCGCAGCCAGGCAACGGTCAAGGGTCCGAACGGCCTCCACTGCACCGGTGGAAAAGGAGAGATAGAGCTGCGTGTCATCAGCGTACTGATGACCGCAGACTCCATAACTCCGGATGATCTCAGCCAGCGGCTTGAAATCAAACATATTATTAGGCAGCATGAATGCAGACAGAAGAGCCTTGTGGCACAGTGGTTAGACTGCTATACTGCAGCTGTAACTGTGCTCACAACCTAGGGTTCAATTCTAGGTAGCAGGCTCAAGGTTCACTCAGCCTTCCATCCTTCACATTAGAGTATGCTGATGAATAGTCTCAGAACGCGGTATGTCAGTCACCCTAATCTGATTTACTATTGCTCTGTCTATACTAACATTCTTTTATGCCCCTCCTTTCTGAAAGGTCTGTTGGTTAAAGAGACAGGAAAATGTCAGTTTTTATCTCTCCTCATGGCTGATAGAGAATCTTACCTTCATGCATACTAGCTTTAGGGGATGGTGTAACAAGCATAGGAACATTGTTCAATACACACTGTTTAATGTGGAATATTTATTTTCTATTTAAAGTTTAATAAAGGTTTAATAAACCTTTTTTACTTTAATGTGACTCATTATTTGCTCTGTGGGGGGTAATTGGACCAAGCAATAGTAAGACCTCTAACACTTCTGAGGTTGGTAAAATGAGTATCTAGCTTCGGGGTGTGTGTGTGTGAGGGCAATGTGTAGCCTGCTTAATTACTTGTAAACTGATCAGAGGGTGCTTTAAGTGCCATGGGCGGTATATAAGCAGAACACTTTTAGAAAGACCTTTGCCTGAGATCCTGGACACTGCAACAAACAAACCCAGACAAGTCATTAATATACAGTAATATTAGACAACTTTTTTAAAAAAAAGCTAATGGACAACTCATGTAAGTAGACGCTCAAATAAGACTGTTAGTCGTTAAGGTGCTATTGTTCCTCTTTTGCATTTATTATTTGCTTTTACTTATCCATCTAGTACCGATCCATTCAGTGTTGCAGATTTAAGTCATCTCCCTCACCAAAATCACAACAGTGAAACACTGAAAGCTATGGAATGAGTTACATTCAGACGTCTTCTGCTTGTCTTCCATTCCATCATCAGGCTGGCATTTGGAAGCACCAGCTTGATGAAGAGTGGCAAATAACTTAAAAGCTCACTTTTTTATTTTCTTCCCCTTTCCTTTCCTTTTTCTTTTTAAACATGTTTTGTGGACCAAATGAAGGTATTACTCAGTTCCTCTTTTTCATGGAACAATGGGCGTTTATACATGACCCCTAAGCTCCGCTGCAAATGGCTGCAAGCTCCGGAGCTTAAAAATGTTTCCCCTCCAGCTCCGTAGTTTGCAGACAATTAAGTGCGACCCCACCCACCTAAGCGCGACCCAGCACACTTTTCTTGTACCTGCTCTTGGGAGGTGAAAAATATTTGATGCGGATGTGCTGGGCTCTCCTCGCTTCTTTTTGTTTTTTGTTTTTTGCCTCCCGCCCCTTTAAGAGGAACCAGGAAGTGACCGGGGATCCCCCGGCAGCGTCCACCAACACCGGGAGGTAAGGCTTTATTCTTCTGTCCCTTTTTTTCCTCCCTCCCCTCACACAGCCGGCAGCCAGGAAGTACGGAGGGGTGGAGATGCACGAAGAGCGACAAACCCCTAAGATCTCTGGTCCGAATTTAAGGGGCCAGCGGATCTTCGGGGTCATGTAAAAAGGCCCAATGAGGTAGCCTCTGGGCAACAGCAACGAGTTAAAAACAACTTGACCCAACTGTTCTATTAAAAATGCCCTGCTCACATGCAGCCTCTCCTGTAACTGAACTTTTCAAGTAGAATAAATGGTTAGGTGATAAATAAATCATGCACACCCTGGGCAGACCTAAATTCAGGGCTAAAGAAGGTGAGAAAGAGGGCTACAGAACTTAAAGTACCTTTGCATATTTCCAAAACCTAATAGAAGGTGGTCCTCTATTTTGTAATAAATGAATGATATATGGACAGGCTGGTGTTTGCTGTATTTAACCCTTAGTGCACAGAGATTTTCCAAGGCGAGTCTTAAACTGCTAGAAATTAGTTTATAAATGCACTGAGAGAGCCCTTCAGATATTGCACTGGAGTAATGAAAGTAGGTGCCATTGCAATAATGCCCCAGAGGAAGCAGCTTCCCAGCTGCTTCATATTGTCCCTTACTTCGCAACCTGCAATTAATTGTTTAAAAGGAAAAGGATCAAACATACAATATGTACAGTAGAGGGAAAGAGCAGAGGCCATGGAGGGAAACTGGACCCTTGAATCAGTCTTCTTTTGCTTTAATCACGGTTTCTCCATTTTCAGACAAACACAGGCTGGATGGATGTAATCGGTGATGAGAGTCAGCTGTTGTGCCTTCGGTCGAGTTGCGTCTCTTGGTTATTGCGACCAAAATAAATTGTTGTTCATGTTGGGGGGGGGGAGGCAACACACTGAGAAATCAAGAGGTGTTTTTGAAAGGAAAGGACAGCTGAGTTTTCAACAAGCCCCAGTGAAAAAATGGTCCAGTTGTTAAAAAACGTCTTTCTGAATTCCCGTAGCAAGTATTGTGTTCAAATATAGCAGTGTTTGCTGGAGTTCAGTTCATGTGGCTCCATGGGTGGTTTCAGTCTGCAAAAGTGTAACAATACTACTGAGGGCCTAAAAAGGCTGTCTTGGTTCTTAAATACAGTATTAGCACAAAGTGCTGGCCTGTTCAAGAATAGAAGTAGGCCAGTGAGAGAAAAATCTTAGAAACTACCTTTTGCACAGTTTTCTTGAAGAAGAGAATACCAGAGGTGTAGATTGGGTTTTAAGCATGTTACAGCCTCTTTCTTTCCCACCATGTCTGGCTTATTTTAGTCACTTGCATAACCATCTGCAAATGAGAAACATCAGCTGAAATCTTATTGTGCTTAGTGTTAAAGTACTTGGTGTTGTATGAAGTTATAACCTGTGGACGTCCGTGAGGTAGATTGCATTCTACATAAGAACATAAGAAGAGCCATGCTGGATCAGGCCAAAGGCCCATCTAGACCAGCTTCCTGTATCACACTGTGGCCCCACCAGATGCATCTGGGAGTGCACGAGACTAGATATCTGTCTCCTGATACCACTCCCCTGCATCTGGCCCTTGTGCCCAATTGGCCAATTAATTGGGCAGTTCCCTGTGAAACACCTTGAGCAACACACCCATGGAACTGTTTGTTGGTTATGACTTCCACCTTGGCACCAGTTCCACTACCATTTGTACAACACTGAGTTACACAAGCATAGCTACACGATGGGATTTCAGCTTCTATGTGCTGACCTCCAATTATGGCTGAAAGCCACGGCCTCAGTCTTATAATCTGGAAGATTGTGCTTGTGTAACGAATAAATTTTGAAGGAACTGGGAAACGGAGGAATGAAAACAAGAGTATGAGAATAAATGGCCAGTTTTGCAATGTACATGGAGGTCATCCAGAGGGAATCCAGGCATTTCTGCCAGATATGCATATTTTGGCTTCCACAAATTCACACACATGAACATACAGAGGGACAGAACATTCTCTTGCCAAACTCTCGCTAAACTAAGAGAGTTTAGTTGCCAAGCTGCCACCTGTCATAAACAGCGATTCAGTGCATATGTGAGCTGGCTCTACAAAAAACATATTACAACATATTTTTGATACATCAGTGGAATGCTTGCACCTGAAGGAAAGTGACATAGATGTATTTTCTAAATATTTGATCATCTTGTATCAAACCACTTCCTTCTGGTTGCTCCCCACACTTCTTAAGAGCAGAATGAACAAACTGTATTGCTTTTCCTATGATCCTCATTGCATTCAGCAACTTCACATACCATGTGGGAGTCACTGTCATTCTGTGATATCACTGCACCTTTCTTAAAGTCATAGATCAGTGTTTTATGAACGTGTGTAGGGGCACAGAATCAAGCACAAGGAAAATGAAGAAAATTGTGTGCCTTTTAGCAACTGACCTACGAAGCACCGAGGCTTTGAACTTATCCACATGTCACAAGCTGAATGTGAGAGCTGAAGTGGAGGAATAGGATGGTCCATCTCTGTTGGTGTAAAGTGCAGTTGGTGGGACAAAGGACAAAAGAAAGGGGGAAATACTTCATGAGCTGAAGCTGCACAGTGGGGTGAGCAATTTTGCTGAGTTCAAGGGGCATTTTTCTGCTGCAGAGATTCTCCGTGAGTCAAGTGAATTGGCCTAAATAGGGAGTGGAGATTTGCTAAAAATAACAAAGCAAAAGTGGCCACAGGCACACTTCTGGCTTTGAAAAACTGGCCTTTTTGGGATGCTGTTAATACAGTGCAATCTTTCTAAGTAGTGAAGTTCTGAAGGCAACAGGAGTGGGAATACATCATTATTTGCTGGGGACTTCTGAGAGTTGGCATGGATGGGGACTCCAGAACCAACATGATGCCCTAGGGCAGTGATGGTGAACCTATGGCACAGGTGCCAAAGGTGGCACTCGGAGCCCTTTCTGTGGGCACCCAACACCACCCCTTCATAGCCACCTGTATACAGGTTAAATTACTGTATTGACACTTTGCAAAAAAAAAAATTAGTGGGTTTTGAATTGCGGTTTGGGCACTCGGTCTCTAAAAGGTTCGCCATCACTGCCCTACGGCTATACTTGGCCCACCACAACTTTACAGGGATGTTGATGGCAGCCTAGACTAGGGTGTTGATAGATTTGGGGACCTGGCAAGTTTTACAGGGCCATAATTTCTTAAAGTTTGATGAACAATATGGTAGAACACCATACAGCTTGTTTAACTCAGTTTGTTGGGTGATTGATTCCCCAGGAGAAGTGTGGGCCTGTGTAGTCTTGGGTAAACTACAATACTGTACTTCCAGATTTCCAGCAGAAAAAGGGAGTGATAAGCTACTTCTGAATATATGTAGAAACTTCTGGAAAGGACTTGACAACACATTATTCTTCTTCATTTGTTGCTTTGTTGTTGTTGTTGTTGTTGTTGTTGTTGTTGTTGTTGTTGTTGTTGTGAGAAATTGCATTGTGTGAAGACGCTTTTAGAGTTAGAAGGTCACAGAAGCAGAAATGTCCTGGAGATATACTCTGTACATCAGACATGCTGTGCTTGATTAGGCCAAGCATTATGTCCTACACAAGGACATAGCAGCTTCCATCAAAAGGTATCAGACGTAGAAAAAGCCAATTAAAGCCAATGTACAGTAGTTGTTTTATCTGGTGATCAGACCAAATTCTAGCCCCATCCTTCTCTTGGAGGCTCCTGCACCCTGGGTTGCCTTTTTTTAGCCCCACCACCAAAAAGGAACTTTAGGTTTCATTATCTCTCTCTCTCTCTCTCTCTCTCTCTCTCTCTCTCTCTCTCTCTCTCTCTCTCTCTGTGTGTGTGTGTGTGTGTGTGTGAGAGAGAG
Organism: Phrynocephalus guinanensis; assembly: GCA_037367245.1. Classification (NCBI taxonomy): domain Eukaryota; kingdom Metazoa; phylum Chordata; class Lepidosauria; order Squamata; family Agamidae; genus Phrynocephalus; species Phrynocephalus guinanensis. The sequence continues at coordinate 121,552,811 of CM074733.1, forward strand.
AGAGAGAGAGAGAGATATTACTGAGTAATTGACAAAACTTTTTTTAAAGAACTGGGTGGAGAATTCCAACCATGTTGCTGGATGTTTCCTCTACACAAACCTTAAAATATGGGCAGCTAAACCTGAAGAAGTGCAATTTCATTCACTATGGTTCATTGTTTGTCCAATTTTAAAAAATAAGCTAAAAAAGGTTCCGCCTATTCTTGTATCCATGTCATCGTTCTCATAATATTTTTCAGTTTCCTGTTTTAACTTTTGGTACTATAAGGCCATTTTTACAGAGTTGGAAGCATCTTTGTGTTTTGAGCCATGATGTGTCTGACCTACTGACCATAATAGTAGTGACTCATGGGGATCCTACTGGGATTTTCAAGGCAAATTTATTTATTTATTTAATTTTATTTATTTATATAGCTTATATGCCGCCCACTACCCAAAGGTCTCTGGGCGGTTCACAATCAAAATGGACAATTAAAACATCAAAATACAATAAAATTAGAACAATAAAAACATGTAAATGCAATAAATACGATACATTAAAAACACATCACTAAAATTGCCATCAGGACCCACAATCATTAGTTTAAAAACTTCTGGAACAAGAAGGTTTTTACCTGGCGCCGAAATGTTATCATTTTACCTGTGCCACCTTCCACACACATGAATTTCCATGGCTGAGTGGGAATTTGGACCAGATCTCCTGAATCCTACTCCATTACTCTATCCGCCACATCACACTGGATACCCTCAGAAATATCTACATTGCTACTCTCTTTTCTGAAGGCCCTGAAGACCTATTTATTTGCCAAGGTCTTCTCTAGTTAGTGGTGTTTGTGTTGTTGTTTTGTTTTGTTTTGTTTTCTTTCTCTCCCCCCTTTCCACCAGCCATCTGAGTGGGGGCACATTTTTATTACGGTTTTTATCCCCCCCCCCCCCCCGAAATCAGGCAGGATGAGGTGTTTTCCATCTAACAGGTTCTGTTAATGGCTGTTTTAAATGTGTTTTATAAGATCTTTTAATTGTATTAACAGTATTTTAATTTTATTTATAGCTGTATTTTTTTAATATCTTGTTTTATGATTATATTGTAAACCACCTGGGTAGTGCAGTTTGCACTAAGGGGGGCAATATAGAAATATAAACAAACAAACAAACAACTAGCCTTGACCTAAGATAATTTGTAAACTGATCATCAGCAGTTGCCACTCCTATGGTAGTACATTATGTACTTTTCTCTTCTTACCAGGCTAGTAAAATATTATTTTTCTAGGAAACAGACACAGCAAGAACAAGAGCAGGCCTGCAGATCTAGGCTCACCTTACATATATATATATATATATAAGCATGGAACAAAGTCGATAGGAATTATAATCCAACAACTATTCATCACAACTCCATATATTAAAAATACAGAAACAAAATGTAACTCCATCCCCATCCTGACCTATTGATTTCAGTGGGACAGGTCACATCTACATCTGGCTTGACCGTGCAGAATATCTTAACTATTTCTTGGACTGCAAACCTATGAATACTTGAAAGCAAATTCAGATTGACTTCCTTCTAAGTAAATGTATATAAAATTGGGCTGTAGCTATAAACTTGCCTTATATGGTAGTACGCATGATCAAATGTCAAGTTTTGCCGGCTTATAAAATCTGCATGTCTATTTTTGGTTCGTAAATTATCACCTATATGTGAACACTTTATTTGATTCTCAGGAATGAGGTGTGCCAGCTCCCATACTATCTCAAGATAGATGCCGTTCTTTCTTTTCTATCAAATATACACCAGAAGCACTGAGACTGGAGTGGGCAACTTGTGGCTCTCCAAGTCTTGTTGGACTACAACTCCCATCAGCCCTGTGTAGCCAATTGTCCAACAATACATTATGTTCCAAACTGCCTACCTTCTTCTTAGACCATGGGATTGTTATGGCTTTTTCCGTCTTTGAGTTTATAAGCCAATGAATGTGCAATTAGACTATGAAATCCAGGGATTTTCCCTTTAGCCTGTACTTCTGCGACAGAGATGTGTACTATATGTATGTATGTATGTATGTATGTATGTATGTATGTATGTATGTATGTATGTATGTATTTATTTATTTATTTATTTATTTATTTATTTATTTATTTATTTATTTATTTATTTATTTATACGACTTATATGCTGCCCACTACCCAAAGGTCTCTGGGCCACTTACAATTAAAATGAACATTTAAAACAATTGAAACATTAAAGTGTCAGTGAACAATTAAAAACAATAAAAACTTTCACTAAAATCGCCATCAGGACCCACAATCTAGGTTATATGTCAATTAAAAAAACCTTCTGAAACAGGAAGGTTTTTCCCTGGCATCAAAATGTCAGCAATGTTGGCGCCAGGCGGATCTTACTTGGGAGGGCGTTCCATAGCCTGTGGCAGCTGCTGAGAAGGCCCTATACCTACAAGCCATCCCTTTCACCTCCTTGAGGGATGGATGTTTCAGAAGGGCCCCCTGGCTCGATATTAATTGCTGGGTTGGTTCATATGAAAGGAGGCGGTCCTTCAGGTATCTAGGTCCTAAGCCATTTAGGGCTTTATATGTCAAAACAAGCACTTTGAATAGGGTTCAGGCAGCAACTGGTCACCAATGAAGGTTATACAGAATCAGCATGATATGGTCCCTGGTGGCTCCACCACTCACTCATTTTCCTCTTCCAGGGTTGCCAACTCCAGGAATATGTTGCTAGGACAATTTACACATCTTTTGCAAATGGAACAATTATAGATGCTGTGTGGTGCACAGCTGTGCAAGTGTTGGTGTGAAAGGGCAGGAAAAGGGTTATAGCTCAGAGGTAGAATGAGAACACATGCTTTGTACGCAGAATGTCCTATACTAATCCTTTGGCATTTTCATTACCAAGATTATGGGTGTGAAGGGCTTTTCCCTGAGTGCATGCATTGCGGCTGGTAGCTGATGTTGACTTCAGTAGATTTGTACAGTATTTTTCGGTATATCATAAGCAGCTATAGTGCAGTCTTTAGGAAGATGTCATTACACTATGCCCTCCTCCTCTTGTGTCCTTTTTGTGCATTTTGATGTTTGCTTATGGGAATTATTTTGAATAAGTCTGCAACCCTTTGTACAAGTAAGTGGGAGGAAATATCACTGAGACAAATGGGACATGGTGTACTTTTATATTGCAGATATGCATTATTTTGGTGAACGTGGCATCAAAATGTGTTTGACAGTCAGTCTTTGCTGTCATATGTTAACTTCATAATCAACAACTAGTTTTCATGTGAAGATTGAGCATTGGGTCCTTTTAGATGCCAACTAGCAATATTATAACTGAAAGGGGGAGAAAACACAGCAGGGTATCTTTATATGCATAGGGGCCTCTTCTCACCTTACTTGCTGGACATAAGAAGGGAAGGTGGGGAAAGTGGGTGCAGCTCCTGCTTTAAAGAATGCAAGACTCCATTTCTGCTCATTCAGCCCTTTATAAAAGGTTCCCCCCGCGCATGCATGCTAGTCGTGTCCAACTCTAGGGGCTGTGCTCATCTCCGTATTCAAGCCGGAAGAGCCAGTGCTGTGCAAGTCCATGGCCATGTGGCCGGCATGGCTGCAAGGAAACACTGTTTTACCTTCCCGCTTTTTACGGCGGTACCTATTTATTTACTTGCATTTACATGCTTTCGAACTGCTAGGTTGGCAGGAGCTGGGGTTATCAGCAGGAGCTCGCTCCGCTGCGTGGCACCTGGGATTCGAACCGCCAAGCTGCCAACTTTGCTGTCTACAATTTCGGTGCCTTAGTCCGGTGGTCCCCAACCCCCGGGCCGCGGACCGGTGCCGGTCCGTGGACCAATCGGCACCGGGCCGCCCGAGGAACTTCAAAATACACTAATCCCCTGAGAAAGCCTATTTGCAGTGAAGAGTATCTGTAGGGGGCGAGGCTGGTCCGTGTGGGTTTGTGTCATTGGTTTGCAAAGAGAGACCCCGCCTATTGCCCAAAGAGTGCGGGGAGGGGGTGCTGCTCCCTTTGGACATTAAGCGACGACGTCGACGAGGAGGAGGAGGAGGTAAGGCGGGGAAACGGGCAGGCGGGGAAGGGAAGGGAGAGGAAATCGAGGCTGATTTTCCCAGGCTTGGTCTTGTTGGCAGCACGCTCTCTCCCATTCCTTTGGAGAGCCTATACCTGCAGTCCTTAATGTTTGTGCCCGTGCTAGCGTCCATGTGTTCTCGCTTCACTGCGCCATCCAGAAAAAGCCAAAGGGGGGGTGGTCGTGGTGCTGCTGGCGGTGGCAGCGGCGGCGGGAGAGAGAGAGGAAGGACAAGGGAAAGCTTGAAACATGAGGACATCTTTGGTCATCTTTTCGTTCTCCGTTTCCACTCCAGCCGGCTTGGATTTTTTTTCTGGAGGGTCCCTGCCATCCAACTCCCGCCCCCACAATGTTGCGTTAATTTCGGGCGAATATTGGCGCGCTCTACACCTGCCCCCCCACCCGGTATAATCGTGTTCAAGGTGTGTGTGTGTGTGTGCGCGCGTGTGCATGCGCGCAAGCGGGTGGGTGTGATCGTCTGGGCTCGCCTCCCTTCCTCCCCCTCCCCTCTCCTTGCTTTCTTTTTTCTCTCCTCCTCCCTCCCAAGTAGTTTTAGAGCTGGAGAAGGACGGGCGTAGAAGAATACATGCCCCCCCCTTTTAAAAAAATTACGGGCCAAGAGAAAGCGATCTCGCGCCAAGAGCCCTGTAAAATAAACAGTTGCAAGAGAAGGGAAAAGGGGGGGAGAGAGAGAGAGTGTGTATGCAAGCGGGTGGGTGTGATCCATCTGGGCTCGCCTCCCTTCCTCCCCCAAGAGAAGGGAAAAGGGAGGGGGGTTTGTGTGTGTGTGGAGGAGGAGGAGGAGGAAATGAGCAACGGTTAAGCGGAATCGGGATGGTCTCGGCGGCACTTGGGGAACCGGGAATGGAGGTGGGACGGGAAGGAGGGGTGATGGGGCTGTTGCCAGGAGGGCAAGAGGAGGCTGCTGGCGGCGGCGGAGGTCCCGCGAGCGGATGGTGACCCCCTTCCTCCTCCTCCTCCTCCTCCTCCTCCTCTTCCTCGGTTCGCCAGGAGTCGTTCCGGTTGAGGCCGCCGGCGAGGGTGCCCTCCGCGTCTCCTCCTCCTCCTCCTGCAGCCAGCCTTGCCCGATTCCCCGGCAGCCTATGGTTGGTTGGCTGCGCTCGCCGGGGCTCCTCTCGCGGCCGGCGTGACCGGGCCAGAAGGAAGGAGGAAGTGCCGCCGCCGCCGCCCGCTCCTCCTCCTCTTCCTCCTCCTGCTCTCAGGCTGCCGGCTTCAGCTCCAGTTCTCCTCTTCCGGCTCTTAAGGGTGGTGGGCGCCCACCGACTCCCTTCTCCCCCACTACCACCACCACCCTCATCCTTCCCCTTGGCTCTCTCTCTCTCACGCCCCCCGTGGGCGTGCCCGCCCGCCCGCTTGCTTGAGGCCTCCCTCCCTCCCTCTCCCTTCCTCCCTCCCCACCCCCACCCACCCCACCTGGTCTCCTCTGCCCCCCCAGTCCCCTCCACCCTGCCCTGCCACCCTCCCCCCCAATTCCTTTGCCATGGCCACACGCTCGTGCTGGGAGAAGGCACAGAAGCAGAACGAGCAGCACCAGGCCATCCTGGCCAAACTCCTCTGGGAGGAGGACAACAAGTACTGCGCCGACTGCGAGGCCAAAGTTAGGAGGAGGGGGGCGAGGGGAGGGGGGTCTCACACCCTCGGGGAGAGGAGGGAGGGAGGAAGGGGGTTCAGTGGGTGGGGCGAACGAGGGGGGGGGGTCACGCGCGCACGTGCAGCAGCCGATCTGAGGGGAGAGAGAGAGAGGAGGAGGAGGGGCCTTTTAATTAAATTAAAATTATTAAATTAAAACAAGCGGGCCACGGAAAAATTATCAAACATTTACCGGTCCGCAGGGATAAAAAGGTTGGGGAGCACTGCCTTAGTCCACTGAGCCACCACTCCCCCAGCTCTTTATAGAATCATAGAATCATGGACTCGGGAGGAGCCTATTAGGCCATCAAGACCAACCCCCTGCTCAACCCAGGAATCCAAATCAAAGTAGATCTGACAGATGAGGGTCTGTCTCTTGAATGCCTCTAGTATTGGAGTGCTCACCACCTCTCAAAGTACAGTAATTGGTTCCATTATTGTACTGCTCTAACAGTTAAGGTGTTTTTCTGGATCGTCAGCCTAGATCTGTCTCATTATAACTTGAGCCCACTATTACTATCTGGGATGATCGAGAGCAGATCCTGCACCTCCTCTGTATGTCTTTCAAGGATTTGAAGAGTGCTCTCATATCTAGCAACAGCAAAATCCAACACACAGACCCTCAATAGCTAAAACTTAAAAAAATTAAGTGCCTTATAATTACCTTGATCCCAACCAAATGGTGTTTATTTGGAAATAAGCCTGATTGAAACTAATGTGATTTACTTTCAAGTAATGCGCTTAGCTGCAGGGTGTAAGAAAGGAAAGTGGGATTCCCTTGAGCACTTCAACAACAAAGATAGACAACTCTTCTGTGCTATTTCTATATCCATAGCCACATGACTGTGTATATAAAGAAATGAAATTTTCTCACAGCTACTTTTAGGCTTCATAAAAATAAATCTAGGAGATGTAACAAATGAGGCAGCAGCATGTAAACAAACAAGTAAGCTAATAAAAAGTAAGCATTATAATAAGTGTATCCATAAGTTGCAAGATGCAGATCACTGGGGAGTAGTTTTCCACATTTGTAATAAAACAGATCCCAAATGTCTCCGTATGTGTAGCAAACCTGATCCTCTTTCCCTTCCTTTTGTGTCAGAAGAACTTGGTGGTGCTTCCTGAGTAGAAAGTGGAGAGATCAGCCAAATTTGTGTTCACAGTCCCCTTACCATCTTCAGGGAGGCTCCTTCCAGCAGCGGCGTAACAAGGGTTTTCAGTGCCTGGGGACAACGTCAGTTTTCGCCCCCCCCCAAGGGACAGGGAGGGGCTAAGATGCCATGTAGAAGGTGTCAGTGGCAGCCAGGGAGCCCTCCATGTCGGCCCTGGTAGGTCACCCATGACATGCCTTCCCGCGGCTCCTGGGCAATGGGCCATTTGGCTCCCAATTTGGTGCCCCAGATGCTGTGCCCAGGGACAAATGTTCCCCCTTGACCCTCCCTCCATAGCTATGCCAATGCCTTCCAGGTCCCCTGAGACTGATCTGGATAGCTCCTGCGAGTGACTCAGGCCAGTATATTACAATTTATTTTTTTCTGTTAATAAATGGAGTTACACAAGCCCTTCATTGGCCTACAGAATGATGACTGAAAAGTGTGAAAGTAATCAAATTGGAAACTTAAATGACAGGTAATACAAAAGCTATTTCTATGTATTACAGGTTCCAGGAAAGCAGAATGCTTCTAAGTTATGATATTTCAAATATGCTTAAAAATATTATTATTGATGTCACTTCATTTTTGTCACTGATTGTTGTTCTGCTTTCTTTTGTGAATTGCCCCCAGTGGCCTTGGCAGCCAGATGGACAGTATATAAATTAAATAAATAATGAATAAACAAATAAATTGCCAAACTGGACAGGAGGTGGTGAGCGTTCCAGTGCTGAAGGCATTCAAGAGATACAGGTCCCTTCCAACTCCAGTATTCTATGGGCGTTTATACACGACCCCTAAACTCCGGGGCAAATGGCTCCCAGCTCCGGAACTTAAAAATGTTTACCCACCAGCTCCGGAGTTAACAGGAAATTAAGTGTGACCCCGCCCACTTTAGCGCGTCCCAGCGCATCTTTCAGGTACCTGCTCTTTGGAGGTGAAAATTATTTGATCCGGTGTAACGATAGTGAGTGCGGGGCTCTCCTTGCTTCTGTTTGTTGTTTTTTGGCTCCTGCCCCTTTAAGAGCTACTTTTACAGAGACGAGAGGCAGAAGAAGGTGAGCGGCATGCTTTTCTTTCTCTTTTTCTCCCTCCCCTCACGCAGTCAGCAGCCAGGAAGTGCGGAGGGGGTGGGAACGCAGGAAGAGCGACAAACCCCTAAGATCTCTGGTCTGAATTAAAGTGGCCAGGGATCTTAGGGGTCGTGTAAAAAGGCCCTATGATGGCAGTAACCATGCTAGCCATCGTGTTTGTGGAAATAGTAGTCTAAAACTGTAATGTTTCTCATATCTGCAACAGATACATACTTCCTGTAGATGAGACATTTGCTTATTAAATATATTTTTCTTTTTGTGTTTGTTTTTGAATTTTTTTAAAATAAAAATGAATATTTTTAAAACCCTTTTAGATTCTGGACTCATCTTCTCCTGCTATCAAAGTCTGAGTTAACTCTGAGCATGGTGAAAGCTCTGTGCCATCAAGTCAGAAATGACTTACAGCGATCCCAATAGGACTTTCAATATAAGTGAGATATTTAAGAATGTTGACTCCTGCAGTGAGTTTCCATGGCCAAGGGTGGATTTTAATTCAGTCTATCCATGATACCCATGCTAGGAGCATTAGGGACATATTTAAAAACTTTTCACTCAAGATTCCCTAGAATATTTTTGGTATATAATTTAGAGTGCTCTTGCTTAACGGTTTTAAAGATAAAGGGTGTACAGTGGTACCTTGTATAAAGGAATTAATTTGTTCCAAATGAATTTTTGTTAAGCAAATTTTCCTTTATACAATCTTCCTGTAGGAATGCACTGAAAACAGAGTATTGTAATCCCTAATCATGACCATTTTTATGTTTTATGGATTCGCCCCATAGGCGATTCTGTTAAGCAAATTTCCCCTATCTCCGGAATTTTTTGTGTTGTACAGATTTTATGTTATACAAACCGTTTGTTATACGAGGGTCCACTGTATATGGAATTAGATATGTTACTTTTTTGTATTGTACATTATTATGTTGCAATTATTTTTAAAGTGAGATGTTTTCACAATTGTTTTTAATGTTGCAGTTTTAAATGGATCATCATTTTTGTCTTAACATTACATAATTTACTTAGTTAATTCCCATTATTTATACCAACTACTGTAGATCAATTAAATCAATGTATGGGATCTGTTAAATCAAGTTATATAACCTACTGATTCAATGGATCTGCCCCATTTGAGCCAAAAAATTGAATTCAAGCCATGCATTTTACTTGTACTGTATATTGTTTGATAAAAATTATGTTCAAGTCACATTGAGTTCCAAAACTGGGAAAACTGCTAGATGTATTTTAAACAAACACATACAATTATATTCTTCTGTTGCTAATTTAAATATATTAAATATCACTAAATAAATAACTTGATGGGCAATGTGTGAATGAAATAATAGTCTATTCATCAAGGTATCAGACAAATTCTTGAAGACTAAGATTATCTATAGCTGCTAGGCATTATGGCTGTACCCTTTGATTGCAAGATACAAAATGTGTGTGTAAACAGTACTGACTACAAAGGAAACCTGAGTGTATTCTGCTTACTATACAACATGGCTATATAACATGGCTAGTCTTAATTTTTTTAAAGTAACTTTCTATGCTCCTAACATATGCAAATGACAGGACAATTCCTTTCCCTAAAAGCAGTCTTATTATAGTTGCTGTATTTCAAAAAGGATGCGACATACGTAGCTACATTTGAGAACACGATTTCGTACCAGTGCAAAAATTATAAACTTTCACAAAGCTTAAAGTGGGAGCTGCATATCTTGCTTCTCTGAAAAATGATTTTGCTACTGGAAGCTTTGTTGGGAGATTTCTTCTGCTATTATCCTAGTTGAGCCACAGACATTTAAGAAATTCATTTTGTCACAGTACTAATAGATTTGATGTTAGAAGATGGTTTCAAGCCTCCCTCTGACTGCGCTTAATTGTGAATTGTGAGTTCCATCCTCCTCTGCACACCTGAGACAACAACTACAATTGGCATGATTATTGGCTCTTCTGCAGAAGAGAAGGTAGCACAAATTTCTGTCAGCCAAGAACTGGGAGCAGCAGCATTCAAACTGAGTTTCTTTAGGCCTGTCATTTACAGTCACGTCAGTTGAAAGAAAATGCGGGCCTGGTTGGAGCAGAGTAGACAACGTACAGGTAGCGTCAGTCACTAGACATCCTAGTTACAATTTGTTTTGTTGCTTTATGTGTGGGACTGGCTTTCCCAGTTGCTTGGCTTTGCTGGGTTGTCATTTCTGCCCACTTCTTCCCTCTCCTCTTCCTTGGTTCGGTTTCCTTGGCTTTGTTGCTATAGTTCAGAATTTATTTAGTATTTGGATTTTTTCTATTCTTTTCTTTCTTTTCTTTCATTCTTTTCTTTTTCCTTTCCTTTTTTTTTTTTGGCTTTTAACACACCATTTAATCTAATGGGGCAGGAAGAATAAGGACCAAAATATTGTGTGGTTGCAACCTGTAGATAATTACTCAAGAGCAACTCTATGTTGATTTTGGGATGCAAGCCAAACTACTGGACTGTCAAATGCCCAAATATCCAAATGGGGGATTAACGACCCCTGTGAGTTTCACTGATTATGTTCTGCTGGCATAGCTAAACCATAGGATTTTGGATAATAACAGTTGTGCAGGCCCTCGTGATCGCAAGGTTCGACTATTGCAATGCTCTCTCCATGGGGTTGTCCTTGACCCTTGTCCGGAGGCTCCAGTGGGTGCAGAATGCGGCGGCCAGACTGGTGTTGGGTGCTCGTAAATTTCGATCACATCACTCCAGTTCTGGATCGCCTGCATTGGCTGCCCGTTGTCCTCTGGATAAGGTTCAAGGTCCTGGTTTTGATTTTCAAAACCCTCCACGGCTTGGGACCAGAGTACCTGTCGGAGCGTATCCCCCAGAGGTCAACTGGGGTCAGGCCCACTAGAATTAATTTGAATTTAATTTGAAATCTGCAATGGCGTTGAGAATATTAACATGGAATGTAAATGGTCTGAATGAAAAGACCAAGAGAAATAGAATTACGCATTTACTGAAGAAAGAAAACCTAGACCTGATTTGTCTGCAAGAAACACATATTGCAACGAAACATATGAAGATTCTAAAAAACAAAATTTTGGGACAAGAATTTGTATCGTCTGATAAATTGAAGAAAAGAGGAGTGGTGATATATGCAAAACATAAATTAGAACCTAAGTTGATAATGAAAGATGAAGAGGGAAGATTTTTGATGGTGCAAATTACTTGGCAATCTGAAAAATTTTTCATCGTAGGAATTTATGCGCCAAATGAAAGGAAATTAGAATTTTATAGAGATTTAGAACAAAGATTGTTAGACTATATGGATGAAAAACTCTTTTTGATGGGAGACTGTAATGGAGTAATGATGCCGGATCTGGATAGATCCCAGAAAAAGAAAGGCTCAGAAGGGAAATTACCAAAATCTTTTTTTGACTTAGTTGAAAACTTTGGATGGACCGACATTTGGAGATTGAGACACCCAATAGAGAAACAGTTTACCTTTTTCTCTGAACCAAATCAGAGTTGGGGAAGAATCGATTACATATTTGTTCCTAACGATATTTCATATAGAGTGACGAAAGTGGAAATTTTACCTAAAACGATCTCAGATCATAATGCAATTGTGATGGAAGTTAAAACAAAATTGCAAGGACTATACCGCTGGAGATTGAATGAAAGTTTATTGGACGAGACAGAGACTTTGCAAATAGCGAAAGAAACTTTTAGAGATTATTTGGAAAATAATTGGAGAAGAGAAACACCAACAAATTTTGTATGGGATGCGAGCAAAGCTGTTATGCGAGGCCTCTTTATTCAGAGAAATTCGTACCAGAAGAAACAGAAAGAAAAAAAGAAATATGAGATCTTAAAAGAAATGGTGGAGACAAAGAAGAAATTGGTGGAAAAGCCAAAGGAACAGAAATGGATTCAAAAATTAAAGATGCTCCAAACCCAGTTGTCAATGGTTATCAATCAAGAAATTGAGTGGAAGGTTAAGATGATGAGACAAAGAAATTTTGAATCGGCAAACAAAGTAGGGAAACTGTTGGCTTGGCAGCTTAAATGGAAGCAAAAACAAAAGGTTGTGAACAAATTAGTAGTAGATAAGAAATTAGTGGAAGATCCAAGAGAAATTGTAAAGGTGTTTCGGAATTTTTACAGAGACTTATATGTGAAGAAAAAAGAGGATCCGGAACAGATTGATAGATATTTAAGAGAGAATGGATTGAAAAAAATTTCAACAAGCCAATTGTCGACATTGAGTGAGAAAATTACCCCACATGAAGTACAAAGTGCAATAGAGAGGGCGAAATCTGGAAAATCACTGGGTCCAGATGGCTTGACTGCAAAATATTATAAAAAATTGTCAGAAGAAATGTTACCAATAATGGTGGAGGTGATGAATGAAGTTTTAGAAAAAGGAGTTATACCTAATACCTGGAAGGAGGTGTATATAACACTGATCCCAAAGGAGAATTTGGACGTGACAGATGTCAAAAATTATAGGCCCATTTCCCTTTTGAACGGAGATTATAAATTATTTGCCGATGTTTTGGCCAATAGATTAAAAAGGGTTTTAAATGAATTGCTACATAAAGACCAAGCGGGGTTTCTTCCTGGCAGACAGATGAAAGACAATATGAGAAATATAATTGATATAATAGAATATCTAGAAGTCAGGAAGGAGAAACAAGCTGCTTTGATATTTATTGATGCTGAAAAAGCCTTTGATAATGTTTCTTGGCAATTCATGAAGAAGAATCTGGAACATATGGGAGTGGGAACAAAGTTTTGGAATGGTGTTAATGCAATATATAAGGAACAGAAGGCAAGTTTATTGGTTAATAATGTGATAACAGAAAGTTTCCCGATTGGGAAAGGTACAAGACAAGGGTGTCCACTGTCTTCATTGTTATTTATTACTGTACTGGAAGTATTGTTAGTTAAACTGAGAGACATGGTGATAATTAAAGGTATAAGTGTGGGGGATAAGGAATATAAACTAAAAGCGTTTGCTGATGATTTGGTTTTGACATTAGAGAATCCCAAAGAAAGTATTATTGAGGTGATGAAGGTAATTGAAGAATTTGGTAATTTAGCCGGCTTTAAACTGAATAAGAATAAGACGAAGGTCCTATTGAAAAATGCAACAAAGAAAGATTGTGAAGAATTTGAAAAACTGTCCGCTCTCTCAGTTGTGAAAAAAGTTAAATACTTGGGAATTAATTTATCTCTTACGAACTTGAATCTCTTTGAGGATAACTATAATATGGTTTGGAATTCGATTAAGAGAGATTTGGAAACATGGAATAGATTGAATTTGTCATTGATGGGAAGAATTTCGGTGATAAAGATGAATGTGTTACCAAGGTTGTTATTCTTATTTCAAATGATCCCAATAATTAAAGGGATAGGCCATTTTAAGGAATGGCAGAAGACATTGTCTAAATTTGTCTGGCAAGGTAAAAGACCTAGAATAAGGTTTAAATTATTAACAGATGCCAAGGAAAGGGGAGGATTTGCCATGCCAGACCTGAGATTGTATTATGAAGTGGCCTGTCTCGGTTGGATAAAAGATTGGATTACTTTAGTTGATGGGGATCTTTTGGATTTAGAAGGTCATGATAATAGATTTGGTTGGCACACTTATCTTTGGTATGATAAAGTGAAAGTACATAAAAGTTTTATGAATCATGTAATTAGAAAGTCACTACTTCAGGTCTGGGAACGGTTGAAACCTTTATTAGAGAGACACACCCCGAGGTGGTTATCCCCGACTGAAGCATCGGCGATCAAGAGGAAAGATACAGAAGGAGTGGGGATCACATATGGGGATGTGTTATTTTTCTCAGAAAAAGGTCCTAGACTGAAGTCTTATGAACTGTTAAAAGAGAAGTTAACAGGTTGGTTCCAGTACCATCAGTTACATGACATTTTTCAGAAAGACAGAAGGATGTCTGGGTTTGGAGAGAAGGAATCTAAGTTTCAAACCATAATCATGGGCCCAAAAAAGAAATTGTTGACTAGATTATATAATTTCTTGTTGGAGTTGAACTTAAAAGATGAACAAGTCAAAGAATGTATGATAAAATGGGCTATGGATTTGGGTCACAATATTGAGTTAGATGTGTGGGAAAGATTGTGGAAAAAGAACATGAAGTTTACCGCATGTACTTTGATAAAAGAAAATCTGTTGAAAATGATGTATAGATGGTATATTACTCCAACGAAATTAGCAAAGATGTATAGGATGAAAGATGATTATTGTTGGAAATGTAAAGAGAAACAAGGTGACTTTTATCATATGTGGTGGACCTGTGAGAAAGTGAAAGAGTATTGGGCACTGATATATGATGAACTCAAAAAGATGTTAAAGTGTACATTCCCAAAACGATCTGAACTTTTTCTGTTAGGGTTGGTGGACAATGAAATTAAAGGAGCAGATAGGACCCTATTTTTATATGCAACAGCAGCGGCACAAATGCTCCTGGCACAGAACTGGAAGACAACGTATATACCGTCTTTGGATGAATGGAGGGCGAAATTACTGGACTTTGCAGAGATGGCCAGACTGACGTGCAGACTGAGGGATCAAGACAACCAGAGGTTCCAAAAAGACTGGCAAAAATTTAAGAACTACATGGAGACTTATTGTAAGGAATTAAAGACCCTTACCGGATTAGGGTAGAACTTGAAGGATTACTACTTACTTCTAGAATCTTTTTTATAAGTATATAAAAGGGGTTTGTTAGAAAGGAAGGCTAGGAGATGAATAACGTTAAAACCGCGCGAAGAACAGAGGGAAGCCTAACTTTAGTGATAGATTGATTCTGTATTGTTAACGTTTTGAATTTGATTTTCTTCTGTATATTAAAATTTTCTAATAAAAATGCTTTAAAAAAAATAGAATGGCGCAGGCGCACTCACTTAGGGTGGCCACACCCAGGGAGGCACAGAAATCGCTCACACGTAACCGCGCCTTCTCTGTGGTGGGCCCCACCTTGTAGAATCATCTGCCTAGTGAGCTGTGCCTAGCACAGTCCCTGCCTGTCTTTAAGAAGGCCCTGAAAACTCTCCTTTTTAAAGAGGCATACGGCGACGTTTTTACTTATTTCCGTTTTATTATTATTATTATTATTATTATTATTATTATTATTATTATTATTATTATTATTATTATTATTATTATTATTATTATTATTATTATTGCCGCCTGCATCACCTCTTGCGGAGGGTCTCCCCCTCTTTATTTTACTAGTTCTCTTTTGATTCTTCTTTTTGTTATATACTCTTGGTTTTATTTCAATTGTAAACCGCCCAGAGTTCCGTCCGGAAGATGGGTGGTATAGAAATACAATAAATAAATAAATAAATAAATAAATAATATATGCAAAATAACAGATCTTTTAGAAGTCAGTTATTGAAAAGATCCTACTGACCACTTGTCACAGAGTATTTGGCCAAGTCAAGCAAGGTTTTTGCATCCAAAGGCAGCTCAGAATTTTGTGAAGCTTCTAGAGAAGATATTGCCATACTTTCCCATCTATAAGATGCCCCCATGTACAAGATGACCACCATTATTCTAAACCAAAATTGCAGTTTCACAACTGCATGGTTGTCTCCTCGGTTTACTTCCATGTATAAGATGACCCTCAATTTTTATCTGTGAAGATTCTCAGTCATCCAGGTGCGTTTATCTGGGAGTTGAGTCATGGCTACTGGACTTCTTTTTTGAGAGATAGAAACGTTTCGCTGTTCATCCAAACAGCTTCATCGGTCTGAATACAGCTAGTGCAAGAGACCTTCTTATAGTCAGCTTGACCTCTTGTCCCCTTGTCTGATTGGCTCATAAGATGAACAAAGCCTGAATAGGCTCGTTAGGGAGACATTAGTGTCCATGGCCTTAAGGTAAACAATGGCCTAAGGTGCTGAAACCCATCAAGAATGGGTCGTTAGCTGTCAAGAATGGGTCGTTAGCTGTGACCTGGTGGTGAAGGCTCCTTGATTTGCCTGGGTACTGTGGAAAGTACAGCCTGGTAAGTAGCAGCTAGACTATGCCGGAGCCCCCCACCTCTGTTGAGGGAGGGATTTTCAATGCTGACATGAATGGCTTCCCTTACTCCTCTCTCAAACCACCTCTCTTCTTTGTCTAATATGTGTACATCCTCATCTTTGAAAGAGTGGCC
The DNA here is from genome assembly GCA_037367245.1 of Phrynocephalus guinanensis. Taxonomy (NCBI): domain Eukaryota; kingdom Metazoa; phylum Chordata; class Lepidosauria; order Squamata; family Agamidae; genus Phrynocephalus; species Phrynocephalus guinanensis. The sequence goes on from CM074733.1 coordinate 121,568,954, forward strand.
TTTTTCCTTCAAATGGAGGTGTACTGCTGATTCTGGTCCTGAGCTGTTACCTCTCCTATGTTGGGCCATTCTTTTGTTTAATGGCTGTTTAGTTTCTCCAATGTAGAGGTCTGAACACTCTTCACTGCATTGGACTGCATATACTATATTGCTCCTTTTATGGTTTGGTATCGGATCCTTTGGGTGGACAAGTCTCTGCCTTAGTGTGTTCATGGGTTTGAAATAAACAGGGATGTGGTGTTTGCCAAAAATCCTTTTAAGCTTCTCCGACACTCCCGCCATGTAGGGAATGACCAGGTTCTTCCGTCGGGTCTGGGTCTCAGACTGATCCCTTGTTCTTCTGGGATGGCCCACTGCTTTGTTGAAGGCCCACCTTGGATATCCACAGGCCTTAAGTGCTGTCTTCAGGTGCTGTCTTCTTAAGTGCTGTCTTCAGGTGCTCAATTTTTATGCTAACAATTTTAGACAAAAATAGAGTCTTGTGCATGGAAAAATAAAGTATGTTGCATTACAAATATTTGCTTTTCCTTTAAAGTATTTGTACAGTATATTGCAAGTGTGTTGTTTTTTCTCTTATAGTCAGTTCTATAGATCAATAAAATTTTAGTCTCAAGAATGTTGTACAGCATCTTACAAAGATACTGTACTTTTTACGTTAGAATGCTGTGTTAAAAACACACACATCCAGGAACACAACCAGCAGATTGTAAATAACAGGCAACTTGTTGCCCTGGCTTATGAGATTTTACCATGCACTTTGCATTTGGACAGCAGAGCAAATGTGAAATCCAAGATACATTAAATTATTCACAATTGCAATTTTTGCATTTCAGGTAAGGGGCCTTCTGTTGCTTCCATTTAAACTGAATTTGTATATGGATTAATATGCCAGCTGTTCTTTTGTCAGTTTATTCTACATTTCCTTAAGGAGAATACAGTACCGTACAATTACCCATAACTATGAGCTTTCAAGTCACCATTTATCAGAGCATTTAACTGTGTTAAGAATATGCTCTGCAGATTGTGGTTGTGTCTTACTAGGCAAGCGCTCTGAGCAAGAAGAGCCACAAGCTACATATTGGAGGGGGGGGAACTGCCTACAATAATTATCAAGCGCTTGCCCAAGAGGAAGGGAATGTTCAGTAGAGCTGATATCTTTATCGCGCACCTACTGAAAATTGCTATTCTCCAGCAAATTCATTTCAAGGGAGAATCCAGTAAAAAAAATCACCAAATTAGAATTTATAAGTTCTCTAGCATCTGTTCAATGGTAAACTAAAGTAGCAGTTTCCTGTCTTATTGCAGGTATTGATCAGCGTGTCAGTGTGAACTGAACCATGGTGAACAATCATTCTATGAAGCTAAACATATAATCATAGGATGTAGTTTTTGTGATTCATTGCCATTTGATCTCACTGTGTCCACATTTCTTCCTTATGTATACCTCTTTGTGTATGTAGTTGCGAATTTAGATGCTTCTCGGTCCCAAACTTTCTATGGGGTTTTCTGCCTTTCTTCTTCCTTCTCCAGGCATCTGTGCTCACGTCCTTACATTCTGCCCATGCCCTTCTTGGCAGAAATACCTTATCAATACCACTTAGCAATTTCAGGCTTATCCATTGACTAAGACTGTGGTTACAGTACTGAAATACTTCAGCATACAGTATGTGGCAGTGTTATTGAATTCACTTTAAAATAATGTGGCTGTCATGTGGTATTGTGAAAACAGATCAAGAGCTTTCACTTCTAAAGCAAGAAGAATTTCTCATACTTATTGTCATGGGGTTCGTGGTTTCTGCTCTCCTCCTGGCCCGCTTGGGCAGCAAAATAAGAAGTTGTAATGTTAAAGTTTATTTTCAACAACTTTTGAACTTTCCTCTTCCTCCACAGGAGCCTCCCAGTCAACGATCAATGGCTCCATTTCAGAATAGGTCTCTTCCATTAACCTGTTTGTTATATCTGGCTCAACAACCCAATGAGTAATAGGCACAGTCCGGCTAACATTGAAGCTCGGGCTTAAAATTAACCTGGCCATCCTCTTTTGTACCAAAGAGTCCAAACCCATGAGTCCTAACGAGACAGTCCCGGGTCCTTCATCTCTGGGCAGGGGGAAGACTTGTCCATCCTCTGTGTTTTCCCATGGATAGAGACATTGTTCCCAATGGTCTCTCAGCTCCTTCTGCGTCCTTTGTCTCCGGGCCTCCCTCCCTCCTTCTTCGTCGCTCCTCTGTCTGACCCCAGTAAGGCGATTTCTTCACTTCCTTTTCCTGCCCTTCCCACTCTGCCTCCTCTCGGAGTTTGAATGTCACCCACACCCCCGCCCAAGGGTCCTCCTTTACAATTTCCACTAATTCCTTTTCTGCCTGGCTTTCTCTCCCCATTTCCCATCAGGCCAATCCACTCTCTTCCACCTTGCTTGGTTCTGCCTCTTCTTTATCCCCCCCCCACCGGTCTCTTTCAGGACCCCATGGAGGAGGATGGCGCACCAGCCTTCTAACACTTATGAAAAAAGAGAATTCACATTTGGCTTAACTATGGTTTCTTCTTAGATCAGTCCATAAACTGTGACCACATCAAATCACAGCTTAATGTAGAAGAGGTTTCCCCCTCCCCCACTCCAGTTTACATGTACAAGCAACCCTGGCTAGTTAAACCATCAAAACAAAATTAGTACATCAGCTGCATCTGTTTCCTGGGGGAGGGGTTTGGGGTTGATTTGATCACAGTAACATATGCCCTAATTGCAGCTAGATGACTATAACATGTAGTACATTTCAGCTAGATGACTATAACCTGTTGTGTGTGGGTCTGCCTTTGGAAAGTATGAGAAAGTCCAAAGGGTCCAAAAGGCTGCATCCAGATTGTTAGCTGGAGCTGGTTAATGGGAACACATAGCCCCTGTGTTACAGCCACTCCCCTGGATGCTGGTCCATTTCCAGACACAATTTAAAGTGCTGTTTTTTTTTTACCTAAAAAGTCTTAAAGAACTTGCGTCCAAGCTATCGAGAAAACCACATCTCCCGAATCTAGTCTCCTAGATTCACAACTACATTACAGCCTGCCCAAGCATTTAGGTCGCCAGGAGAGGGCTTTCTCTCATCCCACTACCCTCACAGGTGCACTTGGTGGGGACATGAGAGAAGGCCTTCTCTGTCACTGCTCCCAGACTCTGGCACTCCCTTCCACAGGAAACTGGCCTGGCCCCATCTCTGCTTACCTTCTGTAGGCAGGTAAAGACCATTCCCTTCAGGTCAGCTTTTCCTTAGGGACTGGTGGTCTCAGAGGGATTTTCAATGGATTATTGTGCTCTGTTGTTTTAAATGTGTTTTAATATTGATTTTATTTATCTTTTTCATATAATACTTGTTTAATTCTTTTTAAATATTTGTACACTTCCTCTTTTTAGCTTTCAAAGGCTGTTTTTCAAGGCTATGAGCCACCTTGGGTCCTTTTCAGGAGAAAGGCAGGCTAAAAATATTTTAATAAATAAATAGCAAATGAAAAACTTCTGAACTGTACCTCGTGATCATGCCAGAGGAGTGATGATAAATTAAGTTCAAGGCTCATTACTATTTGTGCATGTAGTACAAAAGGAGTCACAACAACTACAATAGCGCTTAAACATTCTTCCCACACTTAAGTGCAGTAATTAGAACACCCAAAGCATAAAAATACACTTACACAAAGATGACTGTTGTACACAATGTCCCTCTAATTTTCATCCCTACTGCGCGGGGCTCTGTCTTGCAAGTGTGACTCCCCCCACCTCTCGGGTTCCATCACAACTGAAACAAAGATTGTCACTACGATGGATGTGTGGGAGCTCCAAAGCCCCGTACCGGGGGGGGGGGTTAGGGTTGTGCATGCCTTAGGGAACCTTTGTTGTATTGCATAATTTGAGAAAAGTGGGATACACATCTACTAATCTTTCATTGCACTGAAATAAAATGATTTTTCATGTAACCAATTTTGCTATCTTTTTAGAGATTCCATAACTAACATTATGTCCTCCATGTTGCATTGGTATCTCTCTTTCTTTGTTTTGCATGGCAACATATTTAAAACCAGTCTGTAAAGCTACCAGTAAAAGCAAGACAGGGCAGATGCACAAAACAACTTAGTAACACAATGCACAGGATAGCATTTCATCACATAGTTCCAACACACAGAAGCACAAACAGACACACACCACTGAAATGACATGTGTGTTACGAGGCAGGATTTGTCTGTGGCTGACAACACCTGATCATGTACTAAGAGGGGACTCAGTTTAGTTGCTTGTGTGACTTTTCTAAATTCCAGACTTTCCTTTCTGATGCCATTGGCAAATTACGGTATGCCTCCCCACTCCCAATGGATGTAGGTTAAGATGACTGAAAGAAGAACTCACCATATTACTCAATTCACATTTCTCATTCTATTGATTTTGCAACCTGCATGTTCTCTGCTGGAGTACTGGCTGTTAAGAAGTTAGTCAACCTTGTTTCATTTTATTTTTGAAGTGGTGGAACATGTGTGCAAACTTTTTCTCAAACCTCTATTAGTATTAGGCTAGATAGTGGGAAAATATACAATATATTACATTTTATATTTGGGACGCTAATGTACATGCATACATTGAAATCATCATCAGTTTCTTTTGAATATACAATCCTGGAACAAAAAAAAGCCCACACAAACAACCACCCAAAAACACTAGACTATTAGTATTAGAACCACTTTGTAGTTTGTCCAGATTTTGCCACAAAAAGTGTAGACTGTGTTGGAGTCTTTCAATGGGAGAAAGTAATTGGTGGCCCAATTTTCCTATCATAGTTCTGGCATGTTTAAAGCTGAAATAACTTCTATGAGTTGTCTGCCATGGTACAGCAAATCTAACAGTCTAAGATGGCCAGGTATTTAAAGTGCTATGAAGGAGTCCCACAAAATCTTCCCATACAATGCGGTCTCCAAACAAAGACACTATTGCTAGAGTCTGCCAAAGTCTCAAGGAATTACTGTTTCTCCAGGTCTCCAGTTGATTATTCATGTGTACTGGTTTTAAAGCCTTGCCACCCATCTCCACCCATGCCCAACTGGGATGAAGACTGTCTAGCGTGGTGTGAAGTTTATTTCCATGTTGACCCAAATGTTGACCCTCAGCCCAGTCTCTTCATTCTGTTCCTGTAGTTATGATTATTTTGTTCATGCCAACACTGGGCCATTTGGAGTGGGAGTAGAACAACTTTTTGCATGCCACGAAGCTTTGGGTTATGCATGCCCTGCCAGGAGGTTCAAACCCTGGAGCTTTCTCTCCAAACTGTTGCCTTAACTTGCCTCTGTGACATCACAAAAGCTTGCCCTTGTGACATCACTAGGTTTCCCCCTCTTCCAATGTTTGGCTCTAGAATCTGAGCCTATATGGGATGCTGTTGACCTGGCAACCCTATGGGATGCTGTTGACCTGGCAAACCTAAGTATCACTATCACTTAGGGTGTCCTGACAAATATGTTGAATTCTCTCTCTCTCTCTCTCTGTGTGTGTGTGTGTGTGTGTGTGTGTGTGTGTGTTTGTGTGTGTGGACATGAGTGCCCTAACGCCCCAACCATCGACATTTGGGATTGTGTGTAGGAGATCTGGTAAACTTGGGCCCAGAATGAATAAAACACATCCGATGCACTTTGTTCATCTGATGTGCTTTAAACTGGCCATACTAATAACTGGCTAGCGTTTCCTCCATCCCGTCCGCTTCTCACGCAAAAGGCAAGCCCGGGCGCGCTGCCTTTTGATTGGACCGTGCATGGGGTCCGACCGTGAGGATGCTCTATCAACTCTCATCATGCTTAATTCTGTTGCTGCTGAAAAAGAGAGGCTCCAAAACGGCTTATCCGACCCGACCTCCTTTCCCTTCTTAAGGCTAGGCGTAGCTTAACAGCCTTTGGCGTCTCTGCACGTGCTCAGAGGCTCTTTCGCCTTGCAGAACAGGCTCGCCGCCCACGTTTCCAGCCGGGCTCCTCCGTTTCTTCCTTCCTCCGCGAGCTTCTCGAGTTACCCTTTGGGGGCTTAGGCGGACGGCGCACGTTGTCCTCTCCGCCCCCTCCGGCCTTCTGTCGGCTCTCTCTCCCCCCCCCCCCCCGCCCGCCCGCCTTTCTTCCTTCAGAGTAGCAGCAGCATCTGCTGAGCGCCCCCCCCTCCCTCCCATCCCTGCCAGGCAGCGAGGGCGCCGAGGAGGAGGAGGAGGAGGCGGAGGGAGGAAGGAGGAAGGGAGAGCCGGGGAGCTGCAGTGAGGTCGGGGGAAGGGAGGAGGGCGCGAAGGCGGCGCAGCAGCAGCAGCAGCAGCTTCGGCATAAAGCGAGCTTTCTCTCCTTCCCGCTCCCGATTCCGCTGCCAGCCAGCCAGCGGGGATGGCGGTGGCCTCGGCTCCCCTCGGGCCAGAGGCGGGCGCCGGAGCGCGAAAGGCAGCCGGAGGGGAGGCAGCCCCGCGAGGAGGAGGAGCAGCAGCAACAACAGCAACTGCAACGGCAGACGCCGCCAACGTCCAGGAGTGACCGGGCACCCCCTCCTCCTCCGTCTCCCTTGGCCTCCCCCCCCCTCCGGCCGGGCCGCGTCCTTCCGCGTCGGCGCCCCGGTTGGACGCCCCCCCCCCCCCCCCGCGCGGGGGCCACCGGAGGAGCCTCCAGGCGCCGCCGCCGCCGCCCCTCCTGGCTTCGCCCTCGGCCACCACTATGTGGGGGAAGCTCCTCGCCGAGCTCGGGCAGAACGGCGACTACAGAACGGGTAAGGCGAGGAAAAGGCCAGCTTGGCTTTGGGGGGGTGGGTGAAAGGGGGGGGGGAAGAGAGGAGCTGCTTCTCCGCCTTGCAGGCGTCGTTTCGAAAAGAGGAACTGGAAAAGCGGGGGCAGGGAGGGGGGGAAGAGAGAGAAAACCCCGCACGTGTGAGCGCAACCCTCGCGTTGGGTTTGGGGCGATTCGCCTCCGAGCCTGCCTTTCCCTGGGGGGGGGGTCCGGAGTGGAGCTTTTTCTCCCGCAACTTTGGCGTTGCAATAAAAGCTCTCTCTCTCTCTCTCTCTCTCTCTCTCTCTCTCTCTCTCTCTCTCTCTCTCTCTCTCTCTCCCTCCCTTTGCACACGTTCCCTAGCGGGGAGAGTATGTGTGTGTGTGTGGGGGGGTCTGTGTTCGTGACCGTCCCCCCGCCACCTGGTGTCGGGCTCGTGGGGCCGTGGGGTGGAAAGGGAAGGCGAGTTTTGCGCGGCGCCTGCGGAGAAGGTCACGGGAAGCGATCCGCGCCCTTGCGCGGGCGGCGCAGATTGCGGCAGGCAGGCAGGCAGCCCGCCCGGGGAGGGAAAGGGAGACGCCGCTTCCCGGGGAAACCTTTAAGCTCCCAGGGACTGTAATTAGCGGGCGGCTATATATAGCACTTTCTCCCTAATCGTCTTTAAAGCTGAGGCTGCGGGGAGGGTTGGGGGAAGAGGCGATCGCGGCGTTGTTTTGAAAATCTTGCTCTTGCAACGAATCGGCAGCGTCTTGGAGATGCCAGGAAGGAGTTTGGATGTGTGCCAGGAAGAGAGAGCGGAACGGTCCGGATTGAGGGTCCCCTCGCCCCGTTGCACATGTCATTAAGATAAATAAATAAATAAATAAATAAAGGACGCGTCTCTTTAATCATGGAATCCGGTTCCCTTGCAGAGAGAGAATGCGTACTCTCTGCTTCCGGGAAGTAAGGCTCCACTCAGGCGTAGGACTTTTTATTTCTGAGGGAAGGCTTTTAAAACCTCCATAATCGCAAACCCCAAATGCATCCCCGTCAAGACTTTTTATTTACATCGGTGGTATTTGGATGCGCTTCCGCTTGGGCCTATCCAGATCACGTCAGTAGCTCCCTCGGTTAATTGGTTTGTGCAGTTATTTCTATATCAAGATAGGATTAAGCTGAATATTATTGCACTGATGGTCAAAACAAGGCTGTTAAACCACCAGCGCCTAACTTGATTCCTGGGATAGAACTCTTGGCTTTGCAGGGTCTGAGAACAAGCTGTACTTGGTCTACACGCCCGTTTAGCATAAATCGCCATTCTTTGGTAACATTGTACTGTGAATTGTTGTATTGTTTTGTAAATCTCAAAGGGGAGATATATAACTTGAACTTGCTAGTCAAATTGCAGTATGAAAACAATGAAACTCACTATGCATGTTTAGTTGTCCACTGTTTCCATTCACTGTGTGTTGTGTCGTTACATATCCATGGAGTTTTCTTGGCAGGAATACTGGAGTGGTTTGCCAGTTCCTACCCCATTCACGGTGTAACTTAATAGTGGCCATCAAAGTTAAAATAACACACTTTTCTCAATTTACTGGGAGGGCCTGGAACAGATCTATCACATTTTCTTGGGTTTCTATTGGGATGATGAGCTGACAACAGTTTTAAAAATTGGTTGCAGAATTGTCTTGTCTTGTTATAGTGTCAAAGGATGACATGTTTTTTCCTGTTGGTTTTCTGGAACATAGGTCTGTTAGTCTGGAAGTACTGTGAGGTTTTTTGTTTTGCTTTATTATACATGGTGAAACAGACAGCATCACTTAGAAGATGTTATTGTGCATACAGTACTTTGTTCCTTAGTAATTGGTTTTGTGTAACAAGGTTCAGTCTGGAACAAGGGTTGCTCTTCACCATTGAGATTTCAATTTGTTTTAAGTAGCTAAATCATGCACAGTATGGTTTATCAGCATCATGAACATTTGCAGGTGTCTTAATCTTTCCCAGCATTTTTACCTTTGTGTGATCCATTTTAGAGGAAAGATTCACTTGGTGTTGGATTAAACAGAAAATCCATTTAATTTTTGTACTTCAGATTGGCTGGAAAAAAGTAGACTTAATATACATTTGAGGCAGTTGCATCCAAATTAAAAGAACTGTAGTATTGTCTCAAACGAACCAAGCTTTTCTGGTGTGTTTTGGACTAGAACTTCCATAATAAGAAATATGGGGGGGGTACACAGGGATGGATATGCAAAAGTTGAAACTACAGTGGTACCCCTACTTATGAGCAACTCTATTTAGGAGCATTTCGACTTGAGTGGAAAACTGTTGGCATTTTAACTGCTGCCTTACAAATTTTAGATGCGGTCTGTTCTACTTACATTTTTAATTTTTTTTATTATATTATATTTTATTATATTATTTTATTTTTCGACACGGCTGCTCTACTTACAAGTTGTTTGACCATGCATTCGGAATGGATTAAACTTGTGAGGTACTACTGTACTCAAGAGAATATATCTCAGATACATGAATGTTGAAAAGAATCAACTTAGGTTTTTAGAAGAATCAGCAGAACGGTTTGTGCAGGATGCATAGCTGCAACAGCGCTTCTGTTGTTACATCTATTTTTTAATTATATACATAGTTTTGTTAGATAACGTTAAAGTTGTTGCTAGTGGATAATAAAACTCCGCTGATGAACAGAATGTGACATTCCTGTTGTCAAAGCTGGAACTCTTGGTGCTATATAATGCATTTTAATCCAGTTTAGTGTGTTTGCTAAAATCTATACTATCTGCTTGAAGCAATGATTATGTCTACTGAGCACTAAGATATTAGGAGGACAATTGTTCTGAACTTACATTCTTAAGCCTTTATTGTTGTATTTTGATTGGCTGAAACATCTCTACTGTAATAGTTTCCTGAACCAATCAGATTAGTGTAATTATGATGTCATAATACTTTGGTAAAAGTGTTTTTCATCATTCTGGTGCTAAGGAGGCCTTGGCTTTCAAATGTGTCTTTGAAGATCTAACTGCTTCAAATTGTTATGGCAGAAATGTCAACATTTAACTTTTTGAACTGGTAGCATGCAGAGTTATTTTAGAGGGATTGGTGCTCAGTTGGCAGCTCTGATCGAGCTAGAAATAATTTGTGCAAGGCAGTTTTCACAAATTACTCATTACAGCATTAAGAGTCTGCCTTTAGAGTGTTCCCTGTCTAAATGACACTCATGTACAATTGCCACTCTCTACCAATTGGTGTGCATGGCAGATGTTTGCACACCTGCCATCTTTATGCTGCCTCTTTGCCCCCTATAGCCAAGATACTTTGACTTTTATTAATCTTTTTGCTGGGAAGATATCTTTTGCAGTCTTGGGTCTGTTAGAAGGACCATTTATGGAGTATCATTTTTCAGTAATTAAAATTAATATGAACTACAGTCACTCCTCACTTAACAACCTTCCTGTTTAAGGACCACTCAAGTTTTCAACCAGTAGTGGTGGCCTAAGCCACTACCTAATTGCTGCCTCAGGAAGAACCTGCTGTTCCAGCCCACAGGGCTTGGGCCAAAGCAGCTGACTTGCCTCCACCTACCTTGTCAGTAGCTCAGAGGGGAGGAAGCAGGGCTGTAGCATCATCCCCACCGCCTTCCTCCTCCTCTGCTGCTTCCAAGGGATGGGCATTGCTTTGAGCATCACGGCTTCTCTGCTGGGGAAGATAATGACCTGAGCAGGGGGGAGCATCGGCCACCTCCATCTCTATTTTCCCTTTTGGTTCTGCTTCCCCTGTGGCCTTTTGGAGAGCTTCCCTACTCTGACGTGCCTTCAAGGAGTGTGTCCTCAACATACTACAAGACATTTGTTTTAAGGTCCTCACTTATATATCTGTTGATTGATCCATCCCTCCATCCATCCCTCCTGGCCAAAGGCTACAGGGTAGTTAACAATCCATCAAGACCAAAATCAAAATACAGCAAAATAATAATAACACAAAAATAACTTTAAAAAGAACAAAAATACAAATTGGCCTGTTAACATCACATAGAACTTCCAAATACAGTACATTAATATTATTAAAATAACAATAAAACATTAACAAACAACAATATATCAATACAGTGGTGGGTCAGTCTTTCAGGGAAGCATATGTTCTTATTTTAAGTTGACTCTGGATATGTCTGTCTCAAAAGCCTTGTTTTTAATAGCCTTTTAAATGCTTCCAGAGAAAGGGCCTGTCTCAGACTGGAGCTCATTCCAAAGTTTCGGAGCTAGTGCCAAGAAGGCACAAGTTCTAGTTCATTCTTTGTGTGTATCTCTCTGGACATTAATGTTCCTAATTGCTTAGTTGGCGATGAATGGGTAACACAAGCAGATCTAGGTAGAAGAAGGTGCTCTGTCAGGTATGGAGGTCCCAAACCATTTAGGGCTTTATATGTCAAACTTAAGACCTTGAAGCTGGAGTGGAAGTGAGGAGGTAACCAATGCAACCAAGCCTGGGTAGGGGAGATATGGTGTTTTCTCAACCCAATGAACAACCTGACCGCTGCATTTTGGGGCTGTTGAAACTTCTGCACTAGTCTTGGACAGCCTGATGTAAAGGACATTTCAGTAGACCGATCGTGAGACTACCAGTGCATTAACCTGAGTAGTGGAGGCTCCCGATGTCAAGGTAAGGGTGCAGCCAGGCAGTACTTCTAAGATGGAAAAAGGCTGGCCGGACCACAGATGCCACCTGGGATTCCATGGATAGTGTCGGATCCAGTAGAATGCCCAGGCTGCAGACCTCATTCTTCATGGAAAGAGTTACCCCACCAATGAGAGGGATCTTCCCATTTCGCAAATAGCAACCCCCCCAAAAAACACACTGAGGCTCTCCGTCTTTTCTGGGCTCAGCCTCAGCCTCAGCCTATTTTCCCCCATTCATCCAAGTACCACATCCAAGCAGCGCTCTAGAGCAGTGATGGCGAACCTATGGCACGGGTGCCAAAGGTAGCACTCGGAGCCGTTTCTGTGGGCACCCAACATTGCCCCTTCATAGCTACCTGTATACAGGTTAAATTACTGTATTGGCACTTTGCAAAAAAATTAGTGGGTTTTGAATTGCAGTTTGGGCACTCGGTTTCTAAAAGGTTCGCCATCACTGCTCTAGAGCAGTGCTCCCCAACCTTTTTGTCCCCGCGGACCGGGAAATTTTTGAAAATTTTCCTGTGGCCCGGGGGTGGGGGGGGAGGGGGGGAGAATGCGAAAGGGGGGTCCGGCTGGGAGGCAAAAGGGGGGGTGAAAGCAAAGGATGGGAGGGAAGGAGGAGGGGGAGGCACGAGAGCAGCGGCGGCGGCACTTACCGGCTTGGGGCGTCGGGCGTGCCACTCCCCCCCCCCCACACACGGGCGGGGGGGGGGGGGGAACCCGGGGCTCCTGGGCAGGCGGGCCCCCGCCTCCTCCTCCGGCGCCGGGGCCAGGAGCCGCGCGCGGGTCTCGCTGCTGGCGCCCCGCTTGCTCCTGCTGCCGCCGCCGCCGTGGGCCTCCCCCTCCGCCGGGGAAAGCGAGCGGGGCGCCAGCAGCGAGACCCACGCGCGGCTCCTGGCCCCGGCGCCCTGCGCGCGGCACCCGCCCGGCCGCGCCGGGAAGCGCCCTCGCGGCACCAACGAGCTGCCTCCTCCTCCTCCTGCTCCTGCTCTGGTTCCTCCTCCTCCTCCTCCTCCCCCCGCGCCGCCGCCGGAGGAGCAGCAGCAGCCACCCCCCGCAATTGCCCCCCGCCGCCGCCGCAATCGCCCCCATCCCGCCGCCGCCGCTACCCCCGCAACCGCCCCCGTCCCGCCGCCGCCGCCACCCCTCCGCAATTGCCCCCCCCGCCGCCGCCGCAATCGCCCCCGTCCCGCCGCCGCAATCGCCCCCGTCCCGTCGCCGCCGCCGCCACCCCCCGCAATCGCCCCCGTCCCCCGCCGCCGCCGCAATCGCCCCCGTCCCCGCCGCCGCCGCGCCACCCCTCCGCAATTGCCCCCCCGCCGCCGTCGCAATCGCCCCCGTCCCGTCGCCGCCGCCGCCACCCCTCCGCAATTGCCCCCCGCCCCCGCCGCAATTGCCCCCCCGCCGCCGCCGCAATCGCCCCCGTCCCGCCGCCGCCGCGCCACCCCTCCGCAATCGCCCCCCGCCGCCGCCGCCACCCCCCCGCAATCGCCCCCCCCGCCGCCGCAATTGCCCCCCCCGCCACCGCCGCAATCGCCCCTGTCCCCCGCCGCCGCCGCCGCCACCCCCCCTGCAATTGCCCTCGCTGCTGCTGCTGCTGCTCCTTCGGCGGCGGCAGCGGGAGGAGGAGGAGGAGGAGGAGGAGGAGGAGGAACCAGAGCAGGAGAAGGAGGAGGAGGAGGAGGAGGCGGCTCGTCGGTGCAGTGAGGGCGCTTCCCGGCGCGGCCAGGCGGGTGCCACGCGCGGGGCGCCGGGGCCGGGAGGGGAGGAGGGAGGCAAAGGCGGCGGCGGCGGCTCCTCCTGCACTCCTCCAGCCTTCCTCCTCCACCGGCCGCCCGCGGGAGAGAAGAGGAGGAGGAGGAGGGCGGCGGAGGAAAAGGGGAGGAGCCTCCCCGGCCTCCCCAGGCGGCCCGGTGCCGACCGGTCCGCGGACCGGCACCGGTCCGCGGACCGGGGGTTGGGGACCACCGCTCTAGAGTATTCAATGACCTGGTAATAGGAACAGAACTCTGTTAACTGAGGAGAGCCTGTATAAGGAAACCATGGTGTGTTGCACTTGATTTCCTAAAGTGTAAGATGCTTAAGAAGAAATAAGTATTTTTTTACTATTTACTGTTCATCATAATATGCTTGTAGTAAGAAAATGACTTTTGAGTACCTGTCTTCATGGGACAGTTACAAAGACACATGGAATTTATTTGTTTAAGAAGATACCTGTACGTGTGACCTATTGTGAAATTATGAAGATGCCTCATTGGTAGTTGGCTTCTTGTAGACAGGAATGTTTCACATGTGGTCATGCTGTTGTTTGTATCCCATTGTTAGAGATGTTTTATGGGGACATCTTCAATTAAATTCAGGTGTGAAGCATTAAATAATAATAATAAAAGCAAAGCAAAGCAAAATGTTCTGCTTCTATGCCACCCCATAGTGCTTAAAGCACTCTCTGGGTAGTTTACAAATTATTTATGCAGGCTACACATTTTACTGACTTCAGAAGGCTAGACGGCTGAGTCAACCATGGGTCTACCTGGGATTGAACCTGTGGTCATGAGCACAGTTGTAGCTGCACTACAGCTGTTTAACTACTGTGCCACAAGGAAAAGAGCACCCATGGATCATTCCAAACCCAGATTATCTTTTTAAAAAGATGCATTAATAGCTGTTATTAATGTCAAAAGAGATCCAGATGTTACTTTTTCAGATAGGACTGCTTCTGTTTCAAGGACCTCACATTTTCCTACCATCTTTGAGGTCTTCAAATTTCGATTCGTATAAAATGTGGTTGGTTCCCCTAACTTGCACATCCTGCTAAGTTTCATTTGGCTGCCTGGCCATCACTTGTCCCATTGGATTGTTTGCATTTGAATCAACACATATAGGTTTGTAATATAAAAGTATTTTACAGATCCGAAGGCGATAAGATTAGGTTGCATATGCAACTTGTTTTGATTGGATGAAAACTCTTTATTATAAACATTTCCTGAATGCATAAAATCATACAGCTCTGCATAGCTGGGCAGTTCCAAATTGTGATTAATTAATATGCCGTTCTGATATCCCAACAGTTACCTTCAAATGAGGGAATGCGACTCAGCTCACCAGAGTAGCATGGAAAAGCTCAGGTTATAAACTTAAGCTTTGTATTATTTTTTATGTTTCTTTTTATTGATTTTTGTTATCTCTTCTTCCATTTTGTTTTCTGTTTTTGCTAAGCATGAAATTCACCCAGTAAGCATGTAATGCTGTAATCTTCATAAGTCTAATAAGTGTTCTTGAACACATTTTCATCAAGAGGCATAAGGTTTTCATCTAACATTCCTCTTAACAATGAAATTAACAAAATGTTTGAGACAAACTTACGGAAGCCTATAGGTGTAACTGATAGATTTCAGAAATATTTACTTTCAAAAAGAGTGGCAATAGGGAAGTTTCTCGCAGAGTACAAAGCCAGGGACTGTATTGAAAAAAAGATCTCCATACCTTATCTCCATCTTGCAAATTAAGAGTGAGTAAATGAACAGAACATTACTTATCATGATTGTCAAGAGGCTGTAAAGTGGAACTTTAGTGTGTGAAAGAACACATAAAGGAGGCCTGGCATTATAATAGCCTGCAGAACCTTAATACTCAAATAATTACACTACAACTATCTATGCCATGTTTTAGATTTTATAAAATATAGTGAAAGATAGAAAATTTTATATATTTTATATCTTTATAAGCTTTTGATGGAAATTTAGCTATCTGACATTTAGCCAGTACAATGGAACCTCGACTTACGAATTTAATCCATTCCAAACGCATGCTCTTAAGTCGAACTACTCTTAAGTCGGGGTACCTATCTAAAAAAATTAAGAAATAAGTTAAAAATGAAAAAAACAATTTGTAAGTCGAGCAGACCATATCTAAAATTTGTAAGGCGGCAGTTAAAATGCCAACAGTTTTCCGCTCTTAAGTCAAATTGCTCTTAAGTCGGGTTACCACTATATTTAGAAACTTGATCCAGAAACCTTCTGGAAGTGTGATGTTAGTAGTAGCAGCCTTGCCATTTTTCTTTCCCCATTCTTGTCCAGAAATGACTTTTTTGTGCTTGGTAATATGCAGCAAATATATTGTTTTGGCAGCATTGGCAATTCCCTGAACAGGGTAACTTTTTTGTGTTAATTTCAAACCATAGGTTGTATGTAATGAGAGTTGTCAACCTCACTGGGAGTGTCATAATCTGAAATTCACCAAGTATATGAGATCATGGTCTATTATGAGCTTTTGGTGTCTCTTGGCTTGGGCAGTTATGTTAAAAGTTAAAACTGCTGAATGTGCACTGGATAGATGAAAATAGCAGACTAGACTAGTCTATTGGGGTGGGTGGGATGGGGTGGGGCTGGAAGTGAGAGAAACTGGAGTAGTTTTATACCTTTGTTTTGCTCATGATGAGGTCAGAACAAAACCTGGAGCCTTACAGAAGTAAGTGCAATGCTGTTGCTGCCTTGTAATTATGTTGGGGAGTTCCTGGAAGAAGGGGGATTAATGGTGAGTTTGTTTCATTTGCTTCTTAATATATAAAGACAATAGTGTGCACTTGGGAAAGCGAGAGCTCGTTGTTGTTGCATCTTGAAGGTCCAGGAGCCAATCTCCAGCATCTTTTCTTAGCATCTCATTTCTATTTCCAGTGACCTTCTGGTCTTTAGATTCTATGTTCCCAAAACAATGTGAGTTTGTGCTGGATTTGCTGGACCGGTCTTTTGGTTGATGGAACTGCTGTTGTGTTTTCCAGTTCAACCTTTCATATTTCTTTTGAGATTGGATCTTGGGTAGTGCTGTAATGAACGTGTATGAATACAGCGTTGCATCATGAAGAAGCCAAGGAGACTCGATTCTCAAATCATATTCTAATTCTTAAGGAATATTACCTTCTCTTCCAGCAGATGGCAAAAAAGGAAGCAACAGGAACACAGCGAGTTCTACTTTGGAGTTCTAATGACCACTTACAGAGGTCAAAGTCCAATTGCGATTACCATTCAGTTGGTGATGTACAGTAATAAGCAAGGGAAAAGATTTCCTAAGCCATAATTTCAACAATTTGCTGTCCTAAATATGATTAAGAATAATATTTAAAAGAACTGTGAACAGCTGTTGTTATTAAGCATATTAAAATAAAATCAGTATTGCTCTGAAGCAAAAAAGAAAAAGAGCATTAATTGTGCACGGTGGATTACCATTGACCACAGTCTTTTCCATTGTGTATCATATTCGTCCCAATTTGCTGATGGAAGGCACGTTTAGCTTCAAATCCAAGCAGAGCAAACACTTGATAAACTGCTTGTTCTCATATTAAGTGCAACATTTATCAATTTCATATTAAATACTTCTTCAATACATTATTTTTCTGTATGGGGCAGTCTAACGTAATAGATAAGAACTGTCTTCGGTTGTTTAGGAACTCTGAAGATCCAGAGATGGTTTAACACATAGAGGAGCAGATGTCTTTATTGAAGAAAAACATTTGTTGTTTCTGATAGGCTGCACTTGTCTCCAGCATCAACTGTTCTGCCTTCTACATAACTTGAGAGTCCTATCTTTGGTTTGTAATTTGAAGTGCAGAACTTGGATATGTAAGCTTACACGCTGCTTGTTAATTGCTACACTACTATGCTTATTGTCCTTGACTCCATAGCTGTGCTTTTATAAAGACTTGGTTAGCACTCCGGGCATTTCTTTAAAAATGTGTCTGTTGTTACAACAATACAGTAGAAGTCTACTTTCTATTTTTATTTTGTTTTGTGCTTTTCACTGGTAAACAATGTTCCTGTGTGCCGCATAATTGTGGCTAAAAATTGAAACAAGTGTATTTGCATATTTTGCAAAACTATGCTGGTCTCCCCCCCCCCCCCAGATATAAATGACATCCTTAATAAGATGGGAAAATTATAAAACTCCAACTTAAACAGTGTACCAGTTTGAGACAGTGTGAAACACAGAATTTTTCTTTATCTTGGTTATTCTGCAACTATGGCATTTGGGAACAGCTAACATAAAAACAGAACAGAGTATGGGCCAGGTGGATACATTGGTTCATTAGGGTTGCAAAAGCATCTGCTCATGTTTGTGATTACATATAAGGGAAATGCAGAAAAGCATGGTCAACACTATGTATTCCACCTTACTGTAAATGTTTCCATTCCCCTGGTTGCAGCTGTGTCCTGTCGCCCCTTCTGAAGAGCAAGTTTTTATCTAGTGAGCATTTCACTGGATCAGAATGAATTTGCTTTAAACTGGTATAAGGACTACAGTGGTACCTCGACTTACAAATTTAATCCGTTCCAAACGCATGCTCTTAAGTCGAACTACTCTTAACTCGGGGTACCTATCTAAAAAATTGAAAAAAAAAAGTTAAAAATGAAAAAAATGAAAACAAAATTTGTAATCCGAGCAGACCATATCTAAAATTTATAAGGCGGCCGTTAAAACGCCAACAGTTTTCCGCTCTTAAGTCGAATTGCTCTTAAGTCAAGCTGCTCTTAAGTCGGGGTACCACTGTATTTTAGAGTATTTACTTATTTGACTATGATCCCTGCTAGAGGCCATGCTATGTGAGGGATTCTTGAGTTGTAGTTTAAAAAGTAACTTTTCCAAGGTCTAGTCTCTTCACATTTTCTCATATATGTATTGCTGTGTTATCAGGACTGTTTGCATTTCTTTGTTAAGATGCAGAATTGATAGAAGGTTAGGATAATCCAGTTGTGGAAGAAGAATGATAAGGTCTGGACGTGTTTAGCCTTGAGAAAAGACTGAGGGGCAGATATGATAACACTCTTCAAATACTTGAAAGATCGCCATGCAGAGGAGGGGAAGGATCTGTTTTCAATCATACCTGATTGCATGACACATAACAATGGGCTCAGATTTCAGACCACTATCAGGAAAAGCCCCCTAATCCTTAGAGCGGTACAACAGTGCAGCTAATTACCTCCAAAGGTGGTCAGTTCTCTAATGCGGGAAGCATTCTAGAGGACATTGGATAGGCATTCTAAAACGTAAGATTCCTCTTCTGAGTAGGGTGTTGGTCTTGATTGCTTTATAGGCCCCTTCCAACGACACATTCTATGATTCTGTGGTTCTAAGTTGCTTGGTAGGTAAGGGCCAAGAGTATATATTGTCAAATTGTTCTGGTTACTTCAAATGTCAAGATCTGTAATGTTTGTTAACAAACTACTGTATTTTTCACCCCATAAGATGCACTCCCCCCCTCAACAATAAGGAGGAATGTCTGTGTGTCTTATGAGGCAAATGTATCCCCGCTGGGAGCCTTCAAAGTGGCTGCTGCAGAGGCCTCCAGCCCCTGTGCAGCTCCCAGCCCTGGCTGCAACTCGGCGGAGGCTTCCATTCCCCTGGTTGCGGCTGTGTCCTGTCGCCCCTTCTGAAGAGTGAGTTTTTATCTAGTGAGCATTTCAGTGGATCAGAATGAATTTGCTTTAAACTGGACTAAGGACTATTTTAGAGTATTTACTTATTTGACTATGATCCCTGCTAGAGGCCATGCTGTGTGAGGGATTCTGGAGTTGTAGTTAAAAGACTACTTCCTGACCATCTGTTTTCAACAAATTACTTTGCTTGATAGATATTGTTCCATATAATAGGACACAGAGAGTAATCAACCTTACCGGAGACCATAGAGATAAGAAACAGGCTGGAGACTAACAACCTACCATGATGACCATAGAGCTGCATCTCTATGATAATCATGGTGAGTGGTTACTTTTTAGCTGCAGCTCTCTAGGTGCATCTCTGTGGTTGCCATGGTGGGTGGTTACTCTCTAGCCCTTCTCATCTCTATGGTCTCCAATCGGACGGCTTTCTCTCCATCTCCTATTACAGTGATGGTGAACCTATGGCACGGGTGCTAAAGGTGGCACTCGGAGCCCTTTCTGTGGGCACCTGATATCGCCCCATTTATTGCTACCTGTATACAGGTTAAATTACTGTATTGGCACTTTGCAAAAAAAAAATAGTGGGTTTTGAATTGCAGTTTGGGCACTCGGTCTCTAAAAGGTTCGCCATCACTGTCCTATTATATGGAACAAATCAAGCATGCAAGGTAATTTTTTAAAAACAGCCTGGCCGGGAAGCCTCCGCGAGGTTTGCAGCTGGGGCTAGGACCTGCACCAGGTCTGGAGGCCTCTGCAAGAGCCATAGGCTTCCCAGCATGGAGACCCATGCAGGGGTGGGAGGCTAGTCTTTGCATTTTGCTCTCCAGCCATGCTTCTCCGGGCCTCCTAAGAGCACCATGGCTGGAGAGTAACCTGGGGCTGGAGATGGAACAGGACCGCAGTATGTATGTGTGAATATTTTTTTCCACACATACATACCTCTAAAAACCTTGTGTGTCCTATGGCCTGGTGCATCTTATGGGGTGAAAAATACGGTAGTTTCTCTGAGATTTCTCGGGATTTGTGTGGTGATGTGCACAGTTTGTAAATATTGAGCAAGGTGCAGCAGAGAAATTTTGTCCTTACAGAGCTCACAGAGAGGTGTCAAGGTATCATTTAGATTTTCTAAATGAAACAAGATTTCTTAGCAAGAACCGAACTGCATACAGGTTTTTAAACTCCTAGTGGCCAGTCAACAAAGCATTCTTAAGTTGCAGAAGAATAATATACAGAGTTTAAGACAGTGAGTGTAGAACATTTATCAAGAACATTACATAGAAAATTCAAGGGTCATGTATATTTTTGGATTGTTTGAAGAGAAGTTAAGAATGGCTGCAGTGTAATAACATACATTGTTAGTACTAAGTACTGTACTGTATTGTGAAAGGGCTGTCACAGGAGCTGAGGATAAATGCTGCCCGTAAATGCTTACTCATTAATTGTTTCAAACTTTCTACAAAATTTTCTGACATTTTTAGTTTTGTTGGCATTGTAACACAATTCAGAAATGTGTAGTCTAATGGAACATTGAGAAAGAAAGCAAAGCAAAGTGTTCTGCTTATATACCACCCTCATTTTAACAACCTCAGAAGGACTGAAGGCTGAGTCAATCTTGAGCCGGCTACCTGGGATTAAACCTCAGGTTGTGAGCACAGTTATAGCTACAGTACAGCTGTTTAACCCCTGCACCACGAGACACAGAAAGTTTGAGCAATTATTTTAGAGAATAAAACCTTGAATCAAATAGAAAGCATCAATGTTTGTAAAAAAATGCAGGGCTGTTGAGCTTTAAGTTTATTTTTGGTTTAGAACCCTGGAGAAACAGTTCATTAAATGGGAGTACAGTAACAGTGACAATGCTTCAAAGGCATTAAGAAGAATGTAGTGATGCAGGTGCTTGAATTTTTTCCCTACTCTGGGCTTATTTTATTTATTTATTTATTTATTTATTTATTTATTTATTTATTTATTTATTTATTAATTTATTTATTTATTTTGATGCTTATATACCGCCTGTCTTCCAGAGGAACTTTAAAATATGTAAACTAGGCTATACAGTAAAAATAACAGCACCCTCCTTGCTCTTAACATACATAAATAGATTCAGGGGTAGAT
This sequence comes from Phrynocephalus guinanensis, assembly GCA_037367245.1. NCBI lineage: Eukaryota > Metazoa > Chordata > Lepidosauria > Squamata > Agamidae > Phrynocephalus > Phrynocephalus guinanensis. The sequence goes on from CM074733.1 coordinate 121,589,925, forward strand.
TGTTAGAGAAATCAGCTGGGCCTGAGTAATACCACTGGAACCTCCAAAAATATTATTTGGAATACACTGCAAACCCCACCCACTGACCCATAAGTCCCACCCACTGACCCCTTGCAACCCCACCCGCAGGAAGGAAGGCGGGAACCAAGGGAGGGAGGGAGGAAGGTGGAAACCAAGAGAGGAAGGAAGGAAGGTGGGGAACAAGGAAGGGAGGGAGGGAGGTGGGGAACAAGGGAGGGAGGGAGGGAGGGAGGGAGGTGGGGACCAAGGGAGGGAGGAAAGAAGGAAGGTGGGGACCAAAGGAAGCACAGGGAGCCATGGCCACCGCAGGGGAATGTGTGGGTGAAGGAGGGGGAGGGAGGGGCGGGCCAGCCAGCCGCGGGCCACTCAGAATGGTCTGACGGGCCAGATTTGGCCCCTGGGCCGGACTTCGGGCAGGCCTGTGCTAAGAGATTGGTGATGTTATGGATACCAGAAGCACCTAATGACATAGTTGTTAATTCAAGGGAACTGCCTTCTTTAAGCCAGCTGCAACATCATTTGGAATTGTCCGTAGAACCAGACTTAAGGAAGATTATTATGTTAATTCATCAGATTCATGAAAAATACTTTGAGATCTGTCTTTTAACAGATGAAGATTTGATTAGATTTTTTTTAAATAAAGCAGCTTAGTTAAACCAAAAGGCTTGGCTAAAATTGCACAGCATACCTTTGGTGCTCTGAATGCTTTCAAACTCATGCTCTTAGTGATCAGGACAGTAGGAATTGCATTTTTGTAATGTTGGCAGAGCCATGTGTTCCCCATCCCTCCCCTGTGCCAGTGAATTTTAGTTTGGAGTCGTAGCTACATCAAGCAGCTTTTGTATGCTGTTGACATGCAATGCACTGCATGTTGCTCCTTTTGCTGCACTAGGCCTTGAGTTGTTAAAATGTTGCTTTTGCCCAACTGAGTCTGGCAGGGGTCAGGAATGTATGTCTATGAAATGACATCCCTCTCAAAATCCAGATTTCTACCAGAAGGGGTGTTGTTTTTTTGGTATTTTAGTAAAAATTGGGATGGGCAAGTTTTTTCTTTCTTAAAAAGGGCTTTATACTGATGGAATGGAAGACGTACTGAGCTGTGACTGAGGGAAAGATCCCTACATGGTGCTCACATGATTGTCCCCCATTTATTTACCACTAATAAGGTTATGGAACGTATACACTACATAATGCTGGTACTGCTTACAGCAGTGATGGCGAACCTTTTAGAGACCGAGTGTCCAAACTGCAATTCAAAACCCACTAATTTTTTTTTTTTGCAAATTGCCAAAATATAGGTGGCTATGAAGGGGCGATGTTGGGTGCCCACAGAAAGGGCTCCGAGTGCCACCTTTGGCACCCGTGCCATAGGTTCGCCATCACTGGCTTACAGCCTCTTTTACTGACGTGTTAGCGGCTAGCAGAGACTAATAGTCATAAAATATCCAAGCTCTTTAAAATGTTGAATCCCAGAAACAAAGGTGAATGTTTCCAATTGTTTTAATTAGAAGGAGTACTTTGTCAGATGAAACCTATGGCAAGATATCTGAAGCACCATCCTTTGCTGTCTTTCCCTTTAACTGTTGTTGTAGAGGGGTAAAGAAATCTGCTTCTGTTGAAGGACGTTTCACTCACTGTCATACAGAAGGGATACTTGAATATTCCTGGCCGGGTACTGCTATCTCCCAATTGTCAATTTGTGAATTACTGCACTGTGTGGTAGCTGCTAAAAATTGCTTCTTCCCATTTCAAAGACGCCACTTTGTTGCTCATGGAAGGCCAACCAAAAACATATTTATCTCATCATGTTGCTTGTAAATTTTAGCAGTGAGTTGGCTTTCCTTGTGTGAGAAGCAGCAGTGTGGTCTTGCTTTGCTTCTGAGTGAAGCCATATTGATCAGATGAAACAATTTTTCTGAATAATGGATCTGATTGTAATGTACTTGTAATTGTAATCTGAAGTATCTAGTAACTCAAAACTAAGCATTCTTTTTTATCTTATTAAACAAAGTTTCAGGGTAAATCAGTAAAATTGTTTTGCTTTCAATCCTGGACACAATTAAGTAAAATAAATCTCCCAAGTAAAATTTGGCTATACACAATACAGTGTCTTACATTCAATTGCCCTGTGCCTGTAGAAGTGCGGTAAAGTTAATTTCTTGCATGGTCATATGGACCCAACTGGGTCTTCAGTATGCTACTGCACCATGAGTTTTTGGACTCTTGTCATGCAGCAAATGGTAATATGATTTCATCACAAGGCCTACCTCTTACAAATCTGTATCTTTGCTTTGCCATATGCAACAGCTTTGGGTAGCCAAGGGCTCCCTTATATGTTAGACATTATGTTGATCAGCCTCAGCTGTTGTTGCAATCTGTTTTTAAAAATGCTTTTCTGTATCTCTTGAGTTCTAAGAAGGTTGTTTTATGCTTATAAACATCTACAGTAAAATCATTATTTACAAAACAGTTTAAAACTCTTCTGTGAAGAGAAATTGGTATTAAGCAACTACTTTCCCCTGGTTTTTAAGAGGAAGCTTCAAATATGCACTTACAACTCTGAACACAATGAGGAACAGGAACAGTTACTGTGAGTTGAAGACTGCATTGGTTAGAAACATGGGGAAGTGAGCCAGTATAGGAGGCATGACCTAATGCATTGCCTTTGTGTGCCAGAGTAGAAATAAGAAACATCTGTAGCTTTGATTTCTATTTTTGCCATGTATTAATAGACCATAAGGGTTGATAGTCAGAGAAATAAGTAATAGGCAGGATTATAAATTACCCTCCCCCCAACATTTGAATAATAAAGGATGGTTCAGCAGGTGGGATAATGTCAGTAAATGATACATAATTTATATACTGTAGATTAAATAATATATGCAATTTAGATAATTCCTCATATTGATTTGTTTGCCAGTTTAGAATGTTATATCGAATATAACATTCAATATAACATCCAATATATATTTGTGAATGAAGATACAGTATGACCCCCGCATCTGCTGATTTACCAGCGGTGGATTCAGTTATCCATGGTTGGTGATCAGGGAAGGGGTGGCAAGGAGAGAGAAAAATTTAAAATAAAACTTATCAGTGCCAATGCCTGCCGCCCTCTTCCTCACTGCCCCTGCGGGCCAACCAGGAACCTTCCGGAGGGGTGGGGTGGGGACTTACCCGGCTGGCGAACCAGCCTTTGAACTTCCCCACCGGATCCCAGGCGGTGGAAGTTTTGAATTTCCCGCTCACACTTCAGATCTGGGACCTGACCAGGAAGTTCAAAGGCCGGTTGGCCAGGTGGGTGAGTCCCCACCCCACACCTCCAGAGGGTGCCTGGCTGGCCCACGGCAGCAGTGGTGGCAAGAAGAAAATAAAGTTTTTTTCTTTTCTTCCCTCCCTGCCATTGGGTGTGTGTGTCAGGTGTAAAAGGTTATGTTTCAAAATTAAATTGCTTATCTAGGGGCCATGGGAAGGTCCAATGCAGTACCAGTACAAAGTGTGAAGCCTATTGGTTTTTCCAGGGATGTTATATTAAACAGGAAGCTGGAGGTGAAATGAAGGTGGTGCATATGTTTATTCACCAGAATGATAAAAGCACTAGGGTAGCAATTTCCAATGATCTCTTGTTAAAAACTGCACCAGACAGCAGGTGGTTTATTGTGAGATGCATTACTCATCTCTCTTAATGGTATGTGGGTGGTATTTTTTAAATTTCTCACTATGAGTGGTTACCAGCTATAATGGTTATCTAGTCTAACTGTCCATGATTTATGAATTGCCTTTATTCATTTATTTTTTAAAAATGTAGTTGGTATGAAGATAATGAAGAAACTGGTCATAATTGCAGGGTTTACCCAAGCATCTTGGGAGAGGCAAGTCTGTCTTTTGCATTGCATGCTAATACCACATCGCAGTGTGGTATCTCAAATCACAACTGTTGTTCATGGGGCACGAAATTGGACTGACATCATACTGTTTGCTAAGACAACCAGAAGATACTGCATACGTTAATTGTACACATGATCTGCATCCAAGCCACAAACTGATTTCTGTCTAGTTCTATTTCCCTATGTATAGTAGCTTCATGTTGCCATGCAGCCAGTGCTATTGGAATATGTTCGCTTGGTTAGCAGTGCTTCTCCTCTGTGTCCCAGCACTGTGATGAACCTTCTTGGGTCATTATTTGTCAAGAAGACAGCAAATTAGGAGTTTTGTAGTGACAAATAATGTGTTCCCTCCAAAATTGTGACTTCTTTCTTTGGTTTTGTATTTTTATAATTTTTTTTTGGCAAAGTGAATGTTGTCCTCAGCCCATGTTGCTAGTACATCACTTGATACAGTGACAGAAACACAAGAAGAATATAGTTTATACAGCACCCCCCCTGTTTTTTTGTAAATAGACCTGCACATAGACCCACCGGTTGATTGCTGTAATTGTTTTGTAAACACTCCTCACCTACATCAGGAGATTGTTATACAGTATCAGCAGACCTGTTAGGTGCCAGTTCTCCAGTCTCTGCAGCTTTCATTAACATTATTGGTAACTCGGTTCTCTTAATTATTTGGCTGCCTTCATGGTACAGTACTTTTAATGATTTTTATTTAGACCTTTTTCCATATTCTGAGACTAGAAGTCTCAACCCTGAGGGGATGGGCTAAAGTGTAGGCCTGATTTTTCATCATGCAAATGTGCATACTTTTTTCCTAAAACCCATGGACCTGCACCCTCCAAGTGGTCTCCTACTAAATAAATACAGTAGTTTCAATAATTTTTGAATATAAGTTTCACACAGAACAAAACTCAAAATGATTAAAATATTGAACTGATGAATATCTGAAAAGCCATAAAATTGTATAGAGAAGTTAGAAGTATCTTGCTGGTAGTCTAGGCAAAGTAGCCACAAAAGCTCTCCTCCAGCACCATGTTGCCAAAGAATCAGTTCTCTCTCTCTCTCTCTCTCTCTCTCTCTCTCTCTCTCTCTCTCTCTCTCTCTCTCTCTCTCTCTCTCTCTCTCTCTCTCTCCTTTCTTTGCTGTCTAGCTTTCACACCCATACACAGTGACCAAAAATATGAGAATGTAGATGGTCTTGGTCTTCACAGACTCATCTCTACACTTGATTATATTTTTTAGTTCCATCTAGAAAAATGTCCATCTTAGAAAGCAATAAACAGAAAACCTGAATACATTCCACTTGGGTGATGAGATCACAAAAAATAAATGTCTGAGTGTAACACATTTTTGCTAGGTAAATTAAACATAGCTCCCTTCCCATTTAGCTATAATATATTAAATTAGAATTAAAGGAACATTTTGTTGTAAAGTTATAATATAACGTGCAACATTTCTTACAATTTAATTGATTTTTGTATTCCCTTTCTGTTTAATTAACTGCTGCTACTAAATTCTTTGCTAATTGCACTTATTGTAAGCCAAGATGCCCCTGGCCCTCTGTTAAAATGCCATATCTAATTGCATCTGTATTATTTCCTGGCAACCTTCTGGTTTTTGGGGGTTTTTTGTGTGTAGCAGTTTTTGTAGATTTTCTTATTTATGCTGATATGTTTTAGTGGTGCCAGAAGGTTGTGCCACTGTTGTGATGGCATTAATAAAGTTGTGAAATTTGCCAATGAATTGACTAAGCCATGTTCTATGTATTTCATTTCCAATTGTGATTTAACATCAAATATTTTTCTGTCCCATGTGGGAATAATCAGCCATTATGATTGTTTACGATAATGTTTGCTTGCTTTCAGAATTCTTGGGGGATATACGTGGGGAGGCCCCTTGAGGACATGTGGAGTTGATGTCTAAATTATGTATACTATCAGATGTGGTTCTTTAAAGGCTCACAGAACAAAAAAAAGGTTAAAAATTACATTATATATCTGTACTATGAATATGAAAGTGGAATTAGTCTTTTTGAATCCTGAGCAAATAGTTCTTAATGTGTTAGAACATAGGACTTATCGCTTACCTCAGAATGTCTTATTGGTAAAAGAATATCCTTCCATCACAATACAATGATTAACATCTATTGTCATGCATAGGAGAAGCTTCCTCTTTCCCACAACTTTAATCATCCCAGTCTCACTCACTGTATACCCCGGAGCACAGAAAGAAACTCCTAGTTCCCCTGAGCTCCTTGCCCTCTGAAGATGCCAGCCACAGAGTCTGGCGAAACGTCAGGAAGAAAAACTTCCAGAACACGGACAAACAGCCCGAAAAACTCAACAGAGTTTCTGTTAAACAGTCCATACTGCAAAATTCTGTTAAACAGAATTTTGCAGTATGGACTGAATCTCAAAGATATTCACCATACAGTTTAGCAAGAAATATACACACACTAGTATAATAATGAGATAACACCAGTGTCATTATTTTAAACTAACAAGCAATTTTTCATTTGTTCGCAATAAAATCCAGATAAGGTTATGTAAGGACATGATTAGAATACCACAGAAAGTGTTACAAGATATGGGTTGAAACTCCTTGCATCCTCGGAAGAAGGGAATACAACTTCTGTGTATTCTCCATCTCAAAATTCCTGAAAATGTTGACTATAAGTCAGAATTAACTTGATGGCACATTATTATTATTTTTTATTCCTTATAACTTGCACTTGTATTACATTGATTTTGCAATGAGACCTTGTTTTTTGGCCTTATTCTGCAGGCCCAGAATATTCCTCATCGGGATGGTTACCGGCTACTGATTCACTGTGGCAAACTGCAACTAGCCCATCAAGTGGTCGAAGTACCCACATCAGAAGACACAGCATAGCTTCTGATAGTGGCGATACTGGCATTGGAACATCCTGTTCTGATAGTGTGGAAGGTGAGTAGAACTTGTTGCTGCATGAATGGAAAGCAGAGAGAAAAGAAGGTGTGGTCTGTAAGATTTGGAAGCTGAATGTTTTGTGAAATAAAGGTGTTCTATTAAGGTGTTCAACAATTAAGGTGTTCTATTAAACAAAGGCGTTTTTCAAGCAATAGAGAGCTTGCATTTCAACCCTAAGCATGCTCTTATATAGTCCAAGAATTTCAGTACCACATCTTTTCAGTGTCATATGATTGCAGTTTTCAATCCTTAATCCTTATTTTTTTGTGGGGGAGGAGACACCCAATTTTTAAAAGTTTATCTTTTTTATGCAACTTCTTCAGAATGATGATGGCCATGATGGTAAAACTAGTGACCTACTTTAAAAGGTGCCCAGGCTGTTCCTTCCAAGAAAATGTAATATCTACAATAGTCAACAAAAGCCAAATAAGTGGACAGAATTAAGCTGTGAAATGAAGCAGGGACTGCTGGAGGACGGAATTTCACGTAAAAGATGCAAGATGTATGTTTTAAATTTGGACTCACTGGAATGTTTATGTCCTGTTTGGTCATCCTGTTTCAGACAAAGGCAAAGAAAGAAGAGTCCTGAGGAAGGGGAAAAGATAATCAAGTAGTTAGAAGATGAGACGTATAAGGAAGGCGTTTATTTGGATTAGAAAAAGGAAGTTTTAGGAGAGGGAAGAGGAAGGAGCATCATTAGTAAGCTAATCTAAAAGAAATTGAGAAGATGAGAAATGGCACCCAATATTAATGAATCATAGTTTAGTTTTGTTTTAGTTGGTCGGTATCAGAAGATAGTTCTACTCCAAAAGAACAATTGGGTCACAGGAACACTGCTGCCTTTGCTGCTGTTGATTTTGAAGAGAAAACAACTAGACATTATCTAGATCGTGTTCAGTGGATTTCTGCTTGGCCTGTTGTTTGTTAAAGGACAAATGTTTCAGTTTCATTGTCATTTCAATTTGTTGAATGGGTAACAGAGTGACCACATTGCAGTTTGAACCTACAAATTGGTCCAGTTAGAATTTGTGTTCCTTCAAGGCTCTGGATCTAGTAAACCATGAACTGTAGTTGACTGTAGGTCTGGTAAACAACATGCCACTGCAGCAGATTGAGTTGCATTGTTTGAGTTGGCAAACCCATTTGGTCTTTTGTTGCCCTCCCCCCCTTTTTTTTTACTTGCAGTGGAAATAAAAGATTTATCAGATCTGCGGATGTAACTCATCTTTGTTTTCATGCTGTTCCTCTGTTGTTATTTCTTGCTCTTTTCCTGTCTCAGCTTCTTGCATTGGGCTGTTTTTCAAGGAAAAATAAAATCTTCACTCTGTATTCGCTGGATTGCCTTTTCAATACAGTTAAGTTGGTTTTATGCAAACTTTTGGAGGAAATATTAGGGTGCAGTGAAATTTATGATGCAATCTGGATAGGCTGCCAGGGGAAATTTTATTTTTGCCATGTGTTCTCAGTTGTAATGCTGAGAAGGCTGTTTTTATATGTCTGATGGTAAAAATTGCTGCTAAAGTTGCTGGCAAATAATGATAGTTAAAAACAATAACAAAGGGAAATGAATTTCAAGGAAAGTTCCAGTTGTTATGGTCACGCTCTCGTAAGTGTGTGCCCATCACTGCAGTCAAAAACTAAATTTTTCATGGAGGTAGCCATCTTAGTCTATGGTAGCAAAAACAAGAGTCTTGTGGCACCTTTATAGCTTAGGAAGTATGTTTTGGCATGAACTTTTGTGGACTTAGCCATAAACTTTCAAAGTGCTGATTAGCATCCTTGCTCAGTTGTACAATCTTGTTATCTACCAGTGTGCCATAGGAATAATTTCTACTTACCAAAGAGTGTGTCATTCATTCATTCATTCATTCATTCATTCATTCATTCATTCATTCATTCATTCATTCAACTTTTATACTGTCCATCTGGCTAGAGGCCACAGTGGTGGTGCACAACAAAGAAAAACAAAAACAATAATAAAACATCAATTGAACAAATTAATACAATAAGATATTCCATTTGAACATTAGGAAGAACTTCATGACAGTTAGAGCTGTTTGGCAGTGGAATATGCTGCCACAAAGGGTAGTGGAGTCTCCTTCTTTGGAGGTTTTCAAGCAGAGACTGGATGGCCATCTGTTGGAAATATTGTGATGGGGTTCCTGCATGGCAGGGGGTTGGACTAGATGGCCCATGAGGTCTCTTCCAACTCTATGATTCTATGATTCTATGAAGACCATAAAATAAACAAACAACAAAACAAAAACAGCTACAGGCAATTAAAGAGATGGCCTGGGTTCTTGTTCTTTCCTTCCAGGTGTCTCTAGTGGTTGGCAACCTCAAATGTCCTGCCTGGGAACTATTGAGTAGGATGGGTAATTCCACTTGGAAGGAGGTGGTAGACCATGTACTGAGGTCCCAAACTATTTTGAACTTTATAATCAAAGCCAGCACCTTGAACCTGATATGGGAATGAATCGGTAGCTAGTGCAGAGCAGCTGATATTGCAGTTATATGCTGATATTTATATGATTGTGTAACTAGTCTTGCCACCATGTTCTGGATCTGCTGAAGTTTCAGTATCACTCTCAAAGGCTGCCCCACATAGAGTACATTGCAGTGGTCTATCTTTAAGGTTATCAAAGCATGGACCAATGTGATGAGAGACCTGCCGTCAAGGTAGGGATTCAGGGGTGCAGTCCGCCTAAGAGGGAAATAGGCTGACCAGACCACAGATCTGAGATTCCATCAACAGCACAAGGTCAAGGAGGACACTAAGACTGAAAACTTCATCCTTGGAGGAGAAAGTAACCCCCCATGGGGGGGGGTTTGGACTGAATGGCCCTTGGGGTCTCTTCCAACTCTATGATTTTATAAAGGGAGTCACTCAGTCCACAAGCAGCAGGAGGCCTCACCAGAAGGGCCTCGTCTTGGCAGGGTTCAGTTTCAGTTGTTTGCCCCCACCCTCTCCAGTACTGCAGTCAGGCAACACTCAAGGGGCGGAAAGGCATCCATTGCAGAAGGATAGAGAGAGGTTGAACCGGGTGTCATCAGGATATTGATGACACAGCAGTCCAGATCTGATAACTTCCTCTTCCTATTTTTTCCTAAGTGGAAAGGATGTGTATTGGGCCAGGTGACATTTAGAGGCCTCCAAATAATTTGTCTTGACTGCAAACGGGTTTCACTGCATCATCATGTTGAACAAGTATCTCCAGGAATGCTTCTGGCAGAGCAACCTCTTTTATCAGTCAAAATAACTGACTGCAAAATGAAAAATTCAATTCATTAGGGTGAGCAGTGGAAAGAAATCAAATAAATAAAAATCATATCAGTTGGGACTCTTCTTTCTCTTTTCTGGGCAGGAATACAACTAAAATTTTGGATTGAAAATATATACTGTAAAATTACAGTTGTACAAGTTCTGGTTTGTCCAAAAATGCTAGTTCATTCTTCTCTATTGGCAGCCCTCCCAGTACAGGAACTACAACATGTCAGCCACAGTAATGGTTCTGTGTTCACAGGCTGAAATCCAATACACATTCACTTAGAAATAAGTATCATTGAATTGAATAAAAAAGCTTACTTGTAACTGCACATATATAGGGTTACATTGTTAGTCATAGATCTCTTTGTAGATTTTGTTCATTAGTTTCCTTTTAGAAAAATATGGTGGTAAAATCCTGCTGGATATTTTTGCATCAGCCTAACCCAGATTACGTGCTTGGAACATTTAATTTGAAATAATTTAAAGCTTCCTGTCTCTCCCTCCCTGGCGCTTTAGGGTTCTAAAGTTGTCTAGTACTTTCTCTTGCTCTGATGAAGCCTTGGGACATGGAGGAAGGGAAAGCTTTAATTGTAAAAATTAGCCATCAGATCAGTGCTGCTGAGATCAAGATGTCCACTGGTGATCCAGCAGTTAAAATCTCTCTGCCCCCCCATGGCTCCCAAAAGCTTCTCAAGTGCAAAATCGACCTCAGGGAGCCTTGAGGCCTAAATGGGGGGGGGGGTTAAATTCATTTTAATTAAATGTTTCTGGCACTTGATTTGGGTTGTACCATTGCAAAGTTCCACCAACAGGATTTTGCCCAATCAAGTGTCTCATTAATGAGCAACAGCAAACTCCACAAATCTTATATGAACACCCCTAGGTGTCTGGCCAGCATTGTTGATCTTTAATGTGATTTGGGATGCATAATGGGAAACAATCAATGCAAGTAGACCAGGAGTGTCCTCTCCTTCAAGAAACTCCTACTCTACAGGTGATTATAATAGATTCCTTGTGTTCTTGCTGTGAGATGATTGACCAGATGATCAGATTGTAAATCAGTTAAGACTTGGTATTGTGAACTTGAATCCCCACCACCACTACTCCAGCTTATTTCATTTATTCATTATGTTGAACCAACACCCTGAATATTTTAGGGCTGTTGCTTGGTACATGTGAAGTTCTAAAAGAGGGACATTGCATCAGTAAATGGCTTCACCCATATGTATGTGTTTGTAGTACTGACATTAGTGATACTCCCTGGAAAAGGCCCTGATGCTGGGAAAAATCGAAGGCAAAAGGAAAAGAGGACGACAGAGAATGAGATGGTTGGACGGTGTCATCGATGCAACCAAAATGAATTTGACAAAACTCCGGGAGGCAGTGGAGGATAGGAAGGCCTGGCGAGCTCTGGTCCATGGGGTCACGAAGAGTCGGACACGACTGAACGACTGAACAACAACAACAAAGTCTTAACATCTTTCCTTAGAGGAACATCATGTATCCACTGAAAGGAGAAAACAGTACCTAGAACCCTGTTGCTTTTCATGTAATATTTACATGATTTGCTGTGAGTAGTTGCAGATAACTGGCAAAAGTGTGCTGCTTATATACTACCCCATACAACTTCAAGTAGCCTCTGGGTGGTTTACAGTTTAATTACTGTATGCAGGCTACACAAGATGTCAGGGTGTGTCTTCATCAATTGTCTGCTCAGATATCTGGTTGTGCTACTGAGATAGTACAATCAAGTGCCTCATTTATGAACAACAGCAAACTCCACAAATCTTATATGAAAACCCCTAGGTGTCTGGCCAGTATTGTTGATCTGTGCCAGTAATTCCCTTGCAGTCAATCTCTCTTCTTCCTGGTGTTATGAAAAGTCACCATGCCATGTGCCTTACACAATCAGGATAAATTCTGGCATGTTGGTGTGTACATATATATCATGCATGTAAGGTTAAAAAACTCCCGAACAGTTTGCTCATGTTCAATTTTAGAAAGCTGTTCTGGAAAAATATTTTACATCTGCATCTTAAAGGAAGTGGCCCCAATTGAAACCAATATGGATTTGACCAAACTCTGGGAGGCAGTGGAAGATAGGAAGGCCTGGCGAGCTCTGGTCCATGGGGTCATGAAGAGTCGGACACGACTGAACAACTGAACAACAACAACAACAACAAAGAAGGTTGTCTGCTAGCATTCAGCCACACGTCTCTTTACAAATCACTTTGGACGAACAAATGCTAATAAATTAGCACTACTGTTAAGGCTGGCCTTAAAGTGGAAATGGGCACCTTGGTCTGAACACTGTACAGTATTTTTATATCAATATATATTGTGCCCTCCTTTGAAGACTGTTTTACTTAGACTTGATGAATACATTTTCTAGAAAGGGAATAAAGTTATCTTGCAGCTTATTAATAAGCAAAATGGGAAATTCTGATGCAGTGCCTTTTTCATGCATGTCAACTGCCATGTATCTACTCTGCAGATATGCATTTAACCACACACGCACGCACGCACGCACGCACACACTCTGCCAACATTGAAGGGCAAAAAAACAATTGGTTGCATTACATTTCTTTTACATGGGTGAATGGTTATTGGAGCCAGTGAAACCTGTAGTGAAGGAATTGATTCTGAAGAGCTGACTTGGTCGTTCTATGTTTGTGAAGTCGTAGGAAATAGCCCTAACAGTGGATAGTATTCTTTTAGTGGAGAAATCTGGTCTTAATGCTTTGGTTCTTGTACTTACTTGTCTGCCTTGAAAAATATAACAGAAATATCCATGCAATGTGAAGTGTTCTGGGGGCATCAGCTGTCATTATTGGACAAACATTAGTATTAGGTTTCCTGAGGGGACAATCCTTAAGAGTATGGATCTGACTCCCCCCCCCAAACATGTGAAACAATAACTCTTGATATGTTCAGAATATCTCAGGTGTGTAATGGGACAGAAAGGAAGTCTGCTAGTAAATGGAGGGTTATTCCTTCACTCGGGTATGTTTTTCCTTCTCTTATTCACTAATTCTGCCATTTGTCTTCTCTATTGCTACCCAACATTTTCTAAACATGGATGGCAGAAGTGAGGTGGCTTCCCTTTGTTAGATGTCTCTACCTCCAGTACCTATTGCTTTAACTGATTATTTTAGATAATGAGAATTCAGAATGCACCCCTGAAGTTCACAGCAGATAGTTTAGTAAGGAGGACACCATAGTAATAAATCATTAAACAGGAACTACGAACCTTTTAAAGTATGATGTGCATGCTCATCATTAATTACTGATGTTAATTAGGGTTGACTCTAGAGTTGTTAATTTTTCATGGTTTCTCACAGCATTTGTGTCCATTATAGTATAGCAAACATATTTTCTTTATACTGTACATTATTTGCCTATATGGCCATGCAAAGAGGATAATGAAACAATTATGCAGAAACTGTGAGTTGAATAGCAATCTCTATCCATTCTTCTACAATGTTAGCTCACAGATACTTTGTTGTTATTCACAGTGGATATCCTGGAGTATCTTTGATGTGTAACGTACTTGGTCTCCAGCAGCAGTTCCATGATGTGGATCATTATAATTACCATGCCATGATTACTGACCTCACTGTCTGTTTAGACCATGACCTCCTCTGGAAATAATAGACCTTATTAGTGTAATCAAATCCCTCTGTATACTTATTAGAACTCTGTTTATTTTGGGCATGATTTATTAAAAATTATTAATGAAAACTTCAAGGTTAAGTAAGTAGTTTGCATTAAAGGTGTTTATAAATAATTGATTATTGATAAATAATAACTATATAAGTGCTGCAGTTTAAAAAATTTAAATTTAAGTATGCACAGCTTTACAGCTCAATAGAATGCCATAAATCCTGTGGGAAAACACACATTGAAGAATGAAATCTGTTAAGTTTTGTGCTGGATGCTGTCTATTCTCGGAGAATTTCTAAAGCCTTGGAGATCCATTAACTGTTGTATCCTTTCTTTTAATACCAGCATGATGCTTTTCAGAAGTTCATGAGTTCAGTGTAATGTTTTCTCTCTTTCTTTCCTGGCACTTGTACTCTTCAACTTGTTTTGATGGCTGCCTAGCTCAGCAGATGTCTTAAAGAAAGGACAAAAATTAGGCTAGAACAACAGGCATAGAGGGTTTGTTCGGATTTCATACAGTACCTTGAGGTTAGCTATCTAGTTTAATCAGTTTGTTTCTATACATACTGGATGAAATCATATTACCAGAAGTCCTAGCGTGTGAGGCTGTTTACATCATCAGCCACAGTGATCTTCCCTAAATGTTTTGTTTTAGATTTATTTTCTCCTTTCTAACAGCCAATATGTATTTATGTAATCCCTGCTTATCCAGAGAGATTCCCTTTGGTTTTCTGCTTCCGGCCACACCTGCTTAGTTTCAGCAGTGCCTTTAGCCCATAACTGCTCCCAGGACCATTCGTTCAGTCCTGCTTGAGAGGTGTTTTCACATGGAAACTGCAAAACAATACAAGCAGTGTTAAAACTGCCAGGAGCGGAAGTGAAGCTTAAGTCTCTCCCTTCCCTTGTGAAAGCAAAACTTAACTGCAAGACCTATGCCAATAGCTATTCTGCTAGCGAAGAAAATGTCTCTAGTCAAATATTTCTGAAGTTGCAGTGTTTAAAAATTACAAGGTGGAACCAATTCAAGTCAATGATATGAATGGAGCAGTAATTTTATTTGAACCAGTTCATTTTGCCCTTCTTTTCTTTTTCTTCTTGTTGATGTGTAGAGCATAATGAAAGAACAGAAATCATTGGTTAGAGATGCCCTGAAATGTACTTAGTAAAAGATTCAAATAGGTGCTGTCCTGATTCTGAGAATCTGAATTGAAGCCATGAGAAAGAAACAACATACTGCAATACCCTAGATACCAATATATTCTAACTCACTTTGAGTCCAAATGTCCAGTCTTAATAAGAGAATCTGCTGACTACCAGGTATATCACTTCTCTGTCTTTTGATGTTATGGTTTGTCAAAAAAAAAAAGAAAAGAAAAAAAGAAGAAGAAGAAGCCCAACTGGTGATTTTTGGGTTCCAATAGGATGCATTCTGTGTGAAAAGAAGTTCCCTAGTAGGGAATTAGAAGAGGCATCTTCCAACATTGAAAGGTAACATTAAAGCTACTAAGAACACGCAAAACGGAAAAAAAAATCCATTATGAGGGATGGAAACTAGCATGGAAACACTGGTGTTCTTATGAGATCAGTCAATGCAGTCATGCATGGTAATCCATATAAAAGCCACATAATAGGTAGTCCATCATTCAGGGAAAGCTTCCTTAACGAGGAAGGTCTTTGCCTGCTTCTAGAAAGACAGCAGAGAAGGGGCAGTCCTGGCCTCCAGTGGGAGGGAGTTCCAAAGTCTGGGAGCAGCAACAGAGAAGGCCCTCTCATGTGTTCTTATGAGCCGTACCTGTGAAGGTGGGGGTGTGTGGAGAGAAAGGCATCTCCTGATGACCTTAGCATCCGAGCCGGTTCATACTGCGAGATTAGATCTTTGAAGTAGCTTGGACCCAGGCCATTTTGTTCATTGTAGTTAGTCAGCACTTTGAATTGTGCCTGGTAGGTGATTGGCAGTCAGTGGAACTGCTTTAATAGAGGTATAATGTGATCTCTGTAAGCCTCCCCAGTTAGCAAACTGGCTGCTGCATTTTGGACCCATTGAAGTTTCCTGAGACTTTTTATCAACAACACCACATAGAGTGCATTGCATTCGTCCAGCCAGGATGTCACTAGGGCATGTGCCACTGTGGCTAGAGCAGGTTTATCAATAAATTGGTGTTACTGGCATATAGCTGTGACCTGGGCATCTAGATTCAGGGATGAGTCCAGGAACACCCCCAAGCTATGTACCTCTTTTTTCAATTGGGGGGTAATCCCATCTAGGACAGGTTGCATCTATAACATAAGAAGAGCCATGCTGGATCAGGCCAATGGCCCATCTAGTCCAGCTTCCTGTATCTCACAGTGGCCCCACCAGATGCATTTGGGAGTGCACGAGACTAGATATCTGTCTTCTGATAGCATTCCCCTGCATCTGGCCCTTGAAGTACCCCGGTTTTAAGCCTGGAGATTACACATCTCCATCCATGGTTTGTAACCTGTGATGGACTTTTCCTCCAGGAATCTGTCCAATCCCCTTTTGAAGGCATCCAGGCCAGATGCCATCACCACACCCTGTGGCAGGGAGTTCCACAGACTAACTCCCTACCCCTTGATCTCCTTTTTGACTCACCAGAAGCATCTTTGTCTTGTCTAGGTTTAGTTTCAGTTTGTTCCTCCTCACCAGTTCTTTACCAAAGCTAAGCACGATCTAGAGTTGAAACAGCTTCCTTGGAATCGAGGTGTTGAGAGATAGAGTTGGGTGTCATCGGCATACTGGTGACACTTAACCCTGCAGCATGTTCTTCATAGAAATCTGCAGCGTGTTGTGACTATGCTGCAGTACTAAGGTCAATGCAGCATACATTTTAACCATAAGAACAATTCTGGTTTACCAGGAGAAAATTCATTCAGCTATAAAAATAAAATAAAATGCTTAACCAAATACTGGTTACTGAGTACTCCTGTTATGTCACTTCTGGGGCCTATTCTTATTCATGTGATTGCCCAGTGTAATCAACAAAGCTTTGATTGGGCATCTGATTAAGGAGTCTGAAGTAATCATACAGTGGGAGAGGGCTTATTTATTTATTTATTTATTTATTTATTTATTTATTTATTTATTTATTTATTTATTTATTGAACTTGTATACCGCCCGTTTTCCCGGAGGAATTCCGGGTGGTTCACAGCAAGAAATGTAAACAGAATCAAAACAATTAAATAATGCAATTAAAAACACTAACAATCAGTCAATCGATAGACCAAAAACAGCAGCAAATAACAGATGGTGGGGGGAAAATTAATTTTTTTTTAATTTAAAGATAAAATTAAATAATTTTTAAAATTATCTTTAAATTTTTAGTTACAAAACACCTCTCAGAAGAGCCAAGTTGCTTATTTATTTAAAGTACTTTATAACACCTTTCCAGCTGCCTAGATGTCCTAAGCACATTCGATCTTGCCTGATTTCGGAAGCCAAGCAGGGTCGGCCCTGGCTAGTACATTGGTACCTTGTATAAAGGAATTAATTCATTCCAAATGAAATTATGTTAAGCAAATTTTCCTTTATACAAATTTCCCATAGGAATGCATTGAAAACAGAGTGATCCCGTTTTTTATGTTGTACAGATTTGCCCCATAGGCGATTATGTTAAGCAAATATTCCCTATCTTCGGAATTTTTTATGTTGTACAAATTTTATGTTATACAAACTGTTTGTTATACAAGGGTCCATTGTACTTGGATGGGAGACCGCCAGGGAATACCAGGTGCTGTAGGCGCCTGGAGTAGGAAGTGGCAAATCACTCCAGTATTCCTGCCAAGAAAACTCCATGGACATGGGGGCACGAAGAGTTGGTCATGACTGTAACGATGCAACACACACATAACACCTTTCAGGGCAAAAGCTTACACCATGATTTGCAGTTCATAAAGTAAACATTCAAACACAAAAATAAATTCATCACAAACAATGGAAACAGCAAACTGACAGCAAATAGAAGTATCATTGTGGTTGTCTAGACTGAATGGGTTAATTATATTGGTGAAAAATCAGAGCTATAATAACTCTAAATCCTCAGTGGTCTCCTGGTGGTAGTGGGTTTGTTGATTTTGAAATCATGAATAGAAAGAATAACTCTCCATTCAGCATGTAGGTTGAAGGCTTGAGATGATGATGATCTTAATCTTTGAGTTGCACACCAGAAAAGGAGCCTATGGATCATTTGAGTCCAACCTTGTCAAGGAGGTACAGCGGAGAATCAAGGGGGTAGAAAAGAAGCAGATTTCCTATTACAAGGTCAGCGTGACCAGTTTAAAGGACACATTGGATACTAATGTACAATACAGAGGGAATACAGTTTGACATATTCAGACTGTAACTTGGCAATATAATCTGTGTGGTAATGAGAAGTGTAATATTGAGATGTCTGACATTAAGAAACCAGGTGAAAGAGTGGAAGAAAGTAGATTGTGCTGCTCAAGGGTGGAATTCCATGGAGGAAAGCAAATGACATACATCCAAATATCTTCCTCCCAGCTAATGATCTTAATGCAGGAAAAAACTCACTTGGCAGCATGTTGTATTGATTTCTAGGTTGGAGTCTAGAAGTCTCTAAGATTCTGCTACAAAACACTATACAGTAATTGGTTGGAAAGCGAACTGGCTGTAAATCAAAAATGTCTTGCCAGACTAACCTGCCCATTTTATATTGGACTGGATTTAAATCTGATTCTCTCCCTCCTTCTCTTTTCCTCTTTCTGTCTGTTTGTCTTTTTCTAGTGCCGTTAAATGTTGCTAAGCAACTGAACATTGAAGGAAATTAACACAAGTGTACATCTACTTATGTTGAAATACTCATAGCAATTTTTATTGCTGGCATGAAAGGATTGTAGAAAATAATTTGTTAATACCTGACTTGTTTTAACAACAAGACCAGACATTACCAAGTTGTGTGGGAGATTTTGAAAATTGCAGAGGTCTGTCAGGTCACATTTGATCTGTAACATCCATTTGTGCTGCTTGAACACCTTCCCTTTCTGTGTTTAAACATAAGAGAAAACAAAAACTTGAACACGTTCTTGGTAAATTTGAAGTAACGAGGCTTAGGTGTCATGGCACAGTGGTTAAATGCCTGTACTACAGGTAAAACTGTGCTCACGACCTGGGGTTCAATATCCCCGGTAGCTGGCTCATGGTTGACTCTGCCTTCCATCCTTCCTAGGTCGGTAAAATGAGTACCCAGATTGTCGGGGGGGGGGAGGGCAATCTGTAGCCTGCATAATTAAATAGTAAACCGCCCAGGGAGTGCTTGAAGTACTGTGGGATGGTATATAAGCAGAACAGTTTGCATTGTTTGCTTTTTTAGGCATCAGTGTCTAGTTTTCAGAATTGGGGCAAGATACAGGCAAAGTCAAATGCTGTACTTTGAGATTCCCTCTAAATTGGGAAAGGTCATGTTAAGCATGTCCTTATCATCACACTGAAGGCAATGGAAATTCAACGTGTTTAATATGTTAGTCCTGTGCTTTCTGCCTTTATAAGTGGCATAAATTACTGCATGGTATTTTAAAAGTTAACTGTAAAGAGTGTCCACTCATTTTCAAATCGCTTTCAGCCCTCCATAAATGAAGACAAGTGAAATAGCTTTGCTATTAGTAGCCTCAGTTGTTCTGAGTCAAAAGAGTTGCAGACCAAATGAGAAGAGAAAGAATGAAAGATTGGAAAGTGGAAAAGAACCCACAAAGAGTAGGGCGATCCCCTGGCCCACTAACAATAGCAGCTTATATTCAAGGGCATATACACCAGTCAAAATGCTATAGTGGAGGTTAAAATGATTAGGGAACCAGAGAGTCAAAATACAAAGAGGAGCCAAACTAAATTTCCCTTTTGAAGAGCAGAGTTATGTTTGTCACACATATGATTGGCACGCTCACATAGAGGCAGAAATGTGTGGCATCACAGATATACTCTCAAAAAAAGGACAGAAAACAAAATGGCCAAAATTCTATCTGTAGAGTAAGAAGGCAAATCACAACATTCAGTCCATTGGTTCCTGGTAAATAAACTGATCCCAGTTTAAGCTGCCTGATATTGGTTTGCTAAGGCCAGTTAGCTCATTAGGGGGCGCACGCCTGCACTTCCTCACAGCTTGATTCTGAAGTCCTTTAGTACTTAGTGAATGTTTTATTAACCTATCCTCTCACCTGAGACCTGATATATCTCATAAGGTGCAGCAAGCAGGCTATTTACTTTCCTGCATTTGTTTCCCTCTAGAAGATCATCCATGCCTTCTTGTTATATGCTTTTTGTTTACAAGCCTGATAATTGTCACTGGTTTATTTACTAAATATTTGTTTCACTACATTTGTCACTATAACACATGAAATTCTCGCTGTTGGAGTAGTTTTATAACAGAAGGTTTAAAATTACAACATCTCTATGTACTTTTATCATAGCAAGATTAATTTCACAGTTCTCTGAAGATGATTGCTCCACCTGTAGAACAGATGTCTAATCCTTTGGATAATTGGTACTTACAGCTAATGAGGATGTAGATTTTCCTGGCTTATAATGCTAGGTTGTGGTGTTCCTTTTATTTATTTATTTATTTATTTTTAATCTTCCTTGTTAAGAAATCAGCATGATACCATTGTTTTACCGAATTTCTGTAGACCAAGGATGGCAAACCTTTGCCACTTCATTTGATTTGGAATACAATGATTTTAATGCTTATACTGTATGAGTTTAAATGTTTATCATTGTTATGATTATCTATATAGTATGTTGATATTTTATTTTTTTATTTCATTCTATTAAACCTTTGGGATTATGTGTTGTATTTTGTTATTCCTTTATTATCTTGTAATTTGTTTATTTGTTTATTTGTTGTATACAGCCCAGAGTGGCCATGGCTGTCAGATGGGTGGAATAAATGTCAAATAAATAAATAAATAAATAAATAAATAAATAAATAAATAAATAAATAAATAAATAAATAAATAAATCTCCCCAAATTCCAAGCATGTATTAGGGTTAGAATTATAACCGAAAACATCTGATATGCCACCCTTTTCTGGACTAATTCACAGTTCTAAAACAAATGACCCTATCTTAGAGTATACCTGTGCTACTGATGTGTGATGATATGTAACTAAAAATATGATAGAGATTTTCCTCCTTAGATATGCAGAGCACCATAGAATAAGTGTAGAACAAATCCTAGGGGGATACTTTAAACTCGTAGGTACATTTGAAGGTTGTTTCTACAACAAAGTACGAAATCAGATGTTCCCTGTTCCAAAGGTCAAATGATACATGAGAACTTGAGCTCGAGTTATTATGCCAAGGATGAACTTACCATCAGAAGGATAAATATTTTTTTCTCTTTGGTTTCCATGCTCCTTATGCGTGGCTGCCAATCAAGAGCTGGTATCCCACTGAAACCATTTTCAAACTAGTACCAGAGAAGGTGAGTGGAAACATATTCTCAGAAGAGTTGAAGAACAAATCTGCCTATTTTAAAATCCATAGTATTTTTTTAATAAGGGAAGAAACCTATAGGCTCCTTCTTCCTGTTTGTGTTGACTGAAGACATATTTCCTAAATTATGTAGACTGGGGCAACAGGAAAGCCTTCATGAATTCCTCTAAATACACAGACGTGTGTGTTCATAAAGCTCACTTGCATTATTCATAAAGGGATTCTGTTTTGGTGTTCTATCGTTGCCTGCAGATAACACCCCTGTATCTGGAAATCACTGAATTGGCAAGTTTGGAAGAGGTACAGTAGCTGTGGTGGTTTCTGCTAACCTGTATTGGCAAGGATGATTCTTAGGAATGATTGGCTGTTTGCTTTTTGCCTTGTGTGCCTTCGGAGCACCTGGTTTTTGACATGTGTTTCTTAGTAGCATCTATACAGTAGACCCTCGTATAACGTAGGGTTTGTACAATGAAAAATCCGTACAACGGAAAAAAATCCGCCCCTCCCCCCCCCCGCGGCCACCTCCGTCCACCACCTGCGGCTGGCCGGGAAGAGGACGGGGGCGGTCGGGGAAAGAGGGGAGGGGAGGCAGGCACGGAGGGGGGCGAGCCAGGGAGGGGTGCGCAGGGGTCCTCCGCTTGCCGCCGGCGGTGTGCCCTCCTGCCTGCCTCCGGGGCTCCGGCAAGAGGTGAGTGCGGGGGGAATTCCCCGGGCGGTCCCGTCCAAGGCCGCCCGGGAAGAGGACACGGGGTGGGAGGGGAGGGGAAGCAGGCCGCCACTGCCGCCGCCGCCGCCGGTGCGCCCTCCTGCCTCCAGCAAGAGGTGAGGGGGGGAATTCCCCGGGCGCCCGGCGGCGGCCTGCTTCCCGTCCCCTCCCGCCCCGCGTCCTCTTCCCGGGCGCCCGGGGAATTCCCCCGTCACCTCTTGCTGGAGGCAGGAGGGCGCACCGGCGGCGGCGGCGGCCTGCTTCCCCTCCCCTCCCGCCCCACGTCCTGCCCGAGTTCGACATGCTGCTGCTGCTGCTGCTGCTGTTGCGGGCGAGGAGAGGCGGAGGAGGTGCGGGGCGCAGCAGGCGGGCACGGCACCGGCACGCACGGCCAGCGCAGCAGGCGCCGCTCTCCCGCGCTTCCTTGGGTGCGCGCCGAGGGGGTGGCGGGGAGGAGGAGGAGGAGGAGGAAGGAGAGGGCTTGGGGGGGAGAGAGAAATAGGGAGAGGAGAAGAAGAAAGGCCGGGGAGTTACGGAGCGCCCCAGAGACCGGACGGGAGAGGCGAAGCCCGCGGGCCGGAGCGGAGGCGCCTCCAAAGGGCAGGAGGAGGAGAGGGGCGCAGCGCGAGAGACGGAACCAGCGAAGAGGGTCTGCCGGAGGGAAGCGAGGGAAGGCGCGCGCCGCTCCCCTTGACGGCATGAGGGGGGGGACAGGCCTCCTCCTCCCCTCCCTCCTTCCCTCCCTCCCTCAGCTTCAGCCTCGGCTCCAGGGGCGAGCAGGTGGCTACCGCCGCTGCGTCCTCTGCTTGGCGGGCCAACCAAGAGCTTGAGGAGCGGCTTATCGGGCGTTTCTCTCTCTCTCTCTCCCCCCCCCCCGTTCCCCGTCCTGCGCTCTCTGCTGCGGTCGCTCAAGTCCGGCCAAGGTGATACGAGGCCTCGCCCTGTGGGGCT
This sequence comes from Phrynocephalus guinanensis, assembly GCA_037367245.1. Taxonomy (NCBI): domain Eukaryota; kingdom Metazoa; phylum Chordata; class Lepidosauria; order Squamata; family Agamidae; genus Phrynocephalus; species Phrynocephalus guinanensis. The sequence goes on from CM074733.1 coordinate 121,612,836, forward strand.
GGCGCTTGGTGGCCGGGAGAGGTGGGCGAACGTGAGGGACCCCCGGGAGCCCTTCTCAAGACCGGAGGGGGGGTCGTTTTCTCTCGGCGGGAGGGCGCCCTTCGAAGAGGCAGCGGGGGGAATTCCCGGCACGGTCCCGCCCAAGCCCCCCGCCTCAGGCCAAGCAGCACACCCCACTCCCTCCCCCACCCCCGCGACCACCTGCGGCCGCCTGGGGAAAGAGGGAAGGAGGGAGGGGAGAGGAGGGGCGGCAGACACGGAGGGGGGTGAGCCGGGGAGGGGCACCCTTACCTGGCACCTGCAAGGGTGTCCACCGCCCGCCCACCCCCCTCGCCCAAAAAAACCTAGTGCTGCATTGGAACGGATTAAATCCAGTTCCAATGCATTGCTATGGGAAATTACAATTCGCACAACGGAAAACTTGTATAACGTAATTTGCTTTGGAACGAATTAATTACATTATACAAGGTACCACTGTACGAGACACACTAGAGTTTTGAAAATAGGAATAAACTATTACAGTGGTACCTCGGATAACGACTTTAATTCGTTCTCCGAGGCAAATCGCTATCCAAAACAATCGTTATCCGAAACATGGTTCCCATTGAAATGAATGGGAAACCATTTTTAATCCGTTCCTGAGGTCCAGAAAAAAGGCCAAAAAAAGCACCTCCCCCCCGAGACCTTTTTACAAAGTGCACTTTCAAAGTGCACTCCTCCCACTCCTCGCCCACCCCTGCCACAGGCGCTTCCTCCCGCCCACCCCTGGCTCCCACCTCTCCTCCATCGTCGCCGCCACTGCTGCTGGACACCCGGGTGGCAGGCAAACCCGGGTGAAGCCACACACCTCTGGCACTTCCTCCCCCCACCCCTGGCCCTCGCCTCTCTTCAATTGCTGCCGCTGTTGACAGGCGTTCAGCCGGCGGGAGAGCTGAGTGCATGTGGTGCTTCCTCCCCCCACCCCTGGCCCCCACTTCTGCATGTTGCCTCTCCTCCTCCTCCCCCATGTCCCCCAACCCCCACCTTTGCCGCCTCCACTGCCACTGCCTCCTCCGCCATCTTACCCGGCCCACACCTCTGCCGCCGCCACCGCCAGGAACCAGTAAGAGTAAATGTGGAGGGAGGCTTGGGTGTGTGTGTTGAAAATAACGTGTCATCTGAAAAATTCGTTATCCGGGGCAGTTGTTATCCGAGGTACCACTGTACTTTTAAAATCTTTGCATTCCAAGAATTATTATTGTTGAATCAAAACTTTCTCACAGAATGGTCATTAACTAAAAGGAGAGGCGAACATGTCGCTACCTACTTTAAAGCTGTTTGTTTTCTTTGAAGACATTTCCATAAAATAAGCTCAGTGAAATACAGCTGCAATTTAAGTAGAGCTTTTTGTCATCATTCACTATTGCAACTTCAGTCGTTCATACAGGCAATATTTCTAGCAAATTATCACTGGTTAAACATTCTTACACCAGCCAGATCCACACCCAAACACTGTGTTATATATAAAGCACAGGAATTCTTGATCCCAGTAATGTCTTCTACTTAACTGTCTAATAACGTTAAACTGAAATTGGATTTACATACTTCTGTAACAGGATTGACACAACCTGCTATAGCTTGTTTTCTTGTCCTCTGCCTCACAGTTTATACGTTGTCAGCACTTTCAAAGCACTTTCAGTTGTGATTGTATACGATGCATGATTATAGTGTTAGTCACATATGGGAAAAAATGAGGTTTTCAATATGATAAAAAGCTCTTTGAGTCTGATGTTCTTTTTCTGCATTGTGTACCCTTAAGTTATAGTGGCTTTCAGTAGTTATTTGGCTTAAATAGAGACTTGAACAGGTCACAGATTAATTTTGAATATTTTGATGCATCTTCTCCTTTGATGATATTTAATAACAAATGAAAAAACTATCACTATTCTTATGTTACTGTTCAAGGCTGTTGATTACCCATTCGGATTTTTTGAATTACAATATTTTCTATTTTCAATCTACAGAGTAGCTTTTTTGAAAGAGAGGTGGAATAATTGGCTGTTTAGGAATATATGTTGGACTTTATCATTATACAACTGACTTGTGAAACCTCTATTGCAGTATCTCTTTCCAAAAACATTTTTCTTTTCTTTTTCTAGAGTGACCTATAGATAAAGATACTTTCAGCCTTTAAAAAAAACCAATTTACATGTAGACATTTAAGCCAGCATCATACTTGTTGAAAATAAAGCCCCTTCACACTACCATGAAGGTTTTCAAAGGGGACTGCAGGTTAGGGATTGATAGGCCTCCGACCTATCTTGCCTCCTGATGAATGCCAAGGCGGTCCACAATAAGATCCCCATCATTTATGATACCATCGTTGATGGAAGGGCCGATCTGGCATGCATTACCGAGACCTGGGTGGGAGCAGAGGGGGGAGCTTCGCTCGCCCAGCTGTGCCCCCCTGGGTTTCTGGTACAGGGAGTGGGAAGGTCGGAGGGTTGTACGGGGGGTGGGGCGGCCATTGTGTACAGGGACACTATTCAAGTCAGCAGGGCCTCTATGTTGGTGATCCCAGGGTTGGAATGTATCCATCTGTTGGTTGGGCAGCGGGACAGATTTGGCATTGTGCTCGGTTACCATGCTCCCCGCAACCCAGCACAATCCCTACCAGAGCTCACCGAGTTCATCGCCGCTGCACTTTTGAGAACCTCCCACCTTTTGGTAGTGGGGGACCTCAATGTGCATGCTGGCGGTGGCCTGTCTGGTGCAGCTCTGGAGTTCATGCAGTCCATGACCTCCATGAACCTGTCCCAGCATGTTCTATGCCCAACCCACAGATCTGGACATACCCTGGATCTGGTATTTACCTCCGCGTCTGAGGATTTTTGTCTGAGGGTGCGGGACATTGTTTCCACTCCTGTGTCATGGTCAGACCATCACCTGCTGTCCTTCTCTGTATCAATCGCTGCCCCATCCCGCGGGGACCTTTGGCCATCTGTATGGGCCCGCCCCCAAAGACTCCTGGACCCTGTTCGGTTCCGGGAAGTCCTTGGGGAGCCTCCTGGCGGACTGGCTGATGATCTGGTAGACACCATGGTGGATCAATGGTTTGATGAAACATCTCGGGCTGTCGACCAGATCGCCCCTAGGCGCCTCATCCGCTGCAGAGCTCGCCCCTCACCGTGGTTCACGGCGGAGTTACGAGCAATGAAGCAAGAACGGAAGAGGCTGGAGCGCAGCTGGAGGACGAACCGGACGGCGACTAAAAAGGCTGCAGTTATTGTCCAGTCCAGGCGCTACGTTCGGGCAATCAGGGAGGCTAAAACATCTTACTACTCCCTGAGAATTAGTGAGGCCTCGAACCGTCAAGCGGAACTGTTCCGTGTGGTTCGTGAACTCACTAATTCTGGGCTGGCAAGGCCTCCTCCTACTGATTTCAGTAGTGAGAATTTTGCAGCCTTTTTTCGATCAAAAATAGAGGCCATCCGTACCGGTTTCGACTCCTGTTGCTCTAGTCCACTCTCGGCATCCCCTGACGCTGCACCCCCTTGGTCTCCTCGCATGGTTGAGTTTGGGCCTGTTTCCTCGCTTGAGGCCTCCAGGGGCATCACCCATTGCCGGCCCGTGTCCACTCCTTTCGATCCTTGCCCATCATGGCTTATGAAAGCCGTTGGTGGGAGCATGCCCGAATGGGCTTCTGTCATCGCCACAGCCTCCTTCAGGGAAGGGATTTTTCCCTCTCGCCTGAAGGAGACTGTGGTAAAGCCCATTCTGAAAAAACTGGGCTTAGCATCGGGAGAGGGTGGCCGCGATCCAGCTTCAATCATTTTTGGAGGGAGAACACATCCTTGACCCATTCCAGTCCGGGTTCAGGCCGGGTCAGGGACTGAGACAGTCTTGGTCGCTCTGCAAGATGACCTCCTCTGGGGGGCTGACAGGGGGTGCTCTACCCTGTTGGTCCTCCTGGATCTGTCAGCGGCCTTTGATACCGTCGACCACGGTATCCTGCTGGACTGGCTTTCTGAGGTTGGGATCGGGGGCACTGTTCACAGTTGGCTCTGGTCCTTCCTCGGGGGCCGTCCCCAGCAAGTTCAGCATGGGGGGGGGAGCTGTCTGCCCCTTGGATACTCCCTTGTGGGGTCCCACAGGGGTCGCCTCTCTCTCCCATGCTGTTCAACATCTACATTAGGCCGCTGGCTGAGGTCATAAGAAAACATGGAGTCTGTTGTCATCAGTATGCTGATGACATGGAGCTCTATGTCTCCTTTTCCACCACTGCAGATGAGGCTGTCCAGACGCTCGATCAGTGCCTGGGCACGGTCATGGAATGGACCAGGGCCAACAGGCTCAAACTCAACCCCGACAAGACCGAGGAAATGTTCTTTGGGGCTTCCCCATCTGGCTATGGAGGCCCTTTTCCCACTCTGGAGGGTGTTTCCCTCCGGCCTTCGGACACCGTCTGGAATCTGGGCGTAGTCCTGGACCCGGTACTCACCATGGAAGCCCAGGTGGCCGCTGTGTCCAGGGCTGCCTTTTTTCATCTTCATCGAATTACCCAGATTCGTCCATACCTAGATGGGGATTCCCTCAGAACTGTGGTGCAAGCGCTGGTGATCTCGAGACTGGACTATTGTAACGCGCTCTACATGGGGTTGCCCTTGACTCTCCTTCAGCGACTGCAGCGGGTTCAAAATGCGGCGGCCAGACTGGTGGCAGGTGTGCGTTGGTTCGACCACATCACCCCAGTTCTGGCCCGCCTGCATTGCCTGCCCGTTGCGGCCCGAATCAGATTCAAGGTCCTGGTTTTGATTTACAAAACCCTCCATGGCCTAGGACCTGATTACCTGACAGAGCGGATCGACCAGCGGTCAACATCAGCCCGCCCGACTAGGTTGTCGCGGGTGCACATGCTGTGTGTGGCCACGCCCAGGGAGGCTTGGAGAACATCCACCCTTGCCCGAGCCTTCTCTGTGGCTGGCCCCACCATGTGGAATCATCTTCCAACAGAAGTGCGCCTAGCAGAGTCCTTGCCAGCCTTCCGGAAAGCTTTGAAAACTCTCCTCTTCCGGGAGGCATTTGGTTGATTCAATTAAAGTTGTATCTTCTTTTTTTCCCCTGCCCCGCCATCTGCAACTCTGGATTTTATTGTTCTGTTATTTGGTTAACTTTGTGTTTATTTTAACTGTTATTTTGTTACATTGTTTGTTGTAAACTGCCCGGAGTTCCTTTGGGAAGACGGGCGGTATATAAGCCTAATAAATAAATAAATAAATAAATTTTATTTTTCTTTATATTTTTCTTTAATTTGTTTTCAACATCCTTTCTTATTTTTCAAACCATTTCTAGTCATGGGACAACTAGTCAAGTATGTATAGGGCTTCAAATTGAATCTTATTAATGTCACATTAAAAACACAGAGTAAAATCCAGTTGTTAGCCCCAAGCAGAGCAGATTCCACAGCCAGATACCTAAACCATGGTGTGGACGTGGACTTCTAGCCCACTTCTTTAGTGAGTTTTGGCATTTTGTGTGTATAGTATTATGTGGTCTATGGGGCCCCAGAATGAATAATCTTGAGTTTCCATTATTTCTTATGGGGAAATTTGCTTTGGTAAACAAGTACTTTGGTTTACAAGCATGTTTCCAGAATGAATTATGCTTATAAACCAAGGTATTACTGTATTGAGTTTGTATGTATGTGCATGTATTCGGGTCCATATCTGTTTTTACAAATAGCAGGTATCATATTCCATCCTAGGAGCTGTGCTATTGATGAAATACCATTACAGTACTGGGTTTGGCATTATGTGACACAGACAGACACATTAGAATCTGTACAGTGCAAAATACCTTTTTATATGTTTCCTTTTCATTCTCTAATTCCAGAAAGCTGGAAAACATTAACTGATTAGTCTCAATAGATCAGACCAAAATAGCTTCATTTACGAAAATGAGCCTTGCAAGAGGCTGAATAATTCCACAGATCTACAGATAGATTATAAGTTGATTTTTTTTATCCAGCTTTTTTATACATTTGCATTCTCATTTATCTACTTCCAAGTAGTTCCAGAGATACATATATATTTATAACCTACATAACTGACTTCAGTGGTACACACTGGGTTCACATTGCATGGTTTGAGGAAATGCTTGACCTAAATTTAAAAAAGAGAGAATGCTTCTGATTGATCTTTTATTGAGACAGTCCTAAGCATAATTGCCAGTTAAATAATGGCCCTGAAAGCAGAGACTTCATGGAACAGCTTTGAATGTGAATGTCTTTTTGGCCCATGCCCATGCAAATAATCCCAACTGCCTTTTCCACTTTGAACCAGAGAGACTAGTTTTAGTTCAGATTGTTTCCAATACTAAAACATTTTTTCATACTTCAGACACTGTTGTGAAATTAAAGTATGTGTGGGTGGCTAGGGGAAAAACAACAACCAAGTTTTCAGCCATGGTGGCTCTTCCATGGATGGATGGATCTGTTAAGAATCTGTTGTTTGTGACCTGAAATAGCCATCCAGAGAAGGATGTGAGCTTTTTGGCCATGCTTGATTCACTCAGCCTTCTATAACGACTATGGTAGTGTACTATGGATGGATGTCTGAAAGTGGCTAATGAGTTATTTTCTCGGTATGATACAATAACTTCCAAGTTTGAATGTTGTCTGACTAGGGCTTCTAAGTGAGGGAATCATTGTTTCTCAAGTGATTGTTCACTGAAGATACAAGGACTCTTTTTTGTAAGTGTTGTGTGTGCAAAGACACATGCCCTTTATAGAGGGAATGCTAACAGTTACTAAAATCCTCTCTTGGATATACACCTTAGTAGATCATGAGAGTTTTTGCTAGTTCAAACTTCCAGCATTATTGCCAAAATGGAATGGGCAGAGTTGAGCTATCAGACTAGTATACATCTTTTAAAGTAATTATAAGTTGCACCATGTTTAAGAGAATTAATTGAGCCAATGGAGATTGGAGCGAAAAATGTTGTTGGAGGTATAGCTATTGAGGACTGCAATAGTGGAAGATCATTAGTAGACAATGGCAGTGGCACTCAGATTAACTCTTAGTAGTACTGTGGCACACTTGTCGCCTAGATGCCCTAAGCACATCCAATCTTCCCTGATTTTGGAAGCTAAGCAGGGTCAGCCCTGGTTAGTACTTGGATGGGAGACCACCAGGGAATACCAGGTGTTGTAGGCACCTGGAGTAGGAACTGGCAAATCACTCCAGTATTCCTGCCAAGAAAACTCAATGGACGTGGGGTCACGAAGGGTCGGTCACTACTGAAACGACACAACACACACACACACAGTACTGTGGTGCAGTGGTGAAATGCCTGTATTGCAGGTAAAACTGTGCTCACGACCTGGAGTTCAATCCCAGGTAGCAGGCTCATGGTTGACTCAGCCTTCCATCCTTCTGAGGTAGGTAAAATGAGTACCCAGCTTGCTGGGGGCCCAATGTGTAGCCTACATTACTGTAATTAAAACTGTAAACCGTCCAGAGACTACTTGAAGTGGTAGGGGGCGGTATATAAGCAGAACACTTTGCTTTTGTTTTGCTTTTACTGGGCAGTACTAATTGTACAGAGAAGACCATGATAAGCAACATCCTATTATTTTAAGTCTTAGAAATTCTACTTATAACAAGACAGTCCAAAATGAAATAACGTTGGAAGTTATGACTCGCAGCTTGGAAAGACAGCTGCTGGGGAGGAGCAAGAAACAGGTACAAGCAATACTAATAGAGTGGCTGGATCCAAGCTAAAATAATGTCTTATTGATGATATGCACAGATGCAAGAAAAATCTGATGTTACATGACTTGACATAATTCGAAAATGGAGTGTGAGAAGTATGAATCGGGGCAAATTCAAAACTGCAAAGTAAGACACAAAATGTGTAACCATAATAGTTGATGCGAGTGAACTGAAATGGACTGGAATAGGACATCTTTAATTGGATGGTTACAAAGTGTAGTATCCTGGAAATTTCAGTATACAGAATATTCCAGTCTCAAAGAATGGTGATGTCAAAGAGTGTAGTAACTATATGACTATCACATTAATTTCCGATGAAAGTGATGCTCAAGAGTTTACAACGAAGAATTTTCCTGTAGATGGAACAACAAATCCTAGATATTCAAGAACGTCTAGATATATAAGAAAAGGAAGAAGCATGAAAGGCCATGACTGCAAATTTATATTGGCTACAAAAGTGCATCAAATAATTCCTTCAAGCAGTCTGTGCTTCGTAGATTATAGTAAAGCCTCAGCCACTATGGAAAAATGTGGATCATTGTAGGTCATAGGAGTACTGTAATCTACATGCAGAACATACCATAAAAATAGAATCAGATTCAGATGAAGGGGAAGTGAAAATTCTTGGAAGAAGCATCGATCGTTTTGGATATGCAGGTGTCATGTTACTGGCACACACACACCAAAGCAAAACAAAAACAAATTTTAAACCCCCCCCCCCCCAATGACTTAAGCAAAGCATGCTGCTTGTATATTACCCCATAGTGCTTAAAGCACTCTCGGGGGGGGGGTTACAAGTAATTATGCAGGGTGCATATTGCCCTTCCCCCTCCCAGCAAGCTGGTTACTCAATTTACTGACTTCTGAAGGATGGAAGGCTGAGCAAACCTTGAGCCTGCTACCTGGAATTGAACCTCAGGTTGTAAGCACAGTTTACAGCTCAGTCCAGCATTTTAACCACTGGCCAGTTGCTGAAAAGCTTATACAGTGGTGCATTGTATAAAGGAATTAATTCATTCCAAATGAAATTCTGTTAGGCAAATTTTCCTTTATACAGATTTCCCATAGGAATGCATTGAAAACAGAGTAATCCCTAATTGTGACATTTTTATGTTGCGATTAGGGATTTTATGTTATTCGAGGATCCACTGTATATGACTCTGTCCCTATTTCTATTACCTTTTTTTTTGCTAACTATTTATTGCCTTTTTTGTTTATAGGAATAGTTTTTGTCTTCTTCCCTGATAATATATCTGATTTGAATCCACAGTTTTTCTGGTTCACGGACAGTTGAACTTAATGATAACAGTCTGTTCTATATGAACTCTCTAAATAATTCTGAATAGTTTTCTAGATTATATTTTGATACTATGATTGCTTTAGTATTCTTCACCTTCACTCTAGTTTTTGATATTAACTTCAAAATGTTGATATATTAAATTTATTTTTGAAAGGAGTGAGATATAGAAATCTGGATTTGAAATTTTGTAGGCTTAAGTGTAAAAATATAGAGAGGACTTACTAACTACAGTTGCAAGAAAAAATATGTGAACCCTTTGGAATTTCATGGTGTTCTGCATTAATGTGTCATACAGTCTGATCTGATCTTCCGCTAAGTCAAGTGTATTGACAAATACAATGTGCCTAAAATAATAACACAAATAATTTTTGATATTTTATGTCTTTATTGAACCATTCATTCAACATTCAAAATTCTAGTGGGAAAAGTAAATGAACCTTTGAGTTGAGCTCAAAAAAAAAAGCCAATTGGAGTCAGGTGTTAGCATAGTTGGAATCTTGTTAAGAAAATGAGTTTGGAGGTTTGGACTAGAGCTATGTTGACTTAAAAAGCCACACAAACGTTTTGAGTTTGCTCCGCACAAAAAGCCCTGCCCTGCCAAAAAGAGCTTTCAGAGGATCTGTGATCAAGAATTGTGGAATTATATAAAGCTGGAAAGGGTTACAAAGTAATTTTAAAGACATTCCAAAAGGGTCTCATACTTTTTCCTTGCAATTGTCGTTAGGAGTAAGTCGTGCATTTTTGCTGCATAACCATACATAGGGTTGGAATGTGTTCACTTTTTTTGGAGAATATAGCATTAGTGACTGCTAGAACTCATAAAATCTAACATGTGGAGGAAATAAAGGTAAAGATCAAGAAATTCAGGAATATTAAACAAGAAGTGTAGTGTTTGATATAGCCCACTTTAATGAACAGTGCAATGTTTTGTCATTACATCGTTGGTGAGCAAAGCATTATGGAAAAACACAGCAAAAAGTCTAAAAGTGAAATATTAATGTAGCAATAGTTATTTTATTTTTTAGTGCTGAACCTTCCAGCATAGCCAAACTATTTATAGTCAAGGTAATTTGTTGCCATCTTCTGTGTAACTAACATATGCTGATGGATCCTTACAACATGAGTTTTCTGAAATTGCTTTACACAGTTATCAGTATTTTACATGGATTTCAGTCTACCAGCTATACACTTATTTGCCAAAAAACTTATATGTGGTTTGAAATCTGACATTTAACAATTAACTCTTTACACACTGCTCTTTCTACTTCTGGCTCTTTTCAAGAGCTGACATTTTAGAGAAATGTTGGGTGTTGCAGAATGCTTTATTGGCAAGGTTGGTTGCAAGTTGGCCTTCATTGTATCGGGTCGTGTTTCGTGTTAAGCAGTGCTTCAATGATTAAGAATAATACTTCTCCATGACAGCTTTGCAAATGCAAATTTCTGCTGGAAGTAGAATATCGGGAACCTCTGGGAAGGTATGCCACTGGGATTACACAAATGTAAATGAAGGATAAAATAGCATTATTAAACTTCATTGTCCTGGGAAAAAGAAATACAAGATAAATATATCACAGACAAGCAATGAACCACAGGGATGTACAGAAGAATTAAACCCACTGAGTTCTTGTCTTACATGTTGTTTTACTGCCAGTGTTTAAGTGAACATGTTTCATGACAAGTGTATGTAAATACTGTTGTTGACTTTTTTAATGGATTCGGACGATATGCCCTAACTTGCTGTGCATGATTTCAGATCAGGAAGCATGGATATACTAGAGAAGAGCACTGCCTAAGAATTCGAGCATTTCCAATGTAGTTAAGAGGGAAACAGTGAAATAACTCTTCAGTCGTTTTATTACAAAATAAAGTCTATGGATCTACGTCTCAAACTGTAATATAGACAGAAAGTGCTCTTTTTACCCCCATCTTTCCTTGAAACCCATGAAAGTGGGGGGATCCTTCTAACGGAACAGAGTGCACTGCAGAGAGAAAGGAAGAGACAGAGATAATTTGGGCTGGATGTTCATGGAAGGTACTTTTGTTCATTTTTGGTGATTTCCTCTATGAGCTGTATATTTTCTCACCCTATTCAGGAATGTTCCCTGACTTGTAGGAATAATTTTTTTCAAAATGAAATGAGATGGAAAAGAGGGCAGAAAACTCCCCTTCCCCTTCCATCGGTGCTTGTCGGTATTGAAGTTTGTTCATTTGTTGTTATGTGCCATCAAATGAGAAGTGACTTATAATGAGTTGAGTAGGGTTTTCAAGGTAAATGAGGCATGTAAAGAGTTACTTACCAATTCCACTAGCCAGTAACTTTTCACAGCATTGCTGGGGAATTGAACCCAGGCCTCCTGACTCCTAGTCCATTGTTCTGTCCATTACTCGGTGTGTTTAAAACTCCCTTTTAAATACTTAATGGTAGAAAATATGTTTGTGTTATCTATGGTACCTTGGTATGTTGGAAGTGTTTTATTTTTTAAAAATAATCTTTATTCCACAATTTTGCAACAAAAACAGAATAAAATCTGACTTGGCTAATAATGTTTCGAAGGAACTGAGATATAGAGTTTCAGTTTGTTATACATTACTAACTTTAAAGTACTAATACAATTCGATTGTCAAGTTCGATTATCAAATATAAAACATTTTTATACCTCTTTTTTGCTATAAATCCAAGTATAAAATTTATTCCAAACCAAGGCAAATTTGCTTTCTTCTTTGTTTCTTAATCTATATGTTAAGATGTCCAACTCTGCACTTTCGAGAATTTTATTAATCACTATTTCGTCTCCTGGGCTACAAGTTGCTTTCGAAGATTGAGCCCAAGCTAATCTTGCAGCAGCGAAGATGTGAATTATAAGATAACTGTCATCAATATTCTTAATTGGTGGTAGAATCCCTAAAAGACACAACTCTGGAGACAAGGGGATGCCATCTGTGGAACATTTTTAATAAGTTTTCTTTATAAGTTACTGCTGCAGTTGATTTGTAGTTAAACATCCATAATTTATGCCGCTGTTCTAGCTGAATCGAATATCCAAAATCTTTGGCCCAACGAATCATTGTTTCTTTAACTTCCTCTTTTTCCATCTCCCTATCTAGTAACCATCTATATAATTTTTGAAGTATTTTCTCTTCTGTCCAGAGGAGGATTTTATCTATCAAGGATTCTTGTTTTGCGAATCCCTTAGTTCTTAAATCTTGAGAGTATGTGGATTTTATTTGTAATAGGGTGGAAGTGTTTTAAAGTATCAGTCTGTGTGTGAATGTAGGTTTCCATGCTCAAGAAAAAAATAGTGTTCTGTACATATGATTTATTTGATAATTAGTATTTCTTTGCAGTTTGGTGTTTTCCAAACAAGAAAAAAACCTTCAAAAATACACTTCCTTGTTGGTCGTTTTAACCTTGGATCAGGTAGCATAAATACAAAAGTATATTATATCTTCTGGGTGAAGACTTGATGCTTTATTACACATACCAAAAGCAAATGTCATGAAATTCAGTCACTTCTAGCTGGCAATTAAGGGATCAATACTGGGATTTTCAAGTACACACCAAACCAGCAAGCCAACTCCTGAGAATCCCGAAGGCTACTTTTTTATGGCCAACTAGAAGCAACTGAAATGTAAATTGTTTGTGTGCCTTCCAGGTGCATAAATCAAGTATTTCAGCCTCTTTTCGATTTCATTTCCTAACTAACAAAGTCAGACCTGTAGTGCTTCTTTAGTAGCACAGTGGTACCTCTACTTACAAACACTTTGACAACAAAACAATTCGATTTACAAATAGAAATCTGTGGGTATAGGAAAAAATCGACTTACCAAAAAAAAAAAAAAGGTTTTTTTCCGAGTTACAAAAGGGAAAGGGAAAGGAAAGACTCCTTTTCAAAGTGGCTCCTGCTTGTTTGCATTAGTAATACTGCCATCTTGTGGCCACCAGACTCCAGTGCTGCAATTAGGAAGAAGGAGCCATTTTGAACAGGAAAGCTGAGAGCCGTGGCTTCTGGTTTTTTTAAATGACCTTTTCAAACTGCCAATTTTTGAAATATTTGGCACCATTTTGGGGACTTTTTGGGACTTCTTTGGTGGTTTATTGTGGCCATCCAACTTTTTTGGTGGATTTCTTGTGGCCACCTCACTCCATTGCTGCAATTAGGAAGAAGAAGGAGCAACTTTGAGCAGGAATACTGAGATCTGGGACTTCTTTTTTTTTTAATGACTTTTTCAAACTGCCCGTTTTGAATATTTAGCACCTTTGGGGACTTTTGGGAGGATTTCTCAAGTGGTTGAGAGGTAGGGAGATGAGCTTCTGTCGTTTTTTCATTCTGAGGGAGTGATTTTCCATATGGAATGGATTAATCTGTTTCCAATGCATTTCTGTGGGAAACTGCTTTGACTTAGGAAAATTTCAACTTAAGTGAATGCTTTGGGAATGGTTGTATCTTCCATCAGTTAAAACAAAAAAAAATATGGCTTTCTTTCTGATGACAAACGGGGGCTCAATTCAAATATAATGACAGGACATGGTTCATTGATAAAATGTATGAACGGTGGCCATCTGTCTGTCTGAGCACAGGCACTTTGAGAATGTTTTGGAAAATCCTATGGCAATTCCAACGGTGAATAGTTTTGTGTCCTCAACTGGTACTAAGTGATAAGTGTATTCCTATAACAGAGAAAAAGTTAACAGCATCAGAAAATAAATTGTAGTGAGAAAATAATCCCCAAATGCAGTAATTATCCTTCTTACATAAGCTAGAACGATGAAAGAGAAAAATAAGACAATGTGTAGTTAAAAATAAAGCTATCCTATGTGATTAGCTTTGACTTTCCTCTCAGGTTGACTAAAACCTCATCGCATGTTTCATTTTTAAAAAGCATTACTTAAATTAGAAGATGTAAGCGAGAAAAGTGTAGCAAATGGGAATAGATGAAGGGCAAAATGGAATGAATCCAGGCAACTTGCCAATGTGAGTGCCATAGAGATGATGAGTAAGCAGTGGAACCTGCACTTTTGGATGATTTGTGACCTACAGCAAGATAAAGGGCAGTATAGAAGAAAATGAGGTGTTTGGAAACTAGTCAGTAAGACAGTGGTGGGTGACACATTTAAATAGACATGCAATGAAAGTACAAGCAGGTGTTGTTGGCCAGTTTTCTCATATTTGAAAAAACCACAAGTCTTCTCTTTTCTTGCAGAGCAGTAGAAAGAGAGGAGGCTTGCAAAACAATAGAGTGAGCATATGGTGAGCACACCGCTGAGGGGGTGGAGCTTCTGAGAATTTCCTGTGCTTACAGTGATTGAGGGGGTGGAATTTACCTTTAAATGCCTGCTCCCAGCAGCTTCCAAATTCTTTTCTTGCAGAGCAGCAGAAAGAGAGGAGCCTTGCAGAACAATAGAACGAGTACACCGCTGAGGGGGTGGAGCTTCTGAGAATTTCCTGTGCTTACAGTGATTGAGGGGGTGGAATTTACCTTTAAATGCCTGCTCCCAGCAGCTTCCAAGTTCTTTTCTTGCAGAGCAGCAGAACATAAGAACATAAGAACATAAGAAGAGCCATGCTGGATCAGGCCAAAGGCCCATCTAGTCCAGCTTCCTGTATCTCACAGCGGCCCCACCAGATGTGTTTGGGAGCGCATGAGACTAGATATCTGTCTCCTGATACCACTCTCCTGCATCTGGCCCTTGAAGTACCCTGGTTTAAACCCTGGAGGTTACACATCTCCATCATGGTTTGTAACCTGTGATGGACTTTTCCTCCAGGAATCTGTCCAATCCCCTTTTGAAGGCATCCAGGTCAGATGCCATCACCACATTGTGTGGCAGGGAGTTCCATAGACTTACAACGCGCTGGGTGAAAAAATATTTTCTTTTGTCAGTTCTTACTCTCCCAGCCCTCAATTTGAGTGTATGTCCCCTAGTTCTGGTATTTTGGGAGAGGGAGAAGAGCTTCCCTCTATCCACTTTACTCATACCCTGCATTATTTTGTATGTCTCAATCATATCCCCCCTCAATCGCCTTTTTTCCAGACTAAAGAGGCCCAAATGTTTTAGCCTTTCTTCATAAGGGAGGTGCCCCAGCCCAGTAATCATTTTAGTCGCTCTCTTCTGCACCTTTTCCAGTTCCACTATGTCTTTCTTGAGATGCGGTGACCAGAATTGTACACAATACTCCAGGTGGGGCCTTACTATTGTTTTGTATAATGGCATTATAATGTTGGCTGTTTTTTATTTTCAATCCCCTTTTTGATAATCCCTAGCATGGAATTGGCCTTCTTCACCGCTGCCACACATTGGGGAGACACCTTCATGGAGCTGTCCACCAACACACCAAGATCTCTTTCCTGATCCGTCACGGATAACTCAGAGCCCATGAGTTGATAGATGAAGTTTGGATTTTTTGCCCCAATATGCATTACTTTACATTTGGTTACATTAAAACGCATTTGCCATTTTTCAGCCCATTCCCCCAGTTTGGAGAGATCCTTCTGGAGCTCTTCACAATCTTCTCTGGTTTTTACCACACGGAAAAGTTTTGTGTCATCGGCAAACTTGGCCACCTCACTGTTTATCCCTGTCTCCAGGTCATTTATGAACAGATTGAAAAGCACCGGTCCCAGGACAGAGCCCTGGGGCACACCGCTTTTCACTTCTCTCCATTGTGAAAATTTCCCATTGACACCTACTCTTTGTTTCCGGGATCTCAACCAGTTCTCAATCCATAAGAGGACCTGCCCTCTTATCCCCTGACTGTGCAATTTTCTCAGCAGCCTTTGGTGAGGGACTGTGTCAAAAGCCTTTTGAAAATCCAGATAGACTATATCAACCGGTTCACCCAAATCCACGTGCCTGTTGACCTTTTCAAAAAATTCTAAGAGGTTTGTCAGACAAGATTTACCCTTACAGAAGCCATGCTGATTTTCTCTCAGCAAGGTTTGTTCTTTTATGTGTTTTAAGATTTTCTCTTGGATGAGGCTTTCCACCATCTTCCCTGGGACAGATGTAAGGCTAACCGGCCTGTAGTTTCCTGGGTCCCCCCTCCTTCCTTTTTTTAAAAATTGGTGTGACATCTGCTATCCTCCAGTCCTCCGGCACTGTGGCCGTTTTAAGAGACAAGTTGCATATAACCGTTAAGAGATCTGCAATTTCATTTCTCAGTTCCCTAATAACCCTTGGGTGGATGCCATCTGGGCCCGGTGACTTGTTAATCCTCAATTTATCAATTAGTCCTAAAACCTCCTCTCTTTTAACCTGTATTTGATTTAATTCTTTAGTCAAGAGGGGCGGCTCAGGCAGCGGAATCCGCTCAAGGTCCTCTGTTGTGAAGACAGACGCAAAGAACTCATTCAATTTCTCTGCAATGTCCAAGTCTTCCTTAACCTCCCCTTTTCCTCCCTCACCATCCAGAGGGCCAACTGGTTCTCTGGCAGGTTTTCTACTTCTAACATATTTAAAGAAGCTTTTATTATTACCCTTTATATTGCTAGCCATTCGTTCCTCAAAGTCTTTCTTTGCCTCCCTTATCACCTTCTTACATTTCTTTTGCCAGAGTTTGTGATCCTTTTTATTTTCCTCATTTGGGGAGGATTTCCATTTACAGAAGGACCTCTCCTTGCGCTTTAGAGCCTCTCTAACTCCACTCGTTAACCATGCCAGTGTCCTCTTGGACTTAAATGAGCTCTTCTTTCTTTGTGGTATGCACTTGTGCTGGGCCTCTATTATTGTTGTTTTAAACAGGCTCCATGCACTCTGAAGAGATTGGATTCTTCTAACCTTCCCCTTCAGTTTCTCTCTAACTAGTTTCCTCATCTGAGGGAAGTTTGCCCTTCGAAAATCAAGGGTTTTTATGTCTGATTTGGTTGACACTCTTCCTCCGACATGCATGGCAAAGGTAATAGCAGCATGGTCACTGTTCCCCATAGGCTCAGTGACATTCACACCTCTGACCAGGTCCTGAGTATCACACAATATTAGATCCAGAGTTGCCTGTTCTCGGGTGGGCTCCGTGACAAGTTGCTCTAAGGCACAGTCATTCAGCAAGTAGAAACCCAGTTTCTCTTTCTTGCCCGGAGCTCGCATTGGCCCAGTCAATGTGGGGATAATTGAAGTCCCCCATGATTACTATCCTATCCCTTTTAGCCACTTCCATGATTTCTCTCCTCATTTCAAGGTCCCCCTCAAGTTTCTGATCTGGTGGACGATAGAATACTCCAACGATCACATCACTCCTTGGACCTGGTAGTTTAACCCACAGTGATTCTATGGTGGAGTCAGACCCTCTGTCAATCTCCATTCTGCTGGATTTTACCCCTTCTTTGACATAGATGGCCACTCCTCCTCCAACCCGCCCCCCTCTATCTCTTCTATAGAGTTTATAGCCTGGGATTGCTGTATCCCACTGGTTCTCTGCATTCCACCAGGTTTCTGTTATGGCTATTATAGAAAGAGAGGAGCCTTGCAGAACAATAGAACGAGCACACCGCTGAGGGGGTGGAGCTTCTGAGAACTTCCTGTCCCTACACTGATTGAGGGGGCAGAGTTTAACTGCTTCTAGCAGCACACGCCTGATGGCGTGTGAAAACTTAATTTTTTTTTATCATACTAATTTATTCTGGGTGTGTTCCTAAGCAGAGTTGCTGCTGAGGAGAGCCAAACAAACAGAATCAAGTCACCACTGGTAAGTTTCTGGGATTCTTGCAGTTGGAGTAGATCTGCTTTAGAGGCCCATATGCTGTTAGATTTCAAATAAACAACAAAGGAAGAAAGTAGTCTTACTAGATAGAAAGGTAGTAAAACTGTAAATTTTTGAGGCCCAGAATATTGCGCTCATTAAAATGCACTAGGAGGGAGCAGCTGTAGTTACCTGCAGCACTTGTGCCATGTTAATCATCTTGCCAAAGTGCATGGAGAACTACACTTGCAGCAAGTGCAAGCTGGTTGCACTACTAGAAGAGAAGGTCCAGCAGCTAGAGGCTTGCATATCTAGCCAGCAACAAATTAACGAGCTTCAGCTGTTCTTGGAAACAGCGGAGCAGACTATCCTGGACAAAGAAGAGACAGGGCACACTTCTGAGGAAGAAGTCTCTTCACTAACTCAGGAGGTAGATGCATGGAAAAATGTGACTCGAAGAAGTAGAAGGGCAAGGGATCGCTCTAATGGTCTGAAATCACAGAATCAATTTGAGGATCTTTCCCTCATCACACCTCATGAGGACTGCACAGAGGTACAACTGGTTCCACCAGAGAATCTCTCCCTCATCACACTTGATGAGATACAGGAAGACAAACAACAGGAACAAACTGAAGACGTCTACCTTAATAAAGTTGATCAGGTGAATGTAGATGAACAGGCTGCTGAAGAGAGGCTCCTTGTACTAGGTGATTCAGTTATTAGAAATATAGAGGGATGGATTTGTGATGTGCATGATAACCGTATGGTCACTTGCCTGCCAGGTGCAAAGGTTGCAGGCATAACCAGACATCTAGATAGTTTGTTAGAGAGAACTGGGAAGGAGCCAGTGGTCATGGTACACACCAGGACCAATGATGTTGGGAAGGCAAAGTGGTCAGTCCTGGAAGCCAAATTCAGGTTGTTAGGAAGACGATTGAAGTCCAGGACTTCCAAGGTAGCATTTTCAGAAGTGCTGCCTGTTCCTCGTGCAAGACCCAGCAGGCCAGCAGAGCTCAGAAGCCTCAATGCATGGATGAGGCGATGGTGTCGAGAAGAGGGCTTCATATTTGTCAGGAACTGGAGAACATTTTGGGACAAGCCAAAACTGTTCAGGAGGTATGGGTTGCACTTGAACCATAATGGGGCCAGATTGCTGGCAATCAACATCAAAAAGGCTGCAGAGCAGCTTTTAAACTGATAACTGGAGGAAAGCCGACAGGAGCTGGTCTCTGCCAAGTATGACAGCAGTCACCACTTCTTCTGGCAGGGAGTTCAATAGACCAGTGATCCTCTGGGTGAAAAAGTACTTTCTCTTATTTGTTTGAGATCTAGCACCCAAAAGTTTCATGGAGTATGCCCAGTTCTAGTGTTGTGCAATAGGGAAAACAGTTTTTCTTATCTACTTTGTCCACACCATGTATGATTTTATAAATTTCAGTCAGGTCACCTTTTAGGTGCCGTCGTTCAAGAGTGAAGAGGCCCAGCCGTTGTAGCCTCAGATGGTAAGGAAGGTGTTCCAGTCCCCTAATCATTCTGGTTACCCTCCTCTGCACTTATTCCATTTCCACAATATCCTTCTGGAGGTATGGTGACCAGAACTGTACACAATACTCCAGATGGGGTCTCACCATAGATTTATAAAGAGGCCAAATGAAACTTGCTGACTATCATTATGGCTATCATTATGGATGCCTAAGGACAACCTCTGGGTTGCAGAGATAGGCAGGATATCTCTCAATACTGTTTGCGGGGAGTCATAAGCAGGTGAAGTCATCTGCTTGGGAATACCCTGAAGCAAATGGTGAGCCCCTGTGTGAGTTAGAATGCTAGACTGGATGGGCCGTAGCCTGTTCCAGCAAGGCTGTTCTTATGTTCAAAACTTCCTTTGTGCTCCATGAGTAGTTTCTCAGCTTATTTGCATGCTGTTTTGGAGATTCCATGTCTTGCAATTTTCATCGCAACTTTGGTATTCTTGCATTTTGTTGTAACTTGACATAGTTGTGAATGTTTGCAATCTTAGATTTACTTTTCTGAGTATGATTTGACAACTGTATGCTTGTTGGGGAAGTCAAGAGGGGCAGAAACCTCCAAAGGCGAGGTCTCAATGTTTTATAAGTTTTCGTGCAAAGATGTATTAAAGCATTAAATAAGCATTTGGAATGAATTGTCTGGGAATTTGTAGTGGAACCCTTGCAGTCTTCAAATTCAGTCAAGTTCTTCTCTGTGCTGGTTTCATCCTCAATCGTTTATTTTTTCCTCAGACTTAGTGGCTGAAATGCTGTTTGTAGCATTAAGCCCAAGCATAACTTTCCACCTGTTTCTCCCTGGTAAACAAATTGCCATCTGTCCTCTCTCAGCAACCTTAGCACAGATCATGCGCTCATCTTCTGGGATTCTTTGTCACTGGGCAATTTTACACAGGGGAGCTTTCTGCTGGAATTTGTGCATACTGTGTGTATACTTAAACTTTTGTTTTATATAATTTAATTCTTCAAAAAAGCCCCTGGTTTATGGATCTGAAATATGCTTCTGTATCTGCTATAAAGCACCAAGAAATGGTCTAATATTGCTACCCAGTATTGTGCCCATTCTTCCAGTAGGAAAAGGATACCAAGGTTTAAATAGGATAGGCTGAATGTTGACAACACCAGTGGCAGCAGTCAGGATGGGCTATGGCACTGTTTCAGCCAAGTGGGGCAGTTCAAGGGCCATGGGGCATTGAAATCCGTTCCCTCCAAAACGGATTAATTGGTTTTCAATGCATTCCTATGGGAAACCACTGCTCTACTTACAAAAGTTTTTGCTTACGAGCATGTGCTCGGAACAGATAAAATTAATAAGTAGAGGTTTTAGTGTAGTAGCCCTCAGGCACTTTGGGACAGCCCTGGCCTATGGGATACCCTCTTGTGCTCACTATTGTTCAAAAAGTGACAGCAAGCAAGAGGAAATCTCAGAAGCTGACTCCTTTTTTTCCACCAACCACTTCGCAGGCAAACACAAAGTAATTGTCAAGGCTGTTTTTCAACAACAGTGAATGATAGTGAACACTAGCACATGCTGTCCAGTCATTCTGGAAACAGATGAAACAATTCTTCACACTTTACAATGTTTGCTATGCAATTTATACAGTCCTGATTCAGCCTGTTTTCCTTTTGTATTGTGTTTATGGCCATAGCAATAAAAGCTGGGGAATAGCTGCTGTAGACCATATCAACTGCTAGAGCTGATTCTAGACCACCTCTCTCCTCACGTGATCAGTGCCAAATCTTGTAGCTGTCAGTTTAACAAGGACGATATGTATGGCTTTTTGCGGTGCAGTGAATGGAAGAGACCAGGAAGTCTAGCTTAAGACCTGAATGAAGCATGGGGAATTGTAAAACCGTGCATAGAAGTTATAAAGTTGGAGAATTCCAGGATTGCTGCTGTAGGGGCTTTTAGAAGGAAAAAAAACGCATGACTTTTCCTCTTCATACTTAATGGATTCTTAAAAAGACAGTTTCTCTCTTTCCAGTTTGTTTTAAAATAACCAGAATAGTATGTGATAAATTCTGTTGGATATAACTAAAATATATGGACAGTTAAGTCTAGATCAGGCATGTCCAAACTTCGGCCCTCCTGATGTTTTGGACCACAACTCCCACAGTCCTTTGACATTGGCAATCTAAGCTTAGAATTCTGGGAGTTGTGGTCCAAAACATCAGGAGGGCTGAAGTTTGGACATGCCTGATCTAGAGGCTTTATCCTCTACCTCCAGACTTCATGACAAAAAATGTTTCTTTACAGCTGAAATGAAATGAAAACCTATAACCAATTATTTAGTAGTCCTAATGTTGGTGGACAGATCCTTGGATGGATGTGGTTTCACTGACTTGCTTTGTCTGTTGCTCCATGTGTGCATTCACACAAAGGCATTAATGTAATTAATTATGGCAGATTAGAAGCCAGTACTGGTCGCTGAACCAGCAAGTAAACAACGTGCACGGCATGTTCAAATTTGTATCGGTTCCAGCAGATACTGTGCGAACCACAAGTGGCTAACTTTAATTGATTAATTACTGTGATTAATCAACTAACTCCTTAATTAAATATTAAAATTCTGTCTTTCATCCTGCTTATTTGGCAAAACTGAGAAGCAATAAAGGACACTGGGCTCCAAAAAACAGTCTAGTGACATGCAAGACACAGAGAAACACAATATGGCCTTTCCTAGTGTTGCAGCTGAGGAAGACATTTGAAAGATGACTTTTTTTCTTTTGATTTCTATCCAAAGCTGACAGAATAGTTTGGCTTTCAGAGGGAGACTGCTGTGGTTACCTCTCTACAAGATACAATGCAGGAAACTGGAAGTTAAAGTAAAAATAAATGTCAGTACATGCTAATCATTGTTACTCGGATGTAAATCCCATTGAGATTCTGAAGTACATGGAGCATTGCGGTGTTCAGGTATAGAGGATTGTACTTTGGCATAAAGATGCAAAGGATTGCATGCTATGTTTCATGCTGTTTAAACTACAGAGAATTATACTGTTAGCATACATTGCATTTAATTTTGTACATTGTGGTTTAAGAATGTTTCTCTTATTTGGCATGTTCCATATGCTGAGATCCATGGAAAAATATCTGTTAAATACTGACGTCTTTTCATCTTCTATCAGTGGCAGTTTTTCATTCTTAAATAGCCAGTTGATGTTTCTCTCACCTGCAAAGGAAATGGCCCTCTTTTTTTTCAGGATTCCAAGAAAGAGTCATTATCCATGTTTGGTGATAAATTTATTTAAACACATTTTATATATTTAAAATATATTTCAATATATGGTTTATAGATTAAACTATAATTGTTAGTTGAGCTAGTAATTTCAGTCAGTATATCTCTTTTCATAAAGTTTCATTAATTGATAGAGATGTGGTGCAAGGAGTGAACTTCTACAAGTTATGTACCAGGATCTCTGGGATCCTTTGACCATTCTTACTCTTCCAGGGATCTCTGTACCAAGTCCTCTGTGTGCCATAAGTATAGAGCAACTGGGTAGGATTCTCCGGGTTACAATTTGTCTTCCTTTAATTCTTCCAAGCATTGAGGCTCTAGAGACACCAAAGACAGAGCAAACTTGATTGATTGTCCTACTAAAGAGCCAAAAGTGCAGCTCCAGCAGATCCTAATAATGACAAAGAATGGTGGGAGTTTGGTTTTAAAATCTCCCGTGGAAGAGCAACGTGAATATTGAGAGCGAAGGTTGAGCCATGTGCCACATCGTAAAGGCTAAAATTCTAATGCCTGGATCAGCTGCTTATTTTTATTTGTCCGCAGGCTTTGATGCAAAGGAGCAGTTGCTGGGCACAGGAGAGCTGCCACTCAAATCCCTGTAACCTCTGCCTCACCTTTGTTAATTTTAACTTGCTCATCTGTCTAGGAACCTTGGCACATTGCGGGTTTTCTGTCAGCCTACTGATGTTTCAGATTTAGAATGGAGCCAGAATGGAGAGCCAAGGCAAGCGCTGTATCAATGCCCTGCATGGCATAGTTCTTGTGTGTTCAAAGGCTTGAATCCTAGCTTCTGTTCCATTAATAATGTGGAACTTTAACGTCACAACTGCTCCTGTCTTCAAAAGCCTCGTCTGAGACCCTCTCAGATAAAATGGGGATGTGGAAAAGGAGTCAATAGTGCTAAACAGATAACTGCCCCAAACTGGGTTTACAGCATGAGTCAAAGTGTCCCCCAATTGTACAACTGGTACAAGAAATGAAGATATATGTAGCATTTCATATTCTGTAATTTTATTTTAGTTGCCAGTGAAATAAAGTCTCAGCAGTCTCATAATATCCACTTATGTGCATATAAACAATTAATAATGGAATATCTGTACACATAGTATATCATATTATTTAATTTAGTTCAAGAGTAGCATTGCTTTACACTTAGTTCAGGGCATGATGAAACCATAGAGAGAAAAAAATGTCTGTGAAGATTCTCAGTCATCCTGGTGAAGTTATCTGGGAGTTGAGTCATGGTAACTGGGCTTCTTTTCTAGTGGGATGAAAAGGTTTTGCCACTCATCCAAGTAGCTTCTTCAGTCTGAGAAAAGTTGATGGGATGTTTACAATTTATATACTTAACCTTGGTTTCATCCCATCCTGGTTTGAATAGGCTGATTGGCCCAACTTATGCAACACTTCCTAGCACCCATTAAGTATGGGTCATTAACAATGGGTTCCTGATGATGAGAAGTAGTTCTGACTTGTCTGGGGATCAGTAGAGAAAAAAACAACAGTGCTATACTTGAAAAAAGAGGAGGGGGGAGGAAGCTTGCAGACTCATTTCACAGTTGCTTGCATGTAAGACTTTAGAAAAGTGCCTTTAAATTAGCAAATTATCTCTAGGCATAAGAGGGAATCTCAAAATGCCAGATGCAGGGGAGTGGCATCAGGTGGCAGGTATCTAGTTGTCTCCTGTGCTCCCAGTGGCATCTGGTGGCACCACTGTGAGATTATTTATTTATTTATTTATTTATTTATTTATTTATTTATTTATTTATTTATTTATTTATTTACCAAGTTTAGTTCAGAGAACAATTCCAGGTGGTGTACAGGAGATAAAGGAAGCTGGACAAGATGGGCCCTTGGCCTGATCCAGCAGGGCTGTTCTTAGGTTCTTATACATTTCTATAAAGCATCAATCCATTCATGGGGTGTTTTAAATTGTCTCAGCTTGGTCTTTTGTCACCAGTAGCGTGCCCTGCTTCTGTTAGCCCTGTCCACTCACATCCTGAAACTCTTCTTTCTCCCTAGATCATTCCACCTCGAGTGGCACTTCCTCATTCAAGCCCAGCCGCTCTCTGGTCTCGATCCCCACTGCCCATGTGATGCCGTCCAGTGCCAGCTGTTCTCTGCCAAAGCACAAGGAGCCTCTCAAATCGGGCTGTTCAAAATGGAGCACGAGCCTTTTGAGGTCCGCTGGAAGCCGGCACCAGGGCATGGTGGACAGCTCTTTGGACATGAAGGACTTGAGGCCTGTACGGAAGTGGTCCTCTCTGTCGAAGCTCAGCACCCCCATGAGCTGCAGCCAGGATGGAGGCGTTGGGTCGCCGGAGTGCAGGCCCGGCATGGAGAACCCAGGAAGAGACAAGGCTGCCTCAGCCCAGTTGAGAGAGAACAGAACAAGTTGCTTGCACCACAGCATGGAGCTCCTCAAAATCGAAGACAGGGAGATGAGGAAGAAAATGAACTCTACCTTGGACTGCAAATACAAATTTGAAAGCTGCAGCAAAGAGGACGTAGGGGTAACTGATCCCTCAAACCGGAGACATGCCTTAGACATGACCTACAGTGCCTTACCCGAAAGCAAGCCTGCAACATCTACTGTGAAGGTTTTCATCACGGATACGTAACTTTGGGGCCACAGGCTGTGAGTGGTATTCCCATCCAGCCCTCCGAGAGGACTCAGCGGTGGCTTACCGAACAATTTCATACAAATCCCCCAGAGCCCAGGCCTTCTGAGGAACCCTACAGTTTACCTCCTTGGCAGTTACAACAGCTTGAAGAGCTTAGAACAGGACATGACCATCCTCTGCAGGTAAGGCTGTAAATTCAGTATTTGCTGCCACCATGTGGATGGAAAGAGAAATGACATTAAAAATCCACTTTTAAGTGATCTTCCTGAATATCCCCAGTATGTAGAGCAGTATCTATTTGCGATCTTACTATATTAATTAAAATGAAATGGGATGGCAGTATCATTCTCAGAAATGATGGTGAATTAAAGGGGCTCCTGAAAATTCTCTCACCTTTCCGTAAGATATGCAGGGACCTTTAGTCAAAAAAAGAGTAAGTTAATTAAGTATTCACTGCAGTGTGGCCATGTCAGTGGTACACTTATAATCATTTAGGCCACATAAAAATGCTACTGAACCAGTGAGGCTTCTGGATTGGGCCTTACAGATTGTTGTTCTGTTGAAGGTAAGTACACTGATGCTTTCCATAGTTTGGAAACGTACTATATCTTCCTGACCTGAGATATGAATCATATGGTAAAAATGTATTTGGTGTAACATTATACTAAAATTATTATTATTATTAAAATGCAGTTGATTTTGTTTTCTTATTTGATCATCTGTGAACACATCTTAAGGGAAGCAGCAGTTCATCAATTTTGCAAAAAAACCAAAAACAAACTGTCATCTAAAAATAAATTGCTTTTCAATCAATGGCCATTTTGAAACAGCTGAATAAGTGATTTACGCTATATTAAGATTTTGTGGACGTTGCAAGAATGAATTCTCCTTCCCTTAGCTTTCTGTGTATATTGGCACCATTCATTGTAGTAAAATTGAATTTTAAAGTGATTCTATATTGCTGTGTCTAGAGAAGTTGCACTTAGCTGTACTTCATCTTCGCCTTGCCATCTTGTCTTCCTCTTTTATATACAGTATACAGCCCGGCTTAGATGTTGTTGGTCCAGTCAGACTTACTAACTAGGATTCCCCTGGCTAATGAGTCTACTATCACACTGGGTGTTAAAAGTGCATTATGATTGGCTGGACCATGTATCCATCAAATTGATTGCCAAGTGGTTAAAAACAACATTTGAAGAAATTCTGTTGATTCTGTCGGTTCGGTTTAGGTTGCTAGCAGATAGTTTTGGGTTCCTGTCCACCATGCCTCTTAAGTGGTACAGTGATAGACCACTTTTGTTCTTCCCCAGCTCCTTCGAGGACTTTAATTCTGAACTCAAGCTGACAGAATTGCTCTTAGATTCTTGGGGATGATGTCTGAGAAATGTGTTAAAATCTTATATTCCATTTGGCCCATACTGGCTGTTGCTATTGCAACTTGAATCTTGTATCAGTCCTACCCAGGATATTTGATGGGGAAAAATGCCCTTTTAAGGTAATAGTTCCCCGAATCCCTCTGCCAGCATAACTACTACCAGGAGCTTTAGTCCAAAAGGTAGTTTTTCCACACTCTGATCCCACTTTGAGTAGCTATATTTAAATATCTAGTTCTTGTTAGCCATTACTAACCTGAAGCACTGGTTTTAGTGAGTATTCTACAAATATATATGCAATGTTGTCTCTGACTTGGGCCATGCTAAAGGATTTCGGAGATGTTATGTTTTTAAAAGTATGTAACTAGGCTTTGTTTTAAGTGGCTGGAAGCCACCTGAAAATTTATGCTGGCATAACTCAGTCAGCATAAATTTCACTGCAAATTGCTGCAGGTGGAAAGTAAACATGGGCATTTGCTGTTGTGGGTTGAGTAATGCGACCTGTTGGGACAACAGGAAATGCCAATAACAATTTCTTAAGCTATGGCAATCCAGAAGTGAGATTTACATTTGGGAAGGAAGAAACAAATGAGAGATGGAGGAAGCAAGTTTGTTAAGCTTCTATTTTTTTTTTTTTTACTTTTGACTGTTTTCCAATTGTAGAGTTTATCCCTGTGATATCTGCATGCCTGGGTTTATGGGAAAATAAAGTTGTCAGATATTTCTAGGGAACAGAGAGAGAAGTAAAGGAACAATATGAAAGAAGCATATAAGAGCATTTTCATTATTTAGCAAAGTTCAACTTTGGGTATACTAAGATAAATTGTACTAAATATCCTTGTCTTTAAATTGTTGCAGGTCCTGAATGTCAGTACGTTCTAATATTTGTCTTGTATAGCAAGTTAGGAAAATATCTTTTCTACTAACCTTTTCCGCCATTTTTAAGCAAACTGCTGCAGTATGCAACCATCAAGGAACATTTGCAGAATGTGAATAGCAATCCCATTAAAATAATAGCTGAAGTCCTTCTACATAACATAGTAAGTTATACTAAAGTGGGCTTATTGAATCAGTAAAGATCTGCTGTAAGCTCCATTGATTTAAATGGCCCTACACAAATTGCGACTGATGAGGCAAAAGTAGGCCCATTTGAAGCAATGGAACTTAGAGTTTGACTCACTAAATCCCCACCAATTTAGCCAGAACAATATTTAGAAGTGGTATATCAAGCCAAATGTGTATAAGTGACTGACAAAACAGAAGGCAGCTTCAAATCTAGTAGTGATTCTTTTTTTTTTTTTTTTTTTTTTTGGATTAAACTTTCATTGGTGACATCTGAATTTTAGACCAAGCCTGGGGACCCATTGTTGGTCTAACTCTAAAACTTCTGAGTTTGAGGGAAATTACTTGGTTACATTGATACAAATTACTTGGTTACCCTGTGGCGCAGTGGGTAAAACTGTGCTCACAACCTGGGGTTCAACCCCAGGTAGCAGGCTTATGGTTGACTCAGCCTTCCATCCTTCCGAGGTCGGTAAAATGAGTACCCAGCTTGTGTGTGTGTGTGGGGGGGGGAATGTGTAGCCTGTAAACTGTAAACCGCACAGAGACTACTTGAAGTGGTATGGGGTGCTAGATAAGCAGAACACTTTGCTTTTTACTCCCAGAATTTCATACTTGATGCATCCAAGGAGTAATGTTTCTGAATTTATAGTGCTGGCAATATGAAGAATTTTGATAATGCCGTCACTGATGTAGATGCAAGAGACATTCAAAAGATAATTAAAATGTAAATAAAAACATATTCACAATTAGGGAATGGAGTTGTTAGAGTGATCAGTGGATGTATCAAAAGTGTCTGTCACACCTCAAGAGATCCTTGATTGATTCCAATTCTATTGGAAGTATTTTTGTGTGTGTGTGAGAACTTGTGGGTCCTCCTTCAGCAGACTAATTACTATGATTTGTGAAACATAAATGTTTCAATTTTTTTGTAGAAATCTTTGTAGCCGTTTTCCAAACACACTGCATGTGGCATTCCAGCCACTTGTATTCTATAACCTTTATTGCGTTGCTACACTTCCCTGTGGTATTCTGTTTCACATAGTAGGCGTTGGCCAGAATTCTCCCTTTGAAGGTCACTGTTCACTGTGATGGGCATGCATGTGCACATATCTCCCAGATATGTCCAGTAGTATTGCTTGTAAAGTTCCATGGTAAATGTAATGGATGGTTTATTCTCTGTGAGACACGTCAATAGGCAAAGCAAACAAGATAATTAAGTGACAGTACTTTAGTGCGGAAGTTATATTTGTGTTCTGAATTTGGGAAAACTCAGGTTGAAAAGATCTCACATATACATTCAGAAAAACAATAACCCTTAAACAAACCAGAACAAAGGAGGCAGAAATGAAACAGTCCTAAACATATACATAGGTGATAATGCATTCTTTAGAACAGTCTGTTCTAGCTTGAAGGAGCAGAATGGAATTAGCCTGCAGGTTAGAATCATAGAATCATAGAGTTGGAAGAGACCTCAAGGGCCATCTAGTCCAACCCCCTGCCATGCAGGAACCCCCATCACAATATGATGTAAAGCTTTGAGCTTTTGGTAGTGATATCAGTTATGGCACACTTGATGTACTTCTAGAAAAAAGGACTTCTTTTGCTTAGCTAAAAGTGTTATGGCTAACGTACTATAATAGGATAGAGTTGACTTCATTCAGTGGTCAGAGTAATTAAAACTGTAATCCTATGTATGTTTACTCATAAATAAGCTCTTGTGTGTTCAGTGGGACTTATTTCTAGTATGTGGAAAATCGGTCAGCTATTGTGAGACTTCTGAAAGAGCATGCATATCCTTTTTGTCAGGATGTCAGTTTTCCCATATTTTCTATTTACTGTTAGCCCTCACACTCACTTGCATACAGAAATACACACATTCAACAAATAAAATGTATATTTCAAATAAGTATATTGCTTTTGTTTTCTTACGATAGGTAACTCATATTTGTTTTTTTCTAGTTTTTCTTCTGTATATTTCAAGTTCTGGTGATTTCAAGTTCATGGGATGGGTTTCTTTTCCAGTCCTGCTTGCAGAGGCTTGTATCACTAGTCCACTATGTATCCAGTCTTTGGTAGATATTTAAATAGAAGGTATTGATATGTTTATGCCGATACCAATGCTGCTCTTAATTTGATTCCATATTGCCAGGGTGTAGTTTTTCTACACTATGCTTTTATTCTGTTCTGATGTAAAATCAATGCACAGCAATAAAACCATGGTCTTCCATGGTCTTCCTAATAAAAATAAAATTCCCCTGATCTGCAGGTTGCTGGCTTGTGGATTATCCCGGGTTTTGCCTTGTTTGTTTAACAGTTTATGCTCATATAGTTTTGAAGGTTCAGGTTACCATAGTTGGATAAAAGTAAACGTTGAAAACAGAAATTCACATGAGCTTCACAAGGATGTACATGACGACAAGAACCAAGAAAATAAGCAGAAAATTGAGTATTACGTTGAGACCTCTATTTGTAGAAAGATCCATTGTGGCTCCCCTTGTGTTTTTTTTTATCCACTTACAACTGAAGTCTTGTAGTTTCAGGCTGGCTCAGTTTTAGCAGCAACAGATTATACTTGAGGTGTGTGTGTGTCTAACATCTTCGGGCCTCGGTTCTTGTACGATCTGTTGTGCTCTTGCACCTAAGAGAAAACGGCTAGTGAGCGACAAGTAATGAAGCCAGGCTGACATAGAAACCACAGATAAACATTTTAGATTTTTAAAAGCCTCGCCCTGAAAGGTAATACAGATAACCATTTAACAAATGTAACTTACTTTGGGGAGCACACTTGATAAGGCATTTATCTGTTTCCTCATGCCAAGTGAAAAGGAATTTTTCCACACAACAGTTGTTGCTGTGCATCAAAATTTGTGTTTGTTTATTGCAAGGCACATAAAGCAACAGAGCCTCCTGAGTTGCCAGGCATCAATGTTTGCTATCATCTTTAACTGTGAAATACTATTATCCAATCACAAAGAATGTGTAGCATAAACAGTTGAGGGAACAGTATATTCTCAGTGACTTGAGAAACTGTACTTTCAGTGAATCCTGACATATTTTACGTTGTAGTCAACTGTCCAGATTTCTGCTTGCCACTTTCACGTTGGCCAATGATTCATTTGCCCTTGGGCCAGAGTGAAAAGAACTTTTTACATTGTGATTTAAGAATTTGGACTTTTGAAAAGTGAAATCAGTTATGGCATGGAATTTGGGAAGAGACTGGACTTGAGGGGACTCAGTAGATTGACCCAAAAGATCCTACAGGTCCATGCTTAAATGGAAGGTCAGGGGGAAGTTGTACATTTCACTCTTCAGGCAGTCAAAATCTGTGTCCCTTTGTTTATATAGATTACTTAGCGGTAGATGTTACAGTAGTGAGATTTTGTTTTAAAGCAAGACTGCACCTCTCAAACTCTTGTCTTGCCTATCACCACATGTGCAACCCTCCTTGGGTCCTTTTCCAAAGATAAAGATGGGGTAAAAATACTCAAAAATAAATAAAATAGTGTAAATAAATAAAATTTGCATTGTTTCCTTTCTCTTCCTAGTTGTCCCCAACTTGTCTTTCATCTTATCACTGAACATCTACTGAGACATTCATGTTTTGTATACTTAAATGAAAAATATCCTAATAAGCCTCAAAGATATCTCTCCATTTATTTATTTATTTATTTATTTATTTATTTATTTATTTATTTATTAGTGCAAGTCTAGTTCTTGCACTAAAGGGACTACAGAGAGAGAGAGAGAGAGAGAGAGAGAGAGAGAGAGAGAGAGAGAGAGAGAGAGAGAGAGACCTTTTAGTGCAAGCACTAGTCTTGGAAGTACTAAAATCCTATAAGACTGCATATTTTTGTTGTTGTTGTTCAGTCGTTCAGTCCTGTCCGACTCTTCGTGACCCCATGGACCAGAGCTCGCCAGGTCTTCCTGCGTATAACACATTCAAAATGGTGGTTCACAGATATGGGTTTAAAATTCATACAAAATGCAAACAAGAAAAGATTTATTAAAAATATTAACAGTATCCAGGAGGGTAAGTTACTAAAGGCAACTTTATATAATTCTCTTTCCACTAATTTCCACTAATATCAGGAGGGAGGGGGCCTGGCATTGTTGCCTTTCTGGATCTCCTTGGTAAGACCACTTTTATCAAAATGGGTTGAGAGGAGCAGGTGAAACAGTGGACTGATTTCTGAGAGATGTTTTAAAAAGCACTGAGGTTCTAAGGCTTAGAACCTGAGGTTCTAAGCCATTAAGAAATTTATAGGTCATAACTAGCACCTTGAATTGAGCACAGAAAGTGTCAGGGAGTCAGTAGAGATGCACCAGTCTCTGATGAGAAATTGAGATTGGAGCAACAGAGGGCAGAATTTTAGAAGTCGGGTCGGGAAACACAATGTATCTACCTAGATCCTAAAGTTATTCCAGTTGTTGGTTTTATCACAACTTTCTTCCCTTGTGTACACAGGAAGCTCTCCTTCAGTCTCTCTTCTGGGCACTGGTAAATCTCAAACCATGCTTAGTGTCAGCATGGAGGCTGCATTAACTGCCCTCAGCTCAAAGATTTTAGTATGTACAGTATTTGATATCTGAAACTCCAATTTATTTGGCACTAGCAAGCAAATGTATCGGGCTTTGCACATTGCAAAACCTATTTGATGCATTCCCTCCCCTGTATTCACCATCAGTGATAATTCTGATAGTCTTTATAAATGATAAGAAGATATTTAGTAGAAGCAGGAAATGGCCACAATCACTTTCTTTAGTTCATGAAACTGTATTGAATTTATTTGCCTTGCAGAACTAAAATTAACAAAAATAGCCCGAGAGCTTCTTATTTATTAATCAGGCATCCTTCCTTTTATTTTTGGCCATGATTTTGTTTGTTTCATCAAAACAAAGGGTTGTTTTTCAACAAGGGAGAAAATGTTCATATCCACCTGCATAAATATGTTGAACAAGTCTAATTGTTTGACATCAGTTAAAGGGACCTGTCATACATACATATTTAAAGCTTGCACACTTCATAGAAGTGTTGGAAAGGTTCACTCTGTTCTGGGTTCACATAAGCAAAGTATTTATACACAGAACCTTCAGATGCTGGACTTAGGAGCTATAGAGTAAGAAGGCAGTTTTCACAGAAAAACAGACAGACTGGTGCATGTATAATATTCTGACACAACATCACATGCCTTATTACCCAGTACCTACCCGCTTTGGCATGAATTACCCCCCCCCCAATATCTTTAACCAGACAATGATTTACATTAGCTGGAGTCAACAGTGATTGAAAATCATGTTTTGAAATCATAACTTGAAAATGAGTCCAGGGCACAGGCTAATAGTGAAACAAGCTATAGTTTTAATCATAGTGGGTGGACAGTGGGCATATAAACCTTGATTATTTCTTGGAGCTCATATTACAGGATGAAAAAGGGAGTGATTCAAAAGCATATTTTCCTCAAGACATTTGAAATTGGGAGTGTGGATTATGTTTATCTGGGATTCAGCACTGCAAAAATGCTTACGTTTACACTTCCTCTTATAGGGAATTATTTTTTTCTGTTGCTTGGTTTTTTTGTGATAAAATACCAATGTTAAATTTCAGTCTGGATGATCTGGAAGCAAGCAACCTAGTAACTCCCACCTATTCCTCTTTGACTTGATTTAAAAACCAAAAATTAATTTCCAACATTTATAAATGTGTTTATGTTTAGGCATAGTCTTGATCTCAATCTTACTTTCAGCTTGTGTTGGACCAATAACATTCTGACCTCTATGGATAATCCACGTACTTGTGGATTAAGATGGATAATAAATTTCATTATATATAGGTTAATTGAATACATTTATTTTTCGGATGAAAAAGCAAACACCCATGCAGTGATTTAATATGAAACAGTTGAAATTAAATAGTAACACTTTAAGGACAGTTCTTCAAGATATTTTTAATAAGACATAAAGATCTAAGTGTACCTATTAGTAGTGTTTTTCATGGCTGATCTCATCCCGTTCATTAATTTAGACATAAAATGCAACATTTCTAGTAGTACATAAATCATCTGAACCTGAAAATTCAAGGTTCCCTTTGATCATTTGTTAACACCGTCAAATCAGTAAAACAAGTAATCAAGAACACTAGCCTGCAACATTCACAAAAGACTTCCTCTTTCTTTATAGCAGGACAAATAGCTCATGCATAGCTCTGTGATAAGTTTAAATCATTAGTGTTAGGGTTTCAGACTGCTGTTTGATGCAGATGTTCTTAACTTGGTTACGGTGGCTAGTAAGTGAATAACGCAGCTGGTGAGAAATCACTTAGTCCATGCTGGACTTTCTTGCAAGGATTCCCATTGTGCTGGAAGATTCTCGTTGGGTTCTCTTCCCCCTCTGTGGCGTGCTTTTCGCATTGCTTACTGCAGTGACGATCCATCAAAGACGCCGGCCTTCAGAGAAGCATCACAATGATGCAGATAAGCAAGAGGCATATTAAGATAAGACAGAAATTTACAAAGAGCTCCTGAAGCCTTTGCCGGGTTTGTGGGTTCACCTCAATAGTTGAGGCTCTCCTCAGAGCGGAACGGGTCATGTACTGGACCTTCTCCATGGCCACAGGAAGGCAGAAACTTAAGAAAGATTTCTAAGAAGCCGAGGTGTTCGGGGACAGTGCAAAGTGCTTAGTATCTTCTCTTTGGGGGGTTTAAAGAATCTTTGAGGAGCTAGGGAAAGCAGGAGAGTGAAGTGTTAGACAAATGGCAAACAGTGCTTCAATCAGTGCAAGTGTAGATTATTTCACAGTGGGCAAAATGCTTGAAACAGACGGTGTTTCATTACAACATGAGACATTTTTACACTAGAAATGAATTGAACATTAAAACCATGTATGTTTTTCAATCACATAACTCATAACAATCATATTTTGCAGCTTTAATGCATGCTAAGGAAAAGAGACAATTGCAGGAGGTTTACACTGCCCTTGAACGTGGGCCCCCAGTGAAAATGACAGAGAGAGGGGGGGGGAGAAAGAGAGGGTTTTTTTTTAATGATCTGGAATCTACCTATGGACTCAGCTTCATTGTACATCTTGATATGGTGCCAATGGTCATAGGGACTAGCAGTAGACTTACTCCTAGCAAATTATAGAATCATATGAAAGATTTCTGAAAGACACTGAACATTTTCCATGCTATGTGTGATAGGATGAGAGTAGCTCATCAGCTACGTACAATGTGTGGCTTAAGAGGCTCATTAAAGCCTCCTGGTTTGGTTTCTGAAGATACGGGGGTAGTCAAGCACCAGAAATCCCAAATACGGGACTGGTGCACTGTGTTCAGCTTGTATAATTCAGAACAAGAATGTTTTACATAACTAATTTCACAGTTCTTGCCTCTGTATCCATTCGTTCTTAATACTATTTAATTCTGGGCTGTTAACAGTTAAACATTTTCCTGACACTGGTTTTAGTTATTTGGGGTTGAGGCAATTACATTTGTCTGGAGAAGAAACTTGAACAACAAGTGTTCTCAGGGGACTTGATAAAAGTGGCATTCCTTCATCTATCCAAATAAGGACTTAGTTATGCTCAAGTATTTATCTTGCTCCAGGCAGGCTATAGCGCATTCAATACTAACAGGTTCAATGGTTTTAATAAGCATGGCTTGACACTTCGCAGACGCACCCCGTAACCAATTGATGGAAATACTGTAGTTACAAATATCTTTGTTATTGAATTTATGCATCAGTGAAAACACGTATACATACCCTTGTTCATGTAATTTTTAAGATGAAATTATTTTATGGGACTTGCTCTACTTTTTTGCAAGGTTATTAACTCACTCATTAACAGCAGGGTAATCATGAAGGAAATGAAAGTTACTCTCACTCACTCTATATACCCCAGAGCACAGAGAGAACTCCTTGTTTCCCTGAGCTCCTTGCCCTCTGAAGATGCCAGCCACAGAGTCTGGCAAAATGTCAGGAAGAAAAACTTCCAGAACACGGCCAAACAGCCCGAAAAACTCACAACAGCTGTCAGTTGCCAGCCGTGAAACCCTTTGGGAATACATTGTAATATTTCAAGTTAATTGAGGTAGCATACAGGATATAAAAGTCTGTTTTCTTCTGCTAATGAAACAGCATTCTTAAACAAGGTTTTTGGCATGATTGTAATACTGCTTTTCTGAATTCTTGTTGCATCTAATTTTGTTTTTTCATCTTGTGTGCTTGAAGCTGAATTGTTCACACTAATTTATTTCATGCCATAACTGCAGCAGCATTAATATCTACCTTGCGTTGGAAAAAAGACATGGCAAAGCTAGTTGCCTCTTTGATAGATACACTGATTGCACACAATT
The DNA here is from genome assembly GCA_037367245.1 of Phrynocephalus guinanensis. Lineage (NCBI taxonomy): Eukaryota > Metazoa > Chordata > Lepidosauria > Squamata > Agamidae > Phrynocephalus > Phrynocephalus guinanensis. The sequence goes on from CM074733.1 coordinate 121,648,740, forward strand.
GGGATTCACCCACTCCTCCAAAGTTTCTGAGTGGCCAATGCAAGTTCAGACACTATTTCAAACTTTTAGCGTTCTACATGAATGGTTGCCCCAGCATTTACTTGAGAATTTCTGGGAAGACGCATTCAGAACACCAAGTGATTGTGAATTTTGGAGTTGGGGTGGGGAAGGAAGGGAGAGGCAGGAATGGTATGAGATCCTGAAAGTTAGCGGCTGTTCAAGAAACCCAACAAAACTGGTAATTCTTAATGTCCCCGCAAGACTCCCCATTTTCTGATATGCACGGCTGTACTGAGTACAGTTTCATAAGACCACTAGAGGTCACCTGCTGCCTGCTGGTCCTACCTCCCAACTCAAACTCAAACTCAAACAACAAAAACATGACTGCCCGTCCAATGTGAGGCGTGGAAACTTTCTCTGCCAACAGCCCTCCTGGCTTTCTGTTTGCAAGCTAAAATTCCCTAGCTTCCCTCATCAACGTCATTGTGTTGACTACTTTGGTGACCATCTCTGTGAACCAGCTGCGGTTTGTTTTCTCTCAGTTAAACTGCTCTGAGGCTTGAGTTGGAAAACTGACATGTGATACTGAGGTCAAATAACGTATATAAGAAACAGCTAGAAAAGAAGAGGCTAAAAGGTGAATAAAATTGAAATAGCACGAGCGTGTTTCAAAACAAAAGATGTTATGGGTTGGGAATTGCCAGCAATAAAATGAATTGGAAGCTGTGAGAAACCAAGAGAAAAGGCCTGAATATATGAAAGGAATGTGTCTAGAAAGAAGGTGCAATATGAGGAACAGAAACGAGCCTGGAGATGATGTTGAGATTAAATGCAAACATGTTCAAGCCATGTCTCTCCTGTCCTTTTTTGTACAGTTCTGATACAGCAGAAGGAAGGAGAAATGCTTTTTTTCAGAGAGGGAAAGACAGGATGAATCTCATATCTATGGATAGATTAAAAGTTAAAAAAAAGTTTCACTTTTAAGAAATACCAGGGAGAGAAGAAATCTCAGGCATTTCTTGATATTTTCTCCATTCTTTCTCTGTGAAGACATTAATGAATTTATGTAAGAAAGGAATCCAAACTCCAGTTTTTCACCATAAAGTAATGCACTAGTTTCATCGGTTGTGCCCTTTGTCCTTTCTATCAGAACATAAAGTAAAATCTCTCTTGATTGGGGAAATAAGCCTTCATTTTACATTCCTTAAGTCTTTAATAGCAAGTTGCTTCTACAGTTTCCAATATGTGTTCAGTTGAGCCGTTAATTCTAAGAATAGCTTAGCAAACTTGACATGTTTATGTTTGTAGATTAATTTAGTATAATGTACCATTCTGCTATATTGTGATACCTGATGTAGCAGGAATCATGTGTATTTGTATTTATCTTGATATATTTCAGAATTGCTTAGAATTTTCAAAAGTTTAGTACCTTTCTGTGTCAAATAGTGTAGTAGAATAATCTATTATTTTATGGGGATATTTGCACTTTTGAGTTTAAACCAAAAATGAAACTAATACATAGAGTTAGAAGAATATCTAAAAGAAAAATAGGATAGTATTAGAATTATGAAATCCAGTGCACTCAGAGTGGCGTTCTAGCATTAAAATATTTTAATTGATATAATATAGATAACTATTGTTACTAATATATTTTTAAAGTACAGAATCCAAACAGTTTAATAATAATAATAATAATAATAATAATAATAATAATAATAATAATAATAATAATAATAATAATAATAATAATAATAATAATAATAATAATAATAAAAAGTCAATTCCTGAAACTTAATCAAATATTATAGGAGGTGGGGTGTGACGAAGATACAAATTTTTGCTAGGAATACCTTTCTTTATTATTTTTGCATTACTATTTTTAATTTTTTACTAACATTAAGGCTATAATTATAGGTGGGGGTAAATTCTTTTGGACAGAGAGGGACTTTCTTTTAAGTGAACAAGTTTAGGATTGTATTGTAACATTGTGTTTTTAAGTATGGCAACAGTTAATTAGTCTTGCCCTCCTTGTTAAAAGTGTTCTGCTTAACACTTTTGCACATGCGTTTATGACTGCTGTTAAGTTTAATCTATGGTTTCCATGAAGCGCAGTACTCGCTATATTGAGGAAATTGTGTATTATTCATCTGCATCCTACAGCATATTTGAAGCCTAATTCACATAAACACTCTGTTAATGACAATTTGCACTATTAGGGTACTTCAGTTGTAATGACTTTAGTGGGATTTAAGCAGCCTAAGTGTTAGATTGCAGCAACTGGCCAGGATCCAAAGAAACAAGCTTCTAGATGTGCTTTCCCAACAGTATCTTGGTCTCCTGATTCTTTAAACTTCATTCCCACCCTATGTAACATGGTAGGGATTTTTAATACTAAGGGGCCTTTCACAAGACCCTTTGGAATCTAACTTTCACAACAAGAGAACAAAAAATCCAACTGGGCATGGCATGCAAGAGTCCTTGCATCTTTCAGAGTTACCTTCCAGATCCCGGGCAAAGATTATCTAAAATATTGCTGCAAAAATGCACATTCAGATCTTCACTATTGAATTCTTTAGGTGAAAAGTGAATGCTAACCATGAGTAAAGTTACATTTTTAAAAAGTTAGTAAAATGCCAGCATTCTTCAATGGAAAATAGAGACAGATGAGAAAATCTAAAATAACTATGATAATGTGAATGCCAGGATACGTGCCCTGAACAGAACTGAATCTCACCTTCCCCAAACAGAACTGTAATATATCTTGGTTTAAATTACTTTTTCATATCATGCTTCCTGCCCACTCCCCCCACCACACCACTTCCCCAGTTCCTCTGTGTTCGTATTAAATAGAAATGCTTCATATGCTTGTGTCTGCAATAAAACAAGAGAAGCACAGAAGGCAACTGGTGCCAGAGTTCTGTATGAAATTAATATTTCTCAATAAAGTCTGTAGCCTTAAGTTAAAACGAGATGGTTTAATTTAGAAATGCCCACCTCCTAACATACTGTAATAAAAGCATTTTTCCTTACCTCAGTAGCCAGTGATTCCTGATTTATATGATGGTATGCTCTGGGAAACGAAAAGGCGTTCTCTGTCACCGTCTTTGTAGCAACAACTGAAGTTGGTGGAGGGGAAAAATAACAAAAGTTTCATAGGCAGGGCTCATGATGTCATTCAGGAATTTAACTCTAGTGATTGGTTATAGAAGAGTCTTTATAAGAACAGGACACATTACTCAGCTAGCCTCATTTAAAGATGTGTAGTACTTGAGGAGTATTGCATTTTGCTTTTCAGAGAATAGAAAAGAATGTACCTACCTACAAAATAAAGAATTTGAAAAGAAACATGACAATGAATTCAGGCAATAGTAATTACTCAGTGCTGGTCAATTACCAAAAGAACTCACTGATATGAGTGTTGGGATATATCCTCATTTAGACTGCACTCCCTCTTCTAAGTAACCATTCTAGACAACTAATTAACTTGAAAGATGTGCTTCTCTTGTTTGCATGCCAGTCTTGATCAGTTTCCCAGTGATCCACAGGATTACGGTGCCCCGTGGTTAGTCCTGTACAGTATGTATGTTGTGATTGAGAATTAAATTGAAAGTATAAGCTGTTTCCCTGGTTTAACGATGCTTTTGTTCAGGATCCAGTGATATCATGCTGTGCCCCTTTTACCCCATTCTGTGCACCCTGACCTATTGCATAGAGCAGTGGTGGCCAAACTTTGGCCCTCCAGATGTTTTAGACCACAGCTCCCACAGTCCTTTGTCATTGGCAATGCAGGCTTGGAATTCTGGGAGTTGTGGTCCAAAACATCTGGACGGCCAAAGTTTGGCCACCACTGGCATAGAGTTCTGCTGGAAGGGATCCGGCCCCAACCCTGAAACAGTTCCCAGCGCCTGGACTCAACACATAATCATCTGATGTTGCATAAACACCCGGTGAAATCCCAAGATCTTGGTCGTTGGCTATATGGAAGAGGCACTTTGTCTTCATTATATGTAATGCAATGTAGGCATTTGCTTATTGGGATAGATTTAAGGTGGCTCTTTAGTGGCCCTATTTATTTGATCATGTAGTGTTATGTAGATATGCCTACCTGTACAGTTCTAATGTGGGAGAACGCTACCTTTGAAAATAAAGGAGGAAACAGGTATACATGCGTACAGTATGCTTCTGCAAAAACTTAAGTTGATGTGAATACTAATGGGATTTGGACAGTGTGCACCTTAGGATAACTTCATTTTTTATTAAAAAAAATCCACATGGTGATTAACCACATCATACTTCAGGCCTCCAGAAGCTCCCTTATCATATTGTTTGGTAGGAAAGGAGTAACTTATTTTCTGCCAACAACATATAACTATGCAACCTGACCTTACATGAATCTGGAAGATAAGCTGGAGAATGATGACTTAGCTAAAGGATGACAACCTATGTTCCTGGTTCCTTCAGTTCTTAGTTTCTGAGTGAGATTTTCCTCTTGGCTTACATTCTGGTGGCATTCCCCCCCCCCCCAATCATGCAGTGTTTCTTCTCTAGTATTCCTTAGCTGTCTAGCTACAGATATTGATACCTGAGGTCATTTACAGTTACTCTTGGCCAGCACCTGCCTTTTTATCATATTTGCCTTGTTAGTTCCATTCACCCTTTACTGTTCTTGAAATGTGCTGGGGCAGTTCCTATAGTCTCTCTTTTCAAAAGTATAGTACCTGTACTTCCTTTCTCAATTCATGTGTTTTGTCTTTTTACAGGCCTCTGTTTCTATGCGTTCCACTGTTTCTTTTTTTAGGAAACCCAACATGCTCCCTTATTTCTTAATGTATATTGTGTCTAGATTGCTTTGACTTTAAATTCCTTATTCCTTGAATGTCTTTACTTTGGCATGACTACCTTGCCACACAAGGTATCTGTATTGCTTACGTGTATCTTTAATCATAGCCCAGTTAAGTTTTCTGTCCTGTCTGAGAAGTCTGTTTGCAAAGCGTGGCAGTTCTGTTTTCTGAAGGACTGAATTTTTTTGTGAAGCTTCCATAACATCACATTTTAGCCAATGTCTTTTTTAGAAGCCATATCACCAGATACATGATTGGGCAGTCATGTTTTATATCCAGGTGCAATTCTCTAGGCTTCATTCTGTAGGCATCTAATCCATTATTTGCTTTTAATATTTGTAAGGGACTTGAGGTTGGTAGGTATGTGTGTCTATGTGTTATTGAGAGAGGGAAAACAAATTAAATCATGCTGAAGATGAAGTCAGTCATGTACTGAAAGAACAACACATGTTTAATTCCTAGGATGCGTTAGGAAAACCTGAAAATTGGGTTAGAATTTGGAATGCTGGCACATATAAAAGCAATACATGTGGCTTAACCTTAGGGTCAACTTCCTTTTTCTTCAGGGGACAAAAATGTGCAGCTGCTGCTTACATGGCCTTAAATGGAAATGATCTGGGATTTCTCCAGAGGGATTATGAATCCACCACTAGAGCATGTTTCTTCTTATTTATTTAGAGATCTGATAGAAAAATATTGTGGGATTATATTAGGGGAAGAGGGATTTTTTACCCCATTGTTGTAGCTTATTTGATTTAAGACCACAATTGTATCTTTATCAGCTGTAGATCATTCTGTCAATTAGCTTATACTAGTTTTAAAAATTGTGGGTGTATATCTCTGTTTATTTCTCCGGTGGACAGATAGATGCTCATCTGTAAGAACTGGTTAACAGCTTGACTCAGCAAGCAGTCTAAACCTCAGACCGTATGTTCAGGATGCAGTTTAAACCCAAGCCAGCACAACAGCTCGACTTGTGGCATATTATTGGGATTTTTTTAGTATTCATGTTTTAGTTTGTCAGTAAATACTTAGGAGCTCCTGTTCTCACCCAGATGTCAAAAGCATTTAAGGTATAGGTGAGCCACCACTGTTGATTCGAACATAATGTGCTCATGGTAGGATCTTGGTACTAGAACACAGGCACAGGCATCACCAGTTAAGGCATGTCTTCCAGGATAACCTGGAAAGCCTTTTGAGACCATAGAGGGTGATTACCAGTCACAGCTGTCCGGCAATATATCAATGCAAGGCAGCTTCATATATCTATATTTGTTAGAGGATTATAATGGGTACGTAGCACAGCGGAGAAAACCTGCCAACCTTGCTTGACTCGAGTCAGAATAACATTCCAGGCAAAATCATGGGAAAAAATGATCCAGAGCTGAGTGATCTGCTGGCAATGTTTACAACTGTCCTTCAGAAGAGAGGCAGTTTTAAAGCTTTTCTTGGAAGTGGGTCTTCAGATGTCTTCAGGTTCTCTTGTTGGGTTGTGTCATGGGATCATTTTCTGCTCCAAGGTTTGCCCTCCTGAGGAGATTCATGTGTTATTTAAAGTTATTTTTCTTTTTTTTAAAAAAAACCATCAATTTCGCATTTCAGAAAAAAGGAAAATATTCTCTGGGAACCCGGCCAGAATGTTTGCTTCACTAATAACAAATAAGACCAAATTTAGACTGTTAACATAGAGCATGAGAATGTTATTAAATCTTTCTTTTCTTTTCTTTTTTTCTTTTTTGGTATCGGGGAGCAGTTTTCCCTCTGGTTTGAGATTGATGTGAAATATGTTATAATAATTCTGACCTCGGCACAAAAGAAAAAGGATCTCTACTTGTCTGTTTGGCAGTAGACTTGAAGAACTTGGATGTTGAGGAGGAGGAGGAGGAGAAGCTGTTTCTTACATCCATGTACATACCATTCTATTTTGCTTGATATGAATAGACTTGTGGGTAATCCAGTAGGCTTTTGGCATGGAAAAACTGTATTGGGGAGGAGGCCATGTGAATCCACAGTAGCAAGGGAAATGGCTAATAAGGAAAAATAAAACAAATATTGGAATTGTCTTAAGATTTGTTCATCAATCCAAATGACTTTTGATGTTTTGTAGATGCTTTGGCGTGACCCTCAGAATTTCTGTAACATTCCTCTGGGAATGCTTGCCTTTTTGGCAACATAGAAAATTTGCCGTATTTTTCGCCCCATAAGATGCACTCCCCCCCCAACAGTAAGGAGAAATGTCAATATGTCTTATGGGGCAAATGCATCCCCACCAGGAGCCCTCAGAGTGGCAGCTGCGGAGGCCTCCGGTCCCCGTGCAGGTCCCAGCCCCGGCTGCAACTCCCGCAGAGGCTTCCCGGCTGTCTGTTTTTAAAAAATTACCTTGCATGATTGATTTGTTCCATATAATAGGAGACGGAAAGTAATCACCTTAATGGAGACCATAGAGATAAGAAATGGACTAGAGAGTAACCACCCGCCATGATGACCATGGAGCTGCATCTCTATGACCATCGTGATGCGTTGTTACTCTCTAGCTGCAGCTCTATAATCATCATGGTAAGTGGTTGCTCTAGCCCATTTCTCATCTCTATGGTCTCCAATTGTGCTGCTTTCTCTCCATCTATTATATCAAACAAATCAATCATGCAAGGAATTTTTTTTAAAAAAAGCAGCATGGCCAGGAAGCCTCCATGAGGGTTGCAGCTGGGGATAGGACCTGCACCAGGTCCGGACGCCTCTGCAAGAGCCGTAGGCTTCCCAGCATAGACACCCGGGCAGGGATGGGGGGGAGGCTAGTCTTCGCATTTTACTCTCCAGCCATGCCTCTCCAGGCCTCCCAAGAGCACCATGGCTGGAGAGTAACCTGGGGCTGGAGATGGAACAGGACCGCAGTATGCATGTATGAGGTTTTTTTTCACAGATACATACCTCTTAAAACTATAGGGACAAACATATTCAACTTATTCATCCAATTATGAATAAATGTCCCAGTACAGTATGTGTCCTAATGAACAGCTAAAGACTATGTTGGCAAGTACAAATCAGATAGTCACAGAGACAGTGGCGAAGTTTCTATTCTGGGTTGTAAGATCTTATAAAATGCTCCATTAAGATAATGAACTGGTTTTAATTTCAGATGTGTGTAAATTATTTATCTCTGTTTTAGCTGTACTTGTTTTAAATTTGGGTCCATGACCGTACAACAATAAAGTAAAGAACTAGCATTTAGAAGGGGAAGAAAACATTCTTTGTAATGCAAAGGGAAGCTAAGTTTGTTTTATAGTTTGCTGTCTGAATTATAAACTCAGCTATATGTTCTTAGACAAAAGACTACTTCTCAGGAAACGTCTCTTTTATGAGAATTATCAAATTTGGATATATAGTTTTGTTTGTGTGTGTGTGTTGTGTCGTTACAGTCATGACCGACTCTTCGTGAGATCACTGAAAAGCATAATTAGAGTATAACATTTTTTTATCCTCCATTCATCGTGGCATGATATATCATGGCATATCATGAATTGTATCATATATTGCTTTATTTACCACAGTCATTGGCTGAAATCCCATTGGTATTGACAATATATGTGGAAGGCTGACATATTACCAGTGGGGGTCAAATTTTGGAAATTATATATTTTATACATCTGTCTCATATCTCCTGCATAATACAATCATTTTCATTATATGGAAGCTGTGAACTCTGCTGAATGGGAAAAAGTCTTTAATTATAGAAAAGTGGTGCTGCTGGGATTATGCTGCCCACAGTGGTGCCTTCAGTAATTAAAGAAGGGCATTGAGAGGATGGAGGGGTTGTCTCTTCCCATCTCTTGATACCTATGACTGCCACGTGCTGAAAGGGGTTAAACAGAAACCTTGGGAACCACAGGACAGAAATAGGAAGTGCTTCATTTTGAGAAATTATGTGCTATTGATGTGTGAGTATGTGCAATAAGCATAACAAAGTTAAGTGCTTAGTGATGCAGAAAGCACATATACAGAAAATATAAAGAACTTACTGAAGTTTATGTAGAAACATTGAATATCAACTTTAGATATAGAAGTATAAGATTATGACTAGAACATTCATTAGAATGAATGTTGGTGCCATTATGCATTTGTAAGTTTTAAGGCTACTAGTTCCAATTTGATCACTGACTAATTTCAAATTTTGGTGGCACTTTTAGTTCTCTGACACTAGTGTCTATTTGGAAGGCTTAAAACACAGTGTGTTGAGTTGGGCCTTGCAGTGTGAATTTATAATTTTCCAGCCCCCAAACTCAGTGTAACAGGGTACTTAAGAAAATGTTACATATTTGGCAAAACCCTCACCAGTTGATGTGTTAAGAGTCTTGTAACTCTGGAACTGTGTTGAGTGTTTTTCTGATAGACTGTTCCAGGAACCACTGAGATTAGCTGTGTTCTTTGACATGTTATGAGTGCTGGATGAATGCAGATGCAAAGGCAAATGAAGGAGAGATAAAAGGCTGGAACACCAGCTGAGGTACTGTTCCAGCAACCAAGAATTCTGGAGCAGGATTATCTCCACTTTTAACAGCAACGACAGTCTTGAGGCCAAAGATTGCCTTTGTCACTCAAGCTGTTATGCTTTTTCAGGCATGTTTACATTTTTACCAGGAGAGTGCTGTAGCTTTTTACAGCTAGGTGGAATGCTTTGGAAGCGTGGCTATTAAGATGTAATTGATCCCTTCAATCCAGCCAGCCCATAGTCTGCATCTCACCTGTTTAAACTGATCAACATGCACAGTTTTTCAGCCTTGGTTCTTTCGACTGTTTACTTGAGCTTGACAAGAGAACTGAAGAAGCTGGAGGGAGCACCTCCCTTTTGGGTGTTGCTGCAAAACAATGGAAGGAAGGGGCAGCCAGAAACACCTAGCAGGCATGATCTCATGATGTCTTCATTGTGGCTGTATGCTGCCTCTTAACTATTCAGTAAATGTACAGGTGAGAGATACACAATCAGTTTTATCTGCTGCCTTTTCGTGATGCTTGTTAGGAAAAAAGCTGGACACTGATGCCATGTAGAGAACCAGGAATTCAACAGAATTGCCTCTTAAGGTGACAGGAAACACGCCAAGGGCAGCCACAAAACCATCTGCATCCATCAGCCTTCTGGGATGGATTGCCTTAGTCTGACCTCCAGACCTACAAAGACTGTCAGCTCCAGTGAGTCCAAACTGCACCAAATAATGGTCTGTCCATGACATTGGAACTACAGAAAGTTGCTCTACACCCAATTCGCCTACCTAGTTTTGAACCTAATATCTTTTTTTTAATGTTTTTTATTAAATTTTAAACTACATACAACATAAGAAAATGAAAGTAAAAAAAAAAACTACAACAAACAATATAAGTGCACCCCCATCCCACGGGGCCATCCAAAACTTCTCTCAAGGTGTTTAACTCGTTCATTTATGATAATTCCCCTAATATTTTATATATTTTACGTGTTATTCCTTTCTCTGAATTTTCCTGTTCAGACTCAAGCGATAATAGGAAATGTTCAAATTTTGTGCATTCTCTGATTTGATTATTCCTCTTTCCCCAGTCCTTCATCCATTTTCCTAGTTGAATATAATTTAACCATGTTAAATCACTGGGTTGCAAAATATTTTTTATATCCTGAATTGTTTTAATCTTGAGCATCCAATCCTTTAGTCTAGCTATTTTCTTAATTTTAAATAACTCCAAATAATGCTTCAAGTTGTCTGGAAAGCTTTCCAAGTCAGTAACTAAAGCCAGTGGGGATCCCTTAGGAGAAAAGATTTTCCTATATGTTCTCCATGTAACAATTAAACTATTCAATAGGGGGTTGTCAATCTTTACTTTGTTTTTAACTTCCGTGAATAAAAATGTGTTTATTTCCCCCTTTATATCCAAAGACTCTTGCTCCCACCATATTAGCTTCTGTGGTTTAAAAAGAATTTCCCCCAAAGAACTAAGTTGATTGGCTATATAATAATTTTTTATATTGGGTATACCTATTCCTCCTTCTTTCTGAGATCTATACCATAGTCTTTTATTTATTCTTGATTTTTTCCCTGCATTACAATACCTATTTATCATGTCTTGGAGAGTTTTAATTTCCTTTTCTAAAAACTGAACCGGTAACATTTTAAAAATAAAGTTAATTTTTGGAAGTATTTTCATTTTTATCAATGCAATTCTGCCAAACCACGATAATTTTAGTTTAGAGTAGGATAATAATTTGTTTTTCATCTCTTCTTCTAATTTCGAAATATTTCTTTCTTTAGTTTTAGTAAATTCTTTATGGAGTTCCAATCCTAGATATTTAATGCTTTTTCCCGGTTTAAGTCCAGATTTTTCAATCATCTTTAAGTCATGTTTTCCATAATTGAACAATAAACTCTCTGATTTTTGCCAGTTTACACATAATCCTGTTATTTCTCCAAATTCTTCTAAATGAGTTTTTACTCTTTGAATATTCTCTATTGGGTTTACAATAGTCAAAAGAGCATCGTCCGCGAATAAACTGATTTTAGTTGCCCCATCCTTCCCTATACCTTTAATAGATTTATCGTCCCTTATGGCATTTGCCAGGAGCTCTATAACAATACAAAAAAGGACTGGAGAAAGAGGACATCCTTGTCTAGTTCCTCGGCCTAGGGTGATTTGTTCAGTCAATCCATCATTAACTATTATTGAGGAGGTGCCCGTTGAATATAGTTGATTTATTACTCCCAAAAAGGATTTCCCAAATCCCCATTTTTTTAACAATATTTTTAATGTGGGCCATTGAACACAATCAAAAGCTTTAAAAAGATCTAGAGATAACATCCCCAGCTTTAGTAGTACTCTTTCCCATTTCATAAAGAACATTCAAATTTCTTCTAATAATATTTGCCATTTGTCTACCTTTGATAAAACCACATTGATCCTCTTTAATATATTTAGCTATAAATTTATTCATTCTTTTAGCCAAAATTGCTGTGAAAATCTTAGCATCTTGATTTAATAAGGATATTGGTCTGTATGACCCAATATCCATTAAATTTTTATTAGGTTTTGGAATTAAAATAGTTAAAGAATGGGTCCAAGATCTCGGAATTTGTTCTCCATCCAAAATTTCATTATATAGCTTCTTTAATTTAGGTATTAATACTGCTTTAAAAAGTTTGTAAAATTCAGGTCCCAGAGCATCCACTCCGTGCGTTTTATTATTCTTTAGTTTGTCTATTACCTCGCTTATCTCTTGGTCTGTAATAGGCTTTTCCATTTCCAGCATATCTTCCTGTTCCAAGACCCTCTTTAAATTCTTAGTGATGTACCTTTCTATATCCTCCTTAGGTTTATTTTTTGCAGTGTATAACAACTGATAAAACTCTTGTATAGCTAACAACTTTTCCTTCATTTGTGTGCATGTCTTACCTGAGGAGTCTTTTATAATCCCTATTGTATTCTTGTCTTGTCTTTTCTGTGCTAATCTGGCGAAAAGTTTTGAGTTCTTGTTGCTGTATTCAAAAAAATTTCTTTTTAAGTACAGAAGATTCCTTTGTGTTTGTTGTAAATCTAGATCTTCTAACTCTTTTTTCCTTGCTTCAATCAACCTCAGTATCTTATTATCCTTAGTAAGAAAGAATTGGGATTCTAAATCTGCTATTAATTTTTCTAATTTTCTTTTATTGAGTTCTTCCTGTTTTTTAGCTTTAATATTTTCTTTTATGATAAGGCCTCTAGCTACCGCTTTCAGGGTGTCCCATATGATTGGCGTTTGGCTACCTGCCTTTTCGTTTATATCCCAAGTTTCCAACCAATCTTTTTTTAACCTTTTCCAGCACTTCTGGATGTTGAAATATTTTTAAATTCATTCTCCACCTTTTAGCTTCTCTATAATTTTTATTTGTTGCTAAATCAATCGACATTAAAGCATGATCAGATGTTTTTATGATCTCAATTTCGGTATTATTTATCTTGGGTATTAGGCTTTGTGAAACAAACACAAAATCTATCCTAGAATAGGTTTTGTGCACTGGTGAGTAGAAGGTGTATTTTATTTCATCTCCTTTCAGTTCTCTCCAGACATCCTTCAATCCTGTTGTATTTATAAACTTTGCTAGGGTTGTATGTCTTGTCCTCCACTCTTCCTTTTTACATACCGATTTATCTTTAATTTTATCTAAAACCATATTGAAATCCCCTGCCATTATTAAATACCCCTTTTTAACCAATTCAATCTGATCCCAAAGGAGATTGTAAAAGCGGCCTTGGTTAACGTTTGGTGCATACAGATTAACCAAAGTATAATGATCTTTCCCCATTAGAACTTGCAATATTATATATCTACCTTCTGAATCTTTTACCACATTTTCAACAACACATTCACAATTCCTTGAGATTATAATGACAACCCCTCTTGCTTTAGATGTGCCAAAGCTTTTTTCATAAATATCAACATTTGGAATTTTTAATTCATTAATACCATCTCTTATTTGATGAGTCTCTTGCAAAAAGGCAATATCTATTTTGTGCCTTTTGATCATCGCTTCGATTCTATTTCTCTTCGAAAATGACCCCAGACCTTTTACATTCAACGTTGCTAATTTTATAAACTTTCCCATAACCTATTTCTTTTAGTTTCAATATTCTGGAATGGTCCCGTTGTGCATACAAAAGTAAAAACACCATCAATTAATAAAAAATAAACTAAAATAAATCTAATCCTCCACCCTAAAAAACTATTCTTTTCTCCCACCCCACCAGCTATCATACTGTTTAGCATGTGCATCAAGGGGATGGGAGGGAGGAGGTCGTCCACAGACATTAGCCAGCCTAGATCTCATTAGCTCTTAAGTAGCGTGTTACTGTAAATTCTATAAGTTTATTCTACCCCCTTCTAAACCACCCTCTCACCACCACCACCACCCTCAAAAAACAAACAAACAAACAAACAAAAACAAAAAAGAGAAGGGAGGAGAGGAGGGGGGGAAGGGAAGAAAAGGGATAATGAAAAAGAAAAAAGAAAAAAAAACACCCCAAAAACAAAAATTAAAATTGAAAAAAGAAAGAAAAAAAAACAAAAAGGGGGGGAGAGGGGGGGAAGGGAAGTGGAAGGGAAAGGGGGGGAAAAGAGTAAAAGAAGAAAAACAAAGGGGATGATAGGAGGTGAGAGAGGGGGAAAGAGAGAGGAGTAAGTTAAATGAGTTTCAAATATTCTTCATCTTCATCGAAGATTCCTGGAGTCGGAGTAAAAAGAGAGAAATTCACTGTCCTGATGTTGCCACTGAAGTTCCCGGGGGAGAACAGGCAGAACCTGAGTCGTCTTGTATGTTCCATGCTTCAAGAAGATGCTGGCCTTCTTCTAGAGAGTGAATAGTATGTTGAACAGAGCCTTTCCAAACTTTCAAAAATAGGGGGTGGCCCCAAGAATAGCGATAGTTGTTCTTCCTTAATATGATTGTGACTGGTCTCATCGATTTACGCCAATCAGCAGTTTCTTTAGAAAAATCTTGAAAAACTTGCACAGTTGCATCTCCTCTCTTCAGAATATTAGGATTGGCTCTAATTGAAGACATAAGACGCTCTTTATTTACATAAGAAGCAAATCTTACTATCACTGGTTTTGGGGCCCCATCTCTTGACTTGCCCAGATAATGAACTCTCTCCAAATCGTCGTCGTCTAGTTGTTTGGGCAGAAAGGAGTTAAACCAGGTTAAAACTTCCTGTTTTAATGATGCCCCCTTCTTTTGAATAACAAAATTAATCAGTTTGGCATTCTGCCTCCGGGAATAATCTTCAATATAAGTCAGTTTCATATTAGTTTTAAGTAAAGCCTGCTTCTGAGAGTTAATTTGAGTTTCATTTTCCGTTACACGTATCTCCAGATTTTTAAATTCTCCTGCCAAATTATCAAGCCGCTGTTCATTTAACTTTATTTCATGTGATAAATCTTGTTTAGCGCTTTGGAGATCCTTTGAAAGGCCATCCATTCTATGTATCACGTCCTGTTGATTAACACTCATGATGCTAGCTAGCTCCGTCCTCATTAAACGCAGTTCCTTCATGAAGTCTTGATCTGTGGGAGGAGGAGTAGTCTCCCTCTTTCCCTTCTCAGATCCTGACGCCATTTTTACCCCTCCGTCGTCTGGGGGCTGCTCGACACGCTGTAGAGCTGGGCGATTGTGTGTTGTATCAGATAATTTCCTAGTCCAACCTATTGGCTGGAGTTTCTTTTTTGCTCTCTTACCCGGCATATAATTAGACAAAGGCAGGCATCAGAAAGTCTAACTGTTTGTAATCATCTGGTAACTTTCCTAGCCACTGGGATACAGTTTTCTAACAGGCAGCGGCCAGCAGAATCAAGCAGGCAAAACCGAAAGTAGCTCCTTTTGCTTATAAATCAAGCTTATCTTGTCTAGAAAAACACATATATTGCTTCTCCCGACACCCGAGTAATTTATTGATGCATTACTCACGGCACCACGGCATTTAAACAGTAGTTTTAAAGCTCTTTTTAGATCGCGGCACAGAGCTCTAAGATCAGGCTGCCGGCATGTCTTGGTGGGCGGGACTTCCTCCTGAACCTAATATCTTTTTGTGTGCGTGATCACCCATTATATTTCTATTAATGAGTACAACTGTGACTCATGTTAAGAATTCCAAGTGGACCTTGGAATTTCTGTAAGGATGGGTAAATTTGTGTTTTTCTCACCCTCAGCATTTTTCTCTGCAGTTCTCGTTTTGGAGAGTCAAGTGTCCCATCAAATGTTCTTTATTGTTTCAAGTGGCAAAGGTTCATTTCCTGGAGTGGAGTTAAATGGTTGCACCCTTCAACTTATTCCTCACAATAGGTTGCTTGACATTCTGCCCCCCCCCATCTCCATTTTAAATTGGCATTTTGCCATTCTTCTGCATTATTAATTTGCCTTTTCAGTTGGTAAGAAAAGATAGCTTCTCCCTCCCCCTCCCCTCGGCTTAGCAGAGCCTGTGTTTCTTACTATCCGGTGTTGTACTGATGTTGACAACCTAGAGCGGGTGCAGATGAGGGCGACCAGGACGGTTGAGGGTCTGGAGGAAATGTCTTATGAGGAACCGCTTAGGGAACTGGGAATGTTTAGCCTCTCTAAAAGAAGGCTGAGGGGGGGGGTATGATAGCTATGTTTAAACATTTGAAAGGATGTCATATTGAAGAGGGAACAGGTTTGTTTTCCATGGCTTCAGAGACTAGGACTTGGGGAAATGGTTTCAAACTACAGGAAAAGAGATTCCATTTGAACATTAGGAACAACTTCATGACAGAGCTGTTTGGCAGTGAAATATGCTGTCACAAAGGGTGGTGGAGTCTCCTTCTTTGGAGGTTTTTAAGCAGCGCCTGGATGGCCATCTGTCGGAAATATTGTGATGGGGTTCCTGCATGGCAGGGGGTTGGACTAGATGGTCCTTGAGGTCTCTTCCAACTCTATGATTCTATGATTCTATGATGATACTTCATATGATTGTTAATCAGTGCTTCACATTCGTAATCAGGTGTCACAGCTCCAGAGAGCTTTTTTGACTATTCAGGATACTGCTGTCTATCTTCCAGCTGAAAGAGGGCATACAGTGTTTTTCAAGTTTTTGACTTTATGTATATTGCTTAGTTACTACAGTCCTGTTCCTAAATGACTTCTGCAGCCTAAGGAAATGGTTTTTGTAAAAAAATTTGAATCTGCATAAGCAATAATTCAAAAAATCTCTAATTGGGCATAATTTATACCTTAACTATGAATACAGATTAAACTACCATTGTTTCTTAAAATGCCAGTTTATTGTGTCTATAGTCACACATCCAAAGCCTTTGACATTGTTTGACTTCTTTACCCTCGTGTTAACATTAATGCAAACTTCCAGTGGATTATTATTATTCGAATTAGTAATGCTATAATATTTTAGGTCCAGATGTAGAATATTTCAGTGGAACTTAACTGTGCCACACACAAAACTGCTTCAAAGAAGTGGAAGATTGCCGTGATCTTTATTGAATTCAAATGTAATGGGAAGATAATGTGAACACTTATTATTAAAACAAGTGCTTCTATACTTAGGCAGGATATTCTGTTATCTCTGGAAAATTCCAGACACACTTGTTTTGAAAGTCATCTGAAGTGCCACCTAGAAGTGTTGTCCATTACATTGGCCAGAATATAAGTGGAAGGCTTTCTGGGAAATGTGTTACTGACTTTCATGCATGGTTTTAAGGAGTGCTTTCCTTTAATAACATATGTACAGTATTAGGTTTTTCTATAGTACATGTTAAGATTTTTAGCTAGTTTATAAGCATTTTAACTTCCTTTGCAGAAGTGCTGTAAACGAAATGGGACTGACAGAAAATATCAGGAGCAAACCAAAGTGAGTTTTCATTCCTCACAATTGATTTGCATCACTGTGATTTTTCTAAAAGGGGAACACTCTCTGTAAAGTTGTGTTGATGAGGAAAAGGGGAGCAGACTGGAGCTGAAGAAGTAAAAAAAACCATAGAAACAAAATTAAAATTGTGTGTGGCTGTATAGACTGTGCACAAAGTAAAGTCCGTCTCTCAACTTCTAAAGGAAGTTTCACCAAAATGATGCAGCTCAGAACGACCATAGCAATATTTTTGTCTGCTGTTTGATAGAACACAGGGTAGTCTATTGAGCTCTGGATCTAGAATATAAGATGTCTGGGTTTCTTTTGAGTTGTCATCTGTGTTGGCCATGCCCTCCACAAAGTCATAGCAACTCCACTTACTCCTAAAAACTTCAGAAGATGAAAAATATTGTGGAATTACTCTCTTTCCCTTCTGATAGGTGAGGAGGGATTTTTGTGTTTAAAATATTAATGGGGAGCTGTGGCCCTGCATAGCCTCTAGGGCAGTGGTCCTCAACCCCCGGGCCGCGGACCGGTGCCGGGCCGTGGAGCAATCCGCACCGGGCCGCCGCCCAAGGAACTTCAAATCATTTCCCTGTGGCGGCGGCCCGGCTCCCGGACAGGCATTAACGGCCGCCCACGAGCTCGGCCTGTGTTGAAGTGAGCGGCGCAGGTCGGCCCGGGTGTTTTCGTCGCCGCTGCGCCTGTGTTGAGGTGGGCGGGGGGCGGCGGCGGCGCAGGCCGGCCTGAGTGTTTTTGCCGCCGCCGCCGCCGCGCCTGTGTTGAGGTGGGCGGGGGTGGTGGTGGCGCAGGCCGGCCCGGGTGCCGCCGCGCCTGTGTTGAGGTGGGCGGGGGTGGTGGTGGCGCAGGCCGGCCCGGGTGCCGCCGCGCCTGTGTTGAGGTGGGCGGGGGTGGTGGTGGCGCAGGCCGGCCCGGGTGCCACCGCGCCTGTGGGTGGAGGTGGGCCCGGGTGCCGCCGCGCCTGTGTTGAGGTGGGCGGGGGTGGTGGTGGCGCAGGCCGGCCCGGGTGCCGCCGCGCCTGTGTTGAGGTGGGCGGGGGGGGGGGTGGTGGTGGGCGGGGGTGGTGGGCGCAGGCCGGCCCCGGGTGCCGCCGCGCCGCCGCGCCTGTGTTGAGGTGGGCGGGGGTGTGGTTGAGGCCGGCCCGGGTGCCGCCGGCTGTGTTGAGGTGGGCGGGGGGTGGTGGTGGTGGCGCAGGCCGGCCCGGGTGCCGCCGCGCCTGTGTTGAGGTGGGCGGGGGTGGTGGTGGCGCAGGCCGGCCCGGGTGCCGCCGCGCCTGTGTTGAGGGGGGTGGCGCAGGGGGGTGGTGGTGGCACAGGCCGGCCCGGGAGCCGCCGCGCCTGTGTTGAGGTGGGGCGGGGGGGGCGGCGGCGGCGCAGGCCGGCCTGGGTGCCGCCGCGCCTGTGTTGAGGGGGGGCGGGGGGGGTGGTGGTGGCGCAGGCCGGCCCGGGTGCCGCCGCGCCTGTGTTGAGGTGGGCGGGGGTGGTGGTGGCGCAGGCCGGCCCGGGTGCCGCCGCGCCTGTGTTGAGGTGGGCGGGGGGGTGGTGGTGGCGCAGGCCGGGCCGGGTGCCGCCGCGCCTGTGTTGAGGGGGGGGGGGGGGGGGCGGCGCAGGCCGGCCCGGGTGCCGCCGCGCCTGTGTTGAGGTGGGCGGGGGGGGGTGGCGGCGCAGGCCGGCCCGAGTGTTTTTTGCCGCCGCCGCCGCCGCACCTGTGTTGAGGTGGGCGGGGGGTGGTGGTGGCGCAGGCCGGCCCGGGTGCCGCCGCGCCTGTGTTGAGGTGGGCGGGGAGGCGGCGGCGCAGGCCGGCCCGGGTGCCGCCGCGCCTGTGTTGAGGTGGGCTGGGTTAAGGGGGGGGGGGCGGCGGCGCAGGCCGGCCCGGGTGCCGCCGCGCCTGTGTTGAGGTGGGCGGGGGGGGCGGCGGCGCAGGCCGGCCCGAGTGTTAGGCCCCACAGCCCGACCCAACCTGCATCCGCATATCATGGATTTTCAATTATCGCGGGTCAGGTCGGGTCCCTAACCCCTGTGAAAAGAGGGGGGGGTGTCACTGTACCGCTTCTGCAGATATTTCAAAGCTGTTCTAATTATATATTTAATCACCCAAGCCACCTTGAGTCCTTTTGGGGAGAACGGTGGGATGAAATATTTTGACGAAAAGGGGAAATTTGCTTAACAGAATCGCCTATGGGGGAAATCCGTACAACATAAAAATGGTCATGATCATAATTAGGGATTACAGTGGAACCTTGACTTACATACTGCTTGACTTGCATCATATTTGACTTGCAGCAAGAAGGGGCCTGTTTGACTTGAGTCGCAGGCTTTGACTTACATCTCGGAACCCCGGCGCAAGGCACCGGAATTGGGCGGCAGCCACAACCCAGCATCATGGCTGCTGCCTCCAAACTGCTCCTGCCTTCTTCCCCTCCTCCGGCAGCGGCGGCTTCGGCGAGGCCAGCTCCGAGCACCTGGAGCTGGTCCTCGGCCTCACCGAAGCCGCCGCTGCTGCCGGAGGAGAAGAAGGGCCGGGAGCTCGGGGCTGGCCTCGCTGGTTAGACAGTCGGCTCAGTCTTGTAAAAAATCTGGCTGCAGAAGTCTGGTCCACGATGGAAGCATTTTAGTTGGGGAGCTGTAAAGTTGTGGGACTCTAATGGTAAGCATAGAGTTGTTCAGAACTTGGAACGTCAGGTTAAAAATCAGTAAAACTTAAATGTTAGACATTGTTGCTATGAACATTAAAAAGTGGAGGCATATAACTTGTGGACTATAATTCCACTGCCTCCTCCTCTCTTTGAAGAGACATTTCATTTACATCCCCAGAAGGAATCTCCTATCCCAGTCAAATTTGTGTTAAATTGCTGTTTTGGGGGGTCTTTTTCATCATCTGGAACGGATTAATTCGCATTCCCATTATTTTCTATGGGAAACATTCGTTTGACTTAAGTCATGTTTGACTTAAGTCTAGACCACTGGAACGGATTAATGACGTAAGTCAAGGTTCCACTGTACTCTGTTTTCAATGCATTCCTATGGGAAATTTGTATAAAGCAAATTTTGCTTAACATAATTTCATTTGGAATGAATTAATTCCTTTATACAAGGTACCACTGTATTTTGCATGTTTCTTGAAGCTTTCTATTTAAGGTTTTGAAATGAAAATAACCAGTGTTGTAGTCCGTCTGAATAATTTATGTATTTATTTATTTTGAATATTTTACTCCACCTTTCTCCCTGGAAAAGGACCCAAGATGCCTTATAATAATGAGGGGCAATATAAAATCCAGAACATTTAAGACATATTCAAGTTAAAAACAGGTAATTCGAAGAGGCATTTTAGAACATTAAAAGGTAACATTAAAGCTATAAAGATAGCAGAGATGGGGCAGTCCTGGTCTCCAGTGGGAGGGAGTTCCAAAGTCTGGGAGCAGCAACAGAGAAGTCCCTTTTATGTGTTCTTATGAGAAGCACCTGTGAAGGTGGCGGGATGGAGAGATAGGCTTCTCCTGATTACCTTAGCACCCGAGCCGGTTCATACTGTGAGATTCGATCTTTGAGCTTGGACCCAGGCCACTTTGTGCTTTGTAGATTAAAGTCAGCACTTTGAATTGTGCCCGAAAGCTGATTGGCAGCCAGTGGGGCTGCTTTAGTAGGGGTGTAATGTGATCTGTGTAACCCACCCCAATCAGCAATCTAGCAGCTGCGTTCTGGACCCCTTGAAGTTTTTTGAGACTTTCCATCGGTAGCCACACATAGAGTTAATTACAGTAATTTTGTATCATGCAAAAAACCAAACAAAATAGACATACACAACCATGTTGTGATTTTATTTTATTTGCTCATTACGAAATACTTTGCTATTCTAATAGAGTCCAAAACTATGGCAGCAACAGTCCTCAAGCAATATGTTTACAGTTGCACTCGGATACAAGTACAGTATTGGAAAATTGCTGTGTGTACTTTGAAACAAGGAGCAAAAGCAATTAAGCCTGATAACTTTGAAGTAAAATGACAAACACCAATTAAAAGAAACAGATTCAGATGTACTTCTCCATGTGAATCTCTCACGGAAAACCTCCACATATTTACATATTCATTAACAATATAGCATGTTAATTTTTTAAACTTCTGCAGTTCTTTATATGAAAAAAGCAGTAGATACCAATTCATACACTACCAACAAAAATCATAATGGTTTGTGAAACCAAGGATAGACACTAGTCTAAATTATTTCTCTCGGTTCTCTTCATAAGCATGCTTTACATTCAACATTGCAGGTGCCCCCCCCCCCCCGAAATATGCCTGTGAATTGGGTTGAAAGCATAAGCTTATTTTAAAATGTCATTGGGTCATATCCAAACATTACCATTGATTTGTGTGTGACAAAGCTTTGGAGTTAACCCTCAAAACTCTAAAAGCAATTTAGCTGGCTGCTGATAAGATAGTGGTGTTTGTAACAAGTAGTTATACTTGCACGAAACAAAGGTCTGAGTTATATATCTGATATGATGAACAGTTCGATTTGCAGGTGTGCATTCCCATCTTCTTTTGAACTAATGCTATTGCCTAGCATCAAACACATTATTTCAAATCCCACCCGTATTTAACACAGATGACTTTTATCGCTTGTCATAATATTGAAAGTCCAAGAATGAGAATCGTTTTATAACTTCCGACTTTTCCTGAGCTGTGTTATACAATACAGACTAATATTGGAATTGACGATAGATGCAACGTGCTTTATTTGTGCCTCCAAAGAATAATCTGTTGGATTATTCCCCGACATTACACAACAGAATCTGTGTGTAATTCTCCAGCTATTTCCACTTATATCAAAGTCTAAATCTGTAAAACACTACTAGAGGAAACACGGCATGTTAAAACTTGTTTAATCAGCTGCAATTATAGGTCATGTTCCAGTTTCATTTGTGAGAAGAGAAAAAGGGGGTTCCTTATTGGGATCTGTAAAAATATTCTAGAATATATTTCTGTCAATTACACACCAAATGTTTTTGAATTTGCAAGTCCTTGCAGAGGATTATTTATTTTGCTTTTTTTTTAAAATGGTGCTTGTTTCTCTTTGTACATTTTTATACAGGTTCTGAGTGGATCATCCCACCAGAGTTACACAGCTACAAGCGTTCAGGATTACAATAACTGGGAATCCTTGATGAAAATCAAAGAAGGGTTGTTAAGGCAAAAAGAGATGGTGATTGATCGGTGAGTAAATCCACTCTTATTTCCTTGGAAATGAGCTTAATGTCTTACAGACTATTTTTACATATAAGAGTGTCTCAGTTCACTGCAAGACAAGTAAAAGTACTTTCTATGGATTAGGCCTTGTGCATTATGAAAAATGCTAGCTGATCCCCAATGGTGTGGGAATGACTTCAGAAGAAATGGAAGAATTAATTATACAGTCCTATAGATGCCCTAAGTACATCCAATCTCACCTGATTTCGGAAGCTAAGCAGGTTCGGCCCTGGTTAGTACTTTGATGGGATACCACCAGGGAATACCAGGTGCTGTAGGCACCTAGAGTAGGAACTGGCAAACCACTCTAGTATTCCTGCGAAGAAAACTCAATGGACATGGAGTCACAAACAGTCGGTCATGACTGTAACAACACAGCACACATACTACATTCAGAGTACTGTACTATGATTCTGGGCAAATCTGCCTTGGTCTTATGTGCAAGTCAGGCAAAAGAAAGTATTTCACATAAAGTGCAGTTAATTACAGAGTTGTCAACACAAACAGATGTATTGAAGAATTAAATTTCCTTTGGAAAGGATAACTAAGCTAGAAATATAATGGACAAAGCAGAGTTAACAGATATACTGAGTGGACAGTGTGCAGAACCCATTGTAAGAAAGATTCAACATTATAGGTAAGTCTCAAGGTCCCGATACAGCATTTTAATACAATAACCCAATACTGTATAATATGCATTAGTCATATACTGTATACCAAGGGCAGAAAAGCCTTGACTTGAAAAAATAATGAGTGGCATACCCTAATATGTTCAAAGAACCTCTAAAGTTCTTGTCAATGTTTAAAAATTGATATGTTACACTATAAAATGTGCTGGTTCTTTTTCTTTATACAATTTCTCACATTTCCCTAAATGTTGTTTCCAAAGGTTGGGGAACCTTTGATGCACTGACGCACAGTCAGTGTGTGAGAGAGAATGAGAAAACTTTCTCCTTGTGTAGGGACTTTTTGGTTCCCAACCCATGTACTGTAATTTATTTGGGCCAAGCACCAAAGACCGATGAACCTGTTTGGATGAGCAGTGAAATGTTTCAGTCTCTCAAGAAAAAGTTCAGTTGCCATGACTCAACTTCCAGATAAACTCACCTGGATGACTGAGAATTTTCACAGACACCAAAGTAAGACATTCATACAATGAAATGGTGAGGCTGACTATGTAGAAGTTGGTTGTGTGGTGAAGAAGCAGTGATAATTTCAGGCACTAACAAAAATATGTAGTGTTGAGATATATACATTGAAGAATTGTGGTGCATGATAGAAATATTAATGAATTCAATGAATAAGAACTTTTGGCACTTTCTTTCTGATCACATAGTTTCTCCATAGAAAAAGAGATACAGTATATGGCTCTTTAATGATACTGAATTTGGCTCTGTGAACAATTTGACTGTACTTTTGGTAAATATGGTATATTTCTCCAGTGAATACCGTACGTGGCACAGTTTCTGGCTTCCTCTGCTGGCCAGCTCTGGTAACTTCCTCATTAAAAATGTATTTTTGGATTTCTCTTTAGATTATTTTTTCAATTTATTGCCATTGTACATATATGCATAGTATACATATGTAAAGAAATTCGCAAACAAACAAACCCCAGAGACCAGACCAAAAGCACATTCTTATAGCAATCTCTAAAACACACCCACCCACCAAAATGTCCCCCAAGACACACAGACATCCACACACAGACCACGTTTAACAACAGTACAGTTCAACAACTCACTACTAATGGTTCTTGAGTTCATTATTAAGTGCTATTATGGCTCTGGGAGAAAAGCTGTTCAAAAAGTGTGTGGTCTGAGTTTTAATTACTGTATATCTTCTGCCAGAAAGCAACAGTTCGAAGAAATTATAAGCAGGTTGGGAAGGGTCTCAGAATATTAAATGACTTCCTCAGACAACGAGATGCAGAGATGTCATCCAGTGTTGGTAGCTGAAGCCTGATGATATTTTGGGCTATTTTAATAATTCTCTGTAGAACTTTTTTTATCTGCTTCAGAGCTGCACCCGTACCATACAAGGATGCCATATGTTAGGACACTATGGTACCGCAATAGTAAGACAGAAGTAAAGGTTGAGATAGATTTATCTCCCTGGGCATTCTCAGGAAGTACAGCCTCTTCTGTGCCTACTTCATAAGCATGTTGGCATTTACAGACCATGAGACGTCCTCTGAAATATGAATGCCCAGAAATTTAAAACTACCAACTCCCCAACTTCTCTCTGTTTATGTACAGTGGTAAGTGTACATCACTCTTCCTCCTAAAGTCAGTTATGAGTTCTTTAGTTTCTTTTTGATGTTAAGCATAAAATTATTTTCTTTACACCATAGTGTCAGCCCTTGTACTTCCTTTCTTATATTTTAATATGCTCAGATCATAGATAAAGGAATCAGTGGATGGAGATCCCACAGATAAGGGGTACCTCTTTTGCCTTAAACAAACAAACATGGCTTGACTTAAGCACTAGAGGGAGAAGTGTATTATTGCATGCTGTCCCCTAGATAGAATATGGCTTATATTTTAACTCTGCTTTATTAAAAGAGCCAGATACGCACGTTCATGCTGCAGCCACAGGTTGCTAACAGTTCAGATGGTGGCGACCTTGATTGGCCATTGCATGTTGCATGTATTCGCAGAAGTACCATGGTTAATGCTTGCATTGTTTACTTGGCAGAGATTGCCTAGAATGGTAGTGTGAATAAATGCCAAGTGCTAAACATATGACATAAGTCGCTGGAAATAATAGCACACTCATCAACACTTGCTGTGTTCTCTTCTAAACAGCTTAGGGATTTTCAAAGGACTTTGTAAGCAAAGGTTATGATTTGAGTGATGAATATTCAGTTTTTGCGATTTAATTATGGTTCAAGTTGGGAAACAGCTGTTAAATCTTTGGCTTACTTTATGTACAGAGTTAATCTTTTCCTCCCCTTAATAGAATTGTTTTTGCTTTGAGTTATTCAGATGACAATATGCAAGCTGAACATATTTATTGATTTGAATTATACACGTAGACCCAAAACTTATATATATATGTAAAGGATAATACAGCATTGGAAAAATTATTCTGGATAAGTGAATATTAGCATGTGAAAGTTGTGTGGGATTCCCCCCTAAATATTTGTCAGGTATTTTTTGGGCAAAATAATTTAATATCTTTAAAAGTCTGTGCTTGAGTCGGAACCACCAACCCAACAAATAAAAAAACATATATAAATCTGAGTTCTAATTGAAGAGTATTTTATGCTGCCAGTGCAAAACTGCCATGGCTGCCCACATTCTGTGTTGTCTGTATTGCCCTATAGCCCCACAACAGGTCTGCACTGGAAAACATGAAGGGGGGAACCAAGAGGAGGAGTATAGCAGAAGCTGCATCGCGTAGTGGGTTGTTCAGAGTCAACTCTCACTACTGGTCCTGGCGGCAGCAATATGCACAAATAAAAGACTTCCACCCCCCATGCTATGACCCCCCCCTCCAAGAGCTTCCCCACAGAGATCCCAAGGGAGCTTTGAGACCTTTGGGGCAATAGAAGGATCAGAACTTTTTAATGTTCCCGAAAATGGTCACAACTAATAATGTCTTTAGCTTTTTAAGATGTAATACGCTATTCCTAATTTTAGCCAGTGAGTCTTTCGGGGAGTGGGGTGGAGGCTGGATTTTTTCTTTCTTTCGCTCATTCTCATAGTCTCTTTAAGTCTTATGAGTGTTACAGTAAATCCCTCAGACTGGGCATTAGTGAAACATGGAATAGATAAATGAATCAAAACCGACTGACAAATGGCTTCTTTAAATCAATGCCTGTTAGTCTGTGAAGATTCTCAGTCATCCAGGTGAAATGCCTAGGTTATTTGAGTCTCTTGTCTGTAGAACATTGCACATTTGTAAGCAATACTTGGTACTGGAGGAAGAAGACAATTTGGATAGTTTTGTTTTCAGATCAGAAATGCATGCCACTTCCAAGTGAACATACAAACAACAATATATACAGTTGCAGTACTACCAGGTCTGCATGATATTTTGAAGGATGAGAATCTGTTTTATATCTTAAGTTTTCCATTTTATTAATAATTGATGGTGTTCTTTGGAGATGATCCTCAAACATTCTGCACAGCACTGCAGTGGGCAGCTGGTTTATGAGAAGTTGTCTCAAGGGTGCTACCAATTGATCTCATGTTACTCCTGGGGCAAATGTTTCTGAGCGAAAGCAACTGTAAATCAGTGATGAACATTAATTTATTCCACAGTTAATTAGTGCTTTAATTTGTTTTCTGTTGCTTTCTCCTTCCAGATTAAATTATAGATTGTAGAGTGTGTTCAGCCTAGTATTTTTACTGCTTTCATCGGTCTGGTTAAGACAGAACACTATACTGTTACTGGCACTTTGTTATCAGGTCAGCAGTGTCCCCTTTTCTGGGATTAAAGCCCAAAACTGAATCTCCCAATGTCAGAAAAAGTGCCTCGTGATTTCAGGCAGGCAGGGAAGGTAAGGACTGGATTTGCTTCTGGGTCAGTTGGCTGCTGAAACAGGCATGAGGGGACTCTCGATAAAGGAGCCCAGAATCTAGGTAGCTATTCATTTTTGTTTTCTCGGAGTAAACAAAAGCTCCATTTCCCTAAAATAAAATAATTTTGATTTGCTTATCTGGGCATTTCCTGGTTTCCTTAGCTGATATAAAATATCTTGTAGAAGACTCATTTCCAGGTTATCAGGCAAAACCCAAAGGAAAAAAGCAATAATATTTTAAAAATGAAAAAAAAAACAAATAAACATGTGGCATGTTAAAGATTGACTTATATTTTTAATACGAGCTTTCATGGACAAGTCCACTTCTTTGTGTGTGTGTGTGTGTGTGTGTGTGTGTGTGTGTTCCCCAGTGTTTTTGTTCCCCAGTGTTATCTAGTGCGATCAACTGTAAATATGTTACAGCTACTGTATTGGTATAGCTATAGCTCATTGGTATACCTTGGAACTCTTGAGTTGGGAGTAGAGATGGGCACAAAGCAGGACGTCTCAGTTTACCCCAGTTCGTAAAGGTGGCGGCACATGTGCTATACTGCACATCTCCCCTGCCTCCTCTGACTCAGTCTACCAGTCATGAGGCCCAGCGTGCTAACTTCCCACACCTCCTCATCTCCCAATGCCAGCAATAACTCAGACAAAAAGGAGGGGCAGAGAAGTCTGTGCTTTTGCTTGTGACTAGGAGTTAGCTGAGGAGGTGGAAAAAGCAAACAAGCTACTGCCTTTACAAACTGGCAGAAGCGAACCAGTTCATGCCACTCTAGTTGGGAGCTGAAATTTCTGCTGTGCCTCCCAGTAAGTAGAGCAGGAGTGGGAAATCTTTGGTCCTCCAGATGTTTTGGACCACAACTCCCACAATCCTTTATCATTGGCTGTATAGGCTCAGAATTCTGTAAGTTCCAGTCCAAAACATCTGGCGGGCTAAAGGTTCCCCACCCTTGAAGTAAAGGGACCTAATTGAGATCACAAAGAGCTACTTTTGATGGTACATTAAGTAAGATTCAGCATCATGCACTGAAGCAAGAGGTTATTTGGGAAGTTATAGACATTGGTTTACTGTTACTTCTTCCTTACCCATAATTTTGTAGAAAGGTAAGAGAATCGAAAACATGAGCCACATTGAGGCAGCATCTTTTTTTTAAACTTGTATTCCATGCTGATTAATGATAAATACTACTTTGGGTGATTTAAATGCAGAGTGAGGCAAACAAAAAATAAAACAAATGTAAATATAGAGGGGGCGGCAACATATAATCAAACTATCAAATAAATCAATAAAACCTAAACAATGGCAAATAGGCAATCAAACATAATCAATCATTGGACCTATCAGTGTATTCAAGCTTTGTAGTTCTACAGAATTCTTCATCAAACGGAGTGGTATAAAAATGCTGAAAGAAGTAGTGGGAAAACCAAAGAGGCAAAACAACATTTAAATTTTAAGTACCTTGAAATGTAAGTAAATGAAAGAGGCAATTTCATGATAAAAAGTGTCATGTGAGTGGTTTCAGTGTTTCCAGCACAGTAGTATATGGGCTCATTATATGTTACCACCACTAACAGAAGTTGTTGTGTTGTGTAAGCAGTCTTTTAAAATATTCTGCTCAAAAAGATCTATTCATGACAGTACAAGGTATGATCAGATCAGGAGAGCCTTTGATGAACAGAAAGCTGGAGGCAACACTTGAGCCTGTTGTGTAAGGATGATAAAAGAACTATCCAGCAGAGGGAGAAGATTTCAGCACTGGGGAAGGAAATTTATGATGGACTCTCAATTTGGGATTCCTTTAGCAAAAGACTTCATAGAAGAGACTTACAGAGGTTTAACTCTCTCCATTCTATTAGAAAGTACTAGATTCACATGTAGAATGGCAGATTATTCAGTCTTTTGTCTCCAGTATCACGCTGACTAGAATTGCAAGATCATAATGCTATTATTATTATTATTTAAGCAAAGCTCTGTCACTGTGTGGTTCTGCAGTGGATTAGGAGTAACAGCTGCTGGAGTAACAAAGGATTAGCACAACAGTACAATATTACCAGCAATGCAATGCCCAAGGCATGAGGCCTGGGCTTCTCCGTTGACTAGCTGCCATCTTGGAAATAGTTTTAAAAGCTCAAATTGATTTTACACTTGAAACTAACATTGCACAACAATTATGTCTAAAAATTAAATCAAACATTAAAGTGTGGTCAATGTTTTATAGCAAGAAATCATTCAGAATGAGATATAGTTCTAAATATGGATCAAAATATGTGGGCAATAGTTATTTATTTCTCTGTGTAAGTTTTTTAATTCACTCACAGCAGATTTAATTCAATCCATCTGCATTGAGCCATTGATACTGTACAAAATATACAGAAATGATAATAAGAAAATATGGAAGGAGATGGGTCGAAAGCTGTTGTGAGTTTTTTGGACTGTTTAGCCGTGTTCTGGTAGTTCCTTCTTCCTGACGTTTGCCAGACTCTGTGGCCGGCATCTTCAGAGGGCAAGGAGGTTGGGCATGAAAGCCTTTGAGAATACAGATGGATTGAAAGTTTGCATGACTGAATAGCTCTCAAACCTTGCATTCAGTATTTGTTTGAAAATCATTTTTCAAGATAAAAATGAGTTAGAACAAGAAGGATTATATAAAACTTTCTAATGTGTGCATATTTCATTTACTAAATTCATGTGGACAGAAGCAGAAAGTACTGTAATAATGCTGATTAATAGCAGGGCTTTTGGAGGACCAAGGCCTTAATATTACTGGTCTATCCCCAGTCACAAAATATTCGCTTTAAAGCCAACATTTTTTACACTGGAAGCCTCTTATTGCATGGTTATTACAAAGTACTGCTACCTTTCTCTGTTGTTTTTCCCCTTTTACCGTTTGAAAGCACATAAGCAAAAACGTGGAAATGTGTGACTGAGAAAACAGTCAATCCACCCTAGTAAAATCTTCTGCCTTATAGAAAAAGATACCCAGAAAGAGTAGAAATAATCATACTTGTGATGAAATGCAAAAAAAGCTGCTGTGTCTGTATTGAAAAAATCTAGGGATACTGGACTGTAACAATGATTAGATTATGTACCCAACATAAAAATGAGGAAGTGTTGCCCAATGAAATTATTAAAGTTGAACTTTACAAGAATATAGACAGCAGTTTCCAAGTTGCAATGGAAGAATATGTGGGAATGGATTGTAGGCCACAATAGTGCACAATGAGGTGAAGCTGTTTGTCTCAAAGGTGCTGTAACACTTCTGCTTTTCCTTTGCTGTTAAGGAAATAGAATGAAGTTCTAAGATAAAGATGTTTACTGATGTGTGTTGGGGAAGCATTGCATATTGAATGGAGTGGCAGTGTAGTCTGTGGCCTCAAGTTTAGAGCTTTATTTGCCCTCTGAAAACAGAACTCCTCATTTACTTCAGTGGAAGGAGCACTTTATAACATGTGTCGATTTTCAAAATCCACAGAAGTAGATCAAGAAGTCCTTAATGGCAGGACATCTCCATGTGAACAACAGAGCTCTCCAGCCCTCAAGGCATGGAAGGTTCTCTCCTACAGCAGATATAAATCCGAACACAGTGAAACAATGGAGATGATAATGAAATACAACTTTCCTCTCACGCGAATGGAAGTGTGTGAAATTCAAATGTAAAATTCAAAAAGTGTGTGAAATTAAAAAAGTTTGGCAGCATAACTCAACCTGACCATTTTCTCCCATTGTGTTTCATCTTTTATGGGCTACAGGCAAAATCAGCAAATTAATGTGTTATATCAGAAGATAAGGGAAAATGAACTACGAGCTCAGCAAGCAAGACTGGGGCACATTGTGAACTGTGAAGATTCCTACATGAGTAGTTTCCAGGTGAGATGTGGTTGTTTATTTGTACATACATTGGTACCTCTAGATACGAAATTAATTTGTTCCCTGAGATGATTTGTAATGTGGAAATTTTCATATCTCAATCCAAATGGAACAGAATGCACCTTTGCAATTGAAGTCTTCCACAAAATTTTTGTACCTTGAGTTTTTCCATAGAAAATTTTTGTATCTTGAGTTTTTGCGGAAGTTTTTCGGAAGGCTTCTATACCCAGGGTGCATTGCGCCTCGGACAGACTACCTTTCGTATCACAATTTTTTTGCAACCCAGAGACAGTTGTATCTAGAGATACCACTCTATTGCTTATGGTCAGATGGAAATCCAGTATGTACAGCGGACCCTTGTATAACAAACAGCTTGTATAACATAAAATCTGTACAACATAAAAAATTCCAGAGATAGGGGAAATTTGCTTAACATAATCGCCTATGGGGAAAATCCATACAACATAAAAATGGGATTACTCCATTTTCAATGTATTCCTATGGTAATTTGTATAAAGGAAAATTTGCTTAACATAATTTCATTTGGAACGAATTAGTTCTTTTATACAAGGTACAACTGTATGTGATATCCTGAAAGACAGAAATTTATTGATTTGCCTTCTGTGAAGGAGTGATCTTTTGATGAACTCAGTTCAGTGTATGTGTTACTATCCACTTGTACTAATCCTTGAGGTCCACCATGGTGTAATGAATAGTGGGATGGATCAGCACTCCAGCGATCTTAATATGAGTCCCCTCTTCAACCATGGAAATGTACAGAGGGTGGTGGTTTAGGGCAATCCACTCCGTAAATATGTCACTAGAGAGCCTTCTTAGGATTGATATAAGGTATTTTCTGACTTGACAGCACATGATGCTCATACTGATTCTGAGAACAATAAATCATGTTACCTGAGAAAGCTTCATGTTGAAACATCACAAATGCAAATATGAATGTTCTGTTATATGTATTTATGGAACAATTGTTGTGATTATATCACAAAAGGTCTGAGGAATTGTACTAATTCAAAGCACAGTCTAGCTTTTCACCAAAATGTGTAATATCTCTTTGCTCTATGAGTAAAAATACAACAGTGGAACAGAACAATCAGGAGAGATTGAACAACTTACCTGTGTTTTACAGGTGTTCACTGTTGAACATTATGGTTGGTGGCTAAGCAGACATTTTCTGCCTATCCCTATTTACTGCTAGCTAGGAATGGAGGCTTCACTTTGTTAACACTTCAGTGCATTCACTGCTTGAATATTAGCAAAAAAAGAGAGACACCACATTAAATGTAGGGTACAGTTCATGATCATCACCAACATAGTCATGTTTCTTGCATGCTACCGCTAGCTTGCCCTTATTCAACTTGATACAGTGCATGCTTTACTGTATGTGCTTCCTTGCTTAATGTCTAGAGTCCCGTCCTCATTTTGTAAGGATGAAGTTAATGATAGAACCCTCAGTGACACCCTTTGTTCTCGTTTCCTTTTTCCAAACAGCCTCAGTATGAGAATACCGCCATGCAGGCTCAGTTTGCAGAGAGATCTGTCGCTCATTGTGAACGAGAAGAGCTGGAACAAAAGCTTGCCACCGTACAGAGTAAGGAGCTACAGCTCAGCGAGTTTCTCAAACAAATGGCAAACAAATCCAGTGAAGATAAAAAGAAGATGGAAGAGAAGGTGGGTATCGTTTGTGTTTCTACAGTACCTTCATTGCTGTGATAAACAGGAATACATAGCTTAGTCAAGTCTATCCTTAACATTTCTGCTTTGTCTGGTAACTACAGTGGGTTGGAGACAGGCAAAGTTGGTTGAATATCAGTAGTAGAAACAAAATATATTTTGCATTTCAAATAAGGGACATAGTATCTTACGCATATTAAGAATGAAGCAAAATTGTTGGATGCTTAGATTGAAATCTTTATGCAGTCAGCAACCCAAACAGGAAGATCCAGTGTCTGAGCTCTGGACAGTGCATATTACCAGACGCCAGTCTCCCAAGGCACCGGGCAGGCAAGCATTACAGCACAGCAGCACCTTCCTTCCTGGCTGCTCTTGCCAACACCATTCCAGGTTTCCATTCTGTGTTACCTGTGATTTTCAGTCCCGTGGGGGGCGGGGGGAGTGGAATTACCCCATGTGTGCCGGGGTAGGAGGTGGAGTTTCATCCAAAACCTCAAAAGTAAAGGGAAATCAACAGCTGCTGCTACTGTGGGGTATCAGTGAAGCTTTGCATGTTAAAGAGAGCATTGATCCCATACCAACCATTTTCTGTGGGCCTCCTCTAACCGTTTCAGTGATTGCAAACCCCCAGTTTCATCTTGCCAAGGCCAACCATCATCTCCCAGTGTGTCCTTTCTGGACCTCACCCCATAGGCATACTGCGTATAGCTCACTCTCCAGTTTTTTAATATTAGAAGTTGAGATTGAGAGAGAAACTTCTTAGATAACTTTTGTTGTTGTTATGTGCGTATGGTTTAAAAAATTGAGTCAGAGTTTAACTGATGGATCTGTACAGGCAAATAGAGCAGCAGGATCAACTTCTAAAACTATTCCATTCTGTAAACCTTTCCCTATCTGCCTAGAGTGCAATCTTCCTGTCGACACCAATTGCAGAATTTGGAGGAGAGTGTGGCCTTGGAGCTACATGCTCTTTGCTATCTGGGGTGGAAGATATGGCGAAAGGCGTTATTTTGCACCCACCTACCCTCGTAGTTTAGAATAGAATAGAATAGAATAGAATAGAATAGAATAGAGTTTTATTGTCATTATGCATACGCAAGATATGCACAACGAAATTAGAGTGCTGTTCCACTACACACTCTAAACATACAAAACACATAAAACACATAAATCACCATACAAAATATTAAAAACTCTTAAAATTGCTTACAAAATTTAAAACACTACTTAAAAACTGATTAAGATGGTGCTAAAACTGTCACATTTAACTTGGATACTGCTCTGTGATAAAAACTGTTCTTTAGTCTATTTGTCCTTGACCTAAGAGTCCTGCATCTCCTGCCAGACGGCAACAGTTCAAAAAATTGGTGGCCGGGATGCGAAGGGTCTCTCAAAATTCTAGATGTCTTCCTTGAGCATCTGGAGTTGTATAATTCTTCCAAAGGAGGAAGAGGACAGCCCACTATCCTCTCAGCAGTGTTTATGACTCTCTGGAGTGCCCTTCTATCTGCCACTGTGCAACTGGCGAACCAGACACAGAGGCAGTAAGTGATAGTGCTTTCTATAAAGCCCCGGTAGAAGGTTACCAACAGTTTCTTAGACAGTTGTTCCCTCCTGAGAAGTCTCAGAAGATATAATCTCTGTTGGGCCTTCTTAACCAGTGCTTCAGTGTTGGCACTCCAGGTCAAATCCTCCTTTAGAATAACTCCTAAGAACCTACTGTCTGTCACCCGCTCTACACAAACTCCATCAATAAGGCAAGTTTAAGGCAAGTTGAAGAGCTGGTACATATTCCAGTGCCCTCATCTATAGTTAATGCAGGAAAGTGACTAGATGGGCTTTTGGCCTGATCCAGCACGGCTCTTCTTATGTTCTTATGCAGGACAAAATGTCTGTGCCAGATCCTAGGGAGGTACAGAAGAATGATTGCCTATTGAGATCATAATTTTATTATTGTGAGGGGAAGAAAGGTTGGACACCATGAAATGGGCACGTTTTATCCGCAGCAGTTTATACTAGAAGAAAACTTCTGAATGGTCAGCTGTTTCCTGTCAGGGCCATGCTGACTTTTAAAGTGATGCCTTGTGTAAATTTTAACAAGATGAGTTACTCTATACATGCATGTAGCTCTGTATGGATTTTTATGTTTGTAATCGTCAGAAGATTGTACTCAAATAAAACTTTTATTGCGCTCTCTGTGTGTGTGTGTGTGTGTGTGTGTGTGTGTGTGTGTTTGTGTGTGTGTGTGAGAGAGAGAGATCAGGATTTCCCCCCTTGAAATATATTGGGGAAAGGAGGACAACAGTGGCACTTAGATTATTCGTGCATTAGGACTTTTTCTGTTCTGATTCCCATTTAGCTTTCCACATTGGTAGGGGAGAAGCAAGCATAGAAGCCTGTGGTTCATATTACATCTTTTTGTGTAGCCTAGTGGCAGGTACTATCTAAAGGATGAGATCAGCAGGAGCAAACAAACAAACAAAATAAATAAATAATAAATAAATAAATAAATAAATAAATAAATAAATAAATAAATAAATAAATAAATAAATAAATAAATGTTAATCCTGTAATTGAGAAGAAATAAAAAGTTCATGCCACTATCAGTATAAGGCAAATACTTTCAATCAATAAGGTGGTTTTATAAATATGTTCTGTGGCCTCCAAACGCCTGGCTTAAATAAAGGAAAAATAGATCTGGACAGGCATGTGTTTAACTAGAGAGAAATATTTAACCATAGAAATGGTAAACAAGAGCTCTTAACTTCTGAAAAGATAAATATTCCACTCCAGTCTGTTTATCTTCTAATAAAACACTGTTGTAGGGTATGGTGAAAAGTAAGTACTGAATTTTAAGAAAATTTCAATCTGCCTTCATTTTTTTTCTTATACACATTTGTTTCCCATTTCACAGAGTAAATCATGTAATTTTATTTTCTTTCTAGCTAAAAACCAGGGACAGATACATAAGCAGTCTGAAAAAGAAATGCCAGAAAGAATCAGAGCAAAATAAAGAGAAACAGAGAAGAATTGAAACCCTTGAAAAATACCTGGCAGATCTTCCAACACTGGATGACGTTGAAAGTCAAAGTAAACAGGTAATTTGTTTTGGGCAGTTAACCCCCCCCCCAAAAGCTCACCTTTTAAGATACATTATTGAGTACATGTTACAGTAACATGTAATCCTTCATAAGCTTTACACGTTCATCTGAAGAAATGGACTGCAGTCCACAGAAGCTTGAAGTAAATTTGTTAGATTCAAAGTAACATGAGACTTGGGTTTTTGTTACGTTTGGGTTTTTTGTTTGTTTGTTAAATTTATATAAAAAAGAGCTGTTTGATTGCAGCTTTGCACAAGTTTCATGATACTGAGTACCACCCTAGGTAATTTCCAGCCATTTTAGTACCTCCCGGGTATTCAGGTGTCAAAAAAGTTAGTAAGAAAACATAGGTGTTAACATTTGTAGTGACCCAAAACTTGTCACTTACATTTTTCTTACTGAATTTTGTTACTTTCCTCAGTAAAGGGGAGAAAAAACAGCATGGAAAACAAAATGAAATAACAAAGACAGTCTTCAGGTACTTTGTTCTTTTCAGAGTAGACCAGTTAATGCAGAGTGTTTAGCAATTTAACATCAGATGAGACACACACTTGAGAAAAGTCAGCAACTATGAAGTTCTCTGTGTTCCCGATGATTTACTTTAAAAACAAAAAACGTTTGGTTCTTGCTGTTAGAGAAATATGATTGGGACAAACTTCTAGGGTGTGTAGATGACGTAAAAACATTTTTTCAAAAAGTAGTAGACTAAAAATGTACACTGTGGTCTCATGATTTAAATTGGATATAAACTTTCAACAAGAGTGGTTATGTCATTCACATGGCCCACTTATTTTATTTATTTAAAATATTTTTACCCTGCCTTACTCCTAAAAAAAATACCCAAGGTGCCTTATATAATTGAAAAAATGCAATATCAAAAGCTAAAAACAGTAAACTATTCAAATATTTTAAAAAGAATTAGAATCGTAGAATAGAATCAACAAAGAGGTCTCTAAGGCCATCAAGTCCACCCCCCCCCTTCCTGGCAAGAATGCAAGTACAGTAAAAGGTAATCGGTTCAATTGCTTCAACAGTTAGGAAGTTTTTCCTGATATTCATCCAAAAGCTGGGTTCTCTTAACTTGAGCCTTTTGTTGCACGTCCTGCACCCAGGAATGGTTGAGATCAGATCGTTCCCCCTCTTCCAAATGATTGCCCTTCAGATATTTTGAAAAGTGCTATCACAGCATTAATAATGCTGTTTTTAAAAATGTTGCCAGTAAGTAAAAGCATGATGAAAAACAGATTTAGAAACACCATAGAATACACCATCCCATTTATTGTCTCCCAGACAGTCATTCCCTAGCGAATGTCTGGCTGAAGAAGGAGAGCAATGTTGGGTCCCTTCTGGTACCAAGTCCATTGAAGATGTTGACTGGACTCATTATTGGGGCTGCTTCATAAAACAAGAGTGTTACAAAAAAGAGGCAGCATGTTGCAGACTGGAATCTGAAAAGTCAAAGTGAGGCTTCAAAATGATTGTGCCAGTAGAAACGCTTTCTGAAAAATACACCATCTGTGTTTTCTGGTGTCAGGCTTCTCTTTCCCCTTCACACTTCCAAATAGTGTGAGTTTGAAGAAATACGTGTGCTGAGACACTGAGCATACTGTATTTGTAGAAAATGCTAATTTTTCCTACTCCAACAATTTTTTTGAAGCTTCAACTCTTTTTTCTTTAGTTTTTTAAACAAAGCAGATCTCCTGAGAAGGGCACCATGTGAAAAGTGTGAAGTGATGCCTGACTGTACCCAGTGTTTGCCTTAAAAAACCTGGAAACTTTGCTACACTCCGAGTTATACATAACATGAGGCACGTAATGTGCTTTGCAGCAGATCTCTACACCCCCTGCAAGCTTTTTAGTTAATCATGCCTGTTGTCCCTATATGCCATCAAGTCACATTCTCTTTAGTTACAGAGAACATAGAAAGATGCCCTATGGCCGTGTTCCTTCCCTTTGCTTTGATTGCTTTGCTTCCGGGCCCTCCACAACAGTAGGCAACCAACCCATCTTTTATGGGTTTTGGTCTCAATGTTATGGGGAGGGGGGTGCCTAGATATTTGTTTCTCTTAGATTGAGTATCCCTGCCCCATGAAAAGGAGTGTTCACACAAGTCTCTTTTCATCTCTAGCTGGCAGTTCTAGAAGAAGAGAATAAGAAGTTGAAAGCTACTGTAACTGAGCTGGAGAAGAAGCTTGACGAATCAAAGACAGAATGTCAAGAAAAAGAATTGCAGCTAGTGTGTCAAAAGAAGAAAGAAAAAGAACTGGTAATGGCAGTACAAAGGTATGAATATTTCATTGGTCACTGGAATAAGACTATTGTTCTGCGCGGAATATCGAAGGTAGTGCAGGTATCAAATTCCATTGCCATGTCTAAACTTCTGCACTACACATTACAATACACTTGGGATATGTCTACAACAACCCTTCTTAACGTCTTCTTCTTTTGGCACAGCCATAAACACAGAATGAAAGAAATACAGGCAAAATCAGGATGGTATATTTTGCAAAATAAACCTTATTGCATTACCTGGGGTTTAAGAATTGTTTCCAGTCTGTAACCCCCTTCAAATGTGCCCTCCCCCTCCCTGGGAGTCATATGGACCCCATTAAAAATGGGTGGTCTAGAATATGATATAGCAGCGCTTTTTAAAAAAAAATGTGCCCAGGATACAATCGCTTTTCATGAAGGAAAAGTGAAAATATTTTGTTGAGTATAACTGCTTGATAGCTAAAAGAGTTCAGATCTACTAACTTAATATATGCTCAGTTAAAAAGCAAAGTATGCTGCTTATGTGCCATCCCATTGTGCTTAAAGCACTCTCTGGTTGGTTAACAATTTTAATTATGCAGGCTACACATTGCCCCCCCCCCCCGCACGCACACACACAAGTATGAAGGGTACTCAATTTACCAACCTCAGAAAGATGGAAGGCTGATTGGACCTCAAGATGTCGGCTACTTGGGACTGAACCCAGGTTGTGAGCAAAGTTTTGGCTGCAGTTCTTCAGTTTAACGACTACACCATGAGGCTTCTCCTTAACTAGAATAAGAGCCATATATATTGGCAGATTATGCATAGAATCTGTGTCATGCAAAGCTGGTATTTGGCCATGTCACTTTAGGGTGGGGATTTTGGGGTGCTTCGGATGCTATTTCTGCCCCTACTGCCATAAATTGGGGCATGTAAAAGCAGTTGTCAGACTAATTGTCATTTCAAAAATAACAAATGAGAAGACCAATGGGAACAGCACACATAGTTGGTTAGTAACCACAGACAATATCTTTCTTATTTATTTATTTATTTATTTATTTATTTATTTATTTATTTATTTATTTATTTATTTATTGGATTTTTATACCACCCATCTGGCAACGAGGCCACTCTGGCTGGTTAACAGTAATTAATACAATGCAATACAAAGTAAACACATATACTGTAGTTCATACAATAAAAGAATCTACTAGTACTTTCACGTGAACAGGTCCATTCAGAGGAGCTTGGTGAGATGCCAAATGGCCATAGGACAAAGTCCCCTACTTTCCCCTTTCATTCCAGCTAAATATTTTGTACTCCCTAACCTTGGTGGAAGTTGATCAGAATGGGAGCATCCTCCACCCCCTGATAACAATTTGCAGAGGTGTAGACATGTCAGTCTGTTACCATAAAAAGAACAGAAGCACCTAACACCTCAAAGGCAAGAAAGCATATTCTGGTGTAATTGGTACATTGTCAAGGTGGAATGGAAGTGTCATTTAGTTGTCAAAAACGAGAACGGAATGGGCAGTTCCATTCTGGTTCACTGGAAGAAGCAATATAATCTGATGATAAGAAGTTAGTGGCAGAATTGTGAGGAAGACCAAGATAAGAAATTGCAAAGTACTTTGGAGATAACTACAGTAGTTGTATGTAATTCATATACTCATACAAAAACAAGCAAATATTTGCAGGAGTTTGTTGCATGGAGAGTTTTCTCTCACGCTGCATGCATACTTTACAAAGGAACAGAAGGTTGGCGATTTCTACCAAGCAAATGTTAAATTGGGCATGTCCAAACTTCGGCCCTCCAGATGTTTTGGACCACAACTCCCAGAGCCCTTTGTCATTGGCAATCTAAGCTTAGAATTCTGGGGATTGTGGTCCAAAACATCAGGAGGGCCGAAGTTTGGAGATGCCTGTGTTAAAGGAAGCAGTGTCACTACTGCCTGGACTAAATTCTTTGGGATGAGGTAGATGTGACAAGAAAAAAATGAAACAACTGAATCTTGAAGAGCAGAGTATGCCAGAGCAATAAAGTGAAAATATGAACTGCTCACCTTTTGAAAGGGATGGAGCCTTGGGAAAGTCTAGCCCCCAGTCACATGGAGATCTGGGGTATTTGGAAGTTACTTAATAAGCTACTGACTGGAACTGGCAGAATCAAGGTATACCTAAGAAAATGGGGGTGGTGGTGTACCAACTGTGTCCTCTACAAGTGCAGAGAAAAATACGCTTCATGCCTGCACGTGGGCCCCTTAGTGTGTATCAAGGAAGACTTGATGTTAGTTGCCTCAAACTTTCTTGATGTTGCCCACTGTTGGATGAACATTATCTAATATATTTATTCATTGTACTGTGGTGCTTCTGACATGGAACAAGGAAAGAAGCCAATCTAAGACCAAGACCAGTGGCTCCTTTAAGGCTAACAAGTTTTATTTGGACGCATAATATTATGCCGGATTGTTGAAGAGAATTGTTTCATAAGAATGTTTTTTTTTAAAAAAAAGAGAGCGATTAGAAGAACTTGCCAAGTGGTTATGCAATAAAGGGAAACAACCATGAAGTCCTTTTGGAATTTAATTTCCAGTCCTCTTAATGTTGGGACCCTCTTTTGCTGAAAGACCCATGCCGCAGACACTTTGTTCAGATGATGAAAAGTTTGGTATGTAGTATGATTAGCCAAATCTCGGGAGTGCATTGTTTCCATCTTACATCTGGTACCTCTTGTATTTGTGAATATATAATTCGTCAGGCTGACTTTGTGCAGTCCTGAAAGTCTACAGATACTTGAAGCAAAGCCTTGTTTCTAAAATTAAACAACAATTGTCATTGTCATCATTTGTGTTTTTATTTTTGAAAGGTGATGGAAACAATTGGAAAGTAAAGTGTGATTCTTCCCTGCTCTGGGACATTTCTATGTCATCAAGTGGATAGGTTAGATCTGTGGGTGTAGTATAAACATTTTCAGGGAAGAATAAATCCTACATTGAGATAAAGGAAGTGGAGACTGTAGTCACTCAGAATCCCATGTCGATTTGAACTTGCTTCTTACATATTCTAGGATTTCAAAGAGAACGCACTGAATTTTGTCCATGACCAAGCAGTCCTCTGTTAGCTATCTGTCTTGACTCTCTGCTTGTGTAATGACATACAACATACTATATCTTTATATTGTAACC
Source organism: Phrynocephalus guinanensis (assembly GCA_037367245.1). Classification (NCBI taxonomy): domain Eukaryota; kingdom Metazoa; phylum Chordata; class Lepidosauria; order Squamata; family Agamidae; genus Phrynocephalus; species Phrynocephalus guinanensis. The sequence continues at coordinate 121,689,829 of CM074733.1, forward strand.
ACATGGGTGTGGATTTTAATGAAGATATATCAGGGAATATCAGGTATTTTAGAAATAAAACCAAATGGCAAAACAGATCAGAAATTCACCCTTGCCATTTTCAGTCATGGAGAAAAAAGGAAGCCATGGCCAGTCCTAAAGAGAAAATGTGCTTTTGGTATCTCATCATATAAACTAGATAACTATTGGGGGTGGGAACAGGCCTGTAAACATCCATCCATATAATATGGCTGTGCACAATAAAATAACCTTATGTGTCTCCTTTTTTCCTATCCAAACCCAGAATTCAATTCAAAGGAAGGTGTGCTGGGAACCAGCCATTTGTTTTTGTTTTTTTCACTGCCAGGGAGCACACCAAAAACTTAAATCCGGATGCCATCTTAACATATACATAGCACCTTTGATACAGTAATCTCCCATTTATTGTGGGAGTTAGGAACCCGATCTGACCCACAATAAAGGGAAATCCACATGTGGATGCTGGGTCGGGTTGGTACTGGGTGGCCTGTTTGGGGCCTCCTGCAGGTGCCAGAGCAGTGCCAGGCCTGGGGTAAGGGTAAGAGGCCCCAAACAGGCCCACACAGTTTGCCCCAGGAGCCCTTGCCTTCATATACTGCGGTCCCGCAATATACCAGGACTGCATTATATGAACCGCAATATAGCGGGGGGGTGGACTGTATATATAGCGGGATCATAATCACTCTCTTACAAAAAAACATGCATTCAAAATCCCCAAGACCTTCTTAAATACTTGAAAGCTTTAAGGGAATGCTATTGTTAATCTCCGCACATGTCCAGATGAAAAACTTACCATGATACATATTCCTTACCAAAATCAACAGAGCACACATTTTCAGCTGGAAATGTACGTTTCTCTTCCTCTGCTTGGTATCTCTGGGTTACTAGGATAATCTCAAAAACACGATTAAGGAATGTGCTTTTCCATATCTTTGAGTAAACAGAATGAGAATATTGTGGAATAAAGTTGGTGGTTGTCTGTTCCTCTCCCTACCAAGTGGGGAACAAAGAGATAGTTGTTCTCTCCCCCCCCCCCAGTGAGTACAACGATGCACGTGCCTAATTGGCAGTAAGTATCTCTGAAGATCTCTGAAGATAAAGCATCTTAAACTTTTCAGCACAACTTAGAGCTAGTATAGCCACATGAAAGGATGCACAAAATGAAATGGAGGTAGGGGGCCTCTTTCACTTTTATTGGAAACAGGAAGAAACTGCTATTGTTTGGCATTTCCAAAATTAGTCACAAAAGACAAGCCGTGCCTATTTGTAAAACCTGGTTTGTGAAACTAGGCTGAAGGCTGCCAGCAGGAAATGATTGGGAATCTGAGCTGAGAAGTTCCTGCACTGTGAAGTATTTGGATTAGATGATCCTTAGATTCCTTCCTTCTCTGTGGTGCTGTGACAACCCTAGTTAGCAGTTCAGATAGAGGCTAGACCAACAGAAGTAGAGTGCATGCAGATCAAGACAAGTAATACTACCTCTTCATTCCTCATTTTTGGACCTCTCTAATTCTCAAAGCCACAGTTTAACAAGGATGCTGATAGAAACATGTCCAGAGGAAGGTAACTGAAATAGCTGAAAACAGTCTTGGAGGGTGGGGGGACAACTCACTTTTGGTTTCAAATAGAGATTGGATGAGCCTTGGTGGAGATGTTTTAGCTGTGAGCTCCTGTATTGCCAACGCTTTAGATAAGATGAACCATGGGCTCCTTCCATTTCTGTGAGTGTGTTGTAATGGGAAGCTCACTCAAGGCTTAATGAACATGTATCCCGTTTTCCCCCATTTAAAAAGGGACACTAGATAATTGGAAAGCCCGCTGCTAATCCCAGGCCTGGGACTATTTCCATTGCCTCAGGCAACCCAGTTTGCCAACCTGATTTCCAATATCCAGCAAGTTGCATTATAACACCTAGGCAGATAGCCTCTCTAGGTTGTTATCTTGATCCTGTAAACGGGTGTATATCCAAGGGGTGTGCATCCTTGTGTCTTTTGTCATGATTAGGTTAGTGTTCACAAAACAATTCTTTTTCAGGTGGCTCTTTCAAGCCGAATGCGATTAAAACCCTGGCCACATTCTCGTGTAGCTCTGCAAGTCAAGATTTAGCCTTATCTTCACAGACCTTTAGCACTATGTGCACATGGCTTGGCTTGCCCTCGCTGAGGCTCATGCGCATAGCCCATAAATCCTAGCTTAACATAACATTTGAACAGTGCCGCCTGAGCATGAATTATCCATGGACCTTTTCCAGGGGGTGAATCTGTGAATGGAATCTTTGGCGGTGGTTTGGGCAGAATGTGTTTTTGTTTACAGAGTCTTGTCGAAATGCAATTTTCTGAATGCCAGGCGCTGCGCAGTGTTTGCCTCTGAAGAGACGGCTCGCGGTTTCTGATTTCCTTCCTTTATTTTCCATGCCTGCTTAAATCTTAAACGACAGCCTGCAGCAGAAAGTCGAAAAATGCCTGGAAGATGGCGTCCGCCTCCCAATGTTGGACGCAAAACAACTCCAGAGTGAAAACGAACGCCTCCGAGAGCAAAATGACAAAGCCAGCAAGGTCAGTGAATTAAATGGGCTAGATGACCCCCGGGTGTATCAGGCATCGTTTCAGCACTCCGCCAGATGGCTATTCTTATACCTGTTGCTGCAGTTGTTTCCAAATGTGTTGCCAACTGCCACCAGTGAAACACTGCAGGGCAGTCAAGCAAGGAGAAGAACGTCCAAAAATAGATCGGTAGCCGTGGGCATTGGAGCCACTACTAGATAGCCATGCACTTGCTGAATCATGTGTTGCCCACCATGAGAGCTGCCAGTGCACATTCTCTTACATGACACTGACCCCTGCCTCTGTGTTGGAGAACTGAAATCTTCTGGGCATCCTTACATTTCCGCCCTCCCTCCATTGCCTTTCTGCACCACTAGGAGTGTGTGCCCATGAATGGTCTCAAGAGCCTCTGTGTGTTGCTAGTTCCAGTTCTCGTGCTAAGATTTTATAGCAGCATGTGTGTTTTTCTAAAGTGGTGCGTGTCCTTCGCACGCACTATAAAGTCCTCCCCTCCCAAAAAAAAAAGTAAATGGAAAGTTATCACATTCTTGACAGATTCATAAGCGATATGAATAAGAACGTTGTGTTGTATTTTTCTTTTTCTAACAGGTCATAGACAATCAACATAATCAAATTGCACAGATGACTTTAGAAATTCAGGTAAGGAACTGTAGTTCCCAGATATTACCTTACGTTCCTTGCTATTCATGAATATGCATCACCCTCCTTAAAAACTGTCCTAGGGGATAAAATAGATACATTAATATGGAAAAGGCAAAAGATTTATACGATCTGAAGAGAAACTAGAGTATAATATAGAAATGGATAGATAAAATCTTCTGGCATCCCATAACATGTCTAGGAATTAAAAAGAGAGTTATACTTATTAGTTACTTTCCTTGTGGGAAACTTCAATCCACATCTCTAGCTATATTCTTACTGTGCTTTCATATAGTAGTTGAACCACATAGGGAATGAAATAGATAAATTAATATGGAAATGCATAGATAAAATATTTTTGCAACCCATGCCATATCTAGGAGTAGATGAAGCTATACCTTTTGTTTCACCCCCTTAAAAAATTCAAATCCTTTCTACTGCATTTACAGAGAAGTCTTCAAAAGACATTCTTGTCATAAATAAAATGGAATTTTTAGCCCTCTACATACAGCTATTCCCAGCACAGTGAGACTCGTGTACTTTCTTCCCGTGTACCCTTTACAAGTATCTTGGGGAAAAAGAGGTGTCTGCTTTAATTAAGTGCCAGAAATATGGCTGAATACACAGTGATCCAGCCAGGGTTTTAAGCACTGTACACTTCTTTCTTGCGTAGTATCTTGTACAGTGTTCTTCAGTTCTGTGCTGTCAAGTCAGTTCTGCGCTTCAGTGACCCTTTTCAAGGTATCTAGGTAGAGAGTGCTCAGAAGTAGTTTACCATACCATGACCATGTCCAAGGCCGTGCAGGCTGGCTCCTCTGGGATGCACAGTGGGGAATTTGAACTCCCAACCTCTGCCTCCACAGCCAGGTAGCTGATTCACTGAGCTACCCATCCAGCCATCTCGATACATTTGAATCTGGCTTCTAGTCTGGCCTGCTTTCATAGCCCATTTGTTTTAGGCATAGATGTATTAGCCAGTGACAGCTCACTGCCAGAACTCATACCCCTATGAACTCTTCCGAAATTTAATGTTGTTCAGATCTGTAGCCTGCTTTGCGGCTCTGAATCAGCTCGGTTAACATGCAGCGTTCCTCAGTTAGGTTTAGCATGGTGAAGGAGGCGGTACCTTGTGACAAAACAACAGACCATCCCTTCCAGCTTAGAAATGAGAGGCTGTGGACAGGGATCATCCCAGCAGCTCTGGCATCCCTTCCTGTTTCAGTCCTGTGCTTAAGATTAAGGCTTGTGTATCTTGGGAGCTGTGCAAGCCAGTCCCCAAAGCAGAAGCAGCCCGTCTTTTCTTGGTCCGAGGGCATTCTGGTTGCTGTGCAGTGTCCATCTTCCCCTGAGCCTGTCTATGCCCAGCTTCCATTCTCAGCAGTGCAGCATGGAGGGTCTGTTCTACTGCTGTTTGGGCTGAGGAGCCCTGAGCCTTGCTGCCAAGTGAGTTAGACAGAAGGACTTGTTTCCATCAACAGAGCAGAGACCTTGGTGGCACCATATTTGGCGTGGGCAGACGAGCCTTAGCTCTGGGCATAAATAAAGGTACAGTGCCGATTCTGGGTTGGAGCTGCTGGATTGTCTGTGCAGCCTGTTTAAAGCAGGTATTCTTGTTTTACCCTCTAGTCTATGCAAGAGAAACTACTGCAGGAAAAACGGACAGTTCCGAAGCAGAAAAACGAACTGGAAGAAAAGGATCTGAGTATACAGAAGTATCTGCTTGAAGTAAGCTTTTGCATTTGCATGCTCCAGATTGAATGTACACCAGGCTGAACGCATGGAGACCCTGCACACATACAGAGATATGTCAGAGCTTTGAGCCTAGAAGGAAGGTGCCACCTATGGAGGATCCAGAAATTTCTGAACATGGGATTCCTCCCCCCCCCCAGATCTTGTGAAGTTGAACACTTCTGTTTTCAAGAATTGTTCAGCGAGATCTGAGTGCTTCATTGGCTTTCAGCCACGGCTGTGACACAAAGAGGAGAGAAATACCTAGTGTGTAAATATCATAAATACCTTGTTGCATGCACAATTCGCACACAGTGAGTGGTATAGGTGTGTTGCTTAAGGTTTAATAAGGATCTTATTTTTATTGGGTTTGGACTTGTGAAGCTGGGCTTTGTAAGGGGACTTTCCTGCCCCTCCCCATACCAGTCCCTCCAGAACCCCCAACATACAGGTTTAAGGATCCACCAGAATGGAGTAGCAAATGTGATATCTGAAAACTTAGAGGAGATACCAGATGTAACTGCAGTGCTAAACTTTCCTGGTGTGGATTGGACTACATCAGGCAAAGTGAGGTCACTTTGAAGGGCAGTATGTCGTTTAGGGCAGTGGTCCCCAACCCCCGGGCCGCGGACCGGTGCCGGGCCGCGGACCGGTCGGCACCGGGCCGCCTGGGGAGGCCGGGGAGGCTCCTCCCCTTTTCCTCCGCCACCCTCCTCCTCCTCCTCTTCTCTCCCCGCGGGCGGCCGGTGGAGGAGGAAGGCTGGAGGAGCGCAGGAGGAGCTGCCGTCGCCGCCTTTGCCTTTACCTTCCTCCTCTGCCCGCTGGCGGCGGCGGCGGCGGCGCATCCTCCTCCTCCTCCTCCTACGCCCTCCTCCTCCTCACCCTCCACCAGCAGCAGCAGCAGCAGGAAGCTGGGGGCCGGGCACGCGGGGGCCGGCGGGGAGGAGGGGGCGCACGCGGGAGTCGCTGGCGAGCCCCCCCACGCGCGCGGCACCGCCGCCGCAGCGTGGTGGCCCCCTCGGTCGGAAGAGGAGGTGGGTGCCCCTCCTCCTCCTCCTCCTCCTCCCCAGGGCGCGTGCCCTTTGGCCCCTCCCTGCGGCCGTGCTCCAGGGCGGAACCCCCCCTGCTGCCGCCGCCGCTGGACTGCGCCTGTGTTGGGGGGGGTCGCGGGCCGGCCTGGGTGTTTTCGCCGCCGCCACGACCCCCCCCGCGGTCACCGCCGCCCCTGCGACCCCCCGCCGCAATCGCCCCAGCTGCTGCTGCTGCTCCTCCGGCGGCGGCGGCGGGAGGAGGAGGAGGAGGAAGAGGTGCTACCGCCCTCGTTGCAGCCCCTTCGGGGCGGGCTGGGTTCCGCCAGTCCCCAGCGGCCGCCTCGCCGCCTCCCCGGGAGAGCGGACAAGTTCCAGCAGCAGGTGAGAGAGGCGGCGGCGGCGGCGGGAGGCGCTCGGGCTCCCCCTTCTCGGCCCGGAGACCCGGCGGGAGGGGGGGCAAGTCTTGGTGGCGGGGGAGGGCGCGTGCGGCGCGGGGTGAGCTTTGCCCGCCTCCCTGAGAGGTGGCCAGGGGTGTGTGTGTGTGTGTGTGTGTGTGTGTGTGTGTGTCGGGGGAGGGCTGAAGAAAGGACACTGGCTTCTCCGGGGGGCACGCGGGGACGCCACCCCCCCCACCGGCCTCCCTCCCCTCCCCCCTCCCACTCGCCCGCCCGAAGGCCGCAGCCGGAGGTGGGCGGCGGCGGCGGCCGAACCCGGGCGGCTGCCGTGGCCGCTGCGGCCCCCGACAGGAGGAGGAGGCGTGGGCCCGCCCGCCCAGGAGCCCCACGCTCCCCCCACCCCGCCCGTGCGCGCGCGGGGGCGAGCGGCACGCCCGATGCCCCCAGCCGGCGAGCGCCGCCGCCGCTCCCGTGGCCCCCCTGCAAGGCACATGCTCCAAGCCCCCCCGCCTCCCCTCCTCCCTCCCCCCCATCCCCCGCCCCCCCACACCCTCCCCTTCCCCCCCCCGCCCAACCCCCCTGCACCTCCCATCTCCCCCCCTCCCCACCCCCAGCCCCGGGCCACGGAAAATCATCAAACATTTACCGGTCCGTGGGGACAAAAAGGTTGGGGAGCACTGGTTTAGGGCAACCGGCCACACTGCACCTCAAGTGACCTTGTTTGGTCCTTTCCCCCCTTTAAACAGAAAAAAGGGAATAAAATGGGATGGAAATCCACCTCCTTGTCTCCTCCTCTGGGCTTTGTTTGAGGTAATTCACAAACTTGGGAAGTTGAAAGTTCCCTTCCACTCCCTCTCAAGATGGTGACCAGAAAAGGCAACACAAACCACTCAGCTAAACTGCCCAGGCTTTCTTGGCGTGGATGATTTGCAGGAGGGGCCAATTTGTGTTGTGGGGTGGGCCCTTCCCAACACTGTGAGCCACCATGACCCTTCAGTGCTCAGGGGAGTTAGGAAGAACCACATGGTTGCTTGCTTGAGCCTACACTCCAGCCTTGCCAGGTAGGAATGCCAAAAGACCTACAGAGTGGGAAGGATCCTGATAAAAGGCACCTTCTTTAGTACCACCAACCTCCATCTTCTCAAACTAACCAAACAGATGGATTTTTTAGTTATTTGATGAAAGGTGTTGCAAAAGAAGATAAAGTTTCAAAAACAGATTCAGAACTTCAAAGAAAATCAAAATGTGTGAAGCAAAACCCTATCCAAAACCTAAGAGGCTAAGCAATTCTAGAATAGTTGCCACAGAAAACAAGAAAACTATGCGACATGAATACGTATACAATAATACAATAGGAGTGTAGTTCCCGTGCACATGCTGAGTGCTACATCAAAATACTCAGAGCTATTTTTATACCCCTCATCCACCATTTTTGATATTTCAGTGCAATCCCTTCAATCAGATCCCAAGTTACTCTGACTGCTATAGAAGGGAATAACGTATATTGAAAGTAACTTTGTTCACTTGGTTTCGCCACCCCTACCCCTGTTAGATTCAGCTAAATCCAACTTATCTGTATTACCTGGCAAAGAGCTTTTTTGACCTTGGTTCATCACCAGATGATATCCATTGTCAAGTTGTCTCCAACTTGGGCAGTTATTTCCCTTCCCCTTTTGTCTGACACAAGACAACAAGCCTAGGTTTTTACAGGGCAACTGAAACTCATTAATCCCTCTTCTGTCAGTTTCCTCACACTCCCCCGTGGAAGGAAAGAGAGCGAGAGGAAGCCTTCTGATTTTGTTTTTTGCTTTTCCCCCGCTAAGGAGCCTATTGCATCCATGGAACCTTACAAGGCTATTTTTTTAAATTAAAAAAAATTGCCGCTGGCCTTTCCTCCTCCATAAGGAGTAGAGGAAGCTTTCAGTTCCACAAGATTATGAGGCAGCTTAAGCAAAGAAACAGCTGAAGGCCTCCAGTTGGGTTCATTCCCAGCAATTGCACATACTGGAACCAAACCAAAGCAAATCAATCCTACCCACATCAAAGCAACAGCAACTCACCCCAGAATGGGAGCGCAAAAGGTCTGTGTAGGCATGAGGAATGAGCTGGCTTGCAACACTCCATAGGTCATGTGGTTGCCAGGAAGAGGAGCAAGCCAGCCAGTCCCCAGAGCAGATAGAACCAAATCACACAGGCAAATTCCTATCTAGTTGCGCCAGCCTTCCATGATCAGAACCACTGGGCTGACAGAAGGCAGATTCTGGATACAACTGACAATCATATATAAAATAACTATTGTCATCTCAACATTCTTCTGTCTTTTTGGAATGTCCCCCCCACACACACACACATATTTACATACGAATGATATCCATATGTAAATTTGTTTTCCAAAGGTCCATAGATCTATAAATGTGGGGTTTCTGCAGCATTTGTTGATTTATAGTTTGTGTTGTAGGGAAGATTTTATGGGATCAATTAAATCTGTTTTAGATGATAAAAATGTTCTGTATTGTGCATACATATTTGAGAGGTCTTTAGCTAGTAAGCCTTATAACAAATGTCAACATGGTTCCCTGGATCAATGCAAAGTCCACCACTTTTAAGTTTCTGTTTCTGGCAGTTATTTGCCGGAAGCTTCTGGAAGGACAGAAGGACTCAGTTGTATATGGTTTCTGAGCATGGGATTCCTTTGAACTTAAATTATGTCTGACCCCCTGGTTCAACATATCTGTTCTGACTTATCAACATGCTATTAGATTTTTTTTCTCATGAGATGCTAAAATAATGTATTTTTTCCCTTGTATACATTTTAATGAAGAAGCAAAGACTTGCGGAAGAAAATGCATCTTTGAAGGAACAGATTCATCGGATGGAACAGTCTAGGCAGCCCTTGACAGACAAACTTCCTGTGGCTGACCAGTTGTTCAAGGAAATGTCTCATTGTTTGTTTGACTTGAAAGCACTTTGCAGTATTCTTACTCATAGAGCTCAGGGGAAGGAGCCTAACGTGTCATTGTTGCTGGGAATCAGATGTAAGTGAAGAAAGATGCATACTATGTTTTTTTTCTACACTGGGAAGATGTATCTATATAAATGAAATGGGGGGCTGGGGGAAAGCAAAGGAAAAGGAAGCAGCAGATTGATTGATTTACAATTTTAGTTGTGTTGTGGAAACCACATGGGATGTTTTCCTGATGGGTAATTGTCAACATCAAGGATTGTTGTTTCACTTAAGTCTTTAATTTGTTTTTTCTTACCTAAGGAGAGCAGCAAAACAAAGGAGGCAGAATGCAATTGTCAGGGAGTGCCTCTGTTTTTCTGTTTTTCTTTTTGTGGCAATAAAACAAATTCTACAGTACACTAAGGACTAGCGAGTTATTACAGAATATGTTTGTGTGGACTTTTGCTCACTCTGGTAGCTCCATACAGTTCATCTTAATACATCGAGCTCAGCAGCATCCACTTTTGGACTAAAATGTCTTAATAGTTCTATCCTTATTGCATTACTGGCTTTTAGAAACCAGTTTGAAAGCATAAAATTCTTTGTCATCCCATGAGTTTCTTTTAAGAGACCATTTCAAGAGTACTTGAGTAGGGAAAAGAGCCACATGTTCGTCCTTTTCCCCCCCAGAACCTCCAAATACAGTTATACCTTCGTTTATGAGCATAATCCATTCTGGAAACCTGCTTTTAAACCAAAACACTCTTATAACAAAGCAGAATTCCCTATAAGAAATAATGGGGTCCCATAGGCCATGTACTGTGCATACAAATGCCCAAACTCACTAAAGAATTTGGCTAGAAGTACACGTCCACACCATGGTTTAGGTACCTGGCTGCAGAATCTGCTCTGCTTGGGACTAACAACAGGATTTTGCTATTGTGTTTTAAAGGTGACAATAATAAAGTACAATTTGTAGCCCCATACCCACTTATTTGTAACCATATACCCAAAAATAACAAAGATTGTTGAAAATAACTTAAATAAAAATATAAATACTGTATAAAGAAAAATAAAACAAACCCCTAACCTGCACTCTCCTTTGAAAATCTTTGTGGCTTGTCGAAGGGAGACTTCTCTTCCTCTCCCCCCCCCTTGCTTTTGAGGCATGCCTGAGATGGAACATTCCAGACAACCACCCACAATCCAGAAGTGGGGGAGAGCCACCATTGGCTCACTTGTGATCATGTGACCTGATCCAGTGCTTGTATATCAAGACATTGGTTGTTGATCAAGGCAAAATTTAGAAGAAATGTTCACTTGTCTTGCAAAACACTTAAACCGAGACAATCTTAAACCATGGTATTCTTATATAGGCATTGGCTGGAATATTTAATTCAGAATTAGGTGTGTCAAACTATTTACCTTCATATGTTTGAGTGCTAACTCTCTCTCCCTCCCCCCTCTCTTTCTTTCTCTCTCTCTCTTGAATAACAGCATTGAACTGTTCATCTGAAGACGAGAACTACCACAGTACAGAAACTCTCTCAAAGAAACTCTCAGAAGTTTGTCAGTTGCGAAAGGATATTGATGAATTGAGGACTATATTATCAGACTGTTATGCTCAGGATATGGGAGAAAATTGCATTACACAATGATAAAAGGTTCGGCCTCACAACACCAATGACTAAGTTATTAAATGCTGCTCTGGTTTTTGTTCCACCTGTATTTGTTACGGAACTGTACTGGACAACCCTTCCTCTGTGCCAGATCAAGAGAGTTTCAAATACTGAAGTGTGTTTTATGCAAGCAAGACCGTCAAAGAGAAAAAAAAAAGAGAGAGAGAAATTATGCTGCAAGAGAAATCTGATTTTGTCAAAACTACTGAATGTAGGTCAAAACTGTGAAGAAGGTCTTTTTATTGAACATACTGGATTTGGATTCCTCGCTTGGACCCCCGAAAACAACAGCCATATTTTCTAGCTTTTAAAAATAGTATGTCAGAAGAGGGCACTCTAGTACAGCTGATTTGTTTTCCCTCTTTTAGCGGAACAGAAATAGCAACAAGGAGACTTGTTAGGAAAAATGCCTATGTACCTATAGTCGTTGAAATTATGGACAGCAGTGCAGAAGCTTACACAGACATGTTGACTGTGAGTAGACATTGATATGACTTTGGCACATTATGTGATCGTCCCACAGTGCCTCCCTTATCGACAAGCTAAGCTTTGTTATACTCAATAGTTGATGGCCCATGCTCAGCTCCGGGCAAGGATGAAAATAAGCTTCCATGTGACATTTCAGGTAGTACATAACAAGTTCTCAGAGGATTTAGAATCATTCTGTAGTTCTCTGTTTGAAAATATTAATTTTGCGGTGAAGTTCATTTGTCTCCAGAGTCCATAAAGACAAGAAAGCATGGAAAACAAGAAAACATACATTACTAAAGTACAATAGAGTGTTGCATGTTGATAGTACCTAGCTATATGACATTTTGAATTTGTTCAGGGCCTCACTCCAGCACTCATCAGGATGGCTAAAGGCCTGGAGGAAATATAGTTTCTTCATAAGGCTTGAAAGCAGCAGATCCTGACAGATTGTTACTGTAGATGTGTCCCAGAATTAGGAATCATACAAAAGCCCTATTCAGGCCTAGAGTCCCTCATTACTGCTTGGGAGTGTTCTGGGAAATTGGATAGGAGCCTAAAGCTTTTCTGGGGGTATTGTTTGGGAGAGCTTCAGAAGTCATTTGTGCCAGTTGACGGACCAGGCTGGTATATTTTGTGTTTAAACACACATGTGTCCTCTTGACAAAGCCAAGTTCACTGTTGCTCTATTCTGACAATCACTAGAAGCTGAACATTTCCTTTCAAAAAGAGAGAGAGAGAGAGAGAGAGAGAGAGAGAGAGAGAGAGAGAGAGAGAGAGAGAGAGAGAGAGAGAGAGAGAGAGAGAGAGAGAGAGAGAGAGAGAACTGGGCACATCTTACTTCTTTGTCATTAAAGATATCCATGATGTGTGGGAGGCATTAGATTTGGTTTGCCAACAGTTACTGCTGAAAGACAGCAAGGGTTTGAATGGAATGAGTTTGCCCTTTTCAATTTTATATGTTAATATCCTTCTTAAGCTGTTTTAAAAGAAGGTGAATTTTACATTGATTTCCCACCACCACCAGATTTTGTGGGAGCTGTGTTAAATATAATTTGTAAATGGTTGTAATTATTTTTCAAAAAAAAATCTGGTCATTTATTTCAAAGTTATATTTATTTAAATAGATGTTTCTTGTTAATAGCCTTCTGTGGAAATGAGTTTAATTTTGATCTTAACTACTGCTCAGTATTTTCAAATGCACAATTGTAAGTATTAATTGGAGCAACTTTGATCAGCATGAAAGTGCTTGGTTTTCTACCATGAAGTAAATACAGTAGTTTGAATTTAAAATATTAAGAATGCCATCCTAAACCCACTTACAATAGGTTGCTGATTTGTTTGTTTCTATTCAGATTAGGTCTTGAATTGTCAGAAGTACTTCTAGTTGATTTACCTTTTTAAAAAAATGACCATGAAAGTGTGGGATAACTTCCATGTTTAGGCATTTGAAAAAGGCGAGTTTCATTTTAAACCATTTCCCCAATGTTATATTTTGCTTGATTCTGTGTTGACCTACATATGGCACTTGTTTCAATATAGAATTAAAATAGAACTAGTTATTGTAAATTATAGTTTTTGGACAAAGAAATGGCAAGAAAAATCAAGCATAGGCTTCAGATGTATTTTAGGTTCTTTCTTTTGTCAATACTTTCATCAGTGATGGAAGATCATGAAGTCAAAAATTAGGATGATGAGGATTTGCAAAGCACTTAAGTATCAGGTTGCACCAACATTTTAGCTCTGTAAAATAAAGGGCAGTGAGTCTTGGATCAGGTTGGAGGTGTGAAACACCCATTGTCCCATGTTCAGTTCTATTCTTCTGCACCAGTTACTCTTCTAGAGCTGAAGAGCTTGGATGCCTTTTTTTAAAAAAAAATCCTGTCTGAAAGGCTGTCTAAAATATTAAATACTGATACAGAAAAGATAATTACATGTAGTTAACCTGCACCTAGTAAGGCTTGTTATATCGGGATATTGGCCAGAATCCTCCTGCTTAGCATAAGTCGCAGCTTTTAGTCTGTTCCTCCCTGGTAAGCAAATGGGGTGAAGGCATGCACTCTTCTAAAGGATCACTGTGACTTTGTTTCACAGGGAAGAACGGACCTAACATTATGGTTTAGCTTGGCTAAGGATCAGGATTTTACCCATTTTGAAACTGAATTGAGGACATGGATCATTTTTACAATGTTTTGTAGAGCCCATTGAAAGGGGGGGGGAATCACCAAAATGAATTAAAGGGGACAGTGATGTTTGTGTAAACATTGTCCCTAACACTTTTTCACCTCACTCTTACTTTGATCTTCTCTGATATTTTCGGAGACCTCCTCCTGATATTTTAAAATTCATTTATTTAGTTAAAATTCTCCCCATTTCAGATGCCCCTCGTTATTTATTTTAACTTATTTAAATAGCAACATTTTAAAAGTAAATGTAATGGCACTATCATACACTCCTTGGCATTTTATGGTCATTCTGCCCTTGCAACTGGAGAGCCATGACACAAGAAAAAGATCAAAATCTGCTGTCGGATAATTTTAAAATTCTCTCATTAATGAAAATGATAGAGAGAGATAGAGAGTTTCTATTTTACTAGTTAGTCCATTAAACGTTAATCAATATACTTGCTCTTCTTTAATGTGTATGCATGTGAGGACATACATGTTCAACCTCTGTTGAGCAGTTTCCTAAGAATAAAAGCAACACTCCATATTTTAGGAGGGTTTCTAATAGCTCTTGTCAGGTTCCCCACTCACATGCACGTTCAGTGAAAGTCTGAAGGAAATGCAGCCATGTTATTTACTTATTGGCCACAACCTCCGGCAGGCCACCTTCAGTGGCCACACATGTTCTGGTTGGCCACGTTCTCACTCTATTGTGTGCAGCCAGGCTCCAGTCCCTGTGCCAGTGACACCAGCAGGTGCTACTAGTGGTTGCAATCCCACTTCCCCTGTTATTTATGCATTCATAAATCCATTGCAGTTATTTGATCCATGATGTTCCTTACATTGTGAGTGAACTAGCAAACAGATGTTTGGCCAGTGATCTGTTAGGAAGGAGATAAAGTTGTGCTAAGGAACCACTCCCAAGCAGTTAATTGATTGTATCAGAGCTGAAAGTACCAGACACCAGTTTGGAGGTACATGTGGAAGTTCCTAGATCCAGCAGGGTTGACCATGATCATGTCTTTGGTTGTGAGCTGAGAGGTCATTGAAACAGCTGTCACTCCTGCAAGGTATCTAAGGTATAGAAAATGACTAGTACTGTATTTGAAAGGAAGTGCCTGTTTGTTGATGGCTAGATGGATCTGTCTCAGTCAAGTCAAGTTGCTGAAAGATAAATGGTAGCCAAAGATCAAAGTGACATGAACAAAAGTTAAGAAGCCATAAGGATACAGTATTATTTTATTGAGACTAATGTTTTTAAAGCAGGGTCTGCTGTTTGAGTAGCTAACGAACTTAGCAGTTTACAAAGGATTTTAAATTATTTCAAATTTATGTAAGATGTGCATGGATATTTTCAGCTAATATATGTGTGGTCTCATTCAACGCATTTTACGAGAAGTGGTGGACTAATACTAGCATTGAAGAGAAATAGTTAACAATGGTGTTACTTAGTAGACTGATTCAGTCATGACAACTTTTTGCAGTAGATGTGAGAGACAATCCCAAGGGCTGGAAGAAGAAATTGACTAATGAATGGAAGTTTTCTACAAGTACTTTTCATATTTCAGGTTATGTTTCTATAATTGTGAAGATGGCATTTAATGGCTACTACTGTAATTCAAGATTGTATTTCAAAAGGGAACTTGGAAAGCGGTTTTTGCCTATCACTGATATGACTATTTATATGCCATATAATACGTATATGGTCATTCATAGGGGTGGGTTAGTTTAGTTGTGCAAACTCTATAATCCAGTTGGGCCAGTATGCATGCTTATTTGAAAGTAATCCCTGAGTATAAGTTCAAAATTTTAAAAAAATGCCCAGTTAATTAAGTTTAACATGGAGCATTAAACCTTCAGCTTTAGGTGCATCGGTTTTGAAGCACAGTAAATTCTCTATTACTGTATTTAAGTAGTTTGCAACATTTAGCCACCCTGGCTAGTAAATTCTGTAAAAATCTAGTAACATTTGCTCTGTGAACCAAAGTTACTTTTATCTATTTTTACTATCTTACGAATTTTATTTTTCTGGAGAAAGGGAGAGGGATTTTTTTTCTTGCTAGCTACCAGAATAAGAAAAAGAGAATCAAATTATAAGTTAAGGTGTGTATCAATTTTCACTTGTCTAAAAACTAGACTCAGAGAAAAACAAATTTGTCACTCAAAATCCAGTGCATATTAGAAATTCATTGAACCAATCAAATGCACCACCAGTTCATTAGCACCATTAATTCTACTTCTGTGCACCTCTGTGCCTTTTATTTAGTTTAAGGCTTGAACAATAATTTCCTACTTTTAAAAGCCATGGGTGTGTCAAGTTGTTGCACAGAAGCAACTTTCATATTTAGAAATATTTTCTAAATGAGTCAACCTTTGGAAAAGCAGTCTGACCCTTATTTACCAGTTTTTCTGTATATAGAGAAAATGCAGGAATTGAATCAGAATGTATGAATTTTGTATATATTAAGTATCGTATATCATTAATAATCAGTGGTAAAGGGTAAGGGAAATGGGGCTGTTTTTTAAAGCACAGTAGATATGTACTGGATCAGTCTTCTAAGACTGGTAGTTTCAACATTTGGGTTCAGTTTGTGAGCCACTCCGAATACCTCATGTGTAAATAGAGTTGTCATGACTTAATCGAAGCGCATTCAGTGTTGTTAACGATTTTTAATTTTTAATTTTAAAGGGCCACTGGCTGGCTCCTTGTCTTTAGGCCTGTCATCCTTGCCTCTTTTTGTAACTTTTTTTTTTAAAAACAGAAAGTAGCGTTTACAGCTAGAATTTTGAATGCCAAAGTTCTATTTATTAAATGATAAAAGTTTTCATTGTTAATTACTAGTATTTTTCCACTCTGTTTGATGTTTGAATTTGTATCTACAGAAGAAAAATAAATTTTTGTTATAAAAGCTGAATATTTCCCTTGGTGTTTATAATTGAAACATTATGGGTCACTCTAGTCTACTGGATATTATTTAATCTGTGGAAGTCTCATCATCTCATTGGCTCTCCACAATCAGAGAAGGCTGCAGAAGAAAGGAAATTAAGAACGGAAGTTTGGGCTGTGCCTCAGCTAATGCCGATACCTGTATGGAGCTTCCCCTTCTTTCAGTTGTGACCAAGCAAAAGCAAGTCTTGCGGGAGTGGTTTCATTTATGTTCATTCCTTAGTAGATCCTTGCATCAGGGCATCCATATAAATTCATGCTGTCATTGTTCTATCCAGCAATGTTATGGTTATTTTACAGCAGACTTTGTGGATGGGTGAGGGTAGGGAGCCAGCCAGCCAGTTAGACATGGTAGCCAATTCATAAAACATGGTTCTGAACAATTACAATGTCAAGGATAGAAGTATGGGTGTGAAATTGCCCCCATGTGAATGCCCAGTGCCCTTTAAATATCAGCACAGCACCAACTACTGGATACATACCTACAAGCCACAGTCTCCTTGTGAACAACAACTTTTCCCATCCATATAGGCATTATTTACCTGTGCCTGCATGGACGTGCCACCCACAATGACTTTTGAAAAGCTCATTAAGATGTGTACTTGCTACCATTCAGTGATTGCTAAATGACCCTTAATAACCATGGATAAGATTATCATCATGCTGGTATCTTGCATTTCTATTAAAGCAAAGCAAAATAAAGCCTGCTGGTTATATACCACCCTATTGCACTTAAAGCACTCATCCCCTGCAATACCAAGTTCAGAATATGTCTGTGAAGATTCTCAGTCATCCAGGTAAATTTATCTGGAAGTTGAGTCATGACAACTGGACTTCTTTTCTTGAGAGATTGAAACATTTCGCTGCTCATCCAATCAGTTTCATCAGGCTGAGGAAAGCTAATTGTGAGTCCTCAATTTTACAGTTCACTTTGACCTCATGTGACCCTGGTCTGAAATACGCTGATAAAATGGCCAATGGCTCAAGGTGCGGGGGCTCAGACACAATCTGCTCTTGGACCAGCACCTCTCAGATATCCTTTGAAGTGTATTTCTGCGAGTTGATGGCCTTGTAGGCTTCATCCAATTTCGTGAGTCTATGAACACACGTCTGCTACTTACTTCCCATGTCCTCAGGTATGTGTGGACAGGTGGGTTCGCAGTAAAGACGGTGTGGGGGAAATTTCTGTGGTGTCCAAATTCCACCACAGGTGAATGAGTCTGTATGAAAACGAAGGCAGACCAATTCCACGCCAGTCAATGTCGCATGTAAATTGTATGCTGGTACGTGAACAAAATGCACTGAGTCATCCATAACAGGCCAGTGCGTCCTGAACTGTTGATACCTTAACCTCACCAAATGCCCCATATTGCAATGGGACGCTCATACCACCCCCATGACCTAGCTTTAGAGAGTGGTGGGCAGGACAGGCATACTTTTCAGCGAGTCTGCTCCATTTGTACTGTGGCTGCGTGCAAGTCGCTAAGAAAACTTTCTGAATAGAGGGCAGCGTGCCCTGAGCACTAACGCATATAACCAGCAGGACGGATAATTCTACTACATCTCTCATCCCAGAAGTGACTGAGGGCTGTAATCCTGATGCTGAAGCAAGAGAAGAGTAATCAATTGTACAGAGTTGCTGTGAGCAGCTTCCTCTACAGCTCGAGTGCAGATAGGAGTGTTCCATTAATTTTATTTCTCACAGCACTCGAACAGCTCTCTTGAGAAGCAGTAAAGTGGTGCCGAAGCATCCGATGGGAATTAGTATCGTAGATGCACCTAAATGCAGTCAGAGTAAAGACTTGGAGAGAGGGCTCTGGCTTTGTTTTGTTTTGTTTAAAGAAACGTTCAAGCAATCCTTGCATAGCCGATTAGGCCAATTAATCTGAACAAACTAGTTCTCTTCCTGTCATTGTTCATTCATTATTTCATTGAATCAGTCATGCCTTGATGGCTGCAACCTAGCATGGACCTTTGGGCTTGAGGACACGGTTTTAAGTGGGATTAAATGGGTTTACATCAGTATCATGTTGTGGTCTGTTTGCAAATTTGCAGCATTTCTGCAATATTTCTCGACTAAAATTGTTCAGTAAGCTTTGGCTCATGGTAAGAACATTAAGAAAACTAGTCCAGAATGCTGGGTGGACAAGAGGCAGCCTGGGGCCTGCATGCAATTCCCAGGGACTCTGGGGTCCATGAGCATTCATGCCCCCTAATGTTTGTTGTTTTTCATTTCTGGGGGAAATTTTGGGAACAAGTTCACCTTGTGCCCTCTAGCGGACACAGAGAGGAACTTTCACTCTATTTTCAGGGACCCCAAGCACCCCTGTCCCAATTACTGTATGTGTGAATACTACAGCAGAGAAGGTTGTGAGACTACAAGGTACCGAGAAGGGTGGATGTGGCCCAGGAGCTTTGAGAAGAATCCATAGCAGGCAAAGCAGGAATCCTACACCACAGAGGTGTCAAACCTAGCAAAAAGTATATTAATTAGCCACCTGAAAATGGGAGATAATCCAGCAGACCTTTCTTAAACAATGAGTCCAAAGCAGCAACATTACCACTGCGATAAGTATTTCCTCGGCATCTTCCCAGTAAACCAATTACAGCACATTGTTTCATAAGGAAAGAAGTGAACCTTGAAATGTTTCTTTAAAACATGGCTGTTTTCTTCTTCACACAGTGCACTAATTAGAATTGATGCCACCACTTTGATAGAGAGGATTTCGGTCCAATTATGGACAATAAAGCTTTCAGTGGCCTCCCTTATAATGGCTATATATTACGTTCAGTATTGCAGGGTGTTGGCTTTGGAGCTCCAATTGCTGGGGAAGGAAGTTTGGGCTGTTCATCAAGAGGTTCATTCCAGAGGTTATCTGGGAACAGAAGTCTGGACTAGATAGATTTTAAGTCTAACCCAGCAAGGCTCTGAGAGTTCTTGCATCCTTAAGAGACAGAACTGGCAGGGTACATGGCTCTTCTCTTGTGAATGGTCAGAAGCAAATGTTAGTGGTTATGTTAGTTGACATACAAAGCCCTTAACGGCTTGGGACTCTGCTACCAATAGGAACATTTCTCTCTGAGATGTACCAATCGCTTCACCTACAGTTCCCAAACTCTGATGTTGTAGGTGACCACCACTAAGGAGCCCCGGAAGTCTATGACTAGAATCTGGGCCTTCTTAGTGGTGGTCATCTTGTTATGGAATGCTTTACCAGTGGAGTTAAAAGCCAAACATCTTCCCTCCAGATATTTAGCAAGCTATTAAAAACAGCTTTTCAGATAATCATTTCAGAGTATCCTCACTCTATTATTGTGGGTTACCTGGTTATGTGTGGGATGGTGTTTTGTTTTCGTTTGGTTTGGTTTAGTATTGGTTTTAGCTTTCTGGTGCTACTGTTCTGGGGCCAGTGAGGGTCTTTTTTCTATATTCCTAGGGTGGATTATTAGTACTCTTCTTTGCTATGTTATGCTGGAAACAGCCAAGAGTAGTGGTGTGCCACTAGATGGCGCAGTATATAAGACAGATAGATAGATAGTAGAGATGGGCATGAATCGAAAAAATGATGTTTCGGTTTTTCATTTTTTTCGTTGTGGGTCCCGTTTTGGATCGTTTTCATTTTTCATGAATGTTTTTAAAAAAATCGTTTCATTGGTTCGTTTATTTGTTTTTCGTTTTTACCCACTTTTTGTGCAATTTAAAGCATTTCTGCATGCGGGCGTCCCCCAACGCCCCAGACCAGAGGGGAAACACTAAAAAAATTGATGCTGGCAGAGACACAGTATAGACTAGGTATGCAGGGAGGCTGAAAAGGCAGCGACAGGCGTTGTCCAGGGTGCAAGGCAGCCGCAGAGTGACTGCACTGCGGGGCAGGGGAGGGTACTCACTGAGAGGTACGCATGCACACAGGGAGGCTGCAAGACTGAAGCTAGAGAGAAATCTCTTCTTTCTCTCCTCTAAGAGCCAGGCTGCAGCCGGCAGGAACACAGAGACACACACCTGCCTGGCTGGCCTAAAGTGAAAATAACGAGTCGCAGAGACAGCAATCCCACCCTAACTCCCACTGCAGACTGCAAGGAGGACGGGGGCTGCCAGAGCTTTTTATGCCCTCTGTGGCTGCCAAACCTGCCCAGTCTGCAAGTTGTCCAAGAATTTACATGATCCCATCACATGGTTTGCATCCATTTTGTGTCAACCTTAAAGGGAAAAGAAAAATACATTGCGATGGGAGAAAGACAAAAACAAATGTTTTAAAGACCCCCCCCGGGTAGGTATTATCAGGCTGAATAAATAATTATCGCTGCGTTTTTACGGATGTCCAGGGCGTTTTAATACCCAAGAAATCAATATTAGGCAGCTGGCAGCCATTTTGCGTCAATGTCCCCTAACTCCCCTTAAAGGAAAAAAATACAGCGATCTGAGAAAATACATAAATGCACGTTTTAAGGACTCCAACCCCCCAACCCCCCGCGGTAGGTATTATCAGGCAGAATAAATAATTATTGCTGGGTTTTTACAGATATTCAGGATGTTTTTTAATATTTAAAACAGCTCATTTCATCGCGTGTCACCATTAACGAAAACAAAACATAACGAACCTAGTTTTCTTGGTTCTGTTCAGTTCATTCCAATTTCATCGCCAGGTTCATTATTCGTTTTGTTACGTAACAAAATGAATAACGAATAACGGAACAAAAAATCATTTCGTGCCCATCTCTAATAGATAGATAGATAGATAGATAGATAGATAGATAGATAGATAGATAGATAGATAGATAGATAGAGTGGTACCTTGTATAAAGGAATTCATTCATTCAAAATGAAATTATTTTAAGCAAAATTTCCTTTATACAAATTTCCCATAGGAATACTCTGAAAACAGAGTAATCCCTAATTGCGACCATTTTTATGTTGTACGGATTCACCCCATAAACGATTCTGTTAAGCAAATTCCCCCTATCTCCAGAATTTTTTATGTTGTACAGTTTTTATATTATACAAACCGTTTGTTATACGAAGGTCCACTGTAGATAGATAGATAGATAGATAGATAGATAGATAGATAGATAGATAGATAGATAGATAGATAGATAGATAGATAGATAGATAGATAGATAGATAGATAGATAGATCAGGAGGAAGAGGAATTTAATTATTTCTGTCCTAGCTGTAATCCTCATAGCAACTACCCTTGCAGACCTGCTTGCTTTTCTTACTGGGAAGAATGCTCTCATTATTAAAAATAGGCTTTAAATTTTATTTTCTCGACTGCAAATACCAAAATTCCTCAATCTGGGGGTTTGACCTACCCAACAAGAAAGTAGCTGGATGCAATCCACTCCACGCTACACCTGTTTCATAGGCATGACTGATGAAAGTTGGAGAAGTGAAACACAGATTATCTTGATTGTTTTTATTCAGCAACAAGTTTATCCAGAAGGTGTCACTAAACCATAAGTGGCTGTACCACTGCAGTGAAAACTGATGCTCTGATTTAAAATTACAGGGTATATATAAATAATACAGTAATAAGATTCTAGGAAAATGTCAAGTACATCAGAGTACTATGTGAAAACTTCCATTAATTAGAGTCAAGAAAAAATTAGAATCCTATAGGTCTGCCCAGCAAAATTTGAGGTTTATTCATTAGACTACTTGTAACACAGACCTTCCCAATTAAAGGTGTTTTTTTTTTAAATCACATACAAAAATGTTGAGAAAAAAGATTTCTGGATTGAAACCGTATCACACCTGAGTCAGGGATGACACCAAAACAGTTAATGGAATAGTGCCTTTTGCCAGGTTTAAGAGAGTTGGAATTACAATTAGCCTGATACTTTTATATTTATTTGTTTGTTTGTAGCTTTTTATACCGTTCTTCATTTGAAGAATTCAATGCAGCAAAACAAACAGTTAAAACAATAAACATAAAACTAATTAATTAAAAAGCAGCAATAATTGGTAAGATCAACATCAGGAAAATACTTTAGTAAGCAAGCATATCTTTTAATTGGCAATGGGGGTAACCATAATTAGAATCCTTCCTGATTTTGGAGCAGAGGGAGAATGTATTTCCATGTAGGCCGCAATATGGTATTAGAACCCCTACCCAGAATGTAAGGATCAGAACAAACTAAATGACAGCCATCATGGAACACATGTTCAAGACCATGAATCCCTCCCCTGATATTTGAGGGTTAGTACAGAGGGGAACCTTCATAGGATGGTAGCTGTTTTGAGAGGCAGCAATGAAAATTTGCCACTTCCTATCTGCTGCACCTGAGGTGAACCCACCTGTTTATCAGAGTTTTCTGGCCACACCGTAGTTCACATGTTATCATTAGGGAGATAAGTTGATGACACTATAGAATTTACTGAACTGAGTTGTAGAACACTTCAGTCTGATGTAACTGAGGAAACTATTAAATTTATTCAAACCATAATAGCTGTGTTTCAGTGATACCATTGTTATGTTGTATTTTACTGAATTTTATTGAATTTACTCTGCTTTTATTAAATGTACACACCTGCTGGTCAGTACACATTTACCATACCATAACTTTATGGGATGGGGTGACTGATTACCTTCTCCGTAACTCTTGCATAACTCTTCCTGAGTTTCCTCGGGAATATTGGGCCACATTAAATAAATAAATAAATAAATAAATAAATAAATAAATAAATAAATAAATAAATAAATAAATAGCATATGACACATGTCAGACACCTGGCATCACTAATTACCCAGCTGAAACACCAGTTGGCACTAGCTTCCCTGAATGCAGACTTTCTCTGTTCCAGAAGACCCAAGAAGATGCCAGCTGGAGCCGTCATTGGCCCAGGTTCACCATCTGGGCATTCTCTGGCTGCCATCATGTTCTTCCACATCATGAAATTTAGAGAAATCTGCATTTTAAATTAATATAAACTCTTCACAGCCATTCCCTGCCATTCGTTCCCAGGGCAACAGTTTGCTGATACTATGTGACCTGTACTTACGAGCAGCTCTACTTATGTACAATTCAACGTACAATACAGCTGATTTTGACAGGTCAGACCTGTCAAAGTCATCTGTCAATGTGGAGCAGAGAGCAGCATTCGCTGCCCATCGCCACCTCATCCTTCTTCTTGGTTGCTTCAATTTCTGCAAAAGAGATCAAAGCGACCAATAAGAAGGACGAGGGGGGTCATCACACCTCCCCCCCACCTGCCCGAGCCGCCAAAACATGCACCCTCCCAACCCAGCTGAGCCACCCAAACGTGCACCTATCCCAGGGATCAGTGCATGTTTTCGCAGCTCTGCCTGGTTGGGAGGGAGGCGCAATGTCCCCTTCATCCTTCTTCTTTCGCTCTTAAGCCGAATTGCTCTTAAGTTGAGCTGCTCATAAGTAGAAGTACCACTGTAATCCATTCCATCTGAAACGTTTTAATTGATTTTCAATCCATTCTATTGCATTGTATCCTGTAACTCACCAAACTCATTGCTGCCAATATTGCTACATCGTACCATGTATTGTTTTACATTCATAACCTTTTGAGACATTTGGACCTTGAAGGGTTTTTTAAAAAGCCAGTTCCAGATTGTGTGTTTTAAGGAGTAATAAAATGGCATATAACAATTTTATGTTTTTGTATATGCCATGTGTGTCTCCACCATTCCAAGATGGTCGCTCCTTCTTTTCCACAAGAAATGTATCAATATTGCTATTCTTTGGGAGGCTAACAATTGAGGTCATGCAAACATTCTCCCTTCTGCCTCAGTCAGGGGTGAAATGTCAGCCTCAGAAACTGTGGCTATTTCTACCCTGAATACTTTATTGCTATATATTTCCATGATAATAATAATTGTGTGCTATCAAATGCCTCGTTGGATTTCCTTGGTATAAAGTACTCAGAAGTGGTTTACCAGTGCCACCTTCTGGTGTTCTTGTGGGTTTATATAGCTTTCAACGGTCACAGAGATGGTAGGGGACACAGGTGCTTCAGCCACGTATGCTCCTGCTGATCATGGGGGAAGGGGGGGGCTCACCCAGAGGGCTCAGGGGGGATTTGTTCTCCAGACCTACATCTCTGCAGTCAAGTACTTGACGCCTCTGAAAATGTTTTACCCATATTTTACTAATTTACTATCATAGTAGTAGTAGTAGTAGTAGTAGTAGTAGTAGTAGTAGTAGTAGTAGTAGTAGTAGTAGTAGTAGTAGTAGTAGTAGAACCACCAGCAGCAAATTATTCTTGGTTTAAAGATATATGGTGAACCTTCACCTATCAGGCATTTGTTTACTATCTTTTTTTCTGAGTGAAGAAATTCTACAGTGGGTGTTGGTGAAGAATTATTCCCATCATATTCACCAGCAGTCAGGATGAGTAGGACTGACTGAAATGGAGTTCAATATGATCTGAAATCACACAGGTTCCCCAGTCCTGTGGGACTGCAAAATTGTTGTGAGGCAAACATAAAGAGTACAGAACCAGTTTTGGTGTCATGTCATACTAGGGCTCAGAAGACCTGAGTTGAAATCCTTGCTCAGCCATAAAAAATCATGGGGGAAGGTCTGGCAATGGTAAGCCACTTTTCAAACACCTCACATGCCTCAAAAACACAATTAGATCCACCAGATGTTGTAAGTGACTTGTCAGTGCATAACAACACTAAGTCTAGTTGGGTTAAAAGGAACATAATGCCCAGAATGGTCTTGTGGTAAACAGGAATGAGAACTCCTTCACGGCACTATTCAAACTCACAATCCCTTGTGCAACCTGTCTTCTTCTGAATCAGTTCCTCCACATATTTAGCACTGTCATCAGGTGTGAACATCGGATGAAGTGAACTAAAATCCACAAAAGCATAACATAAATGTCCTTGATGCTAAAATGTATTGGTTTTTGTCCTTGGCTGATGGCCAAAGCAGGCCATGCATGTCCCTAATCCTAACCCATGTTTCGAAAATCCCAGGCACCGAACATCCAGTCACTTCTGATGTTGATTGTTCACAAATTCTGGGCATTTCCAGACCTGCTGCATCCCAAGTGCCTGAATTTCAGATTTGGCTCTCAGACCTTCCAATGTTGCCCATTCCTGCTGTCTGCCCACACTTGGTGGTCTAAGAAGTAGACCTCATGGTCCAATGGTACACCCCCACAATGTGTGGAGGAGGTGAACTCAAAGAAAACAGAGAGGAAGTCAACATACAGAACACCTCCCATCAGGCTGAGATCCTTCCTCCTGGCTTGCACACATTCACATTCACATTATCCTTTGCCTGATATGCCTCCCTGCTTTTCCTCTTTCATCAACAGAAACATAAATACATAGACTTAAGGTTTATGTTCCCCCGGGACTGCTTTCGTTTTCCCCGGCCCCCACAGTAGCAGGCGAACACTTCCCTGTCATGAATTGTTTGCAGTGCCATCCAAGAGAAGCCAGAGGAACAGAACAGCAGTTCAGAAGGTGACAAACCTTTTTTTGGAAACTGTAGAAAGTTAATGATTGTGAAGAGTCCTTGGTTAATGAACCATGTGCAAATGATGGGCATGATTGAGAAGAACAGGATAAATAATTGAGTTTTTGGTTCCGATCCAAGTCCTCGGCTTCAGTGCACACCTGAAGCACATCCAGAATGTACAAATCACTGTTCTGCTAAATCAGAGCTTTTCCACTTCATAAAGTTTATCGAATCCCAAAGCACTACTGGCACAGCATTTATTTAAAAATGTTCCCATAGGTTTCTCTGTTTTGTTTTCTCTGCAATCAAAATCAAACAGTTGAAAACACCTTACTGATATGGAATATTGTACCACACGGGCATAAGATGGGCTGAGTGAAAGTTTTGCTTGGGATGGATTCCTTTTTGGACGAACCTCATTCCACCTTGTTGACTCGGATGAGCATGAGGCCAAAACAGATGAGCTTCAGCACACACCTAGTGTGGCAGACAATTGTGTGAGATATTCTCAGGTATCAAATCATAAATGTGAATGTGGCACCTTGAATTATACTAAAGGCAATGTCCCTTGGGAATTTGTGTGGCATCCAGTTGAGTGAAATGAATAGGAACCATACATACATAACGACACTGTGGTCTTGAGTTGCTTCTATTTGTTAGAATTAGGTTTGCACAAAAGTGTTTAAATTGTGTCAGAGCTAGGCTTGCATAATTAAAATTGCATGGCAGGAGAAAATAGTTCTGCAGGCCTGTTGCACAAGAATCATGATGAGAATGGCACAATCAGTTGCTAAAGGCACGGGCCTGACATCCTACACATTTTCACAAAAATAACTTGATATTGCACAAGCGCCAACCAGCCTCTGGATCCTTTTCTTATTGAGAGAAAAGTAATGTACTTGACAACATGCTGTGTCAACTACAGTTGCCACAAATGCAGTGCATACATGCACCTACCATTCCAAGCACCGAAAATAAATCCCTTCACATGAATGTGATCTTCTCTGCAACTTCATCTCCCAAAAAACACGAGATTCTGTTTACCATTTAGAAGATTGTGACTAAAGATTTCACAGGAAAATTCTTTATATACTATGTGCTGTATATATTACTTAGGATACGGCAGCAGAATATCTCAGGCTCTCACTATACTGAGTGTTAATTCATATGATTCCTTGTGTTATTATGATTGTTCTGCTTTCTACAGTGGGTGCCAAAGAGTGCTGTGAGTTGGTGTCTTCATTTCAGAAATGCTCCACTGAATCACCGGCAGACACCCCCTCCCCATCCTTATTATATTTAGAGACAGGGTGTAGTCAGGAAAGCTAATTATGGGTTTAAAATAAAAATATCCTTGCCAATTATTTGCTAGATCCAAATTGCATACCCCCTTGGTTTGACATTAGCAATCATTACTGGCTACCAGACAGTTCCTTCTTTTGGGAAAGTGGATTTCACTGCTTTCCAAGTTTTAAGATCATATATATGCAGTTGAACTATTTTATCCTTCCCAGCAGGACTGAAACATATATTTCCGACATAACCCTACACATGTCTCATCAGAAGTAGCTCCCATGCCATTCAGGAGGGCTTACTTGCCCGCTAACTGGGGCTGGAAGATATGTCAACTTTTGGAGCCAATAACAGATGTTTAAAACCTCCCGAGATCTAGGTTGACTCCCTAGTTCAGTTAAATCATACTTTCCTTAACCCTTTTCCAGCCTGCTTTAACCAAACAGATGTACCAGTAATTATGGCTGCCCCACTACTTTTTCCTTTCCCCATATGACTGAAAATTTATTCCCATATATTTGTTTTTAATTTTCTGCCTCAAAAGCTCATTAATTGTCCAGAACACAGCCGGACATTTGTTAGGATTCGGCATGCACAGAATGCCATGGAATGTGTTAGCTCAGAACTATGAACATCTGTTGTGAAATTTCTCTTAAAAGCTAGCTATCAGCTTGAGACTTTAGCAGAGCAACTGGAAGGACTGAGCATTACCTCATAGAATCAAGCAATTCATAAACAGACAATAAGGGTCCCCCTCACGAAAATCATTGTCCTCAACATACACACAAACTTCTTTCTGAGACAATTTTGCTGTTGTGCGTAGCACTACAAAACCCATTAAATAAAGAAACTCAGAAAAGTGCTGGTAGTATGCATTTGTTTTCAAAATGGTTCTTAAATGCACACCAAATGAATGAACGCCACCATTTTGTTTCAGTTCCAAAAATGAGTGAGAATTGAAATGAGTTCTAACTAGCAAGGAAAAACCATCACTCATTTCATTCCATTCTCCTTCATGTCTGTTTGAGTGAAACATGCAGCTCAGCCCAGAATGGATGGCATGAAGGTTACAGAGAGCAGAGGAGAAAGTGAGAAAGACAGATTAGACTGCTGCTGTGAACATTTGAAAGTTCTCCTTTGAATTGAGAGTTTCCCCAATCAGTCTGCAATGAGGCAGACCTGATGACAGCAAAATGCAGCAGAATGCCTGGAAATTGGAGGGAAACACTGAAGTTGTAGGGCAGCAAAAAGAGAGAGAGAGAGAGAGAGAGAGAGAGAGAGAGAGAGAGAGAGAGAGAGAGAGAGAGAGAGAGAGAGAGAGGAGGAGGAGGAGGAGGAGGACAAGGAGGATGAGAAGAAGAAGAAGAAGAAGAAGAAGAAGAAGAAGAAGAAGAAGAAGAAGAAGAAGATTTATTGACTGCATTTTCCACTCTTAGCAAAGGGAAATCAGGGTTCCTTGATCAAGACCCCCAGCCATACTACTCTGGCTGAGGCAGGAGTGAGGAATGGTGAAAGCTAGGGAAGTTGAATTGTATTAGTCTCAGCCACCTAGTCTCCCAAACCTACTGAGGCTCCAAGGAGTCTAACACAGCAACAACAAATACCCAAAGCTAGGCAGTTAGAATCAATGCACTGACCTTGTGAGCTAGCTGCCACCACTCTTGCACAAATAGTAAAAAGCTGCTACAATTGTTCAATGTAAGGAGGACTGGTTTTAGTGCCACAAATGCTCTCAGTCAAAAATCCAGACATTTGGGAGAAAGGGGTTTTGTAATTGATTAAAGAGAAGGACATAGACAATCAAAAAGTGCAAAAAGGAGAATCATTTCCACAAAAGGTGTTTCACATTGTAGGAGCAAATGCAGAGAATAGACTTTAAAGGCCTTCAGGAGAAAACACACCAGAAAACAATATAAACCAACCTACCCTATGTAATATTCACACCTAGTTGGAGAGATGGAGTAAGACATTAAACAGACCCAGTCCCTCCTGAGATACATATTAAGCCTCTCATGGTTTTGAAGAACATGGATGGGGAAGCATTTTTCTCCTCGGAGACATACTAGATCCACTAACTAGTTTTCTTAATACTATTTTATATGTATAACAAAATGGACCATTACACACCTGTTGACAAAAAACATCTCAATCCCTCTTTCCATCAGGACAAAAGACAGTTTCCTGACCTGCTCCCTTTCCCATTGACAAATCTGTATAACTCTCTGGGAAGAAAGCAGACTCACTCCTTTGAATGCCTGTGTTGTAGTCAAGGCACTTGTGTCTTTGAGGGCTGCTTTGACGTGCCCTCTGATGCAAGATAAATTATTCCACACTCAGTGCTTTCTTTGAATTGTTCTATAGCAGGAGGTCAGTTGAAGGTGTGAAGCACATTTGGACCTTTGCCTATTAGGTCAGCTTCCCAGGCACTCATAGAAGAATAAAGGTACCCAGCAATGGAATTCATATTTCATAACCTCCAAGTCTTCAGTTTCTTCATAACCAATCAGTCTGCAATTAAGCAGACTTGATGTCATCAAGATACACCCAGATACCTGGAAACAGCATGGTCCCTTGGATGGAGAACTCCGGTTATAGGCAACAAAAGACTGCCTGCCCTTTCCACTGTTATCAAAGGACAGTTATTTCCCACTTATTATTTCAAAAGGTTCTCCCACAAGCACAGTTCTTAAATTCTCCTACCCATTTACAAATATGCAAATCTTCTGCATGAGACCCCATTTGAAGTGGCACAGGAGTAACATTGTCCTGTTGATAGTGAGAGCATAACCTGTACCATCTGCTTTAATATTCAATTATTCAATTAAGGAAAATATGCCTGTTTTAGTAATTTACGTAATCTGGGTGGTGGAACTGAAAGCTAGGAATTTTGAAAACTGGACAGATTGGAGAACGGAGAAGAGATATACTCTCAGGTTGCTAAGGATGAGTTTGAACTGCTTTGTCTAAAGACAAAGCTGGTAGGATCCTGTTAAATGCTGTCTGTGTCTAGAAGACAGCTCTTGATGTTTTCAATGGAAGAAAAGTAAAAGAGTAATAAATTCAATATTTTTATTAAAATGCCAAGAGCTATAGGTGAGCTTACATTAAATGATGTTGATGATTCATTTTTATCTCATAGAAAAGAGATTGAGGCTGGCAATGCAAGTCAGTATACTTTAAAGAAATCACCAAAAGCTTTTACTGTCCCATTTAGAAAACAGCTGATGTGAATATGACATCTCTCTTGTGCAGGGATGTTGCAAACAACACTTGGATGTAGATGATACCACTTCAGCAAAGTTTCTCAGCAACAATTACATGTAACAGTTATTCGGGGAGGAGGAGGGCTCGGTGTGCTGTTGCAAATAGGCATTGCTTGGGATGAAAGTCAACCAACGTTGAGTCTGACAGAAGTAAAGTAATGTTCAGGTCCTTGATGCTGATCTACACACTAAGCAGATGTGATGCAGTTGACTCTGGGAAGCATTCAGAAATATGACATCCCACTTGAACTGTTGCTACATTTTATATCAGAACACAGAAGATTGAGAGAGATCAAGTAACCAAGGTATGAAAGGCAATGGCAATGGCATACTAGTGGGAAATATGAGCACTCTGGCACACTGTTCCTACATTTCACTTGTAGGGATTGTTTTAAAAATGTTAATCATAGAATTGTGAAGTTGGAAGGGGCTAACAAGGCCAATGAGTCTAATCTCCAGCTCCTTGCAGGAACACAAGTAGGGCATTCAACAATCTGTGCTCATAATTGACATCAGAAATGACAAAAGATAGCAACATAGGAAATTGCTTTAAGCTGAAGCAGATCATCCATTCACCAACAGCTACAGATGGTTTCAGGAAAGAGATTTTACTTAGCCCAACTTATAAATTCCTGGTATATCCAAATAGTTTTCTACCCAACTGCAGTACTAACATGGCCTGACCTTGCTTAACTTCCAAAACCAGACAAGACCCATGTGCTCAAGGTGGGAGAAGATAAGAGAACAGAACTGTCTGCCACCTATGCCCCTAAATTAGCTTGTTTTCCTCTAGTGTGGTAGAAAGCACCATCCTCATGGCAATGTTGAAGAAAGTCCAGTCAGCTCTTCACTCCACAAATGCTGTGAAGAAAAGACATCATGTCCTTCATGTCAGGCAGTGACAACATCTGAGCAGCCCTGACCTATCCTGTCTCTCTTTATTGCTACCTCAGTCTGATCTAGGAACAGGTCTGGCTTCATTTGTAATATCGTTTGTGATCATTGGTAATATCCTCCCATTCTCCAACTAGCACAGCTTTCCAGGTGCTATCATTTCTCTCTTTTCCTGGCTTAGTTATCTGGTCTCATGCCTGGTATCTTTTGATGCCTTGTTATCTTGTAAAAGCAGAAATGTTAAACACATGGTATGGTTTCCCAGCAAGCCGCAAGGCTCATTCCTTAGATACATAAAGGGGGGGAAAGGGCTGCTGAACCCTTATTGGTGCAATAATTTCATCCTTCATATGACACCTAAAACAGAAGGGGGGAAAGCCCTTTCAATTTTCGTCAGAGGCTCAGGGGATAATACTGGAGAGTCACCTTTTTAAAAAATAGAACACATGTTTTTCATGGTCATCCTTAATAAGAAAGAAAGAAATCCAAGAGCAGAAAGGCTGTGTGATCTTCTTTGTATAGGACCATCCTTTATACTTGATTAGTTCCTGTCAAGAAGAAATATACTGGGTTGAATTTTTAACTCTTAGAAAAAGTGGCCATGCTTTGTGTTTTGCAGTGAGTGCTAGTCCTAATATGGACCATCACAAGAACAAATTAGGTTGTTTAGAAAACAAAATATTTCACATATACCTCCTACTTGATGCATCAGGAAGCTGGAGCTGGTTGTTTTGAGATCCCTATCCACCTGGTCAAAGATATGATGGGGCAATATTCAGTCCGGGATGAAAAAAGGGTAACCCTAACCCTAACCCTAACCCAAAGCCACCCGGTTGACCTTTTGGTCACTGCTGGTGCTTCCTTTTCCCGAGCAGAGCTGTTGGCAACTCTTGGCATCTGACGCAGAGGTCCAAGGGTAAGATTTGCATGCATGGGATGGATTTAGAAATGCATACATCAGAGCCTGCTTCTTCCAGCATCTTCCTTCTCCCTGCTGGACTAGAGCAAGTAATGGAAGATGGACACAGTAAGGTGTCTAGAGAGAAAAGCTTAATAAGGAAAGATGTGGTACATCTTCGGAACTGAAAAGGCTGCTGCTGCCTTAGAGACTAATATAATCCTGGAGTACAAAAATAAAGTATTCACTATTTGTTTGTTTGTTTGTTTGTTTGTTGGATTTATATACTGCCCATCTAGCAACAAAGGCCACTCTGGGCGGTTATATATAAAGTATATAATAAGGGTTGTTTAAAGGGCAAAACATGGTGAATGTGTGCTCTTATAAGCCAGCAGGGATACTTTAATTCTGCACTACTCTTTCTGACACAAGGAGGACATGAAGACTTTTGGGCAGATTCGTGAACCATCCATCAGTGAACCATCACATGAAAGCATCAAAGAGGACTATATAGAAATATTATATGTAAGAATGTGGCTCTAGTTCATCCCATGTTTCAAACTGAGTGGAGAGTAGCATGCTAATGGTACTCACAGTTGTTGCCAAAGAAACCTATTTTCCAACTAATTATTTTAATACAACTCTTCGTCAGCAACCCTCTAGAATGACAGCATCCCCAAAACATTAGAATAAAAGGATTTATGTAAAAACCCAGACAGGTCAGATTTAGTTAACATTTCAACAGATGTCTCAACATAATTTCTAATGTTATGTTGAGACATCTGTTGAAATGGAGCAATCTCTTGTTTAGCTCCATCTGCTCCGTTAACACTATTATGCCTCCATTTTACAGCTTTGCACCAGAAAGGTTGAGCTGTATTTTCAGATACAATTAGATGGACCCATAATACTCCTATCTAATGAAATTAATTAACTATCTTTTTTTTAAAAAAAGTGACAAATCACAATAAACAATGCAGTTCACTTACTATAATTCAACAATGGCCTTTAGTGTACCCCTTCCCATTCATTTGATTAACAAGAATGTTTGAGACATATTTAAGATTTCCTCTGAATTTCCACTAAAAGCCGGCCATAGCGCTTGGACAACAAATTATTCTATTCACAAGCTTTGTAAGACATAAATCCTCTGCTTTAATAAGCACAAATGGGGGGGAAGCTACGTGTGCTGGAATGTTACACTTTCACTGGAAGATGTGCTAATGAAGTCTGCCTTAGGAAAATGAAACACACACACACACACACACACCACACACACACACACACACACAGAGTGAGTGAGTGAGTGAGTGTGTGTGTGTGTGTGAGAGAGAGAGAGAGAGAGGGAGGGAGGAGGGAGGGAGAGAGAGAGAGAGAGAGAGAGAGAGAGAGAGAGAGAGAGAGAGAGGAAGGAGAGAGGGAGAGGGAGAGTTACCCATGTACTGAATCCACAGGGAAAGGGGACATTTCTGATGCAAATTGATTTCCTTAAACAATTAAATGTTCTTTTGTTGAAGTTTTATAGATACAATTATAACTTCTCACAATGTCTAGAATAACCAAGTGAATGGAAATGTATATGCATTCATCTTTTACAAAATACTGTCTCACCGGAAAGGGGATAGGGAAGCTCCTAGTCATTGTAAACTGCCCAGAGACTACTTGCAGTAGTATGGGGCGGTATATAAGCAGAAGCAGAACACTTTGGAAAACTTCAGCTAGTACAAAAAGCTCCATCTCTGGAACAATTTGTATCAATTGAACAGTATTAAAAATATAGAATCATAGAATCATAGAGTTGGAAGAGACCTCGAGGGCCATCCAAGTCCAACCCCCTGCCGTGCAGACCCCCCCGTCACAGTATTTCCAACAGGTGGCCAAACAGCCTCTGCTTAAAAGCTTCCAAAGAAGGACCCCCACACACACACACACTCCGTATCTACTTTGCCCCTCTTGCATCTTCTCCCACAAGGCAAGCAAAAGGGGGGGCAGTGAAGGGACTGTTGACCAAGGCGGGTGAATAAGTGGTCTGGGACCACCTAGCTCATTTAAATGAATCCATGTTACCAGGAGGTTGTGCTCGGTGACCCTTGGGATACCATCAGTTTCTACAATTCTATGGTTATATCGTTCTAAACGGAACTTTAAACTTGAGTAGGTAGTTTTTAGGGAAAGTGTCAATGGTAATGGCTCCCATTTGCGGTAGAATGGGGCATTTTCTCTTCTTAAAATAGCACGTGTATAATAGTAATCTTCTTCAAGTGCCTTGTCCTCGTAGAAAGTTGGCAATCAGTAGCCTGAACTGTTTTCTATCTAAGACTATTCTAAACAGAGCAGCTGTGCTCACTGCCAACCATTGGCTTAAGTTCTACAGCCAGAATGTTCTTCTATGCCCTGGGCCATGCTTCCCGTCTATTTTTCCTTGAAGGAAAACTTGCAGCAGATGGTATTTCTCATTGCATATTATGTGTCCGAAATACTGTAATTGTCTTCTCTTTACAGTATTGAGGATTTCTAGCTTTTTATTCATGCACTGTAATACAGCCACATTAGTGACTCTGGCTGTCCAAAATATTTTCAGAATTTGCCTGTACCTCCACATTTCAAATGCTTCCAGCTTCCTGTATAATGTGTCTATAAGATTCCAAGTTTCAACACCATAGAGAAGTACAGTGGACACTTGTATAACAAACGGTTTGTATATCATAAAATCTGTGCAACATAAAAAATTCCAGAGATAGGGGAAATTTGCTTAACAGAATTGCCTATGGAGCGATTCTGTACAACATAAAAATGGTTGCGATTAGGGATTACTCTGTTTTCAATGCATTCCTATGGAAAATTTGTATAAAGGAAAATTTGCTTAACATAATTTCATTTGGACCAAATTAATTCCTTTATGCTGCCTAGATGCCCTAAGCACATCTAATCTCATCTGATTTCAGAAGCTAAGCTAAGCCCCTGGTTAGTACTTGGATGGGAGACCACCAGGGAATACCAGGTGCTGTAGACGCCTGGAGTAGGAACTGGCAAACCACTTCAGTATTCCTGCCAAGAAAACTCCATGGACGTGGAGTCACGAAGGGTCAGACACAACTGTAACAACACAACAGCAACAATTCCTTTATACAAGACACCACTGTATGCTGAATACATAGGATTCTTCTCCCCCAAGCAGTTACCTTAGGCCTAAATTATACTTTTAAAGCATCATATTCTCATCCCAGCTATTTTAATCGTTGCCCAAAACCCCACCAAAGCACCACAGAAACATGCGGAAATTAGCTATTTTAAATGCTTGAATTTTTACAGTAGCAGCAGTGGGTTTTTCTTGCAAAAAAAAGTCTCCGTTGATTTTATTTTATTTTATTTTATTTTATTTTATTATACCAAAAGTTTTGCAATTACCAGGCAGGGAGTGCGCATTTGATGGGGGGGGCTTGTTTTGAGTGCCCAAAACCCCACCAAAGGAAACATGCGGAAATTAGCCAGTGGGATTATTCTTGCAAAAAAAGTCTCCGTTGATTTTATTTATTTTATTTTAGAATATTTCAAGCTCTTGGATAAGCTCTGGATACAATTGTGGTACTGTTCCAAGTTGCTGCTGACTTTAATCTTGCATTATATGGTACAGTGTTTTTATTTTCCTCCTTGTGTTCCATTCTGTTATTTGTATACTCCACCTCCATGAATAGAATTTGAGGAATTTTGGTTTTATGTGTTGGTCTCAAGTTATTGTTCATGATTGCATTTCATTTTCTAAAGAAAAAAATCTGCAAAATGGGTGGATAATGTTGAGCAGGTGATTTAAAAGTATGCTTAAAAATTGAAGTAACTTCTCTGTTCATTAAGAAAACAAACAAAACATACACCCCTAGCTTTCACTTGGAAATATTATTGTTTTTCAGGATTTATTTATTTTGCATGCTGTAAAAAGTTGTAAAATAATTCCTTTTTGGTCCCTGAAGTGTGCCTACTTGGTCCAAAGCAATAGGGACTGTGCCCACTCCTTAAGAATTGGATCACAATTGTTTTGATGATGTGGATTCTGGTGAAAGCTCCATTGTTTTGATGATGTGGATTCTGGTGAAAGCTCTAAAACATGGTTCTCTACCAGGAGGTTATGGGAGGGAGGATCTATGCCAGTGACGGCAAACCTTTTAGAGACCGAGTGCCCAAACTGCGATTCAAAGCCACTATTTTTTCACAAAGTGCCAATAGAGCAATTTAACCTAAATACAGGCGGCTGTGAAGGGGTGATGGTGGGTGCCCACAGAAAGGGCTCCGAGTGCCACCTTTGGCACCCATTCCATAGGTTCGCCAACACTGATCTATGTTCTATACAGGGAGCAGTTTTGACTCAATCCACTGCATTTTTGGGAGTCAGGAGGCATGCATGGGAAGGAGGGAAAGACATATTGTTAAAATCATCACAATCAAAAAATCAACCAGTGGATGGAAGTGAATGTAATGCATGGGTTGGGTAGAGGGTAAGAACATAAGAACATAAGAAGAGCCATGCTGGATCAGGCCAAAGGCCCATCTAGTCCAGCTTCCTGTATCTCACAGTGGCCCCACCAGATGCTTTTGGAAGCGCATGAGACTCAATAGCTGTCTCCTGATACCACTCCCCTGCATCTGGCCCTTGAAGTACCCTGGTTTTAAGCCTGGAGTTTACACATCTCCATCATGGTTTGTAACCTGTGATGGACTTTTCCTTCAGGAATCTGCCGAATCCCCTTTTGAAGGCATCCAGGCCAGATGCCATCACCACATCCTGAGGCAGGGAGTTCCACAGACTAAACAACACGCTGGGTAAAGAAGTTCCACCCTACCCTTTTCAATCTAAATGCTAAATCCTTTTGTTTTAAGTATTGGTTTCTCAGGGGAAGGCATTATTGTCAGTGTTCAAAACATTCCAAGTAGTTCTTCTCAAAATAACAGCACTTAGAGTCATGTTTAAATTAAGAGCCCTGTCTGAACTGGGAAGTGCAAAGGGAGCAAAGGCTTGCCTCGCCCCACCTCCAACCCCTGTCCTTAAGCAAATGTAGCTTCCCCAAACCTGGCTCCCTCTGTGGTGTAGTGTTGGTACAGCTCCCATGACCCCCAATCAACTAATGCACATCCTTGCCTGATTCCACTATTTATTATTAAATGATGCATAGCTTTAAAAGGAGATGCAGCATCTTATTTAAAACATTCCCTGAGAGCTCTTGCCACTCACTAATCACCCCAGAAACAGAAGCCACACAGATGCTTCTTTCAGGGGTGTGTGTGTGGGGGGGGGGGATGAGTGCACTTACTGTGAGCTTGTCATCTGCAAAACTGATTCCCATTTACATGCTAGGACTGCAGAGCTCCGGGCAATTTGTGATCTTCAAACAGCAAGGGAGGTGTGATATGTTCCCTAGAAAGAAGAGCACTCGAGTGTTAGGGCTTAACAGGCTTGGTGACTGAGCTGCCTAATTGAGATTTTACTGGACTGTTAAAAAAAAAAACAAGACCCAAAGGGATATTTGAGCTGTCATATTCTGTGACATGTAACCAGCTACGGTTGTCAAAAGAAAAAGAACTGCTAGTAAATACTACCGAAACCAGCATCAAGTGCTTCAGTATACTCTGTGGAGACAGGTAAGGAAGGATCCGTTTTGCGCCTTGCCTTTTAACATTCAGTGACATCTCAGTGAGC
Organism: Phrynocephalus guinanensis; assembly: GCA_037367245.1. NCBI lineage: Eukaryota > Metazoa > Chordata > Lepidosauria > Squamata > Agamidae > Phrynocephalus > Phrynocephalus guinanensis. Next base: position 121,727,888 of record CM074733.1, read on the forward strand.
TGTTGTCCTCAAATGTGGTCAAGCCTGCTCAATTCAGAATGGTACAATGCTGTACCGCAGCCAAAACTGTACTCACGACCTGGGCTTCAATCCCAGGTAGCCGGCTCAAGGTTAACTCAGTCTTCTGTCCCTCTGAGGCTGATAAAATGAGTATCCAGCTACTTCGGGGGGAGGTGCAATATGTAGCCTGCAAAATTAACTTGGAAACCCTCAGGAGAGTGCTTTAAGCACTAAGGGTCCATATATAAGCAGCACACTTTGCTTTGCTTTGCTTTATCATAGGATCCTGGTTTCAGTACCTCCAGGGAAAGAGAGCCTGTCCCCTTCTGGGTCAAGATGTCCTACTGCTGGCCAGCTCCTGTTGTTTGGATTTTCCACCAAATGGTTGGCTGGAATTTCCTTCCCTATAATTTACAACCTTAAGTCCTTTGAATTTGACCTTTTGGAACAACAAGAAAGGAAGGTTTCTCTCTGTCTTGTGCAGAATGGCCTTTGAAGACATCATTTATTTATTTATTTATTTATTTATTTATTTATTTATTTATTTATTTATTTATTATTTATATAGCTTTGCTACCCAAAGGTCTGTGGGCGGCTCACAATCAAAATAAACAATTAAAATATCAAAATGACAATAAAACATATAAATACAATAAACACAATACATTAAAATACAGCACTAAAATTGCCATCAGGACCCACAATCATCAGTTTAAAAACTCCTGGAACAGGAAAGTTTTTACCTGGCGCTGAAATGTTATCAACATCAGCGCCAGGCAGATCTCACTTGGGAGGGCATTCCATAGTCTGGGGACAGTCGCTGAAAAGGCTCTATACCTGCAAGCCATCCCTATCACCTCCTTGAGGGATGACTCTTTCAGGAGGGCTCCCTGGCTCCCTTTGTAGACATGCCCCTCATTAGCCATCTCTTATCCAATCTAAAAATGGCCAGATTCTTATCATAGGCTTCCAGATCCCTCATCACTCTGGTTGCCCTTCTCTGGATACACCCCATGTGACCCCCAGAATTGGACCCAGTCCATTTGCAGCTTAACCAATGCAGGATCAAATGGAGCTTCCATTTCTCAGGAGCCAAAGGCAGCTGGATTCTCAGTAGTTCTCACCTTTCCACTCCCCCTCCCCCCATGGAATGTCCAATTACAAAATAACTGGGAGGCTGAAATGAGGACAGGGATGGCCTTCCTGGTGGCTGCAGTTGAGACCAGAACAAGATCAGTTACATAGTTCTTGGTCTCAGTCAACCAAGCCCTGTGCTTCCTATTGCACAATGATTCACACACCAGATAGGTCACCTCACAATTGCCTCACTCTGTGGATCTGAGACACTGGCCAGTAGAGGCCAATAGCCCCAGGGTACGAAATCGTGGTAGAAATTATCTGTTGCATGTGAGTCACATTACCCCACATGACTATTGTGTGTTCTTGCGCAACAGTCAAGCTTGCCTCCTACAATGATGATGCTTGTGTTGTACTCTACTCCGTACCTGTGGAAAAGGACATGTTTTAACAAAAGATTTAGCATTAGGCGCACACCAGTAACTTGTTCAAATGCTTTTAGGGACTGGGTTTCACATAAAAAGTGTTGTTAATCTAGTTTCTGGGCCATTTCATACACTTGTGACTTCACAGGCAAAATATAGGAATGATCAATCTTCTGTTGTACAGACCAGCAAAGAATTGACTCTGTGGAACTCGATGTGAGGGAAAGTAGACCAGAGAAATGTCCATTAGCAACTCATCCGTTGCCACACATGAGATGCATCATAATTCCACACCCAATAAATGTCAGCCTGGCAAGCTATTAAGAGCATTGTAGTGTATATTCAGCAATCAGCACCTCTCTTAGGGAAAGCAGTTATCAAAGCACTTAGGGGAACTTACTAGATACTTCTTGTCCTCCTGTATTTTGGGGCTGAGTTTGAGCCACCATTTATCTGTAGCAAATTCAGTGGAATAAGTAATCTGGAACTCCATTACTACCACCGTGTATGTGTGTGTGTGTGTGTGTGTGTGCATGTGGAGAGAGAGAGAGAGAGAGAGAGAGAGAGAGAGAGAGAGAGAGAGAGAGAGAGATGCCCCTTTTAGGAAGGAGATTAAATAATATTGTCTTTGGTCACTTTCAATAGAGAATAGAGATGGGCACGACTTGAAAAAAAATTTTTTTTCGAGTTGTCGTTAGTCGGGCCGGTTCCGTTTCGGCTCGTTTCCGTTTTTCGCGAAAATTTGCAAAAATTAGTCGGTTCGTTTTTTCATTTTTTCGTTGTCGTTAGTACTGGTTTGGGGACGGGGTAGCGGGCTCCTGGAGGGAGCTGCAGGAGTCAGCCAGAGCCACAAGTGACGGACTGGCAGACTCTTTGCACCCGCTGTGTCTCACGTACTTGCATGTAGTGCAATGCAAGTAGATCTGGCTTAGGGTTAAGACGGCTTAGCGCAACGGCTAGGGTTAGGCTAGTTACGGGTGAGGTTACGGTGAGTATTGGGGTGCATCTGGGTGCCTCTCTGACCCACTTAGAAGGACAGTGTACTGGCGTATGGGTTAGGCTTAGGGTTCGGGTTTGGGCTACGATTAGTGGGCTGTTTATGCCCGATTGGCACATCCCAGAAGTCTCTGTGGTCAACCTGGCCAAGTGGCCATGCGATTGGTGGAAAATTTGCATGGTCTACTCCCATGGGAGAGCCCATCATTGCAAATGCGCAGGTGTAAAAAAAAATAAAATAAAATAAAATAAAATAAAATCAACGGAGACTTTTTTTTGCAAGAAAAACCCACTGCTGCTACTGTAAAAATTCAAGCATTTAAAAAATAGCTAATTTTCGCATGTTTCTGTGGTGCTTTGGTGGGGTTTTGGGCAACAATTTCAAAAAAAAATTGCGGTCGCCATTTTGGATCCCCCCCACCGCATGGCAAATGGATGCGCCCTCCCAGCCTGGTACAGTCAGCAAAACCTGGCCATGCGATTGGTGGAATGGCTCCAAAACTTTGCATGGTCCACTCCCATGGGCGAGCCCATCATTGCGAATGCGCAGGTGTAAAAAAATAAAATAAAATAAAATAAAATAAAATAAAATCAACGGAGACTTTTTTTGCAAGAAAAACCCACTGCTGCTACTGTAAAAAATTCAAGCATTTAAAATAGCTAATTTTCTCATGTTTCTGTGGTGCTTTGGTGGGGTTTTGGGCAACGATTTCAAAAAAAAATATTGCGGTCGCCATTTTGGATCCCCCGCACTGCATGGCAAATGGATGCGCCCTCCCAGCCTGGTACCAGCAGCGCAGCAGTAGCAATAGCCAAGGAGAGGGGGGCGGGGAACCCCCCCCAAATAAAACACCCTTCTGGCCTTGTAGGTGCCCTCAGACAGTTTTCGCCTACTTTTAGGGCCGGGAATCGGGGTTTTTTTTAACTTTTAAAAACTTTTTTTCTGTGCCGCTTGGCATTGCGTGATGCAAGTAACGAGCACGACAAATCAGACCAAATTGTTCGTTCGTCGGTTCGAGCTCGAAGTCTGGGGCAGTGATTCCCGTTACCGTTTCCATAGAGTAACGGAAACGAGTAACGGAAACGGAAACGGGAATACCGCTAAGTCGTGCCCATCTCTAATAGAGAACCATTAAGACAGCTTGTGCCTGGGAAGGGAAGGGATGGGAATCCAATATTTTGTGCCAAATCCAAACAAGCTCAAAGGCCAAGCTCATGGACTTTGAGAGAATGTGTCCAGGAAGCACAACCTGCCAGTAATTTTTTTACCTTATCATTGGATCAATTCAATATATTTTTTCTCCATTAAGCTGGTAAAACTGAACTCCAGCTCCAGTTTGTAACATCAGATGAAAAAATATATTCTGATGGGAGATGTCAGCACACAAATTTGATTGAACAAAACCAAACAGACAAACAAAACTAAATAAATTATGTATGTAAACACTTGACAATGAAGACAGGAAAACCAACAATACAGTGGACCCTTGTATAACAAACACCTTGTATAACATAAAATCTGTACAATATAAAAAATTCTGGAGATAGGGGAAATTTGCTTAACATAACCGCCTATGGGGAGAATCCGTACAACATAAAAATGGGATTACTCTGTTTTCAATGCATTCCTATGGGAATTTGTATAAAGGAAAATTTCATTTGGAACAAATTAATTCCTTTATACAAGGTACCACTGTACATTCAAAATATCATGTTGGAGGAGAGTTTCACAGGTATCATGGAATATCTGGAAGATGAATGAATGAGTTCTGGATCAAATCAGACTTGAACTTTTGCTACAAGTGAAAATGAAAAACAGAGGCCACCACACTTTGGCCAAAGGCTTGCTGAAAAAGGTGAGGGACTCTTTCCAGTCCATTCGATTCTGTGTTGACTTTCTTCACATAACATTGCGACTGAATTTGTCATATTTTGCCAAATGGTGTGCCCCCTCCTTCCTATGGCTGATCTTTTGCGTAGGCTGAGCCTGGTCTTCCGATTTCTCCTCCCAAATGCTGCCCATGGGCATGAGTGGAGCAAACATCTCCCCTCTCCCTCCTCCTTCTTGACTGACCCTTCTGTCTGCCCCTCTCCCCACCCAGGGCCCATGGATGACAGCAGGGGAATAGGCGGCTGTGGCTTGACTCTGGGGAGTCCAAGACGGTTCCAAGTGAGCTTTTCGGCAGTGATATCAGTATGCAATTTAATTTCCCTGCTGCTTTAGCTGCACTAAGAAAACCACCAGGCAAACTGCAGAAAATCACAGGTGCCTTGGTGTGACAGTGGCATAGCCTTCAGTATGTATGTGTAATTCGGGATGTAATCAGATGCCTGGAAAGGCACCTATCTGATTGCAGAAGAGAGAGTTGCTTTAAAGGGCGCAGTCTCCCTTAAAGTGATCTTTCTGCCTGCTTTAGAATCATCCCAGCCTGACCCCCAAATGCAGAAGCCCTATAGCTAAACCAAAAAGCTCCAGGTTGGGCACAGATTAGGGTCATGTCGGAATGCCTTTCCTTTGGTGTCATGTATTTGCAAAGGAACAGAGCAGTGGTTAAATGCCTGTACTGCAGGTAAAACTGTGCTCACGACCTGGGTTCAATCCCCGGTAGCAGGCTCAAGGTTCACTCAGCCTTCCATCCTTCCGAGGTCGGTAAAATGAGTACCCAGCTCACTGGGGGGGGCAATGTGTAGCCTGCACACTGTAATCAAAATTGTAAACCGCCCAGAGACTACTTGTAGTGGTATGGGGCGGTATATAAGCAGAAGCAGAACAATTTTCAGAACAGGTTCAATTTGTGATCCATCCCCCCACCCCATGTGATGTCATCCTAAATTAATTACAAATGTTTGACCACTGTGACATGCAGAAAGCATCAGCTCTGCAGCAGCAGACTGACACATCTCGCTCTAATGTTCTGCCCAGGATCTGAGAACAGGCCTGCTGTACAAGTTTATTGGGAGACACTGCAACCAGGTGCAGTGAGTGTGCAGTGCAGACAAACCATCACCACTTGCCTGGTGCATGGAGGTTTTCCCGGCATAAACACGGCTTGTTTTTCTCATTCTCTTTCACAAGGTCACTGTGAAGGTGCAGGGCAAAATAAATGTTTAAAAATGTTGATTTAAAATGCTTTGCCAGGGGAATTTTCACTTAAATCCTTGCCTCCCGTCAGAAGGTAAATGGATGGAAATTAATTGAAATCACTCCTGCTGTTGATTCCTTTTATCAGAAACTATTTGAAGTGGTAATGTCCAGTAGTTGTTTCTGAAAGATTTCTGACTTATCAACTGAAACAGCCTTTGCTTTACTTTATGCCTTTTTGACTGATGAAAGAGTTTTACACATGAGAGATTTCACAGCCCCTCCGACAGAAGTCAGTCTAATAAAAGATACACATATTTATCTACATATCTGTACCCAACACTCTGGTTTTAGCATTTCCAAAATTTGATTTGAAGAGAGCAGTTATTCAATAGTCTTTCCCTTTGATATAGCTTTCCACTTGCAAAACAAGATGCACAGTAAGCAGGGAAAATTTAGAAGTGATTATCTTGCCATAGCTTTTTGGAAGATGGCCCAATAGCCAATACTGTCCTTTTCAAACTCTTAGTCTTCAGGATCCAGATAGGAATATTACAGAAACTATAAAAATGATCTATCTCTGGTTGCAAAGACAGTGTCATTTTGAGAAAGACCACATAAAAGAATTATAGGTAAAGCACATCCGACTCAAGGGGCGGTGCTCATCTCTGTATTCAAGCTGGAGAGCCAGTGTTGTGCAAGTCCATGACCACGTGGCCGGCATGGCTGCAAGGAAAGACTGTTTTACCTTCCCGCTTTTTACGGCGGTACCTATTTATCTACTTGCATTTATATGCTTTCGAACTGCTAGGTTGGCAGGAGCTGGAGTTATCAGAGGGATCTTGCTCCACTGCCTGGCACCCGGGATTCGAAATGCTGAGCTGCTGACTTTGCAGCCAAGAGTTTTTAGGAGCCTTATTCCATTGAGCCACCACACCCCTAGCAAAGGGATTATAGATCTCATCTAATGAACAAAATGATGGACCGCTGAGTCAGTTTTGTTTGCTTTGCCATGTTATCTTTACACATGTAAACAAAAGGTTGATTGCTTACATTCCTGGCTGAAAGACAACAAAGAAATAAATAAAATAAAATAAAATAAAATAAAATAAAATGTATACACGCTACCAAAAAGCAAAGCCAGCCCTTATTATTTTATTATATATATTTATTTGTTGCATTTTATACCACCCATCTTCCAATAGGAACTCTGGGCGGTTTACAAACAAGAATAAAACCAACAGTGAATGATAAATAATAAAACTAATAAATAAAGAGGGAGAAACCCTCAGCAAGAGGCATCACGGGCGGAAAAGAAAAAAAATTAAATTAAAAGGTCGCCATAAACCTCCCTAAAAAGCAAGGTTTTCAGGGCCTTTTTGAAGGCAGGCAGGGACTGTGCTAGGTGCAGCTCACTAGGAAGATGATTCCACAACATGGGGTCCACCACAGAGAAGGCGCGGTTGTGCGTGAGCGACTTCCATGCCTCCCTGGGTGTGGCCACCCTAAGTGAGCGCGCCTGCGACATTCTAGTGGGCCTGGCCCCAGTTGACCTCTGGGAGATATGTTCTGACATGTATTCTGGTCCCAAGCCGTGGAGGGTTTTGAAAACCAGAACCAGAACCTTGAACCTTATCCGGAGGGTAACGGGCAGCCAGTGCAGGCATGCCAGAACTGGGGTGATGTGATAGAATCTATGAGCACCCACCACCAGTCTGGCTGCTGCATTCTGCACCCATTGGAGCCTCCAGACAAGGGTCAAGGGCAACCCCATGTAGAGGGCATTGCAGTAGTCGATCCTCGAGATCACGAGGGCCTGCACAACTGTCCTCAGGGAGGACTCATCAAGGTATGGGCGGATCTGGGCGATCCTGTTGAGATGGAAGAAAGCGGCCCTGGAGACCGCCATCACCTGGGCATCCAGGGAGAGGGCTAAATCCAGGACCACACCCAGATTCCTGGCCCTGTCCGTAAGCTGGAGGGAACCCCCCCCCCAGGCTAGGGAGGGGGCAATTGTACCTGGATGAGGGCAACCCGAAGAACAGAACCTCAGTCTTCTCCGGGTTTAGCTTGAGCCGGTTGGTCCTGGTCCATTCCAAAACCACCTCCAGGCAAAGATCAAGGGAGCGTACTGCCTCCTCTGCAGAAGAAAAGGAGAGATAGAGCTGCGTATCATCAGCGTACTGATGACAGCGAACTCCAAATCTCCTGATGACTCCCGCCAGCGGCCTCATGTAAACATTGAACAGGATGGGGGAGATTGCCGACCCCTGGGCCACCCCACATGGGAGCGTCCAAGGAGCCGACAAATCATGCCCCAGCTGAACCCGCTGAGACTGGTCGCCGAGGAAGGATCAGAGCCAGCAGAGTGCTGAGCCTCCGATTCCAGCCTTGGCGAGCTGATCCAGCAGGTTACCGTTGTCGACGGTATCAAAGGCTGCTGACAGATCAAGGAGGACCAGCAGGGAGGAACACCCCCTGTTGGCCTCCCTGAGGAGGTCATCCTGCAGAGCGACCAGGGCAGTCTCGGTCCCCCGAGGCGGCCTGAACCCGGACTGGAAGGGATCCAGGATATGATTTTCCTCCAGGTACGACTGAAGCCGGACAGCGGACACCCTCTCAACAACCTTGCCCAGAAAGGGAACAATGGCAATCGGACGATAGCTGGACATATCATCTGACGCCAAGCCGGACTTTTTAAAAGTGGGCTTCACCACGGTCTCCTTCAAATGGGGAGGGAGAATTCCTTCCCTGAAGGAGGCCGTGGCAGTAGAAGAAACCCACTCTGGCATGTTCCCTCTGGCAGATTTAATAAGCCAGGCTGGGCAAGGGTCGAAAGAGGAAGCCGCCAGCCGGCAATAGGCCAAAACCCTGGAGGCCTCTGCTGGTAACGCAGGCCCAAACTCAACCAGGCAGGGAGACCAAGGGGGTGAGGCCCCCCAGGATAAAAGAGGAGGGGTTACCACAACCAGAGGACAGATCGGAACGGATGGCCTCAATTTTAGATCTAAAATAGGCTGCAAATTGCTCACTAGTGAACTCACTAGGAGGAGGCCTGGGCTGACCAGGATTGGAGAGGTCTCGAACCACCCGGAACAACTCCGCCTGGCGGCTCGAGACCTCACCAATTCTCAGGGAGGCATGAGCTGTTCTAGCGTCCCCAATCGCGTAAACATAACGGCTCGTCAGCTGCTTAAGCGCAGCCCTACTCACTGCCGTCCGAGCCGTTCTCCATCTGCCCTCAAGCTTCCTGCATTCTTGTTTCATTGCCCGCAACTCAGCTGTGAACCACGGCGAGGAGCAGGCTCCACAGCGAAGGAAGCGCTTGGCGGCGATCCGGTCAACTGCCCCGGTGGCACCCTCGTACCACCTATCCACCAGGGCTTCAACCGGATCGTCAGTCAGTCCACCAGTAAGCTTCCCGAAGGCCTCCATGAACCGAGCGGGGTCCAGGAGCCTTCAGGGGTGGGCCCAAACAAGGGGCTGGTGCTCCCCGCAGGGCGGGGCGGGGATCGACAGGGAAAATTTTAGCAGATGATGATCTGACCATGACACAGGTAGGGATAAGATATCCCCAACCCTCAGATAAGAATCTGACGACAAGGAGGTAAAAACCAGGTCCAGGGCATGGCCTGCACTATGTGTGGGGCAAACAACATGCTGAGATAGATACATGAAAGCCATGGATTCCATGAATTCCAGAGCGGCCCTGAAAGTTCCTCCTCCTCATGCACATTGAAGTCCCCAACCACCAAAAGGCGGGGGGACCTCAACAGGGCAGCCGAGACGAACTCCAAGATCTCTGGAAAGGATTGTGCTGGGTTGCGGGGAGCACGGTACACCAGCACAATACGAAACTTATCTCGCTGACCCACCGATAAGTGAAGGCATTCTAACCCGGGACACACCAAAGCCGCAAAATATGATTGACAATACTTTTGAGCAATACTTTTCTCAGTCCCAAACAAAATGGTCAGAACACTTACTAAGGTTACCTGATATAGAAGCCAAGGTGGTGACTGCCGGTTAAACGAATCATTGGTTAGGTACCCAGGCAACAGATTGCACCCAGAAAGGCATTTTGGAATCAAAAAACAGTAGCTGATTACTTCTCTTTTAAAAAAAAGCAGCTACCAAGTATCTTTGAAATCAAAAGCTTCCTCTAAATGTCACATAGCACCTAGTATAATAATAATAATAATAATAATAATAATAATAATAATAATAATAATAATAATAATAATAATAATAATAATAATAATAATAATAATAATAATAAAGTTCCTGGAGAGTTCTGCGAGTCAGAGTCCTTAGCTGTGGAGCCCTTGGTCAGTGGTTCAGTTCCTGACGATGCCTCCCAAGAGAAGAGTTAGGCTAAGTAGGCTTAGGCAAGGTCCACACTCCTAGAATGCCTTCGGAAGAAGGGGCTGGGATTTTTTTTTAAAGTGGGGAGCATCCTAGGAATTACTAGGGAAACACAGGGTAGATGACCATTTTCAAATGGGGCCAAATGGCCTCCTGGGTGGGGTGGGGGCTGTCACATTTGAAAGGGGCCACACACAGGAAGCAGTTATTCTTACTCCACCTTATGAGATTCATTATGCAATTTACGTGATCTGGATTTGGCCTGTATTCCTTTCATATTGTTTTTATGGTTATGGCAAAAAAGGAAAAGAAAAAAAGATTGAGAATGGCTGGCATAGAAGATCTATGAGCCATTGTGTGTTGTCAATATTGCTGTCTATTGAGATAAGAAACGGACTTGAAGGGCATCCATTCCAGGCTAAGAGCAACCACTTTCTGCTTCTTCATTCTGGAAAAATTGATTTGAAATGTCCTCCTGACCCTCATTCAGAACAAAAACACAACCATGGCTTAGATAAAGGACATATTCTTTTATTTGAAAACATTATGCAGGCATTACATTGCCACAGCCAGTCCAAGTTGGAGCATGCAAATATCAAAACAGAAGAGAATTTATTCTCAGCGAACCTTGTTGGACATTAGTTTATTTTTGGTCCTTACTTCCATTTGTAAGTGTCAACATTAGTGTGCTTTATTATGGTGTTTAACAATTAAAATCCTACCCATGGGGTAAAATTTGTTTTTTTATAGCTAGCTCAAGAATACTAAAATGATTTTTTTTAAAAAAAGAGAGAGAAAATACTACACACTTGTTGAAAATGTTAATGGCACAAGTTAGCGATATCTAAACTATACACTGAAGCCTCTTGTCCTGACACAGTGCTGCAAATTGTCAATCACTTGGTTGGCGATTGTGTTATTAAGTCTGTAGGCTAAATTTAAACCAAGCCCATCACTTGAGTTTTCATCCTGTAGTTGGTATACCTTGCTAATATCCATTCAGCACCAACAAGGTAGTGCAGTACATTTATACTCCAGGAATTGGGCTATACAGTACTTACAAAGTCATTGTTTTTTAGCTGGTGGTTGTGGTTACCTGCAGGACAGGAGGATCTTTGCTGGTGCCCACTGCAGTCCTTGGAATGGCAGGAAACAGAACTGTTAGAAAAATTAACATTCTCTTCTGGACCTCACTTGCAGGATTTAATCTTCATCACCTTCTGACAGCGTTCTCTATTAGAGAAGCAAGTTGGGTCTTGAACTAGAGACAGTGGCATTTAAAAATCCCTGTGTCTCAATTGTTCAACAGCATCCAGGTCCACACCCCAATGCATAATATGCATGCAGATGTCCCTGGAATCATTGCCCAGCACCCTCAAAAAAGGAGCCCAGCCAAACTGGGAGGTCTCTGCCCTGAGAGCTTAGAGAACTGATGCCAGCCAAAGCAGACATTACTGGGAGAAGTGGACAGATGGTCTCAGTATAAGGCAGCTTCATAAGTTAATAGGTTCAGTGACATGTGCAGAAATACAAGCTTTGCTAGGTGAGCAGTGCATTGCTGAGCATGCTCTAAGTGGAGCAATTTGAAATCTTAGAAAAGGAGCTCCAGATGTATAGACTGCAACCCCGTTCCAATTGAAGTCCTTGTCAGTGAACTGAGGGAGAGGTGCCTTTCATCCAGTTTGTTTCTACTGAGACAGAAATCTACAAATTAGTGTCATAAACATGAGATATTTAAAAGAAAATCTACAAGTACATTTGGCTTACAAAATAAATACTAAATAACAAAAGTCCTCAGAAAACAAGGATGCAAAATGAATGTGTTTAAACAGGAAACAAACACACAAATTCCTCAAGAAATGGTTAAGATCAAACATGGGGCAGCAGAGAAAGGTATTTAATTGGTATAAAAGGTAGCAAAAAAGACTAGGAGATGGCAAAGGCCATTAGCAGACTTCAGATCTGAAACCTGAGAAAACAATTAAGGTCCCGGTCCCAATTGCAGTACACTTGAATGCATGTGAATGCTACTTGGAGGTACACCCAAGTGTGTTCAGAATTGAAACTGCTGATTGTAAAGAGGGGCTTAAGCACAGCAATTAAGCTAGAATTTAAGCATAAACGAAGCGCTACATTAAGGATAGCAGGCTTGTGTACAACCCCCTGGAGAGCCATTTGCCCCAAATCTGCAGATGATCACCCCAAAGTAATGATCCCATCTGTGAGCACATTGAATGGAGGATGATTCCCTGTAATCATTTGTATGCAGGTTCCACTTCTAACCTGTAAAATATTTTTCGATGGCTCTTAGCTCAAGCAGTGAATTTCACCCCTGGTGACTAAGTTGGCGAGGACTGGTGGGAAATGGAAGGCAGGATATAGCACTACTTTCTCTCATAGAAGGCATCAGCCCTCACATACCAAGGGTCATATTTTGTTACAAAAATCACACAGAACAAGATCCACTAGGTAAGCATTCGACATCTCTGCCACCTGAAGAATTGTCACCCCATGTTCCTAATTTTCAGCCCCTGGAAGTGAGTATTGGCACACTTGGTGTCTCTTCAGTTCATGTAAATCGTTCACCTTTTGCAAACCAAGATGGCAGGGGGAGAATTGATCCCAGCACATCTGTTCCTTGTTGCCACTGGCAACCTTTTCCATCACAGTCAGTGTAAGATATTGCACATGTCAGTGATCTCAACCAGTGTAAGATATTGTGATAAAAACTGTCGTGTCCTGTAATTTAGTGAATCTGATGCCAAGAAGCACATTCTAGTTGTCAGTAGGTTGGCCCGCTCAGGGTGGGCACTGGAACTTTAAGTGAGTTCAGCTAATGTAAGGCATGCAAATATAACTCTAACCATAACTTCTCACACAGCTAGAAATTAGCCCAGATCCCACATGGCATAAGCTGCTTTGTTCTGATGGACGAAGCTTACAGGAGATTAAAAATATTAGCTGTTTTTTTGTTTTGTTTTCTGTCTTGGAGGCAAAATTAAGTGGAATATAAAGCCTGGCCTGCTGCCTGAACAAAACAAACAGCAGCTGGATTCAATGTATTCTTGTGCACATGTACCTGTGAATCTGGATCACAGTCTCCATAGCAGAAAGCTATGGAATGTAAAATCTATGCCATTTTCTCCCAAGATGGTACCCCCCCCCCCCCCCCCCACTGCTCTCCTAGGAATAAGGCTTTTAAGGGGATCATAACCCATTCTCTCCCAGAAGAAAATAGCATTCTATTCAACAATTCTATTCAACAATGAAGATCTATTATTTTTCAGAGGAATGGATTCCTGCCAACATCATCTTGAAAAACAAAAATATGGCCTTTACCTTGAATGCTCTGGGAACCCTGCTAAGAATGTAGAGAAATGTTCCTTGACACTCTCAAATTCATTTGGGATATATCTGATTATATTCTAGCCACTTAAGTTACTTCTCCTTCCCTTGAGGCAGGTAAACATAGAATTTCCCCATAAACGAAGCTGTTTGACTCTTTTCCTTGTAAGGAACTCCCTGGAGACACTCACCTATCACTGAAACACAGCTACCTTCCCTTCCTTACAACGAGCTTGGGATCTTAAAGAATCAGTGCTGTCTTTGTTTTCCAGAAGAGCTTCTATGATCACACACCATCAAGGTAAGCCAAATGAAACCATAAGGCTAGAAATAATAACTTTGTGTTTACAGTTTATCTTCCCTTGTGTGATTGCATTTATATCATGTTTTCAGTGTTAGTTTCCATCCCTCATAATTTTAGATGGCCTACCATACATGTTTACGTGGAATTTTTACTGTTCTCTTCAACTGCTGGTGTTCTCTTGTAGCTTTAATGTTGCCATTTAATGCTGTAAGATGCCCCTCCATTCCCTGTTCTCAAACTTAAATCTGTCTTAATTGTCCTGGACTGTGTATTGTCCCTCATTACTGTAATGTAATGAGGAAAAGGACCACCTTGGGTCCTTTTCCAAAGAGAAAGGTGGGGTAAAAAAATACTCAAAATAAATAGAAAAGAAGCCCTGCGAGGAACAGTTGAAGGAGGAACATGCTGACAGTAAAAGTTGCCATGACAATGAAAGGGCACACCTGGGAAGGTGGAGGTTGGCTAGAGCTATCCATCTGGAATACTTTAGCTACAGACTTCCTGCTTGGGGGGGGGGGGCTGGATCAGGTGACTTTTAGGCCTCTGTCCAGCTCTCTGATTGCATTGTTCTATAGCTGAAATCCTGCTGGCAACAAAGAGTAAACCATTCAGTCTGCTCTTAGCTGACAATTAAACAGCTGCCAAGTCAATGTTTGTGCGTGCTCCCAAGAACTGGAGCTGTGATTTTTTTAAATTGCTGGCTAAGATGGATTGTTACATCTTTTATTACAGAAATCCACAAGTTGACCATCTCTGATACTATGAAATGTGTACCCCCCATGCTTCATGGAGACAGGCAACACAGTGTTTTAGCTTGGTCCACAACAACTACTTGAACACAGCTTTGCACCTTATGGCCTCTTTAACCTTATCAAAAGCTTTAAACTCAATGCAACACACAAACAGGGATAACAACAAGAAATATGTTGAGCCCCTTTGTTGGACTGAGATCTTGGATATGATACGAGGTGGCATAAAACTGGCATGCGACCCACCAACTACCTTCATGTGAGTTTGGAAGTTCCTGTGACACCAAAGTTCCCAGGTGACCTTGAAAAGGACCCTGAAAGAAACAGCTTTGCTATGAGAAAGATGCACTTGACACAACTGGCCCTCCAGATGTTTTGGACTACAACTCCCACAGTCCTTTGCCATTGGAAATACAAGCTTGAAATTCTGGGAGTTGTGGTCCAAAACATCTGGAGGGCCAAAGTTTGGACATGCTGTTAACTGCTCCTTTTCTTCCTGTTGTCCCTCAGAATAAATGCGCCCTTCTGAGATCTTCCACATAAGGGGGGGGGAGTTTCATTTTTAGCTTTGTGATATACCTTGGCATATATAACCCAGAATTTTGCACATGTAAAGGAATTCCAACACAGCAGAAGCATGTTCAGCCCTGTGACTTCATTGGCAGGCAAAACTGTTATGCATATGAATAGAATAAAGCTACAAATGTCAAATCACATTTAATCCAAGCTCTCATTTACATCTTCCTTTTATGTGAGGATGCTTTAGACTTAGGTGTGTATGTGCAACTGGGAATACCAGCTCTAATAACGTCAAATACAAGAGACCCCATTTGGTAGCTACTATAACTGATAAAAAACCAAAACCAAAATTTTTTTTAAAAAGGAAGAAATACAAAGAGCCTAGAATATTTCCATGAATTAATACTTGAAACTAAACTGCCTCTGGCCTACATTAGCTGCATGTAATCATACTCACCTTGCGAACATAAAGTCTATAAAAAGGGGCTCTGCCCTCCCTTTCATTAGTCACAGGTCCCACAATAAATAATGTAACAATAGAAAATGATGTTTTCTGTTTGAAAAGAGTAAGAAATCGGGTTTGTATCTGCAAGGTTAAGACATCAAGGTGGACTTTGAATTGCCTGACACCAGATGCCGGACCTCAGCCATGCCAAGATTGTGGTTACAAAAAATGTCAAAAGTCAATGTCAGATAGCTTCAGAATTGTAAATATTTATTGCAAAAAGGGTAAAGATGTTTGTTTTCAGCCTATTCCTAGAATAGAGATGAATACTGGCATCGTCCATCCCTTGACTTCCCAGAACATTGGGTTCTTTAAAGCTGCCTTCAGCAGAATGCCCTCCAGACAGCTGAGGACAAGGGGATCTCTACCCTGCAGCAAGTTAAAAGGTTTGCCTTAGCAAGTTGGTCTGCCAGGTAGCAAAGGCAAGTGAATGCACAAAATGGCACTGGGGTATAGGCATTGGGAGAAACGTTTGCTTGGCTATGTGAAACAATCTCTTACTGGACATTAAGAGGATCTAAAACTGCATACATATGGGCTAGCTCTACAGATGTGGATTTATTGAAGCAGTCTATAATCCCCGCCAAAGCCAGTGTAAAAAAGGTGCTATATTAGTGATTTTCAGCATGCATTCTGAATTGGTGCACCAATTATTTTGAGTGATTTTTCTCAGAGTTCCCATTTGCTGCATTAACTTTGAACTACCCAAGCCAATGCTGCTTGCCTTGGCGGATGGATGATTCCATTCCCATTGCTCCTGAAAGCGCCTTGGCTTTTCTTTCACAATTGTCCAGTCAATCACAACTTAAAACTCAGAGGAGCACTTGTCTCCTTCTCTCTTCCTTTTCACAAGGCAACTCCAACACTACTAAACCCCCCCATACCCCGACACAACAAAAACCCTATCTAGAAGAAGAAAGTTGGATGGCAGTCTTTCCTTCTAACTTACCGAGCACAGTTCACAAGTGCCAGGGTCTCTGGGGGTTCGGGCCTGATGTTTATTTGCAACCCACTAGGAACACTTTTCCTCAGCCAGAATGGATGCCCAGAATAGCTTTTCCTGTGAGGGATCCCTGAATATGTAGTCAGAGCTTCAGATCCTCAATGGAAAAGGTGAACCTGCATCTACTGAAAGGACTGTCACTGCCCTTTGTATCCAGACCTCTTTCTGCTATATCTTTTTGTCTTGTTTTGTTTTGCTTTGGGGAAGAGGACAGAGGTGGAAGAAGTGGGAATTCCAGGCTCATGAGCAGAATTGAGGTAGATGGCCTGTTCATAGCAGGCTGTGCCCATCCCCATCCTGTTTGTTTTGAATTTCACCCCATTTAACTTTTTTTTTGCATCAAGATCTGCTGTGGAACCCTTTGTTATGTAACTCCAGCCTACTGAAGAGGATTCCCAAGGGCATCTTCTTGAGGAAACACTCAGCTCAGCTATGGCATTGGTCTTCACTGTGAACCAAGCTGAGTGTTCCCCCAAGAACGTACCTACTTTATTGGTTTCCAATTGAAGCTTGCCCACTATACTTCTCACCAATGAACCACTGATCTTGTTTTTTTTGAGGGACTCCAGTTAGAATAGCCAAGGCTAAAGAATTACTGCTCTTCGCCACACACACTTAGCAACAATTTAGTCTGTAATTTTACAAGCCTCCCCTATTTGCTACCTTGCAGCCCACCTGAGCAACTGCATCTGGTAAATACCTTTCTCTGTGAATGATACAGAGATAATGGAGACACAAACTCCACCAAGGACGGCAAAGGCCTGAGTTTAGGCAACTCGGACATGAGGTTCTTCTTCTGTTTCCTGGCCTAGACTGGTGTACGTTACGGAAGGTTCTAGCTGCCCAGCGGCTGGCAAGTCTACAACAGGTCCGGAAGGGTTTCGGAACTGCTTGTACACCCGTGGATCCTGGGCAACGTAGGTAGATGTGGAGGAGTACAGCACCAGCCCAACAAGGATTGTGAAGAATGACAGTAGGTAAAGTCCTGAAAACTGAAGAGAAAACAACAACAAAATAAGCCTAGTAAATGGCATAGTGGTTATGCAATACAGTAAAGAAAAAAGCATATTCAGAACATTCATCCCAGAATACGGGGCACACAACAATTGTCTCAAGTTACAAGAATCTAGCTTTTGGCTGAATATCAGGAAACACTTTCTAAGGGCGTTGATACACGACCCCTAAACTCCGGGGCAGATGGCTCCCAGCTCCGGAGCTTAAAAATGTTTACCCACCAGCTCCGGAGTTAACAGGAAATTAAGTGCGACCCCGCCCACTTTAGCGCGTCCCAGCACACTTTTCCTGTACCTGCTCTGGGACAGTGAAAAATATTTGATCCGGTGTAATGAAAGTGAGTGCGGGGCTCTCCTTGTTTCTGTTTGTTGTTTTTTGGCTCCCGCCCCTTTAAGAGCTACTTTTACAGAGAGGAGAGGCAGAACGAGCGGCATGCTTTTCTTTCTCTTTTTCTGTTGGGATATATTAATGGATTGGTGGGAGATTGGTGTATTATTTGATATTATGTGCTGCGGTCTGATTAAGGAGGAGTCGTAGACACAAATGTATATGAAAATATACTTTATCTCTATGTTCTAAAGGGGAAAAGGTAAACGGGATGGTCTATGAAAATAATAAAACACTCATTGGACATCTGTACAGATAAATATATAAAATAGAAAATAGGGCAACAGCAGTTGTGTTAGAGCTCATAAAAGGAGATATAAGGAGCTATACACACATATACTGCCTTGCTTATTAAAATACAAAAGAGTAAGATACAAGCTTACATAACAATAAAATAGTAGTAATTCTCCAACTCTCTCTATCCCTCTGGAGACAAACGTCAGGCAGGTCAGGGCGTGGCCGAGGAGAGAGAGTGTTTGAGGCTAGCACCATTACTTAAATAGTGAGGTCTTAAAGAGATATACAAACTGCTGACTCATACTGAGATTAGTTTGCCATATGTTTGGATGTAGGCCTTGCTATGCCAACACCCCTTCTCAAGGTCTAACATACAAAACATTATGGCATCAAAATTCATCTATGGTCAATTCCGTTTGAGTCCAGGTCCAAAACATTTAACATATCTCGCAAGTACAAAAGTATCCATTTATTCCTTTCTAAAGCAGGTAACTTACTGATTTCTTTAAAGTTTGCTGGTTCAGTTATGGTTTGAAGGTTTTCACAGAAACCATACCTCTCTGGAGGTTTACCTTTGTTGCTTCTCTCAGATCGTCTCACAGTGGTTGTTACATCTGTTTCACATGGTCCAGTTCCTGTTTCCCCTTCTGTTCTGGTAAATTCATTTGAAGGTGGACTTGCCATCTGACTGGCAGTCTCTACAGCTAACCAACTGACCATTTCTTGTGAAACATCCTCTCTATTTTGGGGATCAATGGCCACTGTACTCTGAGACATCTGTTTCTTTAAATTGCTCTCATCTATATACACCACATTGCAACATTTTACTTCCAGTGTCTCTGGGTTAAAGATTTTATACCCTTTACCTCCAATAGGATACCCAATAACAACGCCAATTTCAGCGCGGGGATCCAGCTTTCCTCTCTTTTCCTTTGGGATATAGGAATATGCTTTGGCTCCAAAACCCCGTATATGTTTTAAGCCAGGTTTCTTTCCAAACCATAGTTCAAAAGGTGTTTTACCTGTTACTCTACTAGGGACTCTGTTATGCAAATAAGTTGCAGTAACAGCTGCTTCGGCCCACAAGGTGTTGGGCAATTCTGCTTGCATCAGCATATATCTAATCATTTCTTGCAAAGTACGATTTAATTTTTCAGAACATCCATTCTGTTGTGGCGAATGGGATATAGTTACTTTATGCTCTATTCCTTCTTGTTCTAAGAATCTCTTAAACTCTACATTACAATACTCTCCTCCACCATCAGTACGTAATGTCAAAGGTGCCTGACCAAAACGGTTCTTAATTGCAGCTACATAAGTATTAAATTTCTCAAGAGTCTCATCTTTACTTTTAAGAATATATATGTAACTATACTTGCTCTTGGATTCAGTAAAGGTAAGGAAATATCTATTTCTACCTGCAGATAAGGGCATAGGACCCACTACGTCTGAATAAACCTCTTCTAAAAATTCTTTGTCCTGTAAACTAGCTTTTCCTGTATAACTGGGAGCAGTTCCCTTTGCTTTTATACAAATTTCACATCTCTCTTTCATCTTATCACATTTAGGAGCATTGATCCCACATTCTAATAACAGTTTTTCAATGCTTTGCATATTTCTGTGTCCCAATTTTACATGCCAAGAATAAATACAGTTTTTATGATCACAAGTGCCTTGCCTAGTTTGACATATAGGATTTCTTTGATGTAGTTCAGTATGTTCCTTATCACTAACATCAATGATATAATGAAATCCATCCTCTTCTTCAACCTTTAATATGAGGCCAGTCCTGTTGTTAATAATCTTTCCTGTATCACCTTTAAGTATAACTGTATAATCATTATTCACAATCCTTTTAGTACTTAGTAAATTATTTGATGCTTCAGGAACATAGGCTACATTTGTCAAGGTGAGATTCACAACTTCATTTCTAGATGTAAGGACCTTTAAAGGTACTGTTCCTGTTCCAAGCACATTTAACCTCTGCTGGTTTGCTTGCAATATCTTTGGTCTATTCTCAGTGTCAAGCTCACTAAAGCTTTCTCTGTATTTGCAAACATGTATGAAACTACCACTATCAATGAGGAAATGTCTCTTATCATTTGCACTTTCATCATTAGATATCTGGAACAATTGATTACCTTTGTTTTGAGTACCTCTACTACCATTAAAACTTTGGTCACACCTTGCATTGAATTTACCATGAGATAGGTTACAATTTCTATGGTTGTTAAAATGTCCCTTCCTACTAGGTAACATTGTCACTTTGGGAGCATTTCTAGGTGTTTGAGCTTCCGTGCTCTTAAATCTACAATATTTGGCTACATGACCAGTTCTTGAACACAAATAACATCTTATTTCCCTTGAATCAGGTCTCATAGTTAATACAGGCATTTCAGAATTGTTACTCATTGCCCTTTTAAGTCCAGAGTCTCTTAAATAAGCTATTGTATATTCCACATCCACCTTTGCAGTGCACTCTAGCATAGCCTTTTGGTTTGCAAAAGATTGTGGTAGGCTTAGCAATATACAAGCATTAAACTCTGAATCAGATATTTCTGCACCTGCAGATTGAAGCTCAGATACAATTTTTAACATTTCATCTAAATGTGCATCAATACTAGCTCCTTCCTTCATTCTCATGCTATACAATTTCTCCTTTAAGGATATAACATTTTTACTTGACCTAGTGAAATATTTCTTCCTTAAAGCATCATAGAGTCCTTTAGCTGTTCTATACTTGGTAACCAAAGGTGTCTCATGATCTTCTATACAGGAGTACAGCAACATTAAAGCTTTGGCATCTCTCATTTTAAATTGAATCTGTCCTTGCTGGCTTTCAGGCATGTGTTCTTGTTCTATAGCAGCTAAGCAGTTTTGTACTTGGAGGGAAACTCTCAATCTGGCGTCCCACATTTGGAAATTCTGATAGCTCAGCTTGGGAATTGGGAACACGCCAGCACCGTTCATTACATGCAGCTGAGATTGGCTTGAAGCATGCGGCTGGTCCGAAGCTGTGTCTTTGGGCGTAGTCATCTTAAAATGCTGTCAAATGCTGTCCTTAAGTAATGGCAAAAATTCCTTTTAGCTCTTCAGTAAAAACTCCAAATAGCAATAAATGAGAAGGCTTTATCAGATAAAGTCTTACAGTCTCTCAGCCAACTCAAAACATTGACTCCCTTTTGTCCGTCAACCTTATCAGAGGCAAGCAATGCAAAAGCATTCTCCAGTTCAAAGAATGAAAAGAATGTTTGCAGAGAAAAAGGCTTCCGTCTTCAAAAGGAAAAGTCAAAAATCCAAAACAATCTCGGCGTCTTCTCCAAAACAACTTATCAGTCCGCAGCCTACAAAAATAACACCAAACTTAAAAAATCCCAACCATTCTCTGCTACCATATTTTGTTGGGATATATTAATGGATTGGTGGGAGATTGGTGTATTATTTGATATTATGTGCTGCGGTCTGATTAAGGAGGAGTCGTAGACACAAATGTATATGAAAATATACTTTATCTCTTTGTTCTAAAGGGGAAAAGGTAAACGGGATGGTCTATGAAAATAATAAAACACTCATTGGATATCTGTACAGATAAATATATAAAATAGAAAATAGGGCAACAGCAGTTGTGTTAGAGCTCATAAAAGGAGATATAAGGAGCTATACACACATATACTGCCTTGCTTATTAAAATACAAAAGAGTAAGATACAAGCTTACATAACAATAAAATAGTAGTAATTCTCCAACTCTCTCTATCCCTCTGGAGACAAACGTCAGGCAGGTCAGGGCGTGGCCGAGGAGAGAGAGTGTTTGAGGCTAGCACCATTACTTAAATAGTGAGGTCTTAAAGAGATATACAAACTGCTGACTCATACTGAGATTAGTTTGCCATATGTTTGGATGTAGGCCTTGCTATGCCAACATTTTCTCCCTCCCCTCACGCAGCCAGCAACCAGGAAGTGCGGAGGGGGGTGGGGACACAGGAAGAGCGACGAACCCCTAAGATCTCTGGTCCGAATTTAAGTGGCCAGCGGATCTTAGGGGTCATGTAAAAAGGCCCTAAGTGTTAGAGCAATATGACAGTGGAGCCAATTACCTCAAGAGCATTCAAGAGAAATTTGGACAACCACTTGGCAGATATCCTTTGACTTGTATTTCTGTATCAAGCAGGGGGTTGGCCTTGACAGCCATGTAGGCCCCTTCCAACTTCACTATTCTATGATTCTCTGATTCTTTGAATAAAGTACTTGGTTTATATCCAAAAATTCCTTCCCCTGTGAAACAGATTTCAAATAGGTGGAACTCTTCCATGTGAAAAAAACAAATATTTAGTGTGCCACATACATTAATCATACCAATAACGTGGTTGTTTGTTTATTCTGAATTCGCCCCAAAATTTCCTTCTTATTCTTGAACCTGTCAGTAAATTTCTATTAATCACACTGTAGCCACTGTCACTTTCCAAAGAATTGCAAGCACTAGCCACTCCAACATTTCAAGAAAAATTGAAAGCAATAAAATAAAACAACATTATATTTATATTGTGCAGTAATAAACTCTCAGTATTTCAGATGGAGAACATAAATCTTGAAAATAATGCTCAGAAACAACCATCAGTATTAATAACCAAATACGTTAATATGTCTTTGAATGTCTCGGCAATGGAAAAGTGCTGTGATTGCAAATGAGGGGTCGTCAAAGCATAAAGGAAACAAATTGAGTCCATTCTGCAAAATTATTCTTGTATCTCTGTGAAAAGAGACACAATGGGTATGGAAGCCCAGTGTGGTATAGGAGACAGAGTGGTCGACCAGGACTCAGGAGCCCTGAGTTTGAATCCCCGTAATTCAAAGGAATGAATCTTACTAAGCACAAATGGTCAAATGGTGCTTTCATGAATGGTCAAAATAATTAAATAATACATATAAAATCACAGCAGCAGCAAAAATAAATTAAAATTAAAATAAAATAAAAGAGTGTGTGAGAGAGCACAATAAAGGGAGGGGGGAAAGGATTGGCTACGTTTAAGGGCAAATCAAAGGGCAACTAGCAAAGATTTTTAAAAAGCAATAAGATATATTGTGAATCCAAGTGTCACATCAGGCTAATGAAATAGAAAGGACATTATTTTGGTGGGAAAGAAAGATTGGACTTAGTTCTGTCACTTAAAGCTACAGTAAACCCAGCTCAGCATCAGACAACAAGTGCAGATGACTTCTGATGTCCTGCCCCAGCCCTTCCCCTAGGAAACTGCTGTACTTGAGTCCAAACTGGGCAGTCCTGTCCACCTGTCAGCCTCATTTGCTTGATGTGGCCAACCTGTGCGGTCTCCCCACTGGGCAGCTAGGAGCCACAAACAAACCTGGAGGGCAACGACTATCATATGGGTTCTGCAATCACCACCATGGACTCCATAGCCCCTTTGGTCTTGGAACAGAAATGGTGTTTCCCATAAAGGATATGGGGGTATCTCACCCTTGTATAACAAACAGTTTGTATAATGTAAAATCTGTACAACATAAAAAATTCCAGAGATAGGGGAAATTTGCTTAACAGAAACGCCTATGGGGCGAATCCATACAAAATAAAACTGGGATCACTCCATTTTCAATGCATTCCTATGGGAAATTTGTATACAGGAAAACACGCTTAACAGAATTTCATTTGGAACGTATTAATCCCTTTATACAAGGTACCACTATATATACACTCTAACTCATGGCCAAGCCACATTTGCAGCGAGATCTTAAAGTGCATTGAGCTGGCATGCATTCCTGTTCATAAATTCACTTGTGAGCTTGATGCATCTATTTGTATCCTGCCAATTTCATTATTTAAAAGCTCAGTATCAGAGGATCTCCAGTGTGACTGACATGGTTGTATGGCCACAAAGCAGGGCCAGTCTCATTTTTTAAAAAAAAATTTAGAGCTAGCTTTCTTTCCATTCCAGAAATAGTAAGATAACAAGGATAGAAACATATTATTGCATTCAATTATAGTGAGAGGTGACCCTTTAAGAAAACTGAATTATAGTGCAAATATACTGCCCATTTTTGCAGAAAAAATTGGGGGCCGTTGTAGATAGTGTTGTCATAGCAATTTTTGCAGCGTAGGTGGCAAACATGACAGTTCTGATCCCTGCATTCTCTGCAAGAGTTCAAAACTTCAGGCAGCTAGATGATTCATGCCAGCCATCTAGCAGTTGCCAGTTCTCATCTTCTCCAGAGGCATGTCTTTTATCAAGCTAATTAGTCTTAATTTCCCACCCAAGAGCAATCTACCCCAAATGTTTTGCATCGCAATGGCATTAGATCACAAGACAGAATGAGAACATAACTTGTGTTGCAAAGAAAACCCCACCCTCCCAGCTCCCCAGAGAGCTCCAGCAAAATCCACAAGAAATAGAGAAGCCTGAGGTAGATGGCATATGATGCCATTAACCCTGTCAGACAACAAGTCCTGATGCTTTGCCGCTGCAAAACATAGTTCCATTACTATGCTAACTGCAGGAACACATTGCAGGGCAATGAATGTTGAGATGTTCACGTGTTCAGCTTTGCTTTAGCCCTACATAGTCTGCCTTAAAATAAGCAAGCTAACAAAAATGGCATACACATAATACCAAGTGTTTTAATTTTAAAAAAAGCAAGATCATGTACTTAAGACCTACTTAACAAGTAGTTCTTAATTGGTGTGTACTAAATAGATTTGATTATGCATCTTTGCTAAAGATGCAAGAAGAAGATTCCTCCTGGATCAGAGCAAGGCATGTATCGTACAGCACAGAATGTCAGGACTTACTGGACAGTCCATGATAAATTGGCCAGTAATTCCCCAACCGATTATAATCTAGTTTTTAATTCACCTGTATAGTGTTGTTGTTGTTTTGTTTTTTAAGGAGCAAGAGGCATATATTACAAAATCTAGATTTCAGTTCATAGGTCAGCAATATATTTACACAATCAATTGTAAATGCCCCAAACATGCAAGTTTTCCAACTCTTTAGGTCTTTTCATCAGGTTAGACAGCATAAAAGGTGGGGTGGGACAGTGGCCAGGAAGATGGGAAACAATATGTGGAAGTCCTAATGTTTGAAGGCACAAGGAAATGCTATGAAAGTCCTAGATTGTAAAATGGGTTTTGATCACTCAGAGAATGATACAGGAGGTATCATATGAATTTTAGCAAAACCCACTAAATCATGGCCAAGCCATATTTAGCAAAAAATGGAGATAGCCCATTTCTGCAAAAGCAAAGACAACATTTAGCTGCCGTGGGTGAGACATGCATGGCAGATAAATGTTGTTTTTGTGTGTGGAAAGGGGAAATCTGCAAAAACACTCTGCAAACTTTAGCCTTTTTGTCTTGCAAGCTTTTTTTCATACAATTGACATAATCAAATAAAAGGAGTGAAAGGAAAGCCTGTTCAGCTATTGCAACAAAACAAAACAAAAAGTGCAAACTTGCTTTTAGGAATGTACATCTATCACTGAAAATTCCATTCCCTAGATCTTTGGGCATAAGAGAGTCTAATTTAAACAAGACTGCTTGTTTGTCATCTGATTACACCTTATTATGAGAACCCTACCTTGTTTGTACAATGTATATTATTATTTTGTCTATTCAGGGAAATGTTAGAAGTGCATAATCAAATTATTATGAAAGAAACAAATTCTTAACTTTGTCATATTTGTTTAATTCTGTAAGCAAACAGTATATTCGCCTCATCCAAAAGTCATTTAAACCAGCAACTACCTGGGGGCAAATACAACTTCTTTGCTGCAATATAGCTGAGTTAAAATCTGCATTTTCGGATTTTAATGATTTTCAGATCTGTAATGTGAGCAGGGGAAGCAGCTTTGATATTGTTGTTCTAGATATGCTGACAGCCATTTAAAACATGGAACCATTTAAAAGAACCAGCCCCTTATGTCATCTGCATCTGTTGCAGTCTTCCACAGCCACAATGGAACAGGCAGATTTCAGAAAGGAAAGTGCCTTGATGAGGCAAAGTCCAAAGCATGCCAGACAGAAGGCTGTTCAGTGGTAAGAAAGCGAGGCTGCCAGTTTATTTCAAGTTGTTAATTGCTTTTCTTTTCAAGCACCTCTTCCCACTCTCACCATCGCTCCAGGTGATTTAGTACACCTGCTCTGTTGCCTTGGCAGCTGGAAATATCGTGTCAAACAGTAGAGGTAGCGATGCTGAAAGAGGGCTTTCACACAGGATTGGCCTCGGTGAGGTGGTGTGAGGTGTTCTGCAGCATTGGAGAGGCTGGGCCTATGTCCCAACAGCAATTTCAACAGGCTGCAATGTGGCTGAAACTCTTGGTGTGGAGCAGAAAGCAAGCTCTGTGGCTTTATTTTTGTCTTTAAAATTGACTGCTTGTTCCCTCTTCACAAATCTCCTCCCTTGTAATTTCACGAAGGAATACTAAGGCTACTCGGCCGTAGTGAGATTTTAAGACTGTTTTTTTTTTTTGAAAAAGCCTCTCTGCCACAGTAGCAATAATGTCCAGAATATTGATGGAAGTTAAATAGTTGAGCTGTGTCACCAAAAGATTCTCAGCACCTGATAGACAACACCTACTATCAAGAATGCATCTCTGGTACAATGCTTTGATAAAGATAGCAAGTTGCTATCGAAAGCTTAGCTCATATTTTCTGTTTTACCAGTGACCAATAAAGGTATCACCTAATTTCCTTCAGAATATTGATGAGTCCTTGGACAGCCTTCCCTAAGCTGATGCCCTCAGATGAGAGGGACTAGAACTCCCAGACTCCCAGAGCAATCTATTATACCCCAGAGAGCACGTGGCTGAGGAAAAATGCTTGTCCTGTTCCAACCAGTTTTTGTGCTCCTGACAGAAGCAGAGTACCACGCTGGTAGAGAAGCAGAAAAGCAGGCCAGATAGTCATGTCTGGTAAGGTTAAATCAATTTACAGAAGAGGCCGAATGAGTCAGGACCTTGGACAGATCACTGTGGGAAAGCTGGTTTACCAAAGCTGGAACAGTTGTAACCCAATGCTGAAAAGGGCCACCACCTGGTTTGGCAGCCGTCAGCACCTGTGATCTAGCGTGACAGTGTCTGCTCTGGAAGGGAATCTTTTTGAAGCTAGCCTAGAGTGACTCAGTGGGGAGTGGGGAGTTCAGCATGGATTGAACCTGAGGAATGTGGCATCATCCTGAGAAACACCTGTCCTCATATTCCTCATCCTACAAGTGCTTGGATTTGAGATAGCCAGGTAGAAGAAGACAAACTCAGAAGGCACTAATATGATCGCATTTCATCCTTGCAGTTATAACATTCTATGCCCAATACTATCCCCAAGACACATTACTGTGCCCAAGACACATCTATTGGCAGATTTTAAATGCTGAGGCTGCAAGACAGAGGTGCTCCTGGTCAGTCGAAAGGCAGAACAAGGGATAGGGATGCAACCTGTACTGGATGGGGTCACCCACCAACTGAAAAATCAGGTATGCAGCTTGGGGGTGCTCTTGGACTCATCCTTGAGCTTGGATGCCCAGGTTCACAACTGTGGCCAGGAGCGCATTTGCACAATTAAGGCTAGTACACAAATTATGCCCCTTTCTTGAGAAACCAGCTCTGGCCACGGTGACGCATGCCCTAGTGACGTCCCAGCTGGACTACTGTAATGCACTCTATGTGGGACTACCGATGAAAAGTCTCAGGAAACTTCAATGTGTCCAAAATGCAGCAGCCAGACTGCTGACTGGGGTGGGGTACAGAGATCACATTATACCCCTATTAAGCACAATTCAAGGTGCTGACCTTGACCTACAAAGAACTATATGACCTGGATCCTAGCTGCCTCAAAGATCGAATCTCACAGTATGAACCGACTCGGGTGTTGAGGTCATCAGGAGAGGCCTTCCCTCCATCCAGCCACCCTCACAGGTACGTCTTGTGGGAAACTGTGAAAGGGCCTTTTCAGCTGCTGCGCCCAGACTCTGGAAGTCCCTCTTACTAGAGGCCAGAACTGCCTCATCTCTGTTGTCTTTCCGGAAACAGGCAAAAACCTTTCTCTTCAGGCATGCTTTCCCTGAATGATGGATTACCATGTGTATTTTATATGAACCTATGGGTTCATATATACTTTGCGCTTATGACTACTTATAACCGTGCTGCTTTAATATAATGTTGTCTATTAATGCTGTAAGAGGTCCCTCAATTCCTTGTTTTCAAATACTTGAACATGTCTCAATTGTACTGGACTGTATATTATCCCTCATTACAGTAAGCCGCCTTGGGTCCTTTTCCTAGGAGAAATGTGGGGTAAAAATTCTCTAAAATAAAATAAATAAATAAAATAAAGAAGCTGAATTCCTATTGCTTACCTGTATTTAAAGTAGGTTTACTGAGTCAGTGGGACTTTGGTGTGACAACTCCTCTGTAAGTCCCATTAATTCAATTGGTCTACTCTACTTTTATACAGAAAGCTACAGGATTTCAGCCAAACACCCTTCAAAATCAAACTGCTTCTTCCTCCTAGAAAAGCTGTACAAGAGTGCAGAAATGATCTTGTACTGGCAGAGCAAATCAACATTCTATAAGGCATTTCTAAAAATGGGGATGGCCTAAACATTACAATTAAACTTTTAAGCAAGGAAATTCAATTATTTTAAACAAACAAACAATTCCTCTGGTTTATGGATGTGAGATATTGTGCCTTTGCATCCACCATTCAAAATGCCAGGAAATGGCTCAATCATGCCTGGATTGCTAGCAGGAAAAAGGGTGCCAAGATTTACATAGCAAAGGGCAGACTGAAGGTTGATGACAGCCATGTTAGCAGTCAAGATGGTCTACCACAGTGGTGGTGAACCATTGTTTTGGACCACAACTCCCAAAATTCTGAGCCTAGACTGCCAACGACAAAGGACGGTGGGTACTGTGGTCCAAAATATCTCGAGTGCCAAACGTCCATCACCACTGGTCTACAAAATACCCTCTTGTGCTCACAAAGAGAATCAAGCAGGGGGAAATCCCAGAACTTCCCTCTTATTTTCATCAGTTAACTGCTGCTGAAAATAACATTTATTTATCTTCTCTTGGCCTCTGTTTTTTTCACTCACCTATCCTCCTCCACCCTCCACTAGCTGTTATAAGCAGGGAAACAGTGACCGTAATCAGGATCTTCAGGAGAGGTGCAATGTGAAGACAATATGGGTTTTTTGGATTACAAATCTCAGAGTCCCTAGTCAGCAAGGCCAGGTAGGGTGGACATTTCTAGACGTTGTAATCTGAAAAACTAAGACTTCCAAACTCAGGCTGAAGCCTCTCTCTTCCTTACAGTACCTGACCCAGACCCCTGTTTCAGTGGAGGAAGAACCATCTTGATCTCTGGGGCTTTAACATTAAAAATGATTCCAGTCACAAAAACTTCTTTGCACAAACCAGCATAATAAATGAGCAGCATAGTGGCCTCTCAAGTAACATCTGTGATCTATTCAGTATTTAATCAATTATATCTTATATTTCTACTTAGCAGCCTTGAAAGGAACTTCAAAGAGGATGTATCCAAATCGGTCTGCATCAAAACTCTGCTTGCAAGCTGATTTATACTACTAATGTTTGAAAAATGCCATATTACAAAGCCATAATCAATTACTTTGAATTCTATTGAACGTCTTCACTTTAAGTATAAGTCACAAATGAAACCTTTCCCATATATTCTTTTATGGGAAATAGGGCAAGATAGAATACCTGATCAGATAAATTTAAAACTGCTCATTAGTGGAAAATAGAATAGATTCTAACCTAGACATCCTATAAAAGATGCAATATATAGTCGGAAAGAACGCTGAAAAAGAGGTTGCACTCTTCTGAATTAAACTGTCTAGTCATTTGTACTCAAGTGGCAGCTCTTGATAGGAGAGCTCAAATCCTGGCAACACCACCCTCCTTCTGAAGTGAAGTTAGCAATGCAGGAATGATTTTAATAGATCAGCTAAAGCAGAACATTGCAAGAAACATTCACCAGGAATTAGGGTTTTGTTATTTTCTATGAATTTTGAAAACAAACAAACATCTGGAACTGAATCTTGAAGGAGACTTTCCAAGGTACTGTACTAGTATCTTAAAACAGGCTGAAATCCATTGCACAGTCAGACTGCAAGCACATCAAGGTGGAAGCTGGTTAATCACATAAGCGACTAGGGGAAAACTTTTGGTTAGTGTCATGTTTTTTCATGTTCTTTCTTCTTTGCTTTGAATTCTTATGGGTACAGTTTCCTTCAGTAAACCTTAAAACACATGCATCAATTGGGCTCCCCCCCCCAAGTTCCCCCTTTAGGTTTCTGGTGCTAGAGACAGTTAAGCCTCACCAACTAGTCCAATTTTCTATCCATCCTTTCCAAGATGTTCTCTGAATCCTAGCTGGAAACTGCTAGACCTTCCCATGAGACTTGCAATTGCTATTTTTCACTGGACTATTAGGTGATTTTGCATACAAGGGTCAAGTGGAGGGACTATGAAATCCCAAATACATCAGAAATCTCTACACTTCATTAACCTCTCCTCTCAGAAATCCAAAATCTTTCGTATTTCAGATGCTGTGCATCATACAGCCACAAAAGACTCTGAAAATGAACAGAAGAGCCTCTTTCATGTATTTTTCAATTTGAGTAAACATGGATGTCCCACTAGATTATTTATAATGGCTTCACAACTGAGGTAAGTGTGACAAGGAGTTGGACACCATAGACCATCAGAAAGACAAACAAAGGGGTGCTGGATCAAAGCAAGCCTGAACTCCCTCTAGAACAAAAAAAAAATGAAAGGAGGCAATCATATTTTGGACACAAAGTGAGAGGACAAGAGTCATTGGGGGGGGAGATTAACATTGGGAAATGTTCAAGGCAGCATAAAGACAGGAAGACTAAATATGAGACAAATTGACTTCATGAAAGAAGCTGTAGCCTTGAGTTTATGAGTTGAATGTTGTTAAGGGCAAGACATTTTGGAGGTCACCAATTCGTAGGGTCATTATAAGTTGGAAGTGACTTGATGTTATATAACAACCATGTAACCACAAGGCTCATGCAGGCTTCTTGACACTGCTGAATGGGTTGGAAGCCTGACTACAGAAAGCTGGATGGGTGAGAATAGTGCCATGTAGTAGCTTGGGTAAGGAAAGAAATAACAACAGCCCTTAATCCTGTTAGATAACAGTGGCAGCACACATCAGGATTGCCCCCACATAGGAAGTCAGCACACTCAGTTTAGATCCAGTGACCCTGTGAGCTGTCATTCACACAACATCAGAATATAACAGATTTCAGCCCTAAAGTCTTCCATTATCCAGAATAAATTATGAACCTGACACTGAGCAAAATAATCCTAAGAATACTGATATTGGAGCACTACAGGAAAACTATTACCATTTGCTAAGCTCTACTAGCTAGAGTGGTGGCTCAGTGGGCTAGAGTGCTGAAACTGTTGGCTGCAAAGTCAGCAGCTTGGTGGTTCAAATTCCGGGTGCCATGTAGCGGAGTGTGCTCCCGCTGTTAACCCCAGCTCCTGTCAACCTAGCAGTTCAAAAGCATGTAATGCAGGTAGATAAATAGGTACCGCCATAAAAAGTGGAAGAGTAGTGTTCTGTGCACAGAAATGCGTTCAGCCATGCTGGCCACATGGCCATGGACTTGCATAACACTGGCTCTTTGGCTTTAAAATGGAGATAAGTGCCACCCCCAGAGTTGGATACGACTAGCACGCATGTGCAGGGGGAACCTTTACCTTTACCTTACTAACTAGAACCAATCCTTAATATCTCCAGTTCAAAGGCTCAGACACACTCAACCAGCTTATGGCAGCTTCATATGTTCACACATTTATCTACAGGGCTGGACATTGTTTTGCTTTCATCTATGGTCTACTTGCATGGCAATCAACTGAAATAAGTCACATGCATCAGAAGGAATGAGACTCTAAATATATAAGGCCATAAGAAGTGAGGAAAACTTTTGCAGCTGGATATACACACTGAAGTCTTCAACATATTGCTTAAGATAGGCATATCCAAAGTTTGGCCCTCCAGATGTTTTGGACCGCAACTCCCACAGCGAAACGTTTCTATCTCTCAAAAAAGAAGTCCAGTAGCCATGACTCAACTCCCAGATAAACGCACCTGGATGACTGAGAATCTTCACAGACGTACTCCCACAGTCCTTTGCCATTGGCAATCTAAGCTTAGAATTCTGGGAGTTGTGGTCCAAAACATCAGGAGGCCGAAGTTTGGACATGCCTGGCTTAAGATGTAATGTGTTATTTTCCCCTATAACATCCCTCTCATACTTTTTGCCCTGCACAAAGACTGGAGATTCCCTCCCAAGACACCTCCCAACAAAAAGCAACTACAATACAGCACTTTTATCCATAACCTATTGATTTTCAGAGGTCACGTCCAGGGGTATATACAGTAATACATCTCTATGATTTGATATACCACACTGCCATGTCAAAGGACAGGATGCTAGTGTCATTATTAATTCATCCTTATCAATCATAAACCTGCCTAGAAATCTATATTTATATTTATAAAATTACAATTTATCAGAAAAAGCTCCACTGGAGATATTGTGGTCATCCATCATTTTGTTGTTCTTGTGGCATAATTTGAAACTAGGTACCAAAGGAGCAAGTTTTTCTTTTTCTTTTTCTCCCCCCCCCCCCCCCGTGATGCAACTTGGATCAAAATCCTTGCAGCAACTTGGACATCACAACAGATACGTACATCACAGCTACTTCCAGAGTGCTCACGTGGGCTCACAACTGATATCAGAGTGGCCAAAGGTGGACAAGGTAGAAAGAGATAGAAAGTCTCGCAGAGAATAAATAAGAGGCTCATCACCATTAAGGAAGGGGACTCAAGATTCAGTCATAAAGTATTTGAAATATATCAGATCACCAAGGTGTATCTTGTTAAGAAAGAAGGTTGTTGCTACTTGTGTAATTCATCAAATGTCAAGGACCTTAACTAGTATCCTAATATGCTGTGCAGATAAGAATCATGAAGTACTAGCATCTACAAAGGAAATACAGATGTTTCTCAGTACTGATTTCCCTGTATGCCTCCTTTAAAAACATTTTATTTATCAGCAACTTCCCTCTCTGGTGGTTTACCACAGATTCCTTCACAGGTGTCCTGATACTGGTATAAGCATTGATTTAACTGCTATCTTTGTCTCACAAAAAAAAAGCAGAGGACAAGAAACTAAGATGAGGTCTTCATCTAAATGGCCTTGCCTTACAAGCTACTTTTTCCAATAATTAAGCTGACTCTTGGAAGTCTGGTTGATTCCTTCCCTGTCCTGAATTGGTCCCTAATTGATTACAAGCACTCCAAAGCCTTTTTTTTTTGCATCCATATCTGAACCTGTGCACAAAGAGCACAATTTCACAGGCATGCTGAGCAGAAAATTGGTGTGATTTGCAACCATCCAAATAACATTGCCTTGAAGACAACATTTAATTTTAAGGATAAAACAGAAAGGTGACCAAATGAATAAATCCATCCATTGGGAAAAATGAACCGCCCAGTGACTCCTGACATTCTGTGCTATGCAATACGCGCCTTGCTCTGATCCAGTTCGACATTTCCTGTGTCTTCAGCAATAATGCATAATTGGTTCTATTTAGTACACATCAGTTATGTCTTAATTTGGATTATTGGTATTAATTAATTAATTGGGATTAATTGGCATCATTTCACTTCATTCTTCAAGAGAAGAAAGTCCTACACATTTGCCTTTGCTTAAGACTTCCTACTTTTTAATGTACTACGTAATTAGGCAAAAGGACCGGGAATGATAATGGGGATCTCATTCAAGAATATGTGTCTCTTCCTCCTTTCTATCTAGTCCATTGCCACCATTTCATGTGTGACCTGGAAATGGAAACAAATGGTGCATGGTGCTAATGCTGGCATTAGATATAGAAGGTTTTAACTCACCCACAGTTGTGCCAACCCACTCCTGCACCAATTATTTGCATTGGGAAAAAAACACATCATATTAGAGCCTATGAGATCTTTGTTTCCCCAGTGCAAATCACCGAGAGATGCCTGATTAGGGCCAGAGCCTCAGTGGAGGGCACAGAGTTAAAACTAAAAAAAAAAAACAAAAAAAAAACCTCCTCCAGTCTTCCCAGCATTTAGACCCAGATTGTGTGTGTGTGTGTGCTGTGTTGTTACAGTTGTGACCAACTCTTCATGACTCCATGTCCATGGAGTTTTCTTGGTAGGAATACTGGAGTGACTTCCCATTTCCTACTTCAGGCACCTACAGCACCTGGTATTCCATGGTGGTCATCCATCCAAGTACTAACCAAGGCCAACCCTGCTTAGCTTCCAAAATCATGCGAGATCGGATGTGCTTAGGACATCTAGGCAGCTATAGACTCAGATTGTGGTTCTTGCCATTTATTTCCAAAAAGCCATTGACAAAATGACTTTTCTAAGGAACGGCCATTCTCTCCATTTTGGTCCTAAAAGACTTAAGATGCTACACTACTTTGAGGTTTTTGGCATTTCCCGTCTGTGTATTTCCAACAATGCTATCTTGTTACTTCACATCCAGTTGCTCCAGTTCTTTCATTTTTACTTCCAACAGTGCTCCATTTTGTACGTACTGCACATGTATCCCATGTTGTTCTCTGGAACAGAAACACACATTGTGCACTCTTTTCAGGTCAGCACTTCCTTCCATCTCCCCTGCTGGTTCCCACCAAACTCTCTCATCTAATTGAAGGAAGAGGAGACAGCCACCTGTTGGTTCTACTTTGATTAGAATTCTGGCATTGATCTGGGTGTGTGTGGACTTGATGACTTTATAGGCCCCCCTCCAACGCCATCATTCAATGATTCAATGACTCTCCAGTAGAGGCAAAAAGAGACACCCTGTTTCAATTTACCGGGACTGGTTAAGGGCATACAGGTCACCATTCCCCAGTGACTCCAGAAAGGTACATTCCAGTACAGATGTATGTGTTCCTTTTATCTTCCTTTTGAGTTTCCATGCTATCATTCTATGACTGCTCAAGCCAAATCATCTTCCAGTTATTTGATCCTTGAACTGAAAGATTCCACAGAATGCACTCATAAGAAATTAAACATTTCAGTTGGCTAGAAAAGAATAGGAGGCCAGCCAAATGGGATGGGATAGCTTTAGGCCACTAGGACTAATGAGAGGAGAAAGGGATGGAATGTGAAAGGTTAGGACAGTGGTGGCCAAACTTTGGCCCTCCAGATGTTTTGGATCACAACTCCCACAGTCCTTTGTCATTGGAAATACAGGCTTGGGATTCTGGGAGTTGTGGTCCAAAACATCTGGAGGGCTGAAGTTTGGCCACCACGGGGTTAGGATGTAAAATGACTCTTTGAACTGGTAACATAATTTCAGAGAGAAAACCGTCTAGTACATATACTACAAAAAGAAACTATGTTCCATACAGTTTCTTACATTTTACCTTCTGTGCTGAGAAGCAACTGATTGATATCTTATACGGTGATGACTTGTGAAGGAAAAATAAAGGCTTTGGCATTTTAAGGCAGTCCTAAATAGCAGGAATACTTTATCTGAACTGTCCAGACTGCCAACTTCTCAAGTTTTCTCCAAAGGATGCTAAGTATGACTGCTGGATCTCCTACAGAGTATTTTACACCCACCTAACCACAGCTGACAAAGCGTGAATCCTCCCCTTGAGGAGCCTTTCTGATAACAGTTCTATCAAAAACCAAGAAAACTGCTCTCTATAAGGCTGATGTGGAAGGTATACCTTTGCCTTATTTGTTTTTTTTTGGGGGGGGGAGGTGATTGATAACGGGCTACCTTTGGTAATTAGAAGCCAGCTTTCAAGGTCAACTATTATTGATTGAAACTTCAGCTACCTGTAAGTACAAACGTAATCAAATCCAAGCATTTAATGAAAGGAAAGGAAAGCAATTTGCATTACAATCCAAGCCTATTTCAAAGTGAAAGCTTCAAGTAATTATACTTTAATATAGAAATACATAATTAACTTCCTACTTTATAAATAGCTCATTCAGAGTGCTTGTGAGTCGCTATGCCTATATCTGATAATATTACAGCTGCCAACTCTACAGAGATGTAGGCTATGACATCAAATGTGGGGATCACAGCACACACCTAGATGGGAGCTCAATTGTAAATGTATTTGGAGATGATCCAGCTCCTTCATGCAGGAAAGTGAAGTCCTAGCTAAACACTTTGAATGTCCTTTCCCCCCACAATTTAGTTTGCAAAGCTGAAGAGCTCAGTAAATCTAGTTTCCCTCATTTCCTTTGATTTCCAGGGATTTATTGCTGTAGGTGCAATAAAGCTGTCAGATGATAAAAGTAGCAGCGGGGGGGGGGGCACAGCAGCTGAAAACATTATAAAATTATCTCCTGCAAGAGTCATTAAAATGCTCAAAAGATCCTAGGAGAGCATGAAGAGGTGTTTTCCCATTGGTCAGTTGCCTTTAAAACAAAGAGGTTCCATGCAGCAAAGAAGGGGTGCAGCTAGGATGAAAACAGAAACTGGTGGAGAACATGCAGAATAAACAAATAATAAAAAGTGCATTAATTCTAGGGGGGGGGGAAGCAAAACAGAAAACTGAATATATCATACTATAAATATAATGGCTGGAATCCTATTGATGTTCACATAAAATTTACATAACCTGCAAGGATTTTCTGTGAACTCCAGCTAACTGTGGCCAATTGATGAGGCACTGAAGTCCACAGCTAGGCATATGATTGAGATGGAGCCTGGCACCTCATTGATTAACTCCCAATTCTCTGGAACATGTTACATACACTTTATGTGAACATCTGTAGGGATCTGGCCAATTAGTATGAAGCTGACTTCTAATCTGAGGAGACACACATTTCAATATATGTCTCATTTATCCCAGGTAGATGTCATGTTAACATAGCTGTAATCTACAACATCAAGTTTTATAACAGAAAATTACAGCTCTGCTCTGTTTTGACAACTGAAGGAACCTAGAAATAATCTTATTTAAACCCTATGCAGAGCATAATTATGGTTTCTTTTCCTTAACCGTATCTCCACAGGGTCCCTTCCAGTTCTGCTGTTCTAAGACGACAATGATGATGCATCTGAACCATAGTTATCTGAAAACCAGGATACAAATACATGGCCTTTGATAAACATAATTACTGTATATACTCAAGTATAAGCCTAGTTTTTCAGCCCTTATTTTTGGCTGAAAAAAATGCCCTCAGCTTATACTCGAGTAAATAAGTTTCCCCAGTTTTTTAGGGTAAAATTAGGTGCTCAGACAGCTTGGGGAGGGCAGTGAAGGGCAAGTCCTGATTGGGCAAGCAATAGTGGTGCCTCTGCTTCCCATATGATTCCAATGAGAAGGTTTAGGGGCACCCTCTTTGGAGCTTCACAATTCAGCCCCCTTACACCGAAATGTTTCCAAATTTCAGGGGATTCCCTAAAATCACTTTCCAAATGTACCCCTGTTACTTTGGTGCCCCCAATGTAAGTAATTTTTGAGTGCATGTTTTTTTTTAAAATACGCACTCGAAAATTATTTTTAAAAAATATACAATCAAAATTTTCTTACCTTGGGACTCCAAAGTAGCAGGGGTACCTTCAGAAAGCGATTTTAGGAAACCCCCTGAAATCTGGAAAACTTTTTGGGTAAAGGGACAGTTATGAAACTCTAAAGGGCCTGAGGGTAGTATTGGCAAGTGTTCAGGGACTGTGGAGGCAATCAGGGAGTTTACTCTATTGTACTAACTCCCTAATTGCCTCCAAACTCCCAGCACACACCAATTACTACCCCCAGCCCCTTTAGAGCTTGGCCGGTATACCGTATATACTCGAGTAGAACTAAAAACGCCCTCGTCTTATACTTGAGTCAATAAGTTTTCCCAGTTTTTTGCGGTAAAACTAGGTCCTCAGCTTATTCTTGGGATGGCTTATACTCGAGTATATACGGGTAAATGCTATCTGTACACATCACAACGACTGAGGGAGTTTTGCCACCTTTCTGCTCATGCTGCTAACAAGCTGGCAAGCAGATTTTCCCATGCACAATCTCTGGAGAAACATCTTAATTTCCCATACATTATGTTAATTCACTTGGGACCTCAGTTAGCGTTACGGTGGCAAGATATAGATATTGCTAATTGTGCTAAATATATCTATACCAAGCAGAGACTATGGTTGAGATATCCTAATATGTACTGTGTGAATACTGTAATGCAAAATTTGCTAATGGCATTTTAAAATGTACATTCCATTTATTTTTCCTCCTCTTTCCTGTTTTCATACATGATCACTGCTGCCATCATGCAGCTATATTTGTTTGCTTTTTAGGCTTACTTATGGATTCTCCTCTTCCCCCACCAATGATTCCTCCTTGTGAACTGGATGACAACAGGAAACACATTGATCCTTGTGACCTCACTGGCTCTCAACCTGAAGCACAAAGCATTGATTTGACTAGGAACCTGCATCACTTCTCATGCATAAAAGTGAGAGGAGGAACAAAGCACCCATGAGTGATGCTTCCTAGCTCCTGTCCTCAGATTTAACTAGCTCCTGGAGGTGTTGACTGAGTGTCTGACCACTTTCACAGTCCCCCCCCCCCCCCCCCCCCCCCGATCCCACTGGGAATGGTATACAGCCTCCAAAGTGACTCGTTCCTCTTATTTCCAGTGTTTTTCCCACTGGCTCAGAGCACACAGGATTGTATGAGTGGGTGCTTGGCCAAGGAGTCTCTGGATGGGGGATGGGAAACCTCTGCAGACCAGAGGCTCCGCTTCCATGCACTGCATTCTCTTGGACAAAGTGACACATGTGGCAAGTTCAGGACAGAGAGAGCAGAGTGACCTCACTGCCAGATGGGCAGTATAAAAATCCAATAAATAAATAAATAAATAAATAAATAAATAAATAAATAAATAAATAAATAAGAATTAAACCTTTCAGTTATTTGACAGAGGCCTAATTTCTATTCCCATGCCCTCATAATGCATCTTGGGATCCTTTCAGCCACTGAGCAGACGCTCTCCTGTCTGTTGGTCATAACAGAACAGAGGCAGTTGGAAAATGAAATGTGCATGTCTCCCAAGAGCATGAAAGTTAGGGAATAAATGTTGCCTGGTGCTTTCCAATGCAATGCTAAACATACAAATGCTGGAGATGGCGAATGCTGTCGTGGGGAGGTGTTATCATTGTCCCTCTGTTGTTGATTTTTCCTACATTAACAATGCATTGATGAGATAGTAATCCATTGTCCAAGTACACTGTCTGTTTCATTTACCTTGTAGTAGAACAGAAAGAATCCACAGAAAAGGCTATACAGGTCTGCGGTGAGCAGGGAGAGGTTGACTGCTGTCGCACTGGTTTTCTTAATGACCACAGGCATGAAGCTGTAGAGGCCAAACATGCAGGCACTGAAGCCAACATACAGCAACCCTGGGAGAAGGAAGAATCAGGAGACAAAGCAAAGCACCAATTAGTACCTGCCCCTAAAGGCATATCTTCTATGGAGCAAAATGATGGAGCTGCATTTTCAAAAGAAGATCAGGACAACATCCATAACATCTTATAGGAGAAAGATCCTCTGTATTGTGGGGCTGCCATTCTGTCAACTTGGGAAGATAGAGGGGGGAAAGGTCTCTTCTTTCTTTCTGTTCATCTTCTCTTTGCTCCTTTTCTGTTGGAGGTAGATGTTATTGTGCTTATACTGATCTGGGGTGTTGTTGTGTTATTGCCATTGTTGTTAAATTAAGAAAAGGAAAGACTTAACAAGGCTCAATACACAGGTCCTTCATTGGTCTTCTTCTTAAAGTGCCATTTCCTTATACAGTATAGCGTTGGCACGATCCATTTTTTAGCGGTGCCAACTGTGAATCATTAGCTTAAAATCTTAAGCTAGAATGTTCTATGCTGCATGCCACACTTCTCATCTTTTGTTCCTTGAAGGAACAAAACAAAAATTGCAGCTGATGGTGGTGCCTGGATATTTTTCAAGCTTGCATGCAGTCATCTTTTGCAGTATTGCAATATAATGACCTTTGGGATGCCTGCAGCTTCCCAGGAGTCCAAATAATAGGAAGTCAAAATCAGAAACCAAGCATATCCTGACTCAGCCACCTGCAGTGCCAACATCACAGCTCAGATGCCCTGGCATGCCAAGGCAGGATCAGATGCTGACGACAGACATGCTTATTGTTGCTCCCTAGAGAGTCACCTGCCCTTTCCCTCTGACTGCAGGGTCCCAAACTTGGGCCCTGAAATCCAACCTTGGCTGCACCTCTGAGTCTTCAGGTAGTTACATCCCAAAGCAACAAGACCACAATCTTCTCATTCACTACTTCAAGGATCTCTCCAGGCAAACCGCAGGCTTTGCATGCAGAAAACAATAGTTTATGTTGGTGATGACACTCTCAGGCAAAGTGGATTCAGGTAGCAGAAGAGGAAGGCAGACCTCGGAGGGCTGCAAGCGCCCGGAAGAGATGTTGGAGCACAAAGGTCCTTATGCTTGTATACGTACACAACCAAGGGGGAAAGTTGTGAATTTTATGTGGAAAAAATAACTACTCTTAACTATCACAGGTGTCCCCCTTTCCTCTGTACACAGCTGTAATACTTACAACAGTTGGAAGAAAAATGGATTTCCCCAGGAACAGTATAACGTTGCAAGCTATCATTATTCTAATATTTGAGAATATTGGTTTTGAATAGGCGATTAAATGCTACAGATACCCCCTCGCCATTTTGCGGTTCATGTACTGCGGTCCCGCTATATCACGGGACCATAGTACATGCTGGGGCTCCAGATGATTAGCGCTGGGGCAAGGGAGAAAAGCCTTTATTTCCCTACCCCAGTGCCAATCAGTTGGAGCACACCCATTTTAAATGCCACCGCTGCTTCCCTGGGCTGCTGGAAGACTTTTTAAAAAGCCTTCCACCAGCCAGTGCAAGGGCCATCCACTGCGTTTGCTGCAGGTGCCATCCCCCCCCCAGCCAGCGCCAATCAGCTGCTTGGCACTGGTTTGGGGCCAGCACTTTCCCCAATCTCCATTGAAATGTGTTGGCTCAATGCATTTCAATGGAGAATTTTTTCCCTTTTGGAATGCATTGGCTCAATGCATTCCAAAGGGGAAAAATTTCTCCATTGAAATGCATTGAGCCAATGCATTTCAATGGAGATGGCCTGGGACTGGAACAGATTTTAAAAGGGGCATGCCGCTTCCCCCCATGGGGGCTTGGAGAAGCGGTGCACCCCTTTTTAAAGCCCTTCCAGTCACGGAGGCAAGTCAGCCTCCGTGACTGGAGGGGATTTTAAAAGGGACGTGCCGTCCCCCCGTCTCCCCTGTGGGGGCTTGGAGAAGTGGTGCGACCCTTTTAAAATCCATCCCAGTCCCAGGCCATCTCCATTGAAATGCATTGAGCCAATGCATTTCAATGGAGATTGCGGGGGAGCACTGGCCCCAAGCCAGTGCCAAGCAGCTGATTGGCGCTGGCTGGGGGAGGAATGGCGGTGGATCAGATCATCCACAGCCCTTGCACGGGCTGCTGGAAGGCCTTTTAAAAAGTCTTCCAGCAGCCCTGGGAAGCAGCCGTGGCACACTGCCCCTGCCCCCCGACATGCATCCGCATATCGTGGACTTTCAGTCATCGCGGGTTGGGTGGGTCCCTAACCCCTGCAGTAGGCGAGGAGTTACTGTATCAAGTTTCCAAAATATCTGCTCCTTTTTATCGACATGAACTGAACCAGCTGCTTTTGTTTCTGAACTCTCCTTGTTGAGTGTGTGTGTATGTGTGGGGGTGGCTACAAGGACTGTCATGATCACTGTCAGCACTTCTAAATTTACCAACTTCATCCCCACCTGAGCATCTGATTAATTAAAGTTTGGTCTTACTCTTTGATCTCTCACTAAACCATTTTTATTGCAGGTTTGGGCAAAAGGTGGCACTATATCTCACAGCACTCCTCACCATTAGTTATGCTGCCTAGGGCAAATGGGAACCCTACACTCACTCTTAGTACCATCAGAATGATGTAGAAATGCAGCTACAGTGCAAAATGGCATTAAGTACTCAAATCAAATCCATTTGAGCGGTTCTAATGAAACACATGCTTTGCTCAAGGAAACCTGACAAAAGGAGCCTGAGCGCTGTGAGATAAAGTTTTATTTTTTTAAGGACTACTGGAACTATAGGATTTCTGTCTACGAACCCTGACCTTCTGCTGTTAACGTCAACATAGCCAGTATATTCGTAAATTTATATAACAAAATATCATTCCAGCCCCCTTCTATTGCGAAAAAGAGAATGAGCCCCAGAAGTCTCTTAAAACACCTCACTGCTTGCTTGAAAAAAGAGAGCAACCATGCTTCCTATTGATTTTTGGCTTAGTTTTGGAGCTGCACCATAAAACTACCATAATATCTGGCAGAGCCTCAGAGCAGATGGGCACTTCTCTATTAAGGCTTGTGGATAATTAGAGAAAATGATGAGTGAAAGCCCTAAGGGAGCAACAAAGAATGGCGCAGCTTATTAGGACTCCACCCCTCGGGGGGGGGGGTTCCTTTGTTACTGGTTGACTCAGAGAGCTTTTCAACCTGTTGCTTCTGATGTTTATTCTGTAAGGTTAACAGAGTTGTCGAGGTATTGTCAACACATTATTTTGCTCCTCAACATAAGAGCCATTTTGCGTTCAAATTGTCATTTCATGTGATCCAGCGCTTGCCTTGTGTTCCTAGGTCAGTCTGTCATTGCATCTACAGTACTGGATAAAATGATCTCTTGGTTACAGATGACATACAGAATCACCCTTCCTATGGGGAAATATATATATATATATTCATTTACCACAGCATGGCCTTTGTCCAGAAATAATATAAGCTTCTCAAATGTGAAAATAGAGTACATTTGTATAGCACCGATGTGAAACTATGTATACATTTACTTGGGGTGGGGTGGGGGTGGAAGAGGACTGGCCTTGCGCAGGTACTCTTTTGACTTATTTGAAATGCCCAGCCTTTTCGGTACTGAAGTATATCCCTTCAATAACTCCGTCACCCAGATGCCATTGCTTTCCTTTCCTCTCTTGACAATGATTATGAAAACCCAGCTTTTAATATTAGTTTGAGAAACAGAAACTACTAATGAGTGATAGCACTAAACTTCTAGACCAGGGCTGTCCAACTTTGAACAGCCCACAGTCTACTTACAGGCACAGAATGTCCCCGCGGGCTACTTTCCAAGCCTCCGTACCCAAAAGTGCCCGCACCCCCGCCTCCTCGAATAAGAACTGGCTTGGGGATTGCATGGTGGGACATGTTCATGCACGGATGCACGCATGTCTGTCCCCCTGCCCACCCAGTTTCTCCGGCCTTAGAAGCAGTGGGTGGGCAGGCGGTGGGGAGATGGCAAGAAGCAGTGGATGGGGGGGGGACGGTGATTGCCCAATTGTTGAACAGCTTCCAGCTGCTTTGTACTGTGTGGCAACCCATATCATGGGAATAGGCAGGGCAGGGCAGGGCAGGCTTTGGTGCATCAGACTACAGACTATTACAATCCATGTTAAGTCAGGTTCTCTAGAAAATTTGGTACGTGGCTTCAGTTAGGTACAGAAATGAGCATTCAGAAGTGAATATAAGGTTTAAGTTATAAGAGACGGACCGTTTTGCACACACAAGACTGAAGCAAGAACACTACAATGTATTGTTGGCACTTCTTCATCTTGGGGCCAATGAAGTGGTGACTCGAACACTTACCTATTTGCCAATCCCAGGGGACTTTCAACAACTCCTTGTGTTCCATTATGGCACTGGGAGAGAGAAGAAAAGTAAAGATGTGGTTTGATTATGGGAATTAAATGTTTTACTTACCTTTTAATGGAAGA
This sequence comes from Phrynocephalus guinanensis, assembly GCA_037367245.1. Taxonomy (NCBI): domain Eukaryota; kingdom Metazoa; phylum Chordata; class Lepidosauria; order Squamata; family Agamidae; genus Phrynocephalus; species Phrynocephalus guinanensis. The sequence goes on from CM074733.1 coordinate 121,771,823, forward strand.
GATACAGGTTTGTAATGACAGATTTGCTAAAATTCTGGCTAAAGGTAAGCATGGTCAGATGTGTTTAATAAACTCTGTCTTTATCTCTATGTTTCGAAAAGTAATTGGCAGAGTAATAAGAAGCACTAACACCCTATTTGAACTTGGTTAATGAAAATGGTTTATCTGCCTAAAGCTGTAAATCTGCTCTATATGATGTTCCAGCATCTATTATGACTGTTCATATTTCTGAGAGCTGTCAAACTTAAAGGGCTAACAAGATATTTATATGAATTATGCCATCTTTGGAACTTCTCTGTAGCAAAGAAATACCAAAATAAATCACAAGCAGAAAGTGACCTATTGTACAGAAATGAGCATTACAGAAGTGAATATAAGGCTTATTTCAAGACCGAAGAACTAGAATTCCAGAGTGTATTAAACTTTAAACTGTTCATTTACACTAATACACTAATAATGACTCTATTTGTGGTTACTAAAAAGAAATTCCCGCTGATTTCAAGGGGTTTTATTTGGGACCAAATTTCAATTAATTCCTTAGAAATTTACTCCAAATGAACATAAATACAATCGAAATGTATTTTCAGATTACAATATATTCTAAGATATTTAGATTTTCCCTTCCTTGTAACTGTACCTGTGCTGGATATTTGTATGCATAAATGGTGACCCTGAAAGCTGAATGTCCTCGTTGATCTGTAATATAACTGGACTTCTTTTTCTTGAGAGATAGAAACGTTTTGCTGCTCATCCAAACAGCTTCATCAGTCTGAATACAGCTAGTTGCGAGTCCTCCATCTTATAGTCCACTTTGACCTCTTGTCATCCTAGTCTGAAATAGGCACATAAGATGAATACTGGCCTGAATAGGCTTGTTAGGTAGACAACAGTCAATAGCCTTAAGGTGAACAATGGCCTAAGGTGTTGAAACCCATAAAATATGGGTTGTTAGCTATGGTCTAGGTGGTGAAGGCTTTTTGATTTGTCTGGGTATTGTTGAAAGCACACCCTGATAAGTAGCAGATAGACTGTGCCTGAGGCCCCCAACTGAACATTGTTCATCTAGCTTCCTTCAGACTGACAAAGCTGTTTGGATGAGCTGCAAAATGTTACCATGACTCAACTTCCAGATCATTGATCCGTAGTGCTGTCATCACACAGAAGACATAATAACCATGCCCCTGGGTGGGGGGACGTGGTCTACAGCTCATTTTCCAATGCAAACAAACCCCAAAGGTGTCCTGGCCCTTGACTCCCATGTAAAATATTTAACAAGGCCTCTTGGAGGGATTCAAGCCCGGGAGGAAGCCATGCTACCTGCCATGAAAGCCCTTCCTTGCCACTGAGGCAGCAGAGCTTCCTATGCGTTGATAACTGGTGAAAGAAGAGAAAAAAGGGGGGTAGGAATAAATGGTCAGTTTTCACAATGGAAGGAGGAAACCAGTGATGTTCTTCAAGGATCTGAATCAGAGGTGGCAATTTTTAAGTTATTTTCAACAGGTCTTTGGGAACAGGGTTGGGGTCTCAAATTTGCAAAGAAATTATTTAATGAGTTTAATTTTTTTAATGGAGCAGTGGACAGCTTCAAAATGGTGTCTCCTTTCAGATATGTATTGGAATAGCTAGTCCTCCCTCTACATGTGTACACTGATAGTGTGTGTGCCGGATGTGATTTATGAAGAAAGGGAACATGGGTAGGCCAATGGAAAAATCAGACCATCTTGAAGGGTCCGTGGAATCAAATTTATTATTGATGATTGGAGCTAAGAGTATGTTCCCAAACAAATACATTTTACCCTGGAGAAAAAGTTGTAGTTAATCATGGTGGCTCCTCCCCCTCCCCCCCTCGCTGCCATCAACATTAGGATTTGCCACAAGTGACTAACTGGTATATGGCTGAACAAGTTACTGAACTATCCAGACTAGGAGCCAAAGAAAAGCAAAAAGCAAAGTGTTCTGCTTATATACCGCCCCATAGCACTTCAAGCACTCTCTAGGCGGTTTACAATTTAATTATGCAGGATACCCATTGCCCCCCCCCCAGCAAGCTGGGTACTCATTTTACCGATCTCGGAAGGATGGAAGGCTGAGTCAACCATGAGCCTGCTACCTGGGATTGAACCCCAGGTCGTGAGCACAGACAATTTACCATGTGTGGATTTACTGCCAAAAATATAACCCACCTTTTTTTTTTGAATACAACTCCTAAAATGACACAGTTAGCATGGTAGCAGAAATGCTGCCTGTGAAGTTTTGGAAGATAAAGTACAAGGATGTTATGTTTCTCATCTCTGGTGAGGACAAAGGATGTCTTTACTGGACCACTAACAAATGAAACAAGCAGCTAGCTTTTGACAGAAATCTGTTTTCCTCATGATGTGCACCAAAATATCATGAAGAGTGCATATATCTGAGAGTCCTAAGCCTTCCTGGCAGTTGTCTGTGTCCATCTGGTACTCAAGGGTGAATTAAAAAAGAATGTTTGCTAAACAGCTTTGGGGGGGAGGAGGCTTCAAACACCTGTTAGCCACTTGTTTGATTTCACTTCCCAACTTCTTAAATAAAGGGCGACCAGATAATTTGCATTATCCCTTCCCCTCATATTCATTGCCTTCTATTAAAACTCAAAGTTCCTATTTGGCCAGAGAAAGAGGCAATACACATATAAGGCAAATTCCCCTGTCAGACAACAGGGAATAAAATCTGGTCTACTGCTATCTCTGGGACTCAGTTAAAGCTTGGATACTTAATTAAAAAAACACAACACCCAGAATGCCTCAACAAGCGCTGGCCATGCTCATTGCAGTATTCTAGGAACGGTCAAAAACAGTAACTCTTCTGAGCTCTGGCCCAAACCCAGTACCAAGCGTGCTCTCAGCTCCCTTTCCACCTAATGCATGTTGAGGGGAAGGTGTGAATGGAGTGTCTAAGTAGACACAACTCTAAAATCTTATTCAGGCACAATCAGTGGTGATTAAGGAGAGCATCTGTCCTAGCCCCACCCTGTTAGTCGTCGTCGTCATCGTCGTCATCGTCATCATCATCATCATCATCATCATCATCATCATCATCATCATCATCATCATCATCATCATCATCATCATCATCATCATGTTCTTCATGGTTTCATGGCTTGAGATGAAGAGGAGAGTTCCTGCTCACATGTAGCCACTAGACATGAGCAAGAATCCCATAAAAAGGAAAGGACTCTTCACTTCATCAGGCCTGGCACCTTAATCCATGAAGAACATGACAATGGAGGAAGATGAGACTATACCTGTCCAAAACCTCAGCCTGTGTAAGGTCCGAATAGAGCCTCAGTGTCCAGGTTCCCCTTTTAGAGGGAATGGATGGATGGTGGTCAAAGGGAAGAGCCAGACAACAAAGCAGAATCAACACTCTACCCTCTGTCAGAAAGAGTTTATTCTTTTTCTGCTAATTTTGTTCAACGGGGGGGGGAACTCTCCATCTTGTTTTCCTGCAAGCAGTGGGAGAAAATAAGCAAACAGATGTATATCTCATACATATTTATATACACATGATAATCTCATCATTTGGGGGAAAGCACAAGATTAAAATATGTGAATAACAAATACATTATAATTTTCTCCTGATTGTAGGGATGAAGCTACTGAGGAAGAAGATTAAAGTAAAGGCAATGAAATCTTCCGGATTATGGATAAATTTAATCTGTCTCAATAGCTTTTACCATAATAATAAAAAAGTTTGTTTTCTGATCTCTTGTTGCCATGTAGAACTGTCTCAGGATGGTCCCCAGACAAGATTCAATTCAATTCTAATAATCCCCTCTTCCCAAAACTGAAGAAAATCATAGTACCTAATTTAGTTTCATCACTCAGTGACAACTTTTATATTTTAATTCTAAATTCCCTGATCAGTCAAACTTTCACAGTTGTAGCTGTGAGTTTATCCCCCAAATTGACCACAGCGAATACATGTGCCAGGACAGACTCAATAAGGGCTGGTAAACACAGGAGCTATGTTAGAAAACATCATTAGGATGTATAGATCTCACTTGGCAATTTTGAATGGATTAATGGGCATAGCATACCTGTTGAAGGATTTAGGTTCAACTCACAGTCTGACCTTTGTAGATTTATGGCCAACATTTAATGTTGCTGTTGTTTGCTCAAGACCAATCTTCATAGAACTATTTTTTTAAAAGAACTTAATCCAGAATTTTGGGGACAAAAAAAAAAATAGAGATGGGCACGAACCAAAAAAATGGCGATTTGTTTCAGTTTGGTTCATTTTCTGGTTCGGTTTCATTTCATTAATTACAAAATGAATTTTTAGAAAAAAAATCATTTCGTAATTCATTTTGTTTCAGGTTCGTTTTTCTTTCTGGTTTTCTTGAACCCTACCAGTGGGATTATTATTATTATTATTATTATTATTATTATTATTATTATTATTATTATTATTATTATTATTATTATTATTATTATTATTAATCAATCAATTAATTAATTTTTAATTTTTAATCCTGCCAATCCGGATTATTTTTATTTATTTTATTTTATTTTTATTTTATTTTTATTTTTTACTGCCGACCACGTGGCTCGCCTACCAGCTATAGCATTGGCCGGTCGGCTTTTAAAAAAAAACTTTTGCCAGCCCGCTGGCCAGTTTCACAGCCTGTGAGCCGGTTCAGCAACCCACAGGCTGGGTATGGTGCTCACAGGCCGGTACTGGGCCCGCACGCCGGATAGTTTTTTTGGGTGGTGGTGGTGGCCTGCAGGCAGGTTCTGTGGCCTGCGGGCCAGGTCCAGTGCTCGTGGGCTGGTACCGGGGCCCTCATGCTGGATCTTTTATTTTATTTTATTTTATTTTTATAGTATTTTTTTACTGCTGACCACGTGGCTGCCTAACAGCTCTAGTGTGGCCCGTCGGCTCCCCCCCTTCCCCCCCGGAGGCTCCTGGACACTCCCTGCAGCCAGGACGGAGGACCCCAGGAGCAGCACCAGGTTGGAGACACCACTGGCAAATGAAACAAAATGAAACGAAGCAGAAATTTCTGTTTTGTTTTGTTTCTCTTAGCTGGGGGCATTTTGTTATTCATTTCATTTTGTAACAAAACAAATAACGAATAACAAAATGAACCAAAAGTTCATTTCGTGCCCATCTCTAAAAAAAATGTATGGGACATTATGACACTCAAGGCACTAGGATGCAGGTGAGCAACACCCCCAAATGCTAATATGTGCTCAGCATTACAACCCTCACCCCCATTTTTAAAAAATGTGAAAATATAATTTGGCTCAAGACATCCCCCTGTGACCTCTGGAGTAGACAATATATCCTGTCAGTTTTGAAATGATTTTAAGTAGCCATTAGTGTGCGAATGGCAGGCATTTTGTCATGTGAGGCAAAAGACAAAATGGAATCCCTTCAAACATCATCCCATGTAAAAATGATGGCTGGATTGGTGGTTCAATCCTATTTCAACACTGACAGTGAAAGAGTGCCCTCTAATGCACACTTGAGAGGCCAAGCTAATTCAGGTAGCCTAGGACACCTTGGCCTAAACCCCTGTTACTTTAACATATGCTTTGTAAAGCAGATGAGACGATGCCAGAAGCCTGATTTAAACCCACAAGATTATAGCCAGCATGTATTAGAATGGATCAGCATATAGGGTTTGATGGGAGCAGTCAAGAGGTTTCCACCAGAGCTATCTAGCCCTCAGAGATGCAGCGAGTACAACAACATGGTAGGGTCAGCCCTTCTCAAGGCCACTTCAAAGTACAGTGTACCCTCATATAACAAATGGTTTGTATAACATTAAATCTGTACAACATAAAAAATTCCAGAGATGGGGGAAATTTGCTTAACAGAATAGTCTATGGGGTAAATTCGTACAACATAAAAATGACCACAATTAAGGATTACTGTTTTCAATGCATTCCTATGGGAAATTTGTATAAAGGAAAACTTGCTTAACATAATCTCATTTTGGAACAAATTAATTCCTTTATACAAGGTACCACTGTACCTGTGTTGAACTTCAAAGCCCCAGACAGTTTTAGTATCTGGGCATCTGATGGACAGCTTTCTCCCACATATTCCTGTCGCGTGGGCATTAAGATAGTAACAGGAGGTATTTCTTCATCTAGGTGGCAAACAGTAAGAGAGGGTCTCCTCAGCCTTTGAACAGTTCTTTTCAGGGAGGCTTTCTTGGTACAGTTTCTTACTTCTTTATGCTACTTTATATGCTACTAACATATCAACTTAAAAAGAAGTAATAATAATAATTACAGAAACTCAGTTATAACACATTTTCAACCCAGTGCTCCCCGCCACCCTCAAATCTAATTTTTATATTTATTGTAATTTACATTCCATTTTCTAATGCCCCATTTCTCTCCAGAAATACAATAATTCATCTCCAGGGATTTTCTCCAACACACATACACCAAAAATAGATTCTGTACTTCTTTGAAATCATCAGTACTGTATTCAATATTCAGTATTTTCTAATCTTGGTTTCACAGGTTAACCTGCCATTAATAACCATACTCCACATTTCTTTATAGCATTCTTCCATTTTGAACGTTATTATTTTTCCAGTTCTTTGCAAATAGCAACCTTGCCACATAATACCATAATAATTAGTTCCTTTTCTTCCCTCTTTAATTACCCATGTTCAACAAAACTATCATTAGAGACATTGTACATCAACACCCATTCTTTCAGCAATCTCTTGAAAGATCCTTGACTGTTCCTCCTTCCTCATTTCACAAGTCCACCACATGTGTAAATAAGTCCTCTTTTCTCTTTTGACATCTCCAACATAAAGATGACACAGTTTTATTAAATACGTTCTCTTACTCAGCACCAGGTCCAAGTTACCTTCCTTGGCCTTCAATAACATTAGTCTTGTCTGGTTTTATTCTGGCATGACAAATATTTTATTTCCTCTGCTGTTTTCAGGAAGTTGGCTATCATTGGCTTTACATAAAAACATAAGAAGAGCCATGCTGGATCAGGCCAACGGCCCATCTAGTCCAGCTTCCTGTATCTCACAGTGGCCCCACCAGATGTGTCTGGGAGCAGACAAAACTAGATATCTGTCTCCTGATACCACTCCCTGCATCTCATCCTTGAAGTACCCTGGTTTTAAGCCTGGAGATTACACATCTCCATCATGGTTTGTAACCTGTGATGGATTTTTCCTTCAGGAATCTGTCCAATCCCCTTCTGAAGGCATCCAGGCCAGATGCCATCACCACATCCTGTGGCAGGGAGTTCCACAGATTAACAATGCGCTGGTTGAAAAAATGTTTTCTTTTGCCTGTTCTTATTCTCCCAGCCCTCAATTTGAGTGTATGTCCCCTAGTTCTGGTATTTTGTGAGAGGGAGAAGAGCTTCCCTCTATCCACTTTACTCATGCCCTGCATTATTTTGTACATCTCAATCATATCCCCCCCCTCAGGCGCCTTTTTTCCAGACTAAAGAGCCCCAAATGTTTTAGCCTTTCCTCCTAAGGGAGGTCCCACCCCCAGTCCAGTAATCATTTTAGTCGCTCTCTTCTGCACCTTTCCCAGTTCCACTATGTCTTTTTTGTGATGCGGTGACCAAAATTGTACACAATATTCCAGGTGCGGCCTTACTATCATTTTGTATAATGGCATTATAATGTTGGCTGTTTTATTTTCAATCCCCTTTTTGATAATCCCTAGCATGGAATTGGCCTTCTTCACCGCTGCCACACATTGGGTAGACACTTTCACTGAGCTGTCCACCAACACACCAAGATCTCTTTCCTGATCCATCACGGATAGCTCAGAGCCCATGAGCTGACAGATAAAGTTTTGATTTGTTTGCCCCAATATGCATTACTTTACATTTGGCTACATTGAAACACATTTCTCATTTGGCAGCCCATTCCCCCAGTTTGGAGAGATCCTTCTGGAGCTCTTCACAATCTTTTCTGGTTTTTAGTTTTAATGACTTTCAGTTTTAATGACTTGCTTTTATGCTTGTGAGATACCTTGAGATGTACTAATATGTTGAAATAAACATTGAAAAACATTAAGTAAAAGCAAGTGTCAGGAAAAGAAACCTGCCTACAATAGAAAGTTAGGTTCCCCAGGGGAGGATGTATTTTTCTAAAGATGTAAGAGCCTTCTGTGATGTATTGTGATGTTGCCATATGAAGTACAAGTGGTGCAGCTGACCAAGGGCTATACCGTATTGCTTGCCCTTTTCTGCATAGGTGAATCAATTCAGAAGCTGGAAGGGAATGTTTACTGCCATGCCCTTTGGTACATTTTTCTTTTCTAATGCTTAGGTCATAACGTGCTTTCCACAGAAATGCTGTTTCCCCTAAAGTCGACAAGGAGGAGCACAGCCTAAAGCAGCGGTTGAGGTTGCAGATGTGCTGCATTGCTGCCTGTGGGCCAACAGAGGTTTTGCAGAGCGCTGATTTGGAACATGACATGACTGCATTCCTTGAAGCTGAAATATGAACATGGACCAAAACATGAGATTGATGGTGGAATGGAAAGGGGAAAGGGGGGGAGGTAGAAGCAGGAAATAAAGAGCCACCCTGTGCAAAAATCTGCCCAGATTTGAGCTGCAAACATGAAGATAAGAAACAAGCCATGCTTTGCATCCTAAAATGCTCAAAGCAAAATTATGTTATTTACCAGCAGCAGAGAACCTGTTGCTGTGGACAATGTCTTGAAGTCAATGGGCACATTTTAGAATATTATGTGGCCACCTATTATTTCTAAGGATAATGAACTAAATGTTACATGTGGTTTCAGTCAATGAGAATGGGGGAAAGTAGGAAGGGGTTTTGAAAACAGAGGAAGAGTTAAGTACCTTTTGCTTTCCCTCTGCTGTACCCCACATCAGCCTCCCAAGCAGCTTCAGATAGAATCAGCCTATTTGAAGAACATTAAAGGTGCTGAGAGCCAGTGTGATGTTACAGTGAGATGTCTTAAAACTAGGAGTCATGTGCTGAAATCCTTACTAGCAGCCATGAAACTCAACAGATTGTCTTGGACCAGTCATGACCTCTTAATTTAGCCTGCAGGCTGTTGTGCGGATAAGGGTGAAGGGCAACGGATATTGCTCCTGGATCCTTGGAGACGACAAAAGGAATGAATGAACACAACATCTCCCTGTGTTCTAGGGTTTTTTTTACAGCAGACGGTTGCAACATCTTCAACAATCACTTGACAGCTGTGAAGCTGGGGAAAATAATCCCTCTTCTACCAGTTACTAACTTTTTGGAGTGAGAAAAAAGAAGGCCAGCATTTGGGCCATTTTCGTGCTCGCAATCTGAATGAAAACACACATGATCAGGAGATGGCCAATGAAAAGGTGAAAAGTGGAAAGGGGAAGTGGCTGAACCTGGTGGTTCTAATGTAAACAGGTGCAGGTGGCTGCCATTTTGTTTTGTTTTACTTACAGTTGAATCCCACTGAAGAAAGAACCAAAGAGTCCGATCATGCCAAGGAACTCCACCCGGCTCAGGTTCCGTACGATGTATTCTTCACAGACATTGGAGATGCCATAGAGAGTGGCTCCTCCTAATACTAGAAGATCCCCTATAAGCTTATTTTCTCCTAGGAAAAAATGAAATAAAATATTTAAAAACACATAAGTATTTGTTGCCTGAAGCTCTGTTTCATTGATTCGGAAACACAGTGGTGACGTTCGTACGATAACATTGCAAGGGCTATATTTGCTTGCTTTCTTCTGAAGGCATCCTTGCATAACCCAAAGCAGCCAAAACGGAACTGGGGTGGGCATGTTAGTGGCCATAAAATGATAACTGTGTGGGGAAGGTGGTGGAATAAAGCAGAGTACCAGGGATGCTGAACCACAGGATGCCACATCACTGAGCCCATTTGTTCAAACAACTATCAAGTAGGCACTTGACATTAAAAAAAATCAAATAAAACCAGACATATATTTGCATTGCATCTACTTTATATCTGGATTGAGCAACATGCAGCCACCCAGACACCTTGTGGGGAAGGGGGGGGTAAGGAGACTTGTGCTTCTTGAAGCCTTGTGAATGGCTTGAAATCAATTCACAATTCCCTGAACCCTCTAAAAATAAATTTTAAAAAAAGGAAGGGGGAAGAAATGGGTTTCAGGCCAGTTCCAGATTCATCAGAAGTTGCTTGTGTAGACCATATGTGGGAACAAAATTGGCCACATAGCCTCTGAAGTTTCCAAATCAGTTCTACAGAAACAAGGAGATCCCTTGTTCTCTCAAGTGTTCCATTTTATTTTTATTTTTATTTTTTGGAAGGTGAGCTTTCCAGATATCTGGGGAAGAATTAGGCACCTTTCCCTCTTGGATTTAATAATAATAATAATAATAATAATAATAATAATAATAATAATAATAATAATAATAATAATAATAATAATAATAATAATAATAATAATAATAATAGATACACACCTCCTCCTTGCTGCCTTCCAACCAGAACATCCGCTCCCGCCATGCAGCCCATGCCCAGAATGCAGACCACAATGCCAATGAAGTGAACGGCCTTGTACCGCACCAGGAGGAAGAACCAGGACAGTAATATCACAACTGGAATCACAAAACAATCTAGGAGCTGTAAGCAAAGCAAAATAAAATAAAATAAAATAAGCACCAAGGTATAGGTCATGCTAAGGACAACTTGCACATCAGAGCCTCTAAATCATCAGAACAGCAGCTAAATTGAAAGATACAGTGTGCAACCTTTTAAAAATGGTAAGATGGAAAAGCTTGTGAGTCTCTTCCTAACCCCTGCAGAAGTGGAGTGCGTAATACTGCTAGTATTAGAAAGACTTTTAAACCTAGATGTCAATTGATGCATGTATTAATGTGGTCAGTGGTTTGTATTTCTTAATAAAAACCAGGGATGTTGGCAAGTCTTTGGGTTTGAGTCCCACATCCAAGTCTTTGGTAAAAAGGTAAAGATAAAGGTTCCCCCCACACATGTATGCTGGCCATGTCCATCTCTAGGGGTGGTGCCTATCTCCATTTTCAAGCCAAAGAGCCAGTGTTGTGCAAGTCCATGGCCATGTGGAAAAAACAGAAAGGTGGGTGGGTCCCACATTGTGAGTCAAGTCCAAGATATTGGGGGGGGGGGGACAAAAACAAAAAACACAACCCAAGTTAAATTAGAGTTGCGTCACTGGTGTGACTTAAGTGCAACTCGGGAATAAGTCCTGCAACTCAAGTTCTGATTGCTGATTATAGCAACACTCCTTATCTCTACTAAGAAGATGCTGACCGTTTCAAATAGCAGAGGAACTCTCAATTACATAAGCAAATGATAATACCAACAGAACCATTCCTCCCCCTCCCCCTCCCCCTCCTCCTCCTCCTCCAATGAGACCTCAAAGACAGAAGGGGGAAAGATTGGGAAGGTATCGGTGTGCCCACCACTTGGACACCAGGACAAAGGTTGTCTAAGCTTACTAGCAACCTTTGACTGCAGCTGCAGTGCTCCACAATGACACTGCCGGTACCTGCATCTGGCTTTCCTAGATGGCTGAGGTGGCTGGCTCTTGTGGATCACTGTCAGTGAAGGGATAGATTCTGCTAGGCAGCAATAGTGGTGTCAAGTGGCCAACCAAAGGACTGGTGGCAATGGTGGGTGGGCTATTCTGGATGCACACTCGGCCCAGCACCATCTTTTGAATCACTCCAAAGTTAGCCAAACTGGCCAAGGCTTACCTCAGTGATACATCATTGATTTAGAACTCCACTGTAGTAAAGAAGCAAGTGGAACATGAGCACAATAGAAACCACCTTCACTCCACTCAACCCGGTGTTCATGGTCCTTGCCAGCCATTTTTTAAAAATGAACATAATGTCTAGCTATCTATTTTACAGTCATGGAGTGAGAAAGAAAGAGTTTTGGGTAGGTTCTTTATCATCTGTTCAATTTTCTTGTCAGCCATTTGATCATAAAAACAATCCATCTCACTCCTAAACATTTAGATAAAGCCCCCCAGTAGAACCATCATCTGGGTGATCGCTAATGACAAATACAGAGCCAAGTTAACATGTACAATATAAATCTAAATCTGCACTTCAGACTTGTGTACAGTGAAGCCAGGACGCACAAAATTTACGTGCCAGAACCTTTCCACCATCAAGGAGCAACAACCGATCCCGTGCACAGTTTTTGACTTCCCTGTGACACGATCTATTAACATTGCCCATATTTGGATGGAGAGTGAAATGTGTTTTCCCAGCAACATCATGTTGTTATGAGTTACGCTTGTCAATAGATAAACATTTTGATGTTGTTAGGTGAGCAGCTAAGGGCCATTAGTTTTACAAACGACTTGCTCCCAAGGAGATAAACCCTGATGGATCTCAGTGAACGTCACTGCTTGGGTTTGAACCTCAGAACATACAAAACCCATGCGTCAAATCAGTTGGAAGGAAATGTTCTTGACCTCAACCCAAACTAGAATTATTAAAAAGGCAAACATTTTAAATTCCTGTGATCTCTCTTACACCAAGATTATACAATAGGATAAGGAAAACAACTGGAGGTAGCACCTGAAGAAACTACTGTATGAGCTACATATCTAGGAACTAACTTTACTATGCTCTTAGTGGAAAGCTCAAAAGTATATCTTTGCTTCATGATGAAAAAGAATTTTCTGTACCTTATTAGCTATACGAAGGAGGAAAGTTTAGCAGATGTAGCTTACATGAAAGCCTGCTGAAATTTCCTCTTCTAAGCAAAGAATAATAGTTGCATTAAAATGTGCTGAAGTTTCCTCTTTTAAACAACTAGAGGTCTCACTGGTTTGGTGTTTTGGGTTGCAGAACCAGAGACTGGGAGTTTAATTCCCCACTGACTCCTGGGAGAAGAGTCAGCCTGTCTGGCATTGGACAAGCTGCACAGTCCCAGGATTCCCCCAGAAGAAGGGCTTGGTGAACCACTACAAAGTATTTTTGATCTTGAATCCTCTGGAAAGGGTCACCATAAAGTCAGAATTGACTTGAGAATGCATGATTATTATTACTAGTAACAAATAAAGCAATTAATAATGAACTAATAGAGTAACAAATGTTTCATGGATCAGCCAACTTTATGCTTCCCATGTGTTTGGTTTTTCTTTGATTTATTAGTAAATTGTTGCCTTGCTTGCTTATATGCAGAATTTATTTCTTAGCACATTAAGATTTATTTTAACCTGATAGATGTATATGTATACTTATTTACTTATATACTTAGACCAGTCTCAAACAACCTTAGATATAAACTGTGCAGAGGAGTGCTTAGCACAAATCAGGCAGTGTACAAGTTTAATTAATAAGTAATAATAAATAAATATTGTCCTCTTTTTTATCTGGTTACCCTGCCTTGCCTGGTGAGCGAGAAAGAAACAAGAATGCTGATCTGCAAGATGTTTAGCTCAAGAGACTCCACCTTATTTTTATGGGAATGATAAATTACGTATAGTGATCCAAGCTTTTATCCTTTTTCTTCCACTTGTAAGTTAAGCCACCAGTACCAGTTTCTGGCATTGCAAAAGGTATGGAGGGAACCACTGTGGAGTGAAAGGAAGCAATGTTCTGATGTTTTAAAGGCATAGGATGTGGCAAAGAACTGAAGGTTCAAATAGTTTACAGAAACACAGGAGGGAAAAAGAGAATTATTAACAAAGGGTCCCTGGACTGAAAACAATGGCTGAATTCAAAATGAGAACCTTTGTTCAAGAAGGCTTTTCTAGGCCTCTCTGAGGCAAAAAATATTTGCCTCAGGCACCCCTCACAAGTGCAGCTCTTGAGATCTGAACATAAAAAAAACACTGATAGAAGAAGATGGAAGGGTGAGTTACAATTACCAAGTCAAAATGTACATCTTTTAAAGAAAAACACCACAACTTTTAAAGTTATAAACTACCCGATTATATTAGCTTCCATTTTCTCTAGAATGGACATATGTTGAAAATTATAGTTTTGGTTAGAAAGTGAGGCAATTTCACAGTTCAGAGAAATTCCTGATCTCATATTGCAAACCTCAGGAGATATAAACAAAAGGAAAGTGCTACTATTGAAAAAAACAACAACACTGTGGCATTGCATATGAAGTGAAAACAAAGAAAATATATTGACCTCATATTCACATCTACTACAGTTTAGGTTTTGTTTTTTTAAAAGCAGCTTTGTGGCGGCAGGGTGTTGTGTGGATAACTATGCTTTATGATTTGTTTCCATTATGCAGTTATTGGCTTCAAACATGGAGATTTAACAACTGGACTATTGATTTTTTTCCATAATGATGGTTTTGTAAAATTGCAATTTTTAGAAAGAATTTGTCCTCCAATAGAAGGAAGGAAGGAAGGAAGGAAGGAAGGAAGAAGGAAGGAAGGAAGGAGTGGGCATAGCTGTGGAGACTACATGGTAGAGACAGCTAGCCTTTTTGGTAAGTGAACTGCAACCTCAAGACACCACTGACTCTAGAGCACAGCTGTCCATGTCAAGGGCTAGTAGCCACCATAACCAGAAATAGGATTCAATGTCAGCAGCATCTCATCTCCAGAAATTTCAAAATCAAAAACTGAGACCAGGGGTTGGTCTCATAAGATCACTCAGAAGAGGGCCTGGCAAAGGTTGGGAGGTGGGGCAGAAATGCTTCCAGATGGAAGATGGTGGAAACTACAGTAGCGCAAGGTCTCCACTTTCTGTCTTTCTCCAGAAAGCACCATGGGCCAGAGTGTATTCACCTGCCAGCTTTCTTTCCACTCTACTCCCCTTGCTCCTGACCTTTGGGTGTGCCTATGCTGCACAAGCACAACACACACACACACACACACACACACAGAGAGAGAGAGAGAGAGAGAGAGAGAGAGAGAGAGAGAGAGAGAGACAGAGACAGAGACAGAGACAGAGACAGAGACAGAGACAGAGACACACAGACAGACAGACACACACACACACACCACATTTTCAGAATTTATTTATTTATTTATTTATTTATTTATTTAGAGTATTTTTACCCCGCCTTTCTCCTTGGAAAAGGGCCCAAGGCGGCTTACAGTAAGGAGAGACTGTACAGTCCATTACAATTAAGACACAATCAGATTGAGAATCAGGGAATTGGGGGGGGATATCCTATAGCATTATAAGGCAACATTTGCAACCTTATATGCTGCCTTAGTAGATTTAAAAGTGGTCTGCTTATATACCGCCCCATACCACTAAGTAGTCTCTGGGCAGTTTATAGTTGTAATTAGAGTATAGTAAGCTGGGTACTCATTTTACTGACCTTGGAAGGATGGAAGGCTGAGTCAACCATGAGCCGGCTCCCTGGGATTGAACCCCAGGTCATGAGCACTGTTTTACCTGCAGTACAGGCATTTAACTACTGTGCCACTAGTACCTTTCTGGGCTGAGGAGACAGTCATTATATCTAGCACCGATCAACCATTCCTCTCCCTTGCCTCTCTGCTGAGTAGAGATGGGCATGAAATGGAAATACAGTGGACCCTTGTATAACAAGCGGTTTGTATAACATAAAATTTGTACAACATAAAAAATTCCAGAGATAGGGGAAATTTGCTTAACAGAATCGCCTATGGGGCAAATCTGTATAACATAAAAATGGGATCACTCTGCTTTCAATGCATTCCTATGGGAAATTTGTATAAAGGAAAATTTGCTTAACATAATTTCATTTGGAATGAATTAATTCCTTTATACAAGGTACCACTGGATAGTGTTTCAATTCATTTCATTTCAGTCTACACTTTGTTTCATTTTGCTAACGATTCATAGGGCAATAAATAATAGGGAGCTTTACTTTTATTTAAAAGGGAGCCCACTGCCCAAGTCTAAACAGCTTTAAATCAAAGACCCTCCTTAAACCTTCAAAACAATTTGCTTTCATACAAAGCACCCTCTGTAAACAAGCAGGAAACCTAATGGCTAGCTGAACTTCAGATCAGGAGATCAGGGATATAAGCTCAAAAGCTGATCGAGCAGGGAGGGAAGGAAGGAAAAAAATCAAAAACAACCTCAGGAAAGTGAAACAATCAGTTTAAATCAACTTGCAGACATAGGTACAGCCAGCACAGGGAAGTGAAAGAAAGGGAAATGCAATCCAATCAGCCTTGTGGTCCTAAAACTGCCATGGCTGCAACCTGGAGATAGGCAGCAGAGCTCAGCTCCTGGCTAGCTGCACCACAGATCAAGTTCTGAGATAAGCTAGCTATCAACAGCTGTGGTGTGAGGAGGGAAGGAAGGAAAACAATCAGTTTAAAAATAAACCGCCTGTTCTCAAGACAGCTGGATCAAGAGGCCTCTCGCCACTAGGACAAATTGTTTCATTTCCAAAACGAAAAAAGGTGTTTTGTTTCATTTCTTGACGGAACAGTTTGTTGTTTCATTTCGTAACATTTTGTAACCTTACAAAATGACAGAATACTGTGCTGTTTTTTGTAAGGTACCCATCCCTACTCCTGAGTACTTCTCTTTCTCTCTCTCTTTATATCTGTTGAAAGCTGTTGCTCAAGACAGTCATGTTCGTCTACTGTTTGATCTGAACAGATCATTGTATGTAATGAAAACTTCTGTATTATTTCTACTACTAATGACTTAGGGTGAATTATTGAGACTGTAAGTGCCATTTGATGAAAAAAGTTTGGAATAATCTGAAGAAATTTAAGCTCTTATGCTCTGAAAACCATTGCACTGCTTCTGCTTCTGGGAGCATCTGATCAATACTCTGCAACAAAATTATGGGACTGGGGTCCCTGAAACTGGCAGGAGGCAAAGCAGTCTTCTTACCTCCATGCCATTCCTGTACTGTACTGCTTTCTGAAACTGTTAGAGAAGTTTCTTGCTCCGCTGTAGAAGATGCATAGATTCACAAAGGGAGACAAGTTCTGTTAGAAGCAGCTGCAATATACTCTTCATGCAGGCAGCTTCCACCAGAACTCATTTTTCCAAACTCTTATGCAAGCTACAGGGGACAGTTTCAAGAAGCAGTGTGGAGGTGAGCGGGCTGTTCTACCTCCTGCTGGTTTGAGAGTTCCCAGTCCCATCATTTGGCCCTGGGGGTTTCTCGCCAAATTATGGGACTGGGTCTTCATTGATTCCAAAAATCCCCTCCCTGCATACAAACACTAAAAATTATGGGGAGGCATAGCAGTTTCCTGAGACTACAGCCAACATCCAGAAACATGGACATCACTGCTAGCAGTCATGCAGCCATCAATATAATAGGCCCAGCCACATCATATACTCATGGATTGGGAATGGAATTGTAAACAGTGAGGTTGGAGGAAAATTAAATGTGAAAAGTACTGACAGATGCATTTCTATTATAATGACTGACCATTCACAAAACTTTGCTGGCCAAAGGAACATCTCCACACTGTTTCTTCTTTTTGCTCCTAGTAAATGTATCCACTTCTTACAAAGGTAGAACACAGTGACAATAAGATCCAGGTACAAACTACCTGTACAGGCATTTTTCAATTCCCTATGGCTTTTGATTTTATAGTAACAAATGTTGCCCTCAAATCTGTAATATAACTTACATGGTGTGAACAACAGAGGTCTTTTAACATAATTGAGTACAGACTGTTTAGAATTTCTGAAAACTTTATTTTTACTGTTTGTTATCAGCAACAAAATATTTTTTGCTGATATGTTTGTTTATGTGCAAGTGTACCTATAGAAGATGGAATGAACAAACAAACAACTAAATATAAAGGTGGAATCCATAATTATAAAAAATAGTGGGAATTATTCCCATGAACTGTCATCACACATGGATTCCACCCTAACTGTGTCAAATAAAAGACTGGTCAGCTCCCCCCCTTTCAATTAACCATAACAGAGAAAGAGAATGAGCAAATTATACTAAGCACTTTCCACCCTATGTCACAGGCTGTCCTGACTAATTCTTTCTTTCTTCTCAACAGCTACATTTAATTCTGTTAAATCAGGGTAGATATGATTGTTTTACATAGTAAAACAGCAGTTTTGTCTATTCATTAAGAAGGAGCTCATTTAAAGTAATAGAGCTGCTATTGTATTGATTATGTCTGTGCATAATGCCAGCATAAAAAGCTGTTCTCCAGGCTTTGTGGCTGCTTTTCATCTTATTAATGGTGTTCATATCCAGCCACATAATAGAGCCAAGCTGTTATATAACCATTTAGCTGTCCAGACTGTAGCTCATTTGCTGGGCCCTAACATTGTTACCCTTTGTCTAGTGACATTTTCCTTCTCTCTAGAGAGAGGGGCTGCTGCCTAATCATAAGACACAGTTTAGGAAGGGAGTGCATCTGTTTCTTCTTTGCATGATGCTTTCCTTGCACATAGGAGAGACAGCTTTCTCCTGTGCCCCCACTCCCAGGCAACTCCAATAAGTACATTCAGAATCAAGCTTGTGGCAGTTTCTGGCTTGTTTCATTGTGCATGAAGTTCACTGGGTAAACATAGACCCAGTCATTCTCTCTTAGATAGACCAACCTCACAACTAGAGATGGGCACAAATCAAAAAATGGTGTTTTGGTTTTTCGTTTTTCGTTGTGGGTCCTGTTTTGGTTTGTTTTTTGTGAATTTTTTCGAAAAAAAAATTTGTTTCATTTTTTCACTTTTCGTTTTTCATTTTTACCTGCTTTTTGTGCGATTTAAAGCATTTCCGTGTGCGGGCATCCCCCAACGCCCCAGACCAGAGGGAAAACACTAAAAAAAAGATGCTGGCAGAGACACAGTATAGACTAGGTACACAGGGAGGCAGCAAAGGCAGCGGTGGGCGTTGCCCAGGGCGTAAGGCAGCCGCAGAGTGACTGCACTGCAGGGCAGGGGAGGGTACTCACCAAGAGGTATGCATGCACACAGGGAAGCTGCAAGAGAAATCTCTTCTTTCTCTCCCCTAAGAGCCAGGCTGCAGCCAGCAGGAACACAGAGACACACACCTGCCTGGCTGGCCTAAAGTAACGAGTCACAGAGACAGCAATCCCACCTTAACTCCCACCGCAGGCTGCAAGGAGGACGGGGGCTGCCAGAGCTTTTAATGCCCTCTGTGGCTGCCACACCTACCCAGTCTGCAACCTGGGCATGCTATTGGTTGCAATTGTCCAAGAATTTACATGATCCCATCACATGACTTGCATCCATTTTGGGTCTGGAATCCATTTTTTTAAAGGGAAAAGAAAAAATACATAGCGATGGGAGAAAGACAAAAACAAACGTTTTAAGGACTCCAACCCCCTGGTAGGTAATAATTTCAAATAATTATCACTGTGTTTTTACGGATGTCCAGGGCGTTTTAATACCCAAGAAATCAATATTAGGCATCTGGGAGCCATTTTGGGTCGCTGTCCCTTAACTCCCCTTAAAGGAAAAAAATACAGTGATCTGAGAAAAGACATAAATGCATGTTTTAAGGACCCCACCCCCTCCCCGGTAGGTATTATCAGGCAGAATAAATAATCATCGCTGCATTTTTACAGATATTCAGGATGTTTTTTAACATTTAAAAACAGCTCATTTCATTGCCCGTTGCCGTTAACGAAAATGAAACGTAATGAACCTAATTTTCATGGTTCTGTTCAGTTCGTTCCAATTTCATCACAATTTTCATTATTCGTTTCATTACGTAATGAAACGAATAACGAATAATGGAATGATTTTTTTTGTTTTGTGCCCATCTCTACTCACAACCTTCTTAGGAAGATAAAGTAGACAGGAATCATATGCATCACCTAGAGCAGTAGTTGCTAAATTTGCATTCCCAGATATTCTTAAACTGCACCTTCCAAAAATGCTAGCCAACACTGCTAGGGGCAAAGGCTTTGGGGAGTTTTAGTCCAAGAACATCTGGGGACCCAACCACTGACCTAGAGTTTCAAGATGAAATATAAATTTTGCACATAAATGTAGTCTTTGTATTGGTGGGAGAGAGAAGATGGGAGGACATGACCAGCCCAAGATATTTTGTTACTTGATAAGCCTGTGGTCCATCACATTCCATAAACAGAAGCTAACAATACCAACAGTTGACTCCATCTTTAACACTAGTAATGACCTCCAGTGCATAGGAGGATCAAAACATGCCTTAAGAGGGCACAGAATAGGAGACTCAGGACACACACATTTGTCCTTCAGCACCTCAGTTCTCCTCTCTGATTCATTTTGGCCCTGGGGAGAGGGAAAAGGAAATATGGAAACAAGACCTGCATCTCCATCATGATTCTATCCTCTTTTGGCTAGGCCAAGTTCTAGTACAGTATGGTGATAAGTTGTACTCTGTAACAACCAGCAATGTCATCTTCTTTCACACCACAAGGGGTCAGTGCTGACAGCAGTTCAAAATATCCGGCAGTGCCATGGTCCTGCCCGTCAAGATGGCAACAATTAACCCTCTCATCCTTTAAGACTCCATAAGCTCAGTGGTAGCTACCTGAACTAGTTTAGGCTTGCTGATTGGAGGCATGAAATGTACACTCCTGACTGAGGTTCATTCTATACATCGTGGGCCAACATGTGTCTTTCCAGATGTTGTTGGATCGCAATTTGCCCCATTAATGGCTGAGGCTCAAGAGGCTGCATCCCTACAACATACAGAGGGTAACAGGCTGACCACCACTGTTCTGTACCCTCCACAATTTCGCATATGAAAACAGAGGCACCGCTAGATATCACAGGAAGCAGAAAACTGGCAGGCCAAAAAGCACAGGAAACATAAAGCAAACAAATGTGACTCAAAATGAAACTTATTTATGACAATTGAGACTCTGCACAGTAAAAAAGTGAAGGAAATCATAGCATCCAAGGGTAGGTCCAACAAACAACACTTGGATGCCAAAGCAGCCAAAAAATAAAGCACTTGTACCATTTAGAAGACTTTCTAGAAGATAGCTCTTCCATTTTACAGTCATAGAACACTTAGGCTGGCAAACAGCAACCTATCACAGCACCTCTTTCAGAAAATTACATGACCCTTCCATACAGCATCATCCCCATCTCCTTTTTACTTACAGCTCGGAAAAGAAAATAAATAAGAAGAGATGCAAATAAACAATAGTTATGAGAACTACAGAAAAGGCCAAGAAGAAGAAATTAACTTACAGAGACTATGAGGAGAGCAAAACATAGACTCATACCTCTGTTCTGCCTACCAAAATTAAAGCTACCTCTATTGTTACTCTACAGCAGTGGTGGAGAACCTTCGGCGCTCCAGATGTTTTGGACCACAACTCCCACAGCCCTTTGTCATTGGCAGTACAGGCTTGGAATTCTGGGAGTCATGGTCCAAAACATCTGACTGCCGAAGGTTCGCCACCACAGCTCTACAGCCTTCCTGCGGGTGGAAAGCAAGAGTCCTGAAAGGAGAGAAAATGTGCTGTGCACAGGGGTCCTCCATGAGAGTCAAATCCTTTGGATTTATAGAGTTCCAACCTCCATGGATGACAGTGGTTCTCCTATTCAGACTGCCATCCTGCAGCTCCAGAAGAATAATGGCAGTAGTGACAGAAGGTGTAAGCAGGAGTTTTCCCCCTCCTCTTGCGGTACATTTCCATGGGATCTAATGCCTAAATGGGGGTTGAGTGGATACAGGTATAAACGGCAGATAAAACAGAAGAACCATCTTCTAGGAGAAGGAAACTCTGAATTGAAGCCTCCACTGACTTGTGGTTATATCCATTTCTGGAAATGGCTTCAGGAGTTAACCTCGAGATAAAATCCAAAGCCAGAGTCCCAGAAGCAGTTCATGACTTTGTAGAATCATGTTCTGGTAATTCGTGCGATGCAGCTGGAACTAATTGTATCAGATCTGCCATTAGACTATTCCAGCGATGTGGAGAGGGTTTTTTTTCTTTGCTGCTTGGGTAACAGTTTAAGCTTCCATATTAATCTACCCAGGCCTTGTGCTCTGAAGAGACCACTTCAGTTTTGCATGCAGTGTGGAAACAACACTGCCTCTATACAGAGCAGAATACCATAGTCTCTGGAGACTGAAGGATGCCTATACTATAGATACTGGTAAGAAAAATGATCAGGGGGCACAGAAGACACCCAGAATGGACTCAAAGAGCCCAAATCAAGTGGATAGCTGCATCTGACCCTGATCAGGATCAGCAGGAGGAACAAATGAAGGAATAGGAAGCTAGACATTACTGTATTAGGGCCTTGGTTGTTTTCCTAAACTGTCCAGTCCTGCAAAATGTATAGACATTCATGGAATCTTCATGACATTGGGAGACAAATAGATAGCTAACTATTTTAGTAGAGATGCAAGCATGTGTGGTGTGTGCATGCATTCAGCTGGATCTTTTGAAAAGAGATGCTTTGGGATCAATATTACCCTGGGGTAGGTGGGTTTGCTGACCATTGGCAATATCAAAGCAAAATGCTGGTTAGGTTAGTAAACTCCCACTGGGATTTAAGAAGAAACAGCTGAGCTAATTCTCTGCCATTGATTTCTCCTGTTCCAATTACGACCCTCTGTTGCCACATTTGGGCTGCTCATTAGTACTTCCCCCAAACCTAGATCTTCTCCTCTCACAGCTGTCACTTGTCAGTGATCGGCCTGGAGGTGCAGCAGCAGTTGCAAGAGGAATTAAGATTTAGCCCAGAGAGGGATTTATCACTCGCCTGCCTCACCTCTTCTAATTGGCAATTTCCCCTCTGGTCATATCTAATGTGACAGATCTGGGAAATGCCTGCTCTCTCCATAACTCCAAGCGCTTGCAACAAAACAAGTGCTCAGAATACCATCCTAGCCCCCCTAAACTCTGGTGTGACATTATAGCTCCATAGGCATAGCTGTCAAGTGTTCCCCACAGCTGCCCAGGACTGTGAGCTTCAGGGAGGTGGGGCGCTGGCAGCTGGGCCCTTCGGCTAGGGGGTGGAGCCTTATTTGCATACAGGGTTCCCAGAATCCCTTGCGGTGATTTCAAAATTCTCACTGTGACCTAGGTGTCTCACCTTTCTAGGGGATATATATACTGTATATACCAATCCCGACAGCTGGTGGCACGTGGTTAGGGTTTGCACAGGGAGAAGTGCTCTCTGGCAGGCCACCTGTGGCCTGCTACATGGCCGCCCAAGAGCTCAAATGCCTGCCGCCAGAAATGCAGGACATTTCAGAGAAAAATAATTTTTCGGGAAGACAGCGGGAAAGAGTGATTGATCTGTGAATGACCCACCAAAAACGTGACACTTGACAGCTCTGTCCGTAGGCCAACAATATCCCAAATGGCGCTCCCATGCTTTTCTAATTGTAGAAGGCAGGAACAATGAAACCTAGAGTATGAATTCCACCAAGTAAATAAATAAAAGAAATCTCTCACAATGAACGCAGCAAGCACTACAGAAGGAGGAAACAGTGATCGCAAATTCTATTTATTTTGTCCTTTGAAAGATAAGGATGCTTGCTTTTGCTCTGGTGGCCACTGTGATGGGTGCACAACTTCCATAAACAGCTGTGCTCCTGCTTCCTGTCCTAAAAGGTGTGACTGTCAGTCCCAGTACACCTTGCATCCAAAGAGAGGGACAGGGGATGGCTGAAAAGAGGACAGGCAAAGAAGTTCAGCCCAACTAGGCAGCTCTATAATTCAACGCAGCAAGGTAACCACATCTGACAGCAGGTGCTGAGGAACATCAGTGAAGCACTGGTGGACAGACACAAGCAGCCTGCCTGGCGTCTTCTAATTTACTACTAAAGCAGTCTGTCCCATCTATCATAGCACTGACAGCTGTGATTCAACTATCACTATGGCAGGCTATCAAACCAAAAGGGCCATTGTATCCTCTGTGTGAGAGATAATATGCTGGGCATGAAGGATAATGTCCTTGTATCCATGTTCTCAGCCTTTATCTGTGACACGGGTGGCCAAACTCTTGCTCTAATGACCTGCTGGCTGAGTCCTACAATGAGGATGAGCGGGAATGCTCAAACCTGATACAGGGACAAAGTGCTATAACCTGAAGACTCTGATCTCCAGGAGAGTAAAATGCCAGGAAAAAGGTGGCTTTGTGGCTGAGTTGGAGAAAGAGGCCAGATGGCTGCCTAGTCTACAGGAACTCTGCAAGATAAAGGCATGAACCAGACTTGAAGCCACCAGGCAAACCCTTTGAGAAACTAGAAAGATTCCTTGGGAGACTAGACCTCCTTAAGAGTAGGGGTTTTCCCAAGCAAAACTCTTTCTTCCATGAAGACCAGCCAACTGAACCATTTCCTATGGATAAATAAAGTGTCTCCAGCAGAACTCTAGGTGGCATTCCAGAAGTTCAACTATATAAACTTTAGGTCAGCACTGGGAAACCCCGGGTTTTAGACATGTTTGTTTAAGATAATGCCACTAACTCTTTGTGTGTCTACCAATAAACAGGGGTAATAGCAAGCAAATAACCTGACTATCATTAGGGTACGATCTGAAATGTCAAATCTATATACATATTCATCAAGTTATATCCTTGTGGATCCATTCCCCCATACTTGTTCCTTGCCCTGGCATTGCCCAGAGCAATCTTAGTATAAGAATGAAATGGAAATATAACAGTGGCAAGCAGGTCTTTCTCAAGCAATGCCTGCAATGGCGCTATTCACAACAAATGATTTTTGTCACACTGACGTTGCTTTCCCATGATGTCAGCCCACATGGTGGCAAGCTGCACGTAAATACTGCAGCCATATGAATAAACTGATCATCCACTGTTTTCCCCATTCATTGGGGAAGAATAGAGCTCTCAATGACAAGAGGAAGAGCCATATGACTCGCCATGCCCTGTCATTACATCATTTGCCTACAAGTGACAATTATATGAGACAAAGAATAACTCTTGCTCTCTCTTGCCAGTGCTGTCGGGCAAGAACATGTCCGCTTTCCCATGCCATGTACAAAAGCCAACTAGACCAGCCATTGAACTTGACTTCGAAGTTGATCATAGGTTAGCATACTTTGCTATACCTGAGGGCAGCAGGTTGGCTTAGAGCACGAAGCAGCCATGGTGGACGGAAAGCTCTCTTTTCCAATACCTTGCTGCTCTGCTCTACTTCCTAACCCCTGCTGAGGGAGGAAGTCAACTCTCTCTGCCTAATGGCACTGCCACTGTTGTGTGAGATGAAACCACAGGCTGTCACAATATATAAAAAGACTAATGAAAGCCGTATTCCTCAGTCTTCCTGGCCATGCACCGGTTTTACACATGTAGCACTGTAAACAAAAAAAATCAAATATATCACCTCATATCTGGACAGGGTAAGAATGTGAAATGTTAAGGGCCACCATAGCAAAAATATGACAGATGTGATAGTTGAACAGTCTGAAAGAAAACTGAAACATATGTAAGCATGTTGTCCCTGTAAGTAGCTTCATACACATAAATATATAAAGCAATTAGCTACCGAAATGATCCAAAGGCCATCCAAAGGAGACTTCATGCTATTGCTTGTCATAAACAATTCCATACATTTGTACAGCAAAATATGTCACTCAGAATTCAACCTAGAGACTAAAAGTCTGTCCCGATTGGGGGGGGGATTTGGACCAGTCTGGTTCGTGCTTAAAAGGTTCTTATCTTCAGTGTGAGCTATCTTGCATTGGGGTTATCTTCCTGTTCACACTGGATATCTTTATTCTGCCATGGGAAGGGTCCAACCAGGTCTTTGGATTGTCAGTTTACTTGTGAGTAAGGTTTATACAGTTGACTCATGGGTTATGGAGGCAATAGCAGAAGAGGATGATGACAGTGCAGCAAGCCCTCGGTGGCTGTGCAGGTAAGAGTAAAGGTTGGGGAGACAGAAGAAAGGTAAAAAATAAAAAACCCACAACCCTTCCTCCAGCTTTCTCCCCAGCCAGGGCTCTGCTTGGACTGCACTGCACTGAGAGGGGTGGGGGCAGAGCCAAGAATCATGAGGAAACAAGGATGGCTCCACTGGCAGATTGCAAAAGCCCAAACAGGCACCTCGAAGGCAGATGCTTTATTTTTCAGAAGTGTGTTGGGGCAGGGAGGGGCAAGGAATGCCAACCCAACTGGTTCCCCTAGCAACTGCTTTCATTTACTCCCCACACATCTCCTCCTTCCAAGCAACCACTAAGCCAAAAACAATCAGGGTGGTGAGGGAGATAGTTGTCATCTCTTGATGAATTTGAGAGATGGTGGCGGCGGGGGGGGGGCAAACGTAACCTTCCCCACCTTTTCCCATGGCTACCATTTAATTGGCCATAAGAACATAAGAATTACCTTTCTTTTTTGGTTAAATAAATCAAGTGACATATGTCTGTGAAGATTCTCAGTCGTCCAGGTGAGCTTATCTGGAAGTTGAGTCATGGCTACTGGACTTCTTTTTGAGAGATAGAAACGTTTCGCTGTTCATCCAAACAGCTTCATCGGTCTGAATACAGCTAGTGCAAGTCCTCCATCTTATAGTCAGCTTTGACCTCTTTTCACCCTGGTCTGAATTAGGCTCATAAGATGATCAGTGGCCTGAATAGGCTCGTTAGGGAGACAATAGTATCCATAGCCTTAAGGTGAACAATGGCCTAAGGTGCTGAAACCTATCAAGAATGGGTCGTTAGCTATGGCCTTGGTGGTGAAAGCTTTTTGATTTGTCTGTGACATAGCAAAATAGGAATGTATCTAGCATTCATGAAATACAACCAATGTCGCTTTGCATCAATACGGAAATATTTAAAAAGTAAACAAAGTGGCAGAGAAAATAAAAATAAAGGACGGAGGTTTCCTGGCAACCATTAAGATGTCACAAGCTACTTAATACTCACCCACCCAATATATGACGACTCCCATCTCAGATAACACTGCCCATAACTATATTTGTGTAAGAACTAGCCTATGGAATAAGTAGGAATGTGCCAAACAAACAGAAAGACAGACAGACAGACAGACAGACAGACAGACAGACAGATAGATAGATAGATAGATAGATAGATAGATAGATAGATAGATAGATAGATAGATAGAATTTTAAAAAGCAAAAGCCTTATACCTGTGTCAGAAAGGAGTGTTACAGCTCTAAAAATGGGCAGGAGGGAGTGCTCCAAATCAAAACATATGTGGATGGTGCAATTTGCTTCAAGCCAAACTGCACCAAAAGTGATCCAAATCATGAGCTATACACCTGCCTGGACAAGCCTTAAGAAACTGCTTATTAGAAGTTTCAGTGGCAGAATGTGGTTAATAAGACTATTTGATGCAAGAAGAAACAAAACCCAGTTTTTAAAAAAGGGCCATGCATAATACATGAAAATTTAAAGCAATAAAGCCATAATATGAAATATAGCATGCTAAGTGTAGTCTTCAGGCACTTTCTTAATACGGTGCTGAGAAGCTGAAAGCCAAGTAAGTATTTCAGGTGCCCAGAGATATATAAGTGACAGATAAGTGAAAGCAATTTGATGGCTGAATATCTCGCATGTGCACTACTTTGGCAGGGTTCGGATAAGAAGAATTTTAGGTGCAGCTGAGAAACAGGACTTAATTACACTTGAAACCAGAGCCTGGAAAAGCTATACCACTGGCCATGTTTCCTGTGGGGATTCAGGGAGCTGCAGTCTTAAAAGCAACCTGTCCAAACTCTGCTTAAGATATCCCTCTTAAGGAATCCTTACAGTTTGTGTGAATCTTCACAACATCATTTGCCATAATCTGTGAAATTAATACCACCCACATTCTCTCAAAAGCTGTAGGGCTTTTACAGTAGAAGCAGTCTATAAAATGTGTGTTGTACTCAGTCTAGTCATGGCATTCCAAGGGTAAGTGTCATAGTCAGAAATCAATATTCTTCCAAAAAGACAACTCTCACCAGCAACAAGCAATATTCAGATATTCACTGAGATGTATAAACAGGCTCTAACCACAGTAGAGGCATGAGTATCTATCTATCTATCTATCTATCTATCTATCTATCTATCTATCTATCTATCCTCCCCCCTCACACACACACACACACACACACACACACACACACACACAACACATGGAAATCAGTCAGTGCAGAGGTCTAAATAAGTGCTTGTAGGCACTTTCAACTGAACGTGCTTATTAAAGTCCTGCAATTTGGCACCCTACGAGTCACCTATTTTGTCTTGTTTTTCTTTTGCCAACAAGCTGCTCTTCAAATTCTCAACCTGCAAATGTCTGACAGATTCCCTGGGTATGGGACTAGGATAAAGGCTTGTGTGATTCCTCATGACTTTACTATAGATGGGCATGATCTAGACCAGGGGTCCTCAAAGATTTCAAACAGCGGGCCGGTCCACCACCACCCAGACACCACTGGGGGCCGGATCACAGTCCAAAAGCAGCTGCGGAGGTTGGCTTGCTCACAAAACAAGGGGTAGGTGGGGGGTTGCAATTGGTCCCAGGGGCCGGATTCAGGACCTTGGGGGGCCGCATCCGGCCCCAGGGCCTTAGGTTGAGGACCCCTGATCTAGACTATGAACCAGAAAAAACGATGAACCGGGCTGGTTCATCATTCAGTTGGGGCAACCTGTTTTGCCAAAATGAAATGAAGCACTGAATTGTTTTCTGCTTGGAGCTCCATTTTGCTTTGGCAAAATGGATACTTGTCTGCTCTCTTTCTGCTGCCCCTGTCACTTTCCTCCCTGGTCCTGTCACCTCTTCTCTTCCTCTGCCACAGCTATCTTCATAGACAGCATCCTGGAAGGGAAGTCGGTTGTCTCTGAAGATAGAGGTAGTACAAGAAGCGCAGGTAACCCCCCCCCCCCCGGGGACACAAACTGAAAACTGAATCATAAACCAGTTGGGTGTTCCAGTTGGTTTGTGATGGTTCACAGTTCATGGTTTGTAGCTAACCAGGAGTCCCCATGAACCATTCTCCTGGTTTGTGCCCATCTCTAGTCTCCACCATTATTCTAATCCTATTAATATGGTCAGGCATGGTGAATAATGCTACAGGAACCTGAACTGTGTGTAGTGGGTTGCTAGAAAACAATTCTTCTGACATCTAGTCTTCTGTTGTTTATTATTATAATTTGCTACATTTAGGTCCTTCCTTTCAATTGAAGAGGAGTGTTCAAGATGACTTACCAACACCATACAACAGAAAATCAAAAAACAGATTACACCACGGGGGAAGGTTAGATAGACAGAAGGCATCATTGCACTTGTGTGTTGTTAACTGTCTTCCCACATGCAGCTGGTTAAGCAGGATGTGAAGACAATGCAGAATCTGGTAGGCCTTTGATCTTACCTGATAAGGATCTTCTTAAGTTCTTATCTCTGCAAACATAGGAGCTGCCACCTCCATTTGCATTAGTGTAACACATCCTCAAGAACAGCTGGGATTAACTTGAAATTTGTATTTATACATGTTATAATAAATTGAATAAGCTAAATTAACTTGATACTTTTATAATAAATCCATACTGTCAAGTCAATTCTGAGGTTTAACAACCCTTTCCAGGGTTTTCTGTGTATAAAATACTCAGTGGTCTATAATTTAACTCTGGCTCTTCTCTGTTAGAATTTTAGTTTTGAGTGAGTAACTAGATAGCTGAAAGGGATCATGGACTAGAAGTAAAAAGGGCTAGTAGAAACCCAAAGCTTTTTGGGTACAGTGATGCAGACTGGGCAGAGGGTTGCATAGATCATTAACTCCACTAGTAGTTTACCGTCCCTGTATGAGGATGGTCCTATTTGATGGGCTCGTCACAAACAAGTTATTGTTGCTTTGTTTTTCACAAGGCTGAAATTAATTGCTGCAGCTAAAGCTAACAGAGAACTAGAATGACTGTAGAAGCTAATGGATGACTTTGAAATGAATGAAGAGATGCAGATTCAGGCAATAGAAGACAATCACAGCTGCACCAAGCTGTTGCAAAGTGATAAAATGAATGCATGGATCAAATGCATCAGTGTGAGATACCGCATGGTGCGTGACCTGACAAAGAAAGACTGCATCAAGATGATCTAATGTCCCACAACAGAGATGGCAGCAGACATCATGACAAAGCCTTCCCCAAGAGACTGCTTCCAGATCTTGCATAGTAAGATGGGATTTCAAGAGGGTGACTGCATATGAGTTTGAGAAGTGATGATGGATTTTATTTACAGCCTTGCATGCCGCCTGCAGTTTCAGTGACTACGATACACTTTTCTGCGCTGGGATGATTGTTTATCTATCCAGCACTAACCATTCGTTCCTTCAATCTTTTGTTGCTAATATGTTCACAGTAATGAAAGCAGTATACACAGGTCTGTGATTTCAAGCAACTCCTAGTTTTTTTAAAAAAAAAAAAAAAACCCAATACGTTCCTTCCTTGACAGCCGTTCTCAGCGGGTTCAGCTGGGTGATGACTTGTCGGCTCCTTGGTCTCTCCCTTGTGGGGTGCCCCAGGGGTCGGCAATCTCACCCATGCTGTTCAACGTTTATATGAGGCTGCTGGCGGAGGTCATCAGGAGATTTGGAGTCTGCTGTCATCAGTACACTGATGATACACAGCTCTATCTCTCCTTTTCGTCTTCTTCAGAGGAGGCAGTTTGCTCCCTCGACCTGTGCCTGGAGGCGGTTCTGGAATGGACCAGGACTAACCGGCTCAAGCTGAACCCGGAGAAGACAGAGGTTCTGTTCTTTGGGGCGTCCTCATCCGGGTACAATGGCCCTCTCCCTAGACTGGGGGGGAGTTTCCCTCCAGCCTACGGACAGGGCCAGGAATCTGGGCATGGTCCTGTACTCAGCCCTCTCCCTGGAAGCCCAGGTGATGGCTGCCTCCAGGGCCGCTTTCTTCCATCTCTGCAGGATCGCCCTGATCCGACCGTACCTTGATGAGTCCTCCCTGAGGACAGTCGTGCAGGCCCTCGTGATCTCGAGAATCGACTATTGCAATGCCCTCTATGTGGGGTTGCCCTTGACCCTTGTCCGGAGGTTACAGCGGGTGCAGAATGCGGTGGCCAGGTGGGTGGTGGGTGCCCGTAGATTCGAGCACATCACATTCTTCTCTATAGGGCATTGTATCTTTGTAGATCCTGTCTTGCACTTTGTATTAACAGAGCGGAGTGAAAATGAATTTCCCAGTTCAGATGTAGTATTTTGGGGTTTGGTAGATGCATCTCATCCCATCCTTTTTAAATGCCCTGGATATTAAAAATGGTGTCTACTAACAAACATTTAGGGGATTGAACAGCTGGAATCTTCAGAGTTTCTCCACTGATCAACAGAACAATAAACTCCTGTTCTCCCACCATTACCCAAAAATGTCCCAAAGAGACTTTCAAGCACGTTGTATAGTTCTTGTGGTCTTAAGTACTATAAAACATGCCTGAAAGCCTACATCAAGAGTAGCTAGATATTGTGGCCCTTCCAGATACCTTGCAACTCAACTTCCCAAAGCCTAACGGTCAATGTAAGGTATCGTGGGGAACCGTAATCTAGAACCTGTAATCTAGAGGAGGAAATGTAGATGTGGTTCACCTTGTGAATAACAGAAAAGCAACTCAACTCTTTACTGGGTCAAAGATAGAGTTCAGCCTTAGGTACGCACAAATATACATGCCCAGGGCTCTTATGTATCACCAGGGACCTTTGCACAAGCATGGCAGCCAATGATGTACACAAAAGTCATTTTCTCAATTTCAGCAAATGTGTGGAAGCATGGACCAGCAGAGCAACCCAGGCCCAACAAAAGCATAAATCCTCCCCCCCTTGCACATGTTGACTGAGTGAGGGGGGAAATGTGCATGAACAAGCAAAACTGGAAATCTTACCTGTACACTAGTAAAAGTAGTATACTGATAAGCTTTAACTACCAGGTAATTCGCTTCTATATCTATTATCCCCAGGATCATGTACTTCCACCATCTTCGTTTCAAGATTGCCAGTAGATTTTCTTCTCCTGCATTGGAACAGAGGTACAGGAGGGGAGAAAGAAAACATTTTTGTAAGGATTAAAAATCATTTACTCAACAGGAATGTATTGTACAGTATTTCACAAGAAAGTGCTACAAAGGGCCCTATGTTAGATTACTTACTAATTCTAGCAGGAGTGGGAAGATCCCCTGCTCCTTTGCCTATATGCCTACATACAAGTAATATATTGTTCATTGACTATATGAGAGGCATGAAAGGCCTCAACCCGGAATCATGCCTTCTCTGTGGCAGGCCCTACACTCTGGAATCATCTTCCGAGTGAAGTTAGGACGGTGGAGCCCCTCTTAGCCTTTAAGGAGCTGTTGAAAACTTGGCGGTTTAAGGTCGCCTTTGGTGATCAAGGTGGTTGATTTGTCTTGACGCTGTTTGTTCACCCACCTGTGTTTTTGCCATCTTGCCCTTGTTGTATCCTTGTTTTTGAAAATTTAATTTGATTGGATCATTATTTCATATGCCCCACTGAGGATCAGCTTTATGTGCTTGAATTGCTTTTGTATTGTTCACCACCCTGAGTTCCCTTGGGAAAATCAGGCAGTATAGAAGTACCCCCTCCCCCCCCAAATATTGAAATTAGCATTATGGACTGACTTCCTCCAATATATCTGCAGACAAGGCAAACAGGCTAGGGCACCATGTAAGCATGCAGCAGCAGAACAGGAAAAACTCCTAAAAAGAGTGAGAACAAATTGGTTGGGAAGGGGAAAGGCCATGCTGACTTTAGTCAACTCTCTGCTAAACTTTCATACCAAAGGAGGAAGCAGATTGTTGTGTTTCGGTACAGCCAAGCATGTATTACTCTTCCCAAAATGATGAGGTGAGACAATCCCTTTGCTCAGATTGTGGGCTACCATGACTCCTTTCTCACCATCCTTTCTATATACATATGTGTTTTCTGTGGGGCCCCACTTGTATAAACTCATCTGCTCTGTCAACATATGAATGGTACGATTAGTGGTTCTTTCTACTCCATTGGGTAAGACCATGTGGTGTGCAGGTTGTACATATGAAGGCTTTGGACAAATGCCCATCAATATGTGGGATCTGATGGCTGCTACCTCCTGCCCCCTGCATTTGATTACCCCAGATTACCATCTGCATTGGATTTACGGAACGTAAAAGGTCTCAAGCGAAATCAGATAATAGACGTCCATGGGCATCAGAATCACTGGGGGCCAGGGTGCATCTTCACTTTTATCTTTGGGACGGACAACTGTGTTGCCCTCCAGATGTTGGGGGGCTGTTATCCGTATGATGCTTCATTGTTGGCTATGCTGGCAATGACTGGCAGGAGTTGCAGCATCAGGCCACAGTTGCTCTTTCTATTGTACACTGTTATGAACCCAAGAGGCCTGATGCTACGATCCCTTCGCAGCTGTCAAATGACTGAAGTGAAATGTATTGGACTCACTTTGAGGAAGGTTACATGTACACAATGAGACTGACTCCCCCACTCACCCTCCTCCAGCTTAATTGATGGCTCAACGTCCAAGAACACTAAGTCATCCTCCAATGCTCTTGCAGAGAAATACTGTCAGTCCCACAATCCTCAGTTTCCACTGTGTGGAGTCTGCCCATGCAACAAGGGCTACTGATTAAATCTACAGCTACCCTGAGGTTAAACTATCTTAATTTATGCAACTAATGCCAGGCCAAAGTTTATTAATGTGCCTGATGCAAAAGAAAATGAACGTGCAGTCAGCAATTTGGTATTAAGCGTCCTCCTTGTTTTTCTGATTTCTCTGGAAGGATTTCATCAGGGCTGTGGCATAAGCATCAAGCTGCTAATGCAAATGAATGCTGTCAAACCACTATGGTCATTACCCAGTCTTGGAATATTTGGCAAGATTTACATTGTGAATGTAGAGTATTATGGGCTGCATTTAATGTGAAGAGCGAAGCCGATTGGTTGTTGAGATCACACCACCTGGAATGTTCTGGTAGAAGTCTAGTTAGTGTGTGTGCCTTGTATTCTTAGAGAAGAGAAGCATGTCCCTGGCTTAGTAAGATGGCTGTTAGAATAGTTATAGTTAGAAAACCTCCCGTGTACCCTTCTCTTCTAGTTAAATAAAAAGTTTTTTTCATTTAGTAACACAAGAGGTGTCTCTCTCATTGAAGCAACTAAACATCATCTGCAACCACCGAACCAACAAAGATGCCCAACACCCAGGAACCCTAAATTCAACTAATATTTTTTTAAGAATACTTACTCTTGCCTGATGGTTTGATTCTTCATGCAGGGGGAGTGTCTGAGTCCAAAATTTCTGAATGAGACACTCCTCCTGTGCTTGACTTACACGATCCCAGTGCTTTTCACATATGCAGCATGGCAAAGGGGAGATCTGAATTTGGAATGCAAGATTCCTTCTCATGTAAGAGTGACTAAATCTTGGGTGTTGGATGAAGTCTCAGGTTGTTGTTACACTTTTCTGAGTCACAGCATGGGGAAATAAATCTGAAGGAGGGCCCATCATGTTGGAGGTGGAAGACTGATTTTATGTGGCATATTTCATGCTTGGTATTAACCTCTTTTCCTGCCTAGTGCTCACTAACTTGGCACTCAGGTATTTGATTGTGTACTCTGCCTCCATAAAACTCGCTAAGGAAGTGCTGAATAAAATACAGATTGCTTGGCTCACTCTCTTCTAATATGAAAGCAAGCAAGCATACCGATACATACTTTTGCAATTGGTACACAAGGGCCCAACTATGAAGACAGCAGAAGAACCCAGCCCTGTGGCATGACCAGGAATGGGCCTTTGCTCTCAGGCTTTATTCTAAAAATCTCTGGGAATGGAGAACTGCTGACCTGGCAACCCTCTTTCCAAGCAGAGTTAGAACAGCCTTCTTGTTCATGATTGTTAGGCTGGCAGTCAAGATGTATTTGTTCCACTAGCTTTTGGGTTTGTTTTGATTTGAATGGGTTATAGGAAACAGGAGATTGAAAACTAGTTCAACCAAGCACCTTCCTTAAGATGGACCTTTTTGGTTCAATAATAGGTCTACCCTTTTTTGGAGCTCAACCGGAACAGTACATGTATTGGGAAGGAAGTATTGCTCTCAATGAAGCAGCTCTTTCCAACATGATCAGACAATCCTTTCTATTGTCTGATCTCATCCACAGCCTGCTTCACTATCAAACAGCTCTTAGTATTACTCATTAAGGGAAACTAATTCATATGGTTCTATCAGTGGTATTCCACTCATGGAAAGAGGGATCTATGCACTGACAACAGTGCCTGTTCCACGAGTTTTTCCTACTTCCTTGCAGTCCACTTTGCCTTCCACTTTAAAAAAATCACTAGATTATTTATTTTTTATGTATTTTATTTATTAAGTTTTTAGAACTCCCATCTGGCAACCTGGCCACTCTGAGCAGTTCACAATAGCAGCACATCCATATACAACAAAGTTTGGCTAATGTCAAAATAAAATGAAAAGAAAATTAAACATTATGCATTTAGACGTTAACAACAAATACAATAAGCATAATAAAACATAAAACATAGTGTGGGAAGAGTGCTCAATAGAAAAGATTTGCGGAGAATAATCTCACCAATTCAAAGAAAGCTTAACATCTGACAGAAATAAAGTGCATGCGCGCATGCATGCACCCACACGCACCCACACAACTGCAACCAAGGTGCTCTGGATAAACCCCACATACATACATATACTCTGGCCTTTCACAACTTGATTTGCATAAATGAAATGTGTGATTCAAATGTCATTTTTCCATTGGCTAATATGACCCTCCCTGTCATTCACTAACATGACAGGACAGGTTTCCAATTAGCCATGTAAAGGCTGCATGCTAATTATTTCTTGTTCTACTAATGATATTGAGATTGGGAAATCAAATATAGGCATTTGGGGCTTCCAGGAAGAAACAAAGAAATCGTAGGAACTACACCAGTGATTACAATACGTACTTTCCCAAGACAGCATGCAGTGGGTAATTGGTATTGGAATGAGTCAGTCTGTTTTGCTACACCATCATACAGCTCCATTAACCTTTTTGCTCTAAACAAGTAATGGCCATAAACACACTCTTTTCCTGCATAGGGGATATATTTGAAAAGCAAAGCATGCTGCTTTTCACAGTACAATTAGGAATGTTATGGGAATACTTAGAATAACCTTGGGCATGGGTAGTAAATACCACTGGGTTTAATAACTTTTGCACTCTGGGGAAAGTATTTATACGACTTCTTACAATGACTTTTCTTAGGTTTGCTTACTCATTATTAAGAGATGCACTTTCAAGCAGCACTTGAAAACACTATATATCTGCAGTTTAGAAGGTTTTTTTTAAAAAAAAAAATACATTTCATGTAAGATTTGAGACCCATCCTTTGTGAGGGATGTTGTAGGACGGAGACACCTAGATTGGTAGGCCATTCCGGCAATCAATGTCAGCTATAAGTAGAGATGTTAAGACAGTGAATATTAGACATGGGCACGACTTGGCGAAATTGTCGTTTCCGTTTTCGGTTATCGTTTCCGTTACGTAACGGAAACGGTAACGATAATTAAGCCGTCAGAACTCGAACTCGAACCGAAAAAAGAAAAATTTGGTCGGGTTTTTCGCTTTCGTTTGTGGCATCACGGTGATCGCGGAATGCGAAGCACAGAAAAAGTTTTTAAAAGTTTTTTAAAAAAAACCCCAACTCCCGGCCAAAAAAGCAGGCGAAAATATGCCTGCCTGAGGCTTTGCCACCTGCCAGAGGGGTGGTTTCTGGGGGGTCCCTGGCCTTCCCCCCTCTTCTCCTGTCCTGGGCTGCTTGCACCAGGCTGGGGGGGGGTCATCCTCGTCGTCTCGCCATGCGGTGGGGGGGAAATCCAAAATGGCGACCACAATTTTTCTTTTGAAATCGTGGTCAAAAAAC
This sequence comes from Phrynocephalus guinanensis, assembly GCA_037367245.1. Taxonomy (NCBI): domain Eukaryota; kingdom Metazoa; phylum Chordata; class Lepidosauria; order Squamata; family Agamidae; genus Phrynocephalus; species Phrynocephalus guinanensis. The sequence continues at coordinate 121,808,595 of CM074733.1, forward strand.
ACACCAAATCACCACAGAAACATGTGAAATTTATTTATTTTAAATGCCTGAATTTTAATGGTAGCAACAGTGGGTTTTTTTATAGCAATAAAACGTCGTATTGATTTTATTTTATTTTATTTTTTATTTTTTTAGACCTGCCCATTTGGGCTGGGCATGGGATGGGACCATGCAAATTGTTTGAACCATTCCACCAATAACATCGCCAGGTTTTTGACTGACACTTCTGGATGTCTCGGAGGGCATAAAAAGCCAAGGCACCTTCCAGAAATCACAGTCGGGTGTATGGATGTGGTTGAGGGAGGATGGCTGGGTGCTGGTGTGATCCAATCGAGATTGAGGAGGGAGGCTGGAGGCTTTAGGATTTAAGTTAGGCAGGCAGGGAGGGAATTGAATTTAGAAAATAATTTATTTGATCCCCTGCAGCTTTGTCTGCTGAAGGGAATAGCAGTTTATTCTTTATTTCTTCTCCAGCAGTTTGGGAGGATTTTTTTGCTGATATTGGATAAAGGGGGAGGTTCGACTGGGAGTGGGAGGTGTGGATTTATTTTAAATATATATTATATACTACCATTTATTTTCTATTTTCCCAACTTCAATTTGCTTGCACACACACACACATTTGGGGTGCAAGCCAAGAACAGAACCTCTATCCTAAGTGATATCCTAACTGCCCACTCGCCCGTCCGCCCGCGCCGCCACCCGCCTGTGGCTCGCGCCGCCGCCTGCCCGCTCGCCCACCCCCTGCCCCGCCCGCCGCCTAGGGCGCAAAAACATCTAGCACCAGCCCTGATTGTGGGACGCCCCTATGCTCTGGGAAGTCAAATCATGCTAAATCGTGGTGGAAACTATAAATGACAAACGACAAACGGAAATGACAACTTTTTGAAAAATTTCGCAACAAACGGAAACAACCCGAAACGGACCTGTTCCGACAAAGAAAAACTCAAAACGTCATTTTTTCTGGTCGTGCCCATGTCTAGTGAATATGATTTTCAGTGGATCCAGATTTCCTTCCAGTTCAAATGTCAAGGGTCCAGAACCAGATCCATGCTCAACAGAGTTGTACTGGTGATGGAGGAATAGGGCAGGGGAATGTTATTCTCTGATTCCACCTTCCCTTCCAGTCACAGTAACCCCTCCTGCACTATGCTCCAGGCTTGGTCTTCAGAACAGCCTGGGAGATAGCACAGAGGAACTGCTCAGTAACAGCTGCAATGACTGTGCCAGTTGGGGTGGTAGTGGGACTTGTAGACCAAAATAAGAAATGTTTCCCAGCTCTGCTATGCAGCAAGGGAGAAACAATCAGAGAGCACTAGTGTTCTGCCCTTTCTATCCAGTGGACAACCTGCAGTAGATCCAGTTCTTTTCATGAATGAAGATGCTGTTTTCTTCACAGACTGATGGCACGAATGCAAAACAGTGGCTCGTATTGGAGCTGTTTTGGACAGATGTTGCATACTAGCATGAATTGGAACATGGACTTTTTTTTGCAACCACAGTATTTGAGTAGTTATGATGGACTGCCAAAAAGTTTCAACAAGTTTCTATTTATTACCATATTTTGTAAGAAACAAGTAATAGTCTTGGTAAGAATTTACATGCAATAAAATGGGTAACATGCAATAAAATGTAGAAGAAACATCAATAATAGAAATGGGAATGAATTAAAAAAAAACAAATTGGGATAGTCCACAAATCTCCCTGATTTGTTTAATATTTGTCCCTTCATATTCATTGGGTCCAGAGGAGGAATAGTTCCTTATTTTATTTGTCCCTTCATCATATTTTTAAAAAATTAAATTTTATTATTTTTCCACACATAAAGGATTATCTACAGGGGACGGGGAGGGGATAGGGATTCTAAAAATAATACGGGGGAGCTGTTTCTCTTAATTAAGCACTAACAGCTGTAATCTCTATTATACTGTTGGAGTAATTTTGTTACAAATTTCATTTTCATAAAAACTGAGTGGTTTCAAACTATCCCTTCATCATATTTTTTAAGATAGCCCATGGTTGTCTTTTTTTAAAAAAATATTTATTTTATATATCCCTTTGACTTTTTTTAAAAAAAAGACAGTCCATGGCTGTCTAAAAACAAAACATAATAAAAACAACTCACTACTTTTGCCCCATCCCTATCTTGTCTGCTGTGGCAGTCCATTTTCCAGCAAGGAGTTTTTAAAGTCAGCCCTGGGGCCAACTGGGCATCTGCACATGTCCTCATCTACCAGCTGGCCCTAGGGCTGCCAAGGAAAAATGGAGTTTTTTAAAAATATATACTTTACCATCCCTGGGGCTGGCTGGATCGTACACAGTGATGGCAGTGGCAGCAATGAAGGCCAGGGCAAACAAGGTAGGTACCAGAGAGTGGAAACAGAGCACAGGTGTGTGGGGGAGTGTGTCTTTTGCAAGTGAAGCAGACAATTGAAGAAGAGAAGCATACATTGGCAGATTATGTAAAAAATAGTACAGAGCCAGCATTATTGGAGGTTAAGAACAAGGAGGTGTTTAAAGTAAAGCAAACAAAGGGTCAATACAGGAAAACAACGATGCAAATACAAGCTGATAGCTGGCACAATAAAGCACTGCATGGGCAGTCCCTCAAAAAAAAAATCAAAGGAAAAGTAGATGAGGAAAAGACTTGGTTATGGCTCACCAATGGAACACTGAAAAAAAGAGACAGAAGCCCTGATTTTTGCAGCTCAAGAACAAGCTATTAGAACAAATGCAGTTAAGGCAAGACTAGAAAATCAGCTGAGTACCCCACATGTAGACTCTGTAAAGAGGCAGATGAAACATCAACCATATATTGAGTTGTTGCAAGAAAATTGCTCGGACTGATTACAAACAGTGTCATAATGTAGTTCCTCAAATGGTCCACTTGAATTGGTGTCACAACTATCATCTGCCCGTAGCAAAGAACTGGTGGGATCATAAGCCTGAAAAAGTAATTGAAAATGAGCATGCGAAATTACTTTGGGACTTCTGAATACAGACAGACAGGGCTTTGGAACATAATACCCCAAATATTGTGATTGTGGAGAAGAAAAAAGTGTGGATCATTGATGTTGGTATATACCAGGTATAGTAGAGCCACCGAGAAACAACTTGAAAATACTACCCAATATAATGATCTGAAAATTAAACTTCAGAGACTCTGGCAACAGAGACAGGTGGTCCCAGTGGTAATCGGCATGCTGGGTGCAGTGCTTAAAGATCTAAGCAAGTATTTAGAAGAAATTGGAATTGACAAAGTCACCATCAGTCAGATGCACAAAGCCACCTTACTGGGATCTGCTCGCATAGTTCGCCGATACATCACGTAGTCTTAAACTCTTGGGAAGTGTTCAACTAGTGATTTGTAATACAAAATCCAGCATAGTTCTATTGTCTGCTGTGATGATGATGATGATGATGATGATGATGATGATGATGATGATGATGATGATGATGATGATGATGTTGATGATGATAATAATAATAATAATAATAATAATAATAATAATAATAATAATAATAATAATAATAATAATAATAATAATAATAATAATAAAGGACAAAAGGGGGCAAACGCAACCATTAGGGTGGAATATGGTAAAACAGAATGATCAGTCTATATGCAGAACATATTAAACACAAAATTGGATTTAATTAAGAAGAAAGGGGAGTGGAAATTAGTTGAAGAAATATCAGTAATTTAAGACAAATATATTACATTTACATCAGATTACAGACAGAAAATAGCAATGACTTGAAATGACCACCAAAGAAGAAAGTGTGAAAGCAAGATTACAGATGAACATTAAGAAATTGAAATATTTTCTTTAATATTTTGAATGCGGTCATGTTGATTCAGATTTATGGCAATCCTTTCCAGGTTTAGAGCACTTAAAAAGGTTTATCATTCTCTCCTTTGGGGTGGTGCTCAACCTTGACTCAATCATCACTCAAAATAAAAACTTCAGCCAAGAGAACAAGATTTAAACATGGAAGGGACTTAACACTACCTAAGTATAAAGTTTTGTCAGTGTGGACCAAGGCCAACATAATTCATACTTTGTTATCCCAGATTGTTAGTATAGCTGTAAAAGCAAGCAGTGGAGAACCATGACGGGAAGAAAATGATTAAGTCAAAATATGATGTTGGCAGATGGATTTATGGACACCATGGACAGAAAGAAAGAAAGAAAAATTATACCAAATCAGGCGCGAACTCTTACTAAAAATTAACATGATCAAACTGAACTCAGGAATATTACGTGAAGACAAAGCTCATTACAAAAGACAGTTGCAAGAAAACTGGAAGAGGTAGGCAAAGAGGAAGTACTGGCATGAGGCAGATTGACTTGATAAATAACCCACAGCTTCAAGATCTGAGCACATCTGTTAATGACACAACAATTCAGAAGTCATTATTTCATAGTGGTACTAGAAGGTGAAAGCCACCTATCAGTGCACAACACTGATGCATCATTGGCAATTTATCAAGGTTAACAGAAGAGGAATAACGAAATGACACACATAACATAAAGTCTGGGGGAAATGTGATTAGAAGTAGCAATCTCCTAAAGCAGCCTTCCTCAGTGAGATGTGTTGGACTACAACGTCCATCATTTACCATCAGCATTGCCATCTAGAAGGTTATTCTGTAGGTTGAAGAAGGCAGTCTGAAAAGCATTCTCACCCAGATAATTCGACCAACCCCTTTCAGACTGTAAATCCGTGAAAGTTAGTTCCAGAAATAGCTCTTTGGAAACACGAGTTGATGAAAATCACAGTGTCAACAACCAAAGACATATACTTGTAATTTTATGGATATCAAGGGTATTTATTTATTTATTTATTTATTTATTTATTATATTTATATCCCGCTTATTTACAGGGTACTCTAAGCGGCTTACAACAGAAAAGGCTACAAAGCCAATAAAATACAATAAATAATCACAGACAAACCTATAAACTCCCTAAACACTGTTAAAACCACATGACACCTCGACTAAAATGCAAGTTACGATGGCGGGAAAGAAAAGAAAAAAAATCAACTGTCGCCAAAGGCCTCACGAAAAAGGTAGGTTTTCAGAGCCTTTCGGAAGGCCAGCAGGGACTCTGCAGAGCGCACTTCACTGGGGATGGAATTCCAGAGGCTGGGGGCCGCCACAGAGAAAGCCCGGGTCCGAGTGCTCGTCCTCCGGGCTTCCCGAGGGGTGGCGACCCGAAGCAAGTGCGCTCGCGCCTGCCGAACGGGACGGGCCGAAGTTGACCGCTGAGCGATACGCTCTGCCAGGTAGTCCGGTCCCAAGCCATGGAGGGTTTTATAAACTAAAACCAGGACCTTGAATCTGATCCGGGCCGCAACGGGCAACCAGTGCAAGCGGGCCAGGACTGGGGTGATGTGGTCGTAACGACGCACACCAACCACCAGCCTGGCCGCCGCGTTCTGGACCCGCTGCAAGCGCCGGAGAAGATTCAAGGGCAACCCCATGTAGAGCGCGTTACAGTAGTCCAGCCTCGAGATCACCAGGGCTTGGACCACTGCTCTCAAGGAGCTCGCGTCGAGGTATGGGCGGATCTGGGCGATCCGACGGAGATGGAAATAGGCGGACCTGGTCACCGACGCCACCTGGTGCTCCATGGCAAGCGCCGGGTCCAGGAACACACCCAGATTCCGCACCCTCTCCGCGAGCTGGAGGGAGACTCCCCCCAGACAGGGAAGAGGGCCACCGTACCCCGACGGCGAGCTCCCGAAGAACATAACCTCCGTCTTCTCGGGGTTGAGCTTAAGCCTGTTCGCCCCGGTCCAAGCCAGTACGGCCTCCAGGCACCCGTCGAGAACTTCCACAGCTTCCACAGCAGAGGTGTTAAAGGAGAGATAGAGCTGCGTGTCATCAGCGTACTGATGACAGCAGACTCCAAAACTCCTGATGACCCCCGCCAACGGCCTTACGTAGATGTTAAACAGCATGGGGGACAGAGATGACCCCTGTGGAACCCCACACGGGAGGATCCAAGGGGCCGATAACTCCCCCCCATGCTGCACGTACTGTGGCCGGCCCTCCAGGAAGGAATGGAGCCAGCTGCAAGCAGTGCCTCCGATTCCGACCTCAGAGAGCCGGTCCAACAGGATACCGTGGTCGACGGTATCAAAGGCCGCTGACAGATCCAGGAGGACCAACAGGGAAGAGCAACCCCTGTCGGCCGCCCTGAGAAGGTAATCTTGCAGGGCGACCAAAGCTGTTTCGGTACCCCGGCGGGGCCTGAACCCGGACTGGCAAGGATCGAGGCACTGCCGATCCTCCAAGTATGACTGCAGCCGGACCGCCGCCACCCTCTCGATCACCTTGCCCATAAACGGGACATTGGCGATAGGACGATAGTTTGTCAGATCATCCACCGCCAGGCCAGGTTTTTTTTCAAGATGGGCTTTACCACCGTCTCCTTCAGGCGAGAGGGAAAAACCCCCTCGCTGAACGAGGCAGTGGCGATGGCAGAAGCCCATTCGGCCATAGTCCCTCTGGCAGCTCTAATTAGCCAGGCAGGGCAAGGGTCGAAAGGAGTGGAGGCAGGCCGGCAATGCACCATAGCCTTGGAGATCTCGACAGCAGAAACAGGCCCAAGCGCATCCAACCGAGGCGACGAAGGCGGACCAGCAACTGGAGATGGCGGGGCAGGACCACTGCAACCGGAGTCAAAACCAGCACGGATGGCCTCAATCTTAGTTCGAAAAAAGGCTGCGAATTGCTCACTACTGAACTCAGTAGGAGGAGGCCTGGCCAGACTAGGATTGCTGAGGTCCCGAACCACCCGGAAGAGCTCCGCCTGGCGGTTCGAGGCCTCAGCAATTCTCAGGGAGGTGAAAGATGTTCTAGCCTCCCTTATCGCGATGATATAGCGACTAGACTGGGCATCAACGGCAGCCTTACTCAACGCCGTGCGGGATTTCCTCCAGCTGCGTTCCAGCCTCCTCCTAACCTGCTTCATTGCCCTAAGCTCCCCCGTGAACCATGGGGAGGGCCGGGCTCGGCAGCGGAGGAGGCGCTTGGGGGCGATCCGGTCAATGGTGTGGACAGCTGTTTCATGCCAAAGATTCGCCACACCCTCGGCCGGAACGTCAGCCAAACCACCAGGTAGTCCCCCAAAGAGCTCACCGAACCGCTGAGGGTCCTGGAGCCTCCGGGGGCGGGCCAAGATAGTGGGCCGGTGGTCCCCGCGGGGAGGAGCCGAAATCGCCAGGGAAAATGAAAGCAGGTGATGGTCTGTCCATGACACAGGGAGGGAGACAAGGTCCCCCACCTCCAGACGCGAATCCCCCGACATGGAGGTAAACACCAGATCCAGGGTGTGACCAGATCTGTGGGTGGGGCATAAAACATGCTGGGACAGACCCATGGAAGCCATGGATTCCATGAACTCCAGAGCTACACCAACAAGCCCACCATCCGCATGCACGTTGAGGTCTCCCGCAACCAATAGGCGCGGGGATCTCAACAATGCAGCGGAGATGAACTCTGTGAGCTCTGGAAGGGATTGTGCAGGGTTGCGGGGAGCTCGGTAGCCCAGCACAATGCCAAATCTGTCCCGCTGTCCCACCAACAGATGAAGTACCTCCAACCCCTGGCTAACCAATGTCGAGGCCCTGCTGACGTGTAAAGAATCCCTGTAGACGATTGCGGCCCCTCCCCCCTTTTGACCCCCCAACCTTCCCACTCCCTCTACCAGATACCCGGGCGGGCAAAGGAGAGAGAGAGAAGCCCCCCCCCTCCGTGCCCACCCAGGTCTCGGTGATGAATGCCAGGTCGGGCCTCCCATCCGCAATAGTATCATAGATGAGAGGGATCTTGTTATGAACCGACCTGGCATTCATCAGGATACAGGTAAGGTTGGGGGCGCTGGTGGAGTGACTCCCGGGCACGTGACAGAGAGCCGAGGGGTCAGAACGAGGGACAGACACGAGTTGTCTGACCCGAGTTCTTCTTGCCTGACAAACCCTACGGCTACAAGCGTACCGCCCACGGCCCATCACCGTTGGTATGTGAGCCCCTGCATTCATGGCGAGGGAAAAAAGAAAAGAAAAAGGAAAAGGAAAAAAATATATATATATGTATATAGGTAGTTACAACAACAACACTGTAAAAATATAAAAATTACAATAACAATGAAACTAACAAGACAATGATGCACTAAAATTACAAATTACAAACTACAAACAACAAATTAAAGGGCAACCACCAGGGCAAATGGAGAGGGACAGGGAGGGACGCAAAGATGGTTCACAGGCAGTGAATGAGCAGCAATGACTGGTATGGCAGCTGATGTCATAGGTGGGTAAAAACAAGCACGAAGTGGGGTCAGGCCATCAACTGTCGGCGGGCCGGCAGCGGCCTCTAGGCCTGGGAGGGCCCAAACACAGCAGCCGCGAGCTAACCCCGAGCCTCGATAGATGGAAGGCCCACTGCCGCCAAACCAGTCCAGTGTCCTTGGAAGCAGCACAGAGGATAAAGGAATTAGATGAAAGGGGGAGCGGGATGAACACCGCACCCCCTAATCCACCACAGTCAGAGAGAACTGACAACAAGGGAAGGGAAAAAGGGGGGAGGGCAAGGGTGGAAGAGGGGGCAGGAACAGGGCAAGAGGGGAGAGGCGCATGTCGAGGCAGCCTTTGGGACTGTCCCCAAACAAGCCGTTGCAATGGTGAATAGCAAGGAAGCTTACAGGTCTTGAGTTCCAGCAGTGGCTAGGCTGGCTGGCTCAGCTGGCCACAGCGGATGGAGTGAAGTGCTGGAGTTGGAGCCAGCCCCGGGGTCTCTCAGGCAAGTGTCCTTCTGCGCAGCCCCTCCCTGCAGCCTTTGTAGGCTCTCCCCCTGGGAATCTCTCACAAGCCCAGAGAGAGGCACAGGTGATTTTCCAGCCGAGAGAGGGCTGCCAAGCAAGCAGGCAAACACTTACAGGTCTTGGGTTTCCAGCAGTGGCTAGGCTGGTTGGCTCAGCTGGCCACAGCAGATGGAGTGAAGTGCTGGAGTTGGAGCCAGCCCCGGGGTCTCTCAGGCAAGTGTCCTTCTGCGCAGCCCCTCCCTGCAGCCTTTGTAGGCTCTCCCCCTGGGAATCTCTCACAAGCCCAGAGAGAGGCACAGGTGATTTTCCAGCCGAGAGAGGGCTGCCAAGCAAGCAGGCAAACACTTACAGGTCTTGGGTTTCCAGCAGTGGCTAGGCTGGTTGGCTCAGCTGGCCACAGCAGATGGAGTGAAGTGCTGGAGTTGAAGCCAGCCCCGGGGTCTCTCAGGCAAGTGTCCTTCTGCGCAGCCCCTCCCTGCAGCCTTTGTAGGCTCTCCCCCTGGGAATCTCTCACAAGCCCAGAGAGAGGCACAGGTGATTTTCCAGCCGAGAGAGGGCTGCCAAGCAAGCAGGCAAACACTTACAGGTCTTGAGTTTCCAGCAGTGGGTAGGCTGGTTGGCTCAGCTGGCCACAGCGGATGGAGTGAAGTGCTGGAGTTGGAGCCAGCCCCGGGGTCTCTCAGGCAAGTGTCCTTCTGCGCAGCCCCTCCCTGCAGCCTTTGTAGGCTCTCCCCCTGGGAATCTCTCACAAGCCCAGAGAGAGGCACAGGTGATTTTCCAGCCGAGAGAGGGCTGCCAAGCAAGCAGGCAAACACTTACAGGTCTTGGGTTTCCAGCAGTGGCTAGGCTGGTTGGCTCAGCTGGCCACAGCAGATGGAGTGAAGTGCTGGAGTTGGAGCCAGCCCCGGGGTCTCTCAGGCAAGTGTCCTTCTGCGCAGCCCCTCCCTGCAGCCTTTGTAGGCTCTCCCCCTGGGAATCTCTCACAAGCCCAGAGAGAGGCACAGGTGATTTTCCAGCCGAGAGAGGGCTGCCAAGCAAGCAGGCAAACACTTACAGGTCTTGGGTTTCCAGCAGTGGCTAGGCTGGTTGGCTCAGCTGGCCACAGCAGATGGAGTGAAGTGCTGGAGTTGAAGCCAGCCCCGGGGTCTCTCAGGCAAGTGTCCTTCTGCGCAGCCCCTCCCTGCAGCCTTTGTAGGCTCTCCCCCTGGGAATCTCTCACAAGCCCAGAGAGAGGCACAGGTGATTTTCCAGCCGAGAGAGGGCTGCCAAGCAAGCAGGCAAACACTTACAGGTCTTGAGTTTCCAGCAGTGGGTAGGCTGGTTGGCTCAGCTGGCCACAGCGGATGGAGTGAAGTGCTGGAGTTGGAGCCAGCCCCGGGGTCTCTCAGGCAAGTGTCCTTCTGCGCAGCCCCTCCCTGCAGCCTTTGTAGGCTCTCCCCCTGGGAATCTCTCACAAGCCCAGAGAGAGGCACAGGTGATTTTCCAGCCGAGAGAGGGCTGCCAAGCAAGCAGGCAAACACTTACAGGTCTTGGGTTTCCAGCAGTGGCTAGGCTGGTTGGCTCAGCTGGCCACAGCAGATGGAGTGAAGTGCTGGAGTTGAAGCCAGCCCCGGGGTCTCTCAGGCAAGTGTCCTTCTGCGCAGCCCCTCCCTGCAGCCTTTGTAGGCTCTCCCCCTGGGAATCTCTCACAAGCCCAGAGAGAGGCACAGGTGATTTTCCAGCCGAGAGAGGGCTGCCAAGCAAGCAGGCAAACACTTACAGGTCTTGGGTTTCCAGCAGTGGCTAGGCTGGTTGGCTCAGCTGGCCACAGCAGATGGAGTGAAGTGCTGGAGTTGGAGCCAGCCCCGGGGTCTCTCAGGCAAGTGTCCTTCTGCGCAGCCCCTCCCTGCAGCCTTTGTAGACTCTCCCCCTGGGAATCTCTCACAAGCCCAGAGGGAGGCACAGGTGATTTTCCAGCCGAGAGAGGGCTGCCAAGCAAGCAGGCAAACACTTACAGGTCTTGAGTTTCCAGCAGTGGCTAGGCTGGCTGGCTCAGCTGGCCACAGCAGATGGAGTGGAGTGCTGGAGTTGGAGCCAGCCCCGGGGTCTCTCAGGCAAGTGTAAATTGCTATAGGTTTTCCACCCATTATCTTCCTGTGAAGAGCCAGAAGTAGCTCCTTTTATCACGAGAAAAGCATTATGAAAGAACAGAAATATCTTTGAAGGAATCCCCCGATAGCTTTCCTTTGGCAGAATTTTTATCACCAGCTACATTTTTGAAGCATAAATCACTCTGTTCCAGTGATGTTCAATCAAACCAAGCCGATGTGAGTTAGTGTTAAAAATGGATCCACAGTAATGACATCTGCCTGCCTTAACTGCGCAGATGGAGCCAAGGCTATGATGAAAATGAAACCAGCTATGCATTTATCTGACATTTACATTTTCCCGACTATGTCTCTGTCCTTTCTCTCTCTCTTTTGCCCTGCCCTTCTGAAATTATACTCTATATCTATTTAAATGAACTATGTGCAGAAATAAGTGGAAAATATATGCTTTATTTAGATCGGCAGACTACTAGATTAGTTTGATTTAATGAGATTTGATTGAACAAACAATTAACATTAGACAAACATTTACACGAAAGGCAATGCTGAGGATACTTAGTACTGTATTGGTTTAGTGGTAACTCTGGCAAAGGAGACAGGGGTGTGGTGGCTCAACGGACTAGAGCACAGAAACAGTCGGCTGCAAAGTCGTCAACTCAGCAGTTCGAATCCCGGGTACCACGCAGTGGAGTGAGCTGCCGCTGTTAACCCCAGCTCCTGCTAACCAAGCCCTTCGCAAGCATGTAAATGTAACTAGATAAACAGGTACTGCTGTAAAAAGCGGGAAGGTAAACATTGTTCCATGCAGCCATACTGGCCAAATGGCCACAGACTTGCACAACACTGGCCCTGTGGCTTGAAAACGGAGATGAGCACTGCCCCTAGAGTTGGACACCACAAGCACACATGTGCAGGGGGGAACCTTACCTTTACCTTGATCTGGCAAAGAAGCCTCAAGGTCTCTTTTGTTTACTGTCAGGATGGAATCATTTTGATCAATAACATCTGTTTCCTTCCAGACAGATTTCTCATTGGATGTCAGGATATGCATTTCCCTCCTTTATTGGGAAAGTCTTGCCTTCACATCCCAAGTCCATGGGGATTCCTACAACCCCAAGAGCAGGAAGAGGCTCTAGTAAGCAAAGCAAAGTGTTCTGCTGATATACCACCACATAGTGCTTAACACTCTCTAGGAGGTATACAGTTTAGTTATGCAGGCTACACATTGCTTCCCCTCCCCACCCATGAGCTGGGTACTCATTTTACCAACCTTGGAAGGATGGAAGGCTGATTCAACCATGAGCCGGCTACCTGGGATTGAATCCCAGGTCGTGAGCACAGTTTTGGCCAAAGTACAGCTTACAAACCATGATGGAGATGTGTAATCTCCAGGCTTAAAGCCAGGGTACTTCAAGGGCCAGATGCAGGAGAGTGGTATCAGGAGACAGATATCTAGTCTCATGCGCTCCCAAACGCATCTGGTGGGGCCATTGTGAGATACAGGTAGCTGGACTAGATGGGCATTTGGCCTGATCCAGCATGGCTTTTCTTATGTTCTTATGTTCTTAAGTACAGCTGTTTAACCACTGCACCGCTCATGCTCTGCTCCTTTTGCTTTCCCATTGGCATCTTTTGGCTACTGTGGAAATGCAGTGCTGGACCAGAGAGACTGAGACTGAATTTGGGAGGTGCTTTGTACAGTTCGGTGGGCTCTAGTTTTCCTGTTCCTAATTTTGGGGGGGGGTGTTGCTACTGACAGAAAGATAATAGCATATATCAGAATAGAAATCCGGCTGTTATCTTTTTTAATTTTCTATTTTTGTCACCATACTCAGAGCAACGACGTCAGTGGTGTTGTGGCTCTTCTCATCTGTGAAGTTTTTGACAAGAAGCAGGAGAAATCAGATTTATACATTACAGAAATAATGATGTTATTCCTGGTGGTATTGCTCCCAGTGCTGCTAGAACTCAAGCCAGCCAAGAGAACCAGGCTGCTTGTGTTTATAAACTAGCACCTGTCTGAAAGCTTAAATAAAAAAACATGCTGTTTTTGCGGACAAATGATTGCACAGTACACAACGCAGATGATTTACCTGCAAAAGGCTAGCAAATTCAGCGTAAATTACAGGCATTCATTTTAAAAAGGCATCAGTTAGTTATGTGCCATCATAGTGGAATCAACATATAGCCCTCATAATAGGGCAGGGATGGCGAACCTATGGCATGTGTGCCCAAGGTGGCACGCAAAGAGCTTTTGCCTGGCATGCTCCCTGCCCCCCCACTTCCCCCTCTGCTGGACCAGCCATGGGGAATTTGTGGAGGGGGAGGGGGGGCAGGGAGCATATTGCGTGCCAGACCGAGCCAGAGGGCTCCTCCTCTCTTATCTCCCCCCAACACACACACACCTTCTGCCAGGAGGATCCAGCTGGACTAAAGGGAGGGAGGGAGGAAGGGTGGCTGGCCAGGAGACGGGCGGGAGGGGCGGGGAGAAGAAGCAGCAGCAGGAGAGGAGAGGCCTGGGCGCTGCCGCCGCCGCCGAGAGCATCTCACTCGGCCGGCCGGCCAGCTAACCAGCCAGCCCAGAGGGAGGCGAACGCTGCGGGCCTTTCCTCCAGCCGCCTCCCTGGGTCACCTGAAGAGGGACCTGCGGGCGGCTGGCAGATGACGCGGCCCACCCGGGAGAGGTGTGACGGACTCCCGGAGTTCCTCCCGCCACCGCCGCCATTGCCGATGATCCTGACCCCACCGACACCGTCGCCCTTGCCCTCACCCCCCTGCCCCCCCGCGGCCGCTGATCGCAACTCCCCACTGCCGCCGCCGCCGTCCCCATCACCCTTGCCACCCCTGCCACCACCAACCCTGCATCCACCACCATCACCACTGCCATCCTTGACCCCACTGCCCCCGCTGCCTTCGCCCCCCCTGCTGTCACCAATCCTGACCCCCCCGGCACCGCTGCCGTCCCCGTCACCGAGTTTGGGCACTCAGTGCCAAAAAGGTTCGCCATCCCTGTAATAGGGCTTTCAAAGGTAAGTAACACATTTAAGGAGTGGTTTTACCGGTTCTATTCCCCCAGTGAATTTCCCAGGGCAAATGGGGATTTGAACCTAGGGCTCCAGAGCTCTAGTCTGTCATACTAACTACTACACCACACAGGATACTCTAAAAAAAGCATTAGAAGTACATATACAAATGATGAGCACAGTCATTACAAAAGCTCTGCTGTGTAAAATGTATTGTCCAAGTTGTGCTAAGAATACTACTGCACTCTTGCTAGACATGAGAAAAGTTATTTTATTGCAGCACAACTTCTAGAACATTTCTTATTGACATATTTTTCATTATTCTTTTATTTCACATTTATTTTCACTCTTCTTTTTTATTCCTTTATTAATATCTTCTTGCCATATCTCTTTTGACTTGTGTTTCACCCAAATGTGGACAGAGTTCTAGGAGCTATAGGTGGCTTTCCCCACTTCTAATTCTTGTGCCGTCCCAATGCCCTTCAATAAAGGTTGTGCAGGTATAACTTCCCAGTTCACCTTGTGTGTGCTGTATATGCTGCCAAGTGAATCAACTTATAACAACCTTAATAGGGTTTTGAAAATAAGGGACAGACTTGATCTGATTCTCCCAGAAGTGGGCTCAGTGGGTTCTCTCAATTTCAACAATTCGACTCCTGTCTTCCAGCATGGAGAACTGGCACAAAAGCAGGAACTTTTTCTTTAGTACAGTCTTGGGAAGGAATGCATGAAGAAACCAATAATGGAAGGAGCAGGGTGAAGCTCTACAGACAGTCCAACCTCTCTGGATTCATAACACCTAAACATGGTTCATTAGTATGGAGAACCTTTCATCTCTAGCTCCCACCCCACCTAAACTCTTTTAAGGGCATTTATACACGACCCCTAAACTCCGGGGCAAATGGCTCCCAGCTCCAGAGCTTAAAAATGTTTCCCCACCAGCTCCGGAGTTTACAGGAAATTAAGTGCGACCCCGCCCACCTAAGCGCACTTTTCTTGTACCTGCTCTTGGGAGGTGAAAATTGCTTGATGCGGATGTGCCGGGCTCTCCTCGCTTCTTTTTGTTGTTGTTTTTTTGCCTCCCGCCCCTTTAAGAGAAGGAATCAGGGTGATGGGGCTCGGAGCAGCTTCCACCAGCACCGGGAGGTAAGCCTTTATTCTTTTCTCCCCTTTTTTCCTCCCTCCCCTCACGCAGCCAGCAGCCAGGAAGTGCGGAGGGGTGGGGACGGAGGAACAGCAACGAACCCCCAAGATCTCTGGTCCGAATTTAAGGGGCCAGTGGATCTTAGGGGTCGTGTGAAAAGGCCCTAAGTTCCAGATACGCATCTGTTCCTCAACTCCTATCCCCATAGCAACAAGGTTGTTTTTAAAAGACCTAAATAGAGAAAATGATGGTGCCATTTCTGTTAATTTATAATGTTAAAGGAAAACTGACTCCTACATAACTATTCTTGTCTCCTTCCCCAAACACTTCTGTATATTTTGTTTTGGGCACTCATTACTTTTTAATGTGGAGCTGCTGTTACACTACATTATATTTTGCTACAGATACTTGGAAAAACAAAGAGAACTGAGCAAACAGAATAAAAAATTCATCCAATAGCTTCAGCCTTTCCACAAGTCCTTCTTCGGCACCCTTGCATGGCTGTTCTCTTGGGGGGGGTGATGAAACATGCTGACGACAGTCGGTTTCGGTGTTACTGGATCCAGAGGTTTAACCATGCTCACAGGGGACAACCTAAGCCTGCTTCTTTCATGACCCATTTACTTGCCAAGGTCGAAGAGAAAAGGCAAACAACAGCATTTCTCTCTTTAGTCTCCCTGAGATAAAATATTGCTTTTCTACAAGACTAGGCAAAAGCTGGAACCGAATGGAGTGGAAGCAAAACTGATGTCAAAAAAAGTGTGATGCCATGGGTAGATATCAGAAAAATATTTTGGACTTCAAAGCTTAAACACACACACACACACACACACACACACACACCTATTACCCCTTCATTAATCCATCATTGCCCCTCAAACTTCCATAATGGAACACAAAGGCCCATCTAGTCACACAGGTGTCATGAATTCAGTTTTGATCATCCTACTTGGAATTTGGAACATTGTATTCTGTTCTGGTGTGTTTGGGGACAATAAAAGGCAGTTGAAAAGAATAACTTTTTAAGGTATAAAATTTTCTGTCTTCCTGTCCTTCTGTCTCTGTGGGCGTTTATACACGACCCCTAAGCTCCACCGCAAATGGCTGCAAGGTCCGGACCTTAAAAATGTTTACCCACCAGCTCCGGACTTTGCAGACAATTAAGTGCGACCCTGCCCACTTTAGCACGACCCAGAGCAGTTTTCTTGTACCTGCTTTTTGGATGTGACAAATATTTGATCCGGTGTAAGGATAGTGAGTGCGGGGCTCTCCTGGCTTCTGTTTGTTCTTTTTTTGCGCCCCGCCCCTTTAAGAGATCTGAATGCTGCCCGGAACAAAACGGAGGTAAGAAGGCATTCTTTTCTTTCTTTTTTCTCCCTCCCTCAGGCAGCCAGCAACCAGGAAGTGCGGAGGGGGGTGGGGACAGAGGAAGAGTGACGAACCCCTAAGATCTCTGGTCCGAATTTAAGTGGCCAGCGGATCTTAGGGGTCGTGTAAAAAGGCCCTCAGTTGCCATTGGAGGAACCTTGTTGCCCTAGCCAATGTAAAGGAGAGGGACCAAAAAGATACCTTTGCCTCTTTTCAGTGAATTGTGATGTTGGGAAGCAGAAGTAATAGGCTAGCAGACACTGTGCAAGACATCTATACTGCATCTCTCTCCTTCAGTACAGAGGAATACACAAGGATTCCTGCATCTCTCCTCTTATATGCTGTCTAAAGTTGTTGCCCTACGTTGTATGCCATGGGTAACTTTGGAGGGCCTGAGGGCCTATTTTCCACACCAGGGCCCTCCACAGGCCACATTATGTTCCCACGAAGAGAACACTTGTCTTTCATGGAAAAATAGTTATAGAATTTTTTTTGAGGGGCTGGTAGTCCAACACACCAATTCCTCCCTCTGCACTATACTGTCAGGAAGAGAGCTGAAGGTGCCACAGGGGCCTCTAGAAAAGGCCTGAGGGATGCAGCCAAGTACAACAAGGCCTAATAACAAGTCTAGTGTTGGATCAGGAGCAGCTGGTGCATAAGAGCAGAAGGCTGAAGTCTTCATGTCCTGTTTCTGATGTGTCACCATCATGTGCCTTGTCACAGTGGGGAAAAGAATGATAGTCAATAGTTCTTTGACCTAACCCAGAGAGCTATATATTATATCTTATATATATTTTTCTAATTGTATCTACATTATTTTTATTTATTTATCTATTTATTTATTTATCTTATTTATCTTATTTGTAGGCTGCCTTTCTCAGTTAATTTAGTTTCCCTTTCCCTTTCCATTCTCCTTTCACTGATTCCCCCCTGCTTCCATGTCCTAGGTTTCCCTTTATAAACCTGGGCCATTTTATCGATGTTAACTTTTTCCTCAGCTTTGTGAGCTGAAAATAATGTCACGAAGAAAAAAAAAAGATAAGGTTTTATTGCTGTTACCAGAGGGAGTGCATGTACTTGATAGAGACTGAAAGCCAAAAAAATAAACCATTCTGACAATCTATACAAAGGTTTTTAAAGATGTGTGGTAACATTTATCGAGATAATGGTGTGTGTATCAACTGTTATTGTCCTGTGATTGCTTTTCCTTGCCAGGAAGCCCTTATAAGCCCGCTGCTTGTGTGAGGAACAATATATATACAAGCAGCTCAAATGCAAATAGGATGCAACACACTTTTTGCTGGTCAGACAACGGCATCAAAGGATGAAAATAGAAAGGGCTTGTGTCAAAGAGGGAAGGAGGCAGAAACGCAGATATATGTGAAGTCAAAAGAAGGCACAAGGGAGACAAGAAACCTTGAAAATGCATGAGAGCCTATTACCTGTTTCTATTTGATGTCAAGCCAAATGAAGAACAAGGTAGAGCAAAAATATACCTCAGAGGAGGGGCTGTTTCAGGATACAGAAACCCAAAGAGAAGCTCAGCAATCCTGGCATAAGTTTCTACATTAAAGGCAACTCAAGCAGAATGTTCTGGTGGTGAGATGGCGCTTTTCTGGTTATTCCTCAGCCCTCAAATAAAACAGTCCCCATTTAAGTAGGGCTATAAATGCCACCACCAGACAAAACCCAACAGAGACCTGTGTTGTTAGGGATGAAAGGAATTGTAATGGGGCACATGCAGAAAGCAGCAGGTTTCCGGAAGCTACTCAATGTTGTGTTCCCTAACCATGTCCTGTAAAGTGGTAGCATAGAAACACAGGAAGGCTTATCACAGATCTTTGCCCATCAAACCTCATATTGCTTGGAGTTGGCAGCTGTTCTTTAAGGTGTTGTGCAGAGCCCATTCTCATGATCCGCTTCCTGGTTCTTTTTTAATGGAAGGTGTCGAGGGTTGAACACAGGGGCTTCTACACGGAACATCGTGTGCTCTGGCACTGAGTGGTAGCCTTTTCTCAGAGAGTTACTTATTTAGTATGTTCTACATGATGGTTATGGCGTGGGTTTCGATCCACATTCTTTTGCCTATCATTCCTTCACCTGGTAATTGGTATACTCCTGCCACCCAATAAATGGAAATGACAACACAGCAACATTACTGGAGGCACAAGAAGAACCAAAAGCAAAATGTGGCAGCGCTGGGTCCTCCTGTTCAGTTTGCCGGACAGTGAACTGTGAACTTTTTCCAGGACAATTCCTCTGGTTTCCTGTCTTCTCCCCCTCCACCAGCACCAATTAGACTGAAGTACATGAACAACCAGCATGATTAGTTTTCACTGGTCTGTTTTTGCTTACTGCACCATATTGGGCTTTCCTTCATTATCCCTAAAGATTTTTGCATCATTTTGCAGACTTCTTGGGAGGGGGGGACTTCTCCAAGTCATCCAATAGCCCTCTCTTTCGTGTAGATCAGTGGTGGCCAAATTTTGGGCCTCCAGATGTTTTGGACCACAACTCCCAGAATTCCAAGCCTGTATTGCCAATGACAAAGGACTGTGGGAGTTGTGGTCCAAAACATCTGGAGGCCCAAAATTTGGCCACCACTGGTGGAGATCATACAATTTTGACCACATTATCTAAGTCCATTCGTTAATTCCAACCAGTGTAGACCCATGTAAGGAACAAGGACATGATGTGATATACAGTATTGGGTTGGACTCTTGGTCCCTCTAGCCCAGCGTTCTCAGATCAGTGATGGATGTCTGGGGTTTCAGGTAGGGATCTTTCTTTCCCAATCTGGGGACCCCCAGTAGTCCCCAGTGGTCTCCAAGCCAAGCACAAAGCAGCCCTGACTCTGTTTTGTATTTGAAATTAGAGGAGATCAACTATGTTGTGGGTGAAGGAATTTGTCAGCAGCCAGAATCCACAACCAAGCTAAGATATGCGGGTATAGCAATGATGGCTTCCCTCCACCTTCTTGTACCAGGAGGAAAGCTTATAATTAGTTTAGTACCACAACAGTGCTGCAATACTTGAAAAGCAGGCTATCGGTGCACCTTCCATTTACAGGGGCCCTCTGGCAACCAGGCTAATTTTCTTTTCACTGATGAAAGAAAAGGAAGGTGTCGTTTTCTCGACTTAAGTGGTAAACATGTTGATGAATTGAGCAGAACTTACTATTTGCTTATGATTCATGCACAAAGGAGGAATGGAGAGAGGAGCAAGAATCAATCATTGTCAATCCTACTAGTGAACATTTTTTTTAAAAAAAGAGCAGGGCATCAAAATAGGAGTTGGCCCTTGCCTTGCATAGACCACAGTCTGGGATGATAAGTTCACTGCGGAGGGATCAGCCGTCACAGTGTGCACAGTGATGGATAAGTAGGAAATCCGGTTTGCCAAGGGTGATAAAGCAGCCCTTCACTCTGTGAGGAGAGCTGGTGGTGAGCTGTTAAGAATGCAGTTAATAGTATGCCCATAAGTCACTTGATGACATTCAGCAGGAGAGGAGAACAGGCTGCAGTGTAGAGGAAAAGTCTTTGGTGGACAGTTAGCATAAGAAAAGAAAAGCAAAATGCATTTTTACTGAAAATCCATTCCATTTCTACAATGATCTGTGTTTTTTTTAATTTAACCATTCCAAAATGGAAATATAAACATATATTTTCTATTAAAATAAATGTTTAAACATGACTAGCTTTTAAACTGCCAAGAATTGTATTATAATATGTAGGAGTTCTACATTCCACTTTGCATATTAGTCTGAAGACGTGTTCTAGTCCAGATCAGATCATTTTGGAGTAGAATCACCAAATATTTTATCACCCGTATACCCCTACCTCTAGAGCAAAGACATCCTAAAACTAGAGGCTGTGGTTTCTAATTTTGACATTCCCCTTCACCCTGCCAACCCATCTGTAAATCATATATTGACCCACTGAGACAATTGATGTGATCAACTGATTTTAGTCTACTGATTAAAATGAGCAAAACTATCTAAGTGTTCCCCAATGTAAGTGTGCACAACAAATGTGTGAAGATAAAAATCCACTGTGAGCATGATGCTGTCTTGGTGCGACATCTTAGTGCAGAGGAAAAATAGAAATCATTCACCATCATTTGTGATTCTGACCCCTTAATATGAAACAAAACAATATTTACTCAGTAACTGCTGGCAAACGTCTAACATGCGATTCTGTCTCACTTTGTCCCTGGCAAGGATCTAGATTGCTCATGTACAGCAATCTAAGAAAAGAAGACTAATTTTATCCCCCGGACCAGTGTGTAATTCTACATTCCTAGATTAACAAAATAGTAAGAATAACTCCTGAACAACTACATGCAACCTATTGTATTGCAGGTGGATGTTGTCTGGGGATGGGGGAATAACACCCCGTTGCACCCGCAAGGTGCCCCTGCCTTTCCATACTGTGGACCACCAATGTTGCATTTAATATTCTTTCTGGCACAGGTGAGAAGCAAATGAATCCAAGACATTGACCATAATGACTAGATAGAAAGATTTCCAATATTTCTGATATAGATTTGTATTGTAGAGATCATTTGCAGGCAGAATGTCAGCAGTTCCTTATTCCATGTCATCAATGCTCAATGCTCCTTGAGAAGTTAAATAAACATTCCAACTGCAATAAAAGTAGGACCGTTGCATTAATCTCCCATAAAAGCACAGTGATGCTCAAGGTTTTGCAACCATATTTTATCTTATAGGGAGTGAAACATGCACAGCATTTAAACTAGATTAAGAAAAGGGAGAGGCTCTAGAGACCAGAATTTCATAAGAAAAACACTCTGTGCTTTATAGATTACAACAAATGCCTTTGACTAGATTACAAGAAGCTGTGAATTGTTCTAAAAGAAATGGGTGTGCCTCATTACTTGATTTTCCTGATATGACATTGCTCACCTATATTGTGGATAAGAAGCTACTATTAGGACAGAATGTGGAGAAAGAATGGTTTCCTATAAGCAAGTGTACCAAGACAAGGATGCATTTTATCTCCCTATATGCTCAAACTGTACACAGAACAAATGTGGAAAGTTGGACTAGATTCAAATGAAGTAGGAGTGATAATTGGTGGAACATCAATAATCTAAGATATGCAGATAACATCATATTAGTGTCATAAAGCAGCAAATATCTGAAATTAATCCTGATAAAGGTGAGAGATGAAAGTGCAAAAACAGGGCTGCGGTTGAATATTTAAAAGACAAAAATCATGTCTACAGAAGAATTGCATGACATTAATATTGACTGTGGGGGAAAACTGACATTGTTCACAATTTGCTCTAGCTCAGTTCAGTCATCAGTTGAAATGTAGTCTGCAGCCAAGGGATTAAAACAAGACTGAAGCAGGGAAGTTGCTATGAAAGACCTGAAAAATTATCCTACAAAGTTAGGGATGTGACACTGGAGACCAAGGCCAAGAACATCCATCTTATGTTATTCCTAATTAACAGGCACAGGTGTTAAAGCTGAAGAATAAAGAAAGCCAACAGGGGGGAAAATCGACATCTGAAATGTGCTGGAGGACGGCTTTACAGATACCATGGACCTCCAGAAAGACAAATAAGTAGGTTCTAGATTAAATAAAAACTGAACTCTCCCTAGAAGTAAAAATGATAAAACAAAAGCCATTGCACTTTAGGCCTATTATGAGAAGACAAGACTCATTAGAAAAGAGAATAAGGCTGGGAAACATTGAAGACAACAGGAAAAGAAGATTAGCACAAGAGAGAAGGATTAACCCAACCAAGGATCAACCAAGGATCAGTTCTTGCCTTGGGTTTGCAAGAAGTGATCAAGGCTTATGATAATGGGACACTACATCATTATGATCACTAGCTTGTAGGGTTTCTTATATGTCAGAAGTGACTTGACAGCACAACAAAGGTCCATTTCAACTGTTTGCATTTTGGGAACAAAAGTCTTGTGTTTCATGGACATACTGTAGTTGTCTTTAGACTTAGGGCGTTTATACACGACCCCTAAGCTCTGCCGCAAATGGCTGCAAGGTCCGGACCTTAAAAATGTTTACCCACCAGCTCCGGACTTTGCAGACAATTAAGTGCAACCCCGCCCACTTTAGCAAGACCAAACAGCAGTTTTCTTGTACCTGCTTTTTGGAGGTGACAAATATTTGATCCGGTGTAAGGATAGTGAGTGCAGGGCTCTCCTGGCTTCCGTTTGTTCTTTTTTTGCACCCCACCCCTTTAAGAGATCTGAATGCTGCCCGGAACAAAACGGAGGTAAACCGGCATTCTTTTCTTTCTTTTTTCTCCCTCCCTCAGGCAGCCAGCAACCAGGAAGTGCCGAGGGGGGTGGGGACAGAGGAAGAGCGAGGAACCCCTAAGATCTCTGATCCGAATTTAAGTGGCCAGCGGATCTTAGGGGTCGTGTAAAAAGGCCCTTAGAGAGTCACTGAGTGGAATTAACTTCTTCTGTTTACCTGGGCTGAAAACAAAAGCTTACAGATGGTACATTATCCAAACAACTAGCCATTAGCCTGTCTCAGTTTGTTAGCAAAATTTAAGGTTGTGGGGCAGGATGAGGTATTTTGATACTAATTCAGAACCATTGTAGCGTGAGCTTTAGGGGAATCAAAAACCACTTCACAAAGAGCACAAATACAGTATTCCCTTGATGATGTAGTACATGTACACAGTGCAAATAGTTCATTAATCTGTCCGCATTTTTAATCAGGTGTGTGTGGGGGGGAGAGGGGTAATTTATGATGTGAGTTTCCTTATTTTGTTGCTGGCCACGAGGGCACAGCTTAAAACATAACATTTTGTGCTCCCCCCTCTTGTCTAGGAATTTGATTATTTCAAGACTTGGGGCACATATATGTTTCAGGCCTTATCAACTTTGATTCAGTAAGAGATGAAAAAGTTATTTCTTTTATGCAGCCTTCCTCAATCTGGATCTTTGCCTGTGTTTTGAAATACAGTTCCAGCAATTCAGAACAGCTGGATCAGTGGTTCTCAACCTGTGGGTCCCCAGATGTTCCTGGACTGCAACTCCCAGAAACCCCTTCCAGCACAGTGATTAGTGGAGGCTTCTGGGAGTTCCAGTGCAGAAACATCTGGGGACCCACAGGTTGAGGACCACGGAGCTAGATAATGGACACATGGGGGATGATGGAGATCATAGTTTAGAAACAACCAGGAGGATGCCAGACTGGGGAGGACTACTCTAAGCAGTAATAGTATAATAGAAAAGAGAGATTATATATATCATTACATTATAAATTCCACATGGACAAATACAGATGGAAGCGTGATTTTAATCCAACAAGTTTAATTTTTGTTCCTCAGTATATCTGTCCACTAGAGATGGGCACGAAACGAACTTTTTTCGTTTCCGTTATTCATTATTCATTTTGTTATGTAATGAAACGAATAACGAACATTGTGATGAAATTGGAATGAACAGAACAGAACCACGAAAATTAGGTTCATTACGTTTCGTTTTTCGTTAATGGCAACGCACAATGAAATGAGCTGTTTAAAATATTATAAAACGCCCTGGACATCCATATAAACGCAGCAATAATTATTTATACTGTCTGATAATACCTACCGGGGGGGGTCCTTAAAATGTTTGTTTTTGTCTTCTCCCATCACGATGTATTTTTCTTTTCCCTTTAAGGATGACAAAATGGATGTCGCCACTCCAGCCACAAAATGGAGACAAGCCATGTGATGGGATCATGTAAATTCTTGGACAACTTCAACCAATAGCATGCCCAGGTTGCAGACTGGGCAGGTCTGGCAGCCACAGAGGGCATAAAAAGCTCTGGCAGCCCCCGTCCTCCTTGCAGTCTCCGGTGGGAGTTAGGGTGGGATTGCTGTCTCTGCAACTTGTTATTTTCACTTTAGGCTAGCCAGGCAGGTGTGTGTCTCTGTGTTCCTGCCGGCTGCAGCCTGGCTCTTAGGGGAGAGAAAGAAGAGATTTCTCTCTAGCTTCAGTCCTGCAGCCTCCCTGTGTGTGTGCATGCGTACCTCTCAGTGAGTACCCTCCCCTGCCCCGCAGTGCAGTCACTCTGCGGTTGCATTGCACCCTGGGCAACGCCTGCCGCTGCCTTTGCAGCCTCCCTGCGTACCTAGTCTATACTGTCTCTGCCAGCATCATTTTTTTAGTGTTTTCCCTCTGGTCTGGGGCATTGGGGGAAGCCCACGCATGGAAATGCTTTACAAATTGTGCAAAAAGCGGGTAAAAACGAAAAACCGAAAATGATTTTTTTCCAAAAATTCACAAAAAATGAAAACGAACTGAAACGGACCCCTGAACGAAAAAAGAAAAACCAAAACGCCATTTTTTTGATACGTGCCCATCTCTACTGTCCACCATCAGGGGATCAAAGTTTTGGTTTTTTCTTTGTTGTCTCTTGGGTTCCTCAATTCAGAACTAGGCATGCTAATCTTAATTCTGAAAAGAAAACAGATGGGTATTAGGTCTGGATTTTACAAAGGTGGAGATGATTTACTAAAGTGGAGACTGTTTAAAATGAGTGCTAAAATGACTAGAAGAATATATTTTTAAAAATCTGCCTGGAGTGGCAAATGCTCGTGTCTCCTACTGTGCAACAAATTACATTTCAAGCTCCATCGTAGCAGTTTTCATCAGATAATGTCTTGCCAACTTTTTTCTTTTCTTTTCCAGTTAAACTGAAACAAAACTTCCTGTCGCAGATCACTCCAGTCTTCCCAGTGGCATGAGAACAAAAGAAATGGATAATTTAATGAGAGCATAAACTCAGAAAGGAAATCGTACAAATCTTCTATGCAAGTGGATGTGAGGTGGGAAAGTTAACCTGAATTGGCTCCTCAATGTCTCCACCCAGGTGCCTTATTCTAACTCCCCAAACAAAGTTATCAAAAGACTTTGGCAGACATGTCAAAGGGATTATAATATATGCATAGGGATGGAGCTCCTTAATGTATACCTTTTTACTCAGTGGTAGTAGACAAAATAGTGGCAAACTGAATTACATGCACAGCAATGATGGAAAAGGGCTTATTCCCCCGCCTCCTCCTACATCTTTCAATATCCCACCAGCCAGCATAGCTATTCCAAAAAAAGAGGAACTGATCTTGTCTCTGATGAATAGTGTTTAACCCTTTTCACTGGGGAATAGTTGGTCCTATATTGGCAGCCACTCTTAGCCAGGCTGACTGGGGCTCCTGGGAACTGAAGTCTAAAGCACTAAAAAAGCCAAAGGCTTCTTATCCTTCCTGTAAGTAAGAGGAACAGTCACCATTGTTATAGGGTGGTCTTCTGAATCTTCAGTGAATGTGCCTAGGTTAGGCAGGCGAGGGGGGAGGGACCACAAGTGGCGCATGTTCCCTGGGGTGCCATGCTGGGGAGAGTGTTCTGGCCCCTCCACGTCCCAACTCCAGCCTCCCTCCCTCCCTCCTTTCTTCCCATCCCATTTTGCCTTCTTTCTTCCCACTCTCCCTTCTTTCTCTTCAGCCTCCTGTCCTTCCACTCTGACCCTACCAAGCCCTCAAACTTGGCAACACCTTCCTCATCAACCCATGCCCCACCCCGCCGCAGTATCCATGTTTGCCCCAGGTGGCACAGGTCCTAGTTGCAGGCTTGGTGAGTGCTGCAATTTTATTTACAATTTCACATGCTAGCAATAGTTGGTTTGACTGAAAGGACTTTTCCTGGACTGAGATGATGATCTATCCAGTACTAACCAATCGTTCTTTCCAGACATTGACTCTGAAGAGAATCCCACATCTCTGAGTGTTCTTTCCTTCTCTTTCCTCTCTTGGATGCATACAGCACTGCCCACCTTCTTCTCAAAGAATGCAGCTGTAATAGCCCTGATGCAACAGCACCTAAAACAATGCCTTTAAAAATCCTCCCTTTCCAATGACAGATGAAAAACAGCCACTCGTTTCACTGAATATATCTCATGTGAATGATTCACTACTTCCCATCAACATAAATCTTATCCTCAGACATTGATCTCTGTTGGTGAATTCTCAGCTGGGGTTGTGGGAACATTTATGAGCTGCTCATTGTCTTCCACCTGCCAAGAGTTCAACCCCGTATGCATTAGAAAGTCCCAGTTGCCAGCCAAACACAGTGCCCTTAGGTGGTTTCAATTAAGTTGCAGAAGGCAGCTTGTTCAGGGCAGATTATTTGAATTAGTTTTCTCTTGAAGCGGGTGGCCGGGGTGGGTGGGTGGAGAATTAATCTCATACAAAGGAAAAATGAGAATTATCAGTGTTCATGGATGGCATGCTAATCCTTTAGGTTTATTATAAGATACACATTCATAATGTGGCAATATTTAACAGGTACTGAG
Organism: Phrynocephalus guinanensis; assembly: GCA_037367245.1. Classification (NCBI taxonomy): domain Eukaryota; kingdom Metazoa; phylum Chordata; class Lepidosauria; order Squamata; family Agamidae; genus Phrynocephalus; species Phrynocephalus guinanensis. Next base: position 121,835,392 of record CM074733.1, read on the forward strand.
GTTTTTGGTTAAAACTTGTATCTGTTAAATAATACCAGTCAATGTTATATTTTTTATTGACTGTGCCTATAATAAATAAATAAATAAATAAATAAATAAATAAATAAATAAATAAATAAATAAATAAATAAATAAATAAATAGTAGTATTGAGTTTGGGCTAAACAAATGTGCCACAGTGGTACTGCGAAAAGGAAAAATCACCAGGAGTGAAGGAATTGAAATGCCAAATGGACAAGCCATTAAGTATCATCAGTCTGAAGCCTATAAATATCTGGGCATACTGCAATTAGATAATATAAAGCATGGGCAAGTGAAAAATGTGGTCAGTAAAGAATATATCCAAAGGGTTAGAAAAGTACTAAAAAGTAAGCTGAATGGTGGTAACATCATCACGGCCATTAATATCTGGGCCATACGGGTCATCAGGTATACCACTGGCATTATAAACTGGATTTAGATGGAGCTAGATAGTCTTGATAGGAAAACAAGAAAACTTATGACCATTCACTATGCATTACATCCACAAAGTGATGTTGACAGGCTGTATTTACCTAGAAAATTAGGTGGTAGAGGTCTTTTGCAAGTGAAGCAGATAGTTGAAGAAGAGAAGCATGAGTTGGTAGATTATGTAAAAAATTGGACAGAGCCACCATTATTGGAGGTAAAGAACAAGGAGGTGTTTAAAGTAAAGCAAACAAAGGGTCGATGCAGGAAAACAATGCAAATACGAGCTGATAGCTGGCATAATAAAGCACTGCATGGGCAGTTCCTTGAAAAAAATCAAAGGAAAAATAGATGAGGAAATGATCCGGTTATGGCTCACCAATGGAACACTGAAAAAAGAGACAGAAGCCGTGGTTTTTGCAGCTCAAGAACAAGCTCTTAGAACAAATATAGTTAAGGCTAGACTAGAAAAATCAGCTGAGTACCCCACATGTCGATTCTGTAAAGAGGTGGATAAAACTATTGACCATATATTGAATTGTTGCAAGAAAATTGCTCAGACAGATTACAGTCATAATGTAGTAGCTCAAATGGTCCACCGGAATTTGTGTCAGAACTATCACCTGCCTGTAGCAAAGAATTGGTGGGATCATAAGCCTGAAAAAGTGATTGAAAATGAGCATGCAAAATTACAGACTTTCAATTAAAGACAGACAGGGTTTTGGAGCGTAATACCCCGGATATTACAATTGTGGAGAAGAAAAAAGTGTGTATTAGAGGTGGGCACGAATCAGAAAACTCATGGTTCGGGTTTGTCTGGTCCGGGCCCACCCTAGGTTTGGTTCGGGTTTGGGTTCATACAAATTAAAAAAATCTTATGAACCCAAACCAATCTGAACCAGTTTGGGTTCCTACCGGTGGCGGCAACAGCTCAGTGGTGGCCATGACAGTGGCAGATCTTGACCCCTGCGGCAGGGGCTTTTTGAGGTGCTGGCTTGGGGCCAGCGCCTATTTTTAGTTTGTCTTCAAGTACCCACCGCACGGCCCCTGGGGCCAGTTGGGTGCTTCCTTTTTTATTATTTTTTCTTTACTTTAGAGCAGTCACTCCTGAGACCGGTCGGTGCTCCTTTTATTTCTATTTCTATTTCTATTTCTATTTCTATTTTACTTCCGGGTTCCTACCCATGCTACAGCTGTAGCACGGGGCTCCCCCCCCCCGTCAAGTGCCGACCACGCAGGGCCAGGTCGGCGCTATGAGTTATTTTATTTTTATTTTTATTTTTATTTACCTCTGACCAACGGGCCTGTAGCACGGGCCCGTTGGCTTTTCCCTGCAGCCAGGAAGACTGAAGACCAGCACCAGGTAGGAGACATTGCCGCCATTAACAAAACGAACCAAACTGAACCATTTTTTTTTGTTTTGTTTCGTTCTAAATTCACTCTGGGGTTCATTATTCGTTTGGTTAGGTAACAAAATGAATAACGAATAACAAAATGAACTAAAATTATACATCTCTAGAGTGTATAATTGATATTGCTATAACAAGTGATAGTAGAGTCACCAAGAAACAACCTGAAAAGATTACCCGATATTAGGATCTGAAAAGTGAACTTCAGAGACTCTGGCAAATGAGGCTGAATGGTCAGCCCCCACACATTTTCATCTCACTAAATCTGGTCCTTCTTGCAAAAAGTTTGGACACCCCTGTATTAGATAGAGAAGATGGGCGGTTAAAGAGGGGAGTCAGGGAAGCCATTCATGCATGCATAGAAAATCTGTCTCTCAGCGGGATGGCGGACTTAAGCACAGTTTATCTCCCATTTATCATACTGCCTTTTCATCAATCCCTATATAATTCAGAACTACTTCACAATTTCACCAGAAAGGTCACTGCTAACAAGCCATACGTAATGGGTGTTGGGAAGGGTTGCATAGGTGTAAGTTTCACACAACATAGGCCATTGTCAATCTAATGAACCTATTAAGACCATTAGAGGTCTACTACCAACCTTCCTCAGACTAAAGAACCTACTTGGATGAGTAGCAAAATGTTTCAATCCCTTAAGAAAAGAAGTCTAGTTGCCATGACTCAACTCCCAGACTGTATTTGTTATGTAATACCAGCTAGTGTTTTTATAATTTGATTAACTCTTCCTTGTATTTTTGAATAATAAAAAATACCCTGCTATAAGGATTTTCAAGGAAGAAGCCAGGGAAATGCCAATTTAACTGAAAATTTTTAATGCAGCAACTTTTTTAAAGTAGCAAAATGCTTTTGGGAAGGGCGAAAAGAGGGACAGAAGAAGAAGGGAGAAACTATGGGCCTTGTACATCTTCACAGGGATTCTGTCAGAAGAAACACAGCCATCAACCACCGGGATGGCAGGTATTCCTCTCCTGGCCTTCACAGCAACACTCATTTTATTACTTTATATTTCCATGGGGTGTGTGAGAGAGGGGTCCACTGGGGATTACCCTTGGTGTTGAGGACTACTACTACTTGGTACAAGCCATTTCAGTGGCTCGAGTAGGGTAGGTAGTATAGGGTGCTTGAATGCTCATTTTACTGGGTGTGACATGCAGTCAGCTATTGCTGTTGACCTTATAGCAAATGGTGTCTTTCTATTTCCGTTCATGTCTTGGAGATGCAAATGAAAATGGATGCTCTACAATAAGGTCTTAACAGGACTTTGTAGTCCTGGGAACTTTGTGGTATCCTCCTGCTTCATAGAAACACTGGTGTTGCTGCTCCACTTTATAGGTGGCCTCAGAGGAAGGGTGTGATCCCGAACAGTTGCCAGGAGAGGGCACACCCTTCTCCTTAATCATAAAACCACCGTTTGCTGGTTTAGGGAAGGGCTCCTGTGTGGAATTCCTCAACTTCATCTGAGAGTGCATCTTTCTTGTTCATGTTGTAGCACAGAAATCAACGAGAGGGAACAGAGAACAAAACTAGATGCTGTTGGCGAAAATCCAGACCTTCACTCATGCTTTTAGGCTCTGAGTTTTGCCCATTCATCGAATGACCAAGTGTAAAGTAGTTCTCCAAAACTGTGTAGGACAGATGGGCAAAAAAGCACCCAAATTAAAATTTTACTCAGCTCAGCTCTTTTATTTAATTTTTATTTTAAATCTTTGTATGTTGCCCAATGTAGCCCAAGTTATCTAGAAAGGATGTGAATAAAACAAGTGAAAATGCAACACAACAATAGAAAACCTAAAGCAGAATAAAATGTGGGCATGGACATGATGCTACTCTCCCCCCCCCCCAACCCGACCACAGTATTTTCCCACTTGCTACATAAATAATATTTCCTACTGAGACTTTAAAGCAGGCATGTCCAAACTTTGGCCCTCCTGATGTTTTGGATCACAGCTCCCAGAATTCTAAGCTTAGATTGTCAGTGACAAAGGACTGTGGGAGTTGCGGTCCAAAACATCTGGAGGGCTGAAGTTTGGATATGCCTGCTTTAAAGGTTGTATTTCACATTAAGAAAGGAACACATTTGTAAGACACTCTACATGTTCCTCAGACAGAACAATCTCATTTCACAAAGCTCACCGTCCCAACATCAATTGCTGGCTTTCCTTCTCATAGCTGTGCAGCCATCCTCCAGGGCCAACTAGCCAGCCCTGCCTCTTGTCAGGAGTTGGTGCCATTTCCTCTCCGAATGACCGAAGGTAGGAGGTGCTCTTTGGCCACCTTCCTTTCTTTGGCAGAATGGAGAGGTTGTCAAGCTGCCAACCTGTCAGTAAAAAGAACGCTTCTCCTAAGCACCTGATTCAGTTCAAAGCTTAACACGAAAACTTTTACAGCTGAGTTATTATTTTGTAAAGATCATGGCAACTCCACTCAGGGCAAGTTGAGCAAAAAAATGAAACAAAACAAAACAAGCAAAGACAGGGGAAAGACAAAAAAAAGACGAAGGAAGCCAGCGCTGCTGTTTCAAAACCAACCAAATCCCAGCTGGGAGTCTTGCTACAAGGTTGTCCTCCACTCCTCTTTACTTCCTCAGAATTCACACTTCTGAGTCAGCACAGGGCAAGAAGCAGGTTGCTTTATTGCTCAAAGGCATTCTCTGTAGTTAATTACTCTTGCTTCAGTACCGAACACACTTCAGAGAAAGAAGAAGCCACTCAGGGATTAGAGAGTTTCAAGTTAAAGAGAGTTGCAACTTACCCTGTTTCCCCGAAAATAAGACATCCCCTGAAAATAAGACCTACTTAGTTTTGTCCCACACTGAAATATAAGGCATCCCCTGAAAATAAGGCCTCCCCATAATAAGATAACAATATAAATGTGTACCATATTTTTCTTCATGGAAAAATAAGACATCCCCTGAAAATAAGACCTAGCACATCTTTGGGAACAAAAATTAATATAAGACACTGTCTTATTTTCAGGGAAACACAGTAGATGTGATCCTAAACCCTGCTTCCTTAGGCAAATCTTTCCTTTCCCAAGAAGAAGGCAAGGAAATTCTTCAGCTTCTAAGACCAAAGTGGACAGGCCCTTATTAGTCGATCTCCAGGGAGAGAATTAGATGCCTGTGTTTCTCACAGCTGGTGTTTAACCCAGAAAGATTAAATCCAATTGAACTGGAACCTTGTATAACTTTTTTCCTACTGGTTATCTTTTAAGTTTCTGTCCTGATGCAAGTCTGATAGACTGTGTTTCCAAAAAAAAAAAAAAAAATAAAAAAATCTGGTCTTCCTTCTTTTACTTTTCAGTCACACACAAGGAAATGTCCATTGAGTTATTATTTTAAAAATTAAATTTACAAGTTCAAGTACAATATATCAGAAATAGACTGAGAGAAACCTAGTTAAGGCGAGAGGCTGCAAAATTCAGTTAACAACTCTTCAATTAGTCATAGTAACATCAGTAAATTAGATAAATCAAAACATGCACAAAAAGAAATCATATCACCATAGGTTTGTTCCAACAAATTATTGCCACCCATGAGAATCTCTCCCCAGTGCTTGCACTCCTTCCTTCTGACTAGCAGTCCCAGTTATTTATTAGTTCTTTTTATCACTTCTTATCAACTCTTCATCTGTCAATTGTAAATTAGTTAAGCTTTGTACCAGTACCTTTCTGTTATCTTTGCTGGAATGGCAAATCACAATTCTTATTAATTGTAAAGCTGGCAAGTGGCCACTTAAGCAGATAATGGGCCTTGCTTTGATTAATCTGATTTTGCATGTGCAAGATATATGAACTACAGCCCCTGCAAGTTAGGAAAGAAGTATATTACTAATGTGATAATTTGCCACATCAGCCAATATCATCCACTGGTTTTACACCTACATGAGAGCATTTTAAACAATATGAGCTAGATGTTATTTTCATAAATACCATACTGTGTCCCATGCATTGTTTGTAACCTTGACAAGAAACTCTACACTTAGACCAGGCATGTCCAAACTTCGGCCTTCCTGATGTTTTGGACCACAACTCCCAGAATTCTAAGCTTAGATTGCCAGTGGCAAAGAATTGTGGGAGTTGCTGTCCAAAACATCTGGAGGGCCAAAGTTTGGACATGCCTGACTTAGACCCTTACCTGTCATTTGCAGATCTGCTCAGAGCATTAAGTGCTACAGTAGCCTCTTTCGTGGCCTTCAACAGCAGAATGGTGGTAAGGCAAGCCTCAGTTGCATGGACAAAACTTTTCCCTTAAAAGGCTACACGTGCTACACACATTTGAAAATGTTTATTCATCTAGTTCTCTGTTGTTGTACATCTGTCTGGAGTGGTACGTTTGAGGGCTTTGCCCAACAATATTTATTCAATAGATCCTACCCATAGGCTTATCTTCAGAAAGTAGTAGTACAGGCTGGTTTTTATCAGCTATACATTTGAGACAGCACCATTCTGGAATACCGTGTGTAACTAGAGCATCCCATAGACTCAGCCTCCTAGCCCAAGAGACCCTTGCTGGCATCAGTGGTGCCGCCATGCCAGAATGGTGGAGTCCAGGTGGATGCTGAAGTAGTGTGAGTCATCACAACAGCTTGATGTTGATGCATGCAGTGTGTGTGCATGTGTGTAGATTGTTCACAACATTTATATGATATAATATTTCATAGCTCAAGCAGCAGGGCCCAGAGCGTCTGCCCTTTTATTGCATTCATGAGGCTAATATAATTCGGGCTAATTAGCCTCTATGTATGAGGAAAGGCTAAATGTTCTCATGATACAGATTAACAGTTCTTCTTCCTAGTATGGATTCTTCTTTTCACGCACAGGGAGTTTGTAAAATAGGGAGCTTTCAAGTAGGTGATGACAACCTGGAAGCTGAAGCGCTACAAAATCAAGGAAGATTTTAACATGCTCTAGCTAAGCACGTTGGAATCTGCTTGTTAGATGTTTGCCTGGCAGGTCCTTAAGTTTCCATTGCTCTTGCTCCTGTCAACACAGATGGAATGGCATCGAAGCAACGATAAAATGGAAACAGTATTAGTCATTCTTGGAATCAATTGCTCTCAGACATATGACTCAAAAGAATTAAGCTTTTTAAATAGACCTATTACTCTTTATTTATTTATTTATTTCTTACACTTATATACCGCTACCTACTTCCCAAACGAGAACTCAGGGCGGTTCACACAAAAGAAAACACAATAGGCAAAGACAGTAACAGCGGCAGGGGCAGACTTACAGCATATGGGCGAAAAAACAACAACCAAAAAAAATGAGTAGCAATAATCATTCTTTATGGTGGCTGCTATATAAGAGAAAAGCATCACAAATCTGAGTCAACAGCTAATGGAGGTATTAAATAAGTGCCAGTAAAGTTCTTAAAAGGTGTGTGGTGGGACTCTTTGTTGTTCTATTGTCATGGACAAATCATCATCTGGTGGGGTTAGGCTCACTGGAGCTCAGAGGGTCTGCCTTAGGAGGCTGATTTATCCAAATTTTCCAATGGCTCTTGAGGACTTTGCTCTTCCCTTGATAGGCAATTTGGTTGAAGCCCTGTTGAATCTCTGTAATGAGGAAATAGTCAGGTCTGCTGACACAATCACTAAGTAATTGTCCCCTACCACAAAGTAGAATCTGATTGCCTCCCCTGGATTACTGGGGAGCAGGTAGTGTTGAAATGAGTGGGATGGAGACTAAAGCAATGATATTGGAAAACTTAAAACAAATCCAACCAAACATAGGTTAGAACCCTTTGGAAGGCCTATTCCATGGTAGTGGCAGCCATGAAGGAGTGAAAGAGGATTCCAGTGGCAACCTGTGAAGCTCTGGTGATCTCTATGCCCAAGAAGGTTAAGGCAGTGCTGGAAAATAATTGTGGCCACACAAAAATCGACATTTTGTGCCAAATTTGGACATTGCCACTTAGAGGTATAATAACTTTTGTTGACAGTTTAGACATTAATGGCTGTGTGTTGCATTATTTTGAGGGGACAGCCCATTTACACTGTTATGCAAGCTGTGTATTCACTGTTTTGCATTGTGGCAAAGTGTTGTTTCTTCACATGAAAATGTTTATGAAATGTGAGGGGGTGTACTCACTTCTGTGAAATACTGTACATTTTCTGTAAAAACAAGCCTCTTCTCTCTAGGAAAACTATTACAGTAGTTTGTTCATTCATTCATCTGTCCGTCCATCCACTCATTTATTCATTTGTTCATTTGTTTGTTTGTTCATTAATTCATATTTCCCCACACCCATATAGTGGCTTTACCACTATTCTAGATAGCTTACAATCTCAACCATTAACATAAATAAAAGTTTAATACACTTAGGTATGCTGATTTCTCAGATAATAAAGGCATACAGTTAAAACATTAAAGAAAGGCATGCAAATGAGTACAAACCTCCCCACCATTAGAATGCCTCCCCCTTTTGCAGATAATAATTGGGGGCTCAGTGTATGATTACTCATTAATGGGATTATCCAATGAGATCTCTGTGTTTTTTCCTACTTGAGTGTATATTCTGCAAGGAAAGAAGAATTTGCTTTTGTTGAATTAACTTATTAAGACTTGACAGTCCATCACTGGAGGGCTTAAACTTCCAATTGACAAAGCAATCCTCTACTGTGTCAATATTTACTCTCCAGCCTGGTCAATAGTAACTGGGCATTGTCAGTTCCATTATCCCATACCCAAAAGAAAGTGTTGCAATCAGTTATAGTAGTACCATGTTTAAGATCTGAAGGATTTGTGAGTGCTCTTTGTATCTACTTGAAGAGGCCCACTACTTCTGTGTTTCTGGGCATAAAGGATAATTCAGTACTAAAGAGCCACAGGAGTGGGCACCACAGGTCATGGCCAGCTTTTCAACTGGACATGCTTCTAATTTTTCTGATGGCATCTTGTAAGAGCTGAACATCGATTGTGTCTTCTCTGTTCAATCAGACAGTAGAAGAAGCCTAATGAACAATGGCCACCATCAACTGGACTTTCATATTGCAAAAGGATTCCCCCTCCCAAGCAGGCAAAGGTCTGCTTGGCATCCACATAATACAGAAACGCACTAGGGGAGGGAGATCTTCTGCAGCCATTATTCTCTACTTTTGGGGTGTATTATTTAGAACATCTGCTTGAGCTCTGATAGAAGATCAACAGACATCTGCAGCATGCATTTCTTTTTTCCTTCCCTTACTTCATTAACACCCAGAGTTTCTATTGCTTATCCAATGCAAATATTCTGCCCAGGGAACTTTGAACATGCAGAGACAGTCAAGGGGTCCTTTTCCATGTTGTGTTCTCTCTCTCTCTCTCTCTCTCTGGTGAGTCATTACAGTAGGACTCCATTATCCGCTGGGGATTGGTTCCAGGCCTTCCCATGGATAATGAAAACCATAGATAATAGAGAACACCCCTCCCCCCAAAAAGCCCTGCTGTTTTGTGAAAGTAGCTTGCTTTACAGCTGCTGCTTGTGACAGTAGCTTTCTTTGTGGCTCCTAAATTATTTATTTAATGTTTTCCTTTGCCAAGCATGGATAACTGAATCAGTGGTTAAAGAATCAGTGGATACAGGGGGTCCTACTGTATATGAATCTTGTGTCAAAAAGCTGTGAACTAGTAAAAAAATCACTGGAGACACAGGACACTTTTGATAATGTTGAGGGCATAACTGATGTATTTTGTCACCAAATTTCATTTGAGAACAAAAACAAAGCTAATGAAAGAGTTTTTTCTCCGACCGGGAGCACCTGCCCTTAGTGTGAAATAATGGGCAGCTTTCAGTCTAACATGTAGTACTATAGTCAGCAAGCCTGGTTCTGAGACATCTAGATCATAGATCTAGAGCAGTGTTGGCGAACCTATGGCACAGGTGCAAAAGGTGGCACTAGGAGCCCTTTCTGTGGGCACCTGATATTGCCCTTCACAGCCACCTGTATTCAGGTTAAATTGCTGTATTGGCACTTTGCAAAAAAAAATAGTGGGTTTTGAACCACAGTTTGGGCACTTGCTCTCTAGAAGGTTCGCCATCACTGATCTAGAGCTATATGGCTGCTACAACTCTGCTTAGGCTGCTGGTGGTGGGAAGCCCTCTTTGGTCATAGGCTTCATGGAGTTCAGTTCTCAGGCAAGCTCCAAATCCACACACTGGGATGGTGGATGCTACATTTTTTTTTTTACTGGAGTCTTGTTTTTCTCACTGACTCCAACCAAGTGACATTCTTTAATGAGAGCCAGTACTGATGAGCTATTATTGACTGTCATGGTCCCCAACACTTTCTTGCCTCCAACAGCTCTGCTGAAAGTGCTCTTTTTGCTCTTTCCTCTGACAGCACGTCCTCTAGGATAGGGTGGAGCACAAGTGCCCAGCAGGTCTCCTTAGTCTCCAGGGAACTTGCATCAGTGGTGGGCTAAAGAGTGGTGGATCTTCTTTGTGTTCTTTCCCTTTAGCGTACTGAACCACAATCCATTCCCTGCTGTAGAGGTTCTCAACAGCAGACAGTTCTTATTGTGATAACGAACACGGGATCTTCTGCCATCTCTGCCCACTCTATCCAGTGCTGTCAAGGGTGCTGTGTCTCTCCTCTTTCCTTTTAAGATGGGGATCTGCCTGATCAGCCCAGACTCTGCCCCCTCACCCAGGTACAGCTCACCCGCCTCCACTTCTTTCCTCCAACCTGGAACCTTTATCTCCCTTGCTGCATCCTTTCTGCTCCCTTATCACTGGGTCTCCATCAGGTCCACTGAGGGGTGCAGGGCAAAGGAAGATTGCTCACTGGGGCTGGCTGATGTGCCTCTCCCCAACCCCCAACCCCCAACACTATAGCTATGCCACAAACCTCAGAGAGACAGTTAAAAGGACTTGCATACATTTTTTTAAAAAAAACCATATAATATCAAGGAGTATGGAGAGAAATAGTTAATATTTCTAGACATATTTATTAAATGCATACTTTTTGGGGCTGGGTAATCTTATTACTGCGATATGCCAACCATGAACCAATCATACTGAGAGATCCAGTACACTGCCTAATCCCCAGGAAAATGCCACAGAGCATAAAAACAAGCCCCCTGTAAGTAGAATCTGTACAATCTACAAAGCAGTAACACTTGGGGCCACTGGATCATAAGTGTTTTTATCCTCATTAATTGCCTCATTAACACTGGGGAGTTCATGCATACTAGAGCTGAGCCATCTGTACTTAGTTTTGGTTAATTAATTTGCATTATTGCCAAACATCACTCATTCTGTGATGGGACCAGGAAGCAAACAGTTGGAATAATAGAATAGGAAACCAAAGAAGCTAATAAACAAGATCATTTCCACGATCCACAGAATGAAGCAATGTTTAGGAGTCCGTGTTGAGACAGATACTGCTCCGCCTGTTTGTGAATTTGTTGTGAATGTGAACAGCAACTAAAGCACAAGCCATGTGGAAAATCCATTAACTGAGGGAGGTATAAGATATGCAGGGAATTTTGCTATGTTTAATTTGCTTCATGTTTAATTTGCCTCATTCATTTTTAAAAGAACAGGTCTTTTCCCTGAATGCAACATCTCGGACCACTGAGGACAGAGAAGAGAAAACTAGACCAACATGAAACGCCTTGGCTGAAACAAAACATTAGACTACATTGGAAAAATGTACTGTTGACTAACTGGCTCAGATCAATTGTGAAAAGAAATGGAACACTGTTATATGCCAGCAAATATTTTGCTTGAAAAGCTACAGTATCAGTGACCTTATAACCTCTCTGACAATAGCAGCAAGCCATTCATCATAAAAATTGCACAGGATGCAAGTTTTAAAAACAGCCACCCCATCAAAAATCAATATTGCATTAATCTCTGAGTTGTTGAAGCAACAGCTTAGGACGTTTGATCATGAATGCATGACAAAAAATGAGAAACAATTAGCAAACCAAAATAGCCTTACTGTTAGGGGTATAATGGAGGCATGATATATTTTTAGAAACTCACACCCAACAAGTGCAGTGCCAGAGTATTTTACTATAACAGTACCTTGTTCTAATGTATACACTTGAAAGCTAGTGCCTGGCATACGACGTTGCATAGAAATGGAGTTACATGTAATCTAAAAGGAAATTTAGGTACCTATTACAATATAATTGTTACATCTGGCACAAAATCATTGCAAGAAGCTATTTTTGTAAGCTGCAGAATAGTAAGAAAATAACTTGTTTGTAAGCCTACTTGAAGAAGTACTGATTAAATGTAGTATTAAAAAACCAATAAACAATAGATGCACAGTTCTGATGAGAATCCTTGAGCATAGTTTTACATCTCATAAATAATATAGATGGAGAAATGTTCAGAGGCTGCATTCACATGCAATATGGATTTTGCTTTGTAGTTGCACTAATTTTTCCACTGCAGAGCTTTGTAACCCATTGCCGAGACATGTGCTAGAAGGAAATAATTCATACTTCAGCTCAGTGCATTATTTGGCATAACAACTGAAGGGTGAGGCATGTCACAGCATACACACAGTGTACACATAGCATGAATATACTGAATTATAACCATATATAGCAACAGAACTGCAGCTCCTATGACAAAAAAGCAGACAGGTAATAGTGGTGTGCTTCAAAAGGAATTACTAAGCCCCTACAATGCCAATGCCTACACTACTGTAATGTTGTTGCATGATACGGTGCCCCTATAAAAAGGCTCATATGCTGGTTTAGGAATGGGGTTCTAAACTTTAATTTTTTTTAAAAAAACTACCTTTGAGAGAAGCACCATGGATTTTTTTCTCAGAATGATATAAACTATATATCAGTAGTAATCTACCTGCTGTTGTTATGAGGAAATTGTGTGTAACTTTTTTGTGTGTGTGTTTTGTTTTGTTTTGTTGGACATCTAATCCTATCAGCTCCATCTAGCATGGCCAATGGTAAGGGACTTATGGGAACTGAAGTCTTAAACATCTGGTAGGCTAAAGTCTCCCTACTGGGGATGGGCACGAAACAGAAAAATGGGGTTTCATTTCATTCTGTTTCTGGGACCCCCCACATTTCATTTCATTTCGTCTCATATGAATTTTTACAACAAAAATTCATATGAAATGAAAAAAAATTTGAAATGTTTTGTTATCTTGTGGTGGCTCTGTCCAAAAGCTCCCTCAGCGACTCCAAAGGCTTTGGCGGCAGCGGCAGCAGCAACGATCCTAAGCTGGTCCGCCCAGCTAGCTGGTGGGGCTCCGGCAGCGGCCAAGGTGACTCTGGCAGTGGTGGCGCGCCTAGGTCAGCCTGCTGGTTGCTCACTCTCTCCTGCTGTGGCAGTGGTGGCTCCAGCGGTGGGCCTAGGCTGGCCTGCCAGCCACTCACCCTCTCTGCTTGGCTGGGTGGTTTTGGTGGCAGCAGCGGCAGCAGAACACATTTTAATGAAACCCCCCGACCCATTTATTTTGTCTGTAATGAAATGCTGCTTCATCATTTCATTTCATTTCGTTTTGTTTTGTTACATAACAAAACAATGAAACAGCATTTCATTTTTCATTTCGTGCCCCTTTGTACTCCCTACCTTTACAGTCTTTCTTAGAAATACTTCAAGCCACCACGTTATTTATTTATTTTATTTATTTGACTTTTATACTGCCCATCTAGGCCTAGGGCTACTCTGGGCGGTTTACAACATGTGATAACATGACAATTAAATAAAGGAATACATTTTAAAAACCAAAATACAAGGTAAATAATAAAATAAAATATACATAAATCAACAACAAAACACTAAAATGAAGCTAAAATGAAGCTAAAAATGGCAAGAGATTGATAAAATGGTGGTGGTGGGGAGATGAGGAAAAAAAGTGGTTTAAAATAGTGCCTTACTAAATGTTTGAAGAATCAGGGAACACCATTCTATACAACCAGGTCTTCAATAGTTTTTTAAAAGTTTGAAGTGAGGGTGCCAGCTGAATTTCAGGGGGTAGATGGTTCCATAACTTGGGAGCAACCACTGAGAAGGCCCTACTCCTAGTTACAGCTTTCTGGGCCTCCCTCAGGGTTGGGACTCCCAGGTGTCCTGCCTGGCTAGCACGGGTGATCCTGGCAGTTCTTCTTGGGAGGAGCCCCTCTGTCAGATACTGAGGTCCCGAACCGTTTAGGGCTTTGTATGTTAACATCAAAACCTTGAAGCCAATGTGGTAGCGTACCAGCAACCAGTGCAGGGCTGCCAACACGGGGGTTATATGTTGCTGCCTTCTTTGCCCCGTTAGAAGTCTGGCAGCTGTATTCTGCTCTAGCTGCAATCTCCCCATTAACCTCAAGGGCAGCCCCATGTAGAGAGCACTACAGTAGTCTATTCTCGAGATTACAAGAGCATGAACCAGCATAGTTAACGCCCTGATGTCAAGGAGAGCCCGCAGCTGGGCAATCCTCTGCAGTTGGTAATGAGCGGAACGGACCACCGACGCCACCTGGGTTTCCATGGTAAGCGCTGGGTCTAGTAGGACACCCAAACTGCCTCTGTAGGACACCCAAGATGTCTCTGAGGAGAGGTAGACACTGCATTCCCCTGTGGGAAACCTATCAGGAGTTGAATTAAAGGTGCCAAAGAGCTGAGCTGGGAACACAGAAGAAGACTGAGATGAAAACTCAAAAGAGCATTCAAGGCTTGAATATCAATCTGAAATCTATTCTTCTCCAGAGCCTGCAAATGTTAAGCTGTGCTGGCTGGCAGAATTCTGTGTTGTGCAGTTCAAAACAGTAACATTACCAAACTGTCTTTTTGTCCAAGACATCATAACAGTCTCTCTCTCTCTCCCTATCTCCCGCCCTCCCTCCCTCCTTCCCGCCCCCATTTCTCTCAAAGAGTTTGTAATCCATCATGATATGTCCAAGCAAAGTGTTATGGAGTCTGTCTGGTTAATTGACTGATTCAAGAAGCAGTCAGCTTAGAAGGAAAATCATCCTGGGGAATCTTATTATGCCCAGTGGGAATGAATAAATCAAATGAACCAGTGAGCTGAGAAAGAGGTAATGCTATTGCACGGCATAATTCTGAGACCCGTGCTTACTTGGTTAGAAGTGCACAGAGAGGTGACAACGGCTGGCCTTAACTTGCCCTTTTAGAACAGATGGGGTGGGCAGGGAGAGGGAGAGATCCAAGGTGATTATGGGTGGTGGTGGTTTCAGATATTAAATCTTGAGACTTCAATGTGTACTAGTTTTAATGGAAAAATTATATTCTTGGACAGGAGTTCTCAGAATATCCTGACTATTGATTTAGGCCCTTTTCACATGACCCCTAAGATCCGCTGGCCACTTAAATTCGGACCAGAGATCTTAGGGGTTTGTCGCTGTTCCTGCGTTCCCACCCCCTCCGCACTTCCTGGCTGCTGGCTGCGTGAGGGGAGGGAGAAAAAAAGGAAGAAAAGAATGCCGCTCACCTCCGTTCTGCCGGTCTTGCTCTGTTCCCGGCAGCATTCAGATCTCTTAAAGGGGCGGGGGCAAAAAAACAACAAACAGAAGCAAGGAGAGCCCGGCAGTCACTATGTTATAACTGCATCAGGAATTTTCACCTCCAGAGAGCAGGTACCTGAAAAGTGCGCTGGGACGCGCTTAGGTGGGCGTGGTCGCACTTAATTATCTGTAAACTCCGGAGCTGGTGGTGAAACAATTTTAAGCTCCGGAGCTGGGAGCCATTTGTGGCGGAGTTTAGGGGTCGTGTACAAAGGGCCTTAGTTGGCTAAATTATTCTGGGAGGTGTAATCTGAAATTGCAACTTTTCCCATCACTGGTTCTTCCGACAGTGGGATTGGGAGAATGGGTTAATTTCTGGAAAGTGAATAGGAGTGTCAAGAACTGCTGCTTGTTTCTCCATTGTACAGGACTTGTTGCTGCTAAGAATATAATCTGTGTGGGCCACCAATGTAATGCGAAGACTCGTATCATGTAACACAGTTCAAAATGTCAGGAGATTCATCACCAAGCTGACAAAACTGCTGGAAAGGGGATATTTGTAGAAAGTGATGGGCGTGACAAGTGAGACATGTAAAGAGCCTCCACAAAGAATGTGTGGTCTGTGAACATGCTCTGGCATCTTCTAATCAACGGCAATACCTGGTTGGCTGATCTTTCCATTCTGGAAGCACCATTAGCTAAAGGAGCCAACATGAGCCCTGGAATTAAAATGGGCCATAGAGTGGCCTCTAAAGTGAGAAATGAGGAAAGGGTGGTGGTGGTGGTGGTTGTGCTATGTTCTACTTTGAGGTGTTTCTTTTTAACTCTTTTATTTATTATTTAGTTATTTATATAGCTTGTATGCCACACACTACCCAAATGTCTCTGGGCGGCTCACAATCAAAACAGACAATTAAAACATCAAAATTACAATAAAATTAGAACAATAAAACATATAAATAAAATAAATACGATATATTAAAAACACAACACTAAAATTGCCATCAGGACCCACAATCGTCAGTTAAAAAAATTCTGGAACAGGAAGGTTTTTACCTGGTGCCGGAATGTCATCAGCGTTGGCACCAGGCGGGTCTCACTTGGGAGGGCATTCTATAATCTGGGGGCAGTTGCTGCCCTGTTCCTACAAGCCATCCTTTTCACCTCCTTGAGGGATGGCTCTTTCAGGAGGGCCCCCTGACTAGATCTTAATTGCCAGGTAGGTTCATCTGGAAGGAGGTGGTCCTTCAGGTATCTAGGTCCTAAGCTATTTAGGGCTTTATATGTCAAAACAAGCACTTTGAATTGGGCTCAGGCAGCAACTGGTAACCAATGAAGGTTATACAGAATCAACGTGATGTGTTCCTTGGTGGCCCTGCCACTCACCAGCCGCACAGCATGATTCTGAACCAGTTGCAATCGTCGGACCATCTTCAAAGGCAGCCCCACGTAAAGCGCACTGCAGTAATCAATACGGGATGTTACCAGTGCATGTGTAACTGTCATGAGGCTCTGTTCGTCCGCAGCTGGAGAAAGGCACCCCTGGCCACTGAGTCCACCTGGGCTTCCAGAGTTAGACCGCGGTCCAGGAGCACCCCCAAGCTATGGACTCTGTCCCTTAGGGGGAATGCAACCCTGTCCAGGACAGGGAAGTGGCCCTCTAACCTGTCTGGCGAAGCACCCACTAACAGCCCTTCCATCTTGTCTGGATTGAGTTTCCATTTACTTACCCTCATCCAGTCCATTATCTGGTCCAGACACGAGTTCAAAACAGAAACTGCCTCACCTGGATTGGTGGAAAATGAGAGGTAGAGCTGAGTATTGTCAGCATATTGCTGACTCCTCAGCCCAAACCTCCTGATGACCTCTCCCAGAGGTTCCATGTAGATGTTAAACAGCATGGGAGATAGTATTGAGCCCTGTGGAACCCCATGACGTAATCGCCATGGGTTAGAGCTACTATCCCCCAGCACCACCTTCTGGACACGGACAGCCAGGAAGGAGCAGAACCATTGCAGGACAGTGCGTCCAACGCCCAACCTGGCCAGCCTATCCAGAAGGACACCATGGTCGATGGTGTCAAAAGCCGCTGAGAGGTCCAGGAATATCAACAGTGTCGCACTCCCCCCGTCTCTCTCCTGGCAAAGGTCATCGTACAGGGTGACCAAGGCAGTCTCTGTTCCAAAACCCAGCCTGAAACCAGATTGAAATGAATCCAGAAAATCCGCTTCATCCAGCAGTGCCTGGAGCTGTCCAGCCACCACCTGCTCCAACACCTTGCCCAAATAAGGGAGGTTCGCTACTGGTTGGTAGTTAACCACCAGCCCTGGGTCCAGGTTAGGTTTTTTTAAGGAGTGGTCTAATTACTGCCTCTTTTAAGGCAGCAGGGACCACTCCTTCTCACCCAAAATCCACCCAAAATCAATCGTGGTATTAAAATAAGAAGACGTAATTGCAGCACTGAACATCCAGCCATCATCTTCCTGCTTCAAAGGGGATCAGCAGCACTGTCAGAGCTATCCCGTCAACCAAAAGGTGGCCCCTCCTCCTCTTCCTCTTCTGCTATCACTTTGAGAATGTTGCCTGGTGCTGGCACAATGGATCATGCAATAAAAACTGGAACCTGCATGTGATAATTACTTCAGGCCCAAGCCCAAATGGCATGGTTCCTCTTTGTTTGGATGTGTGCATTTAGGAAAGTGAGTACTTTCATTTGTCTTCTCCATGTTCATATACAAATGCTGTAGTTAACTTGTTTGAGGTCACCAAGTCCTCTCTCACTACAGCAAAACAGCACATTCTGGTAATAGCTTGGAACTAAGCAAACAGCTAATGATGAATTGAAATAATAAAACCAATGTATTATCAACTTGTGAGCACTCACAATTTTTTTGCAGTCACTGCAATTTATGAATAACCTTGAATGTACAGTGTAACACAGTACTTTGTATTTGAGATTTCCAAGGGGAGAATAGGAGCAGAAAGTTGTTATGTTAAGGGTGAATTCAGCAGATCTGGTGTATGGGTCAAAATCAGGGATGGGCACGAAATGGAAAAATAGTGATTTGTTTTGTTTCCCCTGTGTTTTGTTTCATTTTAAATGAATGTTTGTAAAAAAAAATCATAACAAAATGAAACAGTAACAAAGCAATTCATTTATCTATAAAATAGGACCCAGGGAAGCCGTTTAATAGAGTAACAAAATGGTTCATTTTAAAATGGAAAAAACAGCATTTCATTTCATTTTGTAACAAAACACTGCCTGTCATTTTGTTTCATTACAAAACAATTTGTAAGCTTATGAAGCTGCGAAACAGCATTTCGTTTTTCATAAGGTGCCCATCCCTAGTCAAAATCAGAGATCAGAAAAGCTCTAATCATGCTGGTTGCTGTGATTTTGCTAGCTGATGGAATCTGGGAATCATAGACGGTTACTTCATGTCCTTCCTTGGTCTGCGACTAGTTTTGTACCATAACAGCGTTGGTCGTGATCACGTGGTTTTGTCCCTGTTTAGTCCCTGTTTCCATTTTCTCACGGTCATGATAACTTGTCTCGTGACAACTGTTACTTCACAGTCTTGTTCCGTGACAAATTCTGAATTTGTCTTGCTTTTGTAACCCTTTTTAAAAATATCGTAAATAAAACTTTTTCAATATTTTGATTTACTGATTGTCCAGGATTTACACTTTTCAGGACTTTAATAGCGCCAGGTACAGTATTGTCACACTCTGATCCCGCTCCGGGGCATGGTCAAGACAATTTTCAGCTGTTGTGCGACGGATGTGAAATAAGATATTTTTTTGTACCGGTCCAAAACGCAACACTTACAGAGACAAAATGGACGAGAAGTAACCGCCATAGTCCAAAGACATTAGTTTTCCCAAGCTCTGCTAAAAATACAGTCCTGACTGCTACTGTTACCAACATTTCCAGGAGAGAAGGTTGGATTTCATTCATGATTATTTCCAAATTAGAGATCACTCAGGGTCCCCACCATTGTTATTTATAGGTCATGTTTGGATTCTGTTCCAAGTTTTTCATTCCATATTGTCCCACGCTCATTCTGCCAGCCTCTCTCATCCCAGTGTCCTTGAATTGACAGTTTCTTTAATAATCTAGTAGGATATCAAAACAAGCCATTTACAAGTAACACTGTTTTAAAATTTTCTGATGAAGTTAATAAAGAATTCAGCCCACTTCTGACAATTTTTTCACAGGCACCTTCAGCTTTAAATAGAAGTGTTGCAGAAAATCATTAAGGACTGCTCACTTCCTTAAGGCAGTAACCTCATCAAAGAAGGAGATTAAATCAAGCTTTCACCTGATTTGCTGAATAAATTTGAATTCAGAATACAATATTTTTTACTAATGTTGTGCATATTTTTATTAATGGTAAAATAATATAGTGATTATAATAGAAGGAAGCAAGGAAGGAAGGAAGAAAGAAAGAAAGAAAGAAAGAAAGAAAGAAAGAAAGAAAGAAAGAAAGAAAGAAAGAAAGAAAGAAAGAAAGAAAGAAAGAAAGAAAGAAAGAAAACTCAAGTATTTATGGCCACTCTTCTTGTATGCAAAACCTAGGTATGAGGTATATATATGAAGCCAAGGTCACATCTTTGAGTGAAACAAACAACTAAAATGTGTTTGTCCAGTGCAAGATGCTACAGTGTACACACACACACACACACACACACACACACACACACACACACACAAGGAGCATGTCCAAGTGTAACACACTGCTGTAAATGTTTGAAATGACTCATCTTTAAAGAAACATCCAAATGGGGTGTGTGAAGGAGAGCATGGTAAGAGTTGGGAGTATCACATTGCTTATGTAGCTGTTGCTCACTCTCCACTCACTGTCCACAATAAATGTTCCATTCCATTGGCGAGCCTGCTTCCCCAGGCAAAATATCATGAGATTTATTTCTGCGCATCTCATGAAACCCAGAGAGGGAAAGGGAGGAATGCTGTATATAACAGTGCTTCTTCCTGGTTCTGGCCTCTTTTGAGGCAGTCATCCATGGTCTGCCCACCCATTTATGGACTAGTGTAAGTCTAACGGGTCACCTTCCGGGGCAGGATAGGAATTTTTGTCCTGCTCTCAGAATTGGGCTCCTTGGACAGTGAGAATTTTTGCTTAATCCCACACTGGTACAAGTGGTGCATTTGGTTGTGGACTCGCCCATATATAATTCACTTGCTGAGGTCCTAGGAGAACTCTTGGGCCCAACTGTTATTCCATACTATAACAGGCTACTCTTAAAGTTAATATTGGTTATCTGTTTATATGCTAAATAAAGTGTGGCCTAAGTTTAAACCCATTGCCCATGTCTCACCTCTTTATTTCGTCCTGAGAGGGCAATGACTTAAATGTCCCCATTTCAACATCCTCAAAGAAGGTTGGTACAGTAAACCCCCACCTATTGCAGGGGTTAGGGACCCAACCTGACCCACAATAATTGAAAATCCGCAATATGTGTATGCTGGGTCAGGTCGGAAGTGGGCGGGCTCTCTTGTACTTACCCCAGGCCTGGTGCTGCCCCAAACGGGCCTGCAAGGGGCTTTCTAGTCCCCCAGAGGCCCCAAAAGTGCTTTCTAGTGATCTGGAGGTCACTTTTGGTTTCCAGTTTGTGGGGAAGCACTTTTGGGGCCTCCGTCGGGCCTGGGAAGGCCTTTCCCCCCTTACCCCAGGGAGCCTTTTTCATATACTGTGGACCCGCAATATACCGGGACTGCAGTATATGAACCGCGAAAGGGCAGGGGACAACTGTAACATCTACTCTACCTACTCTTCTTTCTTGTTCTTTATATTGGGAGCTATAACAAGTAAATTTCCCCGATGTGGGATTAATAAAGATTTATTTTATCTTTTTCTTAATTTATCTTATCCAGGAAATGATCCAGTAGATATATCCAGCATATCACTTGCTGTTTTCTGCTTTCTGTGCCTAGTGAATTCAGTTCTGGGTCTTACCATGATGTCTTCCTATCACAAGTTGAAAATGTCCCCCTCCTCTGTAAATGACTTTGGAAGACTTGGTGGGGGGGTCACCTGTCCTGCATTTATTATCCAACTGAGCAATGCTATTACAGATACCATTTTCCCTGCCTGCAGATAAAATGGCTGGAGGTCTTGGCTATGAGCAGTGGTTTGGATCTTTTGCTTGAGTTACCCACCGTTACATATTCTGGAGGCCATGCACCTGGCCTTTTAAGTTAAGAGTGCTGAGGTGAGAGGTATGCAAGTCACACACATGCACTAAATGACCAGTATACAGGCAAATGTGCAAATGGTTTGGAAAATACAGGCTTTTATAATGTGAGAACTCATCCCTCTAAAGAGTGTCGATGGAAACTCTATAAATTTAAGTATAATGAGCTTCCACAATGATTGAGTAGTATGTCCTTACTATCCAAGTATATATTTTATTTTTGCAGATATTACAAAACAGCAAAGGAACAAAGAGTGTCTTTGCAACATTAGTTTTGCTTTGGTGTTTGGAGAGTCTTGGTTTTTAAAAGAAAGTTCCATAAAACACCATAGAAACAGGATCCAGCAAACAACTGCACCATTTCACTAAGAGAATGCTATGTAGCTATAAAAAGAATATAACTCTGAAACCTTTTTATTGCTTTTTTCCCCCAAACACTACCCAACACCACCACTTGCCATGGATATTGCAAAATCTTTGGGAGAACAAAAGAATGGAATCCGTAAGGCCACCCCTTCTCTATCCCTCAGGTCCTCAAAGCTCTGCGGGGAAATAAGTATCTACAAGTCATAAAATGAGGAACAATTGCCAAGGCTCCCTTCATGGAAAACAGCTCCTGTCAGGAATTATCTGCAGTAACAGAAATGCTTAGGTTTACATCCTCAAGCATGATTACTAGTGCAATTTGTTCAACTGCAATAACTGCTTACAGCAATCACATAAGGGTAAGCCTGGATAATATTATTCACTCTGTTAATTATTCTGCTATAAAATTTTTATAGAGGGCATACATTTCAATCCAGTGATTTTATCTAAATGACAGTGCAATGATACAGATTTTTATCTAAATGATGCCATAACATTAAAACCTGCTTCTCACTGGCCACACATTTCGCAAGGCTGACTGCAGAAAACAGTGGGGGAACTTGATTCTTCCCTCTCCCTTGTTCAGAGAACTGCAAGACAAAATAGGATTTCTAAAAAATATAAACGCACAAACACACACAGAGAGAAACAAAATACTATAACTGCATATTGCAAGCTAACAGTGAGTAGCTCAATAATCAGACAACTTTTCTTCCCAGATATCTTTCACAGGTTTAACAGTAAAGACTAATGGGGTTTTCTATTTTGAAAAATAAAATAATATAAGCAAACAAAAAGAAAGCCCCATAAAACAGGGGTGTCCAAACTTTTTGCAAGAAGGGCCAGATGTAGTGAGGTGAAAATGTTTGGGGGTTGACCATTCAGCCGCATTTGTCTCCCAGGCCGGACTTTGGACAAGTCTCTAGGACATGCAGGGAGGCGGGGAGGACACTGCAGCAACGGAGCCAGTGGCAGATAGGCTGGGTAGGTGGCTGAGGGATGGACAGAGGCAGGGAAGGGAGGCAAACCGTAAAACTGCAAGCTGACGTCTCCATCCAGTATGGGGAGGAGCCAGCTGGCAGGGATGCGTGCCAACAGCTGAGCTGGTGGGGAGAAGAGGCCGTGGGCTGCTCAAAATTTGAAAATAGGCCACATTTAGCCCCCGGGCCTGAATTTGGACATGTCTGCCATAAAAAGTCAAGGCAAGAAAACAGCGAAGGAAGAAAGAAGAGAGGTATGCTATAAAATGGGGCCAGAGATATCTATGAACCCAAGCATAGGTGCCCAGTGCATTTCAAGAAATCTGGTCCAGGTCTGATGCGTTCCTTCACCAAAGATGCAATCCTTAGCTCCTGTGAGAACTTTTGTCTTTTTCTTTGTAGGAGAGCAGCTCTGTTTAGTCACTGGGAGGGGATTGATTTTTCTCATTTGTCTTTCACAGCAGATGGAATTTCTACCATTTTTGGCTGCAGGGGCAGAGGAATAAAGGCTAGTAGCATCTTGTCCCTACCACCACCACTACTACTACCACCATCACCACAACACTGTATGTGCCATGTCCTGCAACAACTGACCTGTTCTTCCACTGGATTCCTCCTCCTGGGCAATGTACACACCTGCCACCTCATCTACATGTCCAGGTTTAAAACAAACAATCTTGAGCACCCTCTTTGAGTACTCTATGGGCCTTTTTACACGACCCCTAAGATCCGCTGGTCCCTTAAATTCGGACCAGAGATCTTGAGGGTTCGTTGCTGTTCCTCCGTCCCCACCCGCTCCGCACTTCTTTGTTCTGTCTGCGTGAGGGGAGGGAGGGGAAAAAAGCCATAGACAGGGACAAAAGAATAAAGCCTTACCTCTGGTGCCGGTGGAAGTTGCTCCGACCTCCGTTTACTTCCTGGTTCCTCTTTAAGGGGCGGAGGCAAAAGAAAAACAACAGAAAGAAGCGAGGAGAGCTCAGGCACTCTCCGCATCAAATATTTTTCACCATCAAAGAGCAGGTACAAGAAAAGTGCGCTGGGTCGCGCTAAAGTGGGTGGGATCGCACTTAATTGTCTGCAAACTCCGGAGCTGGTGGGGAAACATTTTTAAGGTCCGGAGCTTGCAGCCATTTGCGGCGGAGCTTAGGGGTCGTGTATAAACGCCCTATGTTAGCAGGTAGTACTGATCTCTTTCTGGAGGGAAGTGTGTTATTTGACTATCCCACTATGCCGTAAAATGGTTGGGATTACCTTTTATACTTTAACAGTGCAGGGCACCTTTTCAGTTTGCCACCACAACTGAGGACAGCAATATTGTTAATGTCTGTGGTTCTCATAGCTGCTATGGGTACAGCAGACAACTCTGTTCAAAGTAGGAGTCCCATATGGTGTCTGACTCGTGCCTTTAAATGTTCCAATTCGCCATCACACTTGTTAAGGATAAAAAAGTCTTCTCAATTTGAAAGGAACAGTAAAGATATTTTTGAAGGCAGGCATTGCAACAAAGGGAAAATGGCACTGACACATTTTGGAATATGCATTTGAAGTTCTCTGCACCCAGAGGTACTCCTTGAACAGTAGCCAGCCACTCTGCGTGTTAAGCTGCTTTTGAAATTCAAGCCAGAACCTAAACTGCTATTTGATATACCACCTGGATGTTTATGTATTTGCTATTTTCTTTGCATAGCATGATAAATGGTTTGGCATATGAGACTGTTATTTGAGAAGTGCAAATCCAAAGTCCGTTGATGCATGTAGAGGTAGCTCTGTCAATCTTTGGACGCAGAAAAAGAAGAGAGAAAAGGCACCTGACGCCTAGCTCTTTTTGTCTCCCATAACACTTATTCTTGACTTCCTATCACTTCTGATAGCAGTGTGTGGACTACAAGGAAACAGCAGGAAGTGTTTCACTGAGGTTGTAATCAACCAGGATGATGTGTCTGTAAAGGTAATTTGCCTTCAATTTCATACAGATCAGTCAGGGGTGGCAAGCTTGGGATGTTCTAGAATGAAATCCAACATGTTTGTAATTGTGGGAGAAGGGTATTAGGGGACTCCCCCAGAACAATATATTGGACAGTGCTGCTGCAGAATTTGAAGTCCATCCTTTCTTCTTTTTTACTTCTTTTAATTAATGGGGAGGCTCCCTGCGGGACTGATGGGGTTGGAGAAAAGGGCTTAAGGGGCTGTTCTGCATTGTATCCTTGACCTAGTTCAATGGGTACCAACCTTAAGAGTCACCCAAATGGTCTTGGATAACAACTTCCAGAAATCCTGGCTTGCCCAGCCTAGGGGTGAATGCTTCGGGGAGTTTTCATCCAAGAACATTTGGGAGCCACAGGCCTAGATGATGAGTGTCCATGTTTTAGAGCAGAGGTGAAGAACCTTTTGGCCTTTCAGGTTTTCTGAAGCACACAGCTCATAATTCCTTCCCATTAGCCATGCTGGTTGAGGGTTCTGTGAAATGAAGTTCAAAACATCTGAAAGACTGTAAGGTTTCAGTTGAAATCGTAGGATGTAGGTGGTGGGATAGATCTCTGCTTGATATTTCAGAACGGTCTCCAGCACTCAGAACCCATTCTATTAATATAATAGTGGACTTGCCTGGAAAAAAACCCTGCTCATTTGAGCATAAAGCATTTCCCTTGCTTCCTATGTCTCAGCTCTCTGAAGAAACCATCAAATCAAGAGAGACCAAGACAGAAATAAAGAATAAAGCATTTTGAATACTATGTGAATGAAGGCTTAAATCACTGATCTAATGTACTTCTTACATCCCCAGTACGGACCAAGTGATGAGTATGTCTTTCAGATAAAATGAAATTAAACATTTTAAGAACAAATGGTAACACAGCCCATGCAAACAGTCAGACACCTGCTTCTGGACTCTGTAAGATCTATTCTACAGCCGCTGTTCTTGCCAGATGAAATCCTAAACATCTTGAAGTTTTTATACTCTGATCTTTCCTCCACAAGGGACTGTTCTTTCATCTAGAAAGAAGCAGCTTGGTTTCCATGGTAGCAGCTGCCAAAGGGATCACCTTACCTGGGAGTCCCTGCATTTCTGTTTAAAAAGAAATATTTAAAACATTGTTATATGAGTTATTATTTCTTTTCTCACTTTTATTGAGCCAGATCTGAAATAGAATTCCCATCTGATTCAGAGCTCTGCAAGTGCTCAAGAACTAATCAGAATTTTCTACAAATTAATTCAGCAAAGTCAAATATATCTATATCTCCCTCAAGCTTTATCTACATGTATTTTCTTAACACAGCTTAGATAACAACCAAATTTGAGGCTGTGTTGCACAGGGCAGTTTTCCAAGTGATGTAATTCTGTTTTCTGATCCTTGCATTTTATTTAAAAGGGTGGTGAGCATTCTCTCTTTTACACATGCTGCATTAGTTATTTTTTTAAAAGAGACATGTTTATTTCCTCACTGTAATTTTATTTATTTATTTATTTATTTATTTATTTATTTATTTATTTATTTATTTTTATACCACCCGTCTTCCAAGGCAACTCCGGGCAGTTAACAGCACCAAAACAAATAACAATCAGACGTTCAAACAATATATCCAAAGATACTTATGTTCACACTGAAGAACTCCTGAAATGGTTTTTGCGGAACTCCAGGGTTCCCGCAAACACATGTTAAGCTGGAGCTGGCGTGGGCCTGGCAAAATCCTTAATACTGAATGGCCATGGGTGGAAAAAATGATGGATTAGGACTCATTGTCCATAGAAACTCACAAGCGATGGGGTTGAACTGGTAAAACCTTATTAGGTTTGTTGTAAATCAGTGCTGGCTTGACAGCACACGGCACCCACACCCACACACTGATTAGCATAATTTATGTTCCTATGGCTTCGTTGTCCAGACTGGCTTTCAACAGGTGATTCTTTCTCAAGGGAATTGATTTGTATTTGTAACTCCATACCTGTTGCCTTAACAAAACTGAATAAACTGTAGCCGTATTAATGTTTTTCTCCTGAACAAAAACCAATTAGGATAAATCCCATATCCTTGTGGGGTGCTGAAAACCATGTCAGTCCTCCTGGCTAGTAATGCCAGCATTCAAAACATGAGTTAGATGTGACAAAATGTGTGAAGGGTTTCTCTAGCTGACCCATTCTGTTCCTGCCATTCCCCTCTGTCTCCCTTCAAAACCAACCAACCAACCAACCAGCCCATGCCTACATATTAATTTCAGTCCATCCTACCAGAGATTGTTTGGTCTCCTTTCTTCCTGACAGGTTTTGGTTTTTCCTGCAAACCTTGGGGGTCTCCCACATTTCTACTGTCACCTACTATTTTCTGTAAATCACAGAAATTTCCACTATACATTTCTCTATGTGCCTTCTTTTAAATATACATAACAAATGATTTTTGTGATTTATTTCTATAAGACTATCCTAACAACATCAAGATGGATATCCCAGCATTTGATATATAGCTGCATTCTGATCTATACATCTATATATTTGATATATAGCTGTGAATCATGTCAGCTCATAGCAGAATGTGCAAAGGTGGAATTACCCAAGTACCTCTGGTTCAGCTTCCCATTGGATCCTGCACAATAGAATGGTACGGGGTATCTGATTGAATGGGCACCAATGGGAGGTAGTTCAATGCACTGCAGGAACTGACTGGTTCCACCTGTTAGTACCCTTTATAATGAGAGTGGTAATTCAACACCACAATGCAGTGCCATTCCTTTGAGGTTTTACACTGATTACATTCAAAACCCTCAAGATTTACAGTTACCATCTTGTAACCACCCTTCAAACTCTTGCTGTTTCAATGCTGGAGTAGCATGAAAGGAATGCTATGCTGATGGCAGTCTGAACAGATGAATGTTTGTGTGCGTGTTGTGTCGTTACAGTCGTGACTCGTGACCGGCTCTTCTTGACCCCATGTCCATGGAGTTTTCTTGGCAGGCATACTGGAGTGGTTTGCCAGTTCCTATTCCAGGCACCTACAGCGCTTGGTATTCCCTGGTGGTCTCCCATCCAAGTACTAACCACGGCTGACCCTGCTTAGCTTTCAAAAAAAATCAGGCAAGATCGGATGTGCTTAGGGCATCTAAGTTTCCCTAAACTGAAGGTGAAAGCTGGAGCTGGATAAAATGGGAGGCAGCCGTGGGCGGGCATTTTTGCTTACGAAAGGAGAATCCCGATTGCTGTGCTTTCACAAAACAAACCACCACCAAGTAGTCTCTAGGTAGACCAAAAGGAGCACCTGTTTGCTAAACAGAAACACTTCGAGATACTTGTGAATTTCACAAGACTAAAAAGACATTTTATGTTAATAAAACTCCAAACAGTCCCTCATCCCCTTTATGCCTTCTGGTTGCTTACAAGTATGAGGTCAAGGGATGTTGCAGGCCTCAGTTGCATTATCCACAATATAACAAGCAGCTCCATCGTGAGCTTTTGTCAGGAGGGCTGGAAGAAAGCTTTGTAAAATGTGCGCAGCACCAACTTTGTAGATCAAAATCCAAAACACCTGTGCCTACATTTGTGGAGCACATCTCAGAGGGAACAGAATCACTTGGAACAGAATCATGCTTGCCAGTGTATTTCCACCACACCTAACTTGCACAGCCATTTTCTGATACCGGCACGCATGCATGATGAACGATGGCCTGGGGTGATTAAGAATGCAAGCTGCTTTTGTATTGTTATTGACAGAGGAGGGCTGAAGGTCCTGTTCACATGTCTCTAAAAGCCACAAAAATCTGGTTTACTATGGGTAAGTCATTTGTTTTATTCCTTTTATTTATTTATATATTTATTTATTGGATTTTTATACCACCCATCTGGCAGCAAGGCCACTTTTACTTATGGAAGAAATGACTATACAGGTTATAGAACTTTGATCCATGGTTTGATCATTGTGATGTGTTAAAGTGGTAAGAAGAGCCAGATGTCTGGCCTGTTTCCTTCCTAGGAAGCCAGAGAAATGGCCCTAAAAACAAACTCAGACTTATTTTTCCAGCTTGCTTAGGACAATACTTGCACAATATTTGAGTACTGGAACAATCCCATTAACAAATAATGATCTGCTTTGTTAATAGTATTGTGTTCTAAATCTGCTCCAGCAGCTTAGAGAATTGAATTCCTTTCATTAAGTCTTAATTAAACAAGACACTCAAAGCCAGTATCATTCAGGTGTGTAGCAGCCAGTCAGTGTCAGCACCATGTTAGCTAGTCTTAGATTAGCAGCTTGTGGTCATGTCTGGATGTGGCCATTTTGTCTATCTGAGACTGTGATGTCTTGGTAGAGGATCTATATTTGACAGGTAAACTTCAGCTGTTCTTTTGTGCACTATCCCAAAGTTAACACATAGTTTTTCTAATCCAAGATCCATTGCCGGCATATAACAAACAGGAAGAGGCCTAATCATGGTGTGCTGCAGCCTAACACAATGAACACTGCTCTTACATTCACTTCCATTGACATGCAACATTACTCATTGCTAGAGATGGGCACGACTTGAAAAAATTTTTTTTCGAGTTGTCGTTAGTCGGGCCGGTCCCGTTTCGGCTCGTTTCCGGTTTTCGCGAAAATTCGCAAAAATTAGTCGGTTCATTTTTTTGTTTTGTTGTTGTCATTAGTACTGGTTTTGGGGGGGGAGCGGGCTCCTGGAGGCACCTCTGTGGGGTGGGTGCCTCCTATGGCCCGCTATAAAGGGAAAGTGGGCTCCTGGAGGCACCCCTGGGTGCCTCCTATCCTCACCCACTAGGAAGGGGAAGCAGGCTCCAAGAGACCCCTCTACATGGGGGTCTCCCCTCCTCACCTGCTGCTGCTGCAAAATGATATGCAATAGCCATATGGATATTGCATAACATAATGTGCAGACAGTGAGACCAGTGAGAGTGATAGCGTCATGCCCGCCCTGCACAAGGCTCTCGCACCACCATGTCTCACACAGAAGGGAATTGTACTTGCTGCGTGTAGTGCAATGCAAGCAAGTAGATCTGGCTTTAAGGTGGCTTAGTGCAAGGGCTAGTCAGGCTAGTGATGGGTAAGGTTTGGTGGGCTAGTGGGTTGCACCTCTGGGTGCCTCTCTGACCCACTAAGAAGACAGTCTGTGACGTATGGGTACGGAGTCAAGGGTTAGGGTTAGGGCTAGGGCAGGTTTTAGGGGGCTTTTTGGCACATCCCAGAAGTCTCCATGGCCAAGTGGCCATGCGACTGGTGGGATGGCTCCAAAAATTTGCATGGTTGTCCACTCCCACATGGCTGGCCACTCGGCCAGCCCATCATTGCGCAGGTGTAAAAAAAATAAAATAAAATAAAATCAATGGAGGACAGAGGAGGAGAGGAGAGACATTTTGTTGCAAGAAAAAAACCCACTGCTACTGTGAAAAATCTGGCAGTTTATAAATTTTCGCGTGTTTCTGTTGTGCTTGTGTGTTTTTGGACCATTTTCAAAAACAATATTGCGTTTGCCGCCCCATTTTGGATCCCCCGCCCGCACCGCATGGCATGGCGAAATGGCAACTCGAGTCATGGGCTGCCCAGGACGGGGGGGAGGCGGGACCCCCCCTCCAGAAACCACCCCTCCGGTAGGTGCCCTGCGCCCTTAGTCAAGCAGGCATTTTTCCGCCTGCTTTTTTGGCCCGGGAATGGGTGGGGGGAGAGTGGAAAAGTTTTTTCCTGTGCCGTCCGTGCCGCTTGCTTGCGCTTTAATTGCGGGCGGCCGGCGGCGGCGAGACTGGGCTTTTTTGCTGGCTGCGAGCCTGCGGCGAGTCCCACCAGAGCAGCCCAGGACGGGGGATGAGGGGGGAGGCGGGGACCTCCAGAAACAACCCCTCTGGTAGGTGCCCTGAGGCACGGCAGCATTTTTCCGCCTGCTTTTTGGCTGGGAACCGGGTTTTTTTTAACTTTTTAAAAACTGTTTTTTTTCTGTGCCGCGTGGCATCGCGCAATCGCGCGACTTGCAAGGAACGAGCACGACAAATCAGACCAAAATTGTTCGTTCGTCGGTTCGAGCTCGAAGTCTGGCGGAGTAATTCCCGTTACCGTTTCCGTAGAGTAACGGAACCAAGTAACGGAAACGGAAACAGGAATACCGCTAAGTCGTGCCCATCTCTACTCATTGCTATAAAGACCCTTAATAAACCTGATCTTGTGCCCATGTCTCATTTGCCTAATCAAAATACAGTGATCATAACTGGAAGTAACAACCTCCACTTCCCTGACCAACAACAACATGAAAAGGATCCCTTTCCTAATTCTCCCTGGCACTCTTGACAGACAGAGGTGCACACACATTATATCCAAGCTTAGAACCAACCTGTTTCAGTGTTGCCATCAATCCCAGTGCAACTTTGCTAACATGGGTTTCCATTGACACAAAGTCCAAACAATAAAATATTGGGAAGAAAGAGGAACAGGGATAGAAAAAATGTAAATAAATGGCATCCGTTTTCATGACCCCCCCCCCCACCCAGAGTAGCTGTGAAAAGGCACACTGAAAAGCCTAAATATTAAGGGTCCTCTCTCAGATATTTAGGTCTTCGTCATAATTTCTGAAAATCATTGTCTTGTAGTTAAACATTGGGGCCTTTGCCTCTCAATGGAATCTTAAAGTTAGTGTTTATTTCATTGTGTAGAGGTGAAAAATGCAGTTTGGCCAACAATTCATATATATCATTGACACCACCCCCCCAACCCCTGCAGTTTTATCTGAGGATGCCCTTGGTGTGCAACAACATGCTTGTAACTCTTTGAAACGGCATTACATCATTTCCACACACAAGTTCTATTATCCCACCTCTCCTCATCATCTCCATCCTAGTATTGAGGCATGACAAATCTTATACTCCTTTGAATAGGTTCCATTGAACTCAGTGGCACCGACTTCTATGGTTCATGGGAGAGGTAAGTATATTCAAGAGTATAACATCATGAAGGGAGAGTCTTCAAGGTCAGCTGAATGGAAATAAAATATAGTTGATGGTGAAGAGATGCCAGTTTCTCATGCCTCAGTGATGGAAAACAACCAGCATTTTTACATAAACTTCATCACCAATCTTCCCATGATAAGAAAT
This sequence comes from Phrynocephalus guinanensis, assembly GCA_037367245.1. NCBI lineage: Eukaryota > Metazoa > Chordata > Lepidosauria > Squamata > Agamidae > Phrynocephalus > Phrynocephalus guinanensis. Next base: position 121,867,316 of record CM074733.1, read on the forward strand.
CTTGATTCTCCCTTAGGTTTAGCTTCCTATGAATCAAGACATTTTAAAGAATTTACCCCTTCTCTGTTTACTATGTACATTTGGGGTGCAATGGGGGGCATTAGGCAATGCTGGGAAAGAAATGACACATATATGACACAAGAGCCTCGTGGTGCAGTGGTTAAATGTCTGTACTGCAGCTAAAACTGTGCTCACGACCAGGTAGCTGGCTCATGGTTGACTCTGCCTTCTATCCTTCTGAGGTCGGTAAAATTACCCAGCTTCCGGGGGGGGGGGCAATGTGTAGCCTGCATAATTAAACTCTAAACCACCCAGAGAGTGCTTGAATCCCTATGGGGTGGTATATACTAAGAAGAAAGCCTGGCTTTGTTTTTTATAGGAATACCCACCTATCGACTATCACAGTGGTCGACCATCCCAACTAGGAATGGTCATTTAATTTCAGAACTAGTAGGTTACAAAACAAACCACGTGAGCCCAGGTGGTCCTCGGAACTGGCTCGTACATGCAGATCCAGTTGCTTTACCTTTCTCTGTCTTGCGCAGGGTTAAAATCCAACAAGGAAGCATGCTGCGATGTCATCTGTGCTAGTTCTGTGATGCTGGCCAATCAGGAGCTGTGCAGGGACAGGCATCATCCCACCTCCCTCTCTGATTGGACAGCAGCATGAAGCAGGAAAGATGAAAAAATTATTTGTTTGAAATATGGTGCTGGAGGAGAGTTTTGCCAATAACCTGGACTGCCAGAAAGATGAAGTAGGGGGTCCTGGAGCAAATCAAGCTTGAACTATCCTTGGAAGCAAAAAATGATGAAACTGAGGCAGTCCTATATCATGAGAATCTAAAATTTTCTGGAAAAGACAAATGATGCTGGGAAAGGTAGAAGGCATCAAAGAAAGAGGAAACCAAATATGGGATTGATTGACTCTGGAAAGGAAACCACAGGCTTCAGTTTACAACAGCTGAGCAGAGCATTTCAGAGATTGCTCAGTCATAGGGTCAACATCAGTCAGAGGCAACACATCATCATCATCATCATCATCAGCAGCAGCAGCAGCAGCAGCAGCAACAACAACAACAACAACAACAACAACCCACCCATCCTGGGAACAATTCTCCAGTGCTTTGAATTGTCTTAGCCTGACAATTTACGGAGAAAGGACGCTAGTGTTTATGGTCTGTCGGCCCAGCTGCACTTTTTGCTTTCTCTCTAGAGGTTCTAATTAGTGTCGTGGACACCAGAATCTGCTGTAAATAAATGATTAACTTCTAATGGAAACATAAGAGTTCATATATTTGGTTCCTGCCCTAATTGAGAATTCAAAGAAACAGCATTTTTAAATAAATTCAAATAGTCTTCCTTCAGAATAAGTAAATTCCATTTCCCCATAATTATGTTGTTGGAAGATTGGCAAAAGCTACTCTCTTTGAGAAAGTTAAAGGGGGGGAGTCGTGTGGCCATAACAAAATACAAATGCAAGACTAGGCTACAGGTGATAACTTTATGGGCCACACTTCTAGAAAGTTCTTCAATGAGCTATCAGAGTTCATTGCTCATTAGTCAGAATTCATTGCATTTGCTTCAGCCACACACAACAGCCTTTGTAAATATTGGGATATGATGAGGATCAACATATTTCCATAGGATTACAAACGTTTTCCCTAACCTCTTAACTATAATGGTATGTACGTTTCCTCAGAAATAAGCTCTAAAATGCTCAGTGGGGCTTAGGAGGTATGTTTAGAGAACAGCCTTGTTATTAAAAACCACCACAATTTTGTGGGTTGTCAAATGACAATGCATCATCATTCTGAAAACAAGATTCTTGCCTCAGGACACTTGCCCTTCCCTGTACTTTCAAGCTGGTTCACTTTGCAACCCTATACCCACATTTTGCCCCATCAACCTAAGTGTGTAACTAGCGTGCATAATCACATCAGAGATTATTGGGCTCCACCTCTGAGCACCACTGATAATAATCTAAGGCAGAGTCACACCCAACTTGATGCTTTGGATTCATGGGGGAAATGGTGTCAAATGAAGTGAGACATTTGCTACAGTAATGAAGAAATTTATGTGTGATCTTGCTCCGAGTCTCGGAAACTCTTACTCTGTCACTTGGCTTGTAATGCTTTGCTTATATCATGTTTAAATTTGTGTAATGATTGGACAAAATCACAACACTCTTACTGCTTATACTGCCTTACCTGGGGAAAGCAGAAGGGAAGGACAGCCATTTTGTTGACCATCCCCACCACATTCCCCCACACAAATCTGAACCTCTTTAGGATGATCTCTGTATTGGGCTAACCAAAATGAAAAAAGAGAGGGAGAGAAGGAAAGGAAAGAAGGGGAAACAGGCAGAATAGTGTCCAGGTTTTCAGGCTCATAAGACCCCTTTGTCAGATATGGTGTTGCAGAAAAATCTCACTTTTAGTCTCTCCCTCCCTCCCTCCCTCCCTCCCTCTTGTTTATTTTAATCTAGAGAATATGACCAGACATGCAGTAGACACATGGTTCTAGATGTTCTGTCCCACAGTTTGTTGGCTTTGAGTATGTATACCTAAAAGTGGGTGCTCAGAACAGAAAATGAGTTATTTTGCCCTTCAGTGGTCTCCTTTTCTGAGCTGTCTACATTCATATTGGAGACCACCCTGGAATCCACTTGGCTTATGGTCCTGGGGAACTTCAACATTCATGTCAAGGCCAGGAGTGGCTCAGGACTTCATATTCATTATGATAACCATGGCTCTGTCCCAAGTGATATTTGGCCCCACTGATGTGGCAGGGTACATTCGGGACCCCATTTTCTGTGCTGGGCAGGATGATAGTAAACTGGGTGTGAGGAACTCACTGTAGGAGTTTAGAGTGAATGGAACTCACAAACTCTGCAGGGCTGGAAACCTATTAGGACAATCTGCACCGGGAGACTGATGAATCTGAATGAACTTTTGATGGCTCTTGGAGTGTTTCTTGTCATCTTGGTAAGTGATCCTGTTGGCGCTCTGGTCAACCCCTGCAATGGGGAAATGGCTTTTAACTGTCCCCTCCTACAGACTTGAGCCCAATCAGCCCCTTGGATTGCCATGGAGCTGGCAATAGTGAAATGAGTCAGATGGAGACTAGAGCAACAATGGAAGAAGACTCTGAGAAGAATCCAACTGAATCCAGGCTTGAGCTCATTAGAGCTCATTAGAAGACCTATTCCACAGCAGTGGCTGTAGCAAAGAGTTTTCTTTCTGCCACCATTTTACTTGCATGGAGCTGTCCAGCAGAGTTGTTATGAGTGGCCTGATCTGTGTGCTAGCAAAAGACCAACCTGCTGACCATTCAGCACCCTGCTGGTGAGGAGATAGACAGGATTCCTGGAGAGGTGAAAGTCACCACCCATGTGCTGGACCTTCCTGGTGTTTGCAAGCACCCCGGGTGGGACTGGTTGCGTGCATAAGGGGAATGGGAAATGCCTTCTTGCATAAAGGCAAATGTGTGCCTCACACAGGTGTGCATCTAAGAAGACACCTCAAACAGGAACAAATACAGTCCTTGGTCCTAAAACAATGGGGGATGTCTGCCTTAAAATGGATATACAAACAAATTTCATTTTAATATTATGAAGTATCCTCCAGGATATTCAAGTTCAGGACTTAACATTAGGCACTCTTCCTTGTAATAGTTTGTTTACCAATCTTGTAACGAAAGTGATTTGCCTTGTTTGTACTCATGGAACAACATTAAGAAGTTGTTAGTAAGCATTAAAGGGGTGATAGGAATCTTCAGTCATCCTTCTCCAAGGGCAGTTCCCTAAGGACATCCCTAACCAGTGACCTTTGCCACTCACCTACGGCATATATAAAAAATGCCACTGCCCCCTCAGGCTTTAGATCAAGATCTGAGAGTTATGCCACGCTAGCAAACAGGAGTAAAAAGTCACTCCCAGATAGGATAAGGAATGCCTTAGTTAAAATATGGTCAATGATAAAAAAAAACAATTTTACCCTAAAGCACCAATGTGGCTGTCCCCGTTGGGAGCGGTTACCAGTCCCCATACAAGTGCAAGCCCTAAATTTCCAACTTACAGACAACTTCTGAATGCTGACCTCTCCCTGAAGTCACTAGGAAAATTAGTATCAGAAGGTTATGAGTTAGACTGGTGGAAGTACCAACAAATATATTCACACTTTAAAAATCTCATTAAAGAGGGGGGATTTATGACTTATGATACTCCACTTGACAAAATACTATCCTCTGGTGATTCAAAGCTTCTCAGTAAATTTTATAGTATTTTGTTAAATGAAAAAATGATCGACACACTGGTGAAAGATACTATGATAAGATGGGCAGAAAATTTTGGTTATTCTATTCATCTAAACAAATGGGACTCTTTGTGGAATACAGTCAAACTCTTTAAATCTATAGCCTTTAAGGAAAATTGTTATAAGATGTTTTATAGATGGCATTTCCCCCCCACCGTTTATCTAAGATGTATAACTGTTCACCCAAATGTTGGAAATGTAAACATGATAGTGGCACCTTTTACCATATGTGGTGGACATGTAAAGAGGCAAAGGCATACTGGACAATGGTAAAATTATTTTTAGAAAGATTCCTGAAGATTAAGTTAGAGCTTAGACCAGATTTTTTTCTATTAAATATAGTAGATATTAATATCTCATATGACCAGAAATATGTACTTCATCATGTAATAGTTGCTGCAAGGATACTATATGCAAAATTTTGGAAACAACCAGAAGTGCCAACAGAGAGAAGTTTCCACGAAAAGATAAGAGAATGCATTGAAATCGACAGACTCTCCGGCTTTCTAAAGGGAGACTACGTTGAGATTTCCCGGAAAAGATGGCAAGAAGTAACAAACCTATTAGTATTGTGATATTATTTGGTGATTTGTAAATATGTCAAATCGTTATTTTTGGCTTGATATACTCAATGAAATTTTATACTGTATTCCCCCCCTCCTCCACATCTTCCCCCTTCCGTTCCCCCCTCAAAAACCCAATAAAATTATTCAATTAAAAAAAAAGTCACTCCCAGATAAGTTCTCTTCCAGAGCTAAATTTTCTCGTTTGGAAAACTAGAAATGCCTTGTTTTGGAGACATGGTTGACTCCAAAGATGCACTTCTCACACACCCCCAACTTTTTGTAAAATGGAAGTATCTGGGGAGGAACACAAAAGGGCCTTTTGCACATAGTCCAAAGGCCACATAATTTCCACCTCTGAGCAGACATCCCTTCTCCATTGGTCTATGTGTGGGTAGACAATGTGTAAATTGTGCACTGTTTCCTTCACATGCTCATTTGCTCACTCAATGGCAAACACTGATTTTATTTCCTGAATAAAGGTATAAAAAGTTCTGGGGAATTAAAAATAATGACTGTAGGAGATTCAAAAGAAAGCTACTGCTATGAAACTAAATTCAATGATTAATCCTAATGGAAATCGACCCACTGAATGAATAAATGATGTAGTGGAGACAGAGCTCACAGGGTGAAAGCCCTAGAACTTTCTGAGCAGCTGATTGCACATTATCAACTCTTCCTTCTCTTGTTTCCATGTTCTCTCAGAGCTTAGCCACACAGTAGCTGAAGAAGGAGCTGGTTATCCTGGAAACTGGGTATTATTCCAAGCTATGCTTGTTGTGATTCAAAGTATTTGAGGATGATTTGGTTTTAATGTTACAAAAGGCCTGCTCCTCATTTCTTGATGTGGAATCATCCAACTGCCTGCAACTGACTATGCAGGGGTGGTTGTCTATGGAGACTATCATGATCAGTATAAAAAGGTAACGGTAAAGGTCCCCCCCCCACATGAGTGCTAGTCGTGTCTGACTCTAGGGGCGGTGCTCATCTCTGTATTCAAGCCGAAGAACCAGTGTTGTGCAAGTCCATGGCCATGTGGCCGGCATGGCTGCAAGGAAACACTGTTTTACCTTCCTGCTTTTTACGGCGGCACCTGTTTATCTACTTGCATTTATTTGCTTTCAAATTGCTAGGTTGGCAGGAGCTGGGGTTAACAGCGCGAGCTCAGTCCGCTGCGTGGCACCAGGGATTCGAACCACTGAGCTGCCGACTTTGTAGCCGACAGTTTTCAGTGCTGTAGCCTGCTGAGCATTATAGTCTGCTTTCAAAACTATGATTCTATGATTTTTGTGGTTTTCAGCCGAACCCTGAACAGTAATCATGCACAGCATCATAAACACTCCCAGGGTCTTTCAGGGTGTTTCTGTGCTTCCTTTTTGACTGTGCATCTTATCTGAGCCGACTTAAAGGATGTACGTCAGAAACGTTCCTGAGTGTCAAAAGCTCAGTCGCTACACATCTTCTGTTTTTTGAGCACATTACTTCGACCTCAGGAATGCTTCCCAGCTGAGTTATACCTTCTGGCAAAATCCTTTTATTATGTGCTCTCAGTGGACCCTTCCATAAGTTTTGTGATTGGTAGAAATCTAGCCCTAGTTCTATGTCCATGGGATGCCAACAGCCCATGCAAACAGAATGGGAAAAGACCAGGTCTGTATTTAGCTTAATGGTATGGAAGACAAAGACGGAACTCAGGAATGACAAGGTTCCTTTGGCCCCAAGGTCTTTGCATAAACATTGCCAAAAAGAGGAAGTCAGCAGTTTGCAGTGAATTAGTTAATTACACAGAATTCCTTGACATCTCAAGTGCCCCCCCCCCAGGTAGGGAAATGGCATATGTTAGAGAAGTTATCTATTCCAAGAGAGCTCATATTAAAAAATGTTCCTTTACCCAGGGGCATTTGAGGGTTCAGTAAGCATGGTGCAGCAGCAGTGCTATCAACAAGCTGGACTTAAGTTTATTTTCGGAAGGAAGGAAGGAAGGAAGGAAGGAAGGAAGGAAGGAAGGAAGGAAGGAAGGAAGGAGATCCCTCTGCATGTCTCATTCATCCTCTGTGGCCCCTATGGAAATTGAATATTGTCCTGGCAGCCATTGAGAGACTGGGTGCTTGATCACTGAAGAGGAGTGAATTTCTTCAAGCTAAACTGGGCCAAATTCCAAACAGGTTGAACAGGGGACACAGTTCAAAGGAGCCATAAAATCAGTCCTTTGGGAATTCCCTCCCCCACAAGGCTTTGAGGCTGTGACTGGTCTCCAGATTTTAGATTACAAATTATGAAATGGAAGGGGGTGACAAAAAAAATAATGATTCTTTTGCCAGACACACAATCACCTGTGGTCTGGATCCTAGTCACATTTTCTGTAATATCTGACACCATCAATCAGGTGATCTTCTTGGCTTTTTAAAGAATATCAGTCAGAGATCTTGTTTTAAAACTGGCTTTTAGAGCACAGGTATCTGGGTTTTTTTTTAAAATGTTGACTGTTAAAACTGATTTTAAATTATCTTTTTTCCTGTTTTTAACAGATGTTTAATGCCATGCCATGCAGTTGTGTATGACAGTGTGCCTCTCTCTCTCTCTCTCTCTCTCTCTCTCCCTACCTACCTACCTACCTACCTACCTACCTACCTACCTACCTACCTACCTACCTACCTACCTACCTACCTACATACATACATACATACATACATACATACATACATACATACATAGTAATACCCCGCAAGACAAATGCCTTGCATGATGAAAAGAATTCAAGGAATAGGGATGCTTCACAAGACAAAATTTCTTATGGGATGCTTCGCAAGACAAAAATCCATTATGAAATTTTAAAAAGTTTTCCTATGGGAACCTGTGCTTCACAGGATGAATTTTTCATAAAACGAAGCGACCTGCAGAACAAATTAATTTCATCTTGCAGGCCTGAACTCTTTCTAGAGGCAAATGTGATGAAACTGAGGCTGTCCTACTTTGGATACAACACAAGAAGGCAGGGTTCTCTGGTGGGAAAACAATGGGGGAAGGTTGAAGGCAGTAGGGAAAGAGGTAGTCCAAATACAAGATGGATTGACTCCCTAAAGGAAATCACAGGCTTCAATTTGCAGCAAGAGCTGAGCAGGACTGTGGAAGACAGGGCATTCTGGGGATCTCTCATTCTCAGTATTGCATAAGTTGGAGGTGACTTGGCAGCACATCACAACAACAATATAAGCAGCATATTTTGATTGCAGAGAAACATGTTGAACACCAAATCTTATCATGTATTTTAGCTTTCTCTTCATGTTCCTATTGATTGAAAAGCCATTTTTCAAAAGTCCTAAGGATCCCTCATATTGGTGCAAAAGAGCCGAGTGAAAGCAGAGTGGAAATTAAAACTAATTTAACTCACAGGAAATTAGCCACAGCAAGGAAGGAGGCATTAATTGCCTGCAGACAGCACAGAGAGCCAACCATCTGCAAATACTTGAAAGCAAAACATAAAACATTTGTAAGAGACAAATGCTGAACTGGGGGACATACATACGAAGGAGATCAGGGTAAAACTAAGGCAAAGTCACATTTTGCTAAAGCCCTGCAATTTTCTTTTCTTGTTCTCTCCTAATGAGTTAATAGCTCAATGACTCTCTAGGATCATCCAAGACATTTAGCTAATTGGACGTTTGGATGACTGAAGATGCTTTTCAGAGGGATGCATTACGAAGATGGGAGAATTTGTGGCATCTTTAGACTCTAAAACACACAATCACATAGGGCCCTACTGGAGCACACTTTCTCTTAGTGAAGACAATGCCAACACATTTTTCCTGATCAACTCTACCCACTGTTGCCCTCTTAGCCTAAAACTGTGCTCCCAAGTGTGAGGGCACCTTTGCCCCAGTACAGAATATAGTCCAAATAATGGCTGGAAATCGAGGAACCAGTGAAAACTGAGAATTTCACTAGCTAAAGTGCTAGGAGGAAGTGCTTCCTGACCACCATCAGGTAGAACTGAATAAAGAAAGGTTTTAATAGATGTATATCTCAAATTGTTACTCTTATCTATTCATCTTTGTCATGTCTATATTATCAATTCCATTATAAACCTCTCTATAATGTAAGGTCTTCATTCACACAATTGGGTCAGCCCATTTGCTGCTATAGCTCCCAGACTCTATTCATCCTATTCTCCTTAAACCTATTCTCTTTGTATACCCCAAACAATTGCTGGTAATGTTTCTCTCTCCCTCCCTCCCTCCCCCCTCTCTCCCTCCCCCCTCTCTCTCTTTCAAGTGTCTAAAAAATCAAGAGGAAGCTACAGGGCTGAAAGTGATGATATAGTTAGTGCATCCTTAGAAGCAGAGCTCTCTTAAGAGGCAAAAGATCTCTAATTATCCTAACTCAAACCTGCTTCACAGAACCTGCTAGAAATTACCTTGATTTTGCTTTGTGATTGATCATTGACAAGGAAACACGGGCTTCATATGCAGATTCAATTGGCCAAGCAAAGAAGGCGGAGGCATCACATTAGTGGACAGAAAATGCAGTAGCAGGAAACACTCATTTTCTTTAATATATGATTTCACCATCAAAATCATACCAGGAAGAAAAATGTTATCATAACAGAAACATTAATTTCCCTTAATGTGTGATTTAATCCCGAAATATCAGTTCACTCGTCTGGTTGAATGGCTGCAATATGTTGAGGGGGAAATGATGCCCATTTTATTCAGAGGATTTGAAGCCAGGAAGATGAGGAGCAATACATCTGCTGGTACTTCTGCCGGTACTATTCTGACTGAGTTTTAATGACCTTCATGTTTTCATAATGATTTTGGAGAAGATACAGATAATGTTTTCCAATTCTAATAAGGGGTGTGGGTGGGAACGAGAGGGATTTGAAAAATAAACAGAGGAGAAGGAGAAGGCTTAGGTTCTCCGTCAATCCAAATAGAACTGTGGAGGAAAAGAAGACAGCTGGGAAACCCCTTGCTTAGGGAGAGGCCAGGTTTGCAGTTTCTGAGGCAGTCCTTTGCCCGTCTGACAAAGTATAAACAGACACACAGGACGCCTCCTTCGGCAACGTCTCAGTAGCAGGAAAACAGCCATATGTTCTTCATCACATTCATCACATCTAAGGTGCTCGTCTCTTTGATGTACCATACATTCTGCTCCACAGGACTGGGATAGAAATGAGGACTGTCACCCACAAGAGTGTCCTTGAGCCCCTTGCAGATGTAAAAGAGGGAGGAGTCCACAACTCTTGAAGACTGTGGCCTTGTGTTCTGTCCTCCTTGAAGCAGGAGTGAGTACCTGGGACTCTCCAGCTACAACTCCTATCACTTCTAGATAGCAATGCTGGGGCAGGGGTGGTGGTGGTAAAGGGAGATGCAGTCAAAAACAAAAGCAAGCAAGCAAGCAAAATACATATGGGTGGCTGGAGTTGTGTATTATTGTCCTAAAATATGGGCAATAAAACTTACCAGTAGAGATGGGCACGACTTGAAAAAAATTTTTTTCGAGTTGTCGTTAGTCGGGCCAGTTCCGTTTCGGCTCGTTTCCGTTTTTCGCGAAAATTTGCAAAAATTAGTCGGTTCGTTTTTTCGTTTTTTCGTTGTCGTTAGTACTGGTTTGGGGAGGGGGTAGCGGGCTCCTGGAGGGAGCTGCAGGAGTCAGCCAGAGCCACAAGTGACGGACTGGCAGACTCTTTGCACCCGCTGTGTCTCACGTACTTGCATGTAGTGCAATGCAAGTAGATCTGGCTTAGGGTTAAGACGGCTTAGCGCAACGGCTAGGGTTAGGCTAGTTACGGGTGAGGTTACGGTGAGTATTGGGGTGCATCTGGGTGCCTCTCTGACCCACTTAGAAGGACAGTGTACTGGCGTATGGGTTAGGCTTAGGGTTCGGGTTTGGGCTACGATTAGTGGGCTGTTTATGCCCGATTGGCACATCCCAGAAGTCTCTGTGGTCAACCTGGCCAAGTGGCCATGCGATTGGTGGAAAATTTGCATGGTCTACTCCCATGGGAGAGCCCATCATTGGAAATGTGCAGGTGTAAAAAAATAAAATAAAATAAAATAAAATCAACGGAGACTTTTTTTTGCAAGAAAAACCCACTGCTACTACTGTAAAAATTCAAGCATTTAAAATAGCTAATTTTCGCATGTTTCTGTGGTGCTTTGGTGGGGTTTTGGGCAACAATTTCAAAAAAAATATTGCGGTCGCCATTTTGGATCCCCCCCCCCACCGCATGGCAAATGGATGCGCCCTCCCAGCCTGGTACAGTCAGCAAAACCTGGCCATGCGATTGGTGGAATGGCTCCAAAACTTTGCATGGTCCACTCTCATGGGCGAGCCCATCATTGCGAATGCGCAGGTGTAAAAAAATAAAATAAAATAAAATAAAATAAAATCAACGGAGACTTTTTTTTGCAAGAAAAACCCACTGCTGCTACTGTAAAAATTCAAGCATTTAAAATAGCTAATTTTCGCATGTTTCTGTGGTGCTTTGGTGGGGTTTTGGGCAACAATTTCAAAAAAAATATTGCGGTCGCCATTTTGGATCCCCCGCACTGCATGGCAAATGGATGCGCCCTCCCAGCCTGGTACCAGCAGCGCAGCAGTAGCAATAGCCAAGGAGAGGGGGGCGGGGAAACCCCCCCCAAATAAAACACCCTTCTGGCCTGGTAGGTGCCCTCAGACAGTTTTCTCCTACTTTTAGGGCCGGGAATCGGTTTTTTTTTAACTTTTAAAAACTTTTTTTCTGTGCCGCTTGGCATTGCGCGATGCAAGTAACGAGCACGACAAATCAGACCAAATTGTTCGTTCGTCGGTTCGAGCTCGAAGTCTGGGGCAGTGATTCCCGTTACCGTTTCCGTAGAGTAACGGAAACGAGTAACGGAAACGGAAACGGGAATACCGCTAAGTCGTGCCCATCTCTACTTACCAGCATTTGGGAACCCAAGCAGAGAAACCTCACCAGCTCCTCAAGCTCCTCTCAAGTGGGATGGGGAGACCAAGGGGGTGGGAGATCAAGAATAGCAGCATGAAAGGGTAGAGGGTGCACATCAGTTTGAGTCCAGAATACTTAAAATAGAACCATGGGCATCAAAAGACCTTGTGTTTGTTTTACAGCAGTACAAATTTCCAACTTCGATTCCTGAGATGTTCTTGAATTACAACCCCCCCAGAAATCATGGCCAGCACAGCTAGTGGTGAAGGCTTCTGGGAGTTTTGGTCCAAGAAAACCTGGGGACTTGAGGTTGGGGACCACCATTCTACAGGGAACTCATTGTCTTTCCTTTCTTACCAGCTAGGCAGTATTACAGGATGTTAGTGCGTTAATAGCAGAAAAACCAATAGAAAAAGGGAGCATCTTCAAACAAGTGAGGGGTGAGAAGGGGGGATTATATAATAATTGCTTCTCAGCTAGATAATGGCACTTACCTTGTCTTACAGCTAATGTTGTGGTGTAGACCAAAAATAGAAGAATGTAGTTCAGGAAGCTCTGAAAGACTGGAGTGTTGGCATGAAAATCATCGGACAAATACTTGCTGGTCAGGCTAATGCCGCAAATAAGCAGGGACAGAACTTGTCCAAGGGCTATAGATAGCAGGAGTTCCCTAGAAGAAACAAGGAAGACAGAGAGACAACAGAATCATTGTACTGGGCAAGACAAGAAACCTCCCTGATCATATCCAGTGATATCCATCTGACAGTAAAACAGACACAGTGCATGGAAAGGCTACTTCCTTTCCCTTCAACTGTCCAGACTCCAGACTTCTTCAGCAGGTCCGGGAACATACCAGTGAAGCAGAGGGGAGAGGGTAGTGAAGTCAGTTGTGAAAGCAATCAAATTTGGAAGGGAAAATTCAGTGGAACACAAGACACAGATGCACCTGGATGAACCTAGGATACCAGCTTAGTGTGTTTCAGCAACATACTGTGCCATACAAAACTGGAAGTGGGCAAGTTATAATGCAGACTTGAATCATATGCACAAGCCTTTCATGCACTTCTGCACCAGAGATGAAATATGGACCTGCATGTAACAGTGTTAACAGCAACATCCTTGGTTGCTTAGAGGTTTCTTCAGTCTCGGATCTTCTATGCTAGCAAAGAGTACTACTGGCTGTATTGGTCCAATATGAAATAGCAGCTCCAGTCCAGGAGTCATGCATTGTGGATGAAATAAATGCAAAGGGTGCTTCCATTCCTCCCTAATATCTATCCATGCATCTCATTAGAAAAAGTAAACAGCTTTGCATATTTTAATGCAGATTCTTGTTTGTGACACCCCTTTCAGAGGACTCAGAGAAGCTTGCTTAGGATGCCAAACAGTTTGTCAACCAGGTGGTATGCAAGGTCTAGTCTCCAAACAGTCTGAGAAAGACTTTCTCACACCTTTCCAGGTACCGTGATGGCTCAGTAGCCAGTCCTCTCAGGACAGTGTGGACATGTACTATGACTTGGTGTGTAGCAACTTCCCTTCCCCAGATTTTAGGGATTTGAACGTACTGAAGTTTGAACATATCGTAGAAATATGGAGATGTAAAATGTATGGGTATTAAGAGGCATATAACAGTTATTACTGAGATAATTAATGCAATACTCTATTATGTTCCCACATTATCTGTGCACAATGTAAATGTTTCATGTAATGTAATGCTCAACTACACTTAACATTTTATAGATTTCACACTCCATTTTCCTTCATATTGTTCCCTTTCCTCTGTATACACTCCATTATGCTCTCTTCTCTTCTTTCTATTTTGGTTCTGTCCACCCTCGGTTCAGTTTCAATAGGCTGCACTAATTTTAATTTTCTAGCCCTTTAAAAATTCTCCTCCCGTCTCTCATTTTATGCCAAGGGTAGTTTCTTTTAATTAGCTCTGTGTTATTTTTGTCCTCCTTCATCTCTTCTTTTGCCTACTTTTGCCAATTAGCCATCTTCCTTTGCACATGAGGCATCATTATATTCCTTGCTTGCCAGCTTCTCTTTAAAGCCATAAATAAAGGATCCCAGATAGAGTATAAAAATAGCCATCTTAGTGGCGAATGGTTCACCTGGGAATTTTATTTATCTTCATTTCAAATATTAATATAGTGCAAAACTGCTTTTTGACAGATCTTCCTCGCGTGGACAGTCGTGACTAGAAATCTCCCTGCTGATCCCAGTGTCGGCGGTAAGGAACATAAATTTTTGAAAGAACAGCTTTGTTAGTAACCATGTCTGCCCTTTCATATGAACAAACTCTCTAGAGCTCCGTGTTAGTCCCAATGATGGGATAAAAAGAATAATGTGTAAAGAAAAAAAATGAGATGGCAGCATATGAAATTTCTTTCGTGGATGGCTGAAAAGACCCGCACAGTTAACACATTGCTCCTTGTCACTTCTCATATAATCACTACTCTTCTTGTCCTGTATACTTAGGGTTCTATTCTGCATGAACATGGACTATGCATCTGATATTGTTCCTTTACTTCAGTGGTTCCCAACCTCGGGGTTGAGACCCCTTTGGGGGTCGAACGACCATTTCACAGGGGTCACCATGAGCCAGTGGAAAAAAAGTCACAAATGGCTTGGGTCTGGAGGAGGGGGGGAGGAAGGAGGGGAAAGAGAGAGTTATAGCTTGATAGGTTGGAGGGGATGTCAGTCAATGGTACCGGAGGCTGCAATTGGCTGAGGGTGCCTGTAGAGGGAAGTTCTCTATGGCATCTGCGGCAGTGGCCTGCCAAAGGGGGCTTGTGGCCTCGTCCAAGCAGAACAAGGGGTCACCACAACATGAGGAACTGTATTAAAGGGTTGCAGCATTAGGAAGGTTGAGAACCACTGCTTTACATTATACCCTACTTTGCCATCTAACTTTCTGATTCCTGTTTGAATTTAGTCCTCTGCAGGGATTCAGAGTAAAAATGTTAACATGCATTAATAAGTTAGCCCTGCCTCCTCTGTGGGTGAGCATGTGTATCGGCTTCATCCTGCATGCACTAATTATGCCATTTGAAGAGAAACCCCTAAGTCCATAGAATTCATGCCTTACGGGATGCAATATGGAGAGATCCAAACATATGCAGGGCCCTCTCCAGATTGACACTCCTCACCTGTACATGTGGAAAGGGGTGCTAGTCCATTCATGCCTGAGCAACCTTTTCATACCGAACACCTAGACTTCTTAATTTAGCAAAATGGAGCTTACTATGGCAGTTGGGCTTTTAGAAGCTAGTTTAAGGATTCATAGTTAATGTCTGGTGATATGGAGCCTGTGACTAAAGACACAAATGCTAAGCTGGTGTGGGAATCTGCAAAATGCATGGTTGAGCATCCAGTGGCCTTCCACATACTGGTGAACTCCCACTCCCATCATCCCTGACCCATTGCTGGGCTGACTACCTCTGATGAAAGCAGCTATCAAGCAATATTTCAGAGGGCTAACACATTCTTCCAACTGCGGGAGATCAGACCTCAGGATATTCAGGGTAAATATTACTTTGTAGGCGTCAAATGTTAGAAAATGGGAAGTTAGTTTGTTGCTGTTGAAAAATGAAGTTTAACTCATTGAATCTGCAGTGTTCATTCGATACTGAAATTGTCAGTTCTGAAACATAGGGATGTACCAGGTTATTTAACTGTTGGACCCAGTTGCACATTTAACTGTTATGTAATTGCATGGTGTCCCTATTTGTATTGTTTATTATCTAATAGTTGCTTTTGTTTCAGACATCTTAGGAGTTAAGCAATCATAACTGCTAGGCAGTAGGGTTTTGAGATGCCCCCTTCTTTTATCATTTTAATCTTATTCACTGTGTGCTTTTGTTTATTTCTCTTATAACTGCCCAGTCATGGCTTGCTATTAGATGGCCAGGGTATAACAAACAAACAAACAATTGCCCTGGCTCCATTCCTACATTGCCTCCTTTGACAGGGGCTGGATGGATCAATGATCCACAGGGTCCTTTCCAACTCTTTTCACTTTGGGTGATGATGATTCAGTCATTTCTCCAAAACTAGCTCCCTTTGGGGGGGTGTAAAAATGCAACAGATAAGGCAAGTGTTCACTGTCCCTAATGGCAGGGTGTGTGCAAACAAGACCAAAATCAGAAGGGTTTTTGATATTGATCCATAAGACTCTTTAACAGGCACTTGCTTTGCAACCCTCTTTTATTCAATTAATACTGAGGAACATACATTAAGTAAAATTAAAGTTACGGACTGCTGTATATAAGCTGGATCACCCAATAAGAAAATCCATTCTACTTTAGTTGCAAGTTTTCAAAAGCCGTGGTTCCACTCTATTGGTTTCTCCTTAGGCTCCGAAATAAATCTTTTCTAAGCTTGCTGACTTTTAGTGCAGTGAGACAATGTGACAGCTTTTGACGGCATGGTAAATTTATTACAGTCTTGACACATGTTGATGGAACAGACTTGGTAAAAAAAGGGGGGGCACACAAGGGCACTAATCTCATTTCCCAGCTTTTAACAGAGTTTTAAATTGCAAGGTGTCTGAATTAGTTTATGCTTAGTAGAAACAATAAGTTCAAAGGGAATTCTGGGAGGGTGTCTAGTTTCAAAAGCATTAGCACAACAAAGCTCTTGTCTGTGGAACCATTCTCCAATGTCACACATTTAGATGCCTCAAATTCATGAAGACATAGAAAAGGTAACACTGGTCTACAGCCAAAATGTTTCTGAAACAAATGCAATCAAACTTTATTTATTCTGGGTCACTGAAATCAAAAGTTATGCTTAAAAATATGGTTGATCAGTTCTAGTTTTCAAAATATGCTATGTGGCCAGAGTATATAAGACCCTTCAGGAATGGCGGAGGACAAGTGAGTTACAAAGGTAAGGGATCTCAATTTAAACCAGAAATGGTAAAAATATATCTTTGATTGGGTCGATGAATAAATCTATGACTGGGTTTGAACTGGACTTGCTTTTTAGGCAAAGCAATGAATAATGCATTCTGCAACTGGTATTGTCATACATGATGTGAACTGCAAGGTAGCATTTTCAGAAATGTTGCCTGTTCCTCATGCAGGACCCGCCAGGCAGAGCCCAGAAGCCTCAATGCATAGATGAAGTGATGGTGTCAAGAGGAGGGCTTCGGTTTTGTCAGGAAATGGAGAACATTTTGGGACAAGCCAAACCTGTTCAGGAGGGATGGGTTGCACTTGAACCATGATGGGACCAGATTGCTGGCACTCAACATCAAAAAGGCTACAGAGCAGCTTTTAAACTGATAACTGGGGAAAAGCTGACAGGAGCTGGGCAGCATCTGATTTGGGAAAGTGAGTACTTGAGTAGTGAGGAGGATGCAATAATTGCTGAGCAGAGCAAGGAGCTAGTCACCAGCACTCCAGCAGAAGGATGCAAGAGGCAGACTAATGATGCAACTGAACTCAAAAGACTGCATCAGAAAAGCATCAATAAATGCTTGTATGCAAACAGCAGAAGCCTCCGGAACAAAATATGGGAGCTGGAGTACTTAGCAATAGATAAAATATTGATATTATTGGCATCACTGAAACCTGGTGGACAGGTGATAGCCAATGGGATACAGTTATCCCAGGCTATAAACTGTACAGACCTTCCTTCTTCTGTAGTGCTGAGGAACGTTATAATGGTAATGTCTTCCATTACCCAAAACAGTGACAATAAGTTTTCCTACATTGCCTTGCATGTTGTTTTACTCTGGTATGTGAGCAATATCTGTGGCACCAAGTGAGCAGTATCTGCGGCACCACTATTTTAGATCCATTCAAGTCCAGCAGGCAGCTAAACAATTACTTCAGCATACATGCTTAACAAAATCAGGTTTTCATTTCTACATGGTGTTCCTGCATGGAGCAGCGGGTTGGACTTGATGGTCTTGTAGGGCCCTTCCAACTTCACTATTTTATGATTCTGCTCACTTCAGCTATTAACAGAAATGTGCCCCTTTGCAAAATCAAACACTGACAAAAAAGAAAGCACAATTGTGTAATTTCTAGGGCGATTTGTTCAACAGAGTGATGCAAGATTCATTATGATTGCATCCTCCATGAATTCTAGGTATAAGAACATAAGAACAACCCAGAATTATAAAACGGGTGGAAATGACAAACCAGACTGGTTCACCGTTCGGTTGGTGCAATACGGTTTGCCAAAATGGCATAAAGCACCTAGGGTTTTTTCCTGCTTTGGCAACATTGATGCCCATCTGCTTCCTTCCTACTGTGCCAACCATTTTCCTACCTGGTCCTGTCACCTCCTCCACCACTGCCACCTTCAGAGACAGTGCCTTGGCTCCTCTTCAGCTGATAGGCAGGCACTGTCTCTGAACATGGCAGTAGTGTAGTGGTAGTGGTGGTGGTGGAGGAGGGGGGGAGGGGCAGAAGTATGGAAGGAGGTGGCAGGGCAGCAGGAAGGGGAAATATGGGTATCTGTTTTGCCAAAATAAAATGAAGTACCAAGCAGCAAAAAAAAAAATGTGCTTCATTTTGGCAAAATGGGTTGCATGGACCAGACCACGCTGGTTTACGACTAGCTTGAATTCTTCCATCCTGCCTCATGGCTGTGCACAAACCAAAACCCCGTTTTCCCTTGTCCTTGATATTTAGACCACTAAACTGTCTTCCACTGTCATCTCGTCATAGTGTGAGGTCATACATTAGTGTGCTTCCACAAGGAATATGTGTGACTGAAAATGATAAAAGATCTTAGGCAGGGGACCTGCCCTCTTGCATTTCTACAGGGCAGCAGAAAATGAGATTTTTCACTTGTATAAACTTGCACTCATTATTATGGTAAACATTCAAAGCTGGTGGTCCCTGCTGGTACCTGTCATACTTTTGAAGAAACCTCTTAACTGACCCAAATGGGAATGCAATTTACACAGAACCCTTGGCACTCTGGTCCTAAGCATCCTTTGGTCTATGAGTCTGAATATTTTAGAAAGCTAGCTGTACCACAGGCATACACTGCTCAGGTGTCACCCATTTAAGAAGAGAGGGGTGAGTGGTTTCCTGGTAGGATGGATTAGACATTGTTGCTAAGCAACAGCCCTGAAACCAGGGTGGCTTGGGCAAAAGTCCTTTTTGAGAGAGAAAGACAGCTCCTTATTTCTTTCACACATGTAGGGGGAAGATGGTCATGTGTTTGTTCATGGGTCCTTCCATTCTATGTGTTAAAGGAATGTGGCCCATTAGTGTCATGACTTGGCATTTGGACGCTAAACAGACAAATGTACATTTTTGTGTGGGTTTGTCCTACATTTCACTGAATTCTCTTGACAGTGTGCCATTCTTATGTATGTGACCAATGGTGCACCAACTGTATGTTAGAGAAGAGGTATAAAGATATATGAAAATCCTTATATGATGCTGAAGAACAAAGTATCAGAAAATATCTTTAAGGGAGGGGCACCTCATACATCCCAGTGGGACTGAGCCCATGGAATGCTATCTGATTCTTGGTTTGGGGCAGATTGGAAAATCCAGAAACCTGGTCAACAGTAGCCTGTGCTACAACAGTTTGTTAATGATTCTGCTTGAATACTTCAATATATATTCCCCAATGTTTAATGTTTTAAGTTCAATTATTTAAATGAAGTGTGTAGTAATTTGTAATGACATTGGATTAGTTCCCTCCCTCTGTCAAGTGCACTCCATGAAACTGTGTCACAGTATAAAAGGGGGGAAAATCTTTATGTCCTAATTCTTTGGTTACCTAAGAAGTCCAACCCAATAAATCAACGTGAGCTGAAACAAAAAAAAAGGCAATTATGCTTTTGCCTCTTGACAAAGAAAATGCAATAAAGGTGAAGTAGCTCTCTGTACAGCCCTAAAAGAGGTGCCTGTAATTGGCCTTTAATTATAGTATCTGAGAGTTTTTGCTCGGCCTGGACTCAGGTGTGCCCTTTCTGGAATCCAAATTAGTCGCCTTGAACTGCAGAAAACAGACCAGACACTTGGCACCCATCAACCCAGTTGTAACTAATTCAAGACACATACAGTGGCTTGCCACACACTTAACAAAGAGGACTGTAATTATTACTTTGGATGAACAGATAGATTTTACTTCAAAACTTCTGATGGGATAGTGTAATGGTGTCTGTTGTGAAATCACGCAACAGATTGTCTTGGAAATACACATTTTTAATAGCATACACTCACAGCACAATATAATATTAAACAATTCAACCATTTCCTGAGTGAGGCTTCCACTTAATTTTGCTGAGCTGCACCTCGATGCTACAGGAGGCACTAACCCCAAAAGCATCAGAAATCATTAGGGAGTACTGATGGACTGCACTGGAATTTCTTGCAATTTGTTTTTATCACAATACAAGGCGCTGACAGGAAAATTGTAAGGCTGCAATCCTGTACCCATTTAACTAGGCATAAGGTTATTTGACTTCTGTGAGACCAACTTCTGTCCCCATTAGTCACTCTAGGTTTTATGCCTGAAGTACTCATAGAGGTGAATAAGTGGATGCACTGAAGCTCCTCAGAGTGACATGATAAACAGCAGTGGTTGTGCCAGTGTTTGCATCGTGAGCATCCTATTTATTCTTCTTTTTGGACAGTTAGTGTTATTAGCATTCTCACTGTCAGCCCTGGAGGACAGATTGTGGTTATGTTCATTTTACAGACTGGGAGGTTGAGGCTAAACAGTTGCTCTTTTGAAGCTATCTGGCAACTATAGGTCAAAGAATAGAGTTCATCCTAGATTGCACTCTGAGCAAGTTCTCACTGCACTGGACAATGTAGAGGTGAAGGGTTGGTACACAAAATGGCGTCGCTTATGCTAACTTAGAATGCTTTACAAAATGTCTGTGTCAGTATAAATTCAAACTGCAGTCAGAAAGCTGTGTTAGCTCCCATGAGTGGAATGTGACCTAGATAGCCTTTGTGTCCTACACTGTTTCTGCAGATGTTCCAACTCTAGATGTTTCAATACTCCCTGAACTGTTTCAATGCTTCCCGCATGTGCCCAATTTAGTTTCTGTTTCCCAGCGAGTCAGTATAGATTGCCTTTGTCTAACTAGCTAGACCATGTTGCAAATCATGTTAAGATAACACAATAGAGGCCTATGCTAGAGAACAGCTTCTGCGCATGTCAGTCCCCACTCCTGAGTGGCTAGGGCTTAGACTTGTGATCAATGTGATGCGATAGGGGTGGAGTTACCAATGCTATTTAACATGTATGATTTCAATGTAATGTGCTTCAGCCTTTGAGAAATAATTCCGCTGAACGCCAGTGGCATTGCTGCTTAGTAAATAAACGCCTTTCTCTATTTCATCAAAATTCTGGTTTTGTTTGAATCCCTGTCTCACCCCAAGCGGCAAAGAACCTGGACATATTTTTGGTAGGAATGTGGGCCTAGCAAAAGGCTACATTTCAACCCCTTGCTTTCTTTTAATTTCATCTGAATGTCCTTTTAAAACCAATTGAAATAGTAAAATGTGGTTTCTTCATCCACCTGATAAATCTGCGGTACATGCACTTTCTATGCATTATTGTAAAGACTTGGCTCCTCCTTCCTGCTTGGAGACTCAAGAGCACAATAATGTGCAGTTGGCTTGCTTTCAGTGGGGCCAACAGCAGCAATTTGGGAGGCATTAAAGGCTCCTCCCACCACACCCCTAGTACCCCCAAGGCTTCCCCAGTTCAAAACAGAAACCCAGGGAGCCTCTAAATCTGATGGGAAGTAGGGAAAGGGATTCTTGGCATCTGGCTGTGGAGCCAAAGGTTAGGAGTTTGATTCCTTGCTGTGCCTCTGGACAAGTTCAACCCCTGTTGGACTCGATGACCCATAGGGTCCCTTCCAGCTCTGCAGTTCTAAGCTTAGCAAGATCAATGTCTACAATCTATGACATCATCAAACTCAGACACGCAGAGCTGCTTAAATAGGATTCTGGCCAATATCTGGCAACATCACAGGGCCCGTGAAGCTGTTGTAAGAGTACATGTTGCTCATAAACTATCCAAGATGTTAGAGGTCTTCCTATTGCTTGGCCCAATTTACCCCTCCCCCCCTACACAGAGCAAAGTCAAAAAAGGTTTATTAAACTTTAAATAGAAAATAAATATTCCCCATTAAACAGTTTGCATTGAAGAACGTCCCTATACTTGTTACACCATCCCCTAAAGCTGGATGATAGGCATGAAGGTAAGACTCTCCATTTTCAACAGCCATGAGGAGAGATTAAAACTGTCATTTTCCTGTCTGTTTAACCGACAGACACTTTTAGAAAGGAGGGGCATAAAAGAATGTTAGTATAGACAGACCAATAGTAACTCAGATCAGGGTGATTGACATACTACATTCTGAGACTATCGATCTGCATAGATACCAAGTTTGCCCCTGCTGGCAGGAACATTCTCTTATCTAAATTCAGCTGATAGACATTTCGGTCTCTTTCTGTCTCATTTCCTCTTCCTCTGGCTTCTTGTGCTCCAGAAAACCTGAACGAGGGGGGGGGGCTCTGGAGTGGGGAGAAACAGAGAAATGACCAACTTCTCCCTTCTTAATCATATCAAAAAAGTGGGGGGTGAGCCGCGTGGCCATCATAAAACACAATGGCAAAAATAGGTTATAGGCGATCATAGATGCTTGGTGAGGAAGAGTGGCATATTAGTAGTGGCATGTTGATAGTCCAAAAGAAAGCTTTGCCTCTGCAAAAGGTACCCAACATTGTTGAGGTTTGTGAGTGAATGATCTGCTCACCCATTTTTCAAAGGAAATCAACACCAACATTAACTTTAAAATATAAGTCAAATGAATGCATCATCTAACCAGAATAACACAGCAATACATGTTGAATGTATGTATGGAGGAAGATCAACTTTTTTAAAAAACTACAATTAAGAGAACAAATGTGTCATATTAATTTATTTTCTCTTTTAAAATCTAGCATTGCATGAGTATAACTTTTCCTCAAATATAAAACCAACACAAAATGTCACCCTTCTGCATTTTTAAAGGCACTTGTTTATCAGCTTTTCTGTTTCCTTGGGGTGTTATCTGTTACATGAAAAGCGTACTTTGAAATGGAATATTTCTCTTTCACAGGCTGTGATGGGAACAGTAAATCATCTGCACAGAAGCATAAGCTTAATTCCCAAAAGCCTTAAAGCCAGTTCCGAAAGCAGTTAGAGGATTAGAGGAGTAATACATATAGAATTCGTATTTATATTGGAGCACTGGTGGTTACAAACTTCATTCCATGATTTACAAACATCAGCAATCCATATTTATTCTTACATAGAGATTGTCTCAGAGGAAGGTCATATGTGAAATGCTCCTGAGTCACAAAGGATACAGAGAAGTTTATTATTAAATCTTGCTTCTACATCTGCATCTGAATTGCTATAATGGAATGAATTGTGCCATAATGTAATTACTGTGCAAAAAACAAAACGAAACAAAAATCTGAGAGTGAGAAGGTTTTGCGGCAAAAGCCTAATAATATTTGCATAACAGAATATACAAATACAAACAAGAGAATGAGACACAGATTTCCTTTATTAACGTCTTCAAGGTCCATAGCCATCTCATGGCACTGGTGGCCAACTGCATTGCGGTAGAATAATTTAAAAGAAATTGGCCCAATTAATGCAAACGTATGAACTGAAGGTTGGAATAAAAACAGCATGTTTTTCTGCCATTTTGAATATGAGAGAAAGTGAACATCTTCCAACCTGTCTTGGATGAGTCCCTTTCTTAATGACAGCATTGTCTCATAGATTTGTGTGTGTGTGTGTGTGTGTGTGTGTGTGTGTGTGTGTGTGTGTGTGTGTGTGTGTGTGTGTGTGTTGTGTCGTTATAGTCATGACCGACCCTTCGTGATCCCATGTCCATGGAGTTTTCTTGGCAGGAATACTGGAGTGGCTTGCCAGTTCCTACTCCAGGCGCCTACAGCACCTGGTATTCCCTGGTGGTCTCCCATCCAAGTACTGACCAGGGCCGACCCTGCTTAGCTTCCGAAATCAGGGGAGATTGGATGTGCTTAGGGTACATTTACTGTGGTGCAAATCAAGGGCTCTGTATTCATTTTCCCAAACTGATATGATAACATTACTTCCTCCCACCTGGTAACACCAGCATCACTAAATCTTGAGACACAGTGTTTCATTTCTGTGGGCATGGTACAACCTGGAATAGTTTTTCATTTACACAGTAGCATTTAAATTCCTCCCAAATTCCTCTGGTAAGAATACACATGGTGCATATAATTATCTTTTGCAATAGACTTTTGCCTCTCATGATTACAAGCTGCACTTTATTGGTTAGGTGTGAATGTCACCCAAGACTCTAAACAAGGGCTGGAAGCCAAACGACACTGATTAGCTTCACTAAAAGAGCAAATTCTATCACAGAGGAAGGTGGGGTTGTTGTTTTTTTTTGTAGATTGTTTGATTCTCTCATGTAGAGCCAATGCTACAACTCAAACTGCATTTGACAGCCCCCTGAATCTTAAATAAAGAAGTGGGATAAACACTCTGCAGTTTTGAGAAAAGCATCTCAGTCCACTGGACCCAAAGAAACCGATGTATGTTTGTTCTGCTCTTGGCCAAATAATACATAATTTCCCCTCCAAATTAGGATGACAGCAATGATATATTCCAGGGGTGGGCAAATGCCCGAGGTCTGAAGTCTGCACACATCCATCCCTGCATTTTGGAGGGTCATATTTGCTCCCGTGAGACCCAACCCAATTTGCTTTCTCACCAAAATGGGGTACCATTTAAAAAAATGAAGCAGCCCCTTGGGTCTCCTAGTAGTAAAACATTATATATATATATATATATATATATATATATATATATATATATATATATATATATATATATATATATATATATATATATATATATATATGAAATGTGTTTGAAGGGAGGCAGTGTGCTGGGGGGGGCATCAACTGTCAAAGTTGTTGTTGTTGTCATCTTAGAACTGCAGAGCTAGAAGTGACCTTATGGATAGTCAAGCCCAGGCCCTGCTAAGGAGGTACAGTGGGGACTTGATCTCTCAACCTCTGACTCTGCAACCAAATGCACAAGCCACCAAGCTAACCAGCAATTCAAAATATAGTATTCTTCACTTTCTAGAGGGTAAAAGGAGTCATTTTCAGCAAAAAGATATCTTGCATTATTTTGAGTGGGAGTTACGTGGGGGCCCGGAGATGTGGGAGACTGAGGTTTGGTTGGGGGGAGGGCATGCTGCCTGCTGTCAGTCAAATAACCCCAGGAAGCTTACAAGAACAGCAAGACAGTGAGAACGTATTGGCCAGAAACTACAATTCAGGTAAGACGGATGCAGGCTTCCTGAATCGTGTTTCATGGACCTGTAAATGAATGCAGGAGTTCAGTATTTTCTCCCCACCTATGCACATTTATTAGAAAAATGAGGAATGCCACACATTATACTTGTAGATGGGCTCTTTGATGGTGGGGTGGTGTTATCAACTTTGTGTCATTTACTAATATTATTTTTAGCCGGAGTGCCCATCACTGCATGTGTTATCAGCTCTGTTTGCATCTTAGATCTCAATTGCTCAGGTAAACTCAGGTAGAACTGTTGATTTAATGGCTGAATGGCAAATCAACACTTATACAATTTTTTTTTACAAATCGTGTAGATTCAGAAGATCTGCTCTAGAAATTCAACTTAGGTCTATAAAAGCAACCCTGAACTTTGTGTTCCCCATCTGTAAGTGTTCCATGGCCACAGAACATTCAGTCATCTTCCGTCTCTCCCGTAATAATCCCTAGTAGAGAATTTGCCCCATTTCACCAACAGAGTGGCCGACAGATGCTTTGAGGACTGTACAGACTACTACAATCCCAACACCTTTTTCCTGTCATTGTCAACTGAGAACCCACCTCTCATTATGAGAATTTTGGGAGGGGGAGAACATGCCAATACATATCACTTTACTAACATTGAAATGTGCCAGGTTTTAGCCCTTTCACCTAATCTGAAGAGTACCTTTTGAATTCCCTTTGGTTTCCACCTTCTCAAATAAGGGCTTGGTTAGGTGGCTCATTTGGAATGGGCTGGCATGGGCTACATATTGCTACTTAAGGTCAGGCAGAGGTCTGACATGCTATGTGGTGTGGTCCTTGCATCCACATGGCATATATACCTCAGGCACCCCTATTTGCTCCTTTAAGAATGGGAGGGGGAAAGCTACCTTCCTTGCCCATCCTGTCTCCACCTGCTTCCAGGAGAAAGCATTCCATTTTTTATTTTTTTATTTTTTACTAAAACAGCATATCAACACTGTCATAGTTGACTTGAGGGTTGTGGTGAAACTTTGGTCCCCCCCCCCCCGCCCCTCCTCAGAGGAAAAGAGGAAGGAAGCTATAATTTTTTTCCAGTTCCCCAATATCTTTAAATGGTGAAGCTATTTGTTTAAAGCCCTAATGATATTGGAGGCTGAAGCAGGAAGCAGGAAGCTCCACTTTGGTTTGATTCCAAGGATCATTTTGGTTCGATCCCAGCAAAAGAAGCTAACAAGATTAACCTTGCAGCCAAATGCCCAAGTAATCACCCTACACTTGTTGTCTTCCAAACTGACCACATCACTGCTCACCTTATTCTAGAGAAATTAAATAGCAACGATTCAAGCATAAATTAAAACTGGAACAAATATGCAGGAAACCTAGAGCATATTTTTATGAATTCTTCAGTGGTGGCTATTCCAGTTATTTTAATGCTTCTCTGTAAGCCTTACCATTTCATGTCCTGTCATCTCTATTTGTTTTGGGTGTTTGTTTTCCCCTCTGAGGCCCTCTCCCACACTCCCAGAAACAGTGGTGGTGTGGGTTTCTGCCCAACAACTTCTTCCATGAAGACTGACCCAGATAAGTCTTCCTGTTTAGCTGCAACCACCTTATCCTTCCTTTATCATTTAGCTGGACAGACACCTGACCTTCTGGAATAGTTTTTTTTTTTTTTGCTGGTGATGTATTTCATTATTTGCCTAATGTTTTGAACAGCAGGCTTACTCCTGTCCTGCATCACTTACCAGCCTCTCTGCACAGTGTCAACTATGACCTTTGCACTATATTGACAGATAGTGTGTCAACAAATCTGTTGCAAACCCACTTTTCTGTATTCCTAATTACTGAATCTGCTTGTACTAAGAGCTGTCTCACTTTGGTGATGTTTTCTCAACACAAAATAGCATTCATATTTCACCTGTGAGGTTAAATTAGATACGATCCTAAATTTAGAATGCTTTCAATGTGTAAGTGCATTTCAAGATACATTTCTGCAATCCTATACTTATTAACAAAGTATTGTACTTTTCAGAGTCAGCTTTGGAGATATTAAGATGGAATATTTAAGAGACAAAGAAGCATTCATACCGACAGTTCTTTGAAAGCAGTAACACTTATGCACAATAGTACGATTTTGGAAACTCTTTACCCTGCAACACTAGTGAATTACATGCATATTTAAATCCTCCTATAGGTTCTAGCTAGTTCCTTTTTGGACTACATTTCTAAGAATCCTATAGCTAATTCCAGGAACTGCATTGTACAGTAATCTCTGCTTAATAGCCATCATATTATGCACACACACAACCCTTACATTAGTTGGAAGTACATCTGCAAACTCATTCCACTTTCTTCTATGAATATATGATGAGTATATGCACAGGAATTCTCCACTCCATTCATGCAGTATTCCTTGCCATATAGAAGAGAAAAATATTTCATAATCATTTTGTGGCAGCTCCTATTTCAAGAATCCTAAAAGAACATCACTATAGTTACATCTTATCACACAATGGAGGTTTGTTCAACTGCTAAAATTGGAAGCATCATCATCATCATCATCATCATCATCATCATCATCATCATCATCATCATCATCATGGAGACTCATGTCTTGTAACTTTCTGATTCAGCGGCTTACATTTGCCAACATATCAGGGTTGCACAGACAAAAATGATTGCCTCTTCTAAAACAGTAACTCTTTGTTAACAGGATCGTGATAAATTATTGCTATAATTTTTATATTCCTCCCTGACTGGATTCAATATTTATTTATTTATTTATTGGATTTCTACGGTACCCATTTAGTGGCAAATCACTACTCTTAGGGGCTTACAAACCCAAGTGCACATCAATGGAAAGTTCAGGAATAAATTAAAACAATAGACAGAAAAGGGACCATCTTTAAACCAAACTATATTTTATAACAGAAATTACATAAAAGATGGTGGCAAAACTGGTATCAATTAAATAATAAACATCTAAAATAAGACAAGGGTAAGATTTTCAAAAGCCTGAGTAAAAATTCATGTTTTTCCTTGCTTTCTAAAGCTGAGGAAGGTGGGGGCCATACATACTTCCACAGGGAGAGGATCCCATAGTGAGGGGGCCACCACTGGGAAGGCCTGGTTCTGAATGCCTAGCATTCCATTACTGCCTTGGGCCACTGCGCATAAAGCCATAACCTCCTGAATTATGCCCCATTGGTTTCAGATAGGTTCATGCACACCAGAATACTTTTCTCTGAGATCTTCATATAGATCTTTCTTGGCATTTGGAGCTCATCGTAGGTCTGTGGCCTGTAGATATAGAACTGCCTTAGTTTTTGTTCAGACTTCCACAAATGTCTGTTCTGGTCTTCAAAAAAGACTCTTTAGGGCATTGGTGTCCAAACGTTGACCCTCCAGATGTTTTGGACCACAATTCCCACAGTCCTTTGTCATTGACAATACAGGCTTGGAATTCTGGGAGTTGTGGTCCAAAACATCTGGGTGGCCAAAATTTGGACACTCCTGATAGGGCTTCCCAATTATCACTGAAAAGGTCCCTCCTAAGGCTGGGCAGAGGCTTTCCAGGGCAACATCCCATAAAGCACAAAGTGTTGCCATTGGAAAGAATTCTTGTCCTTCTCTTTATACACAGCAGTCTGTATTCCCATCTGTTTGGGAATACCCTGAAGCAAATGGGGAGCCACTGTGTGAGACAGAATGCTGGACTGGATGGGCTGTGGCCTGTTCCGGCAAGGCTGTTCTTATGTTTTTATGTTCTTAAGTCATTCCCATTCATAAACCAAAGAATCTAGACTGGACCTGTACAGAAGTTCTTAATTGCTTTTGTGGTCAGAAACTCTTAGCAGTCTCAGAGTAGGAAGGTTAATACTCTCTCCCTCACCTACAGTATATTTGGGCCCTTGCTTATTATACACTATGACTTTCTAAACATTGTTCTTGGATGACTCCAAAATTCCATGACAGCGCTAGAAAATGTTTAAGTTACTACATACTAACAATTAAGATGAATTATTTTGTGAGGTTAAAATCTAAATCTTTATAATGCCACCTAAGGTGCTGTGCAACAGACAGAAGTATAATGCTTGCCATGTCTTATTTCTTAATTATAGTGCACTACTTGGCATACTTGACACAATGGAAACCAAATTAAAGGCTTGGGACAGATTGGAAGGCTTAAAAAAGAAAGAAAGAAAATTAAGAGGATGGTGTTCGACTTCCTCTTCAACTAAACCAGTAATTTTGAAAAAGTTTTTTTCAAAAGCAGAACTAAGGAAAAACCATTTAAAACCATTTTCCTCTGTGCTGAACTGTGAAAGTAATGGATATCTGGGTTTAGAACCTTAGCTGATCTTTTAAAATATTATACCAAAACTGTTTTTTAGCCACCTTGTTGATCACATGCAAACGGGCAACATGTAGGCACATTTAAATTTTGCTCAACTAAGCAAAATGGGTGTGTTTTGGCTGGACAATACAGTAACCCCCCCCCCCGCCATTTTGCGGTTCATGTACTGCGGTCCCGCAATATTATAGGACTGCAGTACATGCTGGGGCTCCAGTTGGTTAGCACTGGAGTGGGGAAGAAAAACCTTTATTTCCCCACCCCAGCCCCAATGAGCTGGAGTCTGGGTTGTGGGGAAGAGGGAAAAGGGGTTTTAAAAGCCTAGGCTTTTAAAACCTTTTTTCCCCTTCCCCAAGACCCAGGCTCCCACTTGGTGGTGGATCTGATCTGCTACCTGTCAGGCCCCTGCCAGAATCAGACCCAGATACTGAAGGGTTAAGGGTTGGGGAACTCCTAGATGCAGATCCTCCTGCAACTGATAGTGATTCATCTGTATCAAGAGAGGCCTCTCCTCCTCGGAAAGCTGTTAGAAAGCAAAGACTTACAGCCAGCTAGAGAAGGGATAGACTGCTAGAAACTCGGAGACGGTTACATTCTCTGAGCCCAGAGTATTGACAGAGAGCCTTTTCACACGACCCCTAAACTCCGCGGCAAATGGCTCCCAGCTCCGGAGCTTAAAATTGTTTCCCCACCAGCTCCAGAGTTTACAGCAAATTAAGTGCGACCACGCCCACCTAAGCACGTCCCAGCGCACTTTTCAGGTACCTGCTCTCCAGGGTGAAAAATCCCTGATGCGGATCTAACATAGAGAGTGCCGGGCTCTCCGGGCTTCTGTTTGTTGTTTTTTTGCCCCCCGCCCCTTTAAGAGATCTGAATGCTGCTGGGAACAGAGCCAGACCGGCAGAACTGAGGTAAGCTGGCATTCTTTTATTCCTTTTTTTCTCCCTCCCCTCACACAGCCAGCAGCCAGGAGTGCGGAGGGGGTGGGAACACAGAAACAGCGACAAACCCCCAAGATCTCTGGTCCGAATTTAAGTGGCCAGCGGATCTTAGGGGTCGTGTGAAAAGGCTCATTGTTAGGGTTAGAGAGATGGGTGTTGCTCTCTTGGAGCCATAAAGCAGGTATTCTGGGGTTCAGGCTACCTTGTGGGAGCAACAAGTCGGAAGGCTTGCCCTCATGCTGGTACTACATTCCTGCTGTTCCTGAGATTCCAATCTGAACCCTGGCTCGACCTTGAATCTCGTTTTGGGCTCTGCATTCTCCTGTTCCCTGGATTTGATGTAAGCAACATTTGTATACTAACCTTGGACTGTGTATCTGGGACTTTGCCTGGCTGCTGAACCTATGTTAACTCTGTCTGCATTGCTGCTGCTTCAGTAAAAGCTTTGACTTCTATCTGTGAGTGAGTGTGTGAGTCTGACACTACTGTCACTTGCCCAGCTGCTCCAAGTCTTCTTTGAGTAGCCTGGGTGGGCGATGGCGGTGGACCCAATCCCCCTCTGTTGCTCACCGTGGCTGCTCCAAGTAGTGTTGGAACAGCCCTGGCGAGCGGTGGCGGCAGCTCCGATCCCCTTCTGTTGCTCACCCAGGCTGCTCCAAGAACTCTTGGAGTAGCTGGGCGAGTGGCGGCAGCAGATCTGATCCCCCAGCATTGCTTGCTGGAGCTGCTCCAAGACTTTTAAAAAAGTCTTCCAGCAGCCCAGGCAAGTGGCGGTGGTAGGTCAGTTCCACCACCACTGCTTACATGGGCTGCTGCTCCCCCAGTCTCCACCCGACCTGCATCTGCATATCGCAGATTTTCAGTCATCGTGGGTCGAGTGGGTCCCTAACCCCCGCAATAGGCGGCGGGGGGTGTCACTGTACCATATTTCTAGCTAGCTAAAGTATTGCATAAATGTACCAAAAACATAAAATCAAAAATCCCCATTGTATTTTTAATACAGTAATTGTGGTGTCCTCTATGTCCACATACATGGGGTTGTATATGGGGCAGGATTTCTGTTTGTAGCAAGGTGGAATCCAGTGTAACATATTTGTGTGTGCATGTGTTCACATTCCTATCTTTCAATTGTCAAAGTTTGCATTAGGGATCTGCGCATCAAGCCTGTGGATAGAAGGAGCACATTCCCTAAAGTTGCCATCAGATTCACTTTGGATTTATGTCATAATTTCCATTCCTATATCCATCTTGAATGCCAAGGAAATGTTATGAAATATGAACATATTAAAGGTGAAGACTGAGGAAAGAGGCATCTAAGTTATAACTGTGGAATTTATATACTAACAAGGTAAACAAAGAAAATATTGGCAGTCCTTAACCTTGGTTTAGGGACAGCATAGGGAATATAAGTCAATCATAAAGCTGCTGAAAATGCGGTCCAAGGACTGACAATTGGGAGAAAAAGTAGAACTTCATATTGTAACTGCAGTATAAATATGAAGTATAAATCTGCTTAACAAAGTGACACCCCTTCCAAGAAGCACAGCACTGGCCCAAGATGTTGCTGTCGAAATTAATGCAGAAAATAGTACCCTTTCCTTTGTGTACAAAGAAACCTACTGGATTAGCAGTTGAATCTTCCTTGATCACTGCCCCTGTGGCACACTGCTTCAACTGAAAAACTTGATCCCAATGGATTCCGGTAACTGGTTGAAGGTTGGCTCAGCTTTCTGTCTTTCCAGGGTTGATAAATTGAGCTCAGTGAGAAGAGGGTAGAACAAAGTGTAGCCTGTGTAATTAAATTATAATCTGACCACAGAGTGCTCTCAGTGCTATAGGGCAGCATATAAGCAGCACACTCTCAATGGTAGGGCATCCTCCAGCACAACTCGGAGAACGGGCTAGTTACAGGAGTGCAAGCCAGGCCCTGTATCACACGCTGCTCTGTCCTCTAACATGTTCCCCCTACTTGATCCTCATGACAAACTTATGAAGTAGGTCAGGATGAGAGTGACTATTGTCCCAGGATCTCTGAGTGGCTGTTGGTTCCCTATGAGGACCGCAGTTTCTCCACTCCTAATCTAAAATTCCCAAAGATTTTACACGGCTGCAGCTACCTATTGAACTTGAGTGGCACCAGCAAAACAACAAAAGAAGGCACAAGACAGAACCCGCTAGTAGATAAATATGCAGGTGGTGATGTCGTCCTTAAATTACCTCTCTTGTGTAGACAGAAACATTTGGTTCTATTAGAACCTCCCTTTAACAGTAAGCCAAGAGGCTGAATGCCTCCAGAAGCAAACCCATACATACTACAGCAACTGGATTTCCCCCCATTCCGCCCTGTAAAGTTGTCCCAAACCGGCAGTCATTTGTGGCTCAGCAACTATGCTGTGGCTGCCCGCCCCACCACCACTGCCGTAATTCCCAATGTTTTCCTCAGCGGTTGAAGCCTTCAGTGCTGGATTGCTCAGTAGCTTAGGCCTCTGGCTACAGAACCAGAGGTTGGGAGTTCAATGCCCCCACTGGGCCTCCTTGAGAGGGTCTGGTTTTGACAATCCATAGGTTCCCTTCCAGCTCTGCAGTGTAAAGGTTGCTATAAACTGGTTGTTTTAGCAGCTGCTTTGCAGATTCAAGTATAAGGAAGGCATGGTAACAGTTGGAAACCAATGCAACTCCTCTTGCACAAAAATGTAGAAAAGAAAAATATATGTACAATACTGTATAACACTATACAGCGGTGCCCCAACTTAAGATCAGCTCGACTTAAGAGCAATTCGATTTAAGAGCAGAAAACTGTTGGCATTTTAACTGCTGCCTTACAAATTTTGGATATGATCTGCTCAACTTACAAATATTTTTTTTTGTTGTTTTGATTTTTTACTTATTTTTTCAATTTTTTTTAGATAGGTACCCTAACTTAAGAGTAGTTCGACTTAAGAACATGCATTCGGAACGGATTAAATTTGTACGTTGAGGTACCACTGTACTTATAATGTACTTGAATGAGAAAACGATTTTTAAATGGGGGGGAGGGAGGGAGAGAGAGAGAGAGAGAGAGAGAGAGAATGACCTTCTAAACAACATTTCATCCAATAGTAGTTCCTGAAAAGACCTTGCTAAACGTGGTAAAGTAAATAATAAATAAATATGAAAAGGCAAAGTCTTCTGCCCAGTAATATTGCTGTAGGGAAAGTGTAGGCAGATGTTAAAGGTGAAGTACTGTGTACTTCACCTGTGTACCTCACTGTCTAAACAATTCTATATAGTTTCTGAGGTTTAGAGAAAGAGAATGCACACGGGTATTCTAGTACAGTAACTCTGTTTGTATCAAGGCTTTCACCTTTTGTGACTCCTCTCATGTTTGTTGTCTTGTAGTCATTGATAGGAGTGCAGTTGTTTGCACTACTCTGTACCTGTCAGTTTTAGTACTTAATGTTATTATGTATCTTTTATGTTTTAATTGTTTATTTACTTTCTGTCACTCTGTGAACATTTTTCTTATAGAGTGAGTCATAAATATGTTGAATAAATAAACACCCACCAACCGTGCTTTCCCTGCATGCTGTTGGGTACGGTGCACTGAAGCGTGGGTGGAACCTGAGCTTTAATTCAGAACTGTTCAAACAAGTCTGCTTATGGTGGCTGTATCTGTGGGCTACCATGCAGTAAATCACAACAACACAGTGGCTGCATCTAAGTTCTGGTTTAAAGAATGCTGAAGACAGGCTATAGACAGAAATAAACGTTCCCTTATGTGTCTCTCATTTTCTGGGCTGTTTAAGACAGTTGATTATTTCAGACTATTCTATATTTTGTAAATAACTCCATGTGTGCTCCATCCTAGATATAGCCAGTGGGAGCTTCAGTTTTGTTATTTTCCAGATCCGACACTTCCTCTTCTGAGTGGTTCAGAAAGAAGACAAGTGCAGGAATAACTATAATGACGCTTAAAGCTATAAAGGTAATTTGCTGGATTGCAAGTCCTTTTACAGCCCACTCAGCACGCGTCCTGGCTATGGATGTAGGGAATTGTCACCCAACTTGTACATTTATCAGCCCAAAGACATACAATTTTCAGTTCTTATTTCTTATAATAGTAAGACCCTGGTATCTGCTGGTGATTGGTTCCAGGCCTTCCCATGGATAACGAAAACCATGGATATGAGAGAAGGCCAAAACACCCCAAATTGCTGTTTATGAGAGTAGCTTGCTTTACAACTACTATTTGTAACAGTAGCTTTCTTTATAGCTGCTGTTTGTGACAGTAGCTTGATTTGCGGCTGTTGAATTATTTATTTATTTTCCCCTCTGCCAACCGTGGATAACTGAATCAGTAGATACAGGGTTCTGTAAGCCAAAACCTAATCTGTGGTCCATCATCTCAGACCCACTATATCAGTCTTGGCGAACCTACAGCACAGGTGCCAAAGGTGGCACTCGGAGACCTTTCTGTGGGCACCGGACATCGCCCCTTCACAGCCATCTGTATTCAGGCTAAATGGCTATATTGGCACTTTGCGAAAAATTAGTGGGTTTTGAATTGCAGTTTGGGCACTCGGTATCTAAAAGGTTCACCATCAATGCACTATATGATGGGATTTTCCCTCCTCAGTCCACCCGCCCCTCTTTCTGCGCACCACCACTGCACTTCAAGCACTCTCTGGGTGGTTTACAATTTAATTATGCAGGCTACACATTGCCACCCCCACACCCCACCCCCAGCCAGCAAGCTGGGTACTCATTTTACTGGCTGAGTCAACCATGAGCCAGTTACCTGGAATTGAACCTCTGCTTGTGAGTTCAAAAAGAACCCTCTCTGATCATACACAGCCTTGCTGTGCTAATATTCAGGCTGAGTAGCCAAGATATCAGCATCCGGTGTAAAATTTGGAGGCAAGGGGACTGCAAAGTTACATGTGGGATGAACAGTGGAAGAAAAGAGACGAAAAAAGTGAAAAAGGAGGGAAAGAATCCATTATATGTTTCCAACTTTCCTGAGAATTACCACTTCAGGAGTAGAGATGGGCACGACTTGAAAAAAAAAAATTTCGAGTTGTCGTTAGTCGGGCCAGTTCCGTTTCGGGTCGTTTCCATTTTTCATGAAAATTCGCAAAAATTAGTCGGTTCGTTTTTTCGTTTTTTCGTTTTCATTAGTACTGGTTTTTTTTGGGGGGTAGCGGGCTCCTGGAGGCACCTCTGTGGGGTGGGTGCCTCCTCTGGCCCGCTATAAAGGGAAAGCGGGCTCCTGGAGGCACCCGTAGGTGCCTCCTATCCTCACCCACTAGGAAAGGGAAGCAGGCTCCAAGAGACCCCTCAACATGGGGGTCTCCCCTCCTCACCTGCTGCTGCTGCAAAATGGTATGCAATAGCCATATGGATATGCATACCAGTTGCAGACAGTGAGACTAGTGATGGCAGTGAACCCAGAGCCATAGGTGATGCCTAACTAAGGCTCTCGCACCACCATGTCTCACAAAGAAGGGAATGGTACTTGCGTGTAGTGCAATGCAAGTAGATCTGGCTTAGGGTTAAGGTGGGTTAGTGCAAGGGCTAGGGTTAGGCTAGTGACGGGTAAGGTTACGGTGGGCTAGTGGGTTGCACCTCTGGGTACCTCTCTGACCCACTAAGAAGACAGTCTGTGATGTATGGGTAAGGACTGGAGTCAAGGGTTAGGGTTAGGGTTAGGGGGCTAGGGCCGGTTTTAGGGGGCTTTTTGGCACATCCCAGAAGTCTCCATGGCCAAGTGGCCATGCGATTGGTGGGATGGCTCCAAAAATTTGCATGGTCGTCCACTCCCACATGGCTGGCCACCCGGCCAGCCCATCATTGCGCAGGTGTAAATAAAATAAAATAAAATAAAATCAATGGAGGACAGAAGAGGAGAGGAGAGACATTTTGTTGCAAGAAAAAACCCACTGCTACTGTGAAAAATCTGGCAGTTTATAAATTTTCGCGTGTTTCTGTTGTGCTTGTGTGTTTTTGGACCACAATTTCAAAAACAATATTGCGTTTGCCGCCCCATTTTGGATCCCCCACCCGCACCGCATGGCATGGCGAGTCCGGCTGCCCAGGACAGGGGGGAGGCGGGACCCCCCCTCCAGAAACCACCCCTCCGGTAGGTGCCCTGCGCCCTTAGTCAAGCAGGCATTTTTCCGCCTGCTTTTTTGGCCCGGGGAATGGGTGGGGGGAGAGTTTGAAAGTTTTTTCCTGTGCCGTCCGTGCCGCTTGCTTGCGCTTTAATTGCGGCGGCAGGCGGCGAGACTGGGCTTTTTGCTGGCTGCGAGCCTGTGGCGAGTCCCACAGAGCAGCCCAGGACGGGGGATGGGGGGGAGGCCGGGGACCTCCAGAAACAACCCCTCTGGTAGGTGCCCTGAGGCACGACAGGCATTTTTCCGCCTGCTTTTCGGCCGGGAACCGGGTTTTTTTAACTTTTAAAAACTTTTTTTCTGTGCCGCGTGGCATCGCGCGATGCAAGGAACGAGCACGACAAATCAGACCAAAATTGTTCGTTCGTCGGTTCGAGCTCGAATTCTGGCGAATTCCCGTTACCGTTTCCGTAGAGTAACGGAACCGAGTAACGGAAACGGAAACGGGAATACCGCTAACTCGTGCCCATCTCTATTCAGGAGTATTCCATCTTGTGCCCAACTGCTCCAGAACGAGCATGGCATGTTAACTGGCCTGGATGCCTTCAAAAGGGGATTGGAAAAATTCCTGGAGGAAAAGTCCATCACAGGTTACAAACTATGATGGAGATGTGAAAACTCCAAGCTTAAAACCAGGGTACTTCAAGTGCCAGATGCAGAGGAGTGGTATCAGGAGACAGATATCTAATCTCATGTGCTCCCAGAGGCATTTGGTGGGGCCACTGTGAGATACAGGAAGCTGTACTAGATGGGCCTTTGGATGGCTCTTCTTATGTTCTTATGATAGTATGTAATCATTATGTTGACTCATTTCTTCTGGTACTACTGTGAATAAAAATGAAAGTTGTCCATTTTTTTCATCCTTGCTTAAATGATCTGTGAAATGCAGATTTCAAAGGCAAAACATACTCTTTGGATGTAGACATTCCCGTTTTTCAACCTCTAGCATTTCCAGTTTAAGGGCAGCAAAGCTTGTAAAAATGTACTATGAATCATCATCCAGATCTCTCTTCAGCACCATCTCCAGGGCTGTGGAAACCAAATTGCTCCATGGTTTCCTGCAGAGCTTCTGGGGATGAGACACACTGGACATCGGGTAGAATGCGTCTGACAGAGGTCCACCTGCAAAGAGGACTGTTTGAGAAAATATAGTTCTGCCTATAGGTAAAGGAACGAGGAAAACTTACTCTGCTGCTTCCATCTTTTCCTTTGGTCGAATTCTTTTAAGTGACACATCTTGTGTCCCTTAAAAGAATTCTACCAAAGGAAAAGATGGAAGCAGCAGAGTTGCCATCTACCTCATCAAATAATGAGCTGGTACCCTCTCAGATCCATTGTGTCAAATTTGCCAAATGTCCTAGAAAACAAAATTGCTATCTTATCTCAGTTTGAGGGACCAGTTTCAGTTGGTGCCAACTAAGAGGTTGCAGCAGTTGCATGCAGTGTGCTATATGTTTTGATCTTTGCCCATCTTAGCCTACTAGGAATAACTGGGGTACTTAGGAGGAAGGGCCCACAGAGCAGCCAAAAAGTCTTGATTCCTGTTATAAAATCACCACCTTCAGATCTATGAAAGCATTAAAAAATATGAGGTGGGGGGGGGGGAGACATCACAAGGTTTTGTCCTGCATAGGTTATTCAGCTATCAAAAAACTCGAGGTTGCTTTTCGACTTTAGGGAGGGGGGAAGCAAACCAAAGCACAGCCTGTCAAGGAGGGAGAGCTGATCAACTAATCTCATTTAATCTGAAACTTGAAAGGTCTTTTTTGTTCTCTCTGCCTTCCCTCCCCCAAACCTGCCTTCCAACATCAAAAGGGTGTCTAGAGCGCTCTTCCCCCCCCAGCACATTTACAACAGTTATGTAATGCCAAGAAAATGCCACACAGAGCAAGTTTGTTAAGCAGCAGAAATATGAGACATTTGTTCCCATATGAGACTGAGTTTCAGAGATGCGGCTGAGCGGATATATAACTATAGTGGCGAAGGGTGGGGGAGAAGTAGTCCTTCTCTGGAAACAGACACAGTGCAGAACAAATGGGAGAGAGACGAAAGAGAGTGATAAAGCCCAGTTCTGCTCTCAAAATCCAGCCACATCCACTGTGCAGCTGAAGCTCAAGAACAATAAATGTTTGGCTCACTGTGTTCACCACCATCACCATCACCATCATGTTATCTCTGTTAACAACAAGAAAGGAGCAACTGCCAGCCCACAGACAAAACTGAACGAGTGGGTGAAGCGCTGAAGCTACTGCACCCATTTCCACTACCATCGAACCTGACACTACGTGGAAAACTTTCCATCTTGGTTTATACTGACTGGCCTACAATACTGGCAGGGTTACAATGGATAGGAAAAAGAAGGTTAATCAGAGACCCCTGTATTTGTGTCAAATATTCTACACCTTCTTTATCATAGCTTGACAGAAAGCACTATGTGATTGTTGTGCAGCTGCCAAGTCAGCAACACAAGTGGGATTTTTTGGCTTCACAAAGGGCGTTTATACACGACCCCTAAACTCCAGGGCAAATGGCTCCCAGCTCCGGAGCTTAAAAATGTTTACCCACCAGCTCTGGAGTTTATAGGAAATTAGGTGCGACCACGCCCACTTTAGCGCGTCCCAGCGCACCTTTCAAGTACCTGCTCTTTGGAGGTGACAATTATTTGATCCGGTGTAACGATAGTGAGTGCGGGGCTCTCCTTGCTTCTGTTTGTTGTTTTTTTGGCTCCCGCCCCTTTAAGAGCTACTTTACAGACACAGGAATCTTGCCGGCAAGAGCGAGAGCCAGAACGAGAGCCAGAACGGAGGTGAGGCACAATCTTTTCTTCCTTTTTTTTCTCCCTCCCCTCACGCAGCCAGCAGCCAGGAAGTGCGGAGGGGTGGGGAAGCAGGAAGAGCAACAAGCCCCTAAGATCTCTGGTCCGAATTTAAGTGGCCAGCGGATCTTAGGGGTCATGTAAAAAGGCCCAAAAATTACTGGTTTACTTGTCACAAACTTAGCTGGAAACTCAAGCAGTGGCCATGGTACCTGAGAAGTGGGATTGTGATAGGGTGTTAACACTGGTTTGGGCAAAATGATAACATCTGGCTATGCTGTTGGGAAGATCTGATGGGTAAGTGAACTCTCCTTCATAAGTATTCTACCTTCCTTCCACTTCTGTTTTCCTGTCCTAAACCTACCTCACTACATAGAATGGATGTAAGCATGGTTCTTGGAGGCCATGTCAACAGACTGTAAGCTCTTGTGGTTCTTCCAGGCTGGTAACTCTCTTGGTTATGGGCTATGTCTTTGTTGTCTGAGAGCCCAACTTACTAGCTATGAAGAGCTTCATCACCAAAATAATGGGCCACCTGGGGCTGCCCAGAGCAACTATACATAAAATGATTATGACTTGCATTGTTGGAGTCATCACCAATGAAATTAGAAATCCACAAGATACCTCTTTTTAACAAAATATTTCTGTTTTTGTTCCAGCACTTCTAATCTTAAAGTTCTGAATAATCCTGGGTCATAACCTTTCATCACAAGGAGATGCAGTATACAGTGGTACCTTGTATAAAGGAATTAATTCATTCCAAATGAAATTATGTTAAGCAAATTTTCCTTTATACAAAGTTTCCCATAGGAATACATTGAAAATGGAGTAATCCCATTTTTATGTTGTACGGATTTGGCCCATAGGCGATTCTGTTAAGCAAATTTCCCCTATCTCCAGAATATTTTATGTTGTAATTCACAACTGACATGGGGACAAAAATACTGTTCAATCTTATAGTAGCCATGGAGTGGATTGTGAACCTCTAGTTACTAAGGATGTAAGGGAAAGGAACATTGTGACTTCACAATCCACCAGCTCCCAAGGGAACTCTTCAATTAAAATTATCTCCTGGAATATTGCATGATGGGGATCCAAATTGGTAGATAATTGTTGTAGAGAGTATGTGGAGAAGTTTGATATTTTACTGTTTCAAGAAACTTGGTCCCAGCAAGATTTGGTATTGGATGGTTTTATGTCACATGTTCTTAAGGCAATTCCAAGAGGGAAAGGGGGTCGCTGTAAGGGGGGATTGGGTGTGATGATGTCTAACAAACTACAGGCTTGTGTAGTTACTATTGATCCCATTCCCAACATTGCTAATGCTGTAATATTGAAATTTAATCTCTGTGTTTTATTGTTAATTGACATTTATTTTCCACCTCAGCAATCCCATGAGTGCACTAAACGGGCTTGGGCTGCATTAGAAGATTATATTGTCAACTTGATTATGCTTCATCCTTCAGCTTCGCTCATCCTGATGGGTGATTGAAATGCAAGAATAGGTTGTAATGATGAAATCTTATTTTCACGTTATAACAGGTTACCACCCGAAACCAACACTTGTAATCCTCTGCCCTACAGATTGTTTAAGGATAAGGGTTGTAATTATGCTGGGTTGTTTCATGCAAATGATTAATAACCTTGATTTGGCTCTCTTACATGGAAGTGTAAAGGGAGATAGGCCTGGAGAATTTACTTTCATATCATCCAATGGTGCTTCAACAATAGATTATGCTCTAATCTCCCAGGACCTGGTAGGAGCAATATCAAACTTTAAGGTTGATGACTGTATAGATAGTGATTAGAGATGGGCACGAAACAGAAAAATGGCATTTCGGTTTTTGGTTTGTTGTTGAGAGGTCTGTTTCGGTTCGTTTCCGTTTGTCGGGAATTTTTGGAAAAATTTCATTACCGTTTTTCGTTTTTTTGTTTGTCATTTCTACCCGCTTTTTGTGCGATTTTTAAAGCATTTCTGTGTGCAGGCATCCTCCAACGCCCCAGACCAGAGGGAAAACACTAAAAAAATGTATGCTGGCAGAGACACAGTATAGACTAGGTATGCAGGGAGGCTGCAAAGGCAGCGGCGGGCGTTGCCCAGGGTGCAAGGCAGCCGCAGAGTGACTGCACTGCGGGGCAGGGGAGGGTACTCACCGAGAGGTACACAGCACGCATGCACACAGGCAGGCTGCAGGACTGAAGCTAGAGTCGCAGAGACAGCAATCCCATCCTAACTCCCACCAGAGACTGCAAGGAGGACGGGGGCTGCCAGAGCTTTTTATGCCCTCTGTGGCTGCCAGACCTGCCCGCCCAGTCTGCAACCTGGGCATGCTATTGGTTGAACATGATCCCATCACATGGCTTGCCTCCATTTTGTGGCTGGTGGTGACATCCATTTTAAAGGAAAAAGAAAAATACATCGCAATGGGAGAAGACAAAAACAAACATTTTAAGGACCCCAACCCCCTGGTAGGTATTATCAGACAATATAAATAATTATCACTGTGTTTTTACGGATCTCCAGGGCGTTTTTTCATTGTGCATCGCCATTAACGGAAACGAAACATAATGACCACAATTTTTGTGGTTCTGTTCGTTTCGTTTCATTTTCATCACAATTTTCGTTTGTCGTTTCGTTACGTAATGGAAACGACAAACGGTAACGGAAATGAAAAAATGTTCGTTCCGTGCCCATCTCTAATAGTGATCATTTACTACTGGTGCTGGAGGTTAATCTGGGAGAATCCGTTATCTATGCTGGAGAAGATCTCCAAATTCTCCCAGGAACTGAAATCAGAGCCTCTCGCATTAAATGGTCAGGCAGGCAGGGAGACATTATGAGTAAATTACTAAATACCAAGCCTTACATCCAGGTAAGTCATCTAATTAGCACAGCTGATTCAGTTATAACTGTGCTAGAGACCTACCGAGAACTATTAAACTCTTTACAGTATCATTTAAAGCATGAGACCAATTATAATAGGACAAAGACTCAAAACAGCACTTATTCAAAACCATGGTTCGATAGGGAATGAAGAGAGAAGAAGCATGAGTTATTGAATAAATACAGATTTTACAAACAACAGGCCCTGGAAAGAATTCCACCTGAATGCTTCACAATGAAAAGGGAATACAAATCCCTGATTAAGAGGAAGAAGGTTGAAGCCCAGAAGGAATTCTGGCAACAATTAATAGCTGCAACTAGATCTAAGGATTCCTCATGCTTCTAGAAAATCGTAACAAGGGGGTTGACCACCTACCCAGTTGTTAATTAGATATGTATCCCCGCAAAGGTCTGGGAAGCACATTTTAGGGGAATCTATTCACAGCATTCTGACTCTGCAACCAGAGTTCAAGAATTGCCTTTAGGCTTGACACAGTGGCCCCCTGTTTCCATGCAGGAAATCATCTCGCTGATTCATCAGCTGAAACCAGGCAAAGCCCCAGGCGCTGATTATATAACAGCTTATTTATTGCAGATTAATTTGGAGTGGTGGACCCCAGTTTTGGCCTCATTATTTACTTGGATTGACCGCACAGCGGTTATACCAGAGGACTGGGGGCTTGCTATTATAATGCCAATTTTCAAGAAAGGCTGTAAACTGGATCCAAGAAACTACTGTCCAATAAGTCTACTAAGCATTATTAGCAAGCTATATGCAAGGCACCTGTTGGGGAAGCTTCAGGATTGGTTAAATGATGAAAATATTCTTGCTGAAGAAAAAGCTGGGTTCAGATTTGGTAGGGTCACTATAGATCAGGCACTAGTTCTACACCATCTAGCAAAAAAATATTCTATTCCTAAAGGAGGTTCCTTGTAT
Source organism: Phrynocephalus guinanensis (assembly GCA_037367245.1). NCBI lineage: Eukaryota > Metazoa > Chordata > Lepidosauria > Squamata > Agamidae > Phrynocephalus > Phrynocephalus guinanensis. The sequence goes on from CM074733.1 coordinate 121,910,526, forward strand.
GTGGCATTCATAGATTTTAAATCTGCTTTCGATCTGATACCCAGAGAAAAATTGTGGGCCAAATTCGAGACCACAAATATTGATAAAAGACGTCTTCTACTAATGAAGCGACTGCACGAAAATACTAGTCTTAGGGTAATTTGCAATAAGGCAGGGGCATTATCCAAGATGAAATACTGTATACTGACACATAGCATTCATTTTCCTTAAGCAGTGTCTCCATCAAAATTAACCATGTGAATTCCCTACTTGAGTAAAAGGACTCATGTCATGTTCTGAAAGAGAGACTGGCTGAAATTCTGTTAAGCAGATACACAAAATAGCATAACTTTTAAAAATAAATTGTTCTAAGCTAAAAAAAAAAGCTCCACTGATATCATCTGTTGCATACTGAATGGTATACTTGGCATGCAAAATATGATGCTTCTAGAGGTTTCTTAACTTGAAGCTATTTGTATCTAAAAGGGACATCATGTGCGTAACTGTACAATAGGATTTCAGCCAGTGTGTGCCATTACCTTTGCAGTATTTGGATCATGGAATTTGTGGAAAACCAATCCAAGATGTAATCAAGGCAGAGATATTAAATTCCCTATGTTTATAGAGATACATTGGATATTTATAGCATCTACCCCTTCCCTTCTTATAGCTGGATTTACTATGCAGAAGAGCATGCAACTACAAGTCTGTATTTGCCTATTTGAGAATTCAATAAAAACTAATCAGAGATCTGATTCAGAGTTTTCTCATTGCTTTAGGGTGATAACAAAATGGGACAAAATATCTCCATATTTAACTTTTGATAATCTCTGGAAATTATCCCTAGTCCCAATTAGAGCAAACCTATTGACTCAGTGGGACATACAAAAGTGTTAACTTGCCATTCAGTGGTTGAACTTGCTACTCTAACAGGGATTAGCAATGAGATAGTGGCCACTGTTTCCTTGAGTTTGATGGCAGAAACCAGCAAATTACCCAGTTTTCAACATTTTAACAGTTCTTTGAGTTCATTCTGTGCTAAGGGACACTCTGCATAAATGTGTGTAGTGGCTGTGAGTTTCTCTTTTATGGTGCAAGACTGCAGAGGAATTTTCAGATCTAGGCTGGAAAAGCTCAAAGAAATTTTGACCAAACTCCAAAGATGACTATGTCACCATCAGAGAGGGATTGCCTGTAATGAAAGAGCTTCTGCTGTAATCCTGGAGTTCACCCAACCTCCTATTAGCCTGCTTGCAATTGGCCTTGTTAAGAGCTAGTCCGCCCCAGGATTGCACCCAAAGCTCTTTCATTACTGTGGTGATATCTACCTGCCAGTAATATCAACAAGGAGGCAGAGACTGGCGGTAATTAAAAGAAATCCTGGTTTGACCCTAGGTCTAACCCAATTCATACAGAATAAGGGGGATGGTGGGAAAGCCAGTCCAGTCAGTTAAGTCTCAGGAGTGGCAATCTCTTTTGTTAGGGACACCATCACTTTTATTCGGATGTAATTTTTACCAAAGTAACTAGTGTGGAGTAACTGATAGAGTGATGAATTAGGACTCTGAAGACCTGGGTTGAACTCCCTGCTCAGCCACAGAAACTCCCTAGGGTGTGCAGAACCATTCAAATTTGACCAACAGCTTTAACTATTTATTAAATTATGCTAGGCTGGCTTAAAGCCTTTTAAAACATATAATACTACAGTATAACTAAGAATTAACTGATGATTGCAACTAAAATTACAATATCTAAAGTTCTGTTAACTATGCCGAATCCGTTAAATAAACATTCACAAACTATTTCCTGCCTGTGAAATAAACAAGATCTATAACTGAATAGCACCTATATGACATTGTCTTAATACGAACAAAGATTAGATCATTCTGTTAGCTATTTTGATTCCGCCTAATAACCAGCAAACATTATGGCTTGTCAGATGAACTACAATTATGAATCCAAAGGTGCTTAAAAAGAGTGAGTGGCACTTTTAGATTTAGGGAGGAGGCACTAAAACTAACATTCAATTAAGGTTCTCATTTTAAATCTATGTCACTTGAATCAATTCATTACACCATTTCATGTTTCACATCAGAGGTATTGAGCGTATTTTGCCAGCTAAGCTAATTTCCTGTTAGGTCAGCAAATCTGCCTCAGAAGTCAAGGGGAAATGGTAAAAAGATACAGAATCAGATATCATCTCTAAAAAGCTCAGCTCTTCAGAATCTGATCTTCTCTGTGAGCTGAATCAGTTGGCTTACTGATGTAACCAATACCTACGAGCAGACTTGAATATTAGAACAGAAATAATAGTAGCAGACTCAAGATGCTCTGTACTGGCACGACACACAGTTCTCAGTTGGTTCCCTACTAAGGATATCTCCATTTTAAACTGCTACATTAGGGAGGAAAATGTCAAACAGGCAACTGTACACTTAGCATCATAAACTGTTATTAAATGGCTGGACTGCACTTGGACTTTGGGGGGATTCAGTGAGGGTAACTGAGGTCCCCTACATTGACAAAAGCCTCGTGGTGCAGTGGTTAAATGCCTGTTGTTGTTGTTGTTGTTGGTGGTGGTGGTGGTGGTGGTGGTGGTGGTGGTGGTGGTGGTGTGTCTTTACAGTCATGACTGACTCTTTGTGACCCACTGTCCTTGGAGTTTTCTTGGCAAGAATACTGGAGTGCCTTGCCAGTTGCTACTCCAAGCACCTACTGCAGCTAAAACTGTGTTCACAACCTGTGGTTCAATCCCAGGTAGCAGGCTCATGGTTGACTTAGCCTTCTATCCTTCCAAGGTCAGTAAAATGAGTACCCAGCTTGCTGGGGGTGGGGGCAATGTGTAGCCTGCATAATTAAATTGTAAACTACCAAGAGAGTGCTTGAAGTGCTATGGAGTGGTATATAAGCAGAACACTTTTTGCTTTGCTTTAGGGGAGGACACCTAAAGAGAAAGGGATTCAGTACACATGTGTTATATCTTTGAATAAAGCTCTTCTGTGCCTGACCCCTGAAACCAAGCTCATGGGGTCATTCCCAGAGGCCCCAGCCACCAGCAGCTCTTCAGGGCAAGACACTGACATGGCGCACAACGACCTAAAACACAGAAAGCTAGACTATTTCAGACAAGTGATGAGAAACATTACGTACAGATTGTAATATTCAAAGCAAAATAAAGAATGCAGGAGGAACTTATTAGCAAAAAAATCTGGGAGATTGATGTGGATGCAACATAACAATGCAGTTTGGAGCTGCCACATCTGAAGAGAAGATAACAATAATGGTGTCCAATCTCTAGCAGAGGGAGCAAGAATAGTTATTAAGGCCACCTGGTATTATAGGGGGGTATTCTTAATAAGTGGTTCCACCACTGGCTCTTTCAAGGCAGCTCTCCCAAGAATCACTCATAAAGAATCACTCATTAATCACCTCTTCAACCCAACCAATTTCATCCACACCCAGCTAGGTTTCAAAAACCAAGAAAACCAAGAAAGGCAAAGGATTTCATTAGCTGCATTCCTCCCAGTGTTTTCTTCCCCAACCAAATCAAATGAAGCAAATCACACACAACCAAACTTGATGATACACTGGATACTTCCCTAGGAACTTTATTAACGAGAGCACTAGGTTCAGAGGAAATATGAGTATCTCTATCATAGCAAACTGGTCTTAAACAGAGCATATCCAGGTACTGTATTCACTGTCTTGCCACCAAGCTACTGGCATTTGGCTCTTGCCATGATTTACTTCATTGATTTTATTTCCTTCATTTTAATTTTAACTCCTTCTAATTTTAGCTCGCCCATTTTGCAGCTTCTCTCTCCCCCCCCCCGTGTGTGTGTGTGTGTGTGTGTGTGTGTGTGTGTGTGTGTGTGTGTGTGTGTGTGTGTGTGTGTGTGTGTAAAACCTCTTGTGCTCTCCCATCTGAAAGTAAGAAGTTGCAGGGAGATAGAAGTATTATCAGAGGGGCTAACATACATATGTGTAACTGACTTTGACATAATCCCTCAATGATATTCTGATTAGCAAACCAACTGAGAAAACGGGATAGAACTGTGAATACATAGTTGACTACAGAATTCTACAAAGACAGTGCGTATCAATGGCACCATTCCAAAGTGGGAGGAGGTAACAAGTGGGGTACCACAAGAGCCAGCCCAGGGCCCTGTGCTCTTCAACATTTTTATTAATGAAAAGTTATAGGAAATGCTTCTCAGATTTTCAGATGACACAAAATTGAGTGAAATTGTTAATACCTTGGGGAAAAGAAACAAAATCTTTAAAAGTTCTTGATATCCTTGGGGGTTGGGAAGAAAACAACAGGGATATGTGTCAAGTTCTATACCTCAAGAAGAAAAATCAAGCACTCTATTTCAAGATGGGGGATACTTGGCTCAGTAATAGTATGATTTCAAGATGAATCAGAATTGTTGTGGATCACAAGCTGAATATGAGCCAATGATGTGATGTGGCTGCTATTTTTGGGCTGTATTAACTGAAGTATAATCTTCAGATCCCATTAAGTACTAGTTCCCCTCTATTCTGCACTGGTTAAGCCTTATTTTTGAGTACTGTGACCAAACTTTTAAAAGGAGGCTGACAAAAGTGGAACAAGTGAAAACCAAACCCTTAGAGGAGAGAAAGAACTGGGCATATTTAGAGGAGAAAAGAAGACTGAGGAGAGCAAGGATACCAGTTTTCAAATACAGTGGTACCTCTACTTAAAAGCAATTCAAATTAGGAGTGGAAAACCATTAGCGTTTTAACTGCCACCTTACAAATGTTAGATGTGGTATGTTCTACTTACATTTTTTTTAATTTTTTAATTTATTTTTTCATTTTTTTTAGATACAGTACATCTGCTTAAGAGTTGTTCAACTTAAGAGCATGCATTTGGAATGGATTAAATTCGTAAGTAGAGGATCCCAGAGTGCAGGACAGATAATAATGGCTCAGGCTACAGGAAGCCTGATTCAGGCTGAATATCAGGAACAACAGGAAAAAGTGTAAGAGCAGTATAATAATGGGACTGGTTACCTTGGGAAGTGGTGACCAATCCAACATTGGAGGCATGTGATGGAAATTTGACAACTACCCATAGTTTGATTTGAACTCCTGCATTAAACTCTATGGCTTTACATGCTATTTTCAATTCTGTTATTCTGTGATTGTCAATTCCTCATGATTCCTTATAGATGAAAATCTCCAAATTTGGTATCCTCAGTATGTGATGGACTCCAGCCTCTATCAGACTCAGCATACCTGCAGGGACTGGAATGATAGTCCAACATTTCTGGGTGGGAACAGTTTGGAGAAGGTTCCATGTGGATTGCATGACAAACTCTGCTCCGAGAAAAAGCTGAGAAAGGAGTTCTGCAATGTAAACAGCATCACTGGGCAGGCTGGCATCTGGTTGGGCACCTCAGTTGTCCATGCACAAATTCTGGGCCAGATGCTTTCATCTCAGACTTACCCATGAATGCACTCTGTGGGGCAAGTGAAAGCTGCACATTGGCTTTGGAGTCAGATAGACATTTTTTGGCCTGTGTGTTGAACAAAAAGTAGCTGGGTTCCCCCAACACACACACACACACACACACACACACACACACACACACACACACACTGCATGGACTGCCCATGTTAAACAGATGGTCAAGGCTTGATAGGTGATGGGGAAGTTAGAATGTATAGTGGTGAGCTCTAGGTGGTACACAGGTGAGACAAGAGTCTAAAAAGCTTTGCCCCTCAGATCATGGAATTTGGGAGCTAGGTGTACAAGGAGACATCCTTTGTAACTGCTTCAGGTCTCAACCTTCTTAAGGTCCTAGAACTTGCTGGGGGGAGGGCGGGGGAATGAACCCAGGTAGATCTCTCATCTGTGGGTTGGCCAGTGTCAAGCTGTAGAGACACAACAAGGCACAAGGACCAGACGCTATGTCTTCTAAAGTAGACACGGGAAAGCATTGGAAGAAACCTTGATTCTAAGTGTTCTGCTATAAACATGTTAGCTATAGTTTCAAGTTGGCTTGCTTCAAATATCTCATTGAAGTAACTAAGAACTAAAACAAAATGAACTGCAAATGAGCACAGGTATCAATTGGAGGATAGTAGGATGGGTGTTAGTGCACGCACTAGTCCCAAGTTCTGCACATAAACACATTTAGTAATCCAGAACAGGTCGTCGCCCCCCCACACACATGTGTGCTAGTCGAGTCCGACTCTAGGGGCGGTGCTCATCTCTGTATTCAGCCCAAAGAGCCAGTGTTGTGCAAGTCCATGGCTATGTGGCTGGCATGGCTGCAAGGAAACACTTTTTTACCTTTCCACTTTTTATGGCAGTACCTATTTATCTACTTGCAGGTGGGCAGGAGCTGGGGTTGACAGTGGGAGCTCACTCCGCTGCGTGGCACCCGGGATTCAAACTGCTGCGCTGCCGACTTTGTAGCCGACAGTTTTCAGTGTTCTTAGCCCTCTAAGCCACCACGAATCCAGAACAACTGGCCTATAAAGTACAGCAATATTATTTGATCCCATGTCAAAGGCAGAGAAATGAGGACCAGAGATAATGTTATACTAGCTGTGTAAGCTACAGCTTCCAAAAGTAATCTGTAGTCCAATGAATAAAATAGGTGATGCCTCCACTGAATAATATCCTGCTTTAACCCAGTCATGATAAACGGCTTGCTTTAAAGTTACTGAAGCTAATGTACAAAGCCTGTTCTAGAACCTATTAAAACTATTAGCAATTGATAAATAGCTTTTAAAAATAAAATCAGTTTGAAAATGCGCCCATTCCAATATGTCTGTGAAGATTCTCAGTCATCCAGGTGAGTTTATCTGGAAGTTGAGTCATGGCAACTGGACTTCTTTTTCTTGAGAGACTGAAAGGTTTCACTGCTCATCCAAACAGAATGACGAAGCTGTTTGGATGAAGCTGTGTGGTTCACCAAGAAGGGAACTGTACTTGCGTGTGTGCAATGCGAGTACAGATTTGGCTTAGGGTTAGGGGGGTTAGTACAAGGGCTAGGCTTAGGGTTGTTACGGGTAAGGTTAGGGTGAGTTCGTGGGGTGCACCTCTGGGTGCCTCTCTGACCCACTAAGAAGGACAGTGTACTGGCGTATGGGTTAGGGTTAGGGTTAGGGTTAGGGTTAGGGCTATGGTTAGTGGGCTTTTTATGCCCGACAGGCACATCCCAGAAGTCTCAGTCAAAACCTGGTCAAGTGGCCATGCAATTGGTGGAATGGCTCCAAAAATTTGCATGGTCCACTGCCATGGCCAGCCCATCATTGCGCAGGTGTAAAAAAATAAAATAAAAATAAAATAAAATAAAATCAATGGAGACGTTTTGTTGCAAGAAAAACCCACTGCTGCTACTGTAAAAATTCAGGCAGTTTTAAAATAGCTATTTTCACATGTTTCTGTGGTGCTTTGGTATGTTTTTGGACCACCACGATTTCAAAATAAATAAATTGCGGTCGCCCCATTTTGGATCCCCCGCCCGCACCGCATGCCATGGCGAGTTGGCGAGACGACGAGGAATGGATGCGCATTGCACAGCCCAGGAGAGGAGAGGGGGACGACCACCCCCCAGAAACCACCCCTCTGGTAGGTGCCCTCACTCAGGCAGGCATATTTTCGCCTGCTTTTTTGGCCGGGGCCGGGAATCGGTTTTTTTTTATTTTTAAAACTTTTTTCTGTGCCGCGCCGCTTGGCGAGTTGGCGACGAGACGACAAGGATGCGCAGCCCAGGAGAGGAGGGGGGGAGCCCCCCCCAGAAACCACCCCTCTGGTAGGTGCCCTCACTCAGGCGGGCATATTTTCGCCTGCTTTTTTGGCCAGGCCCGGGAATTGTTTTTTTTAAAAACTTCTTTTCTGTGCCGCGCCGCTTGGCGAGTTGGTGACGAGTCGACGAGGATGCGCAGCCCAGGAGAGGAGGGGGGAGGCCGGGGACCCCCCCCCACACACACAGAAACCACCCCTCTGGTAGGTGCCCTCAGGCAGGCATATTTTCGCCTGCTTTTTTGGCCGGGAATCGGGGTTTTTTATTTTTAAAACTTTTTTCCTGTGCTGCTAGGCATCGCGCGATCGCTGCGATGCCGCCAGGAACGACCATGACAAATCAGACCCAATTTTTCTTTAGTCGGTTCGAGTTCGAGTTCTGGCGGAGTAATTGTCGTTCTTCGTTTCGTTATGTAACGGAAACGAGGAACGGAAACGGAAACGAAGATTTCGCCGAGTCGTGCCCATGTCTAGCCATGATTCAACGCCCAGAGACCCATTCCAATTTTTTACCCATTTTCTCCTGCTATCAGTGGAATGGAATATTAACCCAATAACCCAATATTGCCCAAACCTATGGAGGGATCGTAGAGGAGAGCTGCAAGAAGCTTCTCTGCATGCTTGGATTCTCAGAGGCCATTGTATAGAGTTTTTAAATTAAAAAAAAACAAATTTACTAATTGATTCATCAGTTTGTCAGAAAAAAATGCAAATTCTTTTTGTGTGTGATTTGTTGACCTTAATACCAGCCACATGCATTATATGTACTTCCGTCCATGAGCTTTAGATGTGTTTCTAGGGGGAGAGAGTACCCAGAATTGGTTTAACCATTCCCTTCATCTGGGGCTGCCTTGGGACTGTGTTGGATGCCCAGGGCTACTCAGGCTGGCGTTTTTCCCAGGACCCACAGTAGTAAACTGAACTCCCAAGCTTTGGCTACATAGTCGGATACTGAAATCACTAAGCTATCCTGCCAGATTGTGATAGAAAAGAAAATCCTAAATAAGATGCTACGTTTCTAGTTCTTTTATTCTGGTCTTCCTTCCTTGCAGAATGCCAGCCTTTGTTTTTACTTTAACAGATCGGGTCTTCTCTCAGACTTTCTATCCCCCAGGGCCACCTCGGATGAGCTGAAAATGAAGTGGAATGAAATGGTAGGCACTTGTTGCAAAATGGCAGGAGATGAGGACACAGTTTGGCATTATCTGCAATTGATGAGTGATACCAGTTTATGTAGGCATCTGAACCTTTCATAGAAATTACTGGATTATTTGCTGCAGCGGAAACCTCCATGGCAGGGCGCTCCAAATTTCATTGTTTCCCAAAACAGCAGCTTCAGTCATATCAAGACCCAAACCTCTGCATCCCAGGCAGAAACTGCTGATCTACAGCATCTAAGAACAGAACTATGTTTAATTCATATTTCCCCTCCTCGCTCCACTGTATCCTGCTGTATTCTTATGTTTCTTCTGTTGTCTTTCCACAGTTAAATTGCATGCTACCCCAAATTCGGTTTTCTTTCATCTGCTCTCCCTGCTGCTTTTACATGTTGCCTTCAAGAACAACTTCTCCCACTTACGCCATTGCTTTCCATTTCGCATTAGGTATTATTAATAATTTTATGGTTAATTAGTAATCAGATAATTTAAAAATTATTAATGTTTTCCCTTTCTAGTGTCCTTCAAATTTCCATCTTTCTCTTTTCCAGTGAAAGAGCCAGACCCCTTCCTTCTTTCAACCCAAACCTACCCACCAATGCCTCCTATGAACCTGGAGTCCATTTTCCATTCAGTGCCCTCGGTGTCAAACACACCAGCGGACACCTATACAAAGACTCCTGGTGGCAATGTCAGCCAGGAGATATAGTGATTGCTGCAACCAGAAGGTACACCAGCAAAGCCAAACAAACATCTCTCCTTTCCCATTGTTGTTGTATTTTACTTGATTCATTTAATTGGTTTTAAAAATGTATCACATTTCAAGACATGCCACCCTTAAAGTGTTTACAAAACCATCTGCTCACCCCCCCGTCTTTTCCTTCTTTCCCTTTTGTCATATTTGGCCCACCATTAGGTTCACTTCTTCTTGTCCATTCTATCCTGATGCTTCTTTCTGTTCTTCCCTTCAGCTCTGCATTGTTGTAGTAGCCATGCTTTCTAGCCAGCTCCTGCCTTGTACTGTGCTTACGGAGAGGTAATGTTGTTGGTGGCATCAATCATACTAAAAAGCTGAGGCATGCTTATGGCACAAGGAGAGCTAAGAAAGAGGTTCAGAGAAGTCTGTAGGCTAAGCCCCATTGCTGGGTTCCAACTCACAATCTACTACACTTTGCAGGCTACTGTAGTGGATTTCCAAAACAACTGCACCCCCACCCACCCAGTCATATCTTAAATACTAAATATGCTCTAGATTGAACAATGGTTCTCAACCTGTGGGTCCCCAGATGTTCCTGGACTGCAACTTCCAGAAGCCTCCACCACTCGCTGTGCTGGAAGGGATTTCTGGGAGTTGCAGTTCAGGAACATCTGGGGACCCACAGGTTGAGAACCACTGCTCTAGTACCTTCAGAAGCACAGGCCATGCTAATATGGATGGAAGATACAGAGTTTCCCTTTGTTTTCCATGATGACCTAGCTTATGCAAATATATTATTTTTTAAATAAAATTTAAATGGCAGGAAGCTTCTGCTACCTATATACTTCAACTTCCAGTAGATTATTTTAGACTGCTGGTAATAACTACAGCCTTGAAATTGTAACAGAATTCAAATAACCATAAGATCAACGAGGAAAGAATTCCGATCTTCTTGTATGGCTTTGTTTTCAGCACCAGTTCTTGTTATTTCTCATTACATCATATGTAATGATGAGGAGTAGCATTACAAAAAGATCTGGTCAAGTTGTGTAATATATTCCCTTAAAAAGAATAAGCTGAAGGGCCCTTGGCATGTCTGAGCTCTGTTCCATTAAAACTAATTGCTATGCAATGGCAATTTCAGTTCATGCACGGGAAGAAAAGCAATTCCATGTAAATTATACAGCCCTCCAGCCAATGTAGAATGAGAAGGTGATTTCCCTTCATCTTTCCATCTTCCACATTGGGCGGGGGGGGGGGGATAGTATGCAAACCTCAACTTCCTTTGAGCAGAGGCTTGGACCGAATGGCAGGTTAGTTGCACATGCCTGCAAGTGTTGTGGCTTTGTGGCTTCTTCCATTTTCACTAGTGTGCAGAGCAAGTGACATTCTGTGCCAGATGTTTGATTTTGACACATTAGCTCAATATGCACCAGTGGAAGAGAATTGATGGGAAATGACTTCTTTGTGTCCCTTTGCCCAATCAATGCCTTGAGGCTGCTATAAAACGTCCCTGGCATACAGCATATATATCTGATTATTATTTTTTGAAGCATAGTGTCCACACCATTCAAACTGGGCTTTTGACCTTCTCTAGTATTATTTTATTTATTTATTTATTTATTTATTTATTTATTTATTTATTTATTTTTGGAGGTGTGGAGCGTTATGAAGCTTGGAGGAAATCACTTTCTGCCCTTTTCTACATCTATTTCTAGGGATTCAAGTCTTTCTTTTTTCTTTACTGACATAGAACTACAAACGTGATTCCAAGCATATACATAGTATGTATGTATGGATGGAACAAACACTTGTTGTGACATCACACTACCTTGAATGCAGCCAATATTCTGATTTTAGAAGCTAAGCAGAGTTGAGCATGGTAGGGGCTCAGGTGGGAGACCATCAGGAAACATTTAGGGTAGGAAAGAGCTCTGTCTCATAACCTGGAAAGCTGTTGTCTGACAGAGGTTCAGAGCTATCATTTATTGCAGTTTATATGCACTAAGAATGCCAGTGTATTCTTCGTCTTCCATCCATATGACACAAGGTTTAAACTGGTACCCACTGTGACACAATGCAGAAGGAAAAAATTTTTCTGTTTTTTGAAAACCATCTCCAGGAAGTCTTTTTATTCCATTTCACTTTATATCAGCAGAAAAATGTAGATGACAAAAACTTCTCCAGTCAGAAATTTCTAATTTTGCACTATTCTGTATAACAACCCAGCAGAAGATCGTTTCTAAGGTTTCCTTCAGATTTTGAAAACAGATTTGTGAAGGCACCTTTCAAATTAACACTGATATACTTAAGCAAAAAGGGCAGGAAGTTCCAGGAGAGAAGAATAAAGATTTGAAAGGGATTCTTCAAGCTTTTGTAAAGATATTTTTAGAATCAATTTCTTAAAGAGATGCAGCATTATTAAGACACTAGGGAGGTTGGAGACTGTGGACAGAAATACTGTACTGGCACCAACCAACAAAGGCCAGAAGGGAAGCAATGCCCCATCTCCACAAACACAAGAGGTGACAAGGTGGACTACTGAGACCAATGGTTCAAAATCTACTTGACATAACACAGGCAATGCAAAGCTGATGCCATCAGCAGCTATGATTTTTCAGATACTAAACATTTCCAAGTTCTATTCAATGGATCTAATATTGTGTCTGGATCTAATATTGTGTCTGGATCTAATATTGTGTCTGGATCTAATATTGTGTGATACTCAGAACCTGGTCAGAGGTGTGAATGTCACTGAGCCTCTGGGGAACAGTGACCATGCTGCTATTACCTTTGCCATGCATGTCGGAGGAAGAGTGTCAACCAAATCAGACATAAAAACCCTTGATTTTCGAAGGGCAAACTTCCCTCAGATGAGGAAACTAGTTAGAGAGAAACTGAAGGGGAAGGTTAGAAGAATCCAATCTCTTCAGAGTGCATGGAGTCTGTTTAAAACAACAATAATAGAGGCCCAGCACAAGTGCATACCACAAAGAAAGAAGAGATCATTTAAGTCCAAGAGGACACCGGCATGGTTAACGAGTGGAGTTAGAGAGGCTCTAAAGCGCAAGAAGTCCTTCTGTAAATGGAAATCCTCCCCAAATGAGGAAAATAAAAAGGATCACAAACTCTGGCAAAAGAAATGTAAGAAGATGATAAGGGAGGCAAAGAAAGACTTTGAGGAACGAATGGCTAGCAATATAAAGGGTAATAATAAAAGCTTCTTTAAATATGTTAGAAGTAGAAAACCTGCCAGAGAACCAGTTGGCCCTCTGGATGGTGAGGGAGGAAAAGGGGAGGTTAAGGAAGACTTGGACATTGCAGAGAAATTGAATGAGTTCTTTGCATCTGTCTTCACGACAGAGGACCTTGAGCGGATTCCGCTGCCTGAGCCGCCCCTCTTGACTAAAGAATTAAATCAAATACAGGTTAAAAGAGAGGAGGTTTTAGGACTAATTGATAAATTGAGGATTAACAAGTCACCTGGCCCAGATGGCATCCACCCAAGGGTTATTAGGGAACTGAGAAATGAAATTGCAGATCTCTTAACGGTTATATGCAACTTGTCTCTTAAAACGGCCACAGTGCCGGAGGACTGGAGGATAGCAGATGTCACACCAATTTTTAAAAAAGGAAGGAGGGGGGACCCAGGAAACTACAGGCCGGTTAGCCTTACATCTGTCCCAGGGAAGATGGTGGAAAGCCTCATCCAAGAGAAAATCTTAAAACACATAAAAGAACAAACCTTGCTGAGAGAAAATCAGCATGTCTTCTGTAAGGGTAAATCTTGTCTGACAAACCTCTTAGAATTTTTTGAAAAGGTCAACAGGCACGTGGATTTGGGTGAACCGGTTGATATAGTCTATCTGGATTTTCAAAAGGCTTTTGACACAGTCCCTCACCAAAGGCTGCTGAGAAAATTGCACAGTCAGGGGATAAAAGGGCAGGTCCTCTTATGGATTGAGAACCGGTTGAGATCCCGGAAACAAAGAGTAGGTGTCAATGGGAAATTTTCACAATGGAGAGAGTGAAAAGCGGTGTGCCCCAGGGCTCTGTCCTGGGACCGGTGCTTTTCAATCTGTTCATAAATGACCTGGAGACAGGGATAAACAGTGAGGTGGCCAAGTTTGCCGATGACACAGGGCTTTTCCGTGTGGTAAAAACCAGAGAAGATTGTGAAGAGCTCCAGAGGGATCTCTCCAGACTGGCGGAATGGGCTGAGAAATGGCAAATGCGTTTTAATGTAACCAAATGTAAAGTAATGCATATTGGGGCAAAAAATCCAAACTTCATCTGTCAACTCATGGGCTCTGAGTTATCCGTGACGGATCGGGAAGATCTTGGTGTGTTGGTGGACAGCTCCATGAAGGTGTCTCCCCAATGTGTGGCAGCGGTGAAGAGGGCCAATTCCATGCTAGGGATTATCAAAAAGGGGATTGAAAATAAAACAGCCAACATTATAATGCCATTATACAAAACAATAGTAAGGCCCCACCTGGAGTATTGTGTACAATTCTGGTCACCGCATCTCAGGAAAGACATGGTGGAACTGGAAGGGGTGCAGAGGAGAGCGACTAAAATGATTACTGGGCTGGGGCACCTCCCTTATGAAGAAAGGCTAAAACATTTGGGCCTCTTTAGTCTGGAAAAAAGGCGATTGAGGGGGGATATGATTGAGACATACAAAATAATGCAGGGTATGAGTAAAGTGGATAGAGGGAAGCTCTTCTCCCTCTCCCAAAATACCAGAACTAGGGGACATACACTCAAATTGAGGGCTGGGAGAGTAAGAACTGACAAAAGAAAATATTTTTTCACCCAGCGCGTTGTAAGTCTATGGAACTCCCTGCCACACAATGTGGTGATGGCATCTGACCTGGATGCCTTCAAAAGGGGATTGGACAGATTCCTGGAGGAAAAGTCCATCACAGGTTACAAACCATGATGGAGATGTGTAACCTCCAGGGTTTAAACCAGGGTACTTCAAGGGCCAGATGCAGGAGAGTGGTATCAGGAGACAGATATCTAGTTTCATGCACTCCCAAACACATCTGGTGGAGCCGCTGTGAGATACAGGAAGCTGGACTAGATGGGCCTTTGGCCTGATCCAGCATGGCTCTTCTTCTTATGTTCTTATGTTCTTATGTTAATGAGCTCCTATATTCCTTTTCATCCTTGGGGAGCTGTCAGAGGTACGGGGTAGACATAGGATTTCTGCCAAGGTCTGATTCAGCACAAAACAACTTTACACGCTCCTCTGCCATTAGGAACTACATTATGTTTTTTAACAGTTTAACAGTTTCCTCCAGCTACCTAGATGCCCTCAGCACATCCAATCTCACCTGATTTCAGAAGCTAAGCAGCGTCAGCCCTGGTTAGTACTTGGATGGGAGACCACTAGGGAACATCAGGTGCTGGAGGCACATGGAGAAGGAACTGGCAAACCACTCCAGTATTCCTGCCAAGTAAACTCCATGGGCATGGGGTCACGAAGAGTCGGTCACAACTGTAATGACGTAGCGCGCGCGCGCGCGCACACACACACACACACACACACACACACACACACACACACACACCGGAAGGAGGATGTGGGTAAATGAGATTTGCATATGAAAATCATTAGTCCCTTCCACGTGGCTATGAGAATCAGGGGAGCAATAGGCTCTTATTAGTGGCAAGAAGAAACAATGGCAAATAGATATTTTCCCCAAAATCTTAAACATCTTTCTTTCAATAACAGTATATTGAGATTCTGGAAGCTTTAAGGATTAGATTTGGTAAGAGTTAAACATAAACGAAGGAAATAAAATCAAAGAAGTAAATCATGGCAAGAGCCAAATGCACATGCTTTGGCTGGCAAGTCATCTGTTTTGCCCTCCTTTTCCAAAGGAAATAAATGTTCATTTTAGACACCTAAATCGGTCTCAAAAGAGCTGGGAAGAAGAGCGGCTGGGGAAGGATGCCTAATTCATAAGTGCACATGGGGTCGCTTTAAAGCAAAAGTTTTTGTTTGAAGCTGTATCTTCAATATGCAGACCTAATACCACCCCTCTCCCAAAACATGGGCAAGTTGATGCACCCTCTTTGTGCCAAGCAAAGACCTCAACACTTCAATAGGTAGCAGGATTAAGAGACAGAACTACAACACCCCTAAATAATGTCCACAATAAAAACACTGTTGGAAAGAAACTAAAAAGACACACAGGGCCTTTTTACACGACCCCTAATATCCGCTGGCCACTTAAATTCGGACCAGAGATCTTAGGGGTTCCTGCTCTTCCTCTGTCCCCACCCCCCTCCGCACTTCCTGGTTGCTGGCTGCCTGAGGGAGGGAGAAAAAAGAAAGAAAAGAATGCCTTCTTACCTCCGTTTTGGTCCCGGCAGCATTCAGATCTCTTAAAGGGGCGGGGCACAAAAAAAGAACAAACAGAAGCCAGGAGAGCCCCGCACTCACTATCCTTACACCGGATCAAATATTTGTCACATCCAAAAAGCAGGTACAAGAAAACTGCTGTTTGGTCGTGCTAAAGTGGGCGGGGTCGCACTTAATTGTCTGCAAAGTCCGGAGCTGGTGGGTAAACATTTTTAAGGTCCGGACCTTGCAGCCATTTGCAGCGGAGCTTAGGGGGTGTATAAACGCCCACAGTCTTTCCATCATTTGTTCCTATGGAAGACTTAGCGCAGAAACCTATCGTCCACCATATTACACCTCTCAGTCTATTTGCAGCCAGCTGAATCAGGATAGGCAAAGGAGGGTCTGGAATGTGGATCTGAAATACTGAGAACTAAATAAACTTAAGAATGAGTAAGTATTCTGCTTAATGCTTTAGTAACCTCTTATCTGAGATATTGCAATGTATTATATGGGGGGCTCGAAAATAGTCTGGAAATTTCAGCTAATCCAATGCAAAGCAACTAGACCATTAGCAAGACTTGACCAAAGTGATTACATTATCCCAATACTCTTTCATCATCAGCACTGGCTAACAGTATGTTTTTGGAGCCAAATGGAAGTGCTGATTTTCTTTAAAAACAGAAATGGATTGGGGACTTTTTTTGAAGCAATCCAGTGAATCTCCTCATCTAATCTCAGGCTGTTTTTACCAAATAAAAGTCATGTAGACCTGCAAAAAAAAGGCCCTTTCACTGGTGGCTTCCTATATTTGGAATATCCTCCGTGGAGAAGGAGACTCACCCAGCAGCACCTACATGATAGGCATCTGGCTGACAAGTGAAGAAGCTCTTTGGAGTATGTCAGCCATTTTAAGAACATGTTGCACTTCTTAAAAATATCTTTGCATTTGTATTTTGCTGCTGGTTCTTTATATAACATAACATGATACGCGCCACACATAAGCCAAGGTCTTGCCTGGGCAGACATTTTGTGCTACAATTTATATTTGTCACAATTTTAGCAGATAAACCCCTAGATTCTCCACAAGAAAAAATTCTTTAAAACAGTGCACTCTGGGAGTTCAGAGACATTTTCAGTGCTTCGGAATTAAAGTGAAACAGATCAAAATGTTTCCCAAGGTTTCCTTTCTATTTTAAGGCACTGCTCTTGCATTTGGAGCAAAATAGAAATATTGCCAAGGGCTGACAGGAAGATGGCAAAGGAGAACATGTCTGGGAAGGAAGGCGTCTCTGCAAAACAAAACAAAACCTAAAAGCAAATGGTACATTTTGGAGCTTAACAGTGACATTCCATGGCCAGGAAATGCTAGGGTCTTCCCAGCCCAGATGGCTTTTATAACCGCCATCAATACTGGCACATTGTACCTCTGTACCTCTATGGACTCTATGATTTGATTTGTTCTTATCTGCCCTTAGCTTCCTCAGTTTATTTCTGATTCTTATGACTATGATGTTTGATCTAATTATGGTTTTATTATGTATTATTTTGTTGCCTTATTATTATTATTGTGTGTGTTATTGTACATTGTATATGGTTTGTTTTATGCTGTAAACCGCCCAGAGTGGTTCTGTGTCAGGTGGGCGGTATATATAAATCGAATAAATAAATATACAAATACATGGTGTCTTAGGCACTTTTCAGCAGCAAAGCCAAGAGTGTAAGAATAGACTGAGAAGCAAAGACTGGCATATCAACGCTAGAAAGCTGCCTTATATTGAGTCAGAGCATGGGTCCAGCCGCCCCATGAGTACTGTGAACTCAGACCGGCAACACCTTCACATAGTTTCAGTCACAATTCCTTCCTAGACCTCCCTGAGTCGCTGGGTAATTTTTTGTGGTTCCTCGTCCAAGTGCTGTTCATGGATGATCTTACTTAGGATCTGGAATCAAAGCAGATGGGTGTTTTCTGGGTGGCATGGCATTATTATTGACTGTGCTGCTGCTCACCCGTTGTCAAGCTGCACAGCTCATTCGCCTTGCAGGTGACCTGCAGTATTCACTGAGATTTGCTAGAGAGATACTCCTCCATATAACCTACATTTGAGTTGTGTTTGGCTTGGATGTGGCAAGAGACCGTGCCTCAGCTGTGGAATTCCCTGAAGAGGGAGATGAACCTTCCTCTTCCCATACACATCTTCCATCACATAATGTTCTTTCTGACATTTTTTTTCAGTGAATTTGTTCAACTGCTGTTCCCATCTTGCTAAACTTTCTATTTATGTGCATTTTTATTATCATCCCCATTTTAATGTACCTTTATAAGCTGCCAGGAGTACTTGGTATATATTTCCAAAATAAAGAATGCAAAATGCACTAAAGTGATGCACATTGATATCACAAATTCTACAGTGGCATTCTGCTTATGCATTGACACAGGGCACAAGTCCAGTAGAATCATTCCTCATGGCTGGCATATGAAAACCTGTGGCATGCACATAGAAATGTTTGAATCCCACTGAAAAGGGAACATTCAACACATATTTACACACATGAAAGCAAGGTCCACATTCACAAGGAAGATTACAGCTCAGTGGGACAGTAAGGGAATTGGAAATTAAGAGGTGAATGATCAGGTAAGAGAGACTTACATGCACAGCCACAGCTGCACAAGACAATTCCTGAGGGAAGTTTTGACAGGTTCACACTGATGTGTTCTTTTTACTCATTCAAATTCTCTCTTTAATGTTTGCATTGCATGCTTTTTAATGTTTGTATTTAATTTGATTTTACTACCTTTTTTGGCATGTTTTCATCACTGTTGGCCGCTTTGAATGTCATTTGTTGACAGAAATGCAAGTGTAGATTTAATCCATTGGTAGACAGATACTCAGAGTAAAGGGATGTAAGAGCTGGTCGTCTTTCCCAATACGGCAGTCATTTTGCTCAGCTTTCTTCATTTGATGTAACTACTGCTCCTTTGTGTTCAAATTATTTGAAAGATTGAAACAATGTTTTGAGAGGTCAAAGCTGCTGACAACACTGAGCAGAGACAAAATAATCCATATGTTTTGTTGGTCATGACGATGGAATACTAAGAATGCCTGAATCCAATTTACAGGTTCAGTTGGAATTCACCCATTGAAACAGCTGGATTTATATAAGTGTTGACTCACTTTTCAACAGTTCATTGATAATGATAAGGCCTTTCAATCATGAAGTGCAATTCATTCACATTGCATGCGTGAGAACATATGCTATTATTTCTTCACAGTTTATAGGTGGCACTGGGAAATTCAAGTTTGTCCAAAGCAACTTGATGAGTTCAGTGGTTTCAGGAATTACCAAATGCATCGCAGTCCTATAATACTTGTGTTCTCATGGTTTAAGCCAAATACAATATGTTGGATATGCACAACTTCTCTACAATCGTACTCAGTCACATGTCGTGAGATGGGTTGTTTTTCTATACTGGTCAGTCAATTTTTCTGGATGAAAAGAGCAAAATACACAGTGGTGCAACTGTTTCTTCAGGCAAGATTGTCAAGGTCACCAGGAAGCTGCTACACACCATTTTCTTCCAGAGTATTTACACTTAGTAGCTCCGTGATAAATCAATATGATTAATTCCCATGTTTGAACTAATTTAAGAACATAAGAACATAAGAAGAGCCATGCTGGATCAGGCCAAAGGCCCATCTAGTCCAGCTTCCTGTATTTCACAGTGGCCCCACCAGATGCGTCTGGGAGCGGACAAAACTAGATATCTGTCTCCTGATACCACTCCCCTGCATCTGGCCCTTGAAGTACCCTGGTGTTTTAAGCCTGGAGATTACACATCTCCATCATGGTTTGTAACCTGTGATGGGCTTTTCCTCCAGGAATCTGTCCAATCCCCTTTTGAAGGCATCCAGGCCAGATGCCATCAGCACCTCCTGTGTCAGGGAGTTCCACAGACTAACAACGCGCTGGGTGAAAAAATATTTTCTTTTGTCTGTTCTTACTCTCCCAGCCCTCAATTTGAAGGAATGTCCCCTAGTTCTGGTATTTTGTGAGAAGTAGAAGAGCGTTCCTCTATCCACTTTACTCATGCCCTGCATTATTTTGTACGTCTCAATCATATTTCATCTTGGGAGGGAGGGGAGGAATGGGTGACTTGAAAGAAGAAAATCTAGGCGGTACTGTATTGGAACAGCAACACAGAAGCAATTTCCTGAAAGGGTGACTTGGGGAACAAGCAACATCTCAGTATTCTGAGATTCCTTTCTATGGCCTCCAGTTGGCATGTGCAATGCAATCATGTCCCAAGGCCACTAAAGGTCAACTCTATTTTAGCAAGACTTCTGGTTCTGCACTGCTATGAAACAATGGCTCCCCTGTATTATGGCCGCTATGCTTCTAAGGCATCCTTGGCTCCCTCACTGATAAGGTCAGAAGAACTTCATCCATAATGAATTGCTCTATCTTTGGGAAAGCACGTCAGAGAAGTACTTGGGGGGAGGTTTGACATTGAGAGAACACTGTTCTTAGAACAGAAGGTCAAAAAGTGTAGAGCGCAGAAGAAGTGTGTCCCTCCACCCACCAACAATTTTGTATCCTCCCCATTTTATCTTTGAGCGTGACTTGCATAAATAGGAATCAAACAATATTATTTATTTATTTATTTATTTATTTATTTATTTATTATTAGTAATCTATTAATCTATTAATTAAATAATTATTCATTCATTTATTAATTATTAAAAATAAATTTATTTATTAATTATACATATAGAAAGTATTAACATGGCAAAGGGTATGATCTATTTCACACATTATGCTTATTTGTTGGTGGGTTAAACAAAACATGCAGTAAATAAGCACATACAGTAACTGAAAACTATATTGCACCAAAACAAAACTGAACATAAAGTAACAAATTCACATTAAAGTGCAGATGAAACTTAACTGGAGCAAAACTTCTATCTCCAATTGTCCAATGAGGACAAAATTCCAAGGACCACAGGATGCTGTGATTCTCGGTCTTCCCCATGCTTCATACCATACCCATGGAGTAAACAGGAACCTTTGTTTGGCTTTCTTAAAAGGACCATTCAAACCACTGCAATCGTGCTGAACTGGTTAGAAGCTCTCTAAAACTGCTTTTTTGGCCAAGGCTTCTTTGTCAAACAGAGGTCCGGAAATTTCAAAAACAGAGTACTGTATCTTTTTCTTTTGAACCATCTTATAAAACCATGTTGTAATAAGATTCAGCGCCTTGAGAAACTAGGAATTTACACTCCAGATTGTTGTTTCTTCTGCTTTTCTGCCCTTGATGACTGTTTATTTGAATCAACAGGGCAATGTATTATCAGATTTCTGCAAATTGCTGGGTAAACCTGCTGAGTCAGTGCATCCATGTCCAAATCCTGAAAATTTTGGATTTGAATTCCCTGGAATATAAAGTTCCTCTCACATGTTTGTATATGTGCGAAGGTGTCAATATATCTGGCTGTATTTTTAAAATGTTTCATTTTAACAGAGAAAACACAATCTGTTTGCTCTTTTAATAGCTAATATATTTGGATCTATAACCGGAAGACAGGTTTTCTAAAATCTGTTAATATCAGACCCTCAAAAAAGATCCTTAATCATTTGCAATGCAGCTAATTCTCATCCAACTTCAATAGTGAGACTTCCTCCCAAATCTTATGCAGCTTGAGACCAGCCTTTGCTGGTATAACTGTCATTGACTTTATGTTTCATACACACACACACACACAGACACACATCTACACATGTGCAACGTGAGCTGTTTCTTTGAGGGAGCAAAGCTCCAGTGCAACATCCTGAACTTTTCTCATCTGTCTTAACTTGGGGCTGATCTCAGCCATGTAAACTAACATACTGAATGAATTTGCTTAGGTTCTGAAACATATTTCAACCTCTAGCCTCCTACTGATGACATGTGCCATCAGACTGAAGCGTAGGAGATCCATGTCACAGTCTGGGTTCAGACTGTCACAGAGCAAAAGAAGACAGGAATTCAGATATCCAAAATGGGTAATAATAAGTCCAGCTATGTACATATTGATCAACTAGCTCTTCCAGCCCCAGAAGATCTGTTTTTCAGCAGCTGTTGCCAGAGCCCCACCCAAGGTCCAGCTGCCTTATATCAGAAGTATATCAGAAGGAGTCCTCTACTTCTAAGGATTCCTCTGCCACCGCCTAGCACTCTTTCTAGGTGTGGCAGCTTGTTCTTACTTAAAAGCTGATGTGATCAGTGGATTTGGCAATAGCATCTTCTCTCACTCTGCTTCAGAACTCCACCTCTGCCATTGCTCCTCAGGGCACAGGTTCCTCGTCAGTTTTGGTTTCTAAAAGTTCCAGTGGGAGAACTGTTTGCTGGATCCTTCTGGGTTCTCCCAGGGAAAACTCATATATCAACAACAGATGTCCAGTGAACCTGTGTGAGCTCTGCCGGTCCCTGCTGGATCAGCAGGTATTTCATCTTTCATTCTCAAATCCACACACTTCAGACCAATAGGTTGAAACCAAATGGAGTGTAATGAGCTCAGTGGGAGGGGACAAACACCAACAGGTCCATCACACAATCCACACCCCTTGGTTCTTGTTCTCAGCACAGTTTCAAGGTTCTTTAGCACAACATCTTCTTCCCTGGTTCTATCCACCGATAATAAGTTCAGTACTCCAGAATGGCTAGTTTTCTCCACTAGCCCTTGGGCAAACAAGTCCATAGAATCCTGAACCCAGGGCCTCCTAGCCTCGTGCCTTCTAATAGGGAGTGGCAGTATAATAGCAGTGGAGGCAACCCCATTTCCCTGTAAGGTAACAGGATGGGTTTTTTTGGCTCTCATGAGTGTCCTCCTCAGTTGCATTCTGATGCTGGAATTCCGTTTTTGCACCATATGAGAGGTGTCATCCTGTCCAATTCCCATCCCTTTTCTCTCCCATTTGCCCAAATATGATGGCTAGTACAGAGTCTTGGGATTCTTCACTGGGGGATTCCTCAGCCTAATAACTCCTTGTCCATTGTTCCTGGGCTCCACCCCATTCTGCTTTGTATGACTCCTCTTCTTCTCAAGTATTGCTGAAAATCCCTTGTTCCTCTCTTCTCTTCTCTGCCAATTCACCTTTAGATTTCCCTTCGCGCTCTCTCTCTCTCTCTCTTTCTCTTTCTCTTTCTCTCTTCCCCCCCTTGACCTATCCCAAATTCCTCCCCTTTCCTCTTGTTTGTCAAGGGCTCCTTTCCTTTCTATCCTCCCCTTCTGGCAAAAAGGCAGCCTTTATATCTGTCATGCACCAGGAGTAAAGTAACACCTGCATCTCTTAGGGAAACCTATTCCAAAGGCTGACATGACCACATGGGTCTTCATTTGAGTCCCACTCTCCTGGAAACTATATGCAGTGGGGCTCTCTCCCATTCAGCATGTTGCACGTGAGCCCTCGTGACTGATTCACTGGGAGATTGGGTGTGTCATATGAGTCTTGGGTCACCAACATTTCTTCTCTCAGTGTCCCCTTCAGCCAGGCAAAAAAAGGGGGGAGGAGCAGTATTCCTTCAGATCGGCTGATGCTACTTTTGTCTCCCTCCCACTTTCAGTTCAGCTGTCACCTCCCTTGGCTTGGGAGGAGTGTTGGATCTTTGCTTTTCGGGATTGTCTAAAAGTCATTCCCCCACGCATTCACACTGTTACATAGAAAAATACAGACAATCTCACCCAGCTGTAACATGGTGCATTGACAAGCTTAAAAACGGCAGCTTCTAATCTGTTCAGAAGCCGACGGCTTGCAAGAGGCCGGGATGGGCATCTTGTTTCCTTCCTGCAGGGAAAAGAGGCATTCCTGGAGAAAGCAGAGGCAGCAGCTGCCACCTTCTGCAATCAAGGTACCAGCCTTCTTCACCACCCCTCCAGGGTGGCTTAATCTGCTCAGAGGATCCCCTAGCAGGGAGAAATTCAGTCTTCCCCATGATTATGTCATTGCAAAGTTTCAACCAGACATCTGGGTTGCCAACATCTGTATCCCTGTGCTCATCACAACCTGGAAATGCAGGAGGTTAAACCTGGGGTCATCTGCATACACATCACGTACTTCACCACTACTCCTCAGGCCCTTTCCAGCTTTTTGGTATGCAGCATACAACATATAATGTCAGGTAGCTGGCCTTTAGGAGTCCTAGAGGATAACGTAGCCCTGTCTTGAATCTTTGTGTTGCACCAAAAATATTCATACTTAGGCTCCAGGGAAGGATGCAGTTGCTTCAATTTGTCCTTCTCAGTATGGCCTCTATAAACCCTTAAACAGACAATTCCCCACTCCCATGAATGTATACACATAAATTGGCACTCAGGAAGAATTAAGGGAATTACTGTAGTGTACGTTTAATTATTCTTGTTTTTCTGGCACTTTGCAATGCCCTATCCTGGTTTCTATTTATTGGATTGTGTGTGTTTTTGTCTACCGTAGCAGCCCAAGAGGGTAGTGACGACCTTGCTCAGTATCTCTCGGGTTGAGAATATTTTACTATTTACATGATATATTTACACATTATATAATACAGTAACCTGACAAACTCAGCTTTGTATTAACATATTTACATAAATTCACTTAAAACACAACAAAGGGCTGACATGGTTCTCCAGGGATTTCTGACATCATACTTTTAGCCACTGACCTCAACTGCAGAGTGGCAGACCACAGCATCCCTTTTGAAATTGGTTTTTTTCCCCAGTAACTATTTTTGCCACAAGGCACCACTGGGTGGTGGCGGTACTTAATAGACATTTCTCCACTCCCATCCTGGAAAAACTGAACTAGCTGTATAGTTCTTTATATCTCTTGAACTTTCAAATATTTTAACCCGATAGATAGATAGATAGATAGATAGATAGATAGATAGATAGATAGATAGATAGATAGATAGATAGATAGATAGATAGATAGATAGCCAGCCATGTCCCCCTTTGAGAATTATTCTGCTAAGGAGAAAACAAACATTATTTGTAAGTTCATTTTACATCATTCTAAGACTGCATTTATGGTAAATTGTGAAGAACAATGCATACACTCAAACACACTACACACATACTTGCAACACATGACACACACAAAAAGCAATTATTCTATTATCTTTAAGGCCAAAAATTGTTTCATTGTAAGATTTTCTGAATCACAATCCTTTAGGTCATGTGTTTCCTTTTACTTTTAGTTTTCGCTGCTGCTAAAGCAAACAAAAATAGCTACTTATAGGACAACTGCCCTAATTTCCAGTAATGTCATGTTAAGGACCCTAATCATAAAAGTAAATCAAACCTTGATAGAAAGAAAGCTCTATAGAAAGAAAGCACTATGGAAAGAAACAAAGCAAACAACAGAATAGATGGGGAACAATATTGATTTCATTTATTTTCTCGCATAGAAGGGTGAAGAGTTCTGAGGTGAAAGCACATTTTAACTCTTATGCTGGGAAGACTGATTGTCAGGTTGGTACAATGGTATAAGACTATCTTTAGCTCACACAAGGTTATGCAATCAGGAAAAGCAGATGTTAAGAAGAAAGATATAATATATTATTTAAAAATAATTCAAGCTTTCAAACTGGTGTAACCATAGTGCGTGCCAGGCAAGGGAGCTGGCATGAGTATGTGAGGCTCTGTTCTGCAGACAGTGAGCTCAAAAAAACAAAAGAAAAGTGTGCTGCTTATATACTGCCCAGAGTATTTAAAGCACTGACAGAGTGGTTTACAAGTTAAATATGGAGCCCACATATTGCCCTCTCCCAGCGCGCTGGGTACTCATTTTACCAACCTTGGAAGGATGGAAGGATGTGTGAACCTTGATCCAGCTACCTGGGATTGAAGCCCAGCTTGTGATCAGAGTTTTGGCTGCAGTACCACAAAGGCTCTCCCATGTATATGGGGAAATCAAGGGAGATGTTAAGTTAGCACACCTGCTGCTTTTCTTCCTCTTGGCAGATTGAGGATATAGGCATTGGAATGCCTGAACAGCACTGGCTAGAGATTGTTATTCGAAAAGAAAAATGATATACAGTTGGAAAACCAAAATAGAGAAATCTGTTAGCATGCAGTTGCTCACAACTCTTGTTGAAAGGCTTTTCTGATAGCAGTAGCTGTGTCATCTGAATACTTTCACACAAAGGCATCTCATGCGTGAAAAAGCTGTAGGTGAAGCTCCATTAAATGCAGAACTTCAAAAGATTATGATATAGCAGTATTTGGAGATCCACATTGTATAGTGATGGCTGAAGATGATTACATTCCTATATCACACAAAAAGTTAGATATGGAATTAGCCACAGGGGGATAAATTATCATCACTGACTGGATAATGCAAACAAAGCTATTGATGACAATGTATTCTTGACGGCTTTTACAGCTGGGATCTGATAGTAGTTGTGAGTTTTTTGGGCTGTTTGGCCGTGTTCTGGAAGTTTTTCTTCCTGACATTTCACCAGACTCTGTGGCTGGCATCTTCAGAGGGCAAGGAGCTCAGGGAACTAGGTGTTTTCTCTGTGCTCTGGGGGAGTGAAACCCACACAAACTCAAGCGTTCATATAAAGTCTACAGTCCCCTCTTACAACTCAACAGCCACATCCATCTGAAGGAATATTATGAGCTGAATTAACTGACACACTAGGATACATATTGCTGCAATAGCTAAATTATTTAAGACCCTGTTTCACAAATGCCTGAAGGCAACTACTGACATCATCATAGCAAGTTGCAATATATAAGCAATGGCTCAATCTGCCAGTTTACCAGAATGGACGAAGGGATTATGCACAGATAGTCAGCAAAACCACATATATGTGATTTCGCAGCAATATAGACTCGATGGTTACATTCTCTGGTACAAAAACATCATTAAGATGAAGGGTAAAGTAGAGGAAATAGTATTTTATCCTTCATAAAAATGTTACTACTTCCCTAGGAGGATCTGAATTTCAGCTATGTAATTTTTATGCTCTCTCTTATATTTAATGTATTATTCAAATCAGCTGAATTCAAATACAGCTTCACCGGCAACAGTGGTAAGTTCCAATTCTGATTATATATATTTCCCTATCAAATTCAGTTTATTATTCACTAAATTTTCATTTTCAACCTCCCTAATTGACCTGAGAATTCTCCACAAGGTGCCTCATGCTCAGTACCCATAATACCACTTGGAAGGGGTTTGGTGTAAAAGAGTACTGTTACTAAAAAGGCAAAAACAAAACAACAGATTTGGAAAGAGGGTCAAATTTTCCTTTTATCGCATGGCTCTTCCCCTGGAGCATGGATGGGCAATGGTGGCTTTCCAAATGTTGGACTGCAACTCCTATCCCCTGTCACCACTGGCAATGTCACTGTGGGTGTTGGGATATGTAATGCCAACAATTGCTAATCCCTGCTCAAGACGGATTAAGGCATACACATGAATGCCATCGAGACCCAATGGGGTCATGGAAAACCCTAAAGAGCCCCCCCCCCCCGCCGCCGCCGTGGGTTGAAGACACACTAATCTGCCAGACGTTCTAGGCTTTCTGAGCAGCCTGGATGGCTGTAAAGCATCAGCTGGACATCTTTTTTACTGTAACCAAATTAGCATCCAAAAGACACTGAAGTGAAGAGGGTGTTTAAGTGCCAAGGAGGAATCAACTCCCTGGGTCACCACCAAATACCATTCAGCAACCTGGGCTTTGATGCAGTCACAATGAACTGCCTTCTGTGCCACACTTTGGGTGAAAGGTGGGGTGTAAGTTTAATAAAATGATAGATATATAAGCTATATTAGTGTACAATGGCTAGAGTGGGACACCTAGGTTCAATTCTGGGCTAGTGATCTTGAGGCAAGTCATTCACCCTTTTTACTTGCTTTCCATCTCTCCTGGCCAGTTATGAAAATTAAGTGTGGAAAAAAAGAAATCCATGAATATCTCTTTGAGCTCACTGGAAGCAAATCAAAAATAAATCTGCCACCCCAAATGGGGTGGATATACCAGTCTCTATGATGGGGGAAAATGGGCTAGGGCAAATTTTATGGTGAAGTCTATCAAAAGCTGGGATTCATGATGGCCACATATACTTTCCATACTGAGGCAGAAGAGCATTGACTTTGGGCCTTTTCACACGACCCCGAAGATCCGCTGGCCACTTAAATTCGGACCAGAGATCTTAGGGGTTTGTCGCTGTTCCTGCGTTCCCACCCCCTCTGCACTCCTGGCTGCTGGCTGCATGAGGGGAGGGAGAAAAAAAGGAAGAAAAGAATGCCGCTCACCTCCGTTCTGCCATCTCGCTTTGCTCCTGGCACTGCATTCAGATCTCTTAAAGGGGCGGGGGGCAAAAAAAGAACAAACAGAAGCAAGGAGAGCCTGGCAGTCACTACTGTTATATCCGCATCAGGAATTTTCACCCTCCGAGAGCAGGTACATGAAAAGTGCACTGGGACGCGCGAAGGTGGGCGTGGTCGCACTTAATTATCTGTAAACTCCGGAGCTGGTAGGGAAATAATTTTAAGCTCCGGAGCTGGGAGCCATTTGCCGCGGAGTTTAGGGGCCGTGTGAAAAGGCCCTTTGTTTTGCCTCTGGACCCATCTACACACCTGGTTGGTTTGGACCAGGCTGGGACTCATCTGAGAGTCATCAGGACTTCAGGAGCACAGACTGAGGTTTGAAGTGAGCTCCAGCAGGGAACCTGGAAGGCCCTGCCTTTCAGCTAGAGCTTCCATTTGTAAAGTTATATTCAGTCCTTTTTTATATTTGCACACTTTTTCAAAAGCATAATGCAACAGATATATGAAAAGGTAACTGAGAATTTGCACAGAAAAGCAGCTGAGACCCATAACCTTGCAGATGACATAGAGCTGTAAGAATTCAGTGTTTCTTTGGCCATGCATAACTTATTCATCACTTATTCATCATATCAAGAGACACAGCGCTTCCCATGCACAGTTTTTCCATCAAATCTCTCAGTGCTTCATTGTCAGATGATGTCTTTAAGTGGCAACAGAGTGGAACTGAGTTAGTGTGAGCCTCTATTTGAACTACCATGTAAGTTATGCCTCAGTCATCTTGTTTTGTCTCATCTCATAGCCCACCCGCTGCACTACATGAATCAATTTGTATATGTGTGTCACCCCCTCCTCAATGTCCAAGGGCACACCTCCTAAGATACTTGGCTCTCCACCTTGGCTGTGTTGAAAGAAAGAAAGAAAGAAAGAAAGAAAGAGAGAGAGAGAGAGAGAGAGAGAGAGAGAGAGAGAGAGAGAGAGAGAGAGAACTGGAAAAAATCATAGCCAAGAACAGATATCACACCGGCCCAGCGTGATGGGAATCTACTAATCCACCCATGTTTGTTTTCTCATCTTCAGTCTCCTCGCAACCAAGCTAATGAGTGGCAATCAGTAGCAAATTCTGTCCATGGGTTGCAGGCTGGCAGTAGCAACAATTTTGAGTGGACACTCAACTAGCTAGGACCTCCGGTTTGGTTACAAAAACTTGTGTTTCAGACATGACTCAAACCGAATTGGCCCCGTCTTGACAGTTCAGTTGTGCTTAACTTTCCAAAGAAACCAAAGAGAAAACTCTCTCTTTCCTTCCCTCTATCTGTCTCCGTGCCACGGGTGAGCAACTTCCAGGGTGGGTTTCCCACGTGGACACCTATGGATCTCGAAGGGAAAGTCCCATGCCCTCCAAGCCATACCCCAAATATTCTGAGCCACAAGTTAAGTCTGAATCATTGGGTGGAGGGAAGGGGAACAAAACCAAATTGAGCCTGAATTGAATTGCTGGTGCAACTTAAATCTGACTTGGCAGCAAGTCCAGGAACATGAGTCCCTGTGCCTGGTTCTAAATGACTGTTGACAAAGCCCCCCCCCCCAATGAAAACAGCTCCCTTGCCTGAGGGTTTGCACACCCTTGCAGTATAATGTTCTCAAGAAGGTAAAAACCATGCATATCTCTGTTGGATAATAATTATATTTTGGACCCCCCCCAAATAGCCTCACCCCAGACCTTTCTTTCTTATTAACTTCTGTATCAATTATCTGATTCATGACTTGAAGCAGTTAAGATATAAAATGCAGTTAGATATACACCAAGTACTATAAATAATTTTTAAAAATATACTATCCATAAAATCTTAACAAAAACGGCTCAGATTTAACAACAACAAAAAGAACAAAGAATCTGATTTTGCTCTATCCTGTGATGAAAAATGGGTGCTGATATGGAGAGGGATATATTCCAAGCCATCTCTTTATGACAGCCTATTTTGAGCAGGTATTAGGACCAGTTTCAGGTAAGGAACAGAAAACTACACACTTAAAGCTCCACTATACCAGGCCTGCCCAACAGGTAGACCGTGGGCTACTGGTAGCCCATGAAGGGTTCAAAAGTAGCTTGCCGGCCATCAATAAAAAAGTGAGGGGATAAGTTCTCCACCCCTCCCTCCCTCATCCCAATGACCACCACTGCCCCAGCAAAGTTCTGGGTCTGCCATCCCACTGTCTCAGCCGAGTGGGGCAGTTCAAGGGCCATGGCGCATTGAAATCTGTTCCCTCCAGAACAGATTAATTGGTTTTCAATGCATTCCTAGGGGAAACCACTGCTGCATTCCTATGGGAAACCGCTGCTCTACTTACAAAAGTTTTTACTTATGAGCATGTGCTCGGAACAAATAAAATTCGTAAGTAGAGGCTTTAGTGTAGTAGCCCTCAGGCACTTTGGGCCGGAAAAAGTAGACCTTGGCCTGTTCAAAGTTGAACAGCCCTGCACTATATCATTGTGAACTTGTAAATATACGTAACAATGAAGAACACTGACAAACCATTACAAAGAGGCAAAAGCTCACACAGAGAGACATTATTTACTAAGGGCTTGTGTTGACTAAATGTTTTGTTCTTATGAACTAAAATCCTATTAATTATTTTATAAAATAGAACCCTCTCCCATATCTACAACCCAAAAACTCAAAGATAAAAATAAAGCCCAAGGAATGCTTACAATCACCACATATTTCAGACATAATTGTGGTTTATGTCAAGTGCCTTGCTGTGTAAAGTGAAGGATATGGTCTTAGTACCATGAATGAACTGTTATGTGCACAGGGTTATTGTCATGCCAAGGCTGTTAACTTAGCAGGCATTTCCTGGATCATGGGGTGTGAGGCTTCAAGTTTCAAATATTAAGTCTCAATAAAATGAATTCATTGTTAATTCATGGAAAAAATGCCTTCTGGACAGTATTATTAACTTCTCTTGCACCTGCCTCCATTTTTTAAATCCAGTTTTTCCTCAAATGTCAAAGCTGTAGGGAATCATAACGGCAGCCAACAAAATGAAAAATGCAATGGTTTTTATATTTGTTCAGTTCAACCCTTTAATTTGTTTATAACCTAAAGAAAATGTATTATTTTTGCAAAAAGGAAACAAAATTGTCTAGGACAGACTACAGTATTTATGCCTGCAAGCTCAGGTCTTGGTTTTCTTTTCTTTTCTTTGTTTCGTTCCTTCTTTTTCTTTTTCTGTTATTTTTTTTTGGCGCTGTTTAAATCTATATCACATTTTCTACTTCAGTATTTGTTAAATGGTTATGAAGGTTTGTTATTCTTTTAGGGAGAAAAGCACAAAATTGAAGGCCATGAGACTCTTTGAAATGTCCTCCATTTGTTCTAGAGTTGAAATCACCTATTAAATTTGCAAAACAAATATGGAAGAATTGCTATAAGTACCTTGTACGTTCAAGGACTGCACGGTACATGTCATAAAGAAAATCATGGCATTGTCTAAACTGAACTTTCAGGCCCTAGCCAACTGCAAATGCTCACATGTAAAGGAAAATGTATCTTGAAAATGAAATAAATACTAGAAAATTGGACAGAGATAGCCTTAAATCAATGCACTTTATAGAACAGTTTCAGAGGGAGTTAGCATTTTCTGTGAAATATTACAAATAATGTAACAGGAAGAATTGCTATGTTTAACCAAGTAAAATGGATCATCATAATTCAGTTCTGGCAGATGGTCATTCCATATTTCTTGCAGAGCTTGAGAATATAACATTTTGCCCATGTATGTACTGCCTTTGGTTTTACAAAAGATCTTACACAAAAGGCTTCCCGTTTGGCCGATGTTTTCAATTATTTCACAAAAATCCACCCATAAATTTGCCGAGGACAAAATACAAAATGAGCATCCTCCGTAGGTATGTGCCTATATTTGCACATTTGGGGATACATATGTATAACAATAGATTTTTAAACTTGGTTGTGGGGAATTTTTATCAGATTGATTCCATGAACTCACACCAGTTCTGTTTCTCGGGAAAATACTGATCAAACACAAAGGTCATACACATGCTGTGTACAATGATCACGGTTGAGTAACAGGCTGCTTGTAGAACTAAGTGAATTAAAATAGGGAAGGGCAGAGAAACTTTCAGAGGTTCAATGGTCTCTCATGTGGCCACCAACGAAGGGCAGCTTCCACAGAATCCCACTTATCCCAGAACTACCGCACATGCCAACTCCTGGCCTTTGGTGGTAAATAATACCAACTCCTGCTACAACAGAAGAAGCAAAAGCAACCTAAAAAACATATGGTGGTGCTTATATACTGCCCCATAGTGATTAAAGCAAGCTGCACATTGCCCCATCCCCAGGAAGCTGGGAACTCAATTCATTGACCTCAGAAGGATGGACAGGTGAGTCAGTCTCAAACTGGCTAAGGTTGTGATCAGAATCTTCACTGCGGTACTGCAGCTTAATCACAGTGCCATGAAGCACCACTAGACCCTCCCCAAAGTATGGCAAAATGACCCCCATATTTACTAAAGGGCATAATATAACTTTCTGAGCCCTTTATAAAGAAAAATACAATTAGGAATGGGCAGGAAACAAAAAATGAAATGCTGTTTTGTCGTTTTGTTACGTAACAAAACAAAACAAAATGAAACAAAATGAGGAAGCAGCATTTCCTTATAGACAAAACGAAACGGTCATTTTTCCATTGAAATGAACCATTTCATTCCATCGTTTTTGGGCTCCTGTTGAGCTATCAATGGCTGGAGCCCTTTAAACCTGGCCCAGTCGGTACCAGAGGGCTCCAGCCATTGACAACGGTCGGTTAGGGAGTGCGATCTCGTGGAACTGCCTACCCAACCATTGTACCAGGGAGACCCAGCCATTTAAAGGACTCCAGCCATTGACAGCTTGGCAGGAGCCCTCAAAAATGGTGTGGAGGGCAGTGCGATCGGGAACAGCCCTGAGTCCCCACCATTTTCTGAGGGCTCCTGCTGCTCAACTAACATTGCATCAAACTTTTTACATGCCACCAAAAGGCTGGGTTAAAAACAACTCAGTGACAAATTGAACATATATACCACCACCACCACACCAGACATACAATTTATTGTCAGCACCCATACCTAAGATCTGCCACCAGAAGCTTTAGGAAGTGGTGAGTGTCTATCCCCCTGGTGGAGATGAACTTAAACCACTGGGGTGGCCCAATGGTGGAATCCCCCAAAATGACTAGCAAATACAACCCACCAATAAAGCTATATTGAAAAGGCAGATGAAAAAGAGCAATGTTGTTAGTGTCATAGTTCTGCCATATCTTAACTCCCTTCATTTTGCTGACACATGCACGATGCCAGCAAAATGACGCAGAGCTCATAAGGCTTCCTTAGGAGTATGAGGGCACATATAACTAACACTCTTCATCACTTTTCATCTCCAATAGAGATGAAATCTCTATTGATAATCTCCAATTGATAATCTAGATTGGACCCATAGTGACTGCTATTACTTTTTTAAAAGGTAGACTACTAATTGCATGAATTAGTTTGGCAATATAGAAAGCAAGGGCAAATCAGACTGTGAAGGTGCTCAAACTAGTCTTTCCTCACAGTCAAAATATATTTCTTCAAGACTTGCCTAGTGGTAACTGCCTTTCATAACTGTGTAATGGTAACCACTTATCTTATCCAATATAAATATTAGTAAAAGGGAATTATCAGTCATTATCTATCAAATTTGCAATGGGAATGAGGTTATTTTTAACTCAGATATGAAGAATGTTTCCTGTATAGCTTCAATATGGCAACTGAGCCTCACTTCAGGTTTTAAAAATCTATTTATTTGGTATCTTGTAGTCTATGTTGTATTAGATTCCTAAACCATAAAATATACCATGAACATTTCCATCTTTTTGTATTTCTCAGACCTGTGTTTTCTGTTCTCCAAAGATTTTTTCCAGTTTTGATTGTTTCTTTCTCTCTCTCTCTCTCTCTCTCTCTCTCTCTCTCTCTCTCTCTCTCTCTCTCTCTCTCTGTGTGTGTGTGTGTGTGTGTGTGTCTGTGTGTCTGTGTGTGTGTGTGTGTGTGTGTGTGTGTGTCTGTGTGTGTATATTTCCTTATAACATGAAAGATCACAACAATTATTCCCCATTGGAGGCAGTCAAAACTCAGGTGCCCATGCTGTTTCTTTCTGATCTGTCAGCAGCCTTTGATAACATCGCTCATGAATTTTTATATGGGTGGGTTGGTGGGTGGGTCCTGGAAAATAATAATCTTTGAACTCGCTTGGTTTTCCCTTTCTCACTCGACAAAGGACCCTGCATATTTTTCCATTATTCAGTGGAAAGAGTTCTTTTTAAGCAGCTTTCATTCCATCACCACTACTTCTGCTGCTTTTTCTCGCTGAGTACCTCAAGATCCAAAATCAAGACATTGTTTGAGGAAGGCGGAATGCTCTTTGAACTTTCTTACTGCAACCTTCATTTCACTCACTCATTCCTTTTTATAAAGCCTGTTACAGTAATCCAAGTGAGATGTAACCAATATTCCTTCTCATTTTCAGCTCTGCTAGTTATGGTTTCACCCTTCACACACCACACGACTTCTCCCCTGTGACTCCATCCCCCACAGGGGTCCACCATGACCAAAAGCAAGGGGGCTGAAAACACTTGCTCTGGGTACATGGAAGAGGAACACTGCAGAGAAGGGTGCAGCACTGCATGCTCATGCAGCCATATGTGTCAGCATGGCCAGATCAGACATCTACAAGAATGGGCAACGTGCACACATTTTAATTCCCAGTGACTGGGCAGACCTGTGCAACTAGGCTCAAATGTGAATCCAGGACCACCTTGCAGACTGCCTTAAACTCTTTCAGAGAGATTGAGATTGAGATTGAGATTGAGATTGAGAGAGAGAGAGAGAGAGAGAGAGAGAGAGAGAGAGAGAGAGAGAGAGAGAGAGAGAGAGAGAGAGAGAAGAAAACCCAGCAGTGAGACTGAGAAGCAAACAGCCATGGAGACACTATTTTTAATTTTCTCCAGTATCCTTTCTAAATGCATATAGCAGGCATGTCCAAACTTCAGGCCTCCAGATGTTTTGGACCACAACTCCCACAGTCCTTTGTAAATGGCAATCTAAGATTAGAATTCTGGGAGTTGTGGACCAAAACATCAGGAGGGCCGAAGTTTGGACATGCCTGGCATATAGTATAATCAACCCCAATGTTCTAGTATAAACCTTGTGAGCATTTGGGCAACATTGAACAACTGCTGTATACCCAGGAAATAGACCATCCACGATGGAGAACATATATCATTGCCAATGTAGCTTTCAAAGATATAAATTTACACTACACAACAGTGGGAGAAGGTGTTGCATAAATTGATGGATGATGAGACACAACCAGATAAGAAGTAAGAGTCATGCTAAAAGCTGTAATGGGTCATCTCTACATTCATGTGGCTATGGCCAGCACAGAACCCTCCCTTCACCCATCTAGCACTGGGCACTAGAATAAGGCAAGTGACTGTGTATTCTTCCAGGTACTTGTTGAACTACAACAGCTGTAATCATCATTTATTATGCCTGTACTGGCTAGAGCTGGTGAGAGAAATAGTCCCAAAACATAAGAAGGTATATATATTCCTCATTCCTCAATTACAACTTCTTTTAACTTACCTGTATATTAAATAGTAAGGAATGAGTCTTGTTTTATAGAATATCTGTCTTGTTTTCTTGGTGAAAAGGTGAATAAACAGAGCTTGGAAAAGGGCAAATTTTGGATAACTGATGATGATTTTTCCTACAGCCTGGCAATGCTACTTCTTAAAAAGACTATAACTTTTAGAATTTCTCAGCCTGGCCATTCTGGTAGTACAAAAACTCAGCTTATCAAATTTTACTTCCCAGACTGAGAAACAACTTTAGAAGTCGAGATGGAAACAAATCAGAAAAAGTGGTGATTTGTTTTGATTCATGATTTGTCCAGGTCGATGAATCATGAACAACAAATTTACAATTTCATCTGATGAATTGACAGATCAATTCATTAATTCAGTTTTGCCTTTAAAACCCTAACCACCACCAACACCACCCACAACACCTAGAGACACCAAGATTACATAGAAGGTTATATACCCATAAATTTTCCCTTTGGGAAAGTGCCGTTTAGCAACTGTCTTGGGGAAACCCAATCTTCACTAAACTTGAGGAAACTGTAGAGGAGAGTCCAAGGAAGCTTCTTTGATTTTGGTGTCTCTAGCTGCCTGAAGGGCAGTTTTATATGATGAATCAGCAAAGCAAAAATCACAAAAAAAACCCCAAAAACATGGAATTGGATTTGTCGGGGGTGTCAATTTGGAAGAATACAAATTGACTATTTTTATGAGTTTTGCCATTCATTTTTTAATTCATGCTCATCTCTATTTAGAAATCATTCTAGTTAGGGAAACACATTCAAAATATTTACTTTCATTCAGAACCACTGAAGGTGATTTATTTGTTCTCAAAAGAAAAGCGAAAAAAAGAAAAAGAAAAAAGATATTATGAAGGTCTGAAGATATACATCTATCTATCTATCTATCTATCTATCTATCTATCTATCTATCTATCTATCTATCTATCTATCTATCTATCTATCTATCTATCTATCTATCTATCTATCTATCTATCAAAATAGATCTATGCATAGCATGACAGAAAAATAATGTCAAATAAAATGCAGTAAATACATGTCTTGAGTTGATACTCTGGAAGTTAGTAATTTCATAGTCCAGGCAAGTTCACAGAAAAGGAAATGACCGGCCAGCATCCTCTTACATCACTCCATTGCTGCAAGGGGAATGGCAAGCTGCAGACTGTTGCCAATTAAAGACTTTTCAGGGGGGCATACAACTTCATCTAATTGTGTGTGAACCAAGTAGTGTCTCAGATTTGGAAAAGGAAGATTTTAATAAGCCACAGCTGTCCACTGATGATGACAACATTTACACTGAATGGGTGAGGCCATGCAACACGATACTGACCCAACGTATATATTTAATTATCCACTTGCTTCAGTTTCAAAATGCAGATAAATCTTTAGAATGATTTACACTCATATGTTGCCTTTAATAGGTTTTGGCGGGGGGGTGTTCCCTCTCTGCCTCAAATTTTGAAGATAACTACAGTTCTCTATTCAAGAGTTCTTTTCACACCTTTTTCCAGAGACAGTCTGAAGGGAGAGAAATGATGTCTGTCAGAAAGTCTGTATGCAGTTCAGTCAGTTTGGCAGTCATGAAGCTGGTTAATTAGTTACTGGTAAGCTCTGTTCATGTAACCAGTTAATATTTTTCAACAGAATACTGTTTGTTTTTATTGATGAAAGAATGTGAGTAAATATAAACCTTTTCATTATTTTCTCTTACCAGTGTCTCTGAATATGTTATTGATGAAAACTAAAGCAGACCCCACATCTGCAGGAAAATGATGGTGGTGGGGGTGGTGGTGGTGGTGGTGGTGGTGAAGAAGAAGAAGAAGAAGAAGAAGAAGAAGAAGAAGAAGAAGAAGAAGAAGAAGAAGAAGAAGAACAACAACAACAACAACAACAACAACAACAACAACAACAACAACAACAGAATAAGGGATAGCATTCTGTGGGGAGATGTGAAGCTTATTTTGCTTTATTGATTCCTTGACTTTTATCCATTGCATAATTAGAAGTTTTAAGCCACTAAATTTCCAAACTCTGCTCAAGAGAAATGGGTCTCATTTTCCAGAAAAACTGAAATTTTATACAGCTGCATTTTAGGACTGCAGAAAAATGTTATACTAATTAGATATATATCCTGAAACAGGATATATATCCAATTTTTTGACTTGGCTTGGCTTTCCTTTCTATGTCTCATCTGAAATGCTCTCCATGCAAGAGATGGGGCTTGGAGAAAACATTAGCTTCTCCCACAATTTGAGAGAAAGATGCACTCATCAAATCAAGTCAAAAATAGCTTTTATTCTTAGTAGATTAAGAATAACCTACAGCAAGAAAACATCATTTGCTCACTCTCGTCCACAATTCAATGGAAATGCATTGGGGTTTGCACTCTTTAGAAACAAAATCTGTACACTGAGTTACAAAATATAAGGGAAAGGACAACCGTGTTTCCCTGTGACAGCATTGCTCGTGTTCTCTGCAAGGGCTAGAACAGCATCTCTCAAAAAACATGGTAACACTTCCATGATTACAGCTGTCCTAATGAAAAAAAAATGTTTCTTAAAGTACAGTATGTGCCACAGAAATTCCTAGGAGATCAAGGGCATAAAGGGAGAAGGATATGCCCAGATATCTTGTAGAGACAGTTAGTTACTGTAATAACATTTTGAACAATGTCAGCTTATGTATTCATCCCTACGTCTGGGTTTTTAGCCACACCAGGGAATGGCAAGCTCAAGACATGCTATTGTTATTCATTACCTCACTGAGCTCCCACCAGAAACATTCAGAATTAGAGATGGGCACGACTTGGCGAAATTCTCGTTTCCGTTTTCGTTCCTCGTTTCCGTTACGCAACGGAAACGGAAACGACAATTAAGCCGTCAGAACTCGAACTCGAACCGATAAACGATAAATTGGGTCTGACTTGTTGTTGTTGTTCATGGCATTGCGCGGCGATCGTGCGATGCCAAGCGGCACAGAAAAAAAGTTTTAAAAATAAAAAAAATCCCGATTTCCGGCCAAAAAAGCAGGCGAAAATATGCCTGTCTGAGGGCACCTACCAGAGGGGTGGTTTCTGAGGGGGGGGTCCCCGGCCTCCCCCGCCTCTACTGTCCTGGGCTGCTGAACCTGGTACTAGGCTGGGGGGGCATCAGTCTCGTCGTCTCCATTTGCCATGCAGTGCGGGGGGATCCAAAACGGCGACCACAATTTTTTTTTTTAATCGTGGTCCAAAAACCCACCAAAGCACCACAGAAACATGCGAAAATTAGCTATTTTAAATGCTTGAATTTTTACAGTAGCAGCAGTGGGTTTTTTTAGCAATAAAACGTCTCCATTGATTTTATTTTATTTTATTTTATTTTATTTTTATTTTTTTACACCTGCGCAATGATGGGCTGGCCATGGGATGGGACCATGCAAATATTTGGAGCCATTCCACCAATCGCATGGCCACTTGGCCAGGTTTTGACTGAGACTTCTGGGATGTGCCAGTCGGGCATAAAAAGCCCACTATAACCCTAGCCCTAGCCCTAACCCTAACCCTAACCCATACGCCAGTACACTGTCCTTCTTAGTGGGTCAGAGGCACCCAGAGGTGCAGCCCACTAACTCACCCTAACCTTACCCGTAATAACCCTAAGCCTAGCCCTTGCCCTAACCCCAACCCTAAGCCAGATCTGTACTCGCATTGCACTACACGCAAGTACACTGTCCTTCTTAGTGAGTCAGAGGGCGCCCAGCAGAGGCATTCTTCTCTCACCTCGCTCACAGTCCAAAGTTCCAAAAAACTCCAAACCTGTACTCCAGTATGCTGTCCTTCTTGATGAGCTAGAGGCACCCAAAAGAGAGGTGCCTCTGCCAGTGCCACTTGGT
Source organism: Phrynocephalus guinanensis (assembly GCA_037367245.1). NCBI lineage: Eukaryota > Metazoa > Chordata > Lepidosauria > Squamata > Agamidae > Phrynocephalus > Phrynocephalus guinanensis. The sequence continues at coordinate 121,950,367 of CM074733.1, forward strand.
ACGCAATGGCTACACGGCATGTACCCTTCCTTTTCCCTTTGTAGTGGGCCAGAGGAGGCACCCACCCCAGAGAGGTGTCTCCAGGAGCCCGCTACCCTACCCCCTCAAACCAGTACTAACGACAGACGATAAACAAAATGACAAATTTTTGAAAAATTTCGCGACAAACGGAAACGAGCCGAAACGGGCCGGCTCCGACACACAACAACTCGAAACGTCATTTTTCCTGGTCGTGCCCATCTCTATTCAGAATCAAAACCAATGGGAGAGGAATAATCTATCCCTTGGAAGATCAGGAACTGCAGCTGTGAGAATTCCATTGCCCACTCTAAAATGCCTGCAAGACTAATACTGTATGGCTACAACTCCAAAATCTAAAAATCTTAGTTGCCAAAGTCTGCACCACATGCCTGTCCAATTTGCACAGAGGCTGTTAATAGATTTACAATGTTGGATTCCCCCAGCGAGTGTATTATTTCCTCCTCCCCCCCCCTTAGACCCTGCATTCCTATTCTGCCTTTCTTGGCAAAGCACTCCAAGTGGTTTTATAATGAGATGTGCAATCCAAGAGAAAGATGAGGGGAAGAGACCAACCATTACACAGTGAAACAGCATCGGTGTTAGTGCAGATGGAGGCTTCCAGAAGCAGAGACATCAAATGGCAGCTGATCCAAAGGGAACCACACAATCTAACCTCCAGCTCGGGACATGTCCTACTCTTCCCATTTGGAGCAGACTGATCTGATCTTTCTTCTAGCTTTTACATGTTGAGCAGACCAATTTGCCTCAATGACACCCTAACCCACACCTTTTTAATCCCTATCAGGGGTCTCTGCTTTTTTTTTTTATGCAGGTAGATATACACCAGTTTCAGCCCTTTCCCAGTGCATGCAGTCACTGGGATTGGACTAAAACCGAGCCTTGCAACTGCCCTCCCCAACTGTAACTCCCCTTTCCTTTCTCCCAAACTCTGGCTTTGCAAAAACATGGCACTTAGGATATCAGAAACAGGGTTGCTTGAGGCCATTAGGCCATGGGAGGGTGATACCATTTGGATGTGAGGGTCACATTAGATGGCATGTCACTTCTCCACCTAGTCCCAGCTGACTGCCTTTAGTCCTCATTGGCCCACACCAAAAGGGCCAGTCATGACAGGCCCTCAGACACAAGCAGTCTTTCATTCATTAGAGACTCTTGTTTGGGATACAACAATCTGAAGGTCTGGATCTTCCTTTTCCCTTATCACCTATATGTAAGAACCAGATGCATCTGCAGGTCCGATCCAGGGACTTCTCCAGGGCATCTCTAGAACCACTCACAGACAACAAGGGCACTACTGTACCTCAAGAACTGCTCACACTCCAGAGAGAGCCCTTCAGTCATGAGTCATGACAGCCAGGAGGTAGAATGTCGTTCCAGAGGACATCAATTGCTATGGGGAAATGATGGAACATTTGCCATGAAAGAGGTGTGCTACAACATTGGGTTGTCCTCCTGCATAACCTATAATCTGGACAAAAGGCCACTGTGAGGACAGAATGTGGGACAAGAGCACCATGTTCACAAGGCAAAGCCTGTCAGGACTTGAAGAACTTCAGGAGAGCCCACAACAACAACCGGGTTTAGGTCATGGGGAGCCAACTCCCAACACAGCTGTGATGCTGGAGGAGAAAGGGGGAGAAATAGCACCAGGGTGAACTGCAGCAACAGCAACAGTCGCAGCTGTTCCAGGCCTGTACCCCTTCGGGCCCTCATGTACACCAGTTTCCCTGCCCTTATTATGGGTGTACAGGTCCTGGTATTTCCGGGACTCCATCTTTAGCAGAAGGAGGCACCTATCCATAAGCTGAACTACAGGCTGTCACACAGAATTCTGTCCTAAATGTCTGCAGGTGTGGTAGGACAGAAACCTGCCTGAATACCTTGTGCTGCCAGTGAGAGCTGGTAAAAATGGGCTAGAAGGTCTGATGCATGAGAACCCGATGTCACTGAGAACTTGCAATGAGGAACAATCTTGGCAAACACAATAATCATATAAGTAGCTGCAAGATAAAGGGGAAAGCTTGGGCCAGTTGTTGCGCTTTGCAATGATGTGTAGGGCAAAGTCAAGTGACATCATGAAATACATTTAGACTCATGTTCATGAATGCAGCTCCCGGGTTGTTGTTAGATCTGTAGGCATTTCACTTCTCACAAGGACATTTGCTGAGACACAAGCTACGGTAATTGATTTTCTGCTCTTTGAAAGTTTCATTACAATGAAACACGAGTCCCTGCAACCAAAAGGAAGCATGCGTCTCTCCCAGCGATGTTCTTTTCATTGAAGCAGCATGCACCAGCCAACAGAGGGCGAGATTAGCATGGAGCACACATTTTATAATGCTTTGCCCTGTTCCGCAGGAGTCAATGGACAAGGATTCCTCCGGAAATGAGCCGAAGGAACGTAGAGATCCAAACTTCTATTGAAAAGAGTGGAAATGCATTCGGGAGGGGGGGATAGGAATTCAGCTACAAAAAGCAGCTTTTTGTCCTCCTCCACACACACACCCAAAGACAAAGATGAAATACAAGTTTGCAATGAAAATGATGCTTTGGTACATTTGAAAAGGCCGTAACACAATATGCCTTGGCAATGATGGAATGGAGACAAAGAACTGCAGGTGCAGCCAGCAAATAGCCTCTGTGATTTATACTGCACATAAAGATTCTTGCTAACTATATTTTTAAAGGCAGTGTTGTATACCATTTTGGGGCAGACGACACGCAAACAGAGAAAGGATTGAGCAAATGGGCAGGAGAGGAAGCCATATGAAAAACCCAGAGTTACTCCACTGTGAAACGTCTGTTGTGTGCTGAAACAGTTTAAATCATCTGGTAACCAGGACAAGTGACAATGGACTGAGAGCAAAGAAGGCCCGATAGAGATTTCTGAGTTTTGTTGTCCTCTTTTTAGGCCCCAAATGATTAACCTAGACTAATCTGCATTATGGCAAACTATGACATGCTATTAATTTTTGTGGGCTTTGCTATAAATATTCGTAGCATACACACCCTGGTTTCAGTGGAAATTAACCCCACCAACTCCCACCCCTGTCCTGGTGCTCTTTCCATCCCCCATCCTTTTTATTTTTATATTTATTTTGTCTCTTTCCCTTTAACCCAATACTCACTCAACCTGTACCAGGTGATCCTTGGTTTGGAAAAAAAAACCTTTGAGGCCCCACCCTCCAAAACTGAGTGCTGTTAATCTGTTCTCCTCATCCTAGTGGTCCTCCCGCTTTCATCTCCCTTAATTCCCTTCTCTTGATCAGGTACCAAGAGGCGGGAGTGCCTCTCTTTCTTAGGGTCAATATATTGCAATTCCCTTTACCGGAAGGAAACCAATATCTGGATTTTGCAGTGGTTCTTCTAATGTAACACACGTGCCCATGGTGGTTTATGAACTCAGGGAGGCCCTTTATCACATTTTGTCCACACTTTTGGGTGAATGGGCCCCCCAAGTTCCTGTGCCTTTTACAGCTTCAGGAAATGTCCATTTTGAGCAGGCATGGTTGCCCCTGAAATGGGAATTCCACAAGAACCATAGTTTTTAACAAGTTTTTCAGGAGACCTTTTCAGAGCCAAAACACATTCGTGTACGATTGGACTGCCACTTTACAAGAAGCCTTGCTTCAGAGAGGAGCATCCTCAAGGGGTACAACTCCCTTCCTCCTATTTCCTAACCTGAAGTTTGATTGCTAGCTTCTCACTGAAAGGGAGGGAGAGGCAGCCCAACTAACACCTCGTGCAACCCCCTGCAGTGTCAAACAGTGCTAACCCCATAATCATCCTAATGGACCCATTGTTGGCTTTTGCACAACAGGGAGGCCACAAGGCGTGCCAAATTATGAAACCAGTCCTGCCCTTCCCAACCTCCTCCTTCTGCAGAAAACTGAAGATATATTTCCTTCCAACACAGATGATGTCACACACACACCGCCGCCGTCATCATCCATACATAATTTAACATGAAACAAAATATGCTCATCAGCAAAAAGTTCAAAATATCCAATGCTCATTAGCATGTACAGTTGCTCAGCTCTGCCATTAACAGCAAACTAAAATCAAAGCTAAGAGCCTACTGCTATAGCACAGTGAGCGGCTGCTTAGGGGTTCAAATTCCTGTTTATCCCTTTCTCTCTGTGTGTAGTATTACACACTAGCAACTGGAAGGTCTCTGCATAAGGGAGTGAAATTCCCAGGCTCATCATTTGGTGCCTTTAGGTCTGAGCCTGAAAGCAGATACTGTATGTAAAAACCCTCCTCAGTTAAAAAGCAAAGCAAGCCTTCCTAAGAAAGTACAAAATCCACCATCTTCCTTCTGATACCTCCTGCCTAGTGAGAAACGACACTGCATGTTCAGAATATTTGTCCACTAAATAGGTTACAACATTATCTTCACAAAGATGCCTTTCTGCGGCATGTTCATTTCTAATGTTAGTTATTATCCTAGGATGACAGCAGACCGTTCCCCTTTCTGATTGCTAAACTGACTGAGACTGGTGCACGGTTGATGGTTCTCTTGTTTCTCATGGGCAGGCTGACAAGCTTGGCATTTATTTATTTATTATTTATTTAAAAATATTTTTACCCTACCCTCCTCCCAAAAAAAGGACCCAAGGTGGCTTACATTATGGAAAACACAGTATCAAAGGCTAACAGCTGTGTGAATTATTCAAATATTTTAAAAGAATTAATAATTCTACATTTAAAATGTTAGGGGAAAGCAATACTAATGCACATATAGAAGCAACAAAATGCAAACCATCCCATTTTAAAAATTCCCCTAGCCCGTCAGTTACTCTGGGTGACTGAGCGACAAATGTGCTGTTTTGAGAGCACCAGCTGTGCTCCCCTACTCCAAATTGCAATGTTTAAAAATATTTTTTTACCACTAGGGGGCTTCTTTGGCTGCCCTCTCCACACATACACATGATGAATGAAAAAATATAGACATGGGGAATGATGGGACTGGACGTGTCCCTACAAGGGCCGGTGACCCCAGAACTCTGGAAATTGCACACCCTGATGCTAAAAAATACATTTCACCTACCTCTGCAACCTTCCCCTCCCCCTTTTTTCCATTGGAAGACTATGGGGCCCTCTGGGAGAGATTTTGGAGAAGTAGTAGGCTGCAGGCAAGAGAAGGGAACAGGAAAAGCCTGCTGCATGAGTGGAAAGCCCCACATGTAATACTGGATATAGCCCTTTGCTCATTCCTCCCCAATTTGTAATCCCGATGTCATGTTTTACAGTTTTTAGAACTGTGAATGTAATTTTATCTTCAGGAAATAAATAAATAAATGCTATACTTTGCATACCAGCTGCTCAATATATGAATGGGCTTGATCAGTTGTCTGGTAAAGCAAGGACTTAAGTAAGAATGTGTATGTGAACCAACTCGTCAATGTATTTCCTTTTCTCTAGTCCCTACTTATGTTTTCCACTTTGGGGAGAAGGAAAGGAAGCCAAATGATTTCTGTTCTCAGAAACCTATGTTACTCCAAGAAATGAGGAAATCTTTCAAGAACAACTCTGTATCACAGACTGGCCATGTACCAAGTCAGGCATGTAAAAGCTATGGTTTTCACACCTGCATTTTGAAAGCAGGACACTTGCAAATAGAGATGGGCACGAAACAAAAAAAAATGGTGTTTCGGTTTTTCGTTTGTCGTTGAGAGGTCTGTTTCGGTTCGTTTCCGTTTCTCAGGAATTTTTTGAAAAATTTCGTTACCATTTTTCATTTTTTCGTTTGTCATTTCTACCTAGAGATGGGCACGACTTGAAAAAAAAATTTTTCGAGTTGTCGTTAGTCGGGCCGGTTCCGTTTCGGCTCGTTTCCGTTTTTCGCAAAAATTTGCAAAAATTAGTCGGTTCGTTTTTTCATTTTTTCGTTGTCGTTAGTACTGGTTTGGGGAGGGGGTAGCGGGCTCCTGGAGGGAGCTGCAGGAGTCAGCCAGAGCCACAAGTGACGGACTGGCAGACTCTTTGCACCCGCTGTGTCTCACGTACTTGCATGTAGTGCAATGCAAGTAGATCTGGCTTAGGGTTAAGACGGGTTAGCGCAAGGGCTAGGGTTAGGCTAGTTACGGGTGAGGTTAGGGTGAGTATTGGGGTGCATCTGGGTGCCTCTCTGACCCACTTAGAAGGACAGTGTACTGGCGTATGGGTTAGGCTTAGGGTTCGGGTTTGGGCTACGATTAGTGGGCTGTTTATGCCCGATTGGCACATCCCAGAAGTTTCTGTGGTCAACCTGGCCAAGTGGCCATGCGATTGGTGGAAAATTTGCATGGTCTACTCCCATGGGAGAGCCCATCATTGCGAATTCGCAGGTGTAAAAAAATAAAATAAAATAAAATAAAATAAAATCAACGGAGACTTTTTTTGCAAGAAAAACCCACTTCTGCTACTGTAAAAATGCAAGCATTTAAAATAGCTAATTTCCGCATGTTTCTGTGGTGCTTTGGTGGGGTTTTGGGCAACGATTTCAAAAAAAATATTGCGGTCGCCATTTTGGATCCCCCCCCACCGCATGGCAAATGGATTCACCCTCCCAGCCTGGTACAGTCAGCAAAACCTGGCCATGCGATTGGTGGAATGGCTCCAAAACTTTGCATGGTCCACTCCCATGGGCGAGCCCATCATTGCAAATGTGCAGGTGTAAAAAAATAAAATAAAATAAAATAAAATAAAATCAACGGAGACTTTTTTTTTGCAAGAAAAACCCACTGCTGCTACTGTAAAAATTCAAGCATTTAAAATAGCTAATTTTCGCATGTTTCTGTGGTGCTTTGGTGGGGTTTTGGGCAACGATTTCAAAAAAAATATTGCGGTCGCCATTTTGGATCCCCCGCACTGCATGGCAAATGGATGCGCCCTCCCAGCCTGGTACCAGCAGCGCAGCAGTAGCAATAGCCAAGGAGAGGGGGGCGGGGAACCCCCCCCAAATAAAACACCCTTCTGGCCTGGTAGGTGCCCTCAGACAGTTTTCGCCTACTTTTAGGGCCGGGAATCGGTTTTTTTTTAACTTTTAAAAACTTTTTTTCTGTGCCGCTTGGCATTGCGCGATGCAAGTAACGAGCCCGACAAATCAGACCAAATTGTTCGTTCGTCGGTTCGAGCTCGAAGTCTGGGGCAGTGATTCCCGTTACCGTTTCCGTAGAGTAACGGAAACGAGTAACGGAAACGGAAACGGGAATACCGCTAAGTCGTGCCCATCTCTATTTCTACCCGCTTTTTGCGCGATTTTTAAAGCATTTCCGTGTGCAGGCATCCCCCAATGCCCCAGACCAGAGGGGAAAAAACTAAAAAAAATGGATGCTGGCAGAGACACAGTATAGACTAGGTATGCAGGGAGGCTGCAAAGGCAGCGGCGGGCGTTGTCCAGGGTGCAAGGCAGCCGCAGAGTGACTGCACTGCAGGGCAGGGGAGGGTACTCACCGAGAGGTACGCAGCATGCACGCACACAGGGAGGCTGCAGGACTGAAGCTAGAGTCGCAGAGACAGCAATCCCATCCTAACTCCCACCAGAGACTGCAAGGAGGACGGGGGTTGACGAGCTTTTTATGCCCTCTGTGGCTGCCAGACCTGCCCGCCAAGTCTGCAACCTGGGCATGCTATTGGTTGAACATGATCCCACTTCACATGGCTTGCCTCCATTTTGTGGCTGGTGGCGACATCCATTTTAAAGGGAAAAGAAAAATACATCGCGATGGGAGAAGACAAAAACAAACGTTTTAAGGACCCCAACCCCCCTGGTAGGTATTATCAGACAATATAAATAATTATCACTGTGTTTTTACGGATCTCCAGGGCGTTTTTTAACATTTAAAACAGCTCATTTCATTGTGCATCGCCATTAACGGAAACGAAACGTAATGACCACAATTTTCGCGGTTCTGTTCATTTCGTTTCATTTTCATCACAATTTTCGTTTGTCGTTTCGTTACGTAATGGAAACGACAAACAGTAACGGAAATGAAAAAATGTTCGTTCCGTGCCCATCTCTACTTGCAAATACAGCAAGATTTTGGTTTGTATGCATTCACTACACCTTGTTAAATTTAAGATGTTAGATATACGTTTTCTCCACTACTGAGAGATGCTGGAACCTACATCAGTATCTTGATTATTCCCATAGGGCCATGGATTTTCAAGTGCTCTACAATTATGCTATCAGGCATCTCTTATGCTAATTAAACCTAATTAGCCATCTGCCCCCCACTGCCTATCACAATATTCTGACCTTGTGTGTACTGAAGTATTCTTCAATTCAAAAGGGCAAGCAAACCCAGTGTTCTAGGTGGAAAAACAGGATCAGTTCCCAAAGGTTTTCACATATGACTTGATTGTCATTGCCACACACACACACGCACACGCACACACACACGCACACACACACACACACACACACACACACACACACACACACACACACACACACACACACACACACACACACACACACACACACACACACACATGGAAACACACCCACCTCCAGTTCAGGAAGACCTAAACTGAGCTTATAGGCAGCCATGACTTAAGGGAAAGCAGAAGTTTTTCATTCTTAAGCAATTTCAAAACTTCCATATACAGTGGTCCCCGCCCGTTTGTGGTAAATATACTGCAGTCCCACTATATCGCGGGACTGCAGTATATGAAAAAAAGGCCCCCTGGGGTAAGGGGAGAAGGCCTGTTTCAGGCCTCCCATACTTACTCAGGACTGGGGCTGCCCTGAATGGGACTGCGAGGGCCTTCCCGGACCTTCTGGAGGCCCCAAAATGGCTTCCCTGTGAAATGCTTTCCGGTTGACCAAAAATCATTTCTAAGGCCTTGGAGGGCCTTTCTAGGCATGTAGGAGGTCTCAGGAATAACTTCCGGTTCACAGGTAGGCCCTTTTGGGGCCTCCAGAAGACCCAGGAAGGTCCTCGCAGGCACGTTCGGGGCAGCACCAGGCTGGGGGTAAGTACAAGGGCCCCCCACTTGTTAAGTGAGAATGTTTCTGTTCATAAAAAAAAATCCCTGTTCCTTTTACAGTTCTGCCTATGTAGCCTACTCTGCTCTCATTGGGTTGCTTGGGGATATTGCCTAGATATAGGGCTAAATCAGAGAAATGGTGAATTTTTTTGGATTTGCAACTTGTCAATGCCAACAAATCACACAAAAATGGATTTATGAATTGTTTCCCTAATGAATCAATTATATAAATTTATAATTATAAATTTAGCTTGTATGCCACCCACTCCCCAAAGGTCTCTGGGCAGCTCACAATCAATTCATACATTCATTTTCTAATTTAAAACCCTATAAAATGACATTTCAGGCACCCAGGGTTTTCAAAAGTGCAGAGAAACTTCCGATGACTGTCCTCTGCAAGCCCTGCAAGTATGATGAATAGAGATGGGCACGACTTGAAAAAAAATTTTTTCGAGTTGTCGTTAGTCGGGCCAGTCCCATTTCGGGTCGTTTCCGGTTTTCGCAAAAATTCGCAAAAATTAGTCAGTTCGTTTTTTCGTTTTTTCGTTGTCGTTAGTACTGGTTTTTTGGGGGGGGAGCGGGCTCCTGGAGGCACCTCTGTGGGGTGGGTGCCTCCTCTGGCCCGCTATAAAGGGAAAGTGGGCTCCTGGAGGCACCCGTGGGTGCCTCCTGCCACTAGGAAGGGGAAGCAGGCTCCAAGAGACACCCCTCTACATGGGGGTCTCCCTTCCTCACCTGCTGCTGCTGCAAAATGCTATGCAATAGCCATATGGATATTGCATAACATAATGTGCAGACGTGAGACCAGTGTGAGAGTGATAGGGTCATACCCGCCCTTCACAAGGCTCTGGCACCACCATGTCTCACACAGAAGGGAATTGTACTTGCTGCGTGTAGTGCAATGCAAGCAAGTAGATCTGGCTTTAAGGTGGCTTAGTGCAAGAGCTAGGGTTAGGCTAGTGACGGGTAAGGTTACGGTGGGCTAGTGGGTTGCACCTCTGGGTGCCTCTCTGACCCACTAAGAAGACAGTCTGTGATGTATGGGTACGGAGTCAAGGGTTAGGGTTAGGGCTAGGGCAGGTTTTAGGGGGCTTTTTGGCACATCCCAGAAGTCTCCATGGCCAAGTGGCCATGCGACTGGTGGGATGGCTCCAAAAATTTGCATGGTTGTCCACTCCCACATGGCTGGCCACTTGGCCAGCCCATCATTGCGCACTGCGCAGGTGTAAATAAAATAAAATAAAATAAAATCAATGGACACACAGAGGAGGAGAGGAGAGTCTTTTTGTTGCAAGAAAAACACCCACTGCTACTGTGAAAAATCTGGCAGTTTATAAATTTTCGCGTGTTTCTGTTGTGCTTGTGTGTTTTTGGACCACGATTTCAAAAACAATATTGCGTTCGCTGCCCCATTTTGGATCCCCCGCCCGCACCGCATGGCATGGCGATGGCGACTCGCGAGTCCGGCTGCCCAGGACGGGGGGGAGGCGGGACCCCCCCTCCAGAAACCACCCCTCCGGTAGGTGCCCTGCGCCCTTAGTCAAGCAGGCATTTTTCCGCCTGCTTTTTTGGCCCGGGAATGGGTGGGGGGAGAGTTTAAAAGTTTTTTCCTGTGCCGTCCGTGCCGCTTGCTTGCGCTTTAATTGCGGCGGCCGGCGGCGAGACTGGGCTTTTTGCTGGCTGCGAGCCTGCGGCGAGTCCCACCAGAGCAGCCCAGGACGGGGGATGAGGGGGGAGGCCGGGGACCTCCAGAAACAACCCCTCTGGTAGGTGCCCTGAGGCACGGCAGGCATTTTCCCGCCTGCTTTTTGGCCGGGAACCGGGTTTTTTTAACTTTTAAAAACTTTTTTTCTGTGCCGCGTGTGGCATCGCGCGATCTCGCGATGCAAGTAACGAGCACGACAAATCAGACCAAAATTGTTCGTTCGTCGGTTCGAGCTCGAAGTCTGGGGGAGTAATTCCCGTTACCGTTTCTGTAGAGTAACGGAACCGAGTAACGGAAACGGAAACGGGAATACCGCTAAGTCGTGCCCATCTCTAATGATGAAGTTTGGGTTTTGGGTGATTCAGTTGGGCGGGGGTGCATGCGCGCGCGCGCGCACACACACACACACACACACACACACACACACACACACACACACACACACACACACCATTTTTAAATCATGTCCAATCCATCTCTAAATTTGCTCATGTTGTTGTTCAGTCCTTTAGTCGTGTCCGACTCTTCGTGATCCCATGGACCAGAGCTCGCCAGGCCTTCCTATCTTCCACTGCCTCTCGGAGTTTGGTCAAATCCATGCTGGTTGCATCGATGACACACTGTCCAACCATCTCATTCTCTGTCATCCTCTTTTCCTTTTGCCTTCAATCTTTCCCACCATCAGGGACTTTTCCAAGGAGTCCTCTCTTCTCATGAGGTGGCCAAAGTACTGGAGCCTCAGCTTCAAATTTTGCTCATAAGTTCTATATTTCTTAGACCACTATATAGCCCAAAGAATCAAAAACCACTAAAAATGTGTCAGTTTGTATTCATTGGAGGTATCATTTCATACAAATTTAAATAAACAAATTAGTGGTTTTGATTGAATTTTGCAATTCATTTTTTAATTCAAGCCCATCTCTGATTTTGTCCCGTAAGTCCTAGACATGCAGGCAGGTACATACATACTGAAGCTTCTGCAAAAAAACCACAAAAAAAACAAAACAAAGAATAACAAACAAACAAACAAAATCCCCAAGCAAGCCAGCTTCTCCCTCACTGCTTAGAGGCTGGGTTAAGATTCCAGTATTGTTTGCATATCATTGAAGCTGATTGCAGTACATACTGCAATGAACTCAAGTTGGGAGTGCTCTTGAAGATCAAATGCACATACTGTTAACTGTAATATAATCACTCACCAATAGCTCAAGACACCCATCTTGCTTGAGCGCTGCCTCTAATGAGGCACATATCAAAGGTCATTGGTCAAAATGGCACAAACCACCAAACAAGCAGTTTGTGCCCGTCTCTGCCTCTGATATATTTCCCAGCTGACATCATGATACTCTATATCAGGTATGGCCAAACGTTGGCCCTCCTGATGTTTTGGACCACAACTCCCAGAATTCTAAGCTTAGATTGTCAATGGCAAAGGACTGTGGGAATTGCTGTCCAAAACATCTGGAGGGCTGACGTTTGGACATGCCTGCTCTATTTAATCTCTAACGCACTTAATCAGGGATGACACAAGAGAGACAATAGGTTGCATGCTGCCCTCCAAGTACCTACGCTTTAAAGGTTCCTGAGTTTCAGAAACTCCTGCTCGAAAAAGCCTCCTTGCACATTCTAGAGAGCCCAGAAGCAATTTCACCACATGGGGGGGGGGGGGGCGGGGAAGGGGTTTGGACTATGGGGGGGGGAGGGTTTGGGCTAAAAAGACCTGAGTCAGGTCTTTTTTCAACTCTGAAAGCTACAATACCTATTATTTATTTATTTATTTATTTATTTATTTATTTATTTATTTATTTATTTTTACCCCACCTTTCTCCTTGGAAAAGGGCCCAAGGCAATCACCAAGAAATGGTTCATTTTTATAAAGAAAATAAGGGGTCAGAGGAATAGACAGAGTCCTCCAAGACTTGGAGATGGGTGTTTGAAAGTTGTCTCTCTCAGCCCTAAACAGTCTGTGTCTTCAATAATGTGTGTCCCTTTCCTTAAAATATTAACACAGATTCAGATTCATTCTGGTAAAGTCTTTCCCAGTAATGAGTTCTGAGCTGTGAAATGACCTTATCCTGACAGTCTCTTAGGCCAGTGATGGCGAACCTATGGCACGGGTGCCAAAGGTGGAACTTGGAGCCCTTTCTGTGGGCACCTGACATTGCCACTTCATAGCCACCTGTATACAGGTTAAATTACTGTATTGGCACTTTGCAAAAAAAAATTAGTGGGTTTTGAATTGCAGTTTGGGCACTCAGTCTCTAAAAAGTTCGCCATGACTGTCTTAGGCTGACTCACTTAGCTTTCAAACACAAGTGAAAGCTGCTTTGTTCTGTCCCAGAATTTGAAGGCAGCTGGCTTTTTCTTGTATGTGTTTATTGCTTATGATGTGATGTGATAATTTAATTGTTTGAATTTTTATGCAAAATAGTTGCATGGAATCATAAATAACAAAGAGGCACATCTGGAGGCAGGTCTTAAGACAAGTAAGCCTCAGGAGAGCGCTCGTATTCCCAGACACTGAAATCAAACCTTTGAGATTTCCGGGAAGCCACTACAAATGTGCTCTAAAGCCTGCATGTGCTCACAAAAACATCAAAAGAGTTAAATACTCCAAGGCCATCCAAGTGGTATTAAAAAGAATATGAGCACATAACGAGAAAAGCACTGCAGGCAAATGAAGGAAAACTCCTTAACTCCTAATGCACACACAAAAAATTCAAGAGCTAGTGTACTGCAACTGAAACATTGAAACAGACCAAATAAAAATCAATTTAAAAATGAAAATCTGTATTTTAAAAACATTTAGAACATTTTAAATGTCATCTATTTTTTTAAAAAAAATCCCTATAAAATGATAGTTCTAATTAAATGGTTTTACTCTTAAGGGCCTAGCTATGGAAGAGGGAATATAAATTCTAATTTATTATTATGCAACAAAGACTGATATCTTATTACAAGATGTTACACTGCGTAATGCTGATTCCTTTAGAATGGCAACCCCAGCTAAGTCACATCCTTATCTTTTTCACTGAAAGTACACATTTTGATGGGGAATAAGGTAGATTTGGATTTACCAGTAACTGAAAACTCTGCCCCCCCCCCCAAAAAAAATTGCCTTCCTATTTGCTATAGTTCTTTTTTACATGTCCTTGTTGAGTTTCACATGACTTCCATTAATCCTATATTCATTGATATTTCTAGAGTCTGATATCATGAGAAGTGTGCAAAATTTGCATTGTGAAAAATATGTACTAAGGTTACCCAGAGCAGGAGTGCATTTGTGTGTTGGGGGGGGATAGTACATTACAGCCATTCCTCACTTAACCACCTATCTGTTTAATGATGTATCAGACTTATAACAGTACTGGCCAAGGCCACCACTGCCACCTAATTGCTGCCTCAGGAAGAACCTATTGTTCCAGCTTGTCCAAAGCTTCTGGCCTGCTTCTGCTTGCCTGCACCTACCTTGTCAGCAGCTCAGAAGGGAGAAAGCACTGCTACGGCACACATACACCCAGCAGCCTTCCTCTTCCACCGCTGCTTCCAAGGGTTGCTGTGTCACAGTGCCTCCGCAGGGGAGAATAACCTGGGCAGGGAGAGTGACAGCCGCCTCTATCTCTATTTTACCCTCCTTTTTGTTTTGCTTCTCCTATGGCCTCCCAGAGAGCTTTCTCGTTCTGGCCTTCCTGGAAAGGAGGGCAGCCTCAACACACCACAAGACAGCCATCTTAAGCTCCTCACTTAACAACCAATGCACTTAATGATGACCTGGTTGCAGCAACAGAACTCCCTTGTGAAGTGGGGAGTACCTGTATTAAAACAAACCTTTCCGAGTAGTGGCAATGAGAAGGCAATGAAGAACATACTAAGTGACCGATAATCTCCTGCCTATGAAGATTGGAGGAGGGAGGGGAACTCTTAACCCTACACTGAAAGGCAATGCAACAGGTCTTCAAGTTCCTCTCTTGGGGCATCACTTCAGCTCAGGTCCTGACATGATGACATCTGTTCAGGATGATTTTTTTTGGACTCTTCTGTTTCTCTTCCCCACCCCAAACTCAGGTTCTGCAAGGACCTTTCCAGTTTTTAATATTTTATAAGGGAAATAAATGTACTCACCCGTTGCTTCTGGAAATAAAAATCTTGTGGCAGGTTTAAAAACTAGTACTTCGTAGCTTATCATAAACTTGCATATAATCTGGTTCATTTAATCAGGTCTATTCAACTGATGAAATGGGCTCCTGTTACCTTTATGAGAAATAGGAAGTGCTAGTCTTTAAGGGGGCACAAAGAATTTCAGGAGGACTTCCTGCACGGAGTTGAAGGATGAGACTTGATGGTCTTATAGGCCCCTTCCAACTTCACTATTCTATAGGTCTATGACTTTGGCCAAACACTTCAGGTAGCAAATTAATTATTTCCTCTTCCTACCTCTGGAACATTTAAAAATGATTTTTTTTCTAAGATGGGCCTTTCCTAACTCTTCCTACCTGCTGCAGTCACTTGCACACCCCAAAACAGAACCTGTAATCTGGGAGTCCTTTGAGAACACTATGGGATGTGCCAAAGAAGGAGGCATCTGGAAAGGGGATTGTAGAAATATAAGCGAAACCTCCTCACGAAATCCCCTCACGTAAATGAAAAAGGATGTTCTACTTCAGCAAATGAATTGTAACAGTCTAAAATCCTACCACCACTCCTATGAACATGGAGACAAATGAAAATATTATGGGACAGTAAACTGAAATTGCTTTCAGTTACATTGTGAACACATTGGCCCATGTTAAGATACCGATCTTCTCCTGAACAAAAGATCTTTCCACCACAGTAAAGCAGCATTGTGCCACTTGTGCAAGTACCAACACTGCACAAGCAGAGGGCATTTTCCCCCCAGAAAATTAATACTTGCTTAAATAATGTGACCTCCCTTTATTATGTCAGCAGGAATTTCCAGTCAGCAGAATCTAAGACTGTTCTTACTGTTTCATTCAATTTTATAATGTATGAAGCCCCTGGGTGTTTAAAAGGAATTTGCCAGCAAATCCAGAAAAAGATATGTTAAACGGTTTCTTGCAAGAAAGGAGGCTGATGAATATTTACAGGAAGCACATCCTAGGTACACAGACAAACTACAAAAAGTTAATACAGGTATTTTACACAGTTCTACTTGGGTTTCGAAAAGGGGAAAGGCTGATAAATGCTGAACCTGGACCTGAATGCATGGCATGAACTAAAAAGGAACACATCAGAAGGAGTAAAATTACCAAGGGGATTAGAAAAGAACATGTTTGAATGCGAATATGTGGGGGGGGGCAATGAATCTAGTGAAGGAAACAATGAATGCCCTACTCGACCATTCTAAATGTAGGTCAGGTCAATATACAAGAAGAGAGCAAAGAGAACTGGACTAGTTTCAGCCTCATTTGTTTTTTATCACCAGCATACATGGAGGTGACCTTTCTGTGAGAGCAGGGGCACCTCCTCTGTCTGTGGAGATGCATTCCAGGATATAAAACTCAGATTTTTTTTAAAAAAAAACAGGCCTTTTTCCTGCTTGCTGCACAAACAGAATTCATTTCACGGGACACTGAATAGGCCCATAAGTAACTGCATTCTAGACAGAGATCACTGAAACATTTTTAGTGCCGTAAAAATGTTGTGAGAGCCAGTGGGTACCAGATCAAGTGTTGGATTCTGGAGACCTGGATTACAATTCCACTTGACTATGGAAACTCATGGGGAGATGCCAATGGTTCAACACTCCTTGAATATTGTACGTACCTCAAAAACACTATAAGGGCAGGTGTAAACTCGAATATAAGAACATAAGAAGAGCCATGCTGGATCAGACCAAGGGCCCATTTAGTCCTGCTTCCTGTATCTCACTGTGGCCCCACCAGATGCGTCTGGGAGTGCATGAGACTAGATATCTGTCTTCTGATACCACTCCCCTGCATCTGGCCCTAGAATTACCCATATTTTTTAAAAAATCCTGGAAATTACACATTCCCATCATGGCTTGTAACCTGTGATGGACTTTTCCTCCAGGAATCTGTCCAATCCCCTTTTGAAGCCATCCAGGTCAGATGCCATCACCATATCCTGTGGCAGGGAGTTCCACCAACGAACAACATGCTGGGTAAAGAAGTATTTTCTCTGTTCTCACTCCCCCAACCCCACATTTGAGTGGATGTCCCCTAGTTCTGGTATTTTGTGAGAGGGAGAAGAGTGTCCCTGTATATCCACTTGACTCACGCACTGCATTATTTTGTACGTCTTAATCATATCACCCCCACCCTCAGGTGCCTGTTTTCTGGACTAAAGAGCCCCAAATGTTTTAACCTTTCCTCATAACAGAGGTGCCCCAGCCCAGTAATCATTTTAGATGGTCTGTTCTGCATCCTTTGCAGTTCCACTATCTCTTTTTAAAGATGCGGTAACCAGAACTGTATGCAATACTCCAGGTGTGGCCTTATATTGCTTTGTACAATGGCATTATAATGTTGGCTATTTTAATTTCAATCGCCTTTTTGATGATCCGTAGCATGGACTTGGCCTTCTTCACCACTGCCACACACTGGGTAGACACTTTCATTGAGCTGTCCACCAACACACCAAGATCTCTTTCCTGATCTGTCATGGATAACTCAGAGCCCATGAGTTGATAGATAAAGTTTTGATGTTTTGCTCCAATATATATTACTTTACATTTTCCTATATTGAAACACATTTGCCATTTTGCAGCCCATTCCCCAAGTTTGAAAAGATGCTTCT
This sequence comes from Phrynocephalus guinanensis, assembly GCA_037367245.1. Lineage (NCBI taxonomy): Eukaryota > Metazoa > Chordata > Lepidosauria > Squamata > Agamidae > Phrynocephalus > Phrynocephalus guinanensis. The sequence continues at coordinate 121,967,867 of CM074733.1, forward strand.
GGAGCTCTTCACAATCTTCTCTGGTCTTTCCCACCCGGAAAAGTTTTGTGTCATCCGCAAACTTGGCCACCTCACTGCTTATTCCCATCTCCAGGTCATTTATGAATAGATTGAAAAGCACCGGTCCCAAGACATCCCTGGGGCACACCACTTTTCACCCCTCTCCATTGTGAAAATTGTCCATTGATACCTACTCTCTGTTTGCTGGATCTCAACCAATTCTCAGTCCACAAGAAGACCTACCCTCTTATCCCCTGACTGTGCAATTTTCTCAGCTGCCTTTGATGAGAGACTGTGTCAAACACCTTCTGAAAATCAAGATAGATAATATCCACTGGTTCACCCAAATCCACATGCCTGTTGACCTTTCAAAGAATTCTAAAAGGTTTGTGAGGCAAGACTTATCCTTACAGAAGCCATGCTGATTTTCCCTCAGCAAGGCTTGTTATTCTATGTGTTTTAAAATTTTCTCTTGAATAAGGCTTTCCACCACCTTCCTGGGACAGACGTAAGGCTAACCAGCCTGTAGTTTCCCGGGCATGTAACAACAATATTTGTTGACTTTTATTAATAATAAACTGAAATATGATTTCAGAATGCTTTTTCAAAACAATTAATGTATTGAACAGCTGATAAATACAGTCAGGATCAATGAAAGGCCAACATCTCATGAAACACGCTCCACAACTTATGAGCCAGCTGTTTGAATCAAATTGACTGGGAAGGGTAAGAATTCTCCTTTTGGCCTAAGATAGCAAAGAGGTGGGGCTGAGAGTACTGACGGGAAAAATCACACTTTTAAAACAATTGCTCCCAGAATCCTACAGCATTCATAGTCCACGTTGCATGATTTCTGCAAACCTCAGTCCCCCAGAAGTGATACTTTCAGTCTCCTAACTGTGGTTATTTTGTGGGCTGATGCAGATTCCTTCCTCTGCATCCTCCCCTCTACCACTGGAATCCCTCCATTCCATTTCCTATAGCCATAATGTGGCAGTACATTTCAATCAGCACTAACCATAGTCAAGGGTTAGGATTAGAGATGGGGACAAATCAAGAAAAGAGTGGTTCATTTTGATTTGTGATTCATCAAGGTCCACAAATAAAAATAATCTGCTTTTAATTAATCAATCCTTTCGGGGGATTTTTTTTTTTTTAAAATTTTAAAACCTTCTAAAATGGTCTCCAAGGCATTTAGAGATACCAAGTTTGCAGAGAGGCTTCCTCTAATGCTTCTCTACAATCCGTGGAAGTCTGGTGAAGATTGGGTTTTATACATATGAGTTATACACCCCCAAATAGTCCCCCCCCAGGCACCTAGAGACACCAAATTTGCCGGGGAGTCTCCCATTACTCTCCTCTACAATCCCTCCACATTCAGTAACAACTGATTTTCAGACGACTTGAGTTATACACTCACAAACAAGGACCCCCTCCCAGGAGATTGCCCTTTAGCAGCTGGCTTGGGGAAACCCAAACTTTACTTGGAAGGGATGTAGAGGAGAGTCAGGGGCAGCTTCCCTACAAATTTTGCATCTCTAGTTCCCCTGGGGGCCATTTTATTGCCTGACAAATCAACAAATCAAAATTTAGTAAAAATTCATCAATTTGTCGAGGTCCACAAATCTTAAAAAAACTGTTTTTTCTGATTAATTAATGAATTAATTAAACAAATTTGGCATCTCTAGTTCCCTTGAGGGCCATTTTATTGCCCGACAAATCAACAAATCAAAAATTAGTAAAACATTCATCAATTCATTGAGGTCCACATATCACCAAAAAAATCTGCTTTTTTCTGATTAATTAATGAATCATTTTGGGGGAATTTTTTTTAAACTTTAAAATCTTCTAAAATGCTCTCCAAGGCATTTAGAGACACCAAGTTTGCAGAAACTTCCCTAAAAAATTGGCATCTCTAGTTCCCTTGGGGGCCATTTTATTGCCCGACAAATCAACAAATAAAAAATTAGTAAAAATTCACCAATTTGTATTTGCTAGGGTTATTGCAAATTGAAGGATTAATGGGTTTTTTTAATTGAATTTTGCAATTCATTTTTTAATTTATGCCCATCTCTAGTTAGGATTAAAGTCTGAACCAAATACATAATGAGTTACATCAAGCTGGCCGAGATTAAGATCATGGCAAACTAATTGCAACACGGTGGTTAAAGCAAAGCATAGGAGGAGTTTGTGCATGAAGAGGAGGGGAAATACACGCGGCCAGGAGGTATATTTATGATGGCTTATCATAATGCAGCTTCTGTAAATGACAAATGAGCAGGCCAGTTACTTAAGGAAAAACAAGATGCATGCACGAGAAACCTCTGCAAAAATAAATTCCACGTCTCTTTAAAATTAGAGTCAGACAATTATATTCAACATATCAAGGGAGAGACTGTTTACCTGGTAATGACAGATGGCTTCAACAGTCTGAACATAAAAAATTAATCACTAATTAAAATTGCCTCTTCTTTGAATCTACTCTGACATTTTTACTGCAGCATTAAGAGAAATCACCTTGACGTGCTGATCATTTCCTCATTTTCAGAGTTATAGCTGTTCTTTGGGCTGTACATAAAAACATTTCTAAATGTCTGCAACTGTATAGGGAAATTACAAGGTGGCCTATACAAATATCAGGGAAGTAGCTGGGATTAACCATCAATTCTATTCACTAGGAAGTTAGCAGGAAAAAATGCTATGTGCTGTCTGTTCCATCTTCATGATTTAATTAATAAAAATGATTAGTTTGGGGGGGGGGATGACCTTGAATGACAAAAGTGCTTCATCAACTTTTATCTGCTGGAAGTGTTTTTGTTTCATTTTGTTTTAATTTTTATTTTAGATTTCTAAGCATGAACAACTTTGTGCAGGTGTTTCTTTTTTCAGTGATGCAAAACTAGAAGTCCATCCTTATACACAAATACAGTGGTACCCCGACTTAAGAGCAGCTCGACTAAAGAGCAATTTGACTTAAGAGCGGAAAACTGTTGACATTTTAACTGACGCCTTACAAATTTTAGATATGGTCTGCTCAACTTGCATTTTTTTTCATTTTTTCATTTTTAACATTTTTTTTTAATTTTAGATAGGTACCCCGACTTAAGAGTAGCTCAACTTAAGAGCTACTCTCGACTGCATTTGGAACGGATTAAATTCGTAAGTCGAGGTACCACTGTATCCAGAACTGGGGCCATTATTTCAGTGGGACATACTCCTAAGTACATATATGTCAATATTTCAGCCAAAACTGTGGAGGAAGCTGTTTGGACCAAGTGACGTTTCCAAATTAAGAGCAGACCCATGCAGAAAATGTTGCAGTATCTCAACAGCAATGTAACTAACCCTCACACTACTAAGATTACGCCTCAATCGCCCTCAGATGGTTATTGCTGGTGCACTAGCTAAAGTTAGCACAAGTTCCTCTCAAAAAGAGTATTATTCCAATGTCACCCGTACTGTAAACCTGAGCACTTCTACCTTATCTGGATTGTGTCTAGCTTGACTAGCCCACAAATTGGTCTGAGAGTAGCTTTTTGGAATTTCAGCTAATTTCCTGGATGAAGGTGGGAAAAGGAAGAGTTGTTGACACCCACATTGTGACAGCATCACAGCACATGTATGAACTGACCCAGTTGTGCATAGATATTAAACAGCCAGGAGATGAGGTGGGACATGGAAAGACAGTTTGGTGACTGGCTACCAGAAGATGCATCAGGCACTCCTCTCCAAGCATCATCCTCTGATCAGATTCCCTGGGACAGGGCTGCATCACTGAAAATCACCTTCCCTCACTGAATCCCATGAAGAATGCCATGATTACCAAAAGCCCCTGAGAAACTGGGAAGAAACAATGGGCAAGAAAAACTGGGGTGAGAGCCAGACAGAAATGTGTCCAAATAATCCGTATCATTCAAAAAGCCTTGGAACTGAGTAATGGCTGCACATTCAAACCATGTCTATAAATGGAATAGTAGAAACCAACATAACTCATGTTATGTGATTTCAAGAGACATGTAGAAAGAGAAAACAACAGACACATTTTTGCCTGATGGAACCATCTCTTCACAATAGGTTTACCAGGTAAACCTTACTACCCAGTCCATCTCTAAGCACATTACACAGTACAGAAAGGCAAGTGTCAAGCACACAGGACCTCACTTGTACAAGGATTCTGTGTTCTGCAGGGAGACGAGAAAGCATCTAACACTGTGGTTCATAACCTTCCTAATGTTGCGACCCTTTATTACAGTTCCTCATGTGACCCCCACTAAAGAACCCCCCACCACAAAGGGATGGGAAAATACTGGAGCGTTGCAAGTAGTAAAAGATGACAGGCAGCGTCTGCTGAAAGTTCACGAAGGAGGGAATTGGGGGAGAGGCCACAAGGGAAACCCAAAAATGTTCTACCATTTCCCGAAATCAAAGAAGAAACAGTCTTCCTGGAAGAAAACATGCTGAAGAGGACAACCACCCCAGAAATGCTCGCCCAGCCCAGTGAGTGGCAAGCCTTTGTGTGGGGGGGGGGGCATCCATGCCGTGCACAAAAACATGCTGGGTGCAACAGTAGCCAATGGGAATCCAACCCACCCCAACCGCCACTGCTGCACCAGATGCAAGGAAAAGGTCTCTCTCTCTCTCTCTCTCTCTCTCTCTCTCTCTCTCTCTCTCTCTCTCTCTCTCTCTCTCTCTGTGTGTGTGTGTGTGTGTGTGTGTTGTGTATATGGGGAGGGGTGCATGCAATGACCCACAAGGGCCAGTGAAGGCCTGGGGCTGCGGGCGCTGCCTTGCCTTGCCTTGATTTCCAAACAGCTGCCTACCTTGAAGGGACACAGAGGGACGGACAGACGGACAGATGGACGGTGGAGGGTGGCAGCACTTGAGCTGTGTGCTGGGCCCAGCCACCTCCGCCTCTTGCTCTCCACCCTGCACAGACCTGCCACTGCCTTGCTGGGCATCCTTCATCTTCCACAGCTGAGCCATCCCAAGTGCCCATGGTGGTGGCGGCGGCTTCCTCCTCCTTGGGCGTGGGGCTGTGCTGAGCCTCACTCTTATTCTGCCTGAGCCTGGCCTGCACTTACATGGGCAGCTTCTGGAAGAGTCACCTGTCCAGGTGAGCCCCAGGGAGGGAGGGAAGGATGGGGGGCAAGTCAAGGAAAAAGTGAGAAAAACTTTGGGTGCTTAAGACCATTGGAAATATGTGTTTTCTGATGGTCTTAGACGACCAATGTGAAAGAGTCATTTGATCCCCTCCCCAAGGGACCATGACCCACAGGTTGAGAACCCCTGATAACAAAACAGGAAAATCCCCTGGTGAACATCCATCTAAAGCACTGCATGGTTGGGTTGGATCATATGAACAATCTCACCTTCAAAATATCTTATAGACAGGTCACATTCAACACTGACATGGACCTTGCAAACACATTCTCCCTTAATGGAGGAAGCCATGTAACATATGGCTAAATATATTTTTATTGAAGGTTGATGCCCCAAACATTGCCTAATGTGAGCCATCAGATGAACTTTATGATGAGCTTTAATTTTCCATCTCCTTCAGATCAAATAAAACTCAGAGGTGCATATTTTCACTTTTCACATTCTTACATAAGCACTTCTTGGTCTAAGACTCCTCTCTCCCTTTTTGGCAGGATTTGAGTATGGGATGCCCAAGCATTTCCGTGCCAGCTTCCATTTAAGTAACAACTGATAAATGTAAATGTAAAAAAAAATCCAAGCGTACCACAAGTACTTAATAACTCAATTTCTTGTGCACAGTTGGCTGAGCAGAGACAAATGTTGTTGTTGTTGTTCAGTCGTTCAGTCGTGTCCGACTCTTCGTGACCCCATGGACCAGAGCTCGCCAGGCCTTCCTATCCTCCACTGCCTCCCGGAGTTTTGTCAAATTCATTTTGGTTGCATCAATGACACCGTCCAACCATCTCATTCTCTGTCGTCCTCTTTTCCTTTTGCCTTCCATCTTCCCCAGCATCAGGGACTTTTCCAGGGAGTCCTCTCTTCTCATGAGGTGGCCAAAGTACTGGAGCCTCAGCTTCAAAATCTGTCCTTCCAGTGAACATTCGGGGTTGATTTCTTTCAGAATGGATAGGTTTGATCTCCTTGCAGTCCAGGGGACTCTCAAGACTCTCCTCCAGCACCACAGCTCAAAAGCATCAATTCTGCGGCAATCAGCCTTCTTTATAGTCCAGCTCTCACTTCCATACATCACTACTGGAAAAACCATAGCTTTAACCATCCTGACCTTAGTTGGCAAAGTGATGTCTCTGCTCTTTAGGATGCTATCTAGGTTTGCCATTGCTTTCCTCCCAAGAAGCAGGCGTCTTTTTATTTCGTTGCTGCAGTCGCCATCTGCAGTGATCAAGGAGCCCAAGAAAATAAACTCTGTCATTGCCTCCATTTCTTCCCCTTCTATTTGCCCCTTCTATTTGCCTCCATTTCTTCCCCTTCTATTTTGAGACAAATGCATAGCAGCTTATGCTTTAAGACCCAATAGATCCCAACTCAATGCCCACATCTGGCAGGGGGATCTGATGGCATTAATAATAAATTTCTTTGAATCCTGCTTTTAAAAATACCATGTATTCATGTTAATTCCTTCTCAGACACCAACAATGAAATGTAAAATGGTCCACTCTGCTTTTTATCAACCATCTGTCATGCTCTGAACTAACCAGCTCTTAATGCATTCTAGGTCACTGTGGCGGAGAGTCTGCATATATAGTGCTGTCATCGGTGACACTGGGGGCAGTTTCATGTCTAGAGATTTACACAGTGTCGACGGAAAACAAGCAGACAGCAAAGACTCAGTAACAATTGCTCAACAGATGATGTGTTAGCAACCTTTCAATACAATATTGTTTCTCGATAACGGAATCAAGAATCTAGGGACTTGTTCCCCATTTCTGAAAACTTATCAGCTTAAATATAAAGAAAGATAAAAAAAAATAGAGGATCTCTACATGCCTCCTGTCACAGCACTAACAGTGACACCAGTTCACAAATTGAAAATGTGATTTTAAACAATGTGAAAGGCACGCTAGCACAAAACAGAAATAGAATGCAAACACTGTGCAAGGTTCCATCTCTTTATGCAAGTACATCCTATCGAAATTTCCCAATATTTGGTTTAGGCAATGCACTAAGTACTGAAAGAAGGGAGGAAGCTAAATGACTTTAATTACTGCTTATTTTAGAAGCCCAGACTGTACACACACATTACTCAAAGCCCTTATTTTCACTCAGCTTATTCTCCTGCTGTGACTAAAGTGTTCTCCCAAGTACGGAATTCGCACCAGAACATTTGCACAGTACTTAATGTAGAAAATATAGCTTAATACATAGTCAACTGGGTATTAAATTATGCAAGGATAGCTGCAAAGCAGTTTTGGACTATCAATGCTCCAGAAGCAAATGTTAGTAGTCAATGCTAGGTCAACTAAAACATACATTTAGTTATTGGTTAAAGATTATCCTTTGGAAAATGTTTTCTAGAGGAGATGTAGAACGTCTGTATAAGAAATTTCCTATAAACCTACCTAATTCATCAGCATAATACTAAATGGGGTACACACTTTACTCTTACCTGACTAGACTCAGTCACATGGCTACAAAGCTGCCTGAACTTTGCGCGCACAAAAAATCCTTTTTTTCCGGGTGGGAGAAACTGCTTTGGGGAATTTGAAGTGACAAAATAATATGGCTCCCTGCAGAATCTGTCACTAGGGAAGGCGTCAATCATAGCTTTATGAAGTAGAAAGCAAATGTAATTATACTTTCAAATTTAAAAATGTGCCTAGACTTAAATGGATCAAGAATCCACTTAAATGGGTCAGTGTTATATAGTTGATAACACTGGTTTTCTTCTTTCTCCAAAAAGCCAGATTATTGTGGCCAAACTGGACCAGTCCTACACTTAGGTAGGCTAGCACTTTAGGTAAGAGGTATGAGGAACAGGCAGCTGTGGGACTACTCATTCATTCTTCCTGAGGTCTGAGGCCCTTCCGCTGTCCTGCAGGATAGCTGCGTATGATACACCACCTGCCCTTCACCTCCAAAGCGGTCTGCTGCTCGGATGCTTATCCTAGCGCTAAACTGTGAGGTTTGGTTAGCATCTATGCATAGGATGGAGAAGGAGCTGTCTTGCTGCCCTTTGCCCCAAACCATGAAACATCTGAGGCCAGCCTTACACCCAAATGCAGTGCCTGTCCCCAACAAAAGAGCTGCTATGAGCCCCTTGGCACAGTGGTTAAATGCCTGTACTGCAGGGAAAACTGTGCTCACAACCTGGGGTTCAATCCCAGATAGCAGGTTCAAGGTTGACTCAGCATTCCATCCTTCCAAAGCCGATAAAATGAGTATCCAGCCTGCTGGGGGTGGGTAGGGGGCAATATGTGTAGCCTGCATAATTAAACTGTAAACGGTATATAAGCAGAACACTTTTGCTGTATATCTGCCTTCTCCTTAGCAGTTTAACAACAGATAGCAGTTTTGTTGTTGTTGTGTCATTGCAGACGTGCCCGACTCTTTGTGACCCCATGTCCATGGAGTTTTATTGGCAGGAATACTGGAGTGGCTTGCCATTCCTACTCCAGGTGCCTACAGCACCTGGTATTCCCTGGTGGTCCCCCATCCAAGTACTAGCCAGGCCCAACCCTGATTAGCTTCAAAGATCAGGTTAGATTGGATATGCTCAGGGCATCTAGGCAGATCAGATAGCAGTTTAGCCTACATAAATTGCTTGGCTGTAACTATGGGGAAATGATGTATTACTTAACTCTCTCTCTCTCTCTCTCTCTCTTTGGGTGGGGGCTGTTATCAAGCTGTATATGCAAACAAAAATGGTTTGCGTGTAAACTTTGCCATTTTCCATTCCTTTTATGAACTTCTAGGAGAAACTCTCACTGGATTATGCTGTCGTGCCACCATGCAGGCAGCAGTGCCAAATCTGAACTGCATCCAAGAAGAAGAAGGCTGGCTGTGTGCTCTATCCAATTTGAGATGCACGAACTCCTGGCAACAAAATAATTATTTCCTCAGAGGTTCTTATTGTAGTCAGCGCTCCATGAGCTCTGTTCAAGTTAAATGTCAATCTATCATACGGCACTAACAGCAAGCATCTGACCTGGGTGCAGTTGCTAACGATGTTAGAAATCATTGGTGTCCTTATTCTTTCCCAGTTGGTTGTGATGAAGATGAGATAGGAAGAGGTTTTCGGTGTCAGAGCTGGATGTTATGTGCTTTCCTTATTGTTACTTATTGTTATCTGCCCCTTTACTTTTGGGGAATGTAAAGCTTGCTATAAGAATTGTTAAAAGCAACTCAATAAAAATACTGGAATAGACAGTATTTGTTAGAAAATAATGGATTATTAGACTTATTCAGATGTACTGCTAAACAGGGAAACCTCTGGCCCTCCAGCTGGGTGGAATTACACCTCCCACAGTACATTGCCTTTGACTAGAGATGTGAAGGCCAGGAGGAAAACTGGAAAAATTTGGGAAAACCCCATTTTGTTTTGTTTTCATTTTTTTTCAAAAGCCTTTTGGTTGTTTCCAAAAAATTGGAAATAAAAATAATAATGTTTTCTTTTAACATGATGAATAAAATATTTTAAGACAAGGTGTTTCTAATATTTTCTAAATCATTTCTAAAAATATGTATAGTATCAGATTATTCTAATTCCTGTGCACTGAGGACAAGCATGTCCTAGGTTACAAAATGAACTCTCCAATGCAATAACAAGATGTATTTTTTTCCTTTAGAAGGTACTGCTGTTGTCACAATAAAATTTGTAGAGGGTTTTTTGTTCCCCATAAACTAGTAAACAGTTCAGGAGATTGTTACTCCATTTGTTACTTACAATTACAAATAAATATTATTTAAAAAGTAAATTCTGTTTGTAATAATTATTTGGACACACTATATTTTAATATGCTAGTTGTGATAATATTATGCCAAGTCAAATTGTCTGTAGTCAGCTGAAGCTGTAAAAGGTGCTGGGAAGTGCTAATGTAGCATTTTCCCAATTTTTCTGAACATTTTCGGGGGGGTCCAGCTTTCCCCCCAAAAAACAAACAAACGAAAAACAAAAAAACAACAACAACGGGAAAAACAGTTTTTTTTTTTTTTCCACTACTCCAGTATTCCTGCCAACATTTCCAGAAATTTTACATCTCATGAGAGTGTTGGGCATGCTGAGGTGAGTAAACCCAAACATCTAGCAGACCAAAGTCTTCCTTCCCATCACTAAAGCATGGATCGGGGATCAGTATTATGTGAACAAGCTTGGCTATTTATTTTTATGTCAGAATATTTTTATTGTAGTTGTTATTGCTACAAAGTCAAAAAAAGGAAAGGAAAGACGAAGGTAGAAGAAAAGACAAAGAATACAATATTGTAAGCTTGGCTATTTATTTTTATCCCTCTTTCTCTAGTGTTGCCAGGTCATCAGCATCCTGAGTCACATAAGATTTTTGGGCCAAAATCAGAGAGAAATCCTTTAGATGTCACAGAGGTGTCAGATGTTGAGATGACAGAAGACGCCATTTTCCCTTAGACTTTGTGCCACCACTCTTAGAATTTTTGCAGCAAGAAGACTTATTTAGAGACATGATGTTGGTCCTTCCCACCCTGCCTTGCTCCAAAAGGTACAAGGAGCCAATTGTTGGCATGTCAAAATGGTCAACGGAAGGAGAGAGAGGTAGTGCGTTACATACATTTGGAACAACAAACACAGATGCCTTTAGGCAGGGCCGGTGCTTCCAGCCTGCCGCCCCCCGCCGCCCCACCCCCCGCCGCTGGCCACCACCGTCCATTCCCCCCACCGCCCGCCACCACCCCACCCACCGCCCACCCCTCGCCTAGGGCGCAAAAAACCCTAGCACCGGCCCTGCCTTTAGGCTAAAATGACACATAAACTGAGCCAAGCATCAGCTGGGAAATGATGGGTACCAACATCCAGCCTTTCAAGTTCAGTTTTTGTATTGTACAGCCTCGTGGCACAGTGGTTAAATGCCTGTACTGCAAGTAAAACTGTGCTCATGACCTGGAGTTCAATCCCTGGTAGCAGGCTCAAGGTTCACTCAGCCTTCCATCCTTCCGAGGTCGGTAAAATGAGTACCCAGCTTGCTGGGGGGGGGGAATGTGTAGCCTGCACTCTGTAATTAAAATTGTAAACCGCCCAGAGACTACTTGTAGTAGTATGGGGCAGTATATAAGCAGAACACTTTGCTTTTACATATACCTCCATGGTACACTTCATACACACACACAAAAAAGGAACCACATCTTTTTCCATGGATGCTAACCATGAGCTTTGTATCATTGCCTGGAGGTACACAGCAATTATCTCAGATTTTAGTTAGTCCTCTGAAACCAGCCAAGTATAGTGAGAAGCTCAGACAGGTTTGTTTCAGTCTAACACAATTTAGTATTGTGTTCAAACCTGGATAAAATACATTTCATGTTAACTATGGTTTGGGAAATGGTGAATTCTTTTTTTCTGTTCAGGGCCATGTTCCCTTGGGGGTTTTTTTTTCTGGATGCTGCCCCATACAGATGGTAGAGGGGACAGGGACCAGGGACATGTGGCATTATATGCCCCTTCCAACTGAATTACTCTATGATTCTGTGTAGGGCAAGAGCCAAAAGTGGGAAGAGCCACCCCTTTTTTCTGACTCCATCCCTTGTTTTATTTCCTTTCTCTCTTCTCTAGCCTAACAGGATGCTGGGGAAAGGGACAGTTTTTTCCAGAAGACTGAAATGATCCATTGTGATAGGAGTGGGCCCACAGATAACCCAGCAATAATTTAGGGAACAAACTCAACTTTAAACCAGGGTCTAAGAAGTTAGACTATTTCCCGTACAGTGGCACCTTGTATAAAGGAATTAATTCGTTCCAAATGAAATTCCTTTAAGCAAATTTCCCTTTATACAAATTTCCCATAGGAATGCATTGAAAACAGAGTAATCCCTAATCGCGATTGTTTTTATGTTGTATGGATTCACCCCATAGGCAATTCTGTTAAGCAAATTTTCCCTATCTCCAAAAATTTTATGTTGTACAGATTTTATGTTATACAAGCCATTTGTTATACAAGGGGCCACTGTACTGGAAATGGGCAAACGCAGAGGTCCTGGGCTTACACTCCTTCTCTCTATGTCTTCTGCACACTGATTCTCCACATCTTATGAAGACTCTTTCTACCATCAAGGATATGGGGCAATTTTGCCACTTTTCTGGTCACAAAGCCATGTTTTTGGCTGGGGGTGGGTGGGCTTCTTTCAAATCAGGATATATCCGTAAGTTCATGGTGTTGTATTGAGGAAGCACACACAGCTCATGGGCTGCCTTTTCCTATTCCCATCCTATACCATAGTTAAGATTCATTCATTCATTCATTCATTCATTCATTCATTCATTCATTCATTCATTCATTCGTTTTGAATACTTTTACCCCACCTTTCTCCTTGGAAAAGGACCCAAGGCGGCTTACAATAATGAAGGAAAATATACAGCCCAGAACATTTAAGACATCAAGTGTGGGGAAACTGGGAGTTTTTTTATTTTTATGTTTTTTTTATTTTTGCTGAGCCCCAAGAGTCAATCAGCTGTAGTGGGGCTAGGGGCTGGCAAAAAAAAGCTTAAAAATTGCTTCTTTCCCCATACCCGATGGGGGGGGGGGGAGGAGCAAATTTTAAACTTTTTTTTCCAGCACCAAGCCTGCGCTATAGGTGCTTGGTGCTTAGGGGCAAAAAAAAAAAGTTTAACAATCCCTCCTTTCCCCCCAGCCGATAGCTGGGGCAAAGGGAGATTTTTTTTTTTTTTTTTTGCTGAGCCCCAGGCACTTGGGGCCCAGCAAAATAATAATAATAAAATCCTGCTTTTTGCCCAACCCCATTGGATGGAAGCCCCCCCCCATGGGAGCTGCTCGGCGGCAGCGGAGGGGGAAATGAAAAACAAAATGAACGAAATGAAAATTTTTGTTTTGTTTTGTTTCCTTTTCCGTTGAGAGGGCAGTTTGTTATTCATTTTGTTATGTAATGAAACAAATAATGAATAAGACGAATAAAGAATTCATTTTGTGCCCATCTCTACTTACAACATTAAAAGGCAACATCAAAACTAAAAAGGCTATCGTCTATTAGTCATTTTAAAAAAAAATCTGTACAAGGTTCACTCAGTCTTCCATCCTTCTGAGTTTGGTAAAGTGAGTACCCAGCATTGTGTACTCAGCTTAATTATGTGGTAGGGGGGAAATGTATAGCCTGCATAATTAAATTGTGAATCATCCAGAGAGTTTCTTAAGTATTATGGGAAGGTTTATAAGCAGCATGCTTTTACGTACTTGTCTAAACATCGTTTGGAATAATACGTCATCTGGTTTATACGTTACTCAGAAATCGTGGTTAAATGGAAATTATCTACAAAAAAAAGTGATAGTGCGTGATGGGAATGGACGCTGCACAAAGGAAGCACCTGTCTACAAACAATGAATCCATAAGGAAGGGAGGAATGTGGTTCCTGGGTGGGCATGCATCTTGCATGTGCGGAGTGTTGCTAAGAGTGTACACAGAGGGTGGGGGCGAGGTTGTTCTCTGTCTTAATTCACCTTCCTCAACTTCTGTTTTTTAAGAAGAGGGAAAGGATCTTTATTTATTTTTCCCCTCCTACCTGCTGTGGAAGAGAAATAAACTATTTGGACAATGATACTATATTGCTGCACCAAAACATTTTCATCTCTTTGATATAAACCTTGATATAAACTTTGATATAAACTTTGCAATATCCCAAACTACAAGCTTAAATCAGATTTATAAAGCTGATGCTATATTCTGGATTCCTGACTCATTTGTCATTTGCTCTGAGATGGTGAGGTTGGGGTTTGTTTCATTTTCTAGTTTTCTTTTTCTTTCGATTAGAAAAGGTAGAATAGTAAGAAAGAAAAGAATCCAACAAGAGTATGACGGAACACTACCAATTTCACCACAATTGTGAAGGAGGGGTTATTTTAGAGTCAGCATGAAATATTTACCTTTCCTCTAGAACTAAAACATCTATTCCCTTGTTCTGTTCAGGGCACACCATTCCCATGATGCAGAATTCAAAAACAGTGCTTTAAAGAAAGCTAGTTCATCTTCCATCAAGTATTCATGAAAAAGTTACGATATAGCTGTGTAAGGTTGCATTTACTTTTTTGATAACTGAAATAAGGAGAGTGGGCAACTAAATAAAATACATACAAAAAGATCAATATGATAGAGATGCTAAAATGTATGCAAGAAAATGAAAACTAAAAAAAAAAAAAAAACAGGCGCTCTTCCTGCCCTCCCCTTCACAAAGTGTTTCTTTATGTGCTTGAAAAATTTGGTGTTTCTGATTCCAAGCCACAGTCATATTTAGGATCTGTAGGAAATGGCTATGACAACCAATTAAATTTTGTTCTAAGGGAGGCTTTCTTGGATATACGTATTATGTTCAGAGATCATGCTGCTTTCCAAAGGAGAGTGAAATTAAAAATAGATCAGCAGTATGAGGTTGAGAGTCAGAAGAACACGGCATGGAAGGAATGCAAACTCATGGGAAGTCAAACATTCAAACAGCCCATTTTCTAAACAGGCTGATCTCTGTAAAGTGCGGATTTGCCATGCATGGCATAAATTCAGAGAACAAAAAAAAAATGTTTTCAGCGCATACATGTGCACACATAGTCCTTAAAATATTTTAGACTGAATTGAGTAACAGGAGAAGTCTGTTTCTGCTCCCACACCTGCCATGTTTCCAAATGAATGATGCAGTCAGAAGGAAAGGAAGCTGTGCAGCAAACAGAATCTTCTATGACAAAATAATAATATTTACAGACTTGATCTTTTCCAAGTATTGACTTTTATGTCTTCATATATATCACATTTCTCAGAACCTCTTACATCTCCAAACAAGGACATGTACAGAACAAACATGGCCACATACTGAACAAAGCACAGGACACCAAATAAACACATAAAACTAGAAAACAATATGAGAAATAAAAGAGAGATGGCATCAAATATCCATTACTAATATTCCCCGATGCCTACTGTTGGACAGGCTGAAATTAAACTAGCGCCTTGTTGCAGTGTCATATTAGAAAGGTATTCTGGGGGAAATGACCATAGTTGTCTGCTGTAACAAATGGAACATAAGAATGAAGATCCTGGTGGCATCTTAAAGAAGCAAAAATATATTACAGTACAGTATAAGCTGAAGTAGAAGCATAGATGAATGAAAGTAGCCAGTATCCTTTCAGGGAGGTCTGCTCATGCAATGGGAGGGATGGCAGTGGCAGATTGCCACTAATTAAAGAGTTCCCTTTTCAATATTTGAATGCCTATTCATACACAAGTAGACAAAATCATGGGGCACCCATTTTTTTAAAAAAAGAACTCATTATGGCAATCTGCCATTGCCAGTGACATCATTTCTACAGTGCCAGAAGAGCTCCGCTAGAGGCCAATGGCCAATGGAACAAAATCCAATTGTTGGAGCCAGCTCAAGTACACTCAGTGAATCAATACAAGTTACATAAAGGTTGACTTAAGACATTCCATTCATTCAGTAAGACTACTCTTTCTGGTACTACCCAAATGGGTAGAGCCCAACATGTTAACATCACTTGGCACACCTATCCAAATGCTTAACAAAATCAAATGCAATCCTGTAAATTAGTTTATGCTGAAGAGCAATATCTTTAATTTACCATTTATCTGGACAAAATGATCTTTGGACAGTAAAGCATAAATGCAAATGTTTATAGGAAAATCTTTATACAAGACAGCTCCTGGGTTCAAAGGTGAACACTGTACTGGATAAAGCTCTGAGTTCTGGGGCTGAGTGTAGGAGTTAAATGGAATTTGTAGGCTCATGACATCCAGAATTAGGTTTAGGGCAGAAGCTGTACTGTGTGAGACTGAACCTTCTTCCCTTCTGCAAAGTAATGCAGTACCTAGAATTGCTTCAATTGCTCTTAAATATGTTGTAGCGCATTTCTGATCTAGGATATTTACGAACAACAGCAGACCAATCCATCTGCAGTTTCTGGACTATTTTAGGTCTTTGTTTGAAATACATATTTCAAACTACTCAAAGCAAATAACAGATCAGAGCAACTTGGTGACCATGTTAGCTTTTCACTGGAAGGGTTTGTTTTATTTTAAATGAAACATAGTTGCTCCTGGTCACTATTTACAACATTAGCATTTTAAGGATTTTTTTCCAGAACATTCTTGGCTATAAAGAATAACTTCAATTTAACATTATTATTGATGTCCCAAAGTTTGCTTACTACTGGTTGCCAGCATCTTTCCCTCTTCCAATTCCCTGATGACTTTAAATACACTTAACCAGTTTATTTATAATTATTTATATATTCTCTGCCTGGAAAAGCCTGGAAAAGGTCTCCATAAGCCAGAATTGATAGTACATGATGATGATGGTGGTGGTGGTGGTGGTGGTGGTGGTGGTGGTGGTGGTGATGATGATGATGATATTTCCTTACAACGGCTTAGACACATTTCTCCATTGGCTGTGATGCTCTGCTAAAAATATCTGACTAAAGCATTTGACCATGAGCAAGAGAATAAGCAAAAAGCTTCTGATTACAATATCTTGGGGAACTCATTTGTTTGGCTGAAGCAAATTGGCTTCCACCACATTATCATGTGTCTAATGAAACTGGGAAACACTTGTGTGAAGTATTGGGTCAATTTTTTCTTTATTCTTTCCAGCATATTTGAATAGCCATGCATAGCAAATATCTGTCATTTTTATCACTAATCAACTTTTATTGATTACCAATCAATCTATTATGACATCTGTTCTGAAATTCTGGCCGTGCTGCAGTTTTAAAACATGGTGATGCTGCTGATATAGGTCAAGGTGTTCCAACAGCTTGAAACCCAATAAAGGCAGCGGCTGATAAAGGCAACTATATTTACAAGAGCCTAAGTCAGGGGTGTCCAAAGTTTTTGCAAGGAGGGCCAGATTTGGTTTGGTGAAAATGTGTGGGGGCCGACCATTCAGCCTGAAGGGGGGAGAAAGGGTGTGGTCAGTGCATATCTGCAACAGCTGCAAATGCTCTGGTTTCAAGGTGCCCAAGGGCCCAGCGGCTGTTGCAGGGCCCAGGAAGCATCCCATGCACACCCAAGATGCACCACTGCTCACATATGCTGTCCTTCCTCGCAAGGGGGTGGGGAAGACGCTGCAGCAATGGAGCCAGGAGCGGGTAGGCAGGGCGGGTGGCTGAGGGGATGAAGGGAGGCAGGGAAGACAGGCAAACTACAAAACTGCAAGCTGATGTCTCTAGCCAGCACAGCCAGCCGGTGGGGATGAGTGACAGGCTGAGCCAGTAGGGAGAAGAACCTGAGGGCCACTCAAAATTTTAAATTGGGCCACATTTGGCCTCCGGGCCGGACTTTGGACATGCCTGGCCTAAGTCAAAAGTCAGGAGCCACTTTGAGAGGGTTTGAATTTGGTTTCAGACAAGTTCGTGGTGGGATGCATTACCATGTTGTAAAATGAGTACCCAGTTTGCTCGGGGTGTGTGTGTGTGTGCAATGTGTAGCTAGCATACTGTAATTAAACTGTAAATACCCCAGAGACTACTTGAAGTGGTATGGGGAGGTATATAAGCAGAACATTGCTTTCCTTTCTTTGCTTTGTGTTGTGGGTGGTGGGAGCAAAAGGAATGATCATTCATACCATCATATTTCAGCAGAAAGATCTTACACCCTGTAATTGAGTTATTTCAGCTTTCTAGAGCAGACTCGTATTGGATAGCTTGGCATAAAACTGAACAATCATGTCCAGGGGCTATCAGGAGCCATTTGGAACTCCTGAGGTTCCTCACCTCTATCATTCTCAATTTCATTTACAGCATAATGTATGCTCTACTGACAAGCCTGGGGGTGGTGCTGTTCATGGAACTGAATTCAAGGCAGGGCTCAATCACACAAGCCAAAAAATACTGTACTCTCCCTCCCTCCCTCCCTCCCTCTCTCTCTCTCTCTCTCTCTCTCTCTCTCTCTCTCTCTCTCTGTGTGTGTGTGTGTGTGTGTGTGTGTGTGTGTGTGTGTGTGTGTGTGTGTGTGTGTGTGTGTGTGTGTGTGTGTTACTGGTGGGTGCATTCACCACACATACTGGTGGGTGTGTTCACATTGTTATGAAAAAATAATCATTTCATTCCCAGCTATGTGAACAGTTTTAACAGACTACATGTTTTCTTAATTGATTGTTTTAATGTGATGATTCTGGGACAATATTCCTGCTCTCTTCCCTTTTGATTGATTCACTTCCATTTTTCTTTGTTCTCCCTCTTCTGTTTTTGTCCTCCAGACAAAGCAGACATGTAATTTTCTGCTCCTCAGCTCATAAATTTTGGTGCATGATGGACTCAGTCTCCCACATGTCTAATCTCTTCTTTTCTCTCTCTTTTATGCTTCTGACCCTAATGGCAAGTCACAACTATGGGTAAAAATACTTTTTTAAAAGTGAATATGCCTTTTGAGGGATTTTTATAGTTGCTAGTTACTAGGAAGGGAATGGATGCTGAGACCGCCACCACCCAACACTTATTTTCTGCTGCTCTTGCTTCTGTTGCCTTTTTTTTTTACTCTATACTTTGCTAACTAGAAAAGGGAATTACCAAATCCCACAACAGCTAACAATGTGTATCATGCCATCAAACTGTCTGAAGCTTAATTATTAAAGTTTGCATTTTGAATTTGGGCCAGAAATGGAGTGACATCCCATGAAAAGAGCAAGGTACTAGCACTGTATGTTCATATCATCCATTCCATTTAACAATCTAGCTCTCCTGTTTTGTACTCTCTGAAGTTTCCAGCCTATTTTCAAATATATGTCCAAATTTAGCAAACTGAAATAACTCACACAGAATGATCTGACACTATACACAGGATGATCTGACACCATACATACATACATACATACATACATACATACATACATACATACATACATACATACATACATACATACATACATACATACATACATACATAAATACATATGGAAGAACCTGGTCTTCCCTACATGGTTGGAGTGTCTGAGAGCTTAAAAGGATTTTTGACAAACACCACATCCCTGTTTATTTCAAACCCTCAAACACACTAAGGCAGAGACCCGTCCACCCAAAGGACCCGATACCAAAACACAAAAGAAGCAATATAGTATATGTGTTCCAATGCCGTGAGGAGTGTGCAGAGCTCTACATTGAAGAAACTAAGCCATTAAACAGAAGAATGGCCCAATATAGGAGGGGTAACAGCTCGGGACCAGAATCAGCAGTACACCTCTACTTGAAGGACAAAGAGCACTCGTTCAAAGATGAGGATGTACACATATTAGACAGAGAAGATAGTTGGTTTGAGAGAGGAGTCAGGCAAGCCATTCATGTGAGCATTGAAAACCCCTCTCTCAAGAGAGGTGGGGGGGCTCATGCATAGTCTATCTGCCACTTAGGCTGTGATTTCAACAATACCTAGACAAATCAAAAATACTTCACAACTTCACCACAAGGCCATAGCTAATGACCCCACTTTAGGCCATTGTTCACCTTAAGGCTATTGAGACTGTTGTCTACCTAATGAGCCTATTCAGGCCATTGTTCATCTTATGAGCTTATTTCAGACCAGGGTGACAACAGGTCAAAGTAAACTATACAATGGAGGACTCGCAACTAGCTTTCTTCAGACTGACAAAGCTGTTTGGCTGAGCAGTGAAACGTTTCAGTCTCTCAAGAAAAAGAAGTCCAGTTGCCATGACTCAGCCTCTAGATAAACTCACCTAGATGACTGAGAATCTTCACAGACAAGGGCTGTATAGTTGCAATGCCTATTACCTTCTTATATCTGCAGATTCCAGAACAGATCTGATGGTGGCAATGGGGAATGGACACATTCTCTCCTCTCTCTTTGTCTTTGTGTCATATATAAAGATGATCATACATCAGTGGATGGAGATGAATTTAATGCTATGAAAACATTTTGCTAAATGGATTTAGAAAGTTCACAAGCCCTGATTAATATTATCTGAATTATGGCTAAGGAGACCATCCCCATGTATAGTCTTATAATTGGTTATATTAATTAAGATTTATCCAAGTCGTTTCCGGCAGTTCCCCAAGGGTAATTATTACAAAGCCACTGAAGTACAAAGATATGTGCCCTGATAACTCCAAAAGTACTTACACATTTTAAGATAACTTTCCTACCTCTTTGTGTGTGTCTGTGTGTGTGTGTGGGGGGGGAGACTATTGGCAAGTCCAGAAAGTTCCCCTCAGTCTTTCATATTAATAAAATAAAAGGAATTTTTTAAAAAATTATACAAGTTTACAGACTGAGACCTACAAGAAAAAAAGAAAACACAGATTTTAAAAACAAAGCAAAACACTTTGGTAGAAAATATGTATAATACCTTTCTAAAGAGTGGGTACTATTTTCTTAACAGTTCTAGCCAGCTTCTGAACACGGCATTGCTCTAATATCCTGGTCAGATTTATGCTCAGCATTCTCTTGAGTAAGCCGTTCTCAACAGTGGTGGATAGTGGCAACGTTAATATTACCCAAACAATATGCTAAGGAGGAAAGAACAGCGGAAACTATGCCAACTAATCATCTCCAGGAGTCATAAAATCATTTGAAGAGCTTCACACGTGCCAGCTATTCTGCACAGGTGTTTTATCCTTTTATTTGTAAAACAACTATAAAACGTAGTAGTTATTAAATACAGCTGTTTATGAAGCAAGTTAAAATGAATTGTGGAGAAAGTGGAAACCACACCGGCTGTAACCCACTGGCTTAAAACCTAAACCTTGACGATACAGCATATGTCTCTGAGCTTTTGAAGGACGTGCATGAAGTGTCAAATTAAAAACTGAAACGGTACACATTTTGATAAGAGTGATCAGCAGAATCTCTTTCACAGTTCCTGGGTGAACAGGTTTTCATTCTAATTTGGGAACAGAAGACAAGGCTGCCACTCCGCTGCCTTTGTCAGAGGGAAGTGAAGCAGGAACTGCTCTTTTCAGTCAGGACCTACTCCTGATTTCGATTTGACTCAGCAGGGCTATTTTTCTCCACCAGAAACCTCCAGGCATGTCCATGACATGACTCCTTGTTCTTTTCAGAAATAGTCCTTTCCTTTTCATGAGGATTTTCCTGATCGGGAGCACTAGGTGAGATAGGAAACCAGCTTACAGATCAAGCCGCCTGCTTGTCATGTCCACAGCAGGGCTATTGCTTCACCCGGAGCTCCTTCCTTGGCCCATACATGTGACTTCTTAGTCCGTGGTCACACCTGGGTTTTGATCCTGATCTTCTGAAGGTCTGGCTTTTCCTCTTCGTCCCATCACGTGATTTAAATGTGGGACAAGACTTCCCACTTCAAAAGCTTTTTATTTTATTTTAAAGTGCAGTTCAGCCCCCTTGGCCAGCAGGTGGGGCTAGCATTTGAAAAAAACGGACCACTTGGCTGGGGGAAATTAAAACTTGTAGGACCAGATAGAGCTTCCTGTTTCTCCGAAGGTGAAAAGCAATTTAAAAAAAAACATAGCCCATCGGCCCCAGGAACAGCTAGTCGGTGCTATGAAAAAAGAAAGAAAAAGAAACCCGGATCATCTGTGTGGTCCCACGGCGTCTGCCTCCTTAAAAGCTGGATTTTCAAAGTGAGGCAAACATTTCCCTGCCTCCTGGGTGAGTCACAGAAACCTCGCTTAAGGGATCATTACCGGGTTTTCTTTTTTCTTTTTTTCAAAAAGCCCGGTGGCCGTGGGGATGGCATTTTTAGAGATAGGTTATCTGGTAATTTAAACTGCTTTTAAAGGGATGTAGGACTGGAGCCTTAGGAGCACAAGGAGCTTTCTTATATCAATAGCTGTAGATTTGTGAGAGGTAGCCATGTTAGTCTGTGCAAGATTTCCAGGCAAAAATCAAAACAAAACAAAATAAAAGACTAAAACGTGTGACACCTTAAAGACTTAACTATTATATTTTAATGCAAGCTTTCGTGGACATGCCCACTTCTTCAGAGACTTCTTTTGCTACTATATGTCTGAAGAAGTGGACGTGTCCACAAAAGCTTACATTAAAATATAATAGTCTTTAAGGTGCTGCATGTTCTTGCCTTTTATTTTGGTTTGGTTTGATTTTTGCCTGGAATTCTTATATCAAGGCACACTCTGTATTGTGTCATATGTTCTTGCATCCATTGTTTTGTAATCACTGAAGACTCTCCCAAAAGAACTCCAACCAGTAAAGGTACTCTACTTTGGTACACAAGATCAGCAGCAAGTAATGTGCAACAGAATGGAACCAATGCATTTTTTGAAAGTCATTTAGCATAATTTTCACAGTATATCTTGTAGATGAATTATAGACCTTCATTTCATTCTTCCAGGTAAAAAAAGATCTGGATGAACTACCTCAGTGTATGCATGTTGCATAGCAGGCCATAGGATTTTAGCTTATGATCCTGGAGCATTTTTTGCCCTGCTCATTCGAGGTACTACAAAGTCTCCAAAGTTCTCCCTCAAGTTAAGAAATCTTCACATACATTGTACATTATATGCTGTGTTGTGCAGCTTGGCATGCACCAGGTAATATTTCCAAAGATTTCTTGAGGCACCTTGCCTCCAAAAGTTACACCTATTAACTAGCAGAGCAACAGGATTTGAGCTATAGATTGGCCCACCAAAAGTATACAGAAGAGCATTGTCTGAAATACAAAGGATTCTGAGATATCAACTGAATAGTCCAGGCATGTCCAAACTTTGGCCCACCAGATGTTTTGGACCACAACTCCCACAGTCCTTTGTCATTGGCAATCTAAGCTTAGAATTCTGGGAGTTATGGTCCAAAACATCAGGAGGGCCGAACTCTGGACATGCCTGGAATAGTCAGTTGAAATTAGTGTCTTCAGACAATTTTTAACAAATAATAATGCTAGTGGTGTGATTTGCATAGAGCATTTGGAAAAGCTCCTTTTTTTGGACTACAGCACCCAGATCCTTCAGAATGTGAGTTGTAATCAAAGGAGGGGCAGACAAATTCAAGGATCTGTTTGCATTTTTCAATTATCTGTTTCAAAAATTGTGCCCCAATGATGGCACATCCACTTATAATGTTTACGGCAGGCAGATAGATAGATAGATAGATAGATAGATAGATAGATAGATAGATAGATAGATAGATAGATAGATAGATAGATAGATAGATAGATAGATAGATAGATATTTTAAAACACAGCTAGGATGTACAGTATACTAAAAATGATAAGCTGCCTTTTTCATACTGTATAATTGCTATTAGCAAAGAGATAATTAGAAAGCTTTTTAAAAACCTGTTTAAAAACAACATGGCCAAGGCAGCTAAGCAACATGGCAAAAATACAAAAGTGCCAGTCTTCCTGTTCTGCTGCCAGTTTTGACTGCAAAGATGTTGACGGATCACACACCTAGGGATCAACTGGCAGGGCAACTAATTCTAGGATTAATTTCATCGAAATGGAAAACCAAAAGGCACACATTCACAGCAGTTAGGGAATTCTCTACAAGATTCAGTTGCTGATACTGAATAGACCAACAGTGTCCTTGCAGATAGCTTACAGAGAAAAAAAAGAGTAATACTTCTCTTGGCCAAATGTTCTGTTTCCTTAAGAAACAGGTAAGGAATTGCAGCTATCACTACACCCAACTTCTGAGTGAAGTCAGGATTCCAGTTTAGAACAAACACAATGGTTGTCAAATGCAACACAAGTGTTCATGCTTATCTTCTCTACTGCCATTTGAATTTGTAGCTTTGAATTCTAGCGCCAGTGCTGTAGTGGGTCAAGTGCTGAATGCGCACTCGGGAAGCCTGGGTAGAGATGGGCACGAAATGAACATTTTTTTTGTTTCCGTTATTCGTTATTCATTTCGTTACGTAATGAAACGACTAACGAAAATTGTGATGGAAATGGAACGAAATGAACAGAACCACAAAAATTGTGTTCGTTAAGTTTCATTTTCGTTAATGGCGACGTGCAATGAAATGAGCTGTTTTAAATGTTAAAAAAACGCCCTGGACATCCATAAAAAAGCAGCGATAATTATTTATACTGTCTGATAATACCTACCAGGGGGAGGGGTGGGGTCCTTAAAACGTGCATTTATGTCTTTTCTCAGATCACTGTATTTTTTTCCTTTAAGGGGAGTTAGTGGACATCGACCCAAAAATGGCTCCCAGATGCCTAATATTGATTTCTTGGGTATAAAACGCCCTGGACATCCAAAAAACTGCAGCGATGATGTAATAATTATTTGAAATTATTACCTACCAGGGGGTTGGGGTCCTTAAAACATTTGTTTTTGTCTTCTCCCATTGCGATGTATTTTTCTTTTCCCTTTAAGGATGACAAAATGGATGTCGCCACTCCAGCCACAACATGGAGGCAAGCCATGTGATGGGATCATGTAAATTCTTGGACAACTTCAACCAATAGCATGCCCAGGTTGCAGACTGGGCAGGTCTGGCAGCCACAGAGGGCATAAAAAGCTCTGGCAGCCCCCGTCATCCTTGCAGTCCCCGGTGGGAGTTAGGGTGGGATTGCTCTCTCTGCGACTCTAGCTTCAGTCCTGCAGCCTCCCTGTGTGCGTGCATGCTGCGTACCTCTCGGTGAGTACCCTCCCCTGCCCCACAGTGCAGTCACTCTGGGGCTGCCTTGCACCCTGGGCAACGCCCGCCGCTGCCTTAGTAGCCTCCCCGTGTACCTAGTCTATACTGTGTCTCTGCCAGCATCCATTTTTTTAGTGTTTTCCCTCTGGTCTGGGGCGTTGTGGGACGCCCACGCACAGAAATGCTTTTAAAATTGCGCAAAAAGCGGGTAGAAACAAAAAATGAAAAACGAAAACAATTTTTTCCCAAAAAATCACAAAAAACGGAAATGAAATGAAACGGACCTCTCAACGACAAACAAAAAAACAAAACACCATTTTTTTTATTTGTGCCCATCTCTAAGCCTGGGCTCAAAAGGCAGCTTGGCCATGAAAATACCAGGGAAGTGGCAATAAGAAGCTACTCTTTGAATTTCTCACGTACCTTCAGGCAATTTTATTTACAAAATTTGCTGGATAAACTCTAGGCATGCCTTTGACTGGACAGATGTTGTATTTCTCTTGTGTGCTTCTCAATTGCACCTCAGAAGATTTTTGCTTTTATCCACTAGCATTATTTTACTGTAAATCACTTTGATCATATTAGTGGGATACAGAAATAAAGCTCCAGTGAATGTATGCTGTGCTTATTCTCCTGATTCTGTGAAGGAGGCTGCTTTAGCTCTTATTTTTAAAATGGGGAAGAACATTTGTTGACCAAGACCATCAAATACAGTCACCCCCCGCCATTTCGCAGTTCAGGTACTGCGGTCTCACTATATCGCGGGATCGCAGTACCTGCCCTGGCTCCAGCTGATTAGCGCTGGGGTGGGGGAGAAAAACCTTTATTGCCCCACCTCAGTGCCAATAAGCTGGAGTCCAGGGTGTGGGGAAGGGGGGAAGGTTTAAAAGCCCAGTCTTTTAAAACCTCCCCCCCCTTCCCCAAGCCCCGGATCTGATCCCCCATCGCTGCTGGCCTGTGCGGGGCCATGCAGGTGGGCGGCGGGGGGGCGATCGCATCACCCCACACAGCTGGCCCATGCTCCTCCGAGATGCCTCGGGGCCGTGCAGGGGGGGGGGGCAGGCGCTATCGTATCTCCATTGAAATATATTGGCTCAATGCATTTCAATGGAGATTTTTTCCCCATTGGAATGCATTGAGCCAATGCATTTCAATGAAGACGGCCCCGGACGAAATATCTTCCAAGTGCTGGACATTACTGTGGACTAATAAGCATAGGGTCCAACGGAAGACAACCTTGGACACATTTAACTGAAAGTAAAACACCCAGTAAATCTAGTACAGTGGGACATACTTCTGAACATATGCATCGGTTTTCTTTGGCAGTGTAGATGATGTCAAAGGCTATGCTAAGATTCTTGAAAGCTCTCAGGAAAGGAAAATCACCTCAGCTAGAAAGGAAGTAGAGATGGGCACAAAACAATTTTTTTTCATTTCATTATTCATTATTCATTTTGTTACGGAACAAAATGAATAATGAACAAACCCATCAAAGAAAAACAAAACAAAACAAAATGGAAATTTCCATTTTGTTCCCT
This sequence comes from Phrynocephalus guinanensis, assembly GCA_037367245.1. Classification (NCBI taxonomy): domain Eukaryota; kingdom Metazoa; phylum Chordata; class Lepidosauria; order Squamata; family Agamidae; genus Phrynocephalus; species Phrynocephalus guinanensis. The sequence continues at coordinate 121,994,128 of CM074733.1, forward strand.
TTGTTTTTCGTTTTCCCATAGGAATGCATTGAAGCAATGAATTCCTATGTGGAAAAGCCGGCGGTTCTCCCACCACCACCACGTGCCCGGATGGGGAAACCACAGGCTCCCCCCCCCCCCCCCGCAGAAAGCACCGCCGATCAGCTGTAGCGCGGGGCTTTGGCAGGATCACAAGTTTTTAAAGCCTACGCCTTCCCCCACCCGATCGGGCACGATAGAATGGGGCAAAAATAAAAATAAAATAAAATAAAACGTGCCAACCCGACCCACGGGCCAGCTGGTCGGCGCGAGTAAAAAATAAATTAAAAATTTAAAAGCGCCGACTCAGCCTGTGGGCCAGCTGGTCGGTACGAGTAAAAAATAATAATTTTTAAAAAATAAACACCATCCAGCTGGCAACCTACTCCACACTACATCATCACCCCCATTTTCTCTTTCTTTCTGAAGACCATTATCACTATCAACTTTCTTTCTTTCTTTCTTTCTCTTTCTTTCTTTCTTTCTTATTAGGTTTCCTGGTAAAGCTCATGTATTTTATAACTCAAAATAGATATAAGAAAACATGGGCCATTTTTCCTAATCCCGGGTATTCTTCTTCATCATGGAAACATATGGGCACGTGGAAGGTAAATTATAAGGAAGTTTGCACAATAGCATCAGTAAACAACAGGCATGTTTGATCAGGCATTTTCCACAGGCAGATTAAAAAACAACTGCAAGCAGTCGAAGAAACAAAACTAGTATCCAGCTGTACATTGATGCCCCAGTGCCTTCTGTCAGCTTTAGAAAATGGAGAGAGTCAACAAATCTTCAGGGGGACAGGCAAACAAATGCACATTCTGAATGCCAACACAGAAAAAAAAACACTTCACTGATGGTAGATGGTGAAACACATAAATGGCATGCTTAACGGATGAGAAGATGGGAGAAGAGATGTCTTTTGTGTGACAACTAGCACTTTGATTCAGGGCTGATGCAAGCAACTCAGTATTCTTGGTTCGAGTTGTGGGCACCATCATCCTTATACAATTTATCGCTCACACTGCCTTTGCTCTTGTTTTGTATATACAGCAATACATGCAAGTGGCTTGCCAAATTCAGTGCTAGACAGAAAAACCTACTGCAGCAGTATAGGAAACACAGCCATCAAAGGGAGTCCCAACAAAACAGAAGATGGTTTTACAGTGCTACCTTGGATAACAAATTTTATTCGTTCTCCGAGGCAATTTGTTATCCAAAAAAATTGTTATCCGAAACACGGTTTCCCATAGGAATGAATGGGAAACCAATTAATCCATTCTGGAGCCTAGGAAAAAGACACAGACACCTGTTTATAAAGTGCACTTTAAAGGTACAGATGCAGTGCAGCCTGGGATAACTCTTTTTTACTGATGCATGCTGGAAATTCGTTATCGGGGGCAGCCCATAGGGAAAATTCTTTATCCAAGGCAGCCCTATATCTAGAAATTGAGATTTGTTATCTGAGGCAACCCATAGGGAAAATTCATTATCCGAGGCACCCCTATAGCTGGAAATTGTGATTCATTATCTGAAAAATTCATTATCAGGGGCATTCGTTATCCGAGGTAGTACTGTATTTTGCATTGTTCCCAGGCGTTCTAGGTGTACCATCAGGCTTTATTAGTCCAGTACACCCAAAGTGGCCAAGCAGTTGTTTATGGGAAAGCCCCCAGAGTCTCCAATGAGTGGCACAACACCCTCTCATTTGAGTTCTCCAGTGACTGAGGAATACAAAGGCCAAGTGCGTCTGGCACCAGAGGCCAGCTAAAACCATCATGACTGTACCATTCCCGGAACTATCCTAGCCACACTCAAACACTAAGTTCAGCCCATAAAACATTTAGATCAGAGTTGACAAGACTCTCTGTAGGCTTTTGAAGAGGAGCCTCGAAAGGTGAGTGTTACATAACAGCTGATTCAGAAGACCAGGGACTTGGCTGCAGAACATTAAAGCAGACCGGATTGCACAAAGGAAGAGCCATGTTTTCAAAATTCAAGTTTGATCAATGAAGTGACCAGATTCCAGGCTCTGTTCCCTTGTTGCCTAGTAATGGGGCACTCTGGGGATTAATCACTGCATACATTTCACAAAAGAAAGGAGAGGGAATACTTCCCTGCACAATGCAGCTGAACAGCACATCAAAGAAAACAAAGCTGTGGCACTGCCCCTAACTCATCGCTGTGCGTTTTCTTCCATTCAAACTAGCCAAGAGATCGGTCTGTCTCCCTTCCTAAGAAATCCATACCCACTCATCGACATCACTACCAGTCATTCTGCTGGGACGCACTGGCCATTTTCGGCATCATCTGAAAGAAGCTACTGAAGAGAAGGAAATGCTTTGATTCCAGCTGGAGCCCTGCTGCTCAGATAATAGCTCATTTGTGAAGAAGAATGATGATTGTGGTCCTATAGGGAATAAAACAAAGGGGTGGGGAACAGCACAGTGTAATGTTGTTAACAAGCCAAAAGCTTGATTTTAAACTCCCCGCTCCCATCTTTAATAACTGGAAGTGACAACTGATAAAGGGTTTACTAAAACTTGTAAAAATTACACAATTATCTCACTTTTCCTTTTAAGGGTTAGGACTTCTGCTATGATGGCAGTTTGCAGGTTGGGGATGGTGGTGGTGGCGGTGGTGGTGGTAACGCATTATTTTATCACTATCATTGCAAGTGCTGTCCATGAGCTATCACTATTCATTCCCACACAAGCTATACGAAAGAGGAACTGAAGTGCGCCTTAGAAAAATGAGATACTACAATCCTAATGTACACAGAAGTAGGACTCGCGGAACTAAATGGCACTTGCTTCTGACTTGACACAGACACGTCCAGGGTTGCATTACGAAACCACCACACCGAAGGCACCAGCATCCAGTAAAACTGGAGTAAAAGAGATTCTCTCTCCATTTCTTTGGCAATGTGTGGATTCTTTGACATTGCCTGAGGCTGTAGCTGTCAGCCACAGCAATGCCCCCCTTTGCTATGCATTACCTCCTTTGGCCAGGGAAGGAGGCAAGTGGGACATCAGCAGGCAAAGTTAAATGGGCTATGATGAGCCTGCACAAAACATGCTGTGTTGTTATTCTGTAACTTAAAGAAAAATATGTGTTTATTTTTAAGAGCAGAGAGAAGTTCTTCACTTTTCACTGCGATATAAAAAGAAGTTATCTCAGATACGAAAAATATAAGAAACTGTTTTACCACCTAGTCACAGAAATGCCATGTGCCTTTTCCTTCATGTTACTTTTATTATTTATTTTTATTATTATTATTATTATTATTATTATTATTATTATTATTATTATTATTATTATTATTATTATTATTATTATTATAGTCAATTCTGACTTATGAGACCATGAAGAAACTGTGATAATTCCAGAACCAAACAGTAAAACCGATGCTGTCAAAATAATGTCCACCACTACGCAAACTGGCCTTAAATTGGCTCAAATCCTGATACTTGGTTTAAATGAGCTCTGAGTCAACAGGCTAACTGGAATTTACAATTTTAATTTTACACACAATGGCTCTGGTAATTTCTATTCATTTTAACTATATATTCTCTCTGTGCTTTTTGCACTGACAGATTTGAAATATGTTGATTAAAATTTTGAAATGGTCCAATATATTTGAAATTACAGGCGTCCAGAGTGTGAGAGTTTCCTCATGTTTTAAGGCTGCACTGTGTGCATTCTTGCCCTCCAAACAAAAAAGTCCCGGGACACTGAAGCATCCAAATTGCTGGATGCCAAGACCTATTATTTACACTTCAGTGCTGTAACTGTTCTCAAGGCTCTAAGGACATTGTGCCTGAAGACATTTTTCTTGGTGAATAAACCTTTCTATGGCACTTACATCCTGCTCCTTCCTTTGGGAAACACAGAGCAGCTCACCTGCAGCTTTTCAGCAGCCTCTTAAGTTGGCAATGCTTGGGTTTTTTTTAATTGTATAATGTCATTGCACTATGTCTCAATCTGGAACATGTTCAGGTTTTTTTTAAGCCTCCCAATAATGGCTGATTAGTGTATATTCTGATTAAGTAAGAGAGAAGTTAAATTAAATCTAAAGAAATTTCGCAACCCCCTGCTGCGTGCTATATGTGGCTCACTTTCACCCTAATTATGAAGCAAAATGGAAGAATAAAGCAAAACACTACATGCCCACAGCAGGGAAGAGACTAAATGAATTCACAAGGCCATTATGTTTGCTTACAACTACGATTTTCTTAACATTAATGCCATATTTTAATAATGTATCTGATTATTTTGTTCTTTTCTATATAATGAGAACCAATAATGAAACATAAGGGCTGAAATGTCACTGTAACATAATGTATAGAAGTATGCCTTAGTGATTCCTCAAACGTAACACTTCAGTTCTCTTCTGAATCTGTAGCAGCCTTTTTTAACCTGGTACTCCCCCAAGCAGTTAGTATACCTCTCCCGCCATCATCCCCCAACCAAATAGTGACGGAGACTGCTGGGAGTTGTTCTCAGCACAGCTGGAGAATGACAGTTTGAAAAGACCTGTCCATGGAGTATAAGGACAGTATCTGTGGGGAATAAGCAAGTCATTGTTGGTCAGAAATGAAAAAAACCACACAGCTGGTGGGTGAATTTTGACAGAGATGGGAACCATTTGATGGAAGAGCCTTCCACATCATTTCCCTGGAGTGGAGGGAATATGCAAAAGAGAACGGCTACCATCTCTGTTGTACAGGACAAGGACACACACTGCTGACCATTACTTACTAAAAGAGGACACAAAAAGGAAAGCCAGTTCGAAACACCAACCTCCAACCCCCTCTCCTGCCCTGGCAACAGAGAAAGAAAGTGTGCGTGCATGTACGTCCATTGGAATGCAGATCACAATTCCAAAGCCATTGTTCCATCCAAAAAAGAGAGGGGAAAGATTCATTCATTAAAACTGCAGCAGATGGCTGTGCAGCAGACAGGGAGCAGCATGAAGTAGGCCCACCAGCTGGCAGCAACCGCATGGGCAGCATTCAGTCGCAGCTGCACTTTTACTGTTCCTTTCAATCTCCCTGCATTCCTAAGAGTGCCACTTAGCAGGGGATCCCCCTCACATTTAATGGGACAGTCCTGTTCAGCAAAGTCATTCTGCTATTACAGCCTCTAACAAGGGAAGCAACTAGTGTGACAGGGCAGGGGATTGTGGGTGGGGAGGTGGAGATGGAGATTAAACCCAGAAGAGACGTTAACTACCCAATACGGCTCCCCACATAACTTTTATTTAAAATCACAACATTACAGAGTAAATGTGAAAAGGAGACGGTATATCTCAGCAAAAGGCTGCTTTCGGAAATTCTCTTCTTTCCAAATAATAATTTGGAAGTAATGCTTTGCAAGTAAAATATGTTACCTATAGCACATTTAATTGTGGAGCACAGCAATGACATTGTTTTGTTAACTCTAATTCATTGCCATTGTTGATATAATTTGTAACATTTACTTGTTATCTTTCCCCATTATTTTCAGGGTCATTTGGGGGGGGGCACTGGGAACCATTATGGATCATTTTTCTATTTGTTGAGGTCTTTGGGGAAAAAATATAATTTTAAAAAAACCAATTATTGCAGAGAAAGAGATCATGATGAATGTTGGTACATTACAATTTTTTAATGAATAACAGCAATATGTTAGGTGTTTTATCAAACTCTGCCATGAAGTTTCTGAAACCTCAATCTAGTTTACAAAGGAAATAACACAGCATGGTTAGGTATGAAGAAATAATTTGAAGACTGTGTCTCTGCAGCCATTTGATTGAAATAGCAAAGCCAGTCAAATTGCATTCATATACAATCATGCAGTGACATGCCGGAGTAAATGGATCCCTATGCTCACCTCCATAACAACTTTCAGAACTTGTATGTCTTAAGAGAGTTTTAAGAAATAGGATTTTCACCTGTTAGAATGGGTTTTGTGTAAAAGAAATCTACAATTGAAGAAATGAAGTCCACATACATACATACATACATACATACATACATACATACATACATACATACATACATACATACATACATACATACATACATACATACATACATACCTTGCTCCCCACTGTGACAAAAATGCAAGTGGAAACAGTTTTGTATGAAGCCTTCAGAGTAGTAGTAGAAGAGGTGTGATGTTAGATAGATAATGGTTTTGCAGATAACAGTATTTCTCATAATAATAATGCACCATCAAGCACATTCCATCTTATGGTGACCCTTGTCAGGGTTTCTAGGTAGAATGTACTCAGAAGAGGCTTATCAATCCCTTCTTCTGGGGATATCCTGGGACTGTGCTAGGTTGCCCAAGACTACACAGGCTGGCACAGTGGAGAATCAAACCCCCAATCTCTGAGTATCCAGCAATAGCACTACGGTACCAATACCTCTTGCAGATGAAAAAACAGCAGTAATATTATTCATGCCTCGGACAGGCTAACAAATATTACTGTGGGGTAAGTTTCATGGACATCATAGCCCACAATAAACTTTAGGACATAGTAAAATGTTGTTGAGATGTCACAAAACTTCCTGTTCTTGTTGTAACAATTAAGTCAGCCACTTCATGCGTTCAGTCGGTTTGATCACAAAGACATTGGAAATAAATTCACTCGAAATACTTTTAGTGTGTTCAGCCCAATCCATTCACTGTAGTTGTATTATACTATGCAGACACGTTTAAGGGATATTGTGTCTCACTGGGTTCAATAAAAGATGAATTAATCTAGAAATCAATGGCCTCCCACAAATGCTTTCGTTGCTCTGCATAGTTTATACAGAACTGAAAATCTAAAAGTAATTTTGTTTCAATTTAGTCTTCAAACTGTCATTGTTCAACAGGATGGAATGCCATAGATGTGCAGAACAGAGAATGCAAGGGGTGGGGGAATGGACTTGAGATGCCAAAGTGAACAACTTATGTAAGATATGCGGATCAAAACAGAGCATTTCAACTTATGGTGACAGGTGCATGGCATGAACGGCAGAATTCCTTTGAGCTTCTTTCAATGTCACCTGCGAAGAGGTATGCAGCTGTGAAGAAGGATAGCAAGGAAGCCATGTACATGTAAAGACAAGCGAAGAGGAGAAGGAAAAGACAAGCACAGAAGAAAACTCACATTGTGTCGGTGATGGGTTCTTGCAATTCTTCTGCTTAAGGCCATTCTAACAAGATTCCTTGCTTGCTTGGAAAGGCAGGTGATGAACCCAGATGGTGAAGTAGTCAGGACTAACATCAGCAGATGGGAAGAACAAAATGTTGTGCATGCTTCAGTTGTATTGCTTGCTTGCTTGCTTCTTCTTTTAAAATTCCTTTTGTAATGTAGACCCTGGCTGGTGAACCAGCTGTGCAGTTTCTTTGCTCTGGGGAGGATTGAGCTGTCTGGGGGATCATGTTACAAGGCCTGCAGTCTTTCCAGTTATCACAGCAAAATACAAGATCCCATAAGATCCTCTTTTTTCTTCTTCCTCCCTTAACAACACTTAGTATTACACAACATTTTTCCAAGGGGTTCCACATATACAATGTTAATGCTATGTACAACCTTGTGGTCTGAAAATAAACAATTGGAACAAGATATCCCCTCTGGTGGTCAAAATTAAAGAAAATCCAACTGAAATAATGGTGCCCGCAACTATAAAACAGTGGTCTTCCCAATTCCCTCTAGTTACACCATTTTGTGAATAAACAGATTGTGCTCAAACCATAATTTTCATAAAACTATAATAATAACATCTGTCTTTCCAATGTTCCCAAGTAAAGTATACCCACCCCATACCACTTCAAGTAGTCTCTGGGTGGTTTACAGTTAAATTACAGTATGCAGGCTACACATAGTACTACATAAATACAGTATATTAGAGTTGGGCACTCAAAAATTATGCAAACTTGCAAGCTCAAGTATTGTTTATTTGAGCTCTCACAAGTTCCATCTTTGGGCAGCCAAATGCATACAATAAATGGCTATTCTCTACTTCACTCCCTTGGACAGAAGGAACAAACAAGACTAATCCATCACAATAGAATTCTGATTTCTCATTCTGTAAAAATGAAACAAACCTCAAAGCCACCTTTTCAGATGAAATATAAAAACAAAGATGCCAACAAGGCAGTTCAAACTGCAGCGTATTGGCATTCTACACTCTGCCTTAAATGAGAGTGATTAATTACTATGGAAACCACATTACATTGCATGCATTTGCTCTGAAAAATCACTGAATCAGTGAATATATACTGCAATATTTTACAGAAAGGCATTTGTCTAATAGATTGTGTGAACTCAATGGTTTAATTTTTTTGGAAGCAATTAATTCATTATACAGTAATAGGTCATTTTGGATGGAGGGCATTTTTGCTGTACATTTACTGAGTATGGGAGCCCTCAAGGAGAGATAAAGAACGTAACATTCATGATTGTGTGCTGTCTCAAGCAAACAAGAGACAAGGGAGAGGCAACAGCACAGCTCACAATAATTCTCTGTTGGGATAATGCCACATTCTTTTTACTGGCACTCTATAACTACTTCCCACAACCTGGTCTCCTGCCCCCCCCTTTCTGACATACTCACATACCTTGTAATTAGTAGCCAGCATATGAATCATGAATCCACATATTAAAAAGTACCAGGGCAGTGGTGGCAAACCTTTGGCACTCCAGATGTTTTGTACCACAACTCCCACAGTCCTTTGTCATTGGCAATCTAGACTTGGAATTCTGGGAGTTGTGGTCCAAAACATTCTGGACGTTTCACCACCACTGCACTAAGGCATTCATACTACTTCCAACCTGAGTACCAAATGAATCCAGTGGTACACAGAGAGTCATCACTTTCCAGCCTATTCTACTGGGAACTGCATTTAGATCTACTTCACTAACCACATTCTTTAGTCACAACAAAACAGAATTTTGAATTTCAGCTTGTCAGTATGCTGCCTCGTGCATTCTTACCCCTTCCGCTTTCAGTCTGAGCGGCTAAACAAATCATGCAGCTTCAATCCATAGAGTTCACTCTCTGGCATCTTTGCTTCTGTCATTCAAGATTTGTTGAACATCTTGTTTTTCTGGCTTCTTGAGACATACACAAACACACATGTAGGCTGAGTTCATCTGAGAAATTCAACTTTTCAGTTGGTACAAGATCTTCTACAAAATGTCATGGCTTTGAAGTGTTGGTATTAACCGGAAAGAAGTGTTATTTACCTTTTCATTTCAATAAATGTAATGCTTTTGGCATGCAGCACTCTTGATTCGTTTTTATCTAACTTGCTTACCCGTCATCATTTCCTACTTAATGTTTATCCTTTTATCACTCTTCCTCCTCCTCACTTCTTGGTCTAGGGTAAAAGTTCATCTTACAATGAGATTGGCATAATGTGCTTCTACAAATCCTCCATTTGCACCACACACACGTGTTAAGCAGTATAATTTCCCATTGGCACCAGTTCTAGAGGAAAAGCAAGGTTGATCTCAAGAGCAAGTGAAAATAGTAGCTCTTTCTGTAATCCATCTGAATTAACACCTCTCGGCAAATTACACTCAGAGGGCCTAAGAGAGAGCATCAAGGCCACACACTGTAAGTGGCTAAACAATCCAGCTTTCCTGGGGCCACCAACACCCACCTCCCCTGAAAAAGCTCCTGTTCTTTCCAGGCTGTCAAAATTGCCAAAATGCAGCAACATAAAATTAAAAACCCATGTGCAGAAAATATTTGTCCAGTGTCCACAAGGTGGTACACAATGAGATATGCATGCTATTGTTCTGGATAGATTGCAAATTAGAATTGCTACCTAAATCGTCTGTGTTTGTCGTGAAAAGGGTTCAAAATGTTTGTAATTTAATCGTTTAATTGATTAGTTGATTGTCTTTTTAGAGCCAGAGGATACCAATGAGATTTTTCTTCCTCAATTGCCAAAATAACTTGGCCTGAATGGAATCCTATACATTTTGCAGAGCCCCAAGCAGCAAAATACCTTGGGTCAGGACTGCTAATCTATTGAGGGAAGCATATCAAATCCAATAATCCACACAATAATAGATTATATATAGGAAAACTGAATGCTATTGTAAGGGTGTTTGTAATTTTATGTTTGCATTTTATTGTTTTAATTTTGCTATTTAACGTTGTGAATTGTATTCTTGTGCGCTATTAGTTTTGTAAGCCGCCCAGAGTTCCTGTAGGGAAGATGGGCGGGGTATAAATTTAATAAATAAATAAATAAATAAATAAATAAATAAATAAATAAATAAATAAATAAAAAAAAAGAGGAATTTTGGGGGCTCAGTGGATCTTACTGAATATTTCTTTTATTTGTTGTTATATTTTGTACTATTCTTTTCACAGAGACTTGCATCAGTAAATAGAAGAGACAGAGAGAGAGAATGACCCAGACCCCAGGTGGTGGTGATACGCCAGCAAGGTGTTGGGAAAGCAAGTTCTACCATCCACCCACTGAACTAATTCACTTCATATGCAGTGAAGGAGACACACCATCACTAATTCTTGCACTCCCAAATTAATCCAGATCAAAGTACCTGGAAAATATCAGGAAAACATATTAATTCGGTAGCCAAAGATTTTATATTAGGGAGATCCAACCCTCCTACCATTACAAAATATATTAATAATATTTTATGATGGCCAGCGTATCACTTCTTAGTCTTATCCAGGCCCTAGCTATCAAGCTCCGTTTCTTAGAAGTTTGGTTCCCTTTAGCATAGGAATGGGGACCTAACGAAAAATGAAATGCTGTTTTGTCATTTTGTTAGCTAATGAAACAAAACACCATTTCCCCCTCTAGAACAAAATTAGGGTGCCCCTAGGGGAAAAAACCCTTCTAATTGGAATCAGAAGCTGATTGGGTGAGCGATAGCACTGCCTCTGCTTCCCATATGATTCCAATTGGAAGGTTTTTTTCCCTACGTGCACCCCTTTGGAGCTTAATAACTCAGCCCCCTTACCCCAAATGTTTCCAAATTTCAGGGGGTTCCCTAAAATCACTTTCTGAAGGTACCCCTGCTACTTTGGTGCCCCAAGGTAAGTAATTTTTGAGTGCATATATTTTTTAAGAAATCATTTCTGAAAGGTACCCCTGCTATTTTGGAGCCCCAAGGTAAGTAAATTTTGATTGCAGTTAAAAAAAAACAAATACTCTATGTATTAAGGGCAATGGTATTAAACAATAATCTATGGTATTAACTCCCTAATTGCCTCCATTCTCAACAACCACTGTAATCTTACATCACAGGGACATTTTCTTTATCTTCCCTGCCCCACAATATCCTTTCAGAATCTGCTGAAATCACTGGACCATAATTGCATCTTAAATATATAGTACTGTACATATAAAGGCATTGTGACATTCGCGTTTATTTTCCATTTCTTTCCTGGTTGTCCTTATACATCTCTACATGATCTTCTTCTTAACCAGGTTGGAAGAGAATGGGAAAGCAATCTTAGAAGCCTATTGTGGCAAAATGTAAATTTAACTTATGAATAGTAATGGTCAGATTTGTGTAGCCAGTCAAATCACTAGTGGGCAGAGCTAGTCCATACACACACACACACACACACACACACACACACACACACACACACACACACACACACACACACACACACACCTATACATGCCAATAAGGGCTAGATAGGGATAGATAGGGTCTAGATTTCATAGAGTCCCTGCTGGCCTTCCGAAAGGCGCTAAAAACCCATCTGTTTCGGGAGGCCTTCGGCGATGCTTAATCGATTTTTCTGTTCTTTTCCCCGCCATCGTTAGTTGAGGTGAACTGTGTTTAACTGGTTTTGTTTTATTTGTTTAGCCATTGTATTTTGTTGGCTTTTGCAGCCTCTTTGTAAGCCGCTTAGAGTACATATAGATGTAGTAAATAAATAAATAAATAAATAAAGTCAGGAATTGAAATGTGAGAGTATGTGTAATATTGTAGTGTTAATCAAACAAAGTGATACTGTATTTGGTTAACCTATTATATACTGTGAGATTGTGAGAGTAAGGTTCAAGTTCTGAGTTTATCTTCAATTCTTCATTCTGTCCTCTGCCTTATAGATATCCTAAAACCATCATCTCTGTATCTGTATTTCTGCAAAGCACCCCCACCTCTGCAGACATGGGTTTCTAAACCGAATGGCAACAGGATGTGTCCAAACTACAAAAAGTGTATAGCAAATGTCAAACCGCATGCTAAGACATTCTCAGATCTTAAAATATCTTGTTTTGCACCTTTGTATTCAGCCTTTGAAACTCACTACTAAGATAAGAATGACCTTTAATCTTGCTAATGCAGATGGGAAAGTATCACTGATCTTTAAGTTTGGTTGCGTTACGGAAAATGAACATATATGTAGAAGTCACATGCTTTCCACTGCGGCAAATTGTAACCAATCCTGAGTTTGTTCTTTATCTGTTTCTGTATGCTGAAGAATATTTAATACTGGACATTCCATACAGGAAGTTGTCCCTGCATTCAGGCACCCCTTGTGCACAAGGTATTCGGAAAGGATCCTCTGGAAATAAAACTACATTCCCAGGAGTCCGGTTTGTTTGACGTCCATTTTATAGCGATTCTCATTGAGGATCAGCCACATTCAAATGTGTGGTGACAATACCTTTATATAAAAATGAAACAACTGAAGGAAAAGTGTTCCTTATGTTTATTTTATTCTGTGATTTTAACACACTACTTTTGTGCTTTTCACTCATAAATTTCAGCATGAGTCTCCAATGATTTTAGAAATAAGTGAAACATTTAAAAGGTGGCATTGTCAATAATGGTGATCGCAACACCTATCCTCACCTAATTAATTCTCCACAATTTCAAGAACATCCAACCAATACTGTATCAGCCCATTTTTGTACACTTCCCACACCACCAAGGCAAACCTTCATTTTTGGTTTTGTATGAGAAACCAAAGCCAGACTTCTTAGATTCTCCTACTTTTCCTTCCTAGACATGTTGATAAGATCAGGTAATATTGATTTATATCAGCATAAGTTCATCTCAAATTTCTGAGACTTAACTACAAGCCCTAATTAAAACAAGATCAATGAAAAACACGATGCTCCACCTCTGAGTAACTGTACAATTGGTGCAACAAGGACAAACTGCATTCTAGTTAGGTTCCCTGGGTACACTATTGAAGGGATAGGTCAAATTTGACTTGGAAAGTACAAAGAAATCAGGAGCTGAGGGAAGGAGGGGGCAAGGGAAGAGAGTAAAGGATAAAAACAGTTTAATCTTTCCTCAAAGCTCAGAGAATAGAAGTCTATCCTCCTGGCACTTTTCTGTCTCTTCAGAGTCCCTTCAGAAAATTCACAGCATGTCCTTTTAGTGGCACAGGTTTAAAAGCAGTTCCAAGGTTGATTGTTCTTTGGGGTTTTTTCCCCCTCTAGGGTCACAGAACATTTCAATAAATCTTAAACAAAGGGCTAATATGTTGAGTTACATTGTTCTTGTGACCACCATACAAATGACAGGTAGAGGTTTGTAAGGATGAACCTACTTATAACCCCATAAGAAGCAATTACATATTGGAGGAGACGTGACGAGGTGACCAAATAAATCATAAGAGTTCTAACTACTGAGTTCTATGACCTTCTAGCTTCACTTACAAAACAGCAAGTGCTGATCAAAGTTAGGAAAGGGCCACTCATTTCCCCAGCCACCCTTATCAGCCTCATTAGCTGCATTCCAAAAAGGTCATGCACATGTCCTCTCAGATGCATCTCCTCTGCCTTCCCACTGCAATCTTTTGCAATGCAATCAGGGGCTACTGCAAAGGAGGATGGGAAGTGCAAGAATCATCATGCAAAGGAAGAAGAGTGGTCTAAGCACAAACACACGTCTTGGCTCCTAAGCCTTTGAAGACATGGGTTGGTGGAGTTCAGCCCCACGAGCATCCAAAGTGGCGGCTTTGCAAGAAAAGCACCTGCAAGGCCCGAGAAGGTCTGTAGATGGTTGGACCATCTGGAAGACATGAATTTGTGGAGTAGCTCTAAGAGAGAAACAACTTGCTGACACATCGTAATAAAGTCCATTAATCTAGACTTCCAGCATCATTTGGTCATTCCTTTTTAATGTAGTTTTTGCTCACTTCCTTGGCAGTGGGAAGTTTTCCACTGGATCCTTGAAAGATGCCCACCCTGGCTATGAGAAAAGCCAATCTAATTATACAGTGGACCCTTGTAAAACAAGCAGTTTGTTTAACAGAAAATCCACTTAAAAAAAAAAATCAGGAGATAGGGGGAAAGTGCTTAACAGAATCACCTGTGGGGTGAATTGGTACAATAGAAAAACGGTCACGATTAGGGATTAATCAGTTTTCATGGCATTCCTAAGGGAAATTTGCACAAAGGAAAATTTGCTTAACAGAATTTCATTTGGAATGAATTAATTCCTTTATACAAGGTGCCACTGTATACGTTTACCAGAAGACATTAAGAGATCACAGGATTCCATCAGACTTAGCACAGAAACATGTCCCACTTCCATGAGCCACGGCCACTTATGAAAAGCCACCAAAATCCCATAATGCCCTATAAGGAACTATAAAGATAATATTTTACGTCAATTCCTATTTACGCCTGAAATGGAAGTCACAGAAAGTAATACGACTGACAGAGTTAGAAACTGAAATTCCTACAGCCTAACTATGTTATAGAATGCCATAAACTGGCTTTCTATCCTTCAGCGTTAATACATATTAACACTGACAGTATATTGAGAGTTTGTCTTTCTGTCTGTCTGCCTATTCTGCTATCAGACTGCAATGTTCTAGTGAAGTAATGGACAATGTTATGGGTAGACACAGTGAATAGGAATTAACTTTTAAGGAAGACTGTCAATACGTCTGTGAAGATTCTCAGTCATCCAGGTTCGTTTAACTGGGAGTTGAGTCATGGCTACTGGACTTCTTTTTTGAGAGATAGAAACGTTTCGCTGTTCATCCAAACAGCTTCATCGGTCTGAATACAGCTAGTGCAAGAGACCTTCTTATAGTCAGCTTGACCTCTTGTCCCCTGGTCTGACTGGCTCATAAGATGAACAAAGCCTGAATAGGCTCGTTAGGGAGACATTAGTGTCCATGGCCTTAAGGTAAACAATGGCCTAAGGTGCTGAAACCCATCAAGAATGGGTCATTAGCTGTGACCTGGTGGTGAAGGCTCCTTGATTTGCCTGGGTACTTTGGAAAGTACAGCCTGATCATTTGGGCATGCACATGGTTCATTTCTCTATATCTTCCCTTGAACCATATTAAGAAGCAGGTTCCCCAGTTGAGAAAGAATTACATCACACTGATTTAGACGGTAGAATAGCTTATTTAATGCATAATTTTCCTCAATTATTTATTCCAATGCAATTGATCCTTCAGTGCTGATATTTTTTTTATTTGGCAACACCATTAACTATATGATCAAGTGTAGTCTATACCTTGAGTATTCAGGACTAGACTCAGTGATCACACTAATTGATTCCCTCATTACATTTTCGAAAACTGGATTAGAAGTTTGGATGTGTTAATATTGCTGCAAGAGATGCAACCAAAAACCATAAAATATGCAAAACCATATATGGTATAGGTCAGGAAACTTAAGTAGGTCCAAACATAACAGCTAGATTGTTAATGGGGGCTGATTACAAAGATCACATACCCTCCCCTTTTTAGCAGCTCCACTGGCTGCCAATCCATTTCCAGGCTGAATTCGAAGTGATATTTCTCTAACCTATCAAGCCCTAAACAGCTTGGGTCCAAGGTACTGTATCTCAAAGACCACATGTCCCTTAATGAGCTTATCCAGGTATTACGATAATCAGGCGAGGTCTTTCTCTCAGTCTGGCCACAGATGTGTTCGATTGGGGCATGGAAGAGGGACTTCTCTGTTGCTGCTCCCAGACTTTGGAACTCCCTCCCAAAGGAGGCCAGACTGGCCCCATCTTTGCTGCCCTTCCACAAGCAGGTGAAGGCCTTTGTCTGCAGGCAAGCTTTCCCTGAGTGATTGTCTGCCTCAATAGGTTTTAAATGGATTTTTTTTTTACCTTACTGCTTTGAACATCTTTTGGTGCTGCTAATTTGTGTGCTTGGTGTGGTATTTGCTTGATCTTTTTGTATTTGTGGACTCACCATTGCGAGTGTTAAAAACTTCAAATGAAGGAAGATGTCTTGGGTCTTTTCTAAGGAAAAGGGTTACAGACAGACAGACAGACAGACAGACAGACAGACAGACAGACAGAGCTGGTATGTATTTCATTCTTTCATAAAACTGTTTTGTATTATTGTGACACAACTCTAGCTGCCTGGTTAAAATTCAATTTGCTAGAAATCATGCTTGAAGATATTCCAGTACATCATAGTTGGTAGACAGTATATATACATCAAATTGCAGACACAACATGAGAATGTCAATCCCTCTTCTATAAATAGCTAGATAGCACCAAGTGGAGTATTGCAGACTTTGAAAGTCTAACCCCAAGCATTTGGAAAGGCCAATTATTTTTAAGTTTCTGGGAGCAAGATTTTAATTGTCCAGAATATTTGTAGTGAAGCTCTGTGCTGTAATTCCAATTAAAAGCTGAAGCAAAAGGAACTATGGGAAACGCCACAGGAAACCTTAATCTGCAATGCATGATCCTCTAATGTGCCCATGTGCTAAAAAGGGGTAGGGGAGGAATCTATCCAGAAGTTGTGTTAATGAACTGCTGATGACTGGCTTATTCACAAGATTTCACAGATCTGTCCAGAAGTGTTGCTGTGCCAACAGATGGAGCCAAGGTTCAAATGAATGACACAATATAGTACGGATTCTTGAGAGGGGGAAGGAAACAACACACAACACACACACACACACACACACACACACACACACACACACACACACACACACACACACATATAGGGGGGCGGAATGAGTTGTTTTCTTCTCAAAAACTGGTTTTGTGCAAATTTGGGGCAGACATAAAGGAAGCAAACGGTTCTTATACCAGAAGAAACCTTAAAAACTAAGGCGAATATAGTTGTCATTTCACTTCCATATTTTCAGATTACCTATCATCAACAGCTCTTCTTTAAAAAAAAAAATAAAAGCTTTACAAAAAAAAAGCCCAGGATGCTTTGTTGGCCTCATTTGTTTAGCAGACAGTTCCAGAAACTGCCTCCTGTTGAAGTCTGGCAATTAACCAGTATGTTATTTTACCTTTCAGTTCCAGTTTATATATATGGTATTGGTAATCACTTCATGTTGTACTCTCAAACTTGTTAGATAAATCCCAAAGAAAGAAACAAAAGGGGAGGGGGAGAACTTTCATCCATTCTTCTAAATAAAAAGTAAAAAGTAACCAATGTATAAGTTTTTTTTAAAAAGTGTGGAAATAAAATGCCAAACAAACTACATGTCTTCTTTCAGACACACAGTACTGATGGCATGAAAACTCAGTTTTGTTCAAGGCTGCATGTGCATGGCTGCATCATGATGATGGGGGTTGTAGCCTAGCACATCCCAAAGTCAGTAGGTTGCCAAAGGCTGCCTACTCTGACTATTCAGTCAGCTTTATGTCCCTTGTAGCACAAAATCGATATTGTAATGGCAAAGAACAACTTTCCCCTTAATCAAAGCCTGGAAATAAAAGAACCATAAAGTACCAAGTTTGGGAGAAACTGCTCCAGAATTACAGGTCTTTATGACATCTCACCGTATTCCTAAACCCCTTCACTGCCATATTAATGCTGCATGAGAGTACAGCAGCAGACATTGTGCAAGAGCAGATTAGCATTCCATAAGACAGCTCTACAAATGGGGGCAATCAATACAAAATACAAAAAAATCACATACAGTATATTTATAATTGGACCTCAATTCAGAACCAAGAAAGTCTTGTCCTGTGCCAAATTTGGAGAATTTTGGGCAAACTGAGTTATAATTTATGTAATTTTTAAAAATGAAAGTGCTCTACATCCACACACCCCATGCAGACACCGGCAACCTTTTATTGTCTACAAAATGAAAACAGATCAAATATAGTGAAAAGACAAAACTTGTTTATCTTGAAAGAGAATGGTTAGTCCCAGCCATTGTTTTTTATTCGTATGGAAACCAAGCTTCAGGTACTGTAATACTGATTCAGATAAAACCCCTTTCAAAGGAGAAAAATCTCTGACTTTCTTCTAATAAAGTGGTTATCAGCATTAATTTGCTAGCAAATGCAAATACTGTATGGTATCTGCCTGAGTGCTGGGAATGGGAGATCTGAACGTTTGACCCTGCCAGTCCCAAATTAAATTACTCTCAGGATAAATGTTAACTCCTTCCTAGCTAAACAAGCATTAAAAACAGATTCTATTTCTTATGTAATATTTTAAAATATATTAAACATTTGTGAATAAATATTCAGAAGCTAGATAATTTAAGTTTTCAAACTACTGTTTTTTCTTTATGGCTGAGGATGGTGCATTGATGCCTGTTTCATCCATCTTGTCACCATACATTTGTTCAGTAATAATAATAATTAAAAAACTCCAAAGATGTTATTATGCCCTGAAGTCATTTCTGAAGCATGGTGAATTTATGATTAATGACTTCCAAAATCTTCTCAGATCTTGCAAATCAACATCATCTCATATTAGGTTGTTCACGTTCTACTGCCTCCTTCCTAGCAATAATTTCTGTTTCATTAAGTTCTGATCAGATCTTGTGAACTAGTAGTTGTGGCTTCCTTTACCGAGTCATGTTAGATTTTCCTCTTTTACTACTACTCTACCCCCCCTTTCCCCAGTAATATAGTATATTCTGCTGACTTCCATACAGCAAATCTCTCAAAGACCAACTGAGGCCAGACCAACCAGAATGTCGCGGGCATACTCACTTCGGATGGCCACGCCCAGGGAGGCTTGGAAAACGGTGGCTCACAACTGAGCCTTCTCTGTGGCTGGTCCTGCATTATGGAACCATCTCCCGAGTGAGTTAGCCTAGCACAGTCCCTGCCAACCTTCAAAAAGGCCTTCAAGACCTGGCTTTTTTGCGAGGCGTTTGGCGGCTGTTAGTTGTGGGGGTTTTTTTGTCCTGCCATCCTGCAATTAGCCCCTCTTTTAGTTTTACTGTGATGATATTGTGATGTTTTACTTGTTGATTTTTTTTGTTAATGTTTTTATTTCTACTCTGTTGTAAACCACCCGTAGTTCCTTGGGCAGATGGGCAGTATATAAGCATTAAAATAAATAAATATTTCCAGAAATGCACCGTCGAATAGACTCTAGTTACTCTATTTTGTTCTAGTGAAAGTCTAGGCTTGACTTCATCGAGCACCCACTCTTCTGCTTTGCTGGCTGTTTGTACCTGTCGGGGTCTCCTCCAAAACCACATTTCAAATGAGTTGATTTTTTGGTCCTTTTCTTTTTTCACTGTCTTTCTTCCATATATAGTACAAGTACACATGGTATACCATATGGCCTTGAAGAACCCCCATGACAATTGCTTTGTGTTTTGTTTAGAAGTGGTTAACTGATGCAAAAGGGAGGGAGCATTTGCTATTTTTTCCCTTATGTGGTGTCACAAGAGGGTATACCATAAACCAGGCCTGCCCAAGACATCAACTGCGGGCGACCAGTCGCCCATGGCGCCTTCAGGGGTCACCCACCAGGCCCCTGTGTTGGGGGGAATTCTCCCCTCACTCATCCTCTCCAGCAGCGGCAGTGGTTCTAGTGGCGGCAGCAGGCCCATGCCGGCTGGCTGGGCCCATTTGGGTTTTCCGGCGGCATGTGCAGTGGCCGCAGAGGTGGGTCCAGGCCAGCTTGCTGGGCCTGCTTGTCAAAGACACCAAACAGGCCCAGCAACCTGGCCTGGACCTGCCTCTGTGGCTGCCACCTGCCTCTGGAGCCACCACGGCGATTGCCACCACCGCAACCCCGCCCCTGACGCCGCCCCCACTGCTGCCGCTGTCACCCCCACAGCCATCGCTCCTACCCCCCCCCCCATGGAGGTTTCTTGAAGAACTTAATTATACAATAAGGCGTTGGCATTAAAAAAATCTATGTGTGGTTTCCTTTATTCACAGAAATCATTCTTGACACCTTTATTTTTCTTTTGTTTTTGCCTGATATTCTTTGTCTTAGAATGGCTCAATTTACTAACTCTACTTCTGATCCCAAGTTAAAAGGATACAACAGCTGGGGTTGTCAAAGAAGAGGCACAGATCTGATGTAGAACATGCTTTGCATGCAGAATAATTGAAGTTTATCCCCAGTAGCTCTGTTGGAAGACCCTCTGTAAGCAAGGCCTTGGAGAGCTGGGTTGCCAGTCAGGGTCGAGGTTAGCTGAATCATGATGGCCAGAGCTTAGAGAAGTTACTTTCTGAAGGACAACTCTCAGAATCTCACTAGCCATGTTGTTGGGGGGGGGGGATTCTGGGAGCTGCAGTCCAAAAGGATAACTTCTCCAAGCTTATAGGACACCTTCATGACACTCACTGAAATACTGTATCGGTTCAACCAAGTAAAGCAAAATTTATCACTCACTTATATAGAAAATCCTTTATGAAAATATGCTTGCAGCATAATATGAACAATGAGTAATGGAGCCGTGTCTCCCTCCCCATCTCCCTGCCCCAAGCCCCTGTCAAATGAACATGGATGGAAAAGATTTCATTCTGCCATCTGCTACCATTGGCTTATCGGTTGCACTTAATTGGATGTTCATACGGAGGCAATACTGTAGTTAGGGTCTTGTTATTGGACATGAGCTTTTCAGCTATAAAAAATTGGTTGCCACCATACAGAAATGTTGTTAATGCTGTTAAACCCGCTCAGTGTGTTGCCTGTTTCCCGTGCACTTTCCTCAGCCCTTCATCTCCAACTGGGGTGGGGGTGGGGGCGAACCCTTCTCAGGGGAGTTTGAGGCCACACCCCCAACTTGCTCAGGCGTGAAGGGTGGACTTCAGGCTGCCGCCGTATTTAACCTATTGGTGTCCAACGGCACAAAAATAATTTTATGGTTGGGGGTCACCACAACATGAGGAACTCTATTAAAGGGTTGCAGCATTAGGAAGGTTGAGAACCACTGGGCTATCTGTAATGGACTGCTAGTCCCTCCAGTGGCTACAAAAGTATGCCATCCCACTCTGTAAAGTGCAATTGCACATTAAAGGTTCAAGTCCACTTCCAAAGCTGACAAACCTGGGGTTTTCTTGCCATTTTTTGTTTGTTGCAGTTGTTTGTTTGTTTGTTTTAAGCATCCTTACCAGGCCACTTCCCTCCTCCACGTCCTTCCTCATCAGCATGCGAGTGTTGCCTTTTAAAGGTTATTTGCCGATTTGAAGGAAAGGAACACCTCACTAAGAGCCCCACTGTCTCTTCGCCTGTGAGCGGTAACAGCAGCGATAAGGACAGAGGCTTCAGCCATCTCAAAAGAGGCAGAATCACAAAGAGCTCCTCTGATCAATTCTGGCATCTGGTCTTCCCCTCATTAACACATTAAAGCTGCTCTGTCCATTCTATCAGAGCCGCTCTGTCCATTCTCCCAAGTTGTCTATGGAGCCATTTATGCCCCTGCTCTTTGGAAACTTCCCCAGTTCAAGAGGCACTAACTAACCTCTTTCCCAAAGCCGAAGTTACAATCTGTGTAGTTGTTTGATTATTTTTTTTGTAAGTCTTCTGCATACAACAGGTACTCAGTAAGCCCAAAACGTCTAAATCTTTCGGCTCAACAGCATATATTCACATGGTTTGTCTTGCCAAATGACTCCTCGTGTAAAAGCTCTCTGTGCCCCCCCCAAAAAAACTTTCTGCAGTTTGGGATGTGAGCTTTTACGTGGGTTTAGAAGGCTATGGAGTAGACAGGGGTTTTGCACCATTATATTGCTGCTTTAGGAGGAAAGCTCTTGTTCCAAATATGCTCAGTAAAGGGTATATAGTGCAGAGTGAAAAAGCAAGTGGGTATACTAGGAGGACTCTTCAAGTAGGATGCTCAGATTAAATGTGCATGCAATGCACATTTCTGCTACATTCTGCCTCTAAGAGGTGGAGGCAGTGAGAAGGAAAAACTCTATTTTTGCAATGCAGCCCCTGTTTTTCATGGCATCTTCTCTGATGGGAGACACCAGAGCATCTTTTTAAAGAGATGATTATGAAGAAGAAATAGCCCCTACTGGATCAAAGCTCAATTTAGGTGTGAAAAAGCAGTGTCCTTCCAGGCACTGCCAGATCAAAATTTCCATGTCCTCCCAATGTTGCCTGAAATAGAATAAACACTGGCCACACTAACTGGGGCTGATGGGAACTGCAGTCCAATGACATTTGAAAGCACATGGTTTGCCCATAGGTCCTGTTCAAGAATTTGTTTCCCATGACAGCAAACCAGATGCCTTCAGGAAATCAGCAAGCAAGTGAACATGAGGTTAATAGTCCTCTCTTGCTGTCCTTCCCAAAAACTGATACTCAGATGGACGCTGGCCCTCCACACAGAGCTCCTGTTTAATCATTGTGGTTAATACTGTAGTCAGCAACAGACTTTTGTGCAGGAGAAGGACTTTTTAATCAATATGAGGACAGTAGGACCCTGGTATCCACTGGGGATTGGTTCCAGGCCTTCCCGTGGATAATGAAAACCGTGGATAAGAGAGAACGCCTGCCCACCCACCCCCAAACTGCTGCTTTGTGACAGTAGCTTGCTTTATGACTGCTGTTCTGAGACTGTAGCTTGCTTTACAGATGCTATTTGTGACAATAGCTTGCTTTACAGCTGCTGTTTGTGACAATAGCTTGCTTTGTGGCTGCTGAATTATTTAACTTTTTCCCCCTGCCATCTGTGGATAACTGAATCAGTGGATAATAAAACAGTGGATACGGGGGTCCTACTGTACCATTCTAGAAAGAAAAAGAAGTGAGCTACCTTCAGAAAGAAAATTCATATTTATAAGATACTCATTGGTGGCATGTTCAGGGCCTCCATCGCAGTAGGAACACAAAATCTGGTCAGATGATGTGGCTAGGCAAAAAATCTTATTTTTTTGCCTGCTTAACATACTACCATTTCCTTCACTGCCCACTCACCATCATCTCCTGTTTGATGAAACTGATAGGGTGGAGTGAAAGCCTCATTTTATTTGGAATAGAATAGAATAGAATAGAATAGAATAGAATAGAATAGAATAGAATAGAATAGAGTTTTATTGTCATTATGCATACACAAGATATGCACAATGAAATTAGAGTGCTGTTCCACTACACACTCTAAACATACAAAACACATAAAACACATAAAACACCATACAAAATATTAAAAACTCTTAAAATTGCTTACAAAATTTAAAACACTACTTAAAAACTGATTAAGATGGTGCTAAAACTGTCGCATTTAACTTGGATACCGCTCTGTGATAAAAACTGTTCTTTAGTCTATTTGTCCTTGACCTAAGAGTCCTGTATCTCCTGCCAGATGGCAACAGTTCAAAAAATTGGTGGCCAGGATGCAAAGGGTCTCTCAAAATTCTAGATGTCTTCCTTGAGCATCTGGAGTTGTATAATTCTTCCAAAGGAGGAAGAGGACAGCCCAATATCCTCTCAGCAGTGTTTATGACCCTCTGGAGTGCCCTTCTATCTGCCACTGTGCAACTGGCGAACCAGACACAGAGGCAGTAAGTGATAGTGCTTTCTATAAAGCCCCGGTAGAAGGTTACCAACAGTTTCTTAGACAGTTGTTCCCTCCTGAGAAGTCTCAGAAGATATAATCTCTGTTGGGCCTTCTTAACCAGTGCTTCAGTGTTGGCACTCCAGGTCAAATCCTCCTGTAGAATAACTCCTAAGAACCTACTGTCCGTCACCCGCTCTACACAAACTCCATCAATAATCAGGGGCTGAGTGTCTGATTTCCTTTTTTGATAGTCCACTATAAGTTCTTTGGTCTTGTTGATATTTATTATCAGATTGTTGGTTCTGCACCACCGTAGCAGCCGATGTACCTCCTCTCGGTAGGCTGACTCGTCTCCACCAGAGATGAGTCCCACTACTGTTGTGTCATCGGCAAACTTGATGATTTTATTTTCAGGATGAGTATGAGTGCAGTCAGAGGTGTAAATACTAAACAATAGTGGGCTCAGCACACAGCCCTGTGGAGTACCCATGTTGAGACTGAGGGCTGACGACATGTAGTCACCTAATCTGACCCTCTGTGAGTGATTTGATAAGAAATCCATGATCCAGGCACAGATAGAATGACAAAAACCAAGGTCCTTAAGTTTAGATATCAGCTTGTGAGGTATAATTGTATTGAAAGCAGAGCTAAATTCTACAAAGAGCATCCTTACATAGGTCCCCCGCAGCTCCAAATGGGTAAGAGCAGTGTTCAAGGTGATATCTATAACATCTTCCGTGGATCTATTTGCTCTGTAAGCAAACTGATATTTATCAAATGTGCCTGGGAGGCAAGAGTTGATATGGTGGTGGACTAATCATTCCAGAGACTTTATTACAATGGAGGTAAGTGCCACAGGTCTATAATCATTTAAGCTGTTAATAGATGGCTTCTTTGGCAGTGGAACAATAATGGAGGCCTTCAGACAAGATGGAATAGTTGACTGAGATAGAGACCAGTTAAAAATTTCAGTAAAAACTCCAGCCAACTGGTCTGCACACTCCCTAATCACCTGACCATCTTGCCCCACATCTTTAGTCCTCCCAGGCCTAGAGGAAATTAACTTGTAATGCTTTAGAGAAGACATAGAAACACCTAGAGAGAGAAGGTCAGAGTTTGCTACGAGGAGGACAAGCTCTTGTTTTTGAGAAGGAAAGGAAGGAAGGAAGGAAGGAAGGAAGGAAAGAAAGAAAGAAAGAAAGAAAGAAAGAAAGAAAGAAAGAAAGAAAGAAAGAAAGAAAGAAGAGTCTTTTTCACAATGCAAGAAAAACCAAGAATCTGTCAGTTTACTTCTGTTATTGATTCCTATGTGTTATGGTACTTTTTTTAAAAAAAAAGGACCACAGACAAAGGCTTTACTTTCAATGAGGAAATAAACTTATTCCTAACTTATACCACTGAATCACACATTCAGTACAAACCAACCAACCAACCAACCAACCAACCAATCACTTTACACCAAAAACCTAACATATTAAAGAAAATGGTAAATAGTGATTGCCAACCGCAATCAGACTTGGGCAGCTCTTAACAGTACACCACAAGACTCTTCTTTATTAGGTAGAGGAGGGTAAAAGGCAGCAATGGGCTGGTTCTTGGATATGTAGAATGCTGTTGGAGAGAAATGGTGGGGAAAGAACTGAAATAAAGCTCCAAGTGAATGCATGTTAACACACAAAGAAGCTGGCTAGAACTGTGGGAGATTTTACAACCTCACATGCTTACTCCAGTAGGTGTGGCTTCAAGGGACCTTTCTGGGCTCGGTTGACTTTCAATCTATCCTGTACCAACTAATCTTTCTCTGTCCCTGAATTCAAAGAGAGCCCCACCTCTTTGTTCTGTGGCTCTTTCCCTCTCATTGCATTGAAGTCTGGTGTTGAAGGCAACCAGTCTGTTGTTAGTTTGCTGTTGATCTGTGCACAATTGTAAGTAATGAAACATTTTTATTTTTAATTCTACAGATATTTCAAATTGAGTTCTTGAGACTGTAGGTGCTAGTTAATGAGAAAGGGGGTACATTCTGGAAAACTCAAAGGTGTTCTGCTCTGTGAATCTTTGCACTTCCACTGTGAGTGGAAAGACTGATCAAATAACCACTGAACAAGAATTCCCTTGGGTTCAGTTCCTCCATTTTAGTCAACCTACCACACAAGGTTGTACTGTGGAAAAGCAGGTATAGAACTGTGAGATCAAGAGCCATGTACATGATCCTGAACTCAGTGGAGGAAGTGTGGGATGTAATTGTAATAAATAAATAAGCAAAAAAAAGGGGAGAGAAGATACTCTAAAAAGCGTGAAGCCATAAAGAGTTGAGCTGCACCATTGAAATCAAAAAGCATCAACAGTTCTTTATTCAGCATGAATTTATCCAGAAGTCACCTGTAATTATCAGCATTACTTTCTCACCATAGGTCATTTTCAGCACAAATTACAGAGAAGGTATAAATGCAGAGTAACGGTTTTAAGTGGTGAAGAACATGTAATGCAGGATTTCCAGAAATTACTGGAATCAATGAATGTTTATTATGTCTTGACTAGAAACCCTGTATGCTTAAATTAAAGCCCATTGCATGGGGGGTTTAAACCTTCCCCACCATGTGAGATGGTTCTCACTCAAATAAGCCCAATGGTCTTTAACTGCATGCTACATATTTAGTCTAGCATGTATTTTAGCTTTTCTGGGCAAAGCCTGGTCTACTTGGTGGTCAGAGAACAAAGGAGACAGTTGGCATCCCAGAATCTGGGCTGCAATTTTAAGTTCCTATCTTAAGAAGGCCGATAGGACTGGAATTATTCTGCACACTCATCTCATGGCAAGGATCATTGTAGGGCTTATTTTAGAGTAAGAAGGCAGAGGGTATCCTATAAAACTCTGAAACTTGAGGTCAAACCCCAAGATCTGATAAATCTAATGCAAACAATACTAAAACTAAGCCCTTATCACAGTGGGGAAAGGGAAAATGATATGTTCTTATTTATTTTAGGGCAGTCCTGGCCTAGCTTGGACCCAGGCCATTTTGTGTTTTGTAGGTTAAGGTTCTCTCCTTAGTTTATTTAGATTATAAAGTTGGTTAATCACCTCTGTGATATATAATCAGATTCAGAACTACTACATGTGCTAACATAAGATGGGCAGAAGACATACTGGGACCTAAGTTGTGATAGATCTTATGGTTACTAGTCATGATGATGATATATTGCCAGCAGCAATGATCCTCCTTTTATCGGTGTCTGGAGAAGGTGAGGGAGAGTGCTATTCCATTCCTGTCTTGCACATGGACTTCCACTGATGGGAATGGTAACGGGGATAGGTTTGGATGTGGGAGTTTTGTGAATGTAATAACTAATTCAGGCACTGAAAGTAAAATCCTGGACTGAGCATGACTATGCCTGCGAGCGCATTATATGCCTGGCTTCAGCTGACGGTAAGGAACCCTCGTGAAAACAAGATCACTACTGGAAGTCGAAAATTCATTGAATCATAGAATCATAGAGTTGGAAGAGACCTCAAAGACCATCCAGTCCAACCCCCTGCCACGCAGGAACCCCCATCAAAGTAATCCCGACAGATGGCCATCCAGTCTGCTTAAAAACCTCCAAAGAATGAGACTCCACCACCCTCCATGGCAGCATATTCCACTGCCGGACAGCAGTAACCATCAGCAAGTTCTTCCTAATGTTCAAATGGAATCTCTTTTCCTGTAGTTTGAAACCATCCATTCCTTGGCCGAAGCATAGCCATACCTATATTAGTAAGAGCCTCTGTTGCCACCTCCACCACAGTTTTCTCTACAGAAGGAAATTATGAAGTTATAAGGAAGATCACAGTCTGCTGGAAGTCCAGGACACAAATAGGCAAAATCAATGACACACCACTGAACTTTGTTAATTCTACATGGAATAATTTAGGTACAAGCATAATCTTTGATTATATTTTTCCCTCTCTCCAAAGGTGGCAATGTGTGTGGAGAGAGTACAGGAGGGAAGGACATTCAGATCTGTATTTTCCCACTGCTCTAATGTTAGGGGAAATTAATAGTTCTCTATTGTCTCTTTCAACAATATCCCACAGGAAGATTATTCTATTCATTCTTCATAAGAACACTCAAGTGTTCAAGGTTATTATGAGCATTCACAAAGTAGGACTTTGAAAGACAAATATATTAGGTCTTCCCCTTTCCTATAATTAACAGCAGAAATGCCATAATTTATTCAGATTGATACATCTGCCGTACTAACGATGAAGCTCAGTTGATTATATTCATGTGGGACAGCAGAACATTTCCAACATTGCTGTTCTCTGGTTCCTGATTTACTAGGCAATTAGTGACATAAACAAAGTACTTCACTTTTATTTTATTAACAAGATTACTTAATTTGACAGTCAATTTTATGACTTCAAAATATTATGACAGTTTGCTTTTAGTCAAAATTTAAATACAAAAAGCAGGTATGAAACAGTTTGGCTATACTGTACTGAGACTAAGTATATGATAGTCCTAGCCTTCAGTAGAAATTCACTCTTGGCCACTCTTGGTTGGGTTTAACACAAGGAGCAGTTACATTATTGAAATAAAGTGGATGATGGATCAGGGGGATTGAATTTGGTTTAAAGTCATGTGGTAGTTGTGTGGTTCTTAGATCACTGTGTGTGGTGTCTTGGGAAAACTTTTATTCCACTTTTAAACCGTGTTGTGTAACTGTCTATGGGGCTACATAGGCTTTTAAATTTTTACATTTGAGGCTTTGTCCTGTGCCCACCCACCCTTCTGCTGCTTCTCATAGCCACTAGACGCTGCAGCTGTAGCATTTTTAATATTGTTTCTATTGTTTATTATTTCTTGCAATCTGACATAGCACTACTACAGAATGACAGATAGAGAGGAAAAAGAGGGACACACAGAGCACTGTTGACACTGACTAAAGATGTTGACTAGGCTTGACAAAGAAGGAGACACACAATCGGGGCTGGAACTGACCAGAGACATGTTGACTAGATCAGACTGAAAAGGAGGGAGATAGGGAGTATGGGACTCTAACTACTCAGAGACATTTTTTTCCTAGATTAGCACTGCTAGCCTTGCACAGGAGAGAGGAACACACATCTGCACACATACGGGGGTGGTGGGTGGTGGAAAAGGGGCACAGAAGGCACTTCAATCAGTGGCAAACCCCACAGACACAACTGACATTGGCAGAGACATTAACATATGCCAAAAAGTATTGAAATTAAATTGATTTCACAATTGATTTAAAATAAACAATCCTCTCACAGTTCAATAAAAGACCTCAGTTTCGAATGAAAAAAAAAACACTCTTCCCAGGCAAAACAACGACAACAAATCCACACTTCCATGTGCATTGTATAGTCACCTTATAAAAGGAAACAAAATAACCTTTTAAAAATCAGTTTCAAACATACTAAACCCAATTCAAATACAGGATTTTTTTCATGTTTAATCATGCTCTCAGATTTGCTGTGTAAAGGGCATTTTTCAGTATATCTAGAAAATCCTGGAAAAGGTCGTCATAAATCAGAATCAAATTGGCAGCATGTTATTTTTTATTTTACTTTATTGACACAATAATATCTTGCATACACTATGCTGGTATCAGTGGGAAGGAGCTGCATAATCTAAGACTGTTGCCCTGAATCTATCTTTAGTTCTTTCCCCCTACCTCTGGCATTTGAGGAAAGACCATGCCATCTCTTTCTGTTTTGCTTGCTTATTTATATTATGTTCTTGATAATTCTCTTTCTTTTTCCTCTGACCTCCAAACATGTAGGACTAGCAGGCATGGATGCGTTTGTATTAAACATCACAGAGATTCCATATATTTTTCTTTTTATTCTTCTGAATGTAACAGCAGAGCATAACTGTCAGTAAAGATACCCTTGTTTCTACTTAAAATGTGTCTCGAGTGATTTCTTATTAGCTAAAGTGCTAGTTGCTGTGAAAGGGAATGTAGTACTGAGACTTGAGTTATTCACTTGCACTTCTGTGCCTTTTTTTTCTTGCCTCATACTCTACTAACTATATAAGGAATAATTGCATTTTCTCAACAACGTTATTATTGGGGCTGTTATTAAATTCTCCTCTATGGAAAATCTTCCCTAGAATGTCAGTAAAACTCTGTAACATGAGAGGTAGACATAACTATGGCTCTCTGATATCCATGATCACCATCACCAAAGACCGAACTTCTGGAACATGATCAGCAAATAACACCACTAGTTAGTTAGCTAGTTTGAAGGGTGAACGGCTAAATCTCATTGGGTTAATTAAATCATGCCATCTCAAAAATCCTCAGCTAGAAGAATCTACAGACCCCACGGGTCTTTCTGCCCCAGGGGCATATGGGGGGGCAGAAGGGTACATTTGCCCCAGGTGCAGCAATCTGGGGGCACCTGGAGGGGGAGCAAGAGGAGGAAGCCGTGCACTCTCCCACCGCCCAGCAGTCCTCCTTTCCCCTAAAGCTTGGTGATGGCACCCCTAGACCGCCTCCGCTGCTACGCACAAGGGAAGCGGCGAAGCAGGCAGGCAGGAGCGCAGTGGCCGCAGCGCCCTCCTCCTCTTCCTTGCCTTGGTGGGAGAGGTGTAAGGCGCACACACGCTACTGCTTGCACACACACACACATGTGTGTGCCCATCTGCCCATCCACATGCACACACCCACACACACACACCCCATGCCTGCAGGGTTCGGTCCCCCATTGCTGGGTGGGTGCAATGTGGGGGGTGGCAGGAAGGGCACAAAAATGAACTTTGTCCCCAAGCACTCCAAATCCTGGCTATGTCTCTGTTCTGCTCTAGAGACAGCTAGTTGGGTGATCCTGAGGGTACTTCAGTCACAGAAGGAGCAGCTCTTAGTCAGAAGTGCTACCTTCCTCTACACTAAAGTGTATCATCCAAGTGTTGCCTCAGAAGCAGCACTTGGGAGCTCTTACAGTAGTGGTTAAAACCAAGTTACATTCTGCTCTTAGGGTGTTTATACACGACCCCTAAGCTCCGCTGCAAATGGCTGCAAGCTCCGGAGCTTTAAAATGTTTCCCCACCAGCTCCAGAGTTTGCAGACAATTAAGTGCGACCCCGCCCACCTAAGCGCGACCCAGCGCACTTTTCTTGTACCTGCTCTTGGGAGGTGAAAACTATTTGATGCGGATGTGCTGGGCTCTCCTCGATTCTTTTTGTTTTTGTTTTTTGCCTCCCGCCCCTTTAAGAGGAACCAGGAAGTGACCGGGGCTCCCCCGGCAGCGTCCACCAACACCGGGAGGTAAGGCTTTATTCTTCTGTCCCTTTTTTTCCTCCCTCCCCTCACGCAGCCGGCAGCCAGGAAGTACGGAGGGGTGGAGATGCACGAAGAGCGACAAATCCCTAAGATCTCTGGTCCGAATTTAAGGGGCCAGCGGATCTTAGGGGTCGTGTAAAAAGGCCCAGAGTCAAATGGCTTCCTTGACTGCATTTAACAAGGGGCAATAGTTCAAGTTAACAGACTTCATTAGAACTGTGGGTTTTTTTTAATTCAACAGATTTTTCTCCTTTTGATAAAATCCTCTATGACATTTCATTCCATTAATTCTAAGAACTGTTTGATACTTTTGTATCAGTTTACAAGACCAATATGCTAGTTTGTGGGAGGGGAAGATTTAAATTGAAGCATTCTTTATTTTAACCTGTTTTTAAAACTACTGGTTTTAAATTTGCAGCATTCCAGGTATAAAGGGAAAAACTGACCAAGGATTTATCTGGTGTATCTCCAGAATGCCCTTGGAAGCTTCAAAGGGCAAATTGCATGGAGTAGGTGTAGACAGAGCACATATGTGTTGAATCTAATTAAGAAAATGCTGGATAATCTTCTTTATATACCTAATTCTGGAATCTTAACTGGTGGGTATTTTGTTTTTTGTAATCTATATGCTTTGGGCATGCACTGTTCAAATGGTGCAAAACATGTTGTTTATTAAAAAAGAGTGAGCAGTTTATTTTTGTCTAATCCTTTGACAAAATATTAATACTTCATTAGCTACTACAAGGGTTATTCTGGGACTACATGTGCTTTGTTTGTTTGTTTGTTTGTTTGTCTGAGTCTATGCTAAGCCACAGCATAGAAAAGAGAAGTTGGATACTGAAATTACACCATGACCCTTTCTTCTTGGAAACTGCATCTAGATAGGAACTCCGTGAATTTTCCCAAACTCTTGTCAGATGAAATTCTCAGCTAGTCAAGGACACCCTTGCCATAAAACCAAAAATTATGTGGCCACATAGTTACCACTTGATCAAAGCCAGAACAAATGTGAATTATCTAGGAATTTGAGGAAATCCATGTTGACTGTGTTTTAGAAGGGTATTTATCCAAATAAAGTTCTCTAAAATTCAATAATTCAACAGATATATATAGAAGTGACAATTAATATGATATAAAAGGAAAGACAGACAGAAGGATTTCTTTTTATTTAAAAGAATGTGATCCGTAGCAGCAGTGCCCCCCAAATTCTCTGAACACCTAAAACAATTTCTGATCACTATGATTTCATTAAGGAAAACAATTCTCCAATCTTCCAATAACACTATCCCAAATAAGTGGTTGAATCTAAAATTAGGGTAGCAGGGTATGCAGTAAGTATTGCACCATTGTTTTAATTTCCCATGCAACCAAAGTGATACTCAAGATGTTGCAACAAATCCATTTACCTTATATGGAGTGAGAAATGCTGGATATTCAAGCAGGATCTGAAAAGGAAGAGGCACTCAAGAACACATTGCCACAGGATGTGGTGATGGCATCTGGCCTGGATGCCTTCAAAAGGGGATTGGACAGATTCCTGGAGGAGAAGTCCATCACAGGTTACAAACCATGAGGGAGACGTGTAATCTCCAGGCTTAAAAACAGGGTACTTCAAAGCCCAGATGCAGGGGAGTGGTATCAGGAGACAGATATCTAGTCTTGTGCGCTCCCAAACGCATCTGGTGGGGCCACTGTGAGATACAGGAAGCTGGACTAGATAGGCCCCTTGGCCCGATTTATGTTCTTATGTTCTTACATTGCAGAATATGGAGCGACAGAATTATTTCCTATTAGCAAAGGTGATGATCTCTCATTCACAAGGTCCACAGTAAGTCAGACATGACTCGATGGCACACCACCACAACAACAATTGCAGAGAGAGGGGAAAGGCTTTGCTCCTTGTTTCCTGTTTCCCCTCCATTTTACATTCTACAAGATCTAGTAGCACTCAAAATGGCTCTCCCCACCAGACACCATGGCCATTTTCATTAAAATGCACACACACACACACGTTCAGTCACTTGCCACCCAGAAAGTTTACTCTTCTCTCCTCCACTCTCCTGTTTACAAGAGCCACAGGGTTGTGGTGAGAGTACAGTAGAGAAGAGAAAAGTCATGTATGCCATCTTGAGCTGAGTGGAGGAAAGGTGATCTATTAATGGAAATCATATGAATAACCTTTCGATGGGCAAAGCACCCTCATCTCCAAACCCAAATTACTGGTTATGGTTTTGGAGGCAAGTGATCACTAGGAATAGACAAATCTCCCAGTCAGACAATACAGGGGTGTGGTTCCAATGAACCCCTAAAGAGAATGAGAAACTGGCTCGTGAGAAGAGGAGAAGCCTGCAGTGTGTTTTTAACAGCTGAGCCACGTCTGGAAGTTGAGTCATGGCAACTGGACTTCTTTTTCTTGAGAGATTGAAACGCTGACTGTGACATCTGAACTGAATCAAAAATATCCACCCACACATAATATTAATCAGTGCCCCCATCAGGTTGAACCATGTAACTTCTACATGAATGTGGCTCTCTGCACTTCTTCTTTTTTTAAAAAAGCACTCATTATGAAACTTTTATACAATATACAGCATTCTTTTATATAGTCTAAACTTCAACAGGCACAGGTGCAGGTTGTCCTTTAAATATTTAGGCTCCCCCCCCGCCCCCGCCCCCCACTTTTAGGTGTGAGATACACTGCAGCTATTTGTTTTCCATATTCTCCAGATACTGTTGGGACTATGCAACAAGCAATTGTTACCCCTTGCTCATTTGACACAATGGCTGCGACTGATGGGAGCTGTAATGCAAAATCTGGAAGGCTGCTGTTTTCTCATCCTTGCCAGTGTGTTATGCTGTAAGCATATAGATGTGTATTACGACGGTATTTCACTCAGTCATCTGTAAATAAACTTGCTTAGGCATCTGTTTAGAAAGAGGCACACCCACTAGCAGATATCAATGGGAGAGATTGTGTTTCATATGGAGATTTCAGATTCAGTCCATGGCATCTACAGACGGAGCTGGGAAAGACCTCTGCCGGGGAACTAGGGTGAGCCACTAACAGTAGCGGGCTCGATGGACCAAGGGTTTTGCTCAATGCAAGACATTTCCCTGTGTTCTTTTCCCAGCCTCCCAGAGGTGCAGGAAAGAAACGAAGCACTCGTCATTTGAAAGAGAGACTGCTTTGAAATAAACTGATTTTGAGCAACTCCTGCTGAATGGTCCACCACCTACGATGTAATTTGGTGCTTCCTAAGGACCAACCACAAAGGGAATCCTTGTGTCACTAACATGTTTTGGAGCACTGATTGCCTTGACAATCCCCTATCACTAGCAGGCAGGCTTGAGTTAATCCTAACCTTCCAAAAACCTCAGGGGGATTTAAGCTTTATTTGTCCGGAATCCTGTAAATGTGGACAATACACGCACACAAACAATGCACCTCCAGGTGAACAAAGGACCAGCTAATCACTCAGATGCCTCTAAATCCTCCCCACTTCATCCTCTTCCCTCAAGTAATCTGATCTACGGATCTCAACTCCTTGGAGATTTCACCACTATGGCTTTAAGCAGCCACAATGCAAGGATTTCTTGTCAATTATTTCATTCAGGGCAAAGGTGCAAACTAGACCAGATGATTCCAGAGACCCACAAGGCAGAAAGACCCAAGTCCTAATTCTATACAAAGGATGCTTCAAAACGGCCTTTTCCTAGAGATCAGTTGGGTTACAAACACAGTCTATTCCCTCCATCCCGTGTTGTGCATATTCTTCATAGCCAATGGCAGAATGCACACACTTTTTGTGCAATGCCAGACATGACTTTGCCTAGATCACTGCCGTCCCTGCACCCGTCTTCATGCCACAAAAAGATCATTTCACTTCATATGAACTCCAGCGCTGGTGTTTTCCTCTTAGAACGTCTGCTTTCACCCGCGTTCTTCCCCCTTTGCTGGCACTTTACAGGATGAAGGAGCCTGCCTGTGAGAAGGGGAATGAAACTACAGTACTAGTTTTCAGAAGATGCCTGCCTTGTAGGAAACGTGTTTCCCTTTCTCTGTCCCTTAACTGAGAGTTCAGGAAGGGCTGGGCAAGGGGCAAGTCCCTTGATCTCTCCTTTGTTACATCAGAGACTGCAGTTCTCCAGAATTTGAGGGACAATTGGTGGTCCATCCAACCTGTGAGAGAGGTGACTTGATGCTACAAACCCAGGCTTCCGTTTTCACCTCCCCCCCCCCTCCAACACCTGTCCCAGCCGCAGCCAGCTGCCCAGAATTCCCTTCCTGGGGAACCACCACCACTCCATATGGGGGGAGAGAGGCTGCCCCTTGTTCAGATCTCTTCTCCACTGAACAAAATGTATGAGGCTTTTTTGCCCCTTACACCGTCCCTGCCTCACCGAAACTCTGGACAAAGGAACACAAAGGGAGGGACCATTGTTTTCAAAAGATCTCCGCTGATTTTTTTCCTCGCCGCCGCCACCGCCACGGGTGAATTTTCCCTAGGCTCCAGAGTTAAGCCTTGGAGACCCCTTTCCAGCCAGGCCAGAGCGGAGCCTCGAAACAAGCCACGCTGAGCATGTGCAGAGTGCCCTTCTTCTCTCGCCAGGGAATGTGCACGGAGCCCCGCCCTCCCATTCTGGAGCCCGGCAGGGGCTGCCAGCATCGCACGCCTTCCTGGGTGCAAAGGGACGCGGCGTGGGTGGGGGGGGGGGCAGACCGGGAAAGGTGGAAGGGCCCCCCTCCCCTGCTCTCACCTGTTAAACACTTTCCGGATCCTCTGGCGCACGCTGGAAGAAGCGGAGGAAGGGGCGGAGAGGCTGCTGCCGCCGCCGCCGCTCCTGCCGCCGCCGCCGCCTCCCTCGGGCGGCAGGTTCTCGATGGTGGCCACGACATGGTTGGCTTGCTGCTGCTGCTGCTGCAGCTCCGGGGAGATCATCGCGGCAGGGCTGGCGGCGATCAGAAGCGAGCAGCAGGGCGCATCGTGCGCCGCCCGGCCGCCGGCGCGAGGATCCCGCGGGAGATCCAGAGGAAGGGCCCGCGGGGGCGCCTGGGGGGGCTGGCGCGCTTCTCCTCGGGGCTCCAGCTCGGGATGCCCTCGCCGCCCGCCTGCCTCAGTGCCGCTCCGCCATGGGGGCGAGGGGTGGCGGCGCTGGCGGTGGTGGTGGGGAGGCTCTTTCTCCAGCTGCCGCCTCCTTCTTCTGAAGCAGCAGCAGCAAGTGTCCCCCCAAGCTGGAGGGGGGGGGAGCGCGAAGAAGAGGTGGAGGAGGAGGAGGGGGGGAGCCAAACGACCGGGTGGACGGCAGTCCCGAAGAGCCTCTCCCCGGCTCTCCTTTTGTCTCGCCGCTCGCCAGCCCAGGCTGGACGCGAGCCGGGCGCCTCGCTCCTGCGCAGCCCCTTCGCCGCCGCGGGCGCGCTCAGGGGCAAGCGCGTGGTCCGAGGCGGCCGCTCGGGCAGGAGGCAGGCAGGCAGGCAGGGCGTGCGGGTGGGGGTCGCCTAGCCGGCGGGGCAACAGCAGGGACACAGTGAGCAGAACGGGCGAGAGCCTCACGCCCCCCCCTCTCCTTTCCTCGCCCCCTCCCCCCCCCTCGCGAGGCTTGCGCCCGCCAGAGGGAGCACGTGCAGGACTGGAGAGCCGGCTTGCCCAAGCCCCCGCCCCGCCCTTGCCCGCTGCACGCACCCACCTACCGGCCTCCCACTCCCCCCTTCTCTCTCCCCCCCTCTCTCTCGCCCCCCCCTTAATTCCCGCTCTGAATTGTCTGCCGGGAATTGTAGTTTCCTCTCTTTCTCAGGTGTTTCCCTCGCCAGGCGCCCCCACCAGCTTCAGAACCACCCGGCCTTGGACAGCAGCGAACACCCGATTGCTTGGAAGGCGGCCGGGGTGGATGCAAGACCCCCGCACATACTATCCCACCCCGCCGAGAACTCACACCTCGTGGGGGACTCGGATGGCGCCAACGGAGTCACGAGGATGCGAGCCAGGCTGTGCGCTGGAAACAGCTCCCTGGCGGGTCACGTTTGCGCCTATGGAGCGGGTGTGTGGAAGGGATAGGGTGAAAGGAAGGAAAAACAACAACCTGGCAATGGACATCAAAAGAGAGAGAATTTAATCCATACACAAAACAGGTTTTTTTCGGGAAAACAGCTGCAAAGAGTGCCCCACCTGCTGACTTCAAGGTGCAAAATAATCAAAGGCCAGCCATTGTTTTGTCTGATGAGGTAGAACAGTGATGGCGAACCTTTTCGAGACCCGAACTGCGATTCAAAACCCACTAATTTTTCGCAAAGTGACAATACAGCAACTTAACCTGAATACAGGTGGCTATGAAAGGGGCAATATCAGGTGCCCACAGAAAGGGCTCGGAGTGCCACCTTTGACACCTCTGCCATAGGTTCACCAACACTGAGGTAGAAGATCTCACAAAGGCCTCTCCCCATCTGTGGCAACAGAAATCAAGTACTAATACATTAAATGCTTTTTCCTTCTGCCTTTCCTTTGATGACTCCCAAAATCAGTGACCTCATTTTCCTTAAGGGCTCATCCAGCCTTTGCACCATGAGAGAATGCTGGTGCGAGGGAGCAGAAAAAGCAGACGTCATGGTTGCCC
This sequence comes from Phrynocephalus guinanensis, assembly GCA_037367245.1. NCBI lineage: Eukaryota > Metazoa > Chordata > Lepidosauria > Squamata > Agamidae > Phrynocephalus > Phrynocephalus guinanensis. The sequence goes on from CM074733.1 coordinate 122,031,703, forward strand.
ATTCCCCCTTCGTTTTCCATGACCCTCTGCTACTTTGCTAAAAGTTGTAGGCTAAAACATCTCAGAGGTTTCTGTTAGAGCTTTCAGAAACACTTTTTTCCCAGGCAAAAATCAAAGAAACAAAACAAAAGACAAGAACATGTGGCACCTTAAAGACTATTACAGTATATGTTCATGTAAGCTTTTCCAGGTTGTACCTAGAGGATGACATGGACTGACCTTCTTGAGACTTCTTGCATGCAAATATATATATTCTATCACTAAATGATAGCCCTGCTACCATATATAGGGATCCAACTACATTTGTGGAGGAGATGAATTAGTGGAATGGTTTATCTCCTGCATCCCAGTTGAAGACATTCTATATCCACAATGGGTGTGTGTGTTGTGTTATATACATTTCTTGAGCCTCATGGCACAATGGCTAGACTGCTGTACTGCAGCCAAACTTTGCTCATGACCCAGAGTTCAATCCCAGATAGCCAGTTAGTAAAATGAGAACCCAGCTTTCTGGGGTTGTGCTGGTGGTAATGTGTAGTCAAGCATAATTAAATTGCAAACCACCCAGAGAGTGCTTTAAGAGTTATGAGGCAGTATGTGAGTTTCATGGTAAAATAAGTACCCAGCTAGTGGGGGGGCAGCAACATGAGCCTGCACAATTAAACTGTAAACTGCCCAGATAGTGCTTTGAGCATTATGGGGTGGTATATAAGCAGCACACTTTGCTTTGCTTCAAATAAGCAGCACACTTTTGTATCCTAAATTCAGCATCTTTTTTAATCACATAATTAAATGTCAGCTTGAAGCATCTTTTGAATTAATAATGATTGGATCTGTACTAGATCAAAGTAAGTTGCTGCATTTTAGTGATCCCTTCCCACCCTAAAATATAATTGAGATCTGATCAGCACAGATGACTGGGGACAATAATAAAATATACCGGTTAAATATGAAAGAAATAAACACAGAGAACAGCCATTTATTTCTCAAGAATTATGTAAGGGATGGATAAATTACATAGAGAGAAGCTTTTTCCTTCTCACACAATGCCAGAACCAGGGATCATCCACTCAAACCAAGGGTTGAGAATGTGAGAACAGACAAAAGAAAATATTTATTTACCTAGTGTGCTGTTAATCTGTGGAACTCCTTCCCGCAAGATATGGTGATGGCATCTGGCCCAAATGCCTTGAAAGAGAATTGGACCCATTTTGGAGGAAAAGTCTATTGCAGATTACAAACCATGATGGGATACATGTTATCTCCAGTAGAGATGGGCACGAATAAAAAAAATGGTGTTTCGTTTGTCGTTTGTCATTGAGAGGTATGTTTCGTTTCGTTTCCGTTTTTCGTGAATTTTTTGAAAAAATTTCGTTTCCGTTTTTCATTTGTTGTTTGTCGTTTCTACCCGCTTTTTGCGCGATTTTTAAAGCATTTCCGGGGGCTGCCAGAGCTTTTTATGCCCTCTGTGGCTGCCAGACCTGCCCAGTCTGCAACCTGGGCATGCTATTGGTTGAAGTTGTCCAGTAATTTACATGATCCCATCACATGGCTTGCCTCCATGTTGTGGCTGGAGTGGTGACATCCATTTTGTCATCCTTAAAGGGAAAAGAAAAATACATTGTTATGGGAGAAGACAAAAACAAACATTTTAAGGACCGCAACCCCCTGGTAGGTAATAATTTCAAATAATTATCACATTATCGCTGCATTTTTATGGATGTCCAGGGCGTTTTAATACCCAAGAAATCAATATTAGGCATCTGGGAGCCATTTTGGGTCGATGTCCCCTAACTCCCCTTAAAGGAAAAAATACAGCGATCTGAGAAAAGACATAAATGCATGTTTTAAGCCCCCCCGTAGGTATTATCAGGCAGTATAAATAATTATCGCTGCGTTTTTATGGATGTCCAGGGTGTTTTTTAACATTTAAAACAGCTCAATTTCATTGCACGCCGCCAGTAACGGAAATGAAACGTACGAACAAAATTTTCGCGGTTCTGTTTGTTTCATTTCATTTTCATCACAATTTTCGTTTGTCATTTCGTTACGTAACGGAAACGACAAATGGTAACGGAAATGAAAAAATGTGCGTTTCGTGCCCATCTCTAATCTCCAGGCTTAAAAAGATGGTATCTCAAAGTGCCAGATGCAGGGGAGTGGCATCTAGTTGTTTTATGTGATCCCAGATACATTTGGTGGGGCCACTGTGAGGGCGTTTATACACTACCCCTAAGCTCCACCGCAAATGGCTGCAAGGTCCGGACCTTAAAAATGTTTACCCACCAGCTCCGGACTTTGCAGACAATTAAGTGCGACCCTGCCCACTTTAGTGCGACCCAGAGCAGTTTTCTTGTACCTGCTTTTTGGATGTGACAAATATTTGATCCGGTGTAAGGATAGTGAGTGCGGGGCTCTCCTGGCTTCTGTTTGTTCTTTTTTTGCGCCCCGCCCCTTTAAGAGATCTGAATGCTGCACGGAACAAAGCGGAGGTAAGAAGGCATTCTTTTCTTTCTTTTTTCTCCCTCCCTCAGGCAACCAGCAACCAGGAAGTGCGGAGGGGGGTGGGGACAGAGGAAGAGCGACGAACCCCTAAGATCTCTGGTCCGAATTTAAGTGGCCAGCGGATCTTAGGGGTCGTGTAAAAAGGCCCTGAGATACAGGAAGCTGTACTAGATGGGACCTTGGTCTGATGCAGCTGGGCTTTTTTATGTTCTAAGAAGATTGCTTAGTTTTAAATTCTTCACACATTAATGTTAGATTTCTTTTCACCATTCTTCCTTGGTCTTGAGTGTTGTGCCTGCTTTGTATGTTCCCAGCAGATCTGCACTGCCTGGAGACATCGTAATTAAATACACCTAAAAAGCTCTGGGCTACATATTTAGGCCCTAATGCTGAAGCCTCTATTGTCTCTTCCACATACAACATAACCCCCCTCCCCTTATTTGTATCCAGCTGTGTATCAGAGTTTCAAAGGCATCATCTATTTGCATTTCATAATGAACAGAAAAGTATAGGAAAAGCCCCGCTGGGTCAGAGCAAAGCCTCATCAAGTCCACCATTGTGTTCCCAAGCGACCAGGCAGGTGCCTGTGGAAAAACCCACCAACCAGACATAAGTGACCTGTGCTCTCCATCTTGTGCTCGTAACAGGAAACACACAGGAACATACTGCTACTGTACTCATATTGGAGGTGATGTACAGTATAACCATTTTCACTCATAGTCACTCATGGCCTTAATTTCAATTTATTTTTCTAACCACCATCTAAATTCAAGATCACTAAACCTTGTTGCAGGGAATTCGAGTTTAATCAACATGTGGAATGATAAAATACTTCATGTTATTTGTCTTGGATCTTCAACTTTTCAGACCCAGTTCTATTATGAAGAAAGGAGAATAGTTTCTCCATATCTATTTTCTCTATAGTGTGTATGACGTTATACACTTCTTTCATTTCACTCCACCTAAAACTGTGTATACAGTTGTCCCCCGCCCTTTCGCGGTTCATATACTGTGGTCCCGGTATATCGCGGGTCCACAGTATATGAAAAAAAGGTACCCTGGGGTAAGGAGGAAAGGCCTTCCCAGGCCCATCGAAGGCCCCAAAATTGCTTCCCCACAAACCGTAAGTGACTTCCAGTAAACCAGAAGTGACCTCTGGATCACTAGAAAGCACTCTGGGGGGTTCTGGGGGATTGAAAAGCCCTTTGCAGGCCCTTTTGGGGCAGTGCCAGGCCTGGGGTAAGTACAAGAGCCCCCAGAGAGCCCACCCAGTCCTGACCTGAGCCAGCATCCACACATTGCGGATTCTCAATTATTGCGGGTCGGGTCGGGTCCCTAACCCCTGCGATAGGTGGGGGTTTACTGTAATATAAAATGCAAACCCATACATGCAAGTTAATACTTGATGCTGTATATATTCCCAATGGTAGCTTCTGTTCTCTCAATAGAAAAACTAATGCAGCAGGTAATAAAAGAGCTCCGGACTAATGGCTGTTTTAAAGGCCAAAGGAAGAACTCTGATAGACACAAAGACTCTACTCTTCATTTAAGTATGCAGAAACATAAAGGAAACAAAGAGGAAAGGGGTCCAGTATTGTTATGCTGATACAATCCATCCACCTTTGCCATGCTCTCAAGAGGAAGAAAGCAGAAAATAGTTAATGGAGAGACAATTAGATTAAAGCTGAGCTATGACAGTGAGATTCAAATTACAATAGAAATTGCTCTGGAGAAAAGAAAGAAATAAAATGGGACACAATTTAGAAAGAATTCTAAAGATGTCTAAGGCATATCTGTACCATAGCTCCATAATTGTCTTTCTCAATGTGGTCCAATCAAGATGCATGGGTGAGTTCACATATTACACTTATCCCATTATATTACATCTGTGCTTTTACCATCTGACCATCTGTTTCTAGGCACCACTGGTTCTAGCCTACTGTATGAAGCCCTACATGACTTGGGTCCAAGCTGTTTTAAGGCCCATATCTCCCATTATGAGCCTGCTTGAGTCTTAGCATCATCAGGAGAGGCCTTTCTCTCAGATATAAGGCCTAACAGCCAGGGCCAGTGCGTCCATTAAGGCAAACTAGGCAGTTGCCTAGGGCGCCAAAATGGAGAGGGGGCGCTGGCCAGTCTGCTGCCCCCCGCCGCCCCTGGCCACGGCCGGCCGCCCCCCCCGCTGCCTGTCGCCGTCCGCCTGACGCCCCCGCGCCCATTGCCGCCCACCCCCTGTGCCCGTCGCCATCCCCCGCCATCTGCCACCCCCCTGCCGCCCTGCCCCCCCACCCCCGCTGCCCGCCTACCCCCCCCCCCCCCCCCCCCCCCACCCCTCACCTAGGGTGCAAAAAAAGCCTAGCGCTGGCCCTGCTAACAGCCTGTTCTCATGCTCTCCTGCACAAATCCAAAACTGTTTTTTTAGCTCTGCCCAGAAATTCTAAAATCTGGAATGGATTAATCTGTTCCCAATGCATTCCTATGGGAAACTGCATTACATAAGACAAAATGTTCTTAAAGCAAATTGATTCATAGAACAAATTACATTTGTTTTAAGAGGTACCACTGTATATGTTTTTCAACGCAGCAACCTCATTGTGCCCGATTTTTTGAAAACTGGAAAGTAAAAATTAAAATGTTGCAGATAAAATGGTCTTTTGGCAAATAAATTGGGAAATGACATCAAACAATCAAGTTGAAAACTGTGATGACGCTTATTGTTCCATGTCTGTAATGGCCAATGTGAGAACAAATATATTAGGAGTCAAGAATATCTTATAATCAGCTTTGTGCACCTCAAAATAGGCACCCACATGGCAAGGAGGCTTTTATAATTTGGCATAATGTCGCTGGATTATTCTTTTGTTCATGCTTACCTAGTAAAGTAGGACCCCGGTATCCACTGGGGATTGGTTCCAGGCCTTCCCGTGGATAATGAAAACCGTGGATAAGAGAGAATGCCTGCTCACGCACCCTGAAACTGCTGTTTCCTGACAGTAGCTTGCTTTATGGCCGCTGTTTGTGACAGTAGCTTGCTTTACAGATGCTATTTTTGACAATAGCTTGCTTTACAGCTGCTATTTGTGACAACAGCTTGCTTGCTTTGTGGCTGCTGAATTGTTTAATGTTTTCCTCTGCCAAACGTGGATAACTGAATCAGTGGATAATGAATCAGTGGATACGGGGGTCCTACTGTTACTTGCATGGGGACATAGCTGGCAGCATTTTGAACTCCAAGAAAGCATTAGGCTGGTTGCAACCCATATGTACATGTGGCAAGAGAAAATAAACAATAACAACACACAAAGCACAGCATATACACAGTGAAAAAATAACAGAGCATGGGGATCTGTCTCTCACCTAGACAGTCCCAATTAAACATTGGTTTGCCTGAGGCTTTTATACAGAAAACAACATGGTGTTGACCAATCACATATTACATGAGGTGAGGTGATCATGCCATACAACCTGGCCTAATCATCCTGACCTTACAGTGCTAATTTTTCCTTGCATCTGTGTCCTAGACCTAATACACATCTTTGTCAGGCACATGACATGGCATTTTTATACAGAATTCATTTTTGTAATCTATTAAATATATATTGCAGACATTTTGTCAAAACTATATTCCTTGATAATGTCCAATGAGAGAATATGCCCTGTAGAATCCAACTGGACTTGCTTTGTAGAAAATGTGTTTAAATGTGGGCTGCTTAACCGTCTTAGTTTAGTTAAGCCTCCCAGGCTTATTTATTCCCATGTAAGCAGGGTCGGCCCTGGTTAATACTTGGATGGGTGACCACCAGGGAATACCAGTTGCTGTAGGTGCCTGGAGTAGGAACTGGCACAAACCACTCCAGTATTCCTGCCAAGAACACTCCATGGACATGGGGTCACGAAGAGTCGGTAAGGACTGTAAGGACACAACACATTCACACACACAAGCACTGAAAAGATTCCAGAATTCACTGTTCTAGATCTTAGATTTACCCTGAAGTATGAAACAGACTGTAGCTTTAAAGACATTGCCTTCATTCTAAGCTTCTAATGCCGTTGTCTCATTGAAATCAAAGTGAACTCATGTATAGTTGTGCCACTTATCCAGATAACTTCAGTAGGATTTCAAATGGAATTAAGTTCATCTTGATTGGAGCCACTGATTTTAAGAACAATAACAATAACAACAATAACAACAACAACAAACAATGGTACCTTGTATAAAGGAATTAATTTGTTCCAAATCAAATTATGTTAAGCAAATTTTCCTTTATACTGTACAAATTTCCCATAGGACTGCATTGAAAACAGAGTAATCCCTAATCGCAACCATTTTTATATTGTATGGATTCGCTCCATAGACAATTCTGTTAAGCAAATTTCCCCTATCTCTGGAATTTTTTATGTTGTACAGATTTTATGTTGTACAACCCGTTTGTTATACGTGGGTCCACTGTAATAATAACAATAATAATAATGAGCCATAGGCTTTTGTCCTAAATGTACTTCTGTATAGATTTGTCTAGCAAGTATCAGTTGGTTTTCCTGACCAGTTTTTCTGGTTCTATTATTATACTGAAAATATCAAGGAACAAAGGAAAGACCAAGTGGCATCATACAGAGGAGATCAAAGGTCTTGACAGGGTTCAAGGAGGACTTGAAAATGGGTGTCAGGTATCTGTCCCTGGGGAAATGACTCCAAAAGAAGGAGCTACTACTAAGAAGGCCTTAGTAGTAGCTCCTTTTTCTGCTGACCTGGCTTCAGAAGAGGGACAGAGGCAGGCGTGGCATTCCATCAGGGATCTGAATGTGATCTACAGATGAAAGGAGAAGACCTTGTTCAAGAATGACAGAAGCCAAGGAGACCATGTAGAGAACTTTAAAAGTAAAAACCATCCATTTGAATTGTGAGTTAGGAGCCAGTAACCAGAGATGCTGCATCAAACCAGTACAGATGGGCTTAAAACTCAGTGGCAATCACACTTGGTTTAACAGATGAAATTATATTTGAAACTTAGGAATTAAATGCAAACAGATTTTGGTGGAGTTGAAAGGAGCTTCTAGTCACACAATCCCACATATGTGCCCTCCCATGGTACATGCCACAATCCAAATATTGAGTGAATCATTGCCCAAACTCTCAGGAATTCACCTCCACAAGGAAGATTTAGTCAAGAGACCACTTGAACGGGGCTTTGGAAATCTGTGCTGGACTTCCAAACCTGCTTCCTTGCTTGTGTTGATACCCCACCGTCCTCCTAAGGCATCTTACATCATTAAAAGGCAATATTTATGCAGCTCTCTATGGGGTTTCCACGATCATAGCACCTTACATCCTGGGAGTCCTTCCTCTGAAGAAGGCAACTAAAAATATTTGTTAGTTTATGCCAGAGAATAAAAAAATATCCATGTTGACCGTGGCAACAGAGGAGGCAGTAGCAAAAGAGGCAACACAACTTGCCTGCAAGTCTTGAAAAGGTGGGATATCTCATGCCAATAGTTATTTATTTATTTATGTTTGTTTATTTGTTTGTTTGTTTGTTTCCTGCCATTATCCTTAAAAAGGACCCAATACTGATCACCTTCCCTCCTCATTTTTTATATTTAAAATATATTGGTCTATAGACTATGAAAAAAAATCTGATCATATACAATCAGGGTGCTCCAGTTTCTACCTCATTTGTAGGTCCTATTTGGTTCTCAGTTTTCCAGCTCAGCTCCATATTTTATTTATCTAGTTCACTTTACAGCAGCCGATTCAGTTTTGTGCATTGCATAAAAACTCCTGACTGTGGGCTAGAAATGCACTCATTCCAAAGGGACAAGAACAACACGATATGTTTCCTTCGACTTTCCTTGTTGCTGTCACATTGGGTCACAAAACTCATGTTGATTTTTTTTCTGCCGTCTTACCGTTTAATAACTTTTTAGTTGACTGGGCATTCATCTGGTTCAAACAGTGTCTCCTCTGGAATTATGCCACTGATGGCTATCAGCACAGGATCTTCTAGCTCAAGGTAGCAGCTTACTTGAAAAGCTGAAACGATGGCCTAGCCTCATGCCTTGAAGGAAATCATTTGCATTCATGTGGTGTTCACCCAGGTTGGAAAATATGCAGTGCTTTGGCTGATTTAATCTAATTGCAGAGATCTCGGGTAATATTATCAATTAGCTTGACATTTCATCTTAGGCTGATAAAGTAGATTATTCTTTGCAGCATATGCCTGTGAGTTATTTCAGGCAAAGCCTAGCAGTGGCAGTAGAATGTTCTTATGGGTTCTTCAGTAGCCAGTGTGTTGCCTATAGGTAAGATTAATGACAAGGGAGAAATAACAGAAGAATCAAAGGCTGAAATCCTATTGTACTTGGTGTAGCACAAAACTATGCCTGCAGACTTCTGCAGGGAGTTATGTCTAGGCAGGCCACACTGTACACCAGATTGTGCCATTGATTATACAGCTCGTTGTCTAGCTCCTATGGAACTATTAACCGGAAATAATTTTGCCTTGGCTCAAATGTTGGTACTGCGAAGACAACTTTGAGTTGTGTAGGCATAGCTTCACAACAAGATTTCAACACAGAATTGTACAACTGGAAGATATCCTCAGGGTCCAACTGGTCTCATCCCCTGCCAATACAGGAATCCATACCTAAAATAATCCCATTAGATGGTCAACTAACCTCTACTGAAAAGCCTCCATCCAAGAAAGGTTCACCATGTACAGTGATTGATAAGCAGCCCCGCACTGCTTATATTGTCACCAAATGTTAAACTCTTTCTAATATTGAGTCAAAATATTCTTTCTTCTAATTTGAACCCACTTGTTTGTTTTCTATTTGCTGGAGCCCTAGATAACAAACTTGCTCCATCTTGCATGTGACAGCCGCTCACATATTTCAAGAGGGCAATCAAAACACTTTTGGATCTTTTCTTTTCCAGGTTAAACATGCGCCAAACTTTCAACCATTGCTTACAAGGCTTGGTTTCCAAACAGTTTGTAATTTTTGTCACTGCCCTACAAACACATCCCACCTAACAAGGCCGAGCGCGAAGACAACATCTGCTAGATATTCTTCAAAGAGGTTAAAGGGCATGGAAAGGATTTCCCATAATGCTGTCCTCTTTTTGGAATTAATCTCCCTACATACCTGCTGCTGGAACTGTATTATTGCCAGGCTCATCCAAGATGATGATTGTTTTGCTAACTAAATCTCACGTCAGTACTGGAGTTGGACTAGCATCCTCTGCCACTCATTAGAGCAGCAGGCCAGTTTAGTGGTGATAGGTCATTTAGCACCGAGAGGTCAGTTCTCCAATAAAGGGAAGGTTTTGCAGGGGCAGGCTGAAAAGGAAGAATTGGGAGTTGGTATTACAGCCCCCAGCATCTACTGCCAGACCTTGTGGCATCAGATCTTTATTATGTTTATGTGTTCTATGCAAATATTAACTTTAATATTTTATTTAAGCACTGCATCTTGAGAGATTATTAAATTGTTCGGTAACTCTAAGATTTTCTTGTTGAAATGTCTTGCTAATAATAATACTTTCTGAAGCTGTGGGAACCTGAAACGGATGTTGTAGCAGTAGTTCCCAACTTTAGACCCCTGGATATTCTTGGACTAAAATACCTGGAAGCCTTCACTACTAGTTGTGTTGGCCAAGTGTTGCAGTCCGGACGGGGTTTTAGATGATCCTGCCAGCAGGTATCACCCAAGAAGGAGATGGGAACAGCTGTTGGTGCAAATCTGGGAGAGCTCTGATGAAGCCAGAGGGCTGACTTATCTCGGCCCCAGCCAGCGCTTTATTTATACATAATCATAATACATTCCATAACCTACACAAAACTCCTACATAACTGTTTCTCTACGCATGTGTCGGACTAAACCAATCATCTGTGGATACTTGTCAATATCTGATTACTGTTGTGAAGTGCGCATGCCTACTGTTAAGCGGAAGAATCATTGTTGCGGCTGTGCCATCCTTATCTTTTCCCTATCTTCTGACGCTACATTGTATCCTGGCCAGGTAGGCAGGTGCAGTGTGGGTATTGAGGTTTGATGTAAAGGTCCAGCTAGACATTAACTAGCTGTAGGCTTTTACAAAACATAGCTGCATTTCAACTAGATTCCTTTGCCTACGGAGCATAATTACATATTAACTAAATGTAGACTTCCTGCAGAACACAGCTGCATATTAAGTATGTGTCTTGCTATTTTTGTCCTATGCTAGATGTTTGCCAAGGCCTTTGAAAGCACCCCCACATGTCCCCTTTCTAAATTATTCATTTTTGATTTGATTTAGATTAGGTTCAGCATGAGGCAAAACATAAGCAACAGGTCGATAGACAACATGAAGATTAGAGTTATTTGGATTCAAGTCCAGAGAAGCTTCATCAGGATCCGTTCTACTGACGGGAAGATATCGTGTTGACACGGAGACCGCAAGGGCGCTGCGGCTTGACTCTACTCTTGACACGCAGGATCTCAATGTAGCAATGAGGGAGGGGGTACATTGAACACAACAACACAAACTAATGCAGAATGCTAACAAAGGAACTCCATACCGGAAAATATCCTTTAACCAACCCCAGTTGGGCAGCCATGAAGTTAAGGTTGAAGCCCAATCCAATCCGCCCTCTGAAGAGGAGCGGGCATTGTTTTGTACTAAGTTTTGAAGATGAGCCAATTCGTCCTCTATAGTTTTGTTTAAATCCTTATATTTCACCATGCATCCTGCTTTTCCTACAATTTTACAAAAGCCACCTTGACGGGGCGAGTAAAAAGTCCAACGCAATTCGGTGTTGTAATTGTACTTGACTCAGTTCCGTTATTTCTTGCTGGAGGTGTCTAACTAAGCGTGCGGTGGCATTAACTGTTTTTCCAAACGACAAGTTAACCCAATAATAGAGTGGCGATTCTCCTGAGCTATTATGCCAGGGTAAGCTCCCAAAGTCAAAACTCCCGTTAAACTGCCAGCTAGGGCTCGCCCCCATGGTTTCCCACCACTACTCTGTTGATCTATAATAATGTCGTCCTTGCAAAGGGGTCCCATGGGTCCAGGGCCGTCTGCTGCCCTTAGGAGCCTGTTATGCTTTTGGGGCTTCTGCACCTGTACTGGGAGTGTAAGATAACCCAAGGCAGCACACTGATAGCCCCCTGGATGATAATTTGTGGCCCAACCATCTCCCCAGAAAAACCACAATTCCGGATCCTTAATAACCCATCTACTGCATATAGACCCAGTTAAAGATTTGTAATTAGGACTAAACATTGGAAATGTATGATATATATCATAATAAGTGGAATTTGCGAGATCATAATTAGAAGAGTAAGTTGTGTTTCTTCTACCATAAAGAAAGAAATAATCATTGCAGGCGGTATAATTTTTTGCTGTATCGCCCCATTGCTGTTGGGCCATTTTGTAAGGTGGCCAAAATTTTCCAAAATTACCATTCTTAGCATAACAGCAAAAACAAAGCCCTGGTAATGACCGGAGATATCGCATCTTGCGAAAAGAAATAACTTCAGGGCTTGTAGTACTAACACCTTCAAAAAAGGTAGATTGTTGTATATTTTGTAGCTGAGCTACTACCAAATCAGGAACGTTAAAAGGTGTAGGTAAGAATGACATGGAAGCTACTGACATGGGAGGCTCATAAATGAGTGAAATTTGCTCTCCATGAAATTCAAACATATATTGAGCATGCTTGAGCCATGTGTTAAAGGATGAAAACTCTTGCATAGGCCCTAATGTACCTAAATCTGTGGTGTTATGAGCTACCAATGTTGTTATTGTGCCCAAGAGAAAAAGGAGGAAACCCAGCATGCTGAGTCTGAGTCGTCAGCAAGTGCAGTTGCAGGTTCAAGTGAGGTTGGTGTCTTGCGCCAAGGTCTGACACAACGAGCCGGAATCCAGCAGGCTCCCGAATCAGTCTGCACTGCAGCGTAGCCTCGTCCCCAAGTGATCAGTGGTACTGGACCCAACCACTGAGGATTAGGCGGGCAACGATACGAAACCAAGGGGCGATCCAACTGCTCTTGAGATCTGAAATGAAACTCAACAGGAGTGTGTGAGGAATCTTTGAGAAAACTCAAATGATTAATAGTAAATAAAACCTTAGAAATAACAACAGGTATATCTGTTGGAGGGACCCCCCTTCCCTTCCGTTTGTTTAGCAAGCAGCTGTCAACAAAGTAAGGTACTGTTCCGGTCTGAAGAGCTTCCTGCAACTGAAGGAAAAGAAACATTAGATCTTGTACATCAGGAAACTGAAACAAAAGGCGATACACATACTGTGTATCAACAATGAGATTAAAGGGAGTGTCAGAAAAAATGTTGAAAGGCCAAAATCACTGCAGCAAGTTCCACACGTCGAGCAGAGCATTGGTCGGTCGTAAAAACCGGATGCCAATCCCCATTCTGGTCCTGATACGTGAAAACTCTTTTTGTTTTAGTGCCATCTGTAAAAATAGTGGGAACATCTGAAGGAGGGTGAAGACGTCTTGTTAAAGCAATAGTCGCCGAAGGAATTGTAGCAAGAAGAGTGAGGCGTGGATCCTTTGGAGGGTTGAAAATGTATTTGCCAGAGAAGCCATCCAATGCCACTTGAAAGTCCAATGAGGTGGCATGTACATGCTCTAGTTGGTCCCGTGTGAGAGAAGTGTAGAGAGCCTGTGTTGGAAATGATCAGGAGAGTCGCAGCGGAAGCATCGAGAGGGGTTTGCCCCTGTTCGAGCCCATGCACCTTTTGGTGGTCCGACAAAGCCGCAGGAACGGATTGAATTGATTACATTAGGCTCTAACTCCGCCGCTGCTGACATCACCTGAAGCTTATGCTCAAGGGTGCCAACATTTTGACAAATGCGGAGCATTTCTGAAAGGGGTGTCTTGTCCCTTCTGTAAATGGGTGTCAAAGCCCTTTTACAATCTGCATTAGCATTCTCAAAAGCCAACTGCCCTATCACAAGAGAGCGCGCTTCCAGATTCTCAATTTGCCGTTCAGCTGCAGTCAGGAGACGGCTGACAAAGGTTGCATAATCTTCCTTAGCTCCCTGCCTAATGGCAGAGAAAGCCCCATCCTGATCATGTCTGCTAGGCACCCGAATCAAAGCCTTGAATGCCAGGTTCCCAACTTCTCTTAAAACTGCATCACTCAGGGTCAGCTGTTTATCCAGAGTCTGATAGTCACCTGTGCCAGCATACTGCTCCGCAGAAATGGGATCTGGAGGTCTCTCTGCACCTTCAACAAGGTTGATAAGAGCAGTCGCATGAGCTTGCTTATTGCGGGCGCTCAACTGCGCAGCCAAATCCTTAAAATTTTGAGCCCATATCTGATAATCTGCTGGAGTAAGTACAGCCTGACACATCAAACGCCAATCATAAGGGAGTAAACCAGCTTCCACAATAGTATGCAAAAGAGTTCTTGTATAGGGAGCATGCAACCCATTCATCTTCACACTTTCCATTAACTGCTTCACTATTTTCATATCAACTGGCTGATATTTTGGCTGAGCTCCCTCCAGACGTAACACAGGAAAAGCCAAAACAGGGTGGGTAACACACAATTCAGGATTTGAAGCTATTACTTCTGAAACAGGAGAACAATATTGTCGTGTTGCACCCTCAGCAGAAGGCAAAACCGTGGGGGGTGGATTGGCAACTGCAGAGGCTGCTACTGTACAACACAGCGGTGCTGGAGATGAGACTTGGGGGGTCTCAGCTTCAAACTCCTTTTCCTTGTTTGACAGCAACCCTTTCTCCTGCTCATATGCCGGTGGTGCCGTGGCGGGCAGCGGTGGATAAATCACCGGGGCAGGCGGAGGCAAAATTTGTGGCAAAGGATATGAAAGAGTTTGCTGGGCAAATAGAATGTTAGCCGGTGTGAGTCCCTTTAAAGCAGCACGAACCTTACACCATGCATAAAGAGTAGACAGAGGGATTCTCGGGTGACCCTGAAAGCAAGTCCCAATCTTCACCCAGTCTTGCAAAGAAAAGGTACCCTGTTCTGGAACCCAGGGGCAGACGTCCTGGATTGCTAATACCAATTCAGCGACATCATCTTTTGAAATGGAATGCCCCTCCTTTGTTACAAGTTCATAGAGTTCATCAGCATAGCGCTGCTGAGGTGCCGAGAGCTTAGAGCCCATGGTTAGTTGGTTCAACCGGGCTTAAGGTAAGGGAGAACACTCACCTGGTGAGGCTGCAGCTAGGGGACCAAATGGTCGGGTGAGGTTCTGCTGTGCTCCACAAGTATCACGTCGGGGTCACCACATGTTGCAGTCCGGACGGGGTTTTAGATGATCCTGCCAGCAGGTATCACCCAAGAAGGAGATGGGAACAGCTGTTGGTGCAAATCTGGGAGAGCTCTGATGAAGCCAGATTATGACTTATCTCGGCCCCAGCCAGCGCTTTATTTATACATAATCATAATACATTCCATTACACAAAACTCCTACATAACTGTTTCTCTACGCATGTGTCGGACTAAACCAATCATCTGTGGATTACTTGTCAATATCTGATTACTGTTGTGAAGTCGCATGCCTACTGTTTCTTGAAGAATCATTGTTGCGGCTGTGCCATCCTTATCTTTTCCCTATCTTCTGACGCTACATTGTATCCTGGCCAGGTAGGCAGGTGCAGTGTGGGTATTGAGGTTTGATGTAAAGGTCCAGCTAGACATTAACTAGCTGTAGCTTTTACAAAACATAGCTGCATTTCAACTAGATTCCTTTGCCTACGGAGCATATTACATATTAACTAAAAAACTACCTGCAGAACACAGCTGCTAAGTATGTGTCTTGCTATTTTTGTCCTATGCTAGATGTTTGCCAAGGCCTTTGAAAGCACCCCCACAGCCAAGATTTCTGGGGGTTGTAGTCCAAGAACATTGGGCAACCCAATGTTGGGAACCATTGCTGTAGACTAGCAACCTGTAGACTTTCATCCTGTCTGGAGACATAAATAAAAAGGTAAACCAAGCATTGCATTACAAGTACTTATAGTAATACATTAATTCATTCATACAATTTATCGACAGGGGGCCAGTGGGGTGGATGGGGAATAATAGACTGAAATGGACCCAGACAAGGTGGAAGTCCTGTGGGTTGGGTGACCCCTAGTGTCTGCAGATTGGGGAAACTTCCTCTCTTTTGAGGGAGATACTGTCTCTCCAAAGGATGAGGTTCACAGCCTGGGCTTGCTTTTGGACCCAACGCTCTCAGTGGAGGTCCAGGTCGCATCTGTGGTCTGCTCTGCCTTTTTCCATCTCAGGCAAGTTGCCCAATGGTGTGCCTACCTTGGCACAGCGTTTCTCACCATGCAGGTCTATGCATTGGTAGTCCTGAGATTAGACTACTGTAATGCTCTCTCAGTGGGGGCTGCTTATGAGTTTGTTACAGAAACTCCAGCAGGTCCAGAATATAGTGGCTAGACTAGTAAGTAGAGTGAAGAAATACAGTACCATTGTATTTCCCCCTACTCTATCTGCCTTACACTGATTACTTGTTTGTTTCTGTACCAGCTTCAAGGTAACAATGATGACATACAAAGCCCTAAATGGTTTTGTACCATGATACCTGGTAGAATAATTTCTTCTGATGAGATCTGCACGTCCCACACATTGCTTCCAGGCTGGGTGGTTGATAATATTGACCTCGAGAGAAGCCCTGGGAAAAAAAGAGCACAAACCAGACCTTCTCGTCAGTTGCTCCCCTTCTCTGGAAAAGTCTCCCACCTGAAATTCACCTAGACCCTTTCACTGGGAATCTTAAAAACATGGCTCTTCAGACAGGCTTCCCAGAAGCTTGGAACATCAGAATACAGTGGTTGTTTCAGCATTATATGATCAGTTCCATCACCTTGCTTGTCTTTAAACTATGTTAATTATTTTTAGTTAATTTTAGGTTGTATAGAGTACTGTCTCTGTGTAATAGTGAATGTACTGTATGTTAACTTGAGGTTTTTATATCTATTGTCTTGAACTGTTATTTTTATGAGATTATGTTGTAAAGCACCCAAAGTGGCCTTGGCAGACAGATGGATAGTATAAAAGTCAAATAAATAAATAAACAGTGTTCGCTCTGAACATATTCTGTGCTGGAAAATGCCTCTTATTAGGATACTGACTTGTATCAAGTCCATATCAACTGACTTGTGTCAAGATTCTCCCACACTTATTAATGTGGAGTCACTTGTGAATAGGCAGAGTAAGGGAGTAGAGGAACAAAACACTTAAATATGACACAGAGAGAACGTATGAGTAATAACCTTATGTCAGTGTATTAAAAATACAATGGTACCTCAACTTATGAATTTAATCCATTCTGAGTGCATGATCTTAAGTCGAACTACTTTTAAGTTGGGGTACCTATATTAAAAGTTGAAAAAATAAGTTACACAATCAAAAAAATGAAAAAAATATTTGTAAGTCAAACAGACCATATCTAAAATTTGTAGGGCGGCAGTTAAAATGCCAACAGTTTTCTGCTCTTAAGTCAAATTGCTCTTAAGTTGAGCTACTCTTAAGTCAGGGTACCACTGTACTTGCAATGAATACATGGCATTCAACATAGCATAAGCATCAGCAAGACAGCATAACACGACATTCAACAGACATAGTAAAGCGATCTGACTTAACAGCAGATAAGAGATCACTCTTGACCTGTGCCTTATATGCAACTTTCCACCAATCACAGAACACAGTACCTTACTAAGGCATTACATTAGATTGCATCAGTTTATCTCAGCTGCACTGAATCAGTAATCTATTACATCAGCTCAATTCAGCTGCACTGAGTTACATTGATTGTTACACTCAGCAACCACCTCCTCCTTAACTCAGGGCACTACTAAGCACTTTTCAGCTTTTGACGATATTAACTTTTAACATATACATACACACATAGTATGAAAATCTTCCCAAGACTAGTACTGTCACTTCCAGCTGCTCGTCGTCTCCTCTACTGGGGCAAAATGTGAGCCTTGGTTGTTTCTACAATGCAGACCTAATTATTCATGACCATGGACAGTCCAGGCTGGAGTTGATAGGAGTTATAGATCAAAAACACCCAGAGGACAACAGTTACATACACTTGATCTTCTCCCTGGGTTGAGAACCTTTTTCAGATGCTGTTTGTATACAACGGTCATCCCTTATCATATGTTATACTTGCTAAGAGGCTGATCAAATTTGACCCCTTCCAGAAGGCCATACATTCCTCAGTTCTGCCTTTATCTCTGCCCATATGGAAAAGCTGGCAACGGTCAGATAATTCTTCACATCTGAAAAACATCCAAATGAGAAGACTGATTTAGATGTTTGTGCTTCATTCCACCTATGTAACAAGCTGGTATATCCAGAATTGCTTGTGGTGTTCTATGAACCAGATGAGTTCTGCCCAGTTCTCACTATGTCACAATTTTCTCTTTCTTCTTGTTGAATTTCCCTCCATAAAATACCATGCTTTTGCTATTACTTTTCCTCAGGCAATTGGCTTCACTAATCCCTTACCTTTGCTCTGCAAAGAGATTTTTGCCAATGATGAAATTAGACAGTCCCCATATTTGAACAAACCAGCAGATAATGATATTTTGTGAAATACTTGGTGGCTTGTGGATGAAACATTCCATTTAGGCACTCAACATACACACAATAATGTCTGAAGGGCTCTTTAAATCTCAGGGCAATGGCTGAGAATCTTCTATTCAGGTACATGTGCAAATGCATTCACCTATGACTGTCCTCTTCCTGTTTTGTTATCATTTACTATGCTGTCGCACAAAGGGGACAAAACAGAATGAAATTAATAATAAAATGTTTCCAGCAACAGAGGAGTCATTTCAGAAACAACACTAGGGATTGGTTTAAATTTGATCACCAAGAGGAGGGTGCTTTTTAAAATGGCCTACTTAGTGTGTGTGGTCCAACCACCATTTTAGATATCATCTGGTAGACTTATAGTTATTAAGCCTATAGCTTGACTTAGCAAAGACACCATAGCAAAACCTTACATACTGTAAATCAAAAACTGCATAGCTGAAAAAAGCCCATTGTAGATATGCATGCAAGAAGTCATATACTTGCTAATTCCTGTCTCTGCGAGTGAAGAATGTTTTATCATGAAGTTTTTTATTAGTTGGCCTTATTTGTCACCATTCCAAAATGGAACCAAAGCAGTAAAGAAATCAGGACATAAAATAACACTACTGTCATGAAGCAACTATTAAAAGAAGAAAAAAGCAATGTGGTCGTTCTTGCCTGCCTTATGATCTTATTATCCTCAAAAACATAAAATGATCAAATGCTGTCAGGAATTTTGGCAAGTTTTTGGGTCAAAATCCCAAGTCTGAGTCTTTGGTATCAAGACTCAAATCCCAAGTCCAAATCCCTATCAAAATGAGCTCTCTTCCCCAGAAAAAAAGGGGACTGGCTGGGTTCCGAGTTGACTTCAAGTGACTGAAAAAAACCTGAAACCCAAGTTGAGTCATCGGTGCAACTTAAGTCCATTTTGGCCTTGAGTCTCTTAAGTCCTCATCCCTGAATGCTGGATCAGCTCAAAGACCTATTCAGTCCAGCATTCTGCTTCCTCAGTGGCTTACTTTAAGTCACATGGGACTCCCACTAGCAGGACCCTTCATTTCATTTCAAAAATGCCTCCCCAGACCATGATATCATCAACATTCAGGCTGCCCTCTGCTTTGGAAAGTTTTATATCCTTTTTCCTGCTGGCAATGTAGGCGTGATATTCTGCAACAATATGGGGTCATTTTTGGACCAATATATTCTGTATGCACTGGACTGAGTCTCACCCTTCATGTTAGTTCACATGTGGTGCTTCACTACATTTAGACTAAAGTTTAGGGCTTCAAAGTCTGAACCTGTAAAAGAAAGAAAAAGATGGCTATCAATCAGGATCCTAATTTTATTTATTTTATTTACCTCTGGTTTTATGAATGATGTTTGGAACTATTTATGTTCTTATCACGGTATTTTTGTATTTATTATGACTCTTGTATTCTTGTATGTTGTCACAGTTTGTTTCATGTTGTAAACCACCCACAGTGGCTTCTGCCAGATGGGTGGTATGTAAATCAAATAATAATAATAATAAATAAATAAATAAATAAATAAATAATGAGACCCTGACTCAGAATTCTAGATGACCTTTCCAGGCATCTTCATGTCAATATTAGGGATCTTAGGGGATAAAATAATTTCCCCAAGGAACAGAATCATACAATGTCCAAGAGTCCAAGCAGTCGTGCCATAAAACCGTCATATAGGACTGCTTTGCTGCATCTGCAAAACAACATATCCAGGTCCCATATAGATGCTCAAATGTCCAGCAAAGATAATATTGTTGATTGAATTCAATGCAGGTCTAGCAGGACCAATAAGGCCACTCTCCCATACTGTAGTCACAGTAAGGAATGGGCAAACAAATATTAAGTGCTCCCAGGCACATAGCACATTCTCTTCTGACAAGATGACATGGGTCTTATACCCATGTTAGAAGTGTGCAGTCTCAAGGGAGGTATGTAGACTGTGTATAATATTACAAGTAACATGCACAGTTAGAAAAACAAAATAGCAACTGAAATCCCTATTGCTTAGGATATTGAGGGCCTTTTCACACGACCCCTCAGATCCGCTGGTCCCTTAAATTCGGACTAGCGATCTTGAGGGTTCCTTGCTGTTCCTCCGTCCCCACCCCCTCCGCACTTCCTTGTTCTGTCTGCGGGAGGGGAGGGAGGGGGAAAAAGCTTAGACACGGACAAAAGAAGAAACCCTTACCTCCCGTGCGTGGAAGCTTGCTCCGAGCCCCGGTTTTACTTCCTGGTTGCTCTTAAAGGGGCGGAGGCGAAAGAAAAACAACAAAAAGAAGCAAGGAGAGCTCAGGCACTCTCCGCATCAAATATTTTTCACCTCCCAAAAGCAAGTACAAGAAAGTGCAGCTGGGTCGCGCTTAGGTGGGCGGGGTCGCACTTAATTGTCTGCAAACTCCGGACCTGGTGGGAAAACATTTTTAAGGTCCGGAGCTTGCAGCCCTTTGCCGCGGAGCTTAGGGGTCGTGTATAAACGCTCTAAGTCACAAACAGAATAGGCCCATTGAATCAATGGAACCTATGAAGAAGTTGGCTCAGAAAATCCCCCTTGATTTCATGGGCCAACTTTAGCTGCAACATATGACCCAAAGCAATAGGATTTCAGCTGATGCTCAGGCTGAGATTAAACGTTCTATCAAGAATCCATCCTGCCAAAAGGCTAAAGATAGGTAGGAATAACCTTTACTGAAACCAAAATAAGTAATCATTTAGAATTAATTCACATTAGATTGCTTTAACTGGCTTGTAGAAAAGCTACCTTTTGTTGGATTGGGGCTTCAGTATGAGTAAAAACGGTAAAGGTTTCCTCCCGCACGTGCGTGTTCTGTATTCAAGCCGAAGAGCTAGTGTTGTGCAAGTCCATGGCCACATGGCCGGCATGGCTGCAAGGAAACACTGCTTTACCTTCCCGCTTTTTATGGAAGTACCTATTTATCTACTCGCATTGACATGCTTTCGAACTGCTAGGTTGGCAGGAGCTGGGGTTATCAGCGGGAGCTTGCTCTGCTGCATGGCACCCGTATGAGTATCTGCATCTATTTTCCTGAGTATCTTTGAGGGGTAATTTACATTGAGGAAAGGCACGGGAGAAGGATTGAACACCCAACTTCTCACCCAGTTTGCTGGAATCTGTTTTCATACAAAAGGGGGGGGGAGAAATCAATTGACTTTAATGACTTTTAAAACATGATCACCTTCAGACATGCTATTTACCTTTAGACATCCACGCAGGCTGAATATAAGTGCTGAACAGCAACAAGGTGATCTGCAAGGGGAGGCATGTCGGCGCATGGGCTCCCTGAGAACCCATTTATCAAACAAGAGTCATAATGTGGCTGATGATCAAGAAACCTGTGAAGCTGAGATAATTTCTTTCATTTTCGAGTAGCCACCGGAAAGCCTCATTACATGCCTGAAGTCCTATTGCTTAGCAACGATGTTTCGGAAATGCAGCTTATCAGCACGATCACTAATCAGGCAGTGAACACTGCAAAAATTCTGCATATGTCTGTTCTATTTGCATTTCAGAATGAACAAGTAAATGCCAGAGTCTGCCGGAGAGCGGAACAGTAGCTTTTTCCGTTGATGTGCTGTGTTCAGCTTTTTCGAAAGATCTGCACAGACGTTTACTTTACTTTAAAAAAATAGTAATTATCCAACACTTGTCAAGGAGCCTCTGTGACAGAAAGCAGTCCTCTGTTTGGAGAACTGGAGCTTAGGGATTCTACACTGGAGCATGCGGTTGAGGTTCCTTTGGTCAAAAGCGGCTGCTTTAAGTGTCATGAGGTTGAAAGTGCTCTCCCACTGATTTCCAAATACTGTATGGTCCTTTCTGATACTGGTTTTGTGTCCATAAACCACTGAGCCGTCTGGTCAGCTTACACAAAAGGATCCATGGATCTATTTGCCATTTCATGTAAATTGGTGGGATGGCTCAACTCTTTAGCTTATTTGCCTGTGGAGCTCGAAGTTGGGAGCTTGATTCCCTGCTGTACCTCCCGGGAGAAGAGCCACCATTCATAGTCTTAAGCAAGTTGCCCAGTCCCAGAATGCCCCTACAAGAATGGGAATGGCAAACCCACTTCTGTGTATTCTTTACCTAGAAAACCCTGCTCACCATCAATTTGAGAGAATGCAATTATTATCATCCTTTTGAGTGGTGGCTGGAGGATCTGCCCCATAAAAGGGTCACACTAACAGGTTTGAGAATACCCCATTGGTGTTAGACCCAAGTCACGGATTTGAAGCCCATAAAAGACAAGAAGGATTCTTTTTAACTTTCTTTGCTTGCTTGTTGCCCTACTCATTGAACTCATTCGCCTCAATATCAATGGGGGGGACATTCAAGTAGAAATCTGGAGGAAAAGACTTTTGTAGAAGATAATTTTGTAAAGGACAATTTTGAAATTCGAAATATACAATTAACCAAATAACAAAACAACAACAATGTGCCATCAAGTCAATTCTGATTTAGAGAAACCCTTTTCATGGTTTATTATTCCCTTCTTTTGGGGTAACCTGGAACTTTACAGCTTGCCCAAGGCCACATGGGCTGGGTCTTCTCCTGGAAGGCACAGTGTGGAAATGAACTCCCATACCTAACTCACTGTGTTTAATTCTTAAGCAGTTGAGCACACTTAAGAATTAAACAAGTGAACAAATGAAAAGAGAATTCAGTATACAACCTGAATATGGGATCTTTAGATTATTGTATGAGCGGCTTCCATTTCCAGATGTCTTGAAGCCTGGAATTTATTGACTGAGATTTTCTCTAATGTTATTGACACGTGGTGGCCCTCCTGATGAAGAAATGGATTCATAGGAACTGTTGTTAGTGATGTTGTTTAGAGTTGTCAGGTTATAGAACACTGTGATGAGTAAAAAGGGACAATGGATACATCCTGAAAGGACTGTGTTTCCTAGGAAGAAATAGGAACTATGTGAGGAGTACCACCAGCTACTTCAGGCCAATAAGGGAGGGAGGGAGACCAAAGCAAGAGAGAGCTCTCTTAAACTCTTTAGTGAAACAAAGGTTTGTTTGAAAACAGGTTTTGTAAGGGTCCTGCCCACAGCCTTGAAATAAGTGTTAGCTGGAGTCTGAATCAATATGCTTCCCTGGGTGTCCAACTGGAAAACAAATATTAGGATAAGTAGCAATAGAGGGAATACAGTGTGATTTTTGAGTTATGATACTTCATCTTCCAATGGTTTCCCTCACTCCATCCCATTGGGGGCCATGGCTCCACTTCCACAGAGGTATTTGTATAGGTTTTGTGCCTGCCCAGTGTAGACTCACCAAAAAAAAAGTCAGTCCCAAGGAGAAGGAAAAAGGAGAGGATAGATGAAATGTGCTTTTTTTTTAAAGCAGGGAGTGGGGCAGATACCCAGTTGTGGTGTAGTGGATAGAGTGATGGACTAGAATTCATAGTCCTGGATGTGAATACACAAACCACTGTGGGAGAGGGGGCATGGCACTCGTAAAAGCACTCCTGAAATATCTTCCCTTGAAATCACCATTAGGGTTTCCATAAGCCAGTTCCAGCTTGACAGAATGTTACACTGGGAACGGGGTGCCATGGTCTATTTTCCACCTTCACCTGGCCCCGAAGTAGCTCTCACTAACCTTCCAGCTCTTGCCTGACTTGACTCTGTGTGATACCACAGAAGCTTCAGGTTATGGCCAAGAAATCTCAAGGAATGGGATGACCTGGCAAGGCTAAAGATAAATGTGCTTAATGTGAATTGCTACATTGAGACACATAGGGCTATGACCATTTTTATTTAAGATACAGTAATACCTTGGTTTACAAGCACGATTCATTCCGGAAACATACTTGTAAACTTAAACACTCTTATATCAAAGCAAATTTCCCCATAAGAAATAATGGAAACTCAGATGATTCATTCTGAGGCCCTATAGACCACATACTCTACACACAGAATGCCGAAACTCACAAAAAAGTTGTCTAGAAGTCCACGTTCACACCATGGCTTAGGAACCTGGCTGTGAAATCTGCTCTGCTTGGGACGAACAACTGGATTTTATCTGTGTTTTTGATGTGACAATAATTAAAATGCAAATTGTAGTCATATACACACTTGACTGGCTGCCCCGTGACTATAAATGGTTCCGGGGAAAATAAATGATGTTCACCTGTCTTTGAAAACTTTTGTGACTAGTGCAAGGGAGACAAGAGGATGCTTTATCGCCTGCCAACATCCACCAACTGGCTGTCCTTCTTTCCTTCTGTTTTACCAAGTAAAACTGTGAAGAGTAAACAGTAAAGTAAAGCTGTTCCCACCACCACCACCATCTTCTGACCTTAAGGAAATTTATTAATATCTTTTCAAAAGATTGAGGGAAGAGAGGACTACAGCCTCTCCTAATTTCTCCAGCAGGTCATCAACCTTCATAATTGGCTATGCATTGAACTTGGAGACAGCATTCAGTCTTAATAAATCAGTGCAGAATCTCACACTTCCATCTACCTTAGTCACTACAACTGGCTGACTTCTCTAAGGGCTACATGAGGGTACTACTATTCCCATTTTCTCCATCTCTTTTACTTCCTTAGTTATAACTTGACTGAAATGTCTTGGCAACACTCATCCAGGAGTCCTGATCACAGCATTACTAGGAGTATCTATACAATGTTCAACTAAAAGTATTGCCTGGCTTATTAGAAATAATGTCACAAACCTCCTTTTCCAACTACTCTATCTGTGTTCATTTGCCAAGGTTCTAAAGAATGTGGAATTTAAATATGTCCTTGAGGTTGCAATACCTCCTCCACAGAAGAGCCTAAATTCTCTACCTCCTCTTCTCCTATCATTACTTCCCTCTCATGCCACATTTTAAGCAAATTTACATGACATGTTCTTGATTTCTTTTGCTCATGTGGTGTTTTAATTTCATAGTCTTCCGGTCCCACTTTCCTGACAATTTCATATGACCCTTGATGCCTGCCTAATAACTTAGTCCCCTCAGTAGGTAACATCAGCAGGACCTTCTGTCCGGGTTCAAATTCCTGATGCTTTACTTTCCTTACACATCTTTTCTTCTGTCCCTGTTGGAGTCTGCTCATATTAGACCTCTCCATTTCTGCTATCCTTCTTAAGTGATCTCTCATCTCAAGCACCTGTTCAACAGCTCTCTGTGCTTCACCCTGTCCACTTTCCCATCTTTTGTTTTACCCACTCCAATATCCCCTGTGGGTTTTGGCCATACAATATTTCAGAAGCAGCAAAGCCAGTTGGTGCCTGTGGAACTTCCCTGATAGCAAACTTCAAAGGAGCTACTAACTGATGCCATCTTTTTGGTTTTACTGTACTGTTAAGCTGATGTCATGGACCCTTTTAACCTGAGTCAGCTTAGCCAACCGAAGGTGCACCACAAAAAGGAAAAGGTCTTCAGCCATTGGAAGGACTAATATGTGTCTCTAACTCATGACAGCAACATCTGGGCTCCAAATAAAGAACTAAATTGCTGTTGTGTTCCTGCCTTACCTGCCTTGTAGTGGGAACTGACCACTGTGGGGACATTGAGAGTGGCTCAGGCACCCACTGTCAACAGACCATCTCCTTTTTCTCCATGACCTGCCTAGTTCTGCATTGTGAGCTCCTCAGTTGACATGGCATACAACTCACCAGGGAAACCCAGATGAAACCCAGCCACCAGAAAGGGAGAACGCACACCAGAACCCAGGAAAGGATGGGACAAACCCTCCTTTGTTACAACCCCTGGGCCTGCTTTTATGGAGCACAACACGGAAGAGAGAGAGAGAGAGAGAGAGCACATGTTGACCTGGCAAGGGCTGGCAGTATTCATAGAACCTGATAAGGCTCGCAAGGTAAGTGTGATATTTAAGGGCTGATTTTACCAGTTCCACGTCCCCAGTGAGTTGCCATGGTCTCCTGAGCCCTAGTAGGTTATTCTACACACTACAACACAGTGGGTGCCAAGGAGCTATATAGGCACTCCTTAATATGAGCTGATTTTAGCAATGTTGTAGAGATGGTAAAAAAAACCACAACATTTAGTAATCAACACTTAGTAGAATTACTGCATAGAGGACAAATCCCTATATTGAGACATCTATGTTTTCCTAAGAATGCCTTTGGGCCAAGAAGGTGAGTCAACTAGAAGCTAGTGTTTTGCTTTCCAGAGAATCTTAGATGACAAGTGCTGAAATCAAGGAAGTATCTGGGGTTGCTGGAGCCTCCACAAGTACTATGGTGGATATCTCAGCTCTACACACACTTAAAACCATTATCAGAATGAGAGCATACATTAAACCAGGGTCAGCGTCAACTTAAATCTCCAGTGTTTGGGGGCTGCAGTCACCAGCATTCCTCACTGCTAGGTTTGCTAGGATAGAATCATAGAATCATAGAGTTGGAAGAGACCTCAAGGGGCATCTAGTCCAACCCCCTGCCATGCAGGAACTCCCATCAAAGTACCCTTGACAGATGGCCATCCAGCCTCTGCTTAAAAACTTCCAAAGAACGAGACTCCACCACCCTCCGTGGCAGCATGTTCCACTGCCAAACAGTTCTAACTGTCATGAAGTTCTTCCTAATGTTTAAATTTAATCTCTGTTCCTGTAGTTTGAGACCATTGCCCCGCGTCCTAGTCTCTGAAGCCATGGAAAACAAACCAGTTCCCTCAAATATTTAAACATAGCTATCATATCCCCTCTAAGCTTTCTTTTTCTAAGGCTAAACATTCCCAGCTCCCTAAGCCATTCCTCATAAGACATTTCTTCCATACCCTCAACCATCCTGGTCGCCCTCCTCTGGATCCGTTCAAGATTGTCAACATCCTTTTTAAATTGAAGTGCACAGAACTGGACACAGTACTCAGGGTGGGATCTGACCAGAGCAGAATAGAGTGGTACTATCACTTCCCTTGATCTAGACCAGTGGTTCTCAACCTGTGGGTCCCCAGATGTCCCTGGACTGCAACTCCCAGAAGTCTTCATCACTAGCTGAGCTGGCCAGGATTTCTGGGAGTTGCAGTCCAGGAACATCTGGCGACCCACAGGTTGAGAACCACTGTTCTAGATACTATGGTTCTGTTGATGCAACCAAGAATTGTGTTGGCTTTCTTGGCCGCTGCATCACACTGCTGACTCATGTTCAATTTGTGCTCCACCAAGACTCCCAGATCCCTTTCAGAGGTACTATTTTCCAGCCAGGTGTCTCCCATCCTATATCTGTACAATTCATTCTTTTTATCTAGATGCACCACCCTACATTTCCCTCTGTTGAACCCAATTCCATTAGCTTTGGCCCAGCAGTCTAATCTGTCAAGGTCCTTTTGGATTTTCATCCTATCCTCTAGGGAAGCAGCAACCCTTTGGTATCATCTGCAGATTTGATCAGCCTACTCTCTATTCCTTCCTCCAAGTCATTAATAAAGATATTGAATAGCACCAGACCCAGAACAGAACCCTGGGGCACCCCACTGGTCACGCCTCTCCAAGCTGAAGAGAAACCATTAATGGTCACTCTTTGGGTGCGATCAGTCAACCAATTACAAATCCATCTAACAGTGGCACTATCTATCCCACATTCTTTGCCAGTATACCATGGGGAACCTTATCAAAGGCCTTACTAGATAAGCAATATCCACAGCATTCCCCTCACCCACCAGGCCTGTAATTTTTATCAAAAAAAGAGATCAAATTGGTCTGGCATGATTTGTTTTTAAGAAATCTGTGTTTTTAAGAAATCTGTAATGACAGCATTGCTAGCTAAATAATTACAGACTGTCTGCTTAATAATTTGTTCTAGGATCTTGCCAGGAATTGAAGTCAAGTTGACTGGGCGGTAATTATTTGTGTTCTCTTCCCCCCCCCCTTTTTTTTTGAAGATAGGGACAACATTTGCCCTTCTAAGATACAGCCAAACCTCCAAGCCCGTGTGCTCTCAGGAATTTTCCAAGCAGTCTGAAAATCCTCTCCCATGCAGCCTCTTTAAATATTGCAAGAAACAGCATTCAATTCCTTTGTTTTAAAGAAAAACTGCTGGCAATGCTAAGATACAGCCAAACCTCCAAGCCTATGTGCTCTCAGGACAATGGCAGTTGCAGTCCAACAACCCTTGGGAGGGTACATCTTCCTCACCCTTTCATTTAATGTGTCAGTTTCAGTTGTGGTGCAAAAAAGCAACAACCACAGGGCAATCATTTTCCAATTCACAAAGGTATTCCTGTATACAGTAATACTTTGATTTAAGAATACCTTGGTTTAAGAGCGTTTTGCAAGACAGGCAAACATTTCTTCCAAATTTTGCCTTGATCAACAAGCAATGTCTTGCAATACAAGCCCTGGAGCAGTTCACATGATCTCAAGTGAGCCAATGGTCTTTCCCCGCCCCCACACACCTCCGCTGGACTGTGGATGATTATCTGGAATGTTCTGTCTCAAGCAAGCCTCAAAAGCAGAGGGAGGAAAGAGGAATGGGGATCTCCCCTGCACCAGCCGGGGACGTTTTCAAAGGGGAGGGCAAGTTAGGGTTTTATATTTTATATACTGT
Source organism: Phrynocephalus guinanensis (assembly GCA_037367245.1). Classification (NCBI taxonomy): domain Eukaryota; kingdom Metazoa; phylum Chordata; class Lepidosauria; order Squamata; family Agamidae; genus Phrynocephalus; species Phrynocephalus guinanensis. The sequence continues at coordinate 122,060,348 of CM074733.1, forward strand.
ATTTATATTTTATTTTGTTTTCAGCATCCTTTATTTTTCAAACCATTTCTAGTCATGTGGCAGCTAGTCAAGTGTGTATGTGGCTACAATTTGCACTTTATTATTGTCACATTAAAAACACAGAGTAAAATCCAGTTGTCAGTCCCAAGCAGAGCAGATTCCACGGTGAGGTACCTAAACATAATGTGGATGTAGACTTCTAGCCAACTTCTTTTGTGAGTTTTGGCATTTTGTATGTACTGTATGTGGTTTATGGGACCCGAGAATGAATCATCTGAGTTTTCATTGTCTCTTATTAGTGTTTTGGTTTACAAACATGTTTCCAGAATGAATTATGCTCATAAACCAAGCCATTACTATAAAAGTTGCCATCTGGTCCTTCATTCCTCCTGTTGAATGAATGCTGACAATGACCCACTCAGCTGGCATGAATTTTTTGACCCATCTACAACTTGGCTACACAGTACAAACACTGCAGTTTCTTTGTACCTATGCTTGTTGCTTACAAAGGAATCTCTGGGTTTCTCCTAGACCAGACATGTCCAAAGTCAGGCCTGGGGGGGTCAAATGTGGCCTGTTTTCACATTTCAAGTGGCCCACAGCCTCTTATCCCCGCTGGGTCAGCCTGTCATGCATCCCCACCAGCTGGCCCCTCCCCATACCGGATGGAGATGTCAGCTTGCAGTTTTACGGTTTGCCTGCCCTCCCTGCCTCTCTCTGTCCCCCCAGCCACCTGCCCTGCTTACCTGCCCCCGGTTCTGTTGCTGCAGGGTCCTCCCCGCCTCCTTGCATGTCCTAGAGGCTTGTGCAAACTCCAGCCCGGAGGCGGGGCAAATGTAGCTGAATGGTCGGCCCCTGCACATTTTCACCTCACCCAATCTGGCCCTCCTTGCAAAAAATTTGGACATCCCTGTCCTAGACCTACTGCAGATGTGTGTGACTTTGTCTTGCTCAGAAGGACTTCCTTCTCCTCCTTTTCCTTCCTAATGGGTTTTACAGAGGGCTTTTCTCTGACCCATTCAAAACCAATTTCCTAAAACTTTGTTTTAAAACTCTTCAATGCCAGACTCTCCAACCATACACATGTACAGTATTTGATCTTCCATGTCTCCTTCCCTCTCCTAATTTTTAAACAATCTGCCCTGATGAAAAGTTCTAAAAAGCGTGAAAGCTTGCATATTTTTATACATTTGTCATTGGCCCTAATAAAAGTCTTCCCCACCTGAAGATATATGCTTTTCTCAATTAATATGACACCATATCTTTCTTTTTTAATTATTCAGCAAATACAAATGCAGGAGTGGGTGATACGTTTATGATGTCACTAAAAAAACCAAGGAAAGAGAGAGAGAGAGAGAGAGAGAGAGAGAGAGAGAGAGAGAGAGAGAGAGAGAGAGCTTTCAATGATAATTCATCTTCCTCAGGCTGTCCACCAAGTTCTTGTGGGTAGCTCCGAAAATTATATATTTTTATTAGACTCCCAAAGTATAAAATAGAGTAGAAATAAAATTATTCTTGACATCTACATGTACTGATGGCATTAACTGTGATAAATTAATATTTTATTATTATTTGTAATATGTTTTCTTGATATGTAGGTGCTCAGAGCAAATGTGGCAGAGAGAAATAAGCTAAGAGGCTGAAACCCACAGGGTATAATGTTCTGAATCACATACTCTGCTGACTGAGCTTAACTGACAGAACATCCAAAACCCTTGAGCACCACCTGCTGACAAACTTGAGTTCATTCATTCTTTCTTTGCATTTTATTATTCTGCCAAGAAACTTTCTTTAAAAAATCCTCATGCTTAGAAGATGTTTATCTGCAGCTGCTGCTCTGCAATCTTAGGCCTAACTCAGAACAATTAATTCAATACAAACAAGTTGATCAACTCTTGAAACTGAGTTGGTATGGGGCCAGTTTCTTTTTATTTATTTTTAGTGTATGCAATGAATTAATTACATTTATGTCTTACCTTTTCCCCAACACAGGGACTTAAAGAAGCTCATGATAAGATTATATATATATATATATATATATACACACACAAATAAATGCAGAGAAAGCTGTTATACTAAAACACAATAATGAAAATGAAATGATTAAAATGCAGTTGGCATACAATGGAAGACACTGTTCTTTCACCAGTGCTAAAGAAAGATTTCAGTGCCAGTGAATCGCTTGAGTGTGATATGTGACAAAAGAAAAAGTTTTGTCCTTTGCCTCAGGCAGCAAAACACCTTGAGCAGATACCAATCAATACTAGCACCCAATATATAATATATAATGGAGTTATTTTTAAAGAGGAGTTGGTGTATATTAATGAGTTATTAAAAATAAGAATATTTATTTATTTATTATTTATTTGTTGCATTTATACCCCGCTTATTTTCATTGCGAACTCTAAGCGGCTTACAAGGCTACAATAGCCACACAAATTACAATAAGTACACAAACATGACAAAAAAAGAATAATAATAATAATAACAATAATCAAGAGTTAAAACCTTATGGCACCTCAATAACTAAGGTTCTGGAAAAGCAAGGCTCAAGCCTTCTGATTGATGAGTAAACTGGTCAAATTTGTGAATAAGGTCAGGAAGGGGGTGCTGAAGAGTATGCCAGGCCCAATATGAAATTTTAAAACGTTTGGTTGAGGACCGGGGTTGAGTACTCCCCAAATCCTACAGCTATCATTATCACTGTTGACCTTGAGATTCATGGAGTTGTCAGCCGAAAAAATATAAAGTTTACCATTCTAAAAAAAAGGGGGGATACCCAGACAACAGGTAAAGAAGTATTTTATACAGCTCACAAGTTCCACAACAGTCCGGAAAGTTGCCATGCTGCATTAGCAGCAGCAGCCACAACAGTGGATAGGTTTGAAAAGGCAGCTTCCTGTCTGGAGTTGTAATTCATGAATGCCACTCACTCTTACCAGAATCTGGGAGTAGCTAGCTCAGACCAGAAACTAATAATCACTCTGAAGTATTTATGCAAAACTCTTCATTGTGCTTTGGCAACTCATCACCAGTCAGGAGTGGATCTGGGTCTCTTTTATCCAGATCTCACACATACTCTACATAGTAATATAACTCACCTCTCTCTTGCATCGTTTGTCCTTCAAGCTCTGCAAAAAATGCTCCTCCTTTCTCCTCTCTTCATGTAATTCCCCTCTCTAGTGATACCACTTCATGTCACTTAATGAGGCAGGCTCACACCAAAGCCATCAGGAGTTCTGTCTAAAGGGAGGGCGGGGAATCTGGGTGTTGTAGTCCTAAAAAAATCCCTTTCCCTATCCTGCAACAGTCATAGATGGCTTGAGACTGAGTCATGGATATGATGCAATAGTTTCCCCAACATCAACATGCCACTATTAAGAGCTTCTTTGGAGTTCCTTCCTCCCCCTCAAGTGTTCAGGTAGTTTGAGGTGAATCATGTGGCAACCATGGAGAAGGCCTCATCAGCTGTGGCTGAGGAGCACCTGTTTGTGAATCTATCCTAAAGGATGCCTTCCTGATATCTTTTAAAGTCTGTGTGAGGCCCTTTTCTATTCTCGTAGGTTTCAAATAAAAAAATTTCAAGACTTGCCTTGAAATTAAGCTCTTTACATTTTTATGGCTGTTTTACTCAACATTTATATGTGGTATTTAAGTGATTGATTCTGCTAATAGAAGGTACCCAGTACAATGTTGTGGATAGAGTGACAGACTAAGATTCAGGAGTCCTGAGTTTTAATCCTAGCTAGGTCACAGAAACACACTGTAGGGTATGGGTAGCCGGTAAAACCACTCTTTAAATATCGAACGTCCCTTGAAGCATCTGTTAGGCTTGCTATAAGTTGATTCTGACTTGATGGCCCATAACATACACCAGTGGAATGGCTTCCATCAGTGGGATGAAGAGAACGTGCTTTCAGTTCCTACTGTGTTTCCTACCATATCCACGACCACCCCCATCCTGTTCTGGACATTTGGGGTTCCAATGGAACATATTTAGGAGATGCATGGAGAAGGGAAAGAGAGGAAAGCGAGGTCCTGTTTTACAGATAGATCTCTCTGGCATTGTACATTTCACATTGTCTGAGTTTGCTGAAATATCATCTGTCAACTGGAGTTTTATTTTGTTTTTTCCTTATAGGGGAAAAGGATTGAGAACATGTCATAATGCTTCTGAATATTCTCTGTGTTAGGATATCTGTGTAACTCCACTCCCTTCTATGCAGCCTCTGCCTGACCTCAATAACAGCATTTGAACTGCAGACTTGGAAGGAGCCCTATGGATCATCCAGCCCCACTCAAGGAGGCACAGCAGGGAATTGAACTCCCAACCTCTGGCACAACAGCCAGAGACCTAAGCAACTGAGCTGCCCAGCTATCCATAAGGGTGAGGATCTTTGAGAGCAATTGGGGTGCTTGCGGGTGTTGCAGGGGTAAGAGCACCCCATTCGGTGAGCGGAAGCTTGTTCTTTCATAGTTGGATTCACACTTGTGCTTAGGAAGGTTGTTGGGTGGATGGGTGGGACTCCTTTATACTTTTCTCCAACAGGAATAAAACAATTATTCAAATAAATAAACAATGAAATGGCTTAGACCTCCAGGTGCTACAAGACTTCTTGAGACTTCTTGTTATCTGAAGGTGGTGGTTTCCTGAGATGAATTACAGACTACAAATGTAGATTAACCTCTTTCAACTGCTTCAAGCCTTAACCTTCAAAAGTCAACTATGATAACAATATACACATCCCTGTCACAGTGACAAAGAACTTTGCCAGGCTTGGTTTCTTGGGTTTTTAAAAGTCACACCCTCCCCCCCCAACACACACAAACACACACACACACACTTTCCCTTGTGCAAGAAGATGGCAGCCTTGGGAAACATACATTCAGGAAAGAGTTCCAGTATCCACAACTTAGTCCAGGCTAATGTGTATGAATGCTGCATGAATGTGTTTACACCTGCACAGGACCACTGAAGTGTCAGGATACATGGAATAGCCTGAATGTATGAACGTTAAGCAGCATTGTGATTACCTTTTCAGGTTAAGTGAAGTACAATTGCCTTAACAAACACACCAGGTGGTATGTCTGTTTCTTTGGGAAACAAGCAGTCACTGGATAATTGGATAATTGGAGACAAATAATGCTTTGCTGTTTCTGTACTATGCAATTAACCTGTTTGCATGTAGGCCTTTGTCCTCTCAGTTTTATAGATTACAACAGCCTGTTCTAATCTAGGTATTGTTGTAGAGATGAATTACAGACTACATGGATTAGGAAAATCCTCCAGAGTCAAAGGACAAATGACAGTCACTGCCTCTTGTCCCCTTCATGATTTCGTTGAAGCCGGTATCGGCAAGAGCGAGCAGAATACCAAAATGACAAACAATATTCACTGTCTGCAAAGGGTATCAATTTCTTTTTCATTCAGCCAATTCAGATTCAAAATAATTTGGGCCTCACTTAACAATGCAGGTGTAAACATGGGATTGCTTGCCAGCTTCAGTGAACTTGGGAAGCATCCTGTTTTGCTTGGGTAAAAAGTCCCAGAGAACAAATCTTCCATCACCCTGTGAAAACAATTGCCATGTCTTTTGTCAAGTGCTGGTATAATGCGCTAAGATGTTTGGATATACTTAGAACTGACCTAGTGATATCAGCAGGACAGCTCTCAGCATATTTATGTCTGGAGGCATTTAAGGATATCCATCTTTATATGGTACATTCCTAAAACATAAATTGCACAAAGTGAATAAAGCTAATATGGGTTATTGGTGAGCAATTTGAACTAAGGGCAGAAATAATCTAAATAGGCTCCTAACTGAAGAAGAAAATAGTTAAGAGTTAGCTGTATTTAAGTAACAAATAAGAACTTCTCTCACCTCTTGGAATTTGCAAATCAGCTTGTTTTATTTTAGGAATGTTCTTTGTGGCTCACGTATAGAATTCATTTGAGATCTGATTTCTGAGGCCAAAAATAGACAACAGACTAGAGAGAACTTGTTCTGAGAACAGACTTCAACAGTCTAATGTAATTAATGGTTAAAGGGAGTTAATGTTGCTGAGAGGTGACTGAGGCAATCCTCTCTGACTGATGAAATCAGACTTCAAAGGAAATTTATGCTTAAGCTCAGAGAAGCCAATCACCAAACAAAGCTAAGTAATCAGCATTCATCTGAAGATATGAAAAACTCCGACTGTGACACACAGATGCTTTCCTAGTTAAGGATTGTTCCTGTCTAGTAAGAGGCACAGGCTATCTTTAACATGTTTTTGGCCCTAAACACAAAATAATGGACTTTTTCTAAAGCCTGATCCATCAAGTTCACGGGAAGTGATAGTACCACTCTATACTGCCCTAGTGAGGCCACATTTGGAATACAGCATCCTTCTGGTCACCACAATACAAACAAGACACGGAAGCCCTAGAAAAAGTGCAGGGAAGAGGAACAAAGATGGTAAGGGGACTGGATGCTGAATCGTATAGAACGACTAAAAGAATTAGGGATGTTTAGCCTGCCGAAGAGAAGACTGAAGGGGGAACATGATACCAGTCTTCCAATATCTGAAGGGTTGCCACAGGGGAGAGGGCTTTGATTTATACTCAGTTGCACCTGAGGGTATGACAAGAACCAATGGGTGGAAATGCATCAGAGAGAGAGCCAGCCTGGAAATAAGGAAAACGGTGAGAGCCATTAAAACAATGGAACAGCTTGCCTCCTAATGCGGGTGCACCATCGCTGGAGGTTTTCAAGAAAAGATTGGACTAGAAGACCTCCAAGGTCCCTTCCAACCCTATGATGATTCTATGATCCAGCTCTAGAAGTAACAAGACCTGAGTCCAATTGTTTGCTTAAGCTATTTTAGGCTTACTGTTTTCACAAGGTTGTTTGAAAAAGCATGAAAGAAAACCATCTATCCCACTTTCAGATCACCAGAGAGGACATTACTTACTTACTTACTTACTTACTTACTTACTTACTTACTTACTTACTTACTTACTTACTTACTTACTTACTTACTTACTTACTGGAATTAATGCCTTTCTACACAACTAGGCAACCAAAGCAATTCATAGATTATATGTGTAAATAAATAAACAAGGATCCATCAGAAATTTTAAAAGACAGGAGAAAGCAAAAAGATGCAAAGATAAAGCAGGGGGCTTGAAGGTTCACTGGTAGCTTGCCACACCCTATGGACATGTGAAGTACTAAATTCATACAGGTCAGTGTGCCATTCCTGCTCTGGTTTCCTATCCCGTGCAAAACATGATAGTCCAAGTGGCTGCCTGGATTGCTTAAACCTTGACTCAGCCTGGTGGGATTATGTGGGCAGGTCAATATGCTTTGACCAAGATAGGGTTTCAGACATCCAAGTCATATATACAGAAAATGCCCCCCAACACATATACAAAGGAAAGTGCCCTTAGGCAACTGCCTTGGGAAAACTCAATCTTAATCAAATCTGGAGAGATTGTAGAGAAAGCATTTCAACCCCTTTGTTGTCTCTAGGTACCTGGGGGGAACATTTCTGGGAAGGCGTCTTTGGGAGTGCATAACTCAGACACATGAAATCAAATCATAGAGGACTTGGAGAGAAGTGTCAATCACTGCACGTTTGGTGTCTCTAGGTGCCACGGGGGCCATTTTATATCCCAATGAATTGACAATCAAAAACTGCAAAATAATAATAATCAATTTGTATTTTTATACAAATACACACTGACAAATGAGTGAATTTTGAATGATTTTTTCAATTTGTTTTTCAGTTTGTGCCCATCTCCAGTTTGGAGCACTGTTTCCTATACTTTTGCTCTAGCTGCCTTTTTTGCCGCATCATTTCCCTCTGTTCCTTCTTTCCAAGTTTTGGACGATAGTCTTATCCCAGTTCTAAAGTCACAACAACTGAACTTTGTTTATGAAGCAGCAATTTGAAATTTTCAAGACTCAAGTAGAATAACAATGAAGATGCCCGAGACAGAAATAACTGAGGTGGAAGAATGGAGAAATCCAAGGTCATCTGTGAGGTGATCTCTCCCACTTTTCACACTTCTTTTTTAAATCCAGATTTTCTCTTCTATTTGTTTCTATTGATGGCTGCTGTCTGCTACCCATCCACTGTCAATTATGGATTTTGATGGAAATGTATGACAAGGAAAATGCAAGAAAGATAATTGGGGAGTTAAAGTGTTACAATCAATATTCCAGCCCCATCCTAAACTCTTTGAGCAGGACAAGATGACTGTAAAGTCCTTTTTGGAAAGTGCTTCAGAAAAGTGCATTGCATTTAAAATGCAGGAAGTCAGCAGCATTCATAATGTATTGAGTTGCCCAAATATGGTGTTAGGGAAGTTACTCCAAAGGTGAAGGCAACTTTATGGCTCAGTTGGTCTAGCTGGCTGGTATCCCAGCTGTTTCGGTTCCAAGCTGGTCCATAGCTACCCAAGGATAATAATACCTGTGCCCCAGAAAGTCAGACTTTTCCATCACAGTATTCTAAGTCAAAACATCAAGTGTATAAAAACATGGTCGCACCTTCCAAGACACACAGTCACATTGGTTTTACAAACGGGGGGGGGATTCTCTGCTGGGAAAACACTGGATAAGAAATATTTACTAGAATGTAATTTATTTACTATATTGTGCTTACACTTTGCTAAAATTATTTTAATAATTTGGGATGCAATAGAGATTTTTAAATGACCATATGAAAGTGACAGCCTTGTTAAGAAAATAGCTGTTTACAAGGGAGAAATAATTTTCCTGTATCTTTCTGAATTACTATATTCAGGTTTATGCCTTAAGATCAGAAGTTTATACTTTAAAAGAACCAAGATTTTATATAGGAGAAATATCTACACATATGTACTAGAAAGTTTACATATTAAAAGACTGCATATATACATTAGCGTATTTTTATATATTCCAGGTATATTTTACATTTTTGGCTTTTATATGCTAACTTGCTTGCTTGCAAATAAACTTTTCAAGGAAGAAAATGATTCATTTTTGAACTTTTAAAACAAAACAATAAAGGGTATCCAAGAATGAAGAATTAAATTAAATATAACATAGTACAGCATCTTCTCAGACCATTAATAAATGTCCTTGTTGGATGTGCAATGAAAACAAATCTATGGGTTAGAGATGGGCACAACTCAAAAAAATGGTGTTTTGTTTATCGTTTAGAGCGGTGGTCCCCAACCCCCGGTCCGCGGACCGGTGCCGGTCCGTGGACCGGTCGGCACCGGGCCGCCTGGGGAGGCCGGGGAGGCTCCTCCCCTTTTCCTCCGCCGCCCTCCTCCTCCTCCTCTTCTCTCCCGCCGGCGGCCGGTGGAGGAGGAAGGCTGGAGGAGCGCAGGAGGAGCCGCCGCCGCCGCCTTTGCCTCCCTCCTCCCCTCCCGGCCCCGGCACCCCGCGCGCAGCACCCGCCTGGCCGCGCCGGGAAGCGCCCTCACGGCACCGACGAGCCGCCGCCGCCTCCTCCTGCTCCTGCTCCGGTTCCTCCTCCTCCTCCTCCTCCTCCTGCCGCCGCCGCCGAAGGAGCAGCAGCAGCAGCAGCGAGGGCAATTGCGGAGGGGTGGCGGCGGCGGCGGCGGGACAGGGGCGATTGCGGCGGCGGCGGGGGGGCAATTGTGGAGGGGTGGCGGCGGCGGCGGCGGGACAGGGGCGATTGCGGCGGGGGCGGGGGGGCAATTGCGGAGGGGTGGCGGCGGCGGCGGCGGGAGAGGGGCGATTGCGGCGGCGGCGGGGGGGCAATTGTGGAGGGGTGGCGGCCGCAGCGGCGGGACAGGGGCGATTGCGGCGGCGGGACGGGGGCGATTGCGGGGGGGTGGCGGCGGCGGCGGCGGCGGGATGGGGGCGATTGCGGCGGGGGCGGGGGTGCAATTGCGGAGGGGTGGCGGCGGCGGCGGCGGGACGGGGGCGATTGCGGCGGGGGGGGGGGGCAATTGTGGAGGGGTGGCGGCGGCGGTGGCGGGACGGGGGCAATTGCGGCGGCGGCGGGGGGCAATTGCGGCGGCGGCGGGGGGGACGGACGGCGGTGGCGGCGGCGGGTTGGGGGCGATTGCGGCGGCGGCGGGGGGCAATTGCGGCGGCGGGGGGGGGGGGCGATTGCGGGGGGGGGGGTGGCGGCGGCGGGGGCGGGATGGGGGCGATTGCGGCAGGGGCGGGGGGGGCAATTGCGGAGGGGTGGCGGTGGCGGCGGGACAGGGGCGATTGCGGCAGGGGCGGGGGGGCAATTGCGGAGGGGTGGCGGCGGCGACGGTGGGATGGGGGCGATTGCGGCGGCGGCGGGGGGGGCGATTGCGGGGGGTAGCGGCGGCGGCGGGACGGGGGCGATTGCGGCGGCGGCGGGGGGGCAATTGCGGGGGGGGTGGCTGCTGCTGCACCTCCGGCGGCGGCGGCGGGAGGAGGAGGAGGAGGAGGAGGAGGAGGAACCAGAGCAGGAGGAGGAGGAGGAGGCTCGTCGGTGCCGCGAGGGCGCTTCCCGGGGCGCCCGCTTGCTTTCCCCGGCGGAGGAGGAGGCCCACGGCGGCGGCGGCAGCAGGAGCAAGCGGGGCGCCAGCAGCGAGACCCACGCGCGGCTCCCGGCGCCAGAGAAGGAGGCGGGGCCCGCCTGCCCAGGAGCCCCGGGTTCCCCCCCACCCCGCCCGTGTGTGTGGGGGGGAGTGGCACGCCCGCCGCCCCAGGCCGGTGAGTGCCGCCGCCGCCGCCCTCGTGCCTCCCCCTCCTCCTTCCCTCCCATCCTTTGCTTTCACCCCCCCTTTTGCCTCCCCGCCGGACCCCCCTTTCGCATTCTCCCCCCCCCTCCCCACCCCCACCCCCAGCTTCGGGCCACAGAAAAATTATCAAAAATTTCCCGGGCCGCGGGGACAAAAAGGTTGGGGAGCACTGGTTTAGAGGGTCCGTTTCGATTCATTTTTGTTTTTCGTGAATTTTTTGCAAAAAAAATCGTTTTCATTTCGTTACGTAACAAAACGAAAAAACAAAAAAATGAAAACGAAAAATTGCTGTTTCGTTAGCATTCATTACAGTTCAATGTATTTGCCGCAACGAAAACGAAACACACGACAAAATTTCTGTTGTTTCGTTTCGTTTCGTTTCATTTTGGAGACAAAATTTGTTTTTCGTTTCGTTACGTAATGAAACGAAAAAACAAAAACAAAAAATTGCTCGTTTCGTGCCCATCTCTACTATGGGTCTCTCTTAAGAAGCATGTTGATCAGAAGCCTTATAGAGGACATTCAGATTTATCTCCATGGAAACTGACACAATTCTATGGGTGTGTCAGGGAAAAGAGGGTTTGGCCTCGAGTATATATATACACATCTGGATTCCTGATCAGTCCTCTTTATTCCCTGTCTTCCTTGTCACTACCACAGGCATACCGATAGTGGAGCAGCAACAGCCACAGAGGATGACAAACCTGAAAGGTTTGCCAAACCTCCTTGTTCCTTCAAGCAGGAGAGGAGATATGCAACCTTCCATGACCCTAAGTGGTTATTCCAGGGCCCAATCAAAGTGCTTCCTTAAGGATATCAAGTAATTTCTTCTTGCAAACCATTCATTTATCAGAGTCCTTAGTTTGTCATGTGCTGTATGGATCTGCTTCTTCCATTTTTTACCATTTGATGGCAGAGTTAACTCTTTTTTTACAGCAAAGCTTCCTAAGTGTCTCAAGGAAGATGCAGGAGAATGCAGCCTAAAATGTCATTAGGTTCCACAGAAGGTCTGGCAAAGAGAGACATCCTGTCCTGCTCAAAGAGTTTAGGATAGGGCTGCTCTTAAGCAGCTGACTGGCCGCTATCTTCGCGCGATCAGGGACACTAGAAGATCTTATGTCTCCCTGAGAATTGGCGAGGCCTTGAACCGCCAGGTGGAGTTATTCCGGGTGGTTCGGGACCCCTTCAATCCCCGTGAGCTGAGGCCTCCTCCTAGTGATTTCACTAGCGAGCAATTTGCAGCCCACTTTAGATCAAATATTGAGGCCATCCGCTCCGACTTGCCCCCCAGTTGCGCTAGCCCACCCTCTGAGATCTCTGGTGCCTCACCCCTCCTGGACGAGTTTGGGCTGGTTTCCTCGGCGGAGGCCTCCAGAGCCATGGCTTGTTGCTGGCCGGCGGCCACTCCCTTTGACCCTTGCCCGGCCTGGCTCATTAAATCTGCCGAAGGGAACATGCCTGAGTGGGTTTCCGCCATTGCCACGGCCTCTTTTAGGGAGGGATGCTTCCCTTCCCGATTAAAGGAGACCGTGGTGAAACCCACCCTTAAAAAACCTGGCATGGCATCGGACGATTTATCCAGCTATCGTCCGATTGCCATTGTTCCCTTCCTGGGCAAGGTTGTCGAGAGGGTGGCTGCTGTCAGGCTTCAGTCATATCTGGAGGTAAATCATATTCTGGACCCCTTCCAGTCTGGATTCAGACCTCTTCGCAGAACCGAGACTGCCCTGGTCGCTCTGCAGGATGACCTCCTCAGGGAGGCCGACAGGGGGAGTTCCTCCCTGTTGGTTCTCCTTGACCTCTCAGCTGCCTTTGATACCATCGACCACAGTAACCTACTGGTCTGGCTTGTGGAGGCGGGAATTGGTGGTCAGGCTTTGGCCTGGCTCCGTTCCTTCCTTGGCGGCCGGACTCAGCGGGTTCAGCTGGGTGATGTCTTGTCGGCTCCATGGACTCTCCCTTGTGGGGTGCCCCAGGGGTCGGCAATCTCACCCATGCTGTTCAATGTTTACATGAGGCCGCTGGGGGAGGTCATCAGGAGATTTGGAGTTCGCTGTCATCAGTACGCTGATGACACGCAGCAATATCTCTCCTTTTTGTCGTCTGCAGTGGAGGCAGTTCGCTCCCTCGATCTGTGTCTGGAGGCCGTTCTGGAATGGACCAGAGATAACCGGCTGAAGCTGAATCTGGAGAAGACGGAGGTTCTGTTCTTCGGGGCGCTCTCGTCTGGGTACAATGGCCCCCTCCCTATGCTGGGGGGTGTCTCCCTCCAGCCTACAGACAGGGCCAGGAATCTGGGCAAGGTCCTGGATTCAGCCCTCTCCCTGGAAGCCCAGGTGATGGCTGTCTCCAGGGCCGCTTTTTTCCATCTCCACAGGATCGTCCAAATCTGCCCTGAGGACAGTCGTGCAGGCCCTGGTGATCTCGAGGATCGACTATTGCAATGCCCTCTACGTGGGGTTGCCCTTGACTCTGGTCCTGGCTCGCCTGCATTGGCTCCCCGTTGCCCTCCGGATCAGGTTCAAGGTCCTGGTTTTGATTTTCAAAGCCCTCCATGGCCTGGGACCAGAATACCTGGCGGAGCGTATCTCCCAAAGGACAACTGGGTCCAGACCCACGAGACTGGCGCAGGCGCACTCACTGAGGGTGGCCACACCCAGAGAGGCACGGAAATCGTGCACGCGAGACCGCACCTTCTCCGTGGTGGGCCCCTCACTCTGGAATCATCTTCCCAGTGAGCTGCGCCTGTTGGAGTCCCTGCCCGCCTTTAAGAATGCCTTGAAGACCCACCTCTTTAGAGAGGCCTTTGGCGACCTTTTCAGTTAGTCTGGTTTTTATTTTATTTTTAATTTTTTTATTTTTACGCCCGGGCCCTGCCTCCATCTTGCCTCATTTTTGTTCTGTGCCTTATTACTTGTTTTTACTGTTGTAAGCCGCCCAGAGTTCCCTTTGGGAAGATTGGCGGGATATAGGTTTAATAAATAAATAAATAAATAAATAAATAAGGATGGGGCCGGAAATGCCTACCCATTGAGGAAGAAGCATCTCATCATCAAAACAAGATGGCTGCCTCGGGGGGGGGGGGGGGACAGCATTGCCACAGAAAACTCCACAGGCATAAGCATACTGCTGGCAGCAGGCTCCAGAAGACTCCCCAGCATGAGAAAATGATGGCTTTGGATGGTCTGGATCCGATGCTTTGTTGTTCTCCCCCAAGACGCCTAAAGGTTGAGCCTGTTCACTACTCCAGTTCGAATGCAAAGTGATTAATTCCCTTCCCCTTAAAACCAATGTTAAGAAAAACAGATTATTGAATGAACCCAAACCACTGCACCCCCTGTCCCGGTGCTGACATGACTTGGGAAGTGGTTGCTTATCTTTAACATTCCTATGCTATCCTACCAATCTAAGATTTATCTGAAGCAGCTTGAATCCGAAGATTGATGAGAAGCATCCTCTGTACTTCTCCAAACAGAGTCACGGAAGGCCATTGTGGCCAATTTCACCTTCTGTATATTCACTGGATTTTTCTTCCCAGGTAAATGGGAGGAATCTCTGGAAAATGGGAGGTGGAATGGAACAGCAAGGAGGAGTTGGGAAAGATCCTTCTTGAATTCATGGAGACTCCACTATTTGGAAACCCTTGGCATACTTGAAAAGGGCAACGCCAGATCTGAGTTCCTTGAAACTGTAGTCTATGTCTTTATATACATTGTACTTTGATTTTGTTGTCATCGTTTTCAAAAAATGGCCTAACTTGGCTCATCTTTATATTCAAATACTGTACTGTTCTTACTACCCACACAATTACTGCTGTGCATGTAGCTCAGCAGAATGTTATACTATACAACAAATGCTAAAAAGGCACATTGTTATGCTTCCCAATATATTCACTTCCCAGGTTGCAGTGTAATATTTCTTCTCTCGTTGCTTGATCAAAAGCAGTTTCTGGCTAATGAAGGAAGTAGCCGCACTGGTGAGTAAAGAACTCCTACTGACAACTCCCAGTGTTTAACAAGTAGCTTTATTAAATGGAATAGGTAAACAGAGTGCATCAGCTGAAGTTAGTTCCAGGGTTAAAAACAGCATTATGGTAGCATCTCCTGATGAAGGGATGAGCTGAAAAAGAAAACAGGGACCCTATATCTTATATAGTTGCTTGGAAGAGGGCATTTCAGCAGGGTTTTAAAATGCAATCTCCGCCTGCTGAAATTTCAATCTCCATTATCACTACTAAAGATACCATTCTGCCAAATCCCAACCCAATTTGTATCCGAGTATTTCTTAGACAGCTAGGAACCACCGTTTTGTCCATTTTAAGAGGCCCAGGCATGATCTCTCAATTTCCAGTTCTCCATTAAACACACACAAATGCACATGAATGAAGAGTGCATCCAACACCCTACAAAAAAGCTTGAAAAAAATTATACAAATGGACAACGGCCTGAATAGGCTGGTGGACAATGGCCTGAACAGGCTCATTAGGTGGACAATGGCCTGGACTCTTCCCAACACCCATTAGGAATAGATCGTTAGCTGTGGCCTTGCTGGTGAAGGTGTGAAGTGCTTCCAATTTGTTTGAGGATTGATAAAGGGCAGATTGATAAGTAACAGATAGACTATGCCTGAGTCCCCCACCTCTGTTGAGACATGGGTTTTCAATACACACTTGAAAGGCTTTCCTGACCCCTCTCGAATCACCAGGGAAGCCATCATCCATCTAACAAGCCTATTCAGGCCATTGTCCAACTTAGGAGCCTACTCAGACCAGGGTGCTGTGAAATCAAGGTGAACTATACATTGGAGGCCTCACCACTACCATTCCTGATTGATGAAGCTACTTGGATGAGTAGCAAAACATTTTGATCTCTCATGAAAAGAAGTCCAGTTGCCATGAATCAACTTCCAAATAACCTCACCTGGATGACTGAGAATGTTCACAGACATCAGGATATAATAAACATAATGTGGTCTATTTTCTACCCAAAAGTAATATTGCAAAAAAAGCCTGAAACAGTTATTTTAAAGAGCAGCCCAACAAAATGTACCCATGCCATTTGACTAGAGGGGATTGAGGCAACCAGCCCCCAAAAATCCCAGAGGACACCATTCCAGCACTCGTTCTGTGTGGAAAATCAGTATTGGGTAATAACTGGAATGGTGACTTTTAACTAGGACGCCTGACAGCCTATTTAAATTCACCTGTTTTGTTTAACTAGAGGGGACTGATCCAACCAGATCCAAAACACCCCCAGGAACAACTTTGGGCAGAAAATTGCTACCGTGATCACTAGGAAATAGATTGCACCAGACTGCTCCATGGGTGGTCTACATTGTGACCCATTTCTTGTGTGTAATCACTCACTGTCACTTCCTAGGAAAGCACCAGTTATGCAACACAGAAGCACAGTTACTTTCACTCCACCCTTGCTCCAACTGGACATTCAGGGGTGTTTACATGCAAGATCCACTGGACAAACAGAATTCAATTTATATCTATGCCTCTTATGATTTGAACAAAAGAGGGGGCAATGTGTAGTCTGCATAATTAGCATTGTAAACCACCCAGAGAGAGTTTGAAATGGTGCATAAGAAGCAGACTTTGATTTTTTTGCTTTGCTTTGAGAATTACATGTGGGAAAAGGAAGTATGGTCCTTCAGGTTATCCTCAACATTTCAGTGTCTCTTGATGTCCCCGACTGAGGCGTCCTTCTGCCTCACCTGTCTGTGGTTTGAGATGGCTTTGGTACTACTTGACAAAAGGACCTTGAAAAGTGGTGCTGGAGTTAACTTTTTGAACTTGAGCATATGGCATTTCTCAGGGTTTTATCTTTTCTCACACAGGGACCCTACTAGAATAGTCTGAGATTTGAGTTAGGCGTCATCAACACATAGATGGTATCTACCTCTTCTTTTTCATCAGTCTAGATTCCAAATCATGACATCCTTGTCCTTGTGTAGCTAAGCTGTATCATAATCCAGAGCAGACAAATATGCTGCTCATCAGTAGCAGATCCAAACCAGGAAGGACGTTTGCCCTCTTCTGAACAGGGCAGCACTCCTTAAAAGACGAGGTTTGATCCTTGAGATTCAAGTGGCAACTGGACATGCTTTTACACCGATTTGTCTGGCACATCATTTGCATTTCTTGGATAAAGCAGGTTTGGCTACTCTTCACATATTTGGGCCACCCCAGTTGGATGACTGCAAAACATAGTATGTGGGGCTGCCGGACATTTGAAAACTTAAGCTGGTGCAAAAGGTGGTGGCTAGACCGCTCTCTACAACCTGTTAGTTCGAGCATCTCCAATGCTGCTTTATCTATACTGGCTTCCAGTTCATTTCTAGATGGAACTCAAAATGTTGGCTTATGTATTCATTTGTTACATATGCTTCTCATCTTGCTTCCAACGAGCTCTTACAGGAATATTTGTTCACTTTCTCCCGTGAACAACTGTGTCTGGAAGGCAGGTAGAAAAAGAGTCCTTGTTTCAAGGTCTGCTAATGTGCATTGTGGCTCAGTGAACACTAGAAGCTGAACCTTCAAAATCTCAGCCGTGCTACATCGTGCTGGTTCTTACTTATGAAACATTAGATTATAGAATTAGTACATCTAAAGGGCTGCCCCTTCACATACAATCCTGCCCAACCATTTGCATTCACCACTTTCTTCAGAACGAGAAGTGTGATTTGCTGGGAGACGGGGCTTTCCTACTGTGGCACATGGGTTGTACAATCCCCTCCCAGGGCAGCTTCATTTGTTTCCTTGTTTTTAATAAACCCCAAGCAAGCCATAAAGACTTTTACGTCTTTGTTTATGTTTTTGTCTGTAAGCAATGTCTATCTCTCCTTTTGTATTCTATTAGGCTCGTATTTTCATTTCATTTCCTTCTCCCCTTATGCTTTTTGGAATCTGCAGAGAAAGGGGAGATGTAAGAGTAAAAAGCAGAATTTAAACATCTTACAAATAAAAGAGAAGCAACCTTGTCTTGTTATATGGCATTGAGTGGCCTCCTTTTTCTTCCTATAAACATCCTTATATCTGGAGATGAAACTAAAATATCCCTGCATTTTTCCATCTATGATGCCCCCATGTATAAAATGCCCCCCACTTTTCCAACCAAAATTACTTTCACAACTGCGCTATAATATTCTCTCCTCAGCTTACTTACATTAATAAGATGACCCTCAAAATGGAGTCTTATACATGGAAAATACTGTACTTGATACCTAGAAAACCCTGAGATCATCACTATTAAATCAGAATTGAATTGGCAGCACATTATTATTACTATAAGTTAAGGTTTCAAAATACTGTTTCCATTTTATCAGAGCAAACATGATAAAACTGGTATATGGACAAAGAGCAAGATGATTGCTATCTGGCTCTGTTTCTCCTTTCTGATTTTGCAGGTTTGTAATTCTTTGATATACTATTGACAACATAGCCTATGTGGCCTAAGGATGATATTGCAAATAAAATTTATCCTCCTTTAATTTGTTGTGTTCTTGGATTTTGTAGGAGAAAAGATATTGGCTTCCTTTGCTCTGCAATCATACAATAAAGGCCTTTTTAAATGGAGCCGGAACTATCTATCAGAAACCAATTTTTAAAAGCTGATATTTCTCTCATTTGATTACATAATAGTAATGAGGATGAATAAAAACAGCAATACAACCAATGTTATCATTCCAGAGAACTCATACAAATGGCATGGTATATATTTATGTTTATTGCAGCACTGCATATAAACATTCAACACAAACTCAACACCTAGCAATTAAAGATCAAAAGAATGAAGATGTAATGCTAAATAAAAGGCAACCTTCTTTGACTGTTGTTAGCAATGTCTCAGGAAGCTCTCTTAGTATTTTAGATGTGGGCCACATGGTGGTATCTTAAGTTACTGGGATGTGTGAATACCATCCACTTCTATTTGGTCCAAATTATTTGTCTAACAAAGCACAACTAATTTGCTCTGTTCTGCTCTGAACCCATCCACTTAGATTTGTATCTGAATACAGTGGTACCTCGACTTACAAATTTAATCCATTCCGAATGCATGCTCTTAAGTTGAACTACTCTTAAGTCGAGGTACCTATCTAAAAATTTGAAAAAAATAAGTTAAAAAATAAAAACATAATTTGTAAGTCGAGCAGACCATATCTAAAATTTGTAAGGTGGCAGTTAAAATGGCAACAGTTTTCCGCTCTTAAGTCGGGGTACCACTGTATTTAAAAGCATTTATACATATATGTCTGAACAGGGGGAAAACACTGGGGGAAATAAAATCCTTTGACCTGGGAATAGGTAGGTGTAGAGTGAAACTCAGTGCAGTCAATTACTGCTCATCCCCCCAGGGTGCAGGCAAATCTTCCACCACTTTGTTTGTTCATTCATTCCTTCACCCCCACTGGGAGTCATACATTAACACACTTTATTTAACAAAAACATTTGTTGAAATGGAAAGGAATACCTTTGGTTAGCAGCTCCTCTACAGTAGTGGACAGAGCACCTGACTGCTATGTTTCAGTGGTTCCCTCTGGAACAGAGGCACACACAAGAACCAAAGTGAAAGAAACAAAGAAAAGTGCTGCAAAAATGAGTATCAATAACAATAGCAGGGATTGTTAAAGAAGTAATATGTAAAAGGAGGATAATTCAGGTGATGTTCCTAATACTACTGCATCCTATCCTACTTAGATTCAACAGGATGGCATACATTTCACACACAGAGGCACTTAAGTCAATTGGACAGAGAAGTGCAGCTGCCTAAAAGCAAATAAAAAGTTATTCAATCTTCGTCAATCTTCTTCTGCTCTAGGCTTTGCAGCTCTTCTGTTGCAGCATTGCTTCCATTTTCTTAATAAATGCTTTTAAAAAACCAACCAGCTTTTAAAACCCCCAAAAGAACCAGAGCAATATTTGGCATTTCGGAAAGGCCTGATTCAATTCAACTACCACTTCAGGCTTCCTAATTTCATTTTGGAAACAGTCAAATACTTTCACTTTGTTTCACATTCAGAGTGAAACTTTAATCTGAAGACCATTCCTACTAAACTACGTTAATTGTGTTCCTGTAGCAATGGCCACCAGCTACAATGTCACTCTAAGCATGGAATTTGACACAAATGGAGTACGGAAAGACCATAAATATATTATTTTATGGCATCATTACTGTATATTTTTTTTAAAAAAAATGTAAATTATTTCTATTAGATCGAGCCACTTGCGTGGAGCCTATGATGGCTTTTTCATTCTTTAGGCAAAAACACCCCACCATGTGATTCCATAAAACTTTGTATAGTACTTGATCTTTGAGGAGCAGTGCTCCATCAAGAAGGAAGGAAACACCCACTTTAAATCATTTTAGCAACTGAATAATAATTCCTCTGTCAGGTGTGCATCAAACCTGTTCTTAGCCAATATCTAATTAATCACAGCCTTTGAACACCAGTTAAGATTTTCCAGTTCCTCCTTATCAGAGAGGGACAAAAGAGGCCGGCATGTGTCATGCGCACATTCATCACTAGAGATGGGCATGACCAGGAAAAATTATGTTTCGAGTTGTCGTGTGTCGGAGCCGGCCCGTTTCGGCTCGTTTCCGTTTTTCGCGAAATTTTTCAAAAATTTGTCGTTTCGTTTGTTGGTTTTTCGTCTGTCGTTAGTACTGGTTTTGGGGGGGCTCCTGGAGGCACCTCTCTGGGGTGGGTGCCTCCTCTGGCCCGCCATGAAGGGAAAGCGGGCTCCTGGAGGCACCTCGTGGGTGCCTCCTCTCCTCACCCGCTACAAAATGGCATGCATAGCCAAGTGGATATGCATACCATTAAGCTGCAGTTGCAGCAGGCAGAGGCACCTCTCTTTCGAGTGCCTCTGACTCACTGCCTGCAGTGCACTTGGGCTGGAGAGAGCGAAGTGACAGAGGACCGGACCCCGGCGCCCGCTGTGACTCACTAAGAAGGGAAGTGTACTTGCTGTAGTGCAATGCGAGTACACAGATCTGGCTTGGGGTTAGGGGTTAGCGCAAGGGCTAGGATTAGGGTTACTGGTAAGGTTAGGCTGAGTTACTGGGGTGCACCTCTGGGTGCCTCTCTGACCCACTAAGAAGGACAGTGTACTGGCGTATGGGTTAGGGTTAGGGTTCGGGCTCGGGCTAGGCCAGGGTTAGTGGCTTTTTATGCCCGATTGGCACATCCCAGAAGTCTCGGTCAAAACCTGGCCAAGTGGCCATGCAATTGGTGGAATGGCTCCAAAAATTTGCATGGTCCACTCCCATGGACAGCCCATTGCGCAGGTGTAAAAAAATAAAAATAAAATAAAATAAAATCAATGGAAACGTTTTGTTGCAAGAAAAACCCACTGCTGCTACTGAAAAAATTCAGGCAGTTTTAAAATAGCTATTTTCGCATGTTTCTGTGGTGCTTTGGTGTGTTTTTGGACCACGATTTCAAAATAAATATTGCAGTCGCCCCATTTTGGATCTCCCACCCGCACCGCATGGCATGGCGAGTTGGCGAGACGACGAGGATGCGCAGCCCAGGAGAGGAGAGGGGGGGAAGGCCGGGGACCCCCCGCCCCCCAGAAACCACCCTTCTGGTAGGTGCCCTCACTGAGGCAGGCATATTTTCGCCTGCTTTTTTGGCCGGGAATCGTTTTTTTTTTAAAACTTTTTTCCTGTGCCGTGCCGCTTGGCAAGTTGGCGTGGGCGAGTGCGACTCGATGACGAGGATGCACACTTTGCGCAGCCCAGGAGAGGAGGGGAGGGAGGCCGGGGACCCCCCCCCCCAGAAACCACCCCTCTGGTAGGTGCCCTCACTCAGGCAGGCATATTTTCGCCTGCTTTTTTGGCCGGGAATCGTTTTTTTTTTAAAAACTTTTTTCCTGTGCCGCGCCGCTTGGCGAGTTGGCGTGGGCGAGTGCGACTCGACGACGAGGATGCGCACTTTGCGCAGCCCAGGAGAGGAGGGGAGGGAGGCTGGGGACCCCCCCCCCAGAAACCACCCCTCTGGTAGGTGCCCTCACTCAGGCAGGCATATTTTTGCCTGCTTTTTTGGCCGGGAATCGGGGTTGTTTTTAATTTTTAAAACTTTTTTCCTGTGCCGCTTGGTATCGCGCGATCGCTGCAATGCCAGGAACGACAACGACAAATCAGACCCAATTTTTCTTTAGTCGGTTCGAGTTCGAGTTCTGGCGGAGTAATTGTCGTTACCGTTTCTGTTACGTAATGGAAACGAGAAACGGAAACGAGAATTTCGCCAAGTCGTGCCCATGTCTATTCATCACACTGCTCTCCAAACCTATTCACAAATGTTATGGCGGTGTTAAAAAGTATGAAGAACAAGATGGAGCCCTAAGGGGCTACACAGTCCAAGTAACCTTCCAGCACCTCCTCATAATCTGCCCCATAGCTAGAACTAAATGTAGCACAAAACAGTGCCACATAACCACGCGGTCCAGAAAACACAAGAGTTAATAGGATGGAGTGTCCTAGCAAGCATCCTTCCACACCCAGTTTCTAGCAGTGGCCTACTAAAGCCCTACTGAGTCAAGGAGAACACACACAAGGAAAGGCGTACTGGAGAATCTATTGTACCTGGGTGGGCTCTCCATGTGAGCCAGAACACTTTTTTTTGGTTCCAATTTACATGAAGAGCTTTGACTTAGATCAGATTTTCCCTGTCCAGAATGTTGATTTCACATGGTAAAGGTGACAAAGGGTGCAGGTCTAACATGCTCCCCTTCACCATGTACGATTTCCAAAAACTTTCACAATGTAACTGAATGGAAACTAGTTTGTCTTTCCCAAACTAGGCCTGAATCTTGACTGAAAGGGGTCTAGATAACTACTCTCACCCAAGACAATTTAGGCATGAGTTGTTACTACCCACCTAGTATACAAAAGTCAACCAATTCAGAATCTGAACTTGGTCCAAATGCCATCAGAAAGATTAATAGATTGATTGGGTGTAATGATATTATGCTCATTCACTGTTAAACGCACCAACTCCAACCATGTTTCTAAGGCCAATGTAGAATACCAGTTTTCATCTTCAAAGCTCCACATGGCTAGAGACACCATTTCCTCACCACCCTTTCTCAGATGTACCTACTACAGATTACGTCAAACACTCGCAAAGTAAGCTCCAGTATAATGGTCCCAATAATGCTACAAGGAACAGGAAATAAATGCAATAAAGCATGGATTTAGAAATGAGGTCTAGTCAGACATCCTCCACAATCCACTTTGCAATTTTTTCAACCCACGCCTGTTCAGAACTCCTCAAAAGCTCAATGCTTATTTTAGGAATGTATGCGGACAAAAGACTGGGATACTTCAAAGCAGCATTAATAAACAAAGCACATAGATTACTAGGCAGAGATTTTGGAGTCCAATAGGTGGAGGGTGCACATAACCAGAATGATCAAGACATGGGAGATATTTCAAAACCTGGCATGGCTCACAGGGTGCAGAGACAAATCCAGATTTGCTAACCAGTGATGACCTTGCTAGGTAGCAAAGCCAAACCAGCCACAAATTCTAAGAGAATTCCATAATGCAAGGTTATGTATGGGACATATGAGAAGCCTGGTGGGGACAAAACCAGCACCATAAGACCTCTAGCATATTAAACATTGGATGTGAATCGTCTCTGATTTTTACAGGACATCTGTTTGCATCTTAATAACAGTAGCATGTTAGACTAAGCCATTTAACCAACTAATTAATCTACTTCAGGTAGCTCTAAGCTAGCTGTTTGGATTTCTTCCACGTACATTGTTCACACAAATTTACTTCAAGACAATGGTTTTCTAACTTCCAGGCAGTTTTGCAGACCAGAACTCTCCCCAGGAACAGATTACTCCCACCCCAAAATAATAATTTGTCTTTTAAAGAAACTC
This sequence comes from Phrynocephalus guinanensis, assembly GCA_037367245.1. Classification (NCBI taxonomy): domain Eukaryota; kingdom Metazoa; phylum Chordata; class Lepidosauria; order Squamata; family Agamidae; genus Phrynocephalus; species Phrynocephalus guinanensis. Next base: position 122,083,975 of record CM074733.1, read on the forward strand.
ATTCTAAAGTAATCCCCATAGTACATACATTCTAGATATTTCCTAAGTAATAAAAACATTCTGAAGGGTTCTTTGAACAGGAAAACAGCTCTCCCTTAGCATTATGCATGGAATACACATAAACAGCAGGTTGGACATTACATGCAGAGTTTTTACATATGCCCACACATCACTACCTGTAGAAAGATATATTTATTCGCTTTACAGGTTCAGATTTTACTCTCAGTAATGAAATTCAGTTAAGTCAATTTCTTATTGATAAAAACTTGCTTTACATGTTATTTACAGGTATCCAAAGATATACAGAATGTCACTGCTGTAGACTACATCTTCTCACGAGACTAAGATAGGAAGGAAGAAGCTTACTGCAATGACATACATTCATAGAGTAAATTGAGGATCTGCACAGTGTTTTTGGCACAGCTAATTTCATGGTGGGTTCTGAACCTATCACAGAAAGTAATCTTAGGTCAAGGTATGTCAAAAGAGAGGAGCAAATGCAAATGATACTGTAAATATTCTTTGGCAATTTGCAGCAGATTTGCCAATTCAGCCAGGGAAAAGAATTATCATATAGAAATGAAAGGAATCCCTTTTCCCTTCATATCATGTCTTATCTATTGCTGTGCCAGAATTACTTTGGCATACTCATAATCCTGAAGGTTAGAAGACAACTCTCCTTAGCTGCTTCTATTCATGCATACTTGTAGAATATTGTCCAAAGTCTTACAACTGAGTGGACACAATACAGCACAACCGGTGTCCTCATTAGTTCATTGCTTAGACACTCCATTTATCTCCAGCTGTGATTTTCCCCACCAGCTTCAGCTGTATCAGTTTTTGTATGGATTGCAGCATCCTCTGAAGTCCCTCTCCCATCCAACCCAGGATGCCTGCTCACTTCCAGCTTCAATTTCTGCCACTTTTTGGTTTCGGCCACTTCTGGGACAATGGGATACCAGCAGGGGCAAGGGTGAGTTAAGGGTCAAAACGTAGGGCCTCTGCACACACCAAAATTATCTACATCTGGTCTAACAAAATGAAGTTCCTTATGAGTTCATGGGAATGTATGCTAATCATAAACTTTCTTCACAATATACTGCAGTTATCCATGAATTTCAAAACAGAAAGTGGAGGAAAGTATCTGGCATCCCAGTTAATAAATGGATCATTCCAATCCCCCCTTGAATTTGTTCATTCACAGCAGAAGACAAGCAACATGAGACCCGTTGATATTCTTGTTACAGGCTTTGTGAACCTATTACAAATCTGATTTTTAAAGGGGGGTGGTTGTAGAACAATAACATAATATGCAACATTTTACTCAACTAATTTGTAGTATTTATAAAAAAAGCCATGTACAGGATTTATTTAATTCTGGTTCCCTTTTAAATCAAATATTCTCAATAACAATAAGCTGGCTTCACCATACTTACAAAAATATGCTTTTGAAAGAGATCACTGAAAAGACATGTTTTGAAACTTTGCCAACTTAAATCTAAAGATGTAAAATGAGAATTCATTTTCTTTTGAAGAGAAGTAATACATGATATATATCAAGCATTAGAAGTTAAGAGAAGCTGCAGGTCAGCTGAAAAAAATAAGTCCATTTGTGTAATCAAGCGACCATACAATTAATTCTTACAGTCATTTATGAAAATATTCATGTAGTACATTGATAATGATTTCAAAACTAAAGTCATCAGTGTGTCCTACATTAATGCTATCTTTCATCGCTGCAATGTGCAGACAAACACTACCTTATTGTACATCTATCACATTTCTTCAAAACAAATAATGACAGCATGGTGGATTTAGAGTATCATTATTAAAGTTTGATCAAGCCATTTTTAAAAAGAAACATATGCCTCAGGTGTTACCTACCGGACAATCTGAGAAGTCTAATATAAACATTATCATATAGAAGTTTCCTATAATTCATGTTGTACTTGAGAAGACTCAAGCATCCAGGACTTGAAGATCCAACCCGACATCGACCCAGATCTATTGAAGGCTTTGTGCAATTTATCAGTTGTAAATTAAGGGCTCACCTTCTCAGGAGAGAAAAGGAAATGATGGTAGCTATAATAGATGCAGCCACTAGTTGTTCAACTACTTATTTCATAATGCGTTTAACCTGCAATTTAAGATCACTCCCAGATGCCAGAAACAACTTAGATGCATTTTTATGCGTATAATCTTTTTAAAGCTGCAACATTAATTCCATTTATTACCACCCCAAGCAACATAAATTTCTAGAAGCTTATGAAAACAATTAAGCTAGTAGGCGACCAGAAATTAAACTAGGGAAGTCCAATAACAAGATGACAACAGATGCAAGAGAAGATTCTGGGAAAGGGATTTTTATCAGGTCCAATGTTATTCCTTTTCATTTTAGAGCTACTCTCTGTTATTTAGAAGTGTCCCTTGTATATTACAGATTTGGTCACCTGAAAGGAAGGCTTGGAGCCTCTAAGCAGCCACTTTACAATATTCATGCCATGCGGTATGCCAGAGCAGTCAACCACTGCTTTCCCACAGCTCCACAGACTATGAGTACACACGCATACAAATTCTAAAAAGGTAAGACACTTTATTGAATTTGATAAATTATGAGACTATATACTGGACTTGCATGTATCACAGGTACTTGTAAACAAAGACATTGGGTCCTTTCCATGGGAATTTTGATAAAAATTCTGTAAGAAGTCATTTTCCCACACGCTGATCACAGTCTGCATAGTGACAGAGGGCAGAGAAGAATTCTTCATAGCTGATGTTCACATGTGAAGGCAAAGAACTGGGGGGAAAACCAGAGTTTATTAGGAGAAACTAAGTGTTACAGAGAGAGAGAGATGAAGCTTGGAATACAATATTGGTTTCCTCAAATTGATGGTCGACAATTAAAATTATAAATAAGTTCTACATACTATTAGAGAGTTCTTCCTCTATTAGCTTTCTGGAGTGGATGGGCAGGGCAAGTTTCGCTTCATTAGTTAAATTGTTACACTCTGCAGGGTTTAATAAGGGTAGGGTGTATTCTCAAATAGATAAATTAATGGCCAATATTCTCCTCCATGGTTACAGCAGCATAAACAAAGCAAACAGCATGATTTTGTGAGGCAAATAAATCATCATAGATGTTTTCTAATGCACACTGAGTCACATCAAGAAATCACCAGATATTATCTATCATGCACTGAGTAATGTGACTCTGTCTGTGTGTGTGCCGTGTGTTATCAACCAACTTAAAGCAACCCTAACAGGGCTTTCAAGTTCAGTGAGGTATTTAAGGAGTGGCTTCCCAGTGCCATACCCCTTCCACAAGTTTCCGCTGCTGAGCAGAGATTCAAGTGCAGGATTTGGGTCATGACTACCCACTCCAAGACACTGGCTATGCAGATTAATACCTATAGTAATTTCCTAACATGAGGCAATTCACCTCCAAAATTGATGCTGTTTGCATTACACCAGCATAACTACACCAGAAGATGCTGGCCACTGGATATCATTAGATTCTCATTAAAAGGCTGCCTAAGAGGAGCGCAAACACACACACACACACACACACACACACACACAAGTATACTGTTTTTAAATAGTGTTGACTTGGGTCCCCCTGGGGAGAAAGGCAGGGAATAAATATTTAAAATAAATACAACAGAAATCCTAACCTGCCATGCCATTGCAAGTACACAAGTAGATGGCTATAATTATTGTGCACCCATGAATATGAAATACAAGGAACTGATCTCAAAGAATAATAATGCTCATATTTTGGGTCATAATGCAGGCCAGTTACTCTTTTGAGTACTTTTTTGTTCTCATCCAGTGGTGGTGAACCTTCAGCACTCCAGATGTTTTGGACCCCCCAACTCCCAGAATTCCAAGCCTGTATTGCCAATGACAAAGGTCTGTGAGGGTCGTGGTCCAAAACATCTGGAGTGCCAAAGGTTCACCACCACAATAGGGTATCTCAAGAGTAGTTTTAAAAAGCTAAGATTTCCCTTTTCAAACCAGTTTTACCAGCAGCTTTTGTTGTTACTGCCTGTGGCATGATAGCAAAAGCAGTGTGTTTGTTGCTTAAGGTTAGCCATTGATATTCACATGCATGCATCGAACTAGGTTTGAACGGGGGGGGGGAGGGAAAGCTACTGATAAAGACAAAGAATAGTGTGTCCAGATTGTGTTCTAATTGTGCACAGTCTACTTACACAATCTCTGTCAATCTGATCTGCCAGGGAAGAAATCCCAACATGCTGTCCACAGGACCAAACTTCAATATTAAATCTGGATCAGGAAAGCCGTTAGTACCTAGAGACACACAAAGAATGCCCAACACTCGAGTCTTTATAGAAGCAAGATTCATTCGAGTTCCAGCACATCTTTTATTCCTCCATGCAACATGTGCATTTGTGGCAAAGTTTCTAGACATGACAGCACAAAGGTTGTCTTCAGGAGAATTATACCAGGCAATGCTTCACAGATTAATTTGTGTCTGTTGATTCAGCCAGCATAAATAAAGTCACAGTGATGTTCTTAACAATTATCTAGCATCTGAAACTAACAAACTGGCCTACATGGTACCATTTCCTAATCTGGATAGTAAGCCCCACAAACTTTTATGAAATTTGATATGATCAAGAATATTCAGTGTCATGGTTTTGGAAGGAAGGAAGAAATCTGGATCCTATATTTTATTTTCTTACTGTTTTTAGCACACACATTGTCATGAAAAAATAAATCAGTATTTTTAACTTAGTAGCTGACATCCAGTAGTAAATCACAAATATCATGAGCCAATTCCTCTGTACATTCCACTGATTCCATGGGCCAACTCTATTTATGACTTACTACTGGATTTCAGTCTCATTGTTTTGAAACTCCCTATGTATTGGCCCAAAACCAAACTGCACTCATCTAAGCACACTAACAACCACAAACAAAATCGGAAACATAATTGATGAATTATGTTTGTTGTTGAGATAGATCCCACTACTGAAGTAAATGACTTAATGCTCCTTTTTTAAAAAAGACCTGCACCTTCAACAACAAAGAGCAGCTGCTTACAAATTTTCATGGAAGTCCATTCCTCTTTGTATACGTCTTTCCTATACTGTACATATGGATTATCTGAAAAGCAATTGTTGCCCTGGTAACATTAAGGGTGCTCATACTTACAGCAATAATTCTGTTACCACATGGCATAATGTTACTTGAATAAATGCCCACCTAGACTGGCTGGCTGAAATTCTCTTCCTTAAATGACTGTGTATGCTAAAGCAATTACAAGTTCGCTCAAGATTCAAACAATTCAGTCACAAAGATTGCAAGTAGGATCACTAATTTAAGACTGATTTAAATGAGGAACGTTATACCTACTATAAGCTGTAAGGCAAATGTAAGTACTACTATTCACTCAAAAATAATGATTTTATGCGCCAGTGGTCTGTACTTCCAATATTTAAACATGAAGAATACACAAAAGAATTTATACAGAGGTAAGTGGTCTTTGAGTATTCCTTAGATTTTGTCAAAATGAAGACTGTGAATATTTGTCTGTGGGTCAGAACTGAAGTTTGGAAAGAAGTGAGGTTGGTTTAATTCCAAAACATTACTGCCTTTAAATGAACTACTTCTCCCACCCAACTACTTTGAAAAGTAAACAGTTTCTACCATCATACTTACTACTTAATAAATCCTCCAAGACATTCACATCCAAATCTGTGCATTTTTTTTGCTTTTGTGCTACTAAATGGCAAAATTTCTGAGCTGCTCTTACTATATCTGTCTTTCCATCCTCTGAAGACAGTACGTTCAGTGTAGATTGGCAATTTAAAACTGTAATTAAAAACAAACAGACATTAAAGCACTGAGAAAAACATTCTTATCCTTGAACTCAGCCCTTTCCTCAGGATCCCAATTAATGTAGAGCTGTATCATTTGCACCGTAGCATAGAGGTTAAATGCTTGTACTATAGGTAAAACTGTGCTTACGACCTGGGGTAGCCGGCTCATGGTTGACTCAGCCTTCCATCCTTCCGAGGTCGGTAAAATGAGTATCCAGCTTGCTGGGGGATGCAATGTGTAGCCTGCATTACTGTAATTAAAACTGTAAACCACCCAGAGACTACTTGAAGTGGTATGGGGCTGTATATAAGCAGAACATTTTCTTCCCCAGTTTCATAGTAGCACAATCCCCAATGCATCAGTTTCCAGGGGGACAACTGTGAAAAGTCTGTGGCAACAAAAACAAAGAGCTACCGCCAAACAAAAAATTGATCGCACAATGAACCAATTATTGGAAGATTAAAAAAACAACAAATATTATCCACCATAACTTTTTATGTTCTGCAGCCCACTTCTTACTTTCTCAGTTTGGGGACTCTTTAAATTTATATTATAAAACATATATGGACTAAAATCACGTTGCTAAGATTTATGTCCACACCAATGACAATGTCATTATTATCATCAGCAGCAAATCACTGATGATGAAAAGCTCCTTTCCATGAGTGCAGGGTGCGTGACTTCATCACAGGGTACAAGTTGGCTGCGTTCTGAAATTGTATTTAGTAAGTAGCAGAGATGGGCACGAATTGATTCAGCCCAAACTAGCAAACTTTGTCAGCACGGCACCACAGGTCCCGTGTGTTCCCTCTTTCCTCCACCAGCCTTCAGCCAGCTACCCCACTCACAAGCCTCCACACACCACCCGGGTCAGCTATCCATTCTGGAAAGGGCAGGAACTCCCCTTCCCTGCCTCCAGCAACAACTGCTAGGGAAGTGACAGTAACCAGTATTGTGAACCAGATGTGTTTCATAACCTCTGTAGCCCTCTGTAGCTATACAAGTGTTTTAAAGTGCATTCTTACCTTGATCTGCTTTGTCCTGATCTGCAAATTTCACTGCATATTTGGAACAATCGAGATTTAAGAATTCCTGCTGTTGTTTTAGGATTTCATCCATTAGTCTTGAATTGTTTCTTTTGAAAATGCCTATTAAGGAGATGAGCAAAAAAGGAATATTCTTTAGCGTACTTTAACTCTTATAGTCCAGTTGCCTTGAATCCTTTTGGGGAAACAGGCAGGATAGAAATATTTTAAATAAATAATAAATACTTTATTTTGCAGATTCTGCATGAATGAATAGGATATTACAATAAAAACCCTTTTCTTAAAAATAAAGAGGAAGAAGAAGGTAGCCTTTACTAAAAAGAGCAGATCAGAAGAAATCAAATATTCAAGCATACTTGGGGACTGTTGCAAAGGCATGTACATTTGCAATGAGATGAGAATGAAGCAGAGGAACCAATACTCAATTCAAACAGTTGTATATACTTGCTTATATACAAGTAAACAATAGCTTGTGGACACATCTCTGCTTTTCTTTTCTGCCCATTCAGACTATGGAGAAGAATTCACAAATCAAGAGGAAACAAAATAAAGCTTCCATAATCAGCTACATAAACTGAACACAAGATAATACTTAACAAAAGCTGACACCTTTCTCCCAAAAATCACTTTTACAAATCAGAGTGTAGCCTCAGTACAGCAGATATTAATACTAACTGTTTTCAAGAATGAGACTTTTTACTCTTTAACCAGTGGCATGATTGCAAAGTCTGATAACAATATAACTGGTGAAAAACCATGTATACTACCTTGAATCCTTTGAAGAATTAGGGACATGATTTATAAGTATCAGGATACAGTGACCCCACGCCTATTGTGGGGGTTAGGGACCCGACCCGACCCGCGGCCGTGATATGCAGATACAGGTTAGTTCGGGCATGGGGGGGGGCTAGCTGGGGACTCTTGTACTTACCCCCAGGACTGGCACTGCCCTGAACAGGCCTGCAAGGGCCTTCCCGGGGCCTGTTGGAGGCCCTAAAAGGGCTTCCATGCAAACCAGAAGTGACTTCCAGATTGCCAACAAACATTTCTGAGGCCTCCGACAGACCTAGAAAGGCCCTGAGGCCTCAGAAATGCTTTTTAGCGCTCTGGAAGTCACTTCCGGTTGACACGGAAGCCCTTTTTGGGCCTCTGACAGGCCCGGGAAGGCCCTCGCAGGCCTGTTCAGGGCATCGCCAGTCCTGGGGCAAGTACAGGAGATCTGAAACAGGCCTTTGCCCCCTTACCCCATGGGGTCTTTTTTTCATATACTGCGGTCCCACGATATAGCGGGACTGCAGTATATGAAACGCGAAAGGGAAGGGGTCGTCATTGTCGTTCAGTCGACCAGGCCTTCCTATCTTCCACTGCCTCCCGGAGTTTTATCAAATCCATATTGGTTGCATCGATGACACCGTCCAACCATCTCATTCTCTGCCGTCCTCTTTTCCCTTTGCCTTCAAGGGAAGGTGTACTGTATCACAAACAATCCCTAAGTAACAAACCAGAAATCTTAACAGGGCCATTCCATGTCAAATCAACCAATGCATGGAACCTTTATGTCATGGATTTAGTTCATTTTGGAACATTTGTACCTTACCATGAGATGTTTAAAAAAATTTTTTTTAAATTTTTTGGTCCATCCATTTCTGAGATATTGCATTTTCAAAATTGGGGGGGGGAGCCAAAATTCACTTGCCACCATAACTTCAAATGTCATTTAATAGATACCTGTGATAGCAACAGACCTGGGACAGGTGTCATTTTAAAGCTTATGAATGGGGCATTCATTTGATATACAACATGATGCAATTGTACCGTGTTTTTTTTAAAAAAATCAAACATTATAGGTTTTTTACTGCTTTTTTGTTAATGATGCAAGACATCTTGAGTCCTTTGATGAGGAAAAGGGAAATAAAAAGCCCTTAAATAAATAAATTATAAAGCTTTTAGCAATGACTTAATGTGTCAACTTGAAATGCTCATTAAATCTTTTAAAAAGTAAGTGCTAACATAGTATACTTTGAAGTAGATGTGGATGTAGTTTCAGTAGCTAGAAATTCACGAGGTGGAAGAAGTTAAGCATTATATCTCTATGGGTCATTCGATGTCAAATCAACCCATGAAAAATCCATTTTGGAACTTGATGTCATGGATTTGGTTCATTTTTGGTACATTTGTACCTTACCATGAGATTTTTTTAAAACAATCAGTTTTTTGGTCCACCCATTTGATATATTGCATTTTCAAAATTGCAAAAAATGCCAAAATTCACTCACCACTATAACTTCAAATGTCATTTAATAGATACATGTGACAAAAAACAAAAGCAGTAAAAACCCTATAAAACTTTTAACTATAAAAATATTAAATATATATATTAAAAATATTAAAGTGTTGCTCAATATAAAAAGTCATAACAGAGTAGGTCCACCGAATTTGTAGAAACTTGGTTAGCCAATTCCTTTTTAATTGCCATTTATTAGGCCTACTCTAGTTATGACTTATCGTATTTTTGCTCTCTGAGACACACTTTCTCCACCCTCAAAAGTACAGTGACCCCCGCCTATTGCGGGGGTTAGGGACCCAACCCGACCCACGATAATTGAAAATCCGCGACATGTGGATACAGGTCAGGTCGGCCCTGGAGCACCTAGCTGGGGGCTCTTGTACTTACCAGAGGCCTCAGAAATGATTTTTGGTGATCCGTAAATCACTTCTGGTTTATGAGAAGTCACTTCTGGTTCGCAGGGAAGCCCTTTTGGGGCCTCCAGAAGGCCTGAGAAGGCCCTCGTAGGCCCATTCGGGACAGTACCAGGTTGGGGCTAAGTTTGGGAGGCCAGAAACAGGCCTTTTCCCTATTAACCCAAGGGGCCTTTTTTCATATACTGTGGTCCCGTGATATAGTGTGGTCCGGCGATGTATGAACTGCGAAACGGCGGGGGACCACTGTAAAGGCAAATGTCTGTGCATCTTACAGAGCAAATACATCTGTCCCTACTACATATATACATTACAGATTTTCCTTTAGAGTAGACATGTCACTTCTGGTTCGCAGGGAGGCCCTTTTGGGGCCTCCAGAAGGCCTGGGAAGATGGGCGGGATATAAGCTCCACAAATAAATAAATAATAAATAAATGTCCAAACTTCGGACCTCAACTTATATGAACTAATTTGACTGCTTTTACTATTCACCATGTTTATAAATCCACAAATACAAAATATTTAGTTTTGCATAATCTGTATTATACATATACCCTATACTGCAAAAAAACATAAAGGAGTTGCGAAATCAGGTGTTTGTTTATGCAGAAACAGTCTTATTCCTATAGTACTATGGCTTTCTCCAACTACTTTCCTCCTTTTAATGCAACACTGCTTCCCATCTCAAGGTAGAATAACATGCTGCATTCAGAATTTTTCAGGCCGCTACAAAGGCCAAGTGCTTTCAAATAAGTGGATGATATTATTAATGCCCTCCACTGGAATTATTTTTCAGTAATCCCTATCAAAACTACAGTTGGACATAATCTACAATTCTCACGTCTTGTCTAAACCCATGATGCAAATGTCTGAACTAATAGCTGTCTAGTTACTACAGTATATGTGGGCTTATACTTTAATATGTATTTCTTGTGGAAAATGTACTTATGTATTTGAAACTTGAGCAGCATTACTTGTTTTAGATAATATTCAGAACTTTTAAAACTTATAGAGTCATGAGGTTTAGTGACCCATGAATAGGGGGGGAAAGATAATACATTGCTAAACCAGATAATTATTCAATTCAAAGCCTATCAGTAAATAAAAATGTTATCAATTGATTACATTGCTATCTAATTGATTACATTGATACATAATCAACAATTTAAAGCAAAAGTGTTCTGCTTTAGTGCTTCAGTTTCACATATCAACTAATATTCATTCTCAATAACTTTTTTGCTTCTGATTGTATGACATAATATATATGGAAATTCTTGCTGTGTTCATTCTCTACATGGAATATTATGTAAAAAAGACAAAATTATGGGAACATACCTAATTCCAAAATTAGACACCCTGACCAGCTGGTTTCAGATCTGGATGTTTTATTTAGTTAAAGCACCATGGAATAGTAAGAATGCAAATATGTCTTTAAATTATTTTCATATCAAAGCCAGCTTCACAAAGTGGAAAGAATCCTACAGAAGTTCACAAAAGGGTTGCATATCTGCAAAGTGTATTTTATTTAAATTTTTAGCATCTGATTTTTTTTTAAATTTAAAACTTGATTTCAATCAATTTGAATTTTAAAAACTCATTCATTTCTATCAATCCTCATACCTTTCCATGGGTGATTGCCTCTGACTCCCACGATACCATGTTGCTTCTCAGTTGTGTGCCTTGTCACACATCCAACCACACATCTAAGAGGCACCGAGCACACCATCAATTAACTGCAATTAGTCACTGATAGTTATGCAAACATTATGAGAACAAGAACAGGATCCCAGTCAGTAAGAATATTACAGTCCTCACCATCATCTGGCTACAATATAGAGGAAAACAAAAACTGTCTATTTTGGTACCTTTAAGTTGTTTTGTTTTAAGAGTTAAAGGGAACAACTAGTCCTTGGTATATTCCTATCTGTTTTTCTTTCATTATGCCTTTCAATTATTCAAGTTTATCTCAGTTTTTAGCATTACTTGCATACCTTTACTAGAGTGGCATTTGGATGTCAAACTAGATTATTGCAAAAACAGAAAAAAGCTAACTTTCTCCCAGATGCCTTCCAAACTGGAAGAGTTTGGAAGCTTTTATTTAAGCACAGCTCATTGAGTTGCTGGGACAACAATATCCATTTTAACAAGCCAGTTTCAGAAGTATAGTTTAAATTTGCCATTCTTAAAACCCAACTCCCATTAAGACACAGATGGTGCCATTCTGATTAGAAGATTAAAACCGCCAAGATTAATCTTATTTTCTATGACATAAGCATAATGAACTGTAGAAGAGAAATTAAGCTATATTTGTTCTGACAACGTACACTTACTTTCCTCTTCTGGGGAACTAGTAGAATAGCATTTCAACTGAGGGCTTGTATCATGTCGAACAAAGACTCCTTCAACTACAGTTATCTTGCCTTATCTGATAGATCAGCAGTTCTCAAACTGGGTGCCGCGAACGTATGCCATGGGTGCTGTGGCAATAATATTTAATTAACTAAACTTCCCATAAACATAAAGGAAAAAAACAAAACATCCATTCAGTTTATCCATTGCATTAAAGACAAGTGAGCATTAAATTGGCACTGTTTTTCTTTTCCTAAGTATTCAAACCACTTTCAGGGCAGCTGTGACGCAAAATATTTTAGCCTGACAAGGGTGTTGCAGCGAAAAAACTTTGAGAACCATTGTGATAGATCACAAAGAGGAACCTTATGAATATCTTAAACTAGCTGTTCAAAATTAAGTTAGTATCAATTAGTAAATTAGTATCAGAAGGTTACAAGTTAAGACTGGTGGAAGTACCAACAAATATACTCACACTTTAAAAATCTCACAAAAGAGGGGAGATTTATGACAAATGACACTCCACTTGACAAAATACTATCTTCTGGCAATTCAAAGCTTCTCAGTAAATTCTATAGTATTTTGTTAAATGAAAAAATGATTGATACATTGGTCAAAGATACTATGATAAGATGGGCAGAAAATTTTGGTTATTCTATTCATTTAAACAAATGGGACTCTTTGTGGAATACTGTTAAACTCTTTAAATCTATAGCCTTTAAGGAAAATTGTTACAAGATGTTTTATAGATGGCATTCTCCCCCCCACTGTTTAACTAAGATGTATAATTGCTCACCCAAATGTTGGAAATGTAAACATGACAGTGGTACCTTTTACCATATGTGGTGGACATGTAAAGTGGCAAAGGCATATTGGATAATGGTAAAATTATTTTTAGAAAGATATTTGAAGATTAAGTTAGAGCTTAGACCATAATTTTTTCTATTAAATATAGTAGACATTAATATCTCATATGACCAGAAATATGTACTTCATCATGTAATAGTTGCAGCAAGGATATTGTATGCGAAATTTTGGAAACAACCAGAAGTGCCAACAGAGAGAAACTTCCACGAAAAGATAAGAGAATGTATTGAAATCGACAGACTCTCCGGTTTTCTAAAGGGAGACTACGATGAGATTTCCCGGAAAAGATGGCAAGAAGTAACAAACTTATTAGTATTGTGATATTATTTGGTGATTTGTTAATATGTTAAACCGTTATTTTTGGCTTGATATACTTAATGTAATTTTTATAGTGTATTCCCTCCCCCTCCCCCACACCCTCCCCCCCCCCAAAAACCCCAATAAAATTACTTAAATTCAAAATTAAGTTGCTATATAGTAAGATAATTAGTTGGGAAAAGAGGGGCGAGTCAAGAAGTGACTTAGAATACATTTGATAATGTTACAAGTTCAGTACTTTTTAGTTTTGAAAAGTTCAGTTTCCAGTGGATTAGATAATCTTAAACGATAAAAACAACCAGATTATCCCCAGTGGTCTCTGACAGTGTATGTTTTGAGTGTCTACCTAGCAACTGCATAATGCCAAGGTTGACAAACAGTCTCAGCATGCTGTGAAAGACCCTGGTTTCTTCCTATTTGGCACTCTGGTTCCAGCTTTCACAGGTAACAACTGGCATGAGGATTTGGGGACAGTACTGGAGGTTATTAAAGAGCTCAACTGCATATCCTCTCAAAATCAAGGATGTTTACAGATCAAGGTTTACAATCTTATATTTACTATTTGATCCTATGTACAATGACTTGAGTATTCCAGCAAAAGAAAATTAAAGTGATTGCCTATAACTTTAAATGTACTCAATGTGGGGAAATTACTCAGTGTGAAAAAATACTTTCCATATTATTCCAATGACTCAGTTCAAAACATGACGTTAGCTTCAGTCCAAATAATCACATGAGTTTTAATATGAGGCTCACATTAAGCAAAAAGGTATCTTCACAAAACAGTATCATTTGATGTTACTATTTCAGGCTAGTTTCTGCCAGGAGAAAGCTTATTTAAAGTTCAAAATTAAACACTGAAAGGAAATGACTTTTCCCTTTAATAGGAATTGCATATTAAAAAATAACAGAAGATCCAGAATAATGGGCAGAATCCTACACACTGTAACAGTGTAAGTCAAAAGGTGTAAATTGCTCTTAACATTGTATTTCTTGGTTCACACCAAGTCACAGGGGCCTCTTTAAGAAAGTCAGGACAAACGTATTCTAAATAAATAATAAAATAGTTACACATGTGTGCTAGTCATGTCTGACTCTAGGGGCGGTACTCATCTCCGTATTCAAGCCGAAGAGCCAGTGTTGTGCAAGTCCATGGCCATGTGGCCGGCGTGGCTGCAAGAAAACACTGTTTTACCTTCCCGCTTTTTGCGGTGGTGACTACTTATCTGCTTGCATTTACATGCTTTCAAACTGCTAAGTTGGCAGGAGCTGGGGTTATCAGCGGGAACTCACTCCGTTGTGTGGCACCCAGGGTTCGAACCACCGAGCTGCCATCTTTGCAGCCAACAGTTTTCGGAGCCTTAGTACGCTGAGCCACCACGCCCCTAGTTATTGGTTATGAGCAATTAGTTTTGTATTTGCTATTTTTTATGGCTGGGCCAAGGCCAAGAATGGAAAAGAAAAGAGCCAGAGTAGGAAACACTATGGCCCCAGCTGTAGATTTCTACGTTCCTGCTCTTAATACCTTAATACCTTAATACCTGGCGGAGCGCATCTCCCAGAGGGCATCTGGATCCAGACCCACAAGATCGTCGCAGGCGCGCTCATTGAGAGTGGCCACACCCAGAGAGGCGCGGAAAACGCTCACGCGGAACCGCGCCTTCTCTGTCGTGGGGCCCTCTCTTTGGAACCATCTTCCTTCCGAGCTGCGCCTGCTGGAGTCCCTGCCCGCCTTTAAGAGGGCTCTGAAGACCCACCTCTTTAAAGAAGCTTATGGTTGACCTTATTAGCTAGTTTTTTTTTTCTCCTATCATCTGCCGCCATCTTGTTCTCCGCTGTATTTGCGTGGAGATTTTTTTGTTTGTTTTTTTGTTTTTATGCTTTTTATCGTTGTTCGCCGCCCAGAGTTCCCGTTAGGGAAGATGGTGCGGGATATATGTCTAAATAAATAAATAAATAAATAAATAAAATATTAAATAGTACAGTGGTACCTTGTATAAAGGAATTAATCCATTCCAAATGAAATTACGTTAAGCAAATTTTCCTTTATACAAATTCCCATAGGAATGCATTGAAAACAGAGTGATCCCATTTTTATGTTGTATGGATTCTCCCCATAGGCGATTATGTTAAGCAAATTTCCCCTATCTCCAAAATTTTTATGTTGTACAAATTTTATGTTATACAAGCTGTTTGTTATACAAGGGTCCACTGTATATTATTTCAACG
Organism: Phrynocephalus guinanensis; assembly: GCA_037367245.1. NCBI lineage: Eukaryota > Metazoa > Chordata > Lepidosauria > Squamata > Agamidae > Phrynocephalus > Phrynocephalus guinanensis. The sequence goes on from CM074733.1 coordinate 122,099,334, forward strand.
TGGAATATTTTAAAAAGCTTTAAAAAGTAATTTTAAAGAAAAGAATTCTCTCCCTCCCTCTCTCTCTCTCTGTGCGTACACTCATACCCACCAAGATACAAAAACAGGTTGTATAAATTAAGCAGCACAAATCACACCATATCCAATATAAACTCAGGCTTTATTGTTAACATGGGGCGCCTGAATCATTGGAGCTATTTCTCAGCTTGTTCAGCAGCTCCTGTTCCTTTCTCATGAAAGCCTGAGCTTATATTGGATGATGGGCTAGAGAGAAGACCTGAGATATTCATGCTTAATGATGAAGAAAGGCTGACTTTCCCAGACACTGGCACAGAAAAACATTCTGACCAGGGCTCAGAGAAGAACCAGTGGACAGAAGGTGTGTAAACTCTAAATGTAATGTTCTCTTCAGTAGCCAAGTATTTACATTTTGTGGTCAGTAGCCTACTGAGCTTTAGCCCACAAGTGTAATGATGTAGGATTGCAGCACTTGCACAAGCATTACTGTTGCATAATTGGAGGCCAGATTTTTCTTCATGCAGATCTCCATTACTGTAAGCATAATGCTTATATGATAGCTGCCATCCTGCATTGCACTGCTCTGCACAAAACCTGTTGCACAAAGACTTACATTTGAACAAACATGCATAGAATGGAGAATAATTACATCCTGCCCGACTCACTTGAACTTTCTGTGGTTGGTCCTAGCCCACATCTCTAGCATTACCCCACTACTGGAATGCCCTTCCAAATTTCCACCTTCTGAACTACAATTTGCTCTCTTGAGCCCCCAAACAACCCCATTGCTGACTCAGTAATAACATTCAGAAAACATATTATGATGTATAAAAAGAAAACCGGATGTAAATCAACAACACATTCTGTGAAGATTCTCAGTCCAAATAACTTCCTGATGAACAACACATTGTTTTTCTAGTCTGTTTTATTGTACTACTGAGACTGTTGTGGGGCAACCTACACATAAAAATTGCTGTTTTTCTTGCTGATTTAAATTGACTTGAAATATTTCCATCAAGTGCTTGAAAAAATGATACACTACTTACTCCCTGTTGTGACAAACAGAGCATCACCCGCTTCTTCTGAAAAAAAGAGATGCAAAAAAAGACAATCTTTTCTACTGTTTTCAACTGTGGACGATTTAAACAGGGCCACAACTCCCACAGTCCTTTGCCATTGGAAATACAGGCTTGGAATTCTGGGAGTTGTGGTCCAAAACATCAGGAGGGCTGAAGCTTGGTCATGCCTGATTTAAGAGCGCGGCACAAATGTGGTGAACTTCTAAAGCAGAGACAACACAAACTGGCTGTACACTGAGTTGCACAACAGTGTTTGCTGCCCAGCGGAAAAGAAGGGCCCAACATGTCCTTCTAACCGTGTACAATTCTAAGGTGTTCCTCTGCCAACCAGCACTGGCTGGGTCAGACTGGCAGAATACAGCAGTACTCCAAGATCTGCCTCTGGGTTTTGTTTAGGCAGCAGAGATCTCAAAGCAAGTCTTAGAAACCCACTCCTTAAAACTGTGTTCACTGTAAATAAGAGGACACGTACCTTGTACAAACACTCTCCCAACCCCAGCTACAAATAAACCTAGACAATGTGGGCTGAAAATTGAAGCTGTGTATAAGCAACTAAACTACACAGGGAAGGGGATAGGCTAGATATGATTGCTAATGGGTGACTTCACAAGAACAAATTACATTTAAGCAAAAGTCACAGGAAGGGGACAAGACACATGAGACATGATCACTTTTTCTTTGATGGTTTCCAACCCGCTTGAACATAGATGATTTAGTTGCTGCAGCCAAAGCAAGAAGTCTTACAGCACTTCAAATAATAAAATCTAGATCTAATGAAGTTCCACAAAAGCCCCTGCCACAACTTGTTCTGTACACAAACTTACCTTGAAGTAGACATCACAAAATACAGCCACATTGCCATAAGCCTCTTTCAATGCAACCCTACATATCTATATAGTACTTAAATTAAGTTCTACTGGTTTCAATTAGTCTTAGATCCTGAATCAATAAATGTAGTTTATTGATGTGAAAAGTTTCAACAAATGAAGAAATTAACAAGAACTGCATACTAAGAAAGCCACGCTCAGAGTGATTAGGAAGAGAGCAACCAGCCCAAGAAATGAAGTTTAAATGTACAATATGAAGTTAAGAAGTATATTCACCAATGTATCTTGGTATCTGGATGAAGAATGGGATTATACCCATGAGCCAAGAGTCAGACCAGATACGGTCCATAGAGAAGCTTCCTTAAAAATAATTTAACATACAGATTAAATAAACATAATGCATATTATGGAGTCTCATATCTACAGACCAAGATAGATTGGTGGGCTCTAACAAATAGAAAATAGACCATGAAATGTGGTTTTATGGTAGAATGTTATTCAGTTCTTGGACTGAGAGAATGACTGATGCATAATAGGTAAAAAGAATGAATAAATTCAGTACTGATAAACTGTAAACCACAAGAAAGGGAGAAAGCTGTAACTTTATTTGAGACCTATATATCGCCAGCTTGTATAAAACCAACTCATGGCAGTTAACAAAGAACAGGTACGATAAACAAAGAAATAAGGAGAAGTAAGTAAACAATTAACAGGCCCAAAGATACCAGAACACTTAAAACAGGTAAGAGAAACAAGAAGTATAGCTATAGCCAATCATTCCAGATGATCAGTGATGGAAGGGATTACACAAGACCCAGGGGGTCTCTGGATGGAAGGATGAAATGTTTTGTTTCAAAAGAACTGCCCTAGCATTTGTAAACTGCCCATAGTGGCACTGGTGGCAGATAGTGCAATAAATAAATTAAATAAATAAATAAATAAATAAATAAATAAATAAATAAATAAATAAATAGGAAAGGTAGCACAAAAAGGGGAACACTTTGACAATGAGCATTGCATTGTTGCTTATGTATTTATTCTCAGTTCTGTGGATTTTAACAGAAATTACTATTTAAAATGACTAATATTTGAAGCATGATTTTGACACATGATTCTATGGCATGTTGACTAAAGAAGACAGTCTCAGCTAATGTACTAAGAGGAACATAGGAAGGGCAAAAAGAATACAGAAGGTCGAAGACTAAACCAGGACCCATCCCTCCGGTTGTTCTTCTCTTAAGTGCCATGATCTCATACAACCTTGGCGATTAGTAGCGTAATCTGTTTTTTTAAAAAAATCTAAAGCTACTCTAAATGAAGCCGTGCCGACTGTGAACCACTGTCTTAAATCCGGATTGTTACAGCCGATCGTTTATATAAAAAAAAGAAGAAGAAAACAAAACGCAAAAAGCAGAAGAAAAAACTCGCTGGCCCACAAACCTCCGGCAAGGGGGGTCTGGATGCAGCCCATCGCCGTTTAAACCGAGGACAAGCCTCACCCCACGGCGCTCGCCCCGAGGAGCGCAAGGGTCTCGGATCCTGAGAAAGGGGCGAAGTGGGGCCGGCGGGGGGGTTAGGGGTGGGTGTGGGGGAGGGGTGGTGGGTGTGGGGGGGGGGGGAGGGGGAAAAGCGGCAGCGAAGCCACTCACCTTCGTGGTCGTAGACGCTGACATAGGAGATGCCCACGGCCATACACCACACCACCAAGCTGGCCACGTCCGCGTAGCTCTGCTCCTCCTCGTTCACCACCAGCCCCACATGGCCCGGCAGCTTCTGCAGCGCCTTCGCGTCCTTCCGACACCGCGCCCCGCCGCCGCCTAAGGAGACCTTCCGCCCGGCCGCCGCCGGCTTATGGAAGGCAAAGGCCCCGCGCTGCTGCTGCTGCTGCTAATGATGCTGCTGCTGTTGTTCCTCCCCGTCGTCGTCTTCCCGCCGGGCGCCGAGGGCAGGAGGGCCCGCCAGGCCCCGGCGGCAGCCGAAGCGGCGCGACACCGCCAGAGGCTGAGCCGGCCGCCCCGGATCCCGCCCCGGCCCCGGCGGCGCCCTGCTCGGAGCCAGGCGAAGAGCGCGCGTTGGAGGCCGAGGAGGAGGTGCAGGAGGCGCCACAGCAGCTCGTACGCGACGCTCATTGGACTGGACGGAGGGCGGCGCGGCCGAGGCGAGAGGGAGGCTCAGCGGCAGCGCCCGGCGCACACCATCTCCCTTCCCGCGCCTTCACGGGCACCGTTTTATCCGCCCGGCAACCTCCTCCTCCTCCGACGCCGCCGCCATCGCCGACGCCGACGCCGCGCTCCCGACCTTTCCCCTCTGGCCTACGTAGCGGCCGCCCATTGGCCAGGGCGCCGCCGGCCGCGTCATTTCCGGGTTGAAGGAGCGAATGACGTGGCCCCCCGTGGAAGGGAAAGGACGTCCCGGAGGAGCTCCCGGAGGGAGGCCAAAACGCGGAGTGGGGGGGAGCCTCCCCGCCTGCCCGCCTGCCTGCCTGCCTGCCTGCCACGGAATGGGCGTTTTCCTCTCCCACAGCGACCTCTAGCGGCGGGAGTATGCGCCTCGGCTCGAAAAAGCACGCCGTGGCTTTGAGATCCTAAGCGTGCCCCCCGCTTGCCTTCTGGAATACAGTGGTAGCCTTGTATAAAGGAATTACTTCGTTCGAAATGAAATTACATCAAGCAAATTTTCCTTTATACAAATTTCCCGTAGGAATGCATTGAAAACAGACTAATCCCTAATCGCCCCATAGACGATTCTGTTAAGCATTTTTTCCTATCTCTGGAACTTTTTATGTTGTATAGATTTTATGTTATACAAACCGTTTGTTACACGAGAGTCCACTGTACGTTTATTGCACAGGCTCGCATAGAACCTACATAGGTCGCTGTTTTGCCCGTTTCTCTATTTTAATCTGACATCGGGAAGCAGATCATAATTCGAAGGTTCCGAGATCCTGTCAAGAAAGGGCGAAGGAAGTCCGCCTCAGAAAAGACCATGCACAAAAGTTTTCAAAAGCGATAGATGTGTTCATGTTTTGTTGCGGCGTGCGTAACAGCGCAAAAACGACGGTGGCACCAATTTATTAAGACTACCAATTTATTTTGGAGTGAGCGTTTGTCGATCACAATCCACTGTTAATACACGGACAAGGGGAAACTTGAACACTTGGTTTTCTGCCTAGTTGCATCCCTGACACGTCATGTTTAATTCACAGAAAAGTGATGTGTTTGTGACTGCAAAAATATTCCCCGCCACCTGCATGCTTAACTATTATTAGTGAGTTTACATACAATTCATAGGGACAATTTATAAAGGGAAATTATTAGTCCTTTGGATCCAAAGAAAGGATCCTGTTTTTTATGACTAATTTTTATAAAAGTTGTAACAGATAACTCACTTTGTTATCCTGTATATAATACTGTACTGGTCTCTCAGAATCACTAGCACAAAGCTAGAATTGTCCCACACTAATGACCTGAAAGGAGGGAGACAAGCAGCCTGATGTTAGATGCACCTGCTGTCGCTGTACTTTATACATTTACAAGCATCTGGCCCAGATTTAATGGAGAAGTCTCAGAGATTGCCTTGGACAGAACTGAACTGACCATCAAAAGCTATCCGCAGGAGAATAGACTGTGCTTAGTCTATTTCATAATCATAATAATCATCTGTGTTTCCTTTGAGGTTGGGGGGTTCATCACCATTTGCTTTCTTTTCTATTTCTTCTGCTTCATCAGTCAAATACGGATTGTGGTGGGCACATAAATCCAGGATCCTTTTGGAGAGCATCCAGCTCGCACCCTGGGTTTCCATTGGGGAGGTACACTGCCCCCACTTGACCTCTGTGCCTTTTGTCATGAGTGCCCTTCCGGTTCTGAGGAGGTCACATGTGCAATTCCAGGGATTCCCATCCAGATACAGGTACCTGAGACGGGGCAAGTGCTTTAAGAGACTGGAATCCAGGCTGGAGATCTTGTTGTTCCGTAGATTCAAAACCTGCAGGTGCCTTAAATTTGACAGTTCTTGCTCTTTAATTCCTTGTATATTGTTTCCTTTTAGATCCAATCTAGCTAATGCCTGTGGGAGGCTAAGGTGGGGAAAAACAACAAGGGGAATGGGACAAGAAAGAAAAACAAAACACAAAATATATACTTTTTATCATTTTACAGCTTGAAGCATCCCGTATTTTATAGCTTCTGTTTCAATTGCCCTCAAAAAATTGTCACTAGAATGAGAAATCATAACATGCCCAGTGCCACCCAATTAGCTGCCTAGTCAGCAGAGATTTCATCCTTTGACCTCTTATCCTGAGAGGGATAGTCTTAGACCTATGGGATAGTTTGAGCCAGGGTTCACCAGGACCCATCACTGGAAGAGGGTGGCCCAACAGTGATTGGTTGTGAAGGTGAGTCCTTGCTGTTCCGTTTGTTTCTTTTAGAAACCAGACACAGCACTCACGTGTCCCAATACCTATAATCCTATATGAAATAAACTGAGCATTTGCCATCTACATTTTGAACTCTATGGAACTACTCTCCATTATTACAATCCACTGTTGTGTTATCAATCAAGTTTCATAAAGGTTCCTCGCCAGCATCATTTTACTATCATAACAATTGCTCAAAGCCATTCAGCGAGTGTCATGGCTGAATGGAGGTTTGATGCCACAGCTAATTGCAGCCCAAAGACAAAGGCCTATGGCAGTGTTTTTCAACCTTTTTTGGGCAGAGGCACACTTGTTTCATGAAAAAAATCACGAGGCACGCTCCCACTGCGCCCCCCCAACACACACACACACACACACACACACACCGCGTCCACCAGTTGAGCGAACCCCCCCTCTCTCCTTGAGCCCTTTCTCCGGGACCACGAGGCAGGCAACCCCCCCTTTCTGGCGCCAACACCGGGGTAGTGGAAAAGGGGGGGCATTGAACTGGTACCTCTCTCTCGCTTCCTTCCTCGCCGGCTCTTCCAGCGGCAGAGGCAGCCGCCCTCCGGTGGCTCGCGCCCACCTTCTCCAGTTCAGCCCCGACGGCGGGGTCTCGTTCTGTGCCAAGGCGTGCCAAGAGCTGGGATGGATGGATGTGAGTGGTGGTGGGGTGGGGGCGGTGGGGGGAGCCCGACAACGGGCGGCCCAAGCATTTCCCCTCGGGCTCTTCCTCCTCCTCCGCCGCCGCGCCTGGTGCTCGCCTTCGTGGCACGGACGCGCTGCCGCTTCCACACCTGGGAAGCAGTTTGGGAAGTGATGCAGCGCGGGGTGTTCGCTCTCTCTCTCTTTCTCTCTCTCTCTCTCCGCGCGCTCCAGCAGTCCCGGCCGGGAGGAAAGGAAAGGAAAGGAGGTGGGCGTGTTGGTGTGTGTGTGTGTGTGTGTGTGTGTGTGTACGAGAGAGAGAGAGAGAGAGAGAGAGGCAGCTTCACCGCATGACATGGAAGCCGGCTGGCAAGCCTGTGTCTTGCTCCCCTTTACCCCACCGCACACACGCGCGCGCACGCACACACACACACAGAGAGAGAGACAGAGAGAGAGAAAGAGGAGAGCTTTCCTCCGGAGGTTGCGCGGCTGCTGCTGCTGCTGCTAGTGGTGGTGGTGGTGGAGGAGAAGGAGGAGGAGGAAGGGGGGCTGGTGGTGCTCCCACCGCTGCCTGCCTTCGCCTCCCAGGCTGGAGCTCAAGAAAGAGCCCCCCACACACACACACACACACCGCCAGGCTAAGGAAGAAAATGAGCCCTTCACCCGCGCAGAGCCGAGAGCGCGCCAGGGGGAGCAGAAGGGACGGCGAGAGACCGCCTTCTCTTCTTCTCACGTTACCGCAGCCTCCACGCCACGGCGGCACAACCCGGCCGGCGCTCCCTCATCGCCCTCCTGCTCGCCTGCCCGCCCGCGTGGGGCAACATTATTGCGGAATGAACGGGACGAAGCGTAGCGAGCCCGCCGGGGCTTCACGCCCTCCGTCACCTTACATCCGCTTCGAGGGGAAATAAAATTTATTTCCCACGGCACACCAGGCAACATCTCGCGGCACACTAGTGTGCCGCGGAACAGTGGTTGAAAAATGCTGGCCTATGGAATGTAAGGAGGAGCTGAGCACAGGATACATACACAATAGCTGTGACTTTCGCACCCCAGGGTGGGATAAAACAAAGGTGACATAAATTGGGAGCCTCCCACCAACCTTCTTCAGACTGATGAAGCTACTTGGATGAGTAGTGAAACATTTTGATTCCACAAGAAAAGAAGTCCAGTTGCCATGACTCAGCTCCCGGATAACCTTACCTGGATGACAAAGAATCTCCAGAGATATCCAAGCTTGGCTTTTGTTGTATAATCACCTTGCCTCATTCATGGAATTCTACATGGGTTCTGAGGGCACTGACTTCCCATGGATAGACTTTCGCTTTCTACAAAAATTATATTGCAGAAAAGTGTAGTAGCTACTTAGTGCCTTTTGATTTGTAATACTGAGAGATATCACTAGTCTTTGCTCAACATTCTAATTGAGAGATATACTCTATTTAAAGTGGGGTGTTGGTGTCCCATTGTTTTTCTGCCCTGGTTGCTTACCTTAATGGAATAGAACTAAGTAGATTTTGTTCGAGTGCTAGATTAGACAGTAGTGTGCATTTCTGCAGGGCTCCATTCTCAAACGTGGTAATACTATTATTATCAAGGAATAAATGCTTGAGGTCTTGTAGATTTTGGAATTCTGGTGCTGTAATTTGCCCAATAAGGTTGTTACTGCAATCAATTTTCCAGAGCGTGGCTGGTAATCCGAGTGGTATTGCTTGGAGTTTGTTCCCTGCCAGCTCCAGCCTAGTTAAGCTAGAAAGGTACTGCACACCATCAGCCGATGAAATCTGGTTTTCAGATAGGCAGAGCTCTGACAAGTTTGCCAGTTGTTTCACCTCTCCAGCCCTCAGCATTTTGAGCTGATTTCTTTCTAACTTTAAGGACCGTAACGATTTGGGTAAATCTAGGGGGGCATCAGTCAAGAAATTGCCATTTAAATTGAGAAATAGTAAATTGGGCAAAGATGTGAAAAAGCTTCCTGGGAAAGACGACAACCTGTTATTCTCCATGCTCAGATGCTTTAGACTGGGGAGATGGGATTGTCCAAGCACGGATTCCAAATGATTTCCATCCAAAGTCAGACTCTGTAAACTGCTAAGGGAGGAAAGGGTAATAAACGAAAGAGTCAAAATCAGATTGCTTTGTATGTCAAGGACCCTTAAGTTTTTTAAACCTTCAAAATCAGATTCATGTAGAATGCTTATTAAATTATCCCCAAGTTTCAGGACTTCAAGGTTTGGTGGGAGTGAGCTTGGTACATGTCTTAGTTTGTTCTTCCAGAGTTCCAGAATTCTTAAGGCACCCAACGCTTTGAAAGTGTCCTTCTCCACTGATTCTGTCCCACTGCAGGTCAGGACAAATTCTTCAAGGGAAGACATCCTGAGAACATCAGCGACCTAAAGGACAAAAGCCATGACAACCTTGTTTGTGGCAATGCTAATTCAGTAAAGGATCATCTCATTAACAGCTCTACAGAAGGAACAGAAAGCAGCAGTTATGCAAGAGCATCAAGCTGTGTGAGCACAATTCAGCCAAACCAGATTTTATACATGTTCCATGGCATGCTGGGGCCCTCTAGAGGTTTTGCATTGAATACACACAACAACACTTAAAAGGCAGTCCAAGGCACTACTGTGCTGTACTGGTGTACTGGCGGATAGAATGAGGAATCTGGGTGTGATCTTGGATCCGGCCTTATCCCTGGAAGCTGAGGTGATGGTTGTCTCCAAGTCTGCCTTATTCTATCTTTGCCAGATTGTCCAGACCCTGCCGTACCTGGACGAGGCCTCCTTGAGAACAGTTGTGCAGGCATTTCTGATCTCGAGGATAGATTATTGCAACGCTCTCTACATGGAGTTGCCCTTGACCATTGTTCGGAGACTAAAGCGGGTACAAAATTCAGTGGCCAGACTGATGGTTGGTGTGGGCAGATATAACCACATCACCCCAGTTCTGGCTCGTTTGCATTGGTTGCCCGTTGTGTCCTGAATAATGTTCAAGGTACTGGTTTTGACTAGCAGAACCTTCCACAGGTTGGGACCTGGCTATCTGACAGAGCAGATCTTCCAGAGGTCAACTCTGGCCAGACCCACCAGAATGTCACAGGCACTCTAACTTCTGGTGGCCACTCCCAGGGAGGCCTGGAAATTGATCACTTGAAACCGGGCCTTCCCTGTGGCCGCCCCTTCATTTTGGAACAAACTGCTGAGTGAGATTCACCTTGCACAGTCCCTGCCCGCCTTTAGAAAAGCACTTAAGACCCTGCTTTTCAGAGAGGCATTTGGGTGACCATTAGGTTTGTTTTATTTTGTTTGTTTTGCTCTGTTCCACCATCTTGCTGAGCATTGTTGTTGTTGTTGTTTTATGTGATTATTGTATACCACCCAGAGTCCCTTCAGGAAGATGGGCAGTGAGTTTTTGGCATTTTGTGTATACAGTATGTGGTCTATGGGACCCCAGAATCAATCATCTGAGTTTCCATTATTTCTTATGGGGAAATTCGCTTTGATATAAGAATGTTTTGGTTTACAAGCATGTTTCTGGAACGAATTATACTCATAAACCAAGGTATTACTGTGTACAAGCCTGTGCAGTCTAACCCGCTTAATCTGGCACAAGGAGGTCTTGGATAGTCAAACTGCTCAGGCTGAAACCACTGTATGAGCAGTCTGAGCACAATCTTGGTCGAGTAATTTAAGACCAACTGATTTTAATGGGTTTACTTGAGGTAGGAACAACCCTGGATCTTCTCCTATTCTGATTCTATAGAGGATATAATAACATTTTGCCATCAATGTTTACTTTGAAGGGTGGTTCAGATTGGAAGCTCATTGTTAGATTCTTGTTTCAGATATTTTAAGTAGATTCAACAAGAAATTATTGTTCTTAGAAAGGCACTTTTCAGATTTGTTTCTCTACTGCTGTCAGGCCTGTCCTTGACAAAATAGGCAATTACAATGATAAAGAGCCTCCATTTTTCTTTCTGGTCAGAACAGGCAAATACCATTTTTTTCTTGCCCTTGAAACTGTGGTTACATTTTATACTAATGAGCAAACAGCACTCTCTTTGTGGAAGAAATTTTACTGGTCTGTCTCATAGATCTAAAAAACCACTTAGCTAAATTTTGTCTGCCGTCTCCCAATCTTTCCCCACACATCAATCAAGGAGATCTATACTTGTCAGAGAACCAGGGTTGGCTCCAGCCAATCAAATATACCTTCAAGGGCAGACCCAAGCTCAGCAAAGGTGGTAGTGACTCGGGAATGTGCTTTTATGGGCATGGGCACCCACATGTGCATGCACAGTTTGTTTGAAAGCAGAAGCAATGCACAGCAGGTGAGCAATTGTGACCCAAAAGAATCAGATGGTTTGGTCTGCAGCGGAAAAAGAGTACTGTTAAATGTGAAAAGTGAAACACTCAATTCAGTAGCCCTGATAAAAGATTCAGAGGTTGCAAAGCTGTGTCCACTTTCTTGGATTGCACTGGAAAAGACTGAATTGATATATAGAGGATTGCACCGACTGCCTCAGGAACCTTTGCTTGAAAGGGGGGCAGCAAGACAACTTAATAAAATGAAATAAATGTGGCTGATGGGAAATCATATAAATACCAAGATGCAGTTGTCTTATTGCTCCACCCAATCTGTTTTATCCCATCCCTGGTTGCCAATCTGCCAATTAAGGAGCAGTATCTTGTTTTGTTAATAAGAGGGGCATGTTTCTCCTGGCATCTAGGAACCTTTAAAGGGACATGCAGTACTGAACAGCTCTGGCACTCTGTACTGCCTAACATCAGAACATCTCTCCCGGAACAGCTTATTATTAAAACTATACCTGTAGTCTTGAAGAGTTAATTTGGACCGAAATGGGACATTTTAAGCACATTAAGGGATTTTAAGTTTAGATATTGCCTCCTGTGTTTCAGAGTTTAGCACAGAGGGTAGGGCGGCTTTTTAATATATAAGCCATCAAATCAATGTTGACTTGTGGTGATGTTTTCCAGGGTTTTTGAGAAATAAAATACTCAGAAGTGGTTATCATGCCTATGGTTTTGGAGAGCCAATTTAGATAGAAATGAAGGGGTATTAGACTGCAGCTATAATATAGTGTACACCTATGCAGTAGTTAGATAGCAGTTCTGACACTGCCTACTGGTGAACTAAGGTTTATCCCTATAGAAACTTTTGGATTCATCATAGAAAGGTTGGTTTCAGAATTAACACAAGTATGATATAGCAAATTGATTGACTGTGTGGCAGGGATTCACACTGTAACAGCAGTCTGATCTGCAGACTACAATATTTCATCCAATGTTGAGATAAGCTTTGCTTGATTATCAAACCTAATTAAAGCAAATGAGCAAGTAAAACATTTCCCCCCTCCCCTGGCCTTCTGGCAACCCACTTACAGAAAAGTCACAAACACCAAAACACTGAGCTGGTATAGAAATAGGGTTGCATATACATGGCTTAGATGAACTCAGGTTATTCTCATAGCAGAAAATGGCCAGATAATCAGGAGTTACAGAAATACTGTTTGCCTTCAGAACCTGAATATGGAGACATCTGTGATATCTAGTCACTGTTCAGAAACGGTATAGTCTGAGCCAAGCCCAATTAATTGGAAACTGAATTAAGATGATTTGCATTTCATCCTGAAAACATATCAGGTACAACCTAGAATGTTATGGATAGCTAACTCTGTGGTCTGTAGGTAAAGCGGAACAAAGCGTCTAACAAATTTCATAGGAATCAGGTGTCACTACCTTGCAGCCAACGTCTCAAAATTAATTGTGCTTCTATCTGCTATCTGCTCCACTAAAGAAGGTGTGAGTAAGCCTCAGTGAAAGCCAGCATTTGAGTAGGCATGCATAAGATTGCCCTGTGAGTCATGACACGATTTAACTTCAATAGGAGTGAAGCATTTGGTGAGTGTCCTTGGGCACTAAGCTTCTTTAAGGAGTTCTGTTCCAGTCTTAACACGGTGACTATCTGTACACTACGTTCGCACCACCAATATATGTTGAATCCAGTTTGCAAAAGGCTTCGGGGCTAGCAAATACAGCATAAGACTTACACAGTTGCTTTTGACCAATACATTACATAAAACAGCATCTACAGGAATTTTCTGGGCATGTGTGGTATCTGTACAGTGGAACGTTAGCATGATTTGTGCACCTGGTAGGCATCAATCCCAGTGCCCCTGTGTGTATACATTAAAGTAATACTTTCAGAATTAGAGGAGACTGTCAGATGCCCCCAACATCCCTGCTGCAGAGACCCATAACAACACATATGGTATTCATAGTCTCTCCAATGGTACTGTTTATTGCCATATAAACACACCTAATGTCAGGCTATACATATAAATCTTGTGTTTTCAAGCTGGGCCATCATCTACTGTGTTTTCTGCCAACAAAAACTGCCTCTCCCTACTCCCATTTTATTTCTGTAATCTTGAGAACAAGGATTTGTCCCATAAAATGTAAACATTAGCAATTTTCAGTTGGATCAAACAAAAGGTAGCATGTTTTGTTGTGAACGCTTTTAAGTTGAACATTGTCACCCAGTGAGAAGTACTCATGTTGAATATTCCTGAATTTCTAGGACTCCTACCTTAAAGTGAGATTCTGAAGCGGGCAGGGGACAGGGCTCCTGGCTTTTGTTAGAAATGCAAGTCACTCAGAGAGCATTCTCCCTCCTCCTTTTATGTTCCCCCTGATGAAATTGTCCTACCTGGACCCTTTGGATCTTGCTGTGGCTGATGTAAATCCTCCTTGTCGTCGAAGCAATTTCCTTTGGCACTTCTCCAACTCGGTAGCACTGCACTCTCCTCACCAGGTCACAGCTGCATTTCCGTGGGCAGGCAGGGGATCTGGCCCTGGAAAGAGGAAACAAAATGAACAAGAGGTAGAAGACTTGCATTTTCCTCAGCAGTCTCCCCCTGAGGAGACAACCTGCCAGCTATGATCCACTACCTGAGGTTAAGAAGTGTGAACTCTTTTATACCTTAACATCCTGATAAAAAGATAAATACAGGTGGATGATCCACTTCTGGTGTGTATGTGTGTGTTTGGGGGGGGGTCAGAAACGACAATCTCTTAACTTCCTTGGGTTAAGATATTAGCAGACTACACAAAGAGCAAACGGTTTGAACAATGATAAGGAAATGTTATTCTGGACAGCATGGGAAATTGATCTTATTCATTGCCTGACACCCGATCTGCAAACATTTCTATTATCAGCAGTTTCCCACTAATGACCTTCAAATCCATGAATTCGTTTAATCCTTTTCTCAAATGGTCCAAGCCAATGGCTACCACATTCAGTTGAATAATACGACATTAAAACAGTTTCTTTTGTGCTAACAGGAAGACCAGCTCACTGATGACTCTGAAGAATGTTTTGAACAAAAGATTTTAAATTGTAATGTGGTTTTCAGTACCTTCCCTGTTAAACATTAGGTGCATTGCTTGGTTTGGAAACATAGCAATTTTACATTTATTTTATTTTTACATTTTACATTGTATTTAAATGTTTTATTGTTGTATTTTATTGCAATTTGATGTTTTAATTATTTGAATTGTTTTCTTTGATTGTGAGCCGCCCCGAGACCTCTGGGTAGTGGGCGGCATACAAACAAACTAACTAACTAACTAACTAACTAAATAAATAAATAAATAAAATCTGATGTGTTATTTCCAACCTCTGATTCTGTGGTAATGAATTACACAGTTTAACTCTGCCCTCTGTAAAAAAAGCCTGCATCTCCAACTGTTCTGCTTCATTGGAAGACTGTGGGTTCTAGAATTCTGACCAAATCATTTTTCTCTATAATATCTCATTTTATATAGCTGCATGATAGCTTTCCTTATTCATTTCTTTAATAAAATAAACAGTCCCAGCTCTTTTAATCTTTCCTTAAAGAGAAAATGTTCTGCATAAGGTGGCCACCACACCTTATATAAAGGCGCGTCTGGCCCTGCCTCAGAGCATGCCAGGGTTTGTTTGGTTGCAGGGTGGGGATAGAATCTTCCCAAAATTTGGAAATAATTCTGATTGAGCTTAGTGGAATTTACTTCGGAGTACATATGGATAAACTTATGCTGCCTATTGATGAACCAGAAGGGGAGATTTTCTGATGCAGTTAATTATTGTACTTGTAATACTGTGCTAATTAAATCCAGTTTATTCCTTAAGATTTTCAATAATTCCACAAACAATGGGTGAAATCCTGCTGTGCAGTGATTCAAACAGCATAATGTATGGGGGGAATTGCTTTAAGTTAACAAATCCCTATCACAGTGGAGGTGAACCTTTGGCATTCCAAATGTTTTGGACCACAACTCCCAGAATCCCAAGCCTAGATTGCCAATGGCAAAGGAATGTGGGAGTTGTGGTCTAAAACATGTGGAGTGCCGAAGGTTCGCCACCACTGCCCTATCAGCATCATCTGGTACATAAAAAGTCACATGATTCAGTGTGCATGGGTGTTCCACTTTTTCAGAATAAATATTTTTCACCTCATATGACTTGCTTGCCACTGCTATTTAACTATACTATAATAGTAAACTTTGAGACTAGCTTTTGTCTTTCTGAATTTCCTGGAAATTAACAAATGCCTTAATTTTGAGGAATGTCTCCTTCTAAAATTAAATGTGTCTGTTGGTTTTTAAGGACTGTTTTTGTCATGCATTGTTCATGACTATGCAGATCCTGGACATTACTTAGTATTAAATTACTTCAGTTTTATGGGTCGCTTGACTAGCGGGTCAAAGGCACAATCCTGTATCATATATAGAAATGTTTGCAAAGAAAGTTTAAAAAATAAGTTCTAAAGATTATAGCATTTTGAAGAATAATAAATTAATCTCAGCACAAGTTGATCAAAGTCCATTTCCTAAGTGGACTGCAAACACATGCCGCACATGTGTATGCATTTGTGTTTTGCTTTTCTCATGACAACATACAAAGAAAAAAGTTGATCAAAGTAATCAAAGCATGGCTACTTTTCTGGAAATCTAGAATTTATGCCTGTCTTTTCCTAAATATATATTTATTCAGTTAATGAGAGGACACGTGAAGCCAACAGTTGTTAAATTTTATTTTTGGCAGACTCCTGAATTCCTTGACCTCACAATTACCACCAGAGTTTGTTGCAGAGTTTTGAATTTTGCTTAAACTCCTCTAGCTGCACATCAGACGTTCATTAACTGACACAGTTTGAATAACTTGCTCTGAAGTACTGTATTAGTAAGAAAAAGAATAAAAGGTTTAATTTACTTACAACTGAACAGATCAAATACCATAATGAAATGAACAAAGAACTGCTTATGAGCAATAAGCCTCATTAGAGTATCCTGACTGCTTCCAGTAGACTCTGTCTAGACTAGTGGTAGCAAACCTTCGATACTTCAGATATTTTGGACCACAACCGCCACAGTCCTTTGTCATTGGCAACACAGGTTTGGAATTCTGGGAGTTGTGATCCAAAACATCTGGAGTGCCAAAGTTAGACCATCAATTCTTAACAGGGGCCATATGACCCTCCTAGAGTGGGGGTTCGCACTTTTGAGGGGGGGGGATTGGAAACAATATTTTTACATACCACCTTATAAAGTTTGTTATGTGACTTATACAATCCTGATTCAGCCTATATTTTCTCATATTGTGTTTATGGCCATTGCAAAAAAAAAAAAAGGTTGAGAATGGCTGCTCTAGACTATATAATAACTGCTGGCAGACTAAAAAAAAGCGGGGGAGAGGCAGGGTAAAGAAGTGAGGCTCTCTTTGAAATTAGAGGCAGGAAGGGAAGACTTTATTATGGCCAAATGACAGCCCAGGAAGTTTCCTCCTAGCCAAAGCCACTTAAAGACAGTATGCGAGTTTAAAATAACTCCAACCAAGTTTTGATGTGGTACTGAGCTTGCCTTAGCACAGGCCCAGAGAACCTAGAAGTGTCTAATTTCATTCAGTCCTAACTATCCTAGTACGTACTGAGCCATTATAAGAGTAGCTCATTAACTTATGGAGGGCCCAATTCACCCCACACCTTAATATTCAATTAATAAGACCAAGTTTGGAGTTTTGGCTAAAACTTTGTCTGGGTTTTGTTAGATCCAGTTTCCAGTTTACACAGAACCTTAGAAAGCTCTCAGTTGCCTGGAGTCAGTCTCTCTTTCAGTCGCACCTACCATCCAGTTGTCGTTTGTGCAGTACTCTCTCATTGGAAGATGATTTGGGGAGGAAGATGGGGAGGAGGACAGCAGTATATCCTGCCTTGATCTCATTAGAGGAACGCAATAGATATACAGTAGCTAATAAACCGGTAACATTTTGGTCTGCTATTGTTTTCTGCAATGATTCTACAAAAGTATGTCTCTCCTCAGGTTCTTAATACAATGGTTAAAATCCTGTTGCTTAGTGTTGTAAGTCACAACTATAGTAGACATGTAGGATCATTGGGAATTTGGTGAGTCAATTCTTCTGTAAGTCCCACTGATTCTCTTGGTCTACTCTAGTTACAAGTTATTGAGCATATCAACAGTCTGTGCACTGGATCCCCAGTGCTGGGCCAGGCACTGCTACTGTAACCCAATAAGTTGGTGGCCATTTCTCTCCAAGGAATCGCATGTTGTATTATTTGGTTGAAAATTTAAACAGCCCCAGGCTGTTTGCAATAAGGCAGCAACACATGGTACCCAAAGAATTGTATCATGAGCATCTGAGTGATTATAAATATAAATATAAATGATCTGGGCAATTTAATTGCAAAAGAAAACTCTAGCAGTAATAAATACATTCAAAATCTTTTTAACTTGATTTTGGAGGGGTAAAAGGTCAAGGAGCAGCATGTCCTTAAAAAAAGACTGAACTGGGATTTGCCCATAGATTCTGGTATTTGAAGGAACTGCACCTGTCAGTGATAAAATCTTTATTACATGGGAGTGTTTGCTGTACTGTTTCAGCCTATGCCTCTTTATGTAAAGGAGTTTGTTTTCTTATCAAGAGCAAATGCTGCACCCTTTTATACACATAGCCATTTCAAAACCTCAAAGGAAGCTTCTTATTTTAGACAATCTCTCCGGAGGAACCAGACTGTCTTTCCAAGTTGCAGAGCAACAGAGGTCATTTCAGGGTCTTTACAGCTTTCATTCATTCATTTAAGGCTACAATCCAATAAGCATTTGCATATAGTAAGACTGGCTTCTGCATAGGACTACACTGTTGACTTTAACCTCCAGTAACAGTAACTATGCAATGTTTTCTCTGACTAGACCTGCATTAGGTGTCTGAAGGTGCATGGTGGTGAAATGATGGGAATAGCCTGCTTTGGCAATCTTCAAGCCAAAAGAAAACTACAGGTTACAGCAGTAGAAAGAAGGAATAGCTAGCAGCCGAAACAGTTTCACTGAGGGCCAAAGAGAAATGTCACCAAGATGGTAAGGTGTTATTTTGGGGCTGGGAGGAGGGACCAGCCTTGCTGGTTTAGTAGTTCATTGTAAATGGGCTGTAAAAAAATTAAAGCTTAGTCCCTAAAGATGCTTTTTTTAAAAATCTACAAAATTTTTAAAGTGTCATGGGTGGGCAAACAAAGGAGATGGTGCCTGCACATTAAATCTGTGTGACATTAGACTAATGTAGATGGAAAAGGCAAGCACGTTTTCCTCAGTAATTCAGTACTGTGGGCAGAGTACAGAGAAAATGTGTTTTCCTTACAACAGGTGTGTTACAGTTCATGTGTAATCCACTAAAGTGATAGTTCCATATTCCTTGCACAAACTACATCTCAAGGGTGAATACTCTCAAGAAAATAGTCCTTGCAGCTCTTCTCAAATAGCACAATTATATTATATTGGACAGAATCCTGTTGGTGTTTGAGTAACTTGCTTATGCAACTTGCCATGGCTAATTCAAACTGACTAAGGAAAAGACATGATGCTTCTTAGGCTGTGACTACATGGGTAAAGAGTACAAGATTTACTGTGGAATTAAAATGGATGCATTTGAATTTTTTAACTGACACAAAACCCAGTTCTAATCACCTTGGTCCTTTTGACTTCCAAAGTGGAGGTTTTTTTCCACTGCCGCTGGGAACATTTAGTTTTCCAACTCACACCAATCAGCTGTTTCATTCTCCAAAAGGATTGGTGTGTGTGTGTGTGTGTGTGTGTGTGAGTGAGAGAGAGAGAGAGAGAGAGAGAGAGAGAGAGAGAGAGAGAGAGAGACTTGGGTAGTATTCTGGTGATATACAAAGCTGGGTGTGATGTTTTGGAGAGTGGGTACATCTACTCTCACATTCTTTCTGCCTAGTCACCAACCATATTTTGCATTTAAACAAACACCAAGTTTAGCACTAGATCACTTCTCCACAGACAAACAGGAGGAGGAGGAGAAGCAGCCAGCAGCTTCTGGGAGACAAAATTCAAAAGACTTTGGAGGATAAAAGTTTGGGAGCCACTACTTCAGATTGTAATTTTGCATTCAAGGAAGTGTGTGTGTGTGTGTGTGTGTGTGTGTGTGTGTGTGTGTGTGTGTGTGTGTGTGTGTGTGTGTAGTTAAAATGTAGAGATGTGTATGAGAAAGAATCTCATTCTTCATATTATCAACAATACAGATACTGTATATGCAACGCCTTCCAATCATATACAAGCAATTTAAAATTTATTTAAAATTGAGATCTATTTTGAATTATGTGCTCTGCTCTTGTTCTCTAATCCATGTTGTAATCTGAATGAACTTGGCTCATCGGCCTTCAAATATACTCTATGATGAGGAGAGGATGGGGTAATCTTAGAATAGCAGAGCTGGAAGGGACCACATGGATCATCCAGTCAATCGCTTGTCAAAGAGGCCCAGTGGGAAATCAAACTCTCCACCTCTGGCTCCACAGCCAGATACCTAAGCCAATGACCTATCAATTGCTTTAGCCACCATGTGCTATATATGCTTATCACAGGAAAAGAAACACAACTAAAGCAATTAGAAAGTAATTCAAAAACAGCAGCTGTGTGCATACCGCATCTGTAGAAGCACCTCCTGTGCTCACCAATGAGAAGCTCTTTTGGCAGTAGCACTGATTTTACACTCAAACGCAACCAATAAACTCAAAGTGATGGGGTGGAGGGGAGTCTAAAGTTTGTCAGCTGCCCGAGGAAGACTGCTTGGATGAGTAGGGAAACATTTCAAGGTCACAAGAAAAGAAGTCCAGTTGCCATAACTCAGCTTCCAAATTCTCTGCCTCTTGTTATGCTTACTTGGTTTCCCGATTTATTTTCAATAATTTAACTTAATTTATGTCAATAATTATATCTGATTATAGTTATGTGTTGTTTTCTGTTTTATATAATTTTAGTTTAGTACTTCATTTGTTGTTCTTTATTGTTTATAATGTATATTTTCTTTTGTAAACCACCCAGAGTAGCTTTCAGGCTAGAAAGATGGTATAAAAATCTAGTAAATAAGTAAATTTTAAAAATAACCCTTGGGAAACCCAGTTGTTTTTGGACTGCAATTCCCAGGAGACGTCATTACCAGCTGTGCTGGCTGGTGCTTCTGGGAGTTGCAGTCCAAGAACACCTGGCTTACCAAAAGTTGGAACCACCGCTCTTTGCTATCAGCATGCAGTGTCTTTATGGCAACAGACATCTAGGGTGCCGTGCCAAGGCAACGTGGATTCTACCACATCCTACGGCCCAGCGGGTTCCTAGCCCTGGGTAACCTAGCAACGGCACTGGATGCGACAGCTATGTACCCTTTTCATTGTCTGGGCTAAACAGCGCCCCCGATGGCCAAGAAGGAAAGCGCCAATCGATGATGGGGAAGCCGGTCCAGCCGCGCTGGCAAGTCGGTCTTAGTTGTGGCAGGCTGAACAAGTCGACCGCCGATCGGTTACGAGCCGCTCTCCGTCAACCGGCCAACCCAGAAGCGAAGGGGCTCGCCGCGCATGCGCCTCTGGGGGACGCGCTTCTCTGCCTCTGCTCCCTCGCCGGCTCGCTCGGAGGGAGGAAGGACGCAGGCAAGCATCCCGGCGGGGTCGGGGGTCGGGGGCGCCTGGAGGGGCAGCCGCAGGCCCTCCGTAGGCAGGAGCGGAGGCGGCCGCCGGCGCCGAGCGGTCACCATGTCTGGGGTCGGCGTGGGCTCCTGCGGAGGGTCGGGCTCGGGGGCCTGCGGCGGGGCAGCGGCCGCCTCGGCCTCCTCTCCCCCGGGGGGCGGCGGCGGCGGCGGAGGCGGCGGCGGCGGCCTGTCCATGTTCCGGTGGCTGGAGGTGCTGGAGAAGGAGTTCGACAAGGCCTTCGTGGACGTGGACCTGCTGCTGGGCGAGATCGACCCCGACCAGGCGGACATCACGTACGAAGGGAGGCAGAAGATGACCAGCCTCAGCTCCTGCTTCGCGCAGCTCTGCCACAAGGCGCAGACCGTCTCCCAGATCAACCACAAGCTGGAGGTGAAGGCCTCGGTTGGGGGACGGGGAGGGGGGGGGGGGGAGGACGGGAAGGGGGTGAATGGGGGTGAATGGGGGAGGGGGTGGGGAGATACGGGACGAGGCCAGCCCACTCGGTGACTTCATTCAGGAGGGGGGGAGGAGGAGGACCCTGGCATCCCTCCCCCCCTTCCAATGAAACAAAGTAACGCCAAGTTGATTCCAACTTAACGATGACCTGTGTAGGACTTTTTATTTTTTAAATATGTAGATAAACTGATGAGAACGATCCCTCCCTCTGATGGTGCTCCGGGACCTTGTGGCTTTTGCCTGACAAGGACGCACAACGCCATCAGCCACCCAAACTGTGACTGTGGGTTTGAAATCCCAGCCCAGGTGCTTTGTGCTGCTGAACTGAACCAGCTCGTTCCTTGGAAGCCCTAGGCTGCAGAAAGTCATGACTGTCCACTCTCTCTTTTATGTTTCCGAAATGAGAATCGATAGTAGACTGGCACTCTGTATCAAAGAAACACTGCTAAACCTCTTTTAAAATAATAGAAAACCCGCATGCATTGTGAAGATTAGCAGTTTTTGGCCCAAATCCAATTCATGTAACTTTATGCTGTGCAGACTGGATGATGTCATCACCTCGTGCTGGTCCTCTCTCCCTTTTGCCCTGGGGAAACTTTTCAGAGCTTGGGAATGTTAAAGGCGAGTTTTAGTAGTAAAAATGCCACCAGATCACTGGTGATGGTCTCAATTCATTTGGCAATTTGTTTTTATCAAGGTTCTTCTCTTCCCTCTCCCCTTCCAAGGCTTCCAAGAGAGCTTTGAAACATGAAAAGGGAGAAACAGTAAGCTTTACATTTATTTAAATTATATATTACTGGCACTGGATGATGACATCATCTGGTTTTCTACTGCATAATATTGCACAAGAGATGTTGCCTATTGTGTAAGTCATTGGGCTCATAATCTGGTAGATACAACTGAGTGTCCATTATGGTGTTTCGGTCATACTGTTGGCCTTATCTTTAGAGAAAACTGGTTCAGGTCTGTTTTTTGTTCGTTGTGTGCCCCACTGTTTCTGAACTTGAGGTATCTTTCAGGGTTACTCAAAAGGGTACTTTATAGAGGAGGGAGGAATGGGTGAACACTGCCTGAAATCCATTAGCCACCCCCCCCACCCAGGGTAATAGATCCAGGGGGGTTTCCTGAGGGCTCGGGGGGGGGGATTTTCCAACTGCCAAGATAGCCAACTCATCCATGGCCCTGGTTGACCTCTGGAATGGAGAAATGGCCAGGGCAGTGGATGAGATTGCGCCTGAGCCACCCCTGCCTTGTTGAAGACTCAGAGCAGCTCCTTGACAGTGGTGGAAATCTCGTGATGAATCCGACCGAGGATGGAGTAGCGCTCACAAGAGAGCCTACTCTGTGGCAGTGGTACCAAAGAAAAGATCTTTCTCCTCTGCTACCATTGTCTCTGCCAGGAACTGCCCAGCAGGATTGTTTCATGTGGTGTGGGGCCTATTCCATATCCCCTGCCCCCATGGATCAAGAATCACACATGGTCTCCCGCTGTAGTGAGTTCGCTAAACACTTTTCAGATAAAATCGATCGGATTCGCCATGACTTGGATACCACATTGGCATTTATGTCTGTTGATGTCCCCCAATATGCTGATGACACCCAGTTATATCTCTCCTTTCCCCAAGATTCCAGGGGGGCAGTTGAAGTCTTGGATTACTGCCTGGAGGCGGTGGGGATTTGGATGAGAGCTAACAAGCTGAAATTAAATCTGGACAAGACAGAGGTTCTGCTGGTTTGGAAATCTTCAATGCAGGTGCTGGAGTATTGTTCTGCTCTGAATGGGGTTGCACGCCCTCTGAAGGAGCAGGTCCACAGCTTGGGAATCCGCCTGGATTCAGAGCTGCTCCTGGACTCTCAGATAGCAGCTGTGGCTGGGGGGGGGGCTTTGCTCAGCTTTGGCTGGTGCGCCAGCTGCGCCCGTACTTGGATCGTACAGACCTAGCCACGGTGATCCATGCCACGGTGACATCAAGATCAGACTATTGCAATGTGTTCTACTTGTGGCTGCCCCTGAAGACAGTTTGGAAACTACAACTGGTACAGAATGCAGCAGCCCGGCTGGATACTGGAGCTACGTGGTTTGAGTCTGTTGGGCCGTTTCTCCAGCTACTGCATTGGCTGCCTATTCGTTTCCAGGCCCAATTCAAGATGCTGATTATGACCTTTAAAGCCCTATACACCTCGGGACCAGGATATTTGAGATATTGCCTACCTCCATATAATCCTGTCTGTCCCCTTAGGTCAGTGGTGGCAAACCTTCGGCACTCCAGATGTTTTGGACCACAACTCCCACAGTCCTTTGTCATTGGCAATCTGGGCTCGGGATTCTTTTTTATTTAGGCAAGCCTTCTGAACCCCCCAGCCTTTTTACAAATTTTGCAACATTTTAATTTTCTTAGTCTTATTTGCTGGGAATCTTTTTAAACTCTGCTGCTGCTGTCTTTTAGTATTGTTTTTATTGTATTGTATTATATTGTTTTTATAGTTTTGTATTGAATTATTGTTGTAAACCACCTTGGGTCCCTTGGGGGAGAAAGGCAGCATAGAAATAAAATTACTATTATTTTTATTGATTCAAATGAGCCTGCTGTGCTGTAGTTGTGACTTCTTGTGTTGAACAACTGGATTTGAAGCAATATGTTGCTCTCTTCTTCCTCTTCCTCCTGCATGTACCTATTATCACTTTCTTCTGGCTAGGATTGTTTTACATTGACTCCATTGGATCTGTCAGAACCAATGAAATGTGAATTGAAATCCCCACTGATTGAATGGGCCTACCCCTGAATAGATTCCTATGCTGCTGCAAAATTTCAAAGAGTATATTCCCCTCTTCCTTGCTATGACCCAAGTATCAATTGACACTTTCTTGTGGCTGGCTGTACTTTAGCTACAAGATAAACATACACTCAGTGAAATATTTAAGGTGATAGTGCTGAGGCAGTGTAGTGCAAACAATGCAGTACTGAGACTCTAAGCATAATGCGTGAGCATGAGAAAATCATAAGTTTTTTTTAAAATGTGTAGTATTTCAGTAACTTTGCAATAATCTGAGATTTTAGTAGAATCCATTGTTTTATCATTGGGAGGACTTACTTCTGCAGATAGATTCAGTTCCTGAGATCTTCAGTTAAAAGTGTTAGGCAGTAGAAAATTTGACATTTTTGTGCTAGAGATCATTTGGAGTGCCTACGTGTCACAGCAAATAGTAACATGTTACATGGGCAAATAAAATGGTCTGGTGTAATATAACTTTTTATGCTTCTTTTATTGACATGAAAAACATGCCAATAAAACAGGGCCAAACCTAACCTACTGTTAGATACAGGGAGGCTGTCTCTTATTGGGACAGGTTTTTGTACCACTATAGGTAAAGTATCCCACCTCCCTATACGTATGTAACATGAACTGACCTGGCATGTATATATGTATTAAGGTGTTCTACTCAATTGTTTGATGATTTTGATCTTTTTTTCTCATCATCAAATGCTTTGTAAAATACTGTACCTTGTTGTTACTTGGTTTATGGATTAGTGACCTCCGGTGACCGCTATATAAATTAGTGACATCCATTGAGTCTTTCTACTGAGTCTTCTGTTCTCATGATACTGTATATCCAAAGTACTTAATTATTTTCTTTTCTAATGAGAGTTCAGACCAGATTTCATCTCATTGTTTTTCTGGACACCCATCATATCTGTAAAGCTGTCCTTCAAGTCACCTTTCCAAATGAACAGATTTTTTTTTCTTTGTCAGTTTGCTTAATTGTCTATTTTTCAGATCTTTTCAGACTAAATGAGAATACTGCAGCAGGGATGATCTTGAAAGGAAGATGTTTAGGATGATCTTGAAAGAGAAAGTGTCAGGGAACTTGATCAGGTCCAAAACTGCAGCAGCCAGTTTGCTGACTGGGGCTGGTTTACAGGGATCACATAACCCCTGTGTTACAGCAGCTCCACTGGCTGGCAGTCAGTTTCTGGGCACAATTCAAAGTGCTAGTTTTAACCCATAAAGCCCTAAATGGCCTGGGCCCAAGTTATCTCAAAGACTGTATCTCCCACTAGGAGCTGGCTCAGGTCCTTAGGTCTTCAGGAGAGGCATTTCTTTTGGTCCTGCCACTTCACTTGTGTGTGTGTGATGGGATACAGGAGAGAGCCTTCACTGTTGCTGCTCCCAAACTTTGGAATTCCCTCCTACAGTACCAGACTGATCCATCCTTGCTGTCCTTTCACAAGGGGGCAAAGACCTTTCTCTTCAGGCAAGCCTTCCATCAGTAACTAAGCTTTCTGTGTGTGATCTTTGATGTTGGTGATTGATGGATTGTTATGCTTTATTGCTTTGACTGGATTTTTAGTACTACCGGTACGTGTTTTCCATTATTAAATTTTCCATTGTTCAGAGTGGGATTTAAGTCAAAAACTTCACAAGATCTTGTTGTTGTCCTACTGTCATTCATGTAAGATTTGTGTAACTTGCCAGGGCATGCTAGGGTGTTTCTCCGTCATGTGCTTGATAACTCATCATTTACCTGCAAAAACATATGAAAACCAAATGCAAAAAGGGTTCCACTCTTTATTTGCCCTCTGGCTATGTACTTTGTAAAAGTAACAGTACTATTTCAGTAGGTACACTGACAGTCAAGAAGTTAGTCTGTTGTCTTATGGCAATTTCATTATATTGTAGAAAATATACTGTATTCCATCCAAACTGAAAGCAACACAATGATGTGCCAAAATTCTCTGTCTGCCTCAAAAGTAAAAAATAAAATAAACATTTTTTCACACAACTATCTAATATGCTGCTAAGTCCAAATTATAAGTATAATTATGGAAAAGAGAGCAGTTACAAACAAGAAGCAAAATATAATCATAGCATAGTGATAATAAATAGTAGCTGGCATAGGTATCAGCATCTTGGAAATAGGATATGTTGAACAATCATTCGTTGTCAGCTATAGAGTAAGTCCTTAGAAGTAGTTAGAACCCAATATCTCTGTAAGTTTTTGGTACTCTTAATGGTGATGTGTTTTTTATTTCTTCAAACAGTCTTCACATTTCACCAGAATAATTGTTGAAGATGTCTTTAAGGGAGAGATAAAATCAGTTAGAACCATAGAATCTTAGAGTTCTCTTAGCAGAGATTAAGGGTTTGAGATTGGGTTTTCTTTCAAAAAATAGATCCATGTAAAGTTAGCTATGGGTAGAAGGTGAAGAGAGTGCCGGTATCATTACAAAAAGATGTGCTCAAGTAATTCAGAAGGAGAAATTTTTAAGAAAATTGTAAACCTAACCGATGGGGAATTAAAATCCCATTTTAGTGAATTGTTCACCAGAACCTTGGCATTGCCTCACTGGATAGTAATGGCCAGGTTGGAATCTGTTCACATGGAATTACGACTGATTTCCTGAATGAACATCATGTTAAAATACAGTGTAGAAACATTTGAAGTTGAGATGGGCATTTCGTTTCGGAAGTGGCCTGGTTTCAAAACCAAAAACGGAGGCCTAGCTGGTGTTTCGAACCGGACCACTTCCTAAATGAAACACCCATGTCTAAAGTCAACTGCTATAGGAGAAGAGTAATGTTAGATAACATTATAGAGTAATGTTAAGAGTATTGTTAGATAATGTTAGAGCCTCATGGCGCAGTGGTTAAATGCCTGTACTGCAGCTAAAACTGTGCTCCCGACCTAGGGTTCAATCCCAGGTAAGCTGGCTCATGGTTGACTCAGCCTTCCATCCTTCCAAGGTCGGTAAAATGAGTGCCCAGCTTGCTGGGGGGGGCAGTGTGTAGCTTGCATACTGTAATTAAACTGTAAACCGGCCAGAGATTACTTGAAGTGGTATGGGGCGGGATATAAGCAGAACACTTTTTGTTTCAGGCTGCTTTCCAGCTGTTCTGTTGCAGGGGGTTGGGGGTGGGGATCTTAGTGAGAATGCCTGGAATCTGAGAATGAATTGACAATAGAGAATGAGATTGATATTTTATGAAAACCTCACCCTGCCTTTTCTGCAAAGTTTTGCTCTACTGGGCAAACTCCTGCTGAAATTTATGTGCACACAAAGGACTCTCAGAAGCTGCTGTGATTAATAGATAAGGTGTTGGCTGCATTTGTGTGCAGTCAAGCAGGCCACAGACTTGTGAATGGTGCCTCATCAATTAACCATGGCTTCCACAATTTCTGTTATGCATGTATGCATATCCCACAGGATTCTGGCCACTTTCATTCCTTTTGGGCTGTCATATGTCAAGGCTGCTTCATGCTGTCCTTCTGAAAAACTCTTGAGAACTTTTCCTGACAGCATGATGTATCTTTGGAAGTATCTTTGCAGGGTTTTTTTTCAAATAACATTCTGATAGTGCAGATTTTTTCATTGTTGTCCGTTGAACAATTCTCAAGGACCAACACCTATGCCTGTAGAAGAAAACACTATTTGTATTTCCGTGTAAGGATTCCCTCTCTTTGTGAGCAAAGTAAGTGACCTAAGGAAGGGTCTTTTCTGTAGCAGACTAATACTTGTGGGAAAACTGGAAAGGTGAGGTAGGAGGAGAAACAGTACAGCAGGAAAGTGCTGTTCTCGTGTGACAGACAGAGCTATGTCAAGTGTAGTAGCTAGTTCCTATCTTGGCTTTTAGTTGCTTGGCCACTTCTGTTTGATTGGTGCCCTTCAAAAGACAAGATGGCTGCATGAAATATTTCTGTGTTGCAGCAAGGGCCTGGTTATGGGTTGCCTTTCAGTCAGGATGCCAAATTTAACTGAACATACTATTTCAAATGTTCTAGCATTTAGTTTAACTATACAATAGTCATCCTTTCTTTTAGTACATAAATTCATAAGTATCTAATGATGCCTTCAAATGTAGATTTACTGTGTTGGAATGAATGCAGATGCTTGTCCAAAAATATGTTGATTATTACTGCTTAAACCCTATTTTTTGGTACAGTACTGTATATGGAAAATTACAATTTTGCCTCTTATTCTAAAGTTATTTTGATTGCTATGGATTTAAAAGTTAACTGACAAATTATACCATAGAGCACACTTGCAGCAGTATACTAAAGTTAATTAGAAATACTGTTACAATGAATCCAAAGCCTTTCCCAAAAAAATCAAATACAGTACTAACTACAGTAAATAAAAGTCAGATCCTGACTTTTATTCATAGCCTTAGTACATCGATAAATGCTACCCAACAATACTGTAATAACAATCAACACTGTTCTGGAAGTTGAGTCATGGCTACTGGACTTCTTTTTGAGAGATAGAAACGTTTCGCTGTTCATCCAAACAGCTTCATCGGTGAAGCTGTTTGGATGAACAGCGAAACGTTTCTATCTCTCAAAAAGAAGTCCAGTAGCCATGACTCAACTTCCAGATAAACTCACCTGGATGACTGAGAATCTTCACAGACAAATCAACACTGTTATTTTGGAAACCTTTGAGTCAAAAAGAAAAATAATGTTTTTAAAAAGAAAGTACAGTTTTAAAACAGTTACCTTTTCTGATGTCTTTGATGAAGAATATTGATATACTGTCTCATATTCTCAATATCTGGCAAACCTTTGGCATCTTTGGTTTAGAGGAGATACGTCTTGCTGAAAAGTTGAAACAAGTCAGTTTGTAATTCCTGCAAGCCTGTCAAATATATGGGAAAATATGATTGTCAAGGATGAAAATTATAACCACAGTTCTTGCTAACACATTCTTGTTTGTAGATGAAGGAGTGTCTCTTCTAACTATGAAAAATTAATTAGCATAAACCTAGTGATAATATATCATATCATATTACCTTTGTTTAGGCTGTGTCAACTCTTTTGGTTCTTTTTGTGATTGTAAATTGTAATATTTTGGGCTCCACTTTAACATTCCCCACTGTATTGGAAGATTAATCCTGACATCCCCACATCCTCCCTCCAGGAGAAACAGAGACGTCAATAAAAACGAAGGTAAAAGTCCTAACATACTTCTAGTCTTTCTGGAAGCATAATAAGGTGCAGTCTGGCATGGTAGTAAAAATAAGTGAACAGGAAAGTACATGTAAATTGCAGTCTTACAAAAACTAGACATTTCAGGAAGATGCTTTTAAAGCAGCCAGTCCCAATTGACTTCTGGCCCTATTACAAGTTGATGAACTGTGAACCTGATTATGTGTTTCTTATGCCTCTAACACCTAGCTGAATACTGAAAGTCAATTGATGCAAATGGATATGTAAAAAGGTAATACTTAAGGCTCTGCTGTCCAGCAGTTAACATGCAGAAGAAGCAATTAAAGATTTTTTACCCTATAGACACTCAACTGTAACTGCCCATATCAATCAAAGATTTTTTACCCTGTAGACACTCAACTGTAACTGCCCATAGCCCTAGAATTCCACTCTTCTAACTGTAAGAAAACGGTTTGCTGAACGTGTTTGGAATTCAAATGCGAACATTCTTTTCCTTCCCCAGTATACAGTGTAGTAGATTTTTCTGGTGCTCTCAAACATAGGAAGTGGCACTTCAGTAGGCCTGCTTCTTTTATATTCTTAAAATCTTCCTGCACATAATGGATAATTACATGTCATTAAGTTGTTTCCTATTTAGGGCAACCCTCAGAGGGTTTTGTGAATATAGGGTACTCAAAACTGATTTACCACTCCCTTCTTCTAATGCCACTGTACCACCTACCAGCCACAAGTGCTCTAGGGGGGTCCTGGCTGACATCCATTCCCAGAAAGTACACAGGGGGTTCAGCCACCCAGCCCCTGCCCCTGCAGCTAGGCGCTCCAACCATCCGAGCTATACTGTACCAGTTCTTCTATACACATTCAAGATGAATGATCATGTAGGAATGACCCTTTTTGGCCCCTGCCCCTTTATTATTAGTGTGGAATCTTTTAACTTCCTCCATTTACTGCTTAGTTCAGGTTGGAGTTGATTATAGCTAGCATTTCTTAGTACAGGACAAGCAGTGGTGGTGTATTTCAACCAAGTCAAGGTACACTGTGAAATGTTGCTTTTTGTATGATGACTGGGCATGTTTACTGTAATATAGAATTAGCAAGACAAGAAAAAGATGCTAAATTGCTCAAGAACTGTATAATTCATGACCCACATTGGTAATAGTGGTAATACATTTATATGGTAATACATTTATATGGTCACCAGTATGTGTTGTATAGATCTGATTTGTATTTAGATGAATAAATTTGTAAAGATTGAAAGGTCATTTATAAAGTAGTTTTTTTTTAAATTACCTTCTGAAGGAATTCCTACCCCTCCTTTGGTAGGCACAGTCTAACACTAGAGTTGATGTATCATGATCACGTGTGTGTGTGTGTGTGTGTGTGTGTGTGTGTGTGTGTGTGTGTGTGTGTGTGTGTGTGTGTGTGTGTGTGTGTGTGTGTGTGCGCGCGCGCGCGCATTCTTTTAACCAGGACTGCATAATGGATACTGATAATACTTAAAATACATTTGAAAAGGGAATTATCACAATAAGAGTAAAAAACTACTACTTTTTTTACCCTGTAGACATTTTAGCCCTATAAACTACTGACCTATTTTATGTCTTTCAGGCTCAACTAGTGGACCTGAAATCAGAACTGACAGAAACACGGGCTGAGAAAGCAGTATTAGAAAAAGAGGTGCACGACCAGTTACTGCAACTGCATGCGGTTCAGCTTCAGCTCCATGCCAAAACCGGTCAGAATGTTGACTCTGGTGCAATAAAAGCAAAATTGGTGAGTGCTTTTAAAAAAACCAATGCACACATATTTTAAGGCATAATAGTTACTGCAACCCTGTGTATGTGTGTGTGAGGTCACATGTGGGACTAGAACTTGTATTCCACACAGGTGTGTTGCCTAACATGTACTAGGTGACTAGAAAAACAGACACAGATACACACATAGTTTTGTCTGCTTTCCTTATGAAGATACACAGTTTGCCTCCGTTGCTTTCAAGAGAGCCCCGGGGATGTCAAACCAATGAGGGCTGTGTGTGTTACAGTTGGCATGCAAAATGAAGAAATTAAATAAGTTGACTGGTATTTCAAAGGAATTACCATTGATTTTTAAGTGACAGCAGTATGTCACGATCATCTCACCTCCTTTGGTGGAGAAAGCCTTGATGGGTGGGAAGGTGCACTTCGCCTAGGGCAGTGGTTCTCAACCTGTGGGTCCCCAGGTGTTCCTGGACTGCAACTCCCAGAAACCCCTTACAGAACAGCAAGTGGTGGAAGCTTCTGGGAGTTGCAGTCCAGGAACATGTGGGGACCCACAGGTTGAGAACCACTGGCCTAGAGGAATGTGTCCTTGCCCCATATCACATCTGAGTTGCAGAGAAATTCCTGGATTCCGTTTCTCCTAGCTCTTGAAGTAACCGTTGGTACTAGACAGTAGAGATGGGCACAAATAAAAAAAATGGTGTTTCGGTTTTTGTTTGTCGTTGAGAGGTCTGTTTCGGTTGGTTTCTGTTTGTTGCGAATTTTTGGAAAAATTTCGTTTCCGTTTTCCGTTTTTCCTTTCTACCTGCTTTTTGCGCGATTTTTAAAGCATTTCCGTGCACGGGCGTCCCCCAATGCCCCAGACCAGAGGGAAAACACAAAAAATGGATGCTGGCAAAGACACAGTATAGACTAGGTACGCAGGGAGGCTGCAAAGGCAGCAGCGGGCGTTGTCCAGGGTGCAAGGCAGCCGCAGAGTGACTGCACTGCGGGGCAAGGGAGGGTACTCACCGAGAGGTATGCACGCACACACACAGGGAGGCTGCAGGACTGAAGCTAGAGTCGCAGAGACAGCAATCCCACCCTAACTCCCACCGGAGACTGCAAGGAGGACGGGGGCTGCCAGAGCTTTTTATGCCCTCTGTGGCTGCCAGACCTGCCCAGTCTGCAACCTGGGCATGCTATTGGTTGAACATGATCCCATCACATGGCTTGCCTCCATTTTGTGGCTGGTGGCGACATCCATTTTAAAGGGAAAAGAAAAATACATCACGATGGGAGAAGACAAAAACAAACGTTTTAAGGACCCCAACCCCCTGGTAGGTAATAATTTCAAATAATTATCGCATTATCACTGCGTTTTTACAGATGTCCAGAGTGTTTTAATACCCAAGAAATCAATCAATATTAGGCATCTGGGAGCCATTTTGGGTTGGTGTCTCCTAACTCCCCTTAAAGGGAAAAAATACAGCGATCGGAGAAAAGACATAAATGCACCTTTTAAGGATCCCAACCCCCCTGGTAGGTATTATCAGACAATATAAATAATTATCGCAGCATTTTTACGGATGTCCAGGGCGTTTTTTAACATTTAAAACAGCTCATTTCGTTGCGCATCACCATCAACGGAAACGAAACGTAACGACCACAATTTTTGTGGTTCTGTTTGTTTTGTTGCATTTTCATCACAATTTTCGTTTGTCGTTTCGTTACGTAACGGAACGACTAACAAATAACGGAAACGAAAAAAATGTTCGTTCCGTGCCCATCTCTACTAGACAGTAAACATTAAGAGGACAGTTTTATAGTGCTTCCCCATTGATAATACCACTTCCTGTATCTATTGAAGTGTGTAAATAATTTCTGTGGTGTCACCTGCCTTTCTAGATTTTGTACATGGTTTGGCACAGTTTGGGCTACTGTAGTATATAATATACAACCTTCTCTTATACTTTTTATACTTTTGCCAGTATTTCTAATGATAACACTTTTTTCTCCCATCTTAAGTCTGTCCCTTCTGTGGAAGATATGGTGAGTTCACAGGCTGCCTTTATCTGTTTGAATTCAAAGCATTGCAGTAGTTTTATGCAGAGTTTCACACTTTATGTTTAGTGCCAGTAAATCCTCATTTTTCTTTTTTCAAAGTGTCTTAGCCAAGTACTTGTGTCTGTTCAGTGCTTTTGTTAGATTTGATGCATTTCTCCACCTGACTTGCATGCCTGCATTGCTGCTGTGATTAACCTGGAATTTTTAAAGAAAAATTAGTATTAAATCTAAACTTAGCAGGTTATTAAAAATGTGTAATGGCCACATCCAGGCCAATAATTTCACCGCATCCTTGAATAAAATAAGTTGTGATAGAATATGAAGTAAGCTGTTTGAAAATCAAAAGTAATTTAAAGTATAGTGAATCCTAAACAAAATCTGCCTAGATGTGTCCAAGATCTGCAGTGCTTTAACATTACTATACATGCAAAATGTCATGTATAAAGCTTCTCTGTGTTTTTTTTTCATTTTATGGCATGATATTTTAGGAAATAATCCTTTAAGGCTTTAATTGTTACAACTTAAAACCAGTTCCATAGTTTTACGTTTTTGCTTCTAATGCCTTGACAGATGGACAGAAACTTTAATTCTTGTAGAAACTCAAAGCCTATAAGTTCCTGCTTACAAAGCATGAGAATGTAACTAAGCACTTGAGCTTCACTGAACCGTTTTTCATGTTGAGATGATTGCTCATACACTGAAGAGTTTTCTATATGATCAGGAGAACAACTCTTTCCTACTATCATCTTCCAATGCTGGATAATTGAGACGCTGTCAACTAAACATAAGGACAGATGAAGAATATATTTTCTTTCTTCACTTTTTCTAGTTTGCACGTGAGCAGTCTGGAGCTGTTCTTCCTTGAGCCTTGGGAATCTCACCCACTTTTCATTGAAGTCTAGCTGATGAGATGTTAGTTGAGTGGCAGAAGGAAAACTGTTGTTATCGATACCGGGACAGAGAAGGAAACTTTAACCTCTTTTGTTATTCTTTGATGCAGCCAAGATCATTATTTCAGAAACAAAAAGGCAGTCCAGTTCACTGGGAGTGGGTAGCTAGCAGGGAGGAGTGTTACCTTCTAATATTCCCATTCCAGTGGTTAGAAAGGGATGTTTAAGCCTCCTGATCACTTAAGGTTGAGGGATGAGTGTGCGGAAGCTTGTCTATGCCCACACAGTGCAGTCCCAGCATTGTTGGCCTTCAGAGACTCCAAAGGTTGACAACTCTTGCTGTGTAGCATAGGATTTTATTCAGCTCTGTTGTGTCCTGCTCCCACTGTCCGCCCACCCCAAATTTATACATGAAGAAAGAGCACAATTGGGAAATGAACTTAAAAATCTCAAACATTTCTTGGATCAGCAACATCAGATAGTATTTTTGTTTGGCAAAACATACTGTATATTAAAATGCAGGATAAGTGATTCTTTCTTTCTTTCTTTCTTTCTTTCTTTCTTTCTTTCTTTCTTTCTTTCTTTCTTTCTTTCTTTCTTTCTTTCTTTCTTTCTTTCTTTCTTTCTTTCTTTTAACATTTATATCTCACCCAGCGTAATGAGACTTGGGTTACTGTACAGTATCAAATAAACCCAACCCCTGGTCTCATACAATAATTAAGAATAATCCCCCAAACCACAGACCAGACCAGATAAATGTCTGTGAAGATTCTCAGTCATCAAGATCAGCTTATCAGGAAGTTGAGTCACGGCAACTGGACTTCTTTTCTTGAGAGATCGAAACATTTCGCTGTTCATCCAAACAGCTTCGTCAGTCTGAGGAAAGCTAGTTGTGAGTCCTCCATTTTATAGTTCACTTTGACCGCATGTCATCCTGGTCTGAAATAGGCTCATAAGATGAACAGTGGCCTGAATAGGCCTATTCAGACTATTGTCCACCTAACAAGCCTATTCAGGCCATTGTTCATCTTACAAGCCTATTTCAGACCAGGGTTCACACCAGGGTGGCATGAGGTCAAAGTGAACTATAAAATGGAGGACTCGCAACTAGCTTTCCTCAGACTGATGAAGCTGTTTGGATAAGCAGTGAAACATTTCAGTCTCTCAAAAAAAGAAGTCCAGTTGCCATGACTCAACTTCCAGACCAAATAAACAAACAAAATGAAGTGATACCAACAGCTCTCAGGTAACATGGCGTCAAAGTGTATTAGTGTTATTAATCTGAGTACAACACTTTATTAGACCTTCCTAAGAATCTCCTATTTCTTATTTTCACTGTTTTAACTATCTGTGTTTTTAAATTAAGACAATGCTCTAGTCATTTGCTATGCTATGCTAAACAATGTCATACTGTTATTCTCAGTTAGTTGCATTAGCCATCAGGATACTTTTACATGATCACAGAACCCACATAGCTCATTCTTTCTGAGCTGTTCAGATTTGCCACTCAAAGTCCCTTATGATGTATAAAGAAATTGGCTATGACATGTTTTTTGTGGGCTGACACATTTTTGAAAAAACCTTTTGTAAATACAAATCTGTCACAGATGAGGATGGCTGATTGGGCAGGCTAGCCTCATATAATGCAAAGCTACAATTGTGCATCCTGGCTCCTCTTCAAAACTGAACCTTCGTGAATGTGATGGTGGTCTTTTTATTAGCATAATAGGAATGGCTAACCCCAGTAAAATAACCATTGTCTTTCATTTGCCAGGAGAGAGAACTTGAAGCCAACAAAAAGGAAAAGGTGAAGGAAGCTCAGCTTGAGGCTGAAGTGAAGCTGCTTAGGAAGGAAAACGAGGCCCTTCGTCGACACATAGCCGTGCTCCAAGCTGAAGTGTATGGGGCAAGACTTGCAGCCAAATACTTAGATAAGGAGCTAGCAGGAAGGTATGTTAAAACAAAATGAAGCCAGTTATCTGAAGGGGAGTTTTGGATCAGAATTGTGCTGTAGGAAACGAAGCATGCCTTTTGGTATTTCTGAGAATCATATGGGGAGTGCAGAAGAGTAAAATATGAAAGCTTTTGTCTGTGTAGCTCCGGAAGTTGAGTCATGGCTACCGGACTTCTTTTCATGAGAGATCGAAACGTTTCGCTGCTCATCCAAGCAGCTTCGTCACTCTGAGGAAAGTTACTGGCGAGTCCTCCAATGAATGGTTCACCTTGATTTCACATCACCCTGGTCTGAACAGGCTCTTAAGTTGGACAATGGCCTAAATAGATTCATAGTCCACCTATGAACCTATTCAGGTTCGTAGTCCTCCTATAAACCTATTCAGGCCACTGTCCACCTAACAAGCCTATTTAGGTCACTGTCCACCTAACAAGCTTATTCAGGCCACTGTCCAACTTAAGAACCTATTCTGACCAGGGTGACATTAAATCAAGGTGAACTGTAAATTGGAGGACTTGCCATTAACTTTACTCAGAGTGATGAAGCTGTTTGGATGAGTAACAAAATGTTTTGATCTCTCAAGAAAAGAAGTCCAGTTGCCATGACTCAACTTCCAGATAAACTCACCTGGATGACTGAGAATTTTCGCAGACACCTTGTGTAGCTTTGATTACTTTTGGACTGTGGCAGTGGTGGAGTAATATGAGGACCATAATTCATCTTGGTGTCATCATTACATACTTTGAGCACTAAGTGTGGAGCTCAAAGGAGAGAATAGCTGAAAACATGTATAGATATATTTTGGTGTATCATGTTCACTTTTTTTGCCACACAGGGTTCAGCAAATTCAGTTGCTAGGTCGAGATATGAAAGGACCTGCCCATGATAAACTTTGGAACCAGCTTGAGGCGGAGATCCACCTGCACCGGCACAAAACAGTGATCAGAGCATGTCGTGGTCGCAATGACCTAAAGCGACCCTTGCAGGCACCCCCAGGACACGTACGTTTATTGATCTTACAGTTTGTCAATATAGAGTTGGAACCTTGCCGAGGTGCCTTGGATGTATGTGTGCATCTGTTTCCATTCAGTGTTCCAATTTTGTTTTGCCTCACATAAAATTGGCCAAGGGGCATTTTATTTATTTATTTATTTATTTTTGCATTTATAGACCGCTCCCATTTCCCAACAGGAACTCTGGGCGGTTCACACAAAGGTTAAAAACAAACATCAGTAAAAACAATATAAAATGGCACGGGCAAGAGGTAAAAACTGGACAACCATGGGTGGGGGGTGGGGGGGACCAGAAGAAGAAAGCCTGGTGCCACATTAGCCATCGCCAAAGGCATCCCTGAACAGCCAGGTTTTAAGGGCCTTTCTAAAGGATGCCCGTGTGGGAGCCTGGCGTATCTCACTGGGTAGCTTATTCCAAAGAGATGGTCCGGCCACCGAGAAGGCCCGTTTCCGAGTTGCTACTTTACGGGCCTCTCTCGAGGTGGCCACCCGGAGAAAGAAAGCCATTGAGGATCGGGTGGGTTGGGCCAGCTCTGATCGTGGGGAGATACGCTCTGCCAGATAATCAGGACCCAGGCCATGGAGGGTTTTGTAAACCAAAACCAACACCTTGAATCTTATTCGGGAGGCAACGGGCAACCAATGCAGGCGGGCCAGAATGGGAGTGATGTGGTCAAACCTGCCCACACCAACCACCAACCTGGCCGCCGCATTCTGCACCCGCTGCAGTCGTCAGACAAGGTTCAAAGGGAGCCCCATGTAGACAGCGTTGCAGTAGTCCACCCTCGACATGACCAGCGCCTGTACCACTGTCCTCATTTGCTTTGTTTAGGGTGAGATCACAACAAAACAATGCAAAATTCCCTTTTGTTTACCCCCAAATCAACACAATGCTCAAGGACTGACCTATGAAGTTGTACACGTTTGGAACTTTGGGATTAATTATGATACTCTGGGTTGGAGTGTAGGAAAAAATAATCCTTGGTTAGTGTCTTGGTGGAACTTGTCCAATACTGAAATACTCGGTGAACTACTCAGCATCCCCAGCTGTTCAGAGTAATTACCATGTTTTCAGAATAGTTCACTTCTGAAATGCTGATGTCATAAGAAAGATTTTTCCTTACTTCATTTTATTGCCATTGATTTGCTGAGGTCTACTTCTCTTTAAAGCCCTGGTAGCTATTAAACAGCATTGCTAATAGCATAACAGTTACAGCATGAATAGCATTAAGGTGTGCATGTTTTCATAGAAAAGTGGCAATTTCCTCATTTTTGAAAATGGTGTCAGTATCCTGCATCTTTTACTTTTGATCATGGTAATTAGAGGAGTGTTTTATGAACTCAAGAACAGCCTTGGTTTTGGGTGGATCAATAGAGCATCAGGCCAAGATAAGATGCAGGAATATTCTAATAATAAATCTTGCTTTCTTGTGATTCTTCTGGCAGCCTTGCAAAATCTTTTTCTTAATTATGCTTATTTTTAAAAAAATAGAATCCAGATTCCTTAAAGAAGACTCAAGGTGTCGGTCCGATCCGAAAAGTACTCTTGGTTAAAGAAGATCATGAAGGACTGGGCATTTCAATTACCGTAATATTTGAATTTATTCTCCTCTTTCTAGTTTTTTTAATTCAGATTAGATTCACATTACATTTTCTTTATTTCATGTTTATCACGTTGTGCCACATTAACTTTGTACACTTGCAAAATCCACTGGGAAACCTTGACAGTTTTCATTGTACTTCTAACACCATTGTCCACACTGCAAAAGGGTGAAAAGCATAAAATAGCAAATATTTTATTTTAGTGTTTCCTGGGTACTTATTCATTCACCTAGTTTAAAAAGGTAATGTGGGAAATATTTGTACTCCATATATGTGACACAGTAGACTTTTCTGAAATTTCTGGAGCCTCTGACTTGTTGAATTTTGCTGTGACAGGGTGGAAAGGAACATGGTGTTCCCATCCTGATCTCTGAAATTCACCCTGGTCAGCCTGCTGATCGTTGTGGAGGCCTGCATGTCGGAGATGCCATCCTGGCAGTAAATGGGGTTAATTTGAGAGATGCCAAACATAAAGAAGCAGTCACCATCCTTTCCCAGCAGGTAATTTGTTTTAATCCATTCATATTGGACTGCTCAGTGTACATGTATGCGTTCAGTGACTTTCTCCCTATGGAGTATGTCTTCAAAGTACTTTTGGACTGATTCGCAGGCCAGGATCCTCTTGTAGACATCTGAATGTTCAAGGGCAATAAGGCAATGGTTACTGCTTTTTGCTGAACTGTCCTTTGTGCATTTGCTTACTCGCCTGGTTTTGCTACCAATATGGAATCGGTCACATAAAAGATAGCCTGCCAGATGTCCTGAAGAAAAGAGAAGCCTTGGAAGAGAACGGCAAGCCAAGTGCCCTTCAGGGACTATTGGGGAATTGCTTCCTCTGAGCTTTTGAGGCTTGCTTGCTCCTGTTGAACTTGCACAGTATAATTGCAAACAGAGACCCTGACCTGAGGATTTAGCCCATGTGCCTGCTAGATTGTACTGTATTGCCGTGTTAGCAGTAGCTTTGTTCTTCAGGCTGGAAATGAGATGATCTTCCTTCTTTTGTTTCAGAGAGGGGAAATTGAGTTTGAAGTTGTATATGTTGCTCCAGAGGTCGACTCAGATGATGAAAATGTAGAATATGAAGATGAAAGCGGGCATCGTTATCGTTTGTATCTGGACGAATTGGAGGAAGGTGGAAATTCTGCCTCTTGTCGAAAAGATGGAAGTGGAGATGTCAAGCCATTGCAAGGTAATGCCATTAAAAGTGTACATTTATGTTTTCCATAAAGGCTGTGATAATTCTGCTGTCTGTCTGAGCAAATGTGACATAGTAAATTCCATCTTGGAGTGCCCTCCATTAGAGAGTTAGGGTGGGTTGGGCCTGTGTTTTTGCCATCTCACAGTCATCAGACTCAGAGTTGAGCATGCCTATCCTTGGCAAATATGATTCAAATATTTAGGACCAGTATGTCAATGACAGCTTTTCTTTTGCTGCTCTACCACGGTATTCACGTGTTTTCCTGTAGCTCGAACAGGCACTTTCTGTCTTAAATTTGCCCCTCTTGGGCAAAAGATGCCCTTGCCTGCTGAACTAGGTTATGTGTGTTCTCTCTTTTTGACATGTCACTCTGTTTGTGATGCGAGTAAACAACCTGTTCAATTTAGGTGGATTTCATCTAAACTGATACCAGGAATATTGAATTACATTTCTACCCCTTGCTACCTCTCCCCCACTTGCCATGGGCCTGCTTCTGTACTGCCTCAGCACCTTTTTGCTTTTCTAGTAAGTGGGATTGTCTAGTTTGCGTGAGGAGTCCCAAAAGCCATTTCAAAATGGCTTGCTAGGGAGGGAGCGGGAAATGCTCATTGCTAAGTTCTTGCACAAGTACACATGGAGGGGATTCTCACCTCATTTTCCTTTGCAAGCAGAAATGTGGCATGAGCCTGTTTGCAAGTTTTAAGACTTTGAAATGGTTTAAACACTTTCCCCCTTGCTTTGCAGTGTTGATAAAAAAGCAAGTATTGACGGCCATGAAAATGGAGATCTAGGAACTTCTGTGGAAACTGAAGAGACTGTATCTAAATTAGCGCATTCCGGTGAGACCTTAGCTTGAAGTCCCAACCCCCCCCCCCAACTCATCGGTGGGATCCATCTTTTCCACATAACAGGTTGTGTAGACTGCTTTGTTCTATGGTATAAATGTCACAGAAAGATGTAACGAAATACTGTTAAAGGTAATGGGAAGCTGTATTACTATTGCCTGGAAAAATAACCCCCATCTTTTGGTTACCTCAGGGCTTCATTATGAGCAACTCTAAATGTATAAATTTCCCACTTTTCTAAGATATGCATGTCAGATGAATTTCCCATGAACTGTAAACACAAAAGCATGTTGTTTCCAAACTGTTTTCTTTTGCTTAACCTTGGGTTGTGTTTATGATACAAGATACAGAATGACAGTGAAGAACACAGTTTCTCTGATGAGTAGCAGCATGAAATCATCTCATTCGTTGGCTCATGAAATAGCTTACAAATGTCATGTGGAAGGCAGGGGACGTCTCAGTAATGGATGCCTATCTAGATAGTTCCTTTAAAATACATCTTGTGAAAAGGAAAGTGGCAAAAGGTTATTTCAGATTTTTGCAGAAGACAATAAGTATTTTGTACTGAGCATAACACTCGTGTAACATTTTTGGTAACAGTTGTGAGTTAAATCTCTGAATTGGATCTTTGTGATCTATTCAGGAGATTGTCTCATATATCATCTTTAACTTTTATTGCCAATCAGTGCTGGATTTGATGCATTCTCCAGGAATATTAAACAAGAATAGTTTTGAAACGCAAAACGTGTGTAAAATTGGCTGCTGGTATTATGCCTGCCCTTGAGTGTTGTTTCAGCTCAATGTCCAGTTAATATCATTGGGTGTGTACTCTTTTGTCTAAGGAGAGGTAGGTTCAATTCTGACACAACACTTGTTTTTCCCATTGTACAGTGTTTCAAGCATTGTCGCTAGTGACTTTTTAAAAAGGAGCCCAGTAGCCTTGAGATTTTTGCTGTACTTCAGAAAGTCTGCAAATATGAAGCCTATGGAAAGTGTGGTAGCGCTGGTGCTCCTCATGTGTCCTTTCCACCCATGGGTGACGGGAGAAGTTCCTGCCTTTCTGAACGAACTGTTAGTGGTAATTTGCAGGGAATATCCTTGATAAGTTCTTGATAAGCACTTACAAAGGCACTTGAGCCTTTTTATTACTTCTCCCATAATTTTCACAGCCTCTTAGGATGGGAGAAGGAGCAACTAGAAACCACGAGCACTAGGCTTCTCTCAGTGTGCATGGAGAAGGTGTGCTGGCTTCTGCCTTTCAGCAAAAGTGGGGTCTCTGAGCTGAGGGGATTCCTTTAACCCTGGCCAATGTTCATGTGGGCCAGCGCTGTGATTTCTGGTCTGGCTTCCTTGGAACCCCTCAGTGGGTAGCAGATTCTCTCCTCTCCAGACCTCTTGCTTTTTCATATGTGCAGAATGGGTCAAGGGTAAGATGCCTTGGTTTGGATCGTGTGGTCTTAACACTAAAAAAAGAATATCTGAAGAGAGTCATGGTGTACCTCGAAGCTAGGGCTAAGTAGTTGTCCAGCTGCTTCATTGCAAGATAAATCCTCCCGCTCTTTCATCTATTTTATGAAGATATTAGGTAAGGTTTTAAAAATTACGAAACCACCATTTACTAGTATAAAACTCCAGCCAGTGGCACCAACCCATTGATAGAGAACTACCAGTCCCCGGGAACAAGAGCATAGCGGCATAGTGCTGCCATCTGTTGGGAACCTATTAAGACCTCTGGCAGTCCCTGCAGTTAGAGCCATTGTAGGGAAACATCCTCCAGTTATAATGTGAGGCAGCAGTTATTCATCCCAGCCATAAATTAAATGGCTGCCTTCCTGTCCATAACTCACCCATTGCTATTTTAACAGGGACATAAGACTTGACCTTAAACAAATAAGAGACAAAACGCACACTGTAACTTCCCAGGAAGTGCTTAGGACTGGGCAGAATCAGGCACCAAATCTGTTAAAATGACAATGGTCCTAGTCCTTTATCATATAAGATATTTTAAAAGAATCCTACATGTTGCAAAATTGTTATACACTTGTGGGCCAAAGCACACATGCAGGTTATCTTATTAGAACGCACCCTTCCCATATGCAGCAGTTTAAAAACATGTAATATGGTTTATTATTATAATTATAATAATTATTATTATAGGATAAAGCATGAAATGCCTGCTCTCCATTCACTGTTACGCAGGCCATCGACATGTGTAACATGTAAAGATGTATTTTGAGAGTGGAAATAATGTAAAATGAAACTTTGTGGCTTTTTTTCTATAGAATGTATATTTGGGGAGAGTAAAAAACCTTTACTGTATTGTCAGTTAACCTAATGTTTACTGTTAAAAATGTTGTGTTGTAGAGCACAGTCAAACTTGTCTCATCTCGCGGCACTATATATATGTTTATAGAGAGATCTTTAAAATGTAAATACTTTATGCAGAATTTTTGCTATTTATAAATTCTTTTAACTGTGGCTCATAAAACAATTTTTGTGTGTGTCGTTAGACTCACTTGCTCTTGTTATTTCATTTGCAATACATTTTTATACATGCTTCTTTAATATTGTATATTAAAGTAATCTTAACCAAATTCTGCATGGGCATCGTATGTAGAAGGATATGCTTCAGAAACCCGTTCACCCCGATGTTCTCAAAACCCTCTGCGGGTGGTGCTGTGAACATGCTTCAAGGGGAGGGCTCGTTCCCGCCTCCACCTGTGACTTTCATGCTTTCTGTGCCAAGCATGAAAACCCTATTCATGGATAAACTTTAAGGGGCCAGAATTTCCAGACGTGTTCCTTGCCCGAGAGCCTGCCTGTGGCTTACAGGACTCAGCACTGGGAGCGTAAGGAAGTGGTCAACGCAAACAATGCAGTTCAGCTTTCCCCTCGAAATGTGGAAGTAATGCCAACTTCCATAATCCCTAAACTGCAATGACAAGGGCGCAAGCATCAATTTCGCCTCCATTCCATTTATACAGTGTCACTGTTGATGACAATGAAACTTTTATTCAGTCCTTTTTATTGGACCTTTTTTCTCACTGCGTTACTGCAAGTCTTTGGCGTTGTAACCAGCACGAACCAAGAGGACAGAAAGACTCTCTCCTAAGTGCATATATCTGTGTGTGTGGTTTTTTCTGGTCAGGGAAGCCAAACCTTTTGCCATTTTGTGCGGGTTCTATTGCAGATGGCTACGACGGTAGTGGCACTGGATCACATGGGACTGTCAGACTGGCAGTGGTCAAATATTTGGCTTGTGGGGCGTGATTTGTAATATCTGTATCTTCTCCTCCTACCCTGTTCTTTTGCCAGGAGCGAAAATATTTCTCCTGCT
Source organism: Phrynocephalus guinanensis (assembly GCA_037367245.1). NCBI lineage: Eukaryota > Metazoa > Chordata > Lepidosauria > Squamata > Agamidae > Phrynocephalus > Phrynocephalus guinanensis. Next base: position 122,143,416 of record CM074733.1, read on the forward strand.
GCTTTCAAGGGTTGGGTAAGTTAGCAAGGCTTTCAAAAGAAGTCATTATGACTTGCATTCATTTTTTATAGTTTATCATGCAATTATGTCCATATTTTGCAGTTTTAGCATTCAGCAGTGTTATTTAGTAACAATTAAACTATCCGTGCAGGTCCTTGCAGCTTTGAAAGCTAAATGGACTACGTAATAACTAAAATGCTTGCAGCACTGGAAAATTAGACTTCTGGTGATTTAAGCAACAGCTGAATCTTGATGAAATGTGAGGCTGAAGCTGTGGCGTGCTACGTGATATATAGATTTTATTTGTTGTACAGTCTTTGCAAAGTACCTTCTGGTATTATTTAGAGTTACATGTGATGCAACAGTGTTGAAACATACTCCACTCATGCTGAGCCCGATCTTTTTTTTAAAAAATTCCTCTGTAAATAAAGCAAGTTGTAATGTGTAGTTTAAGTCATTCATTGACTGGAAACATTTCAGAATGCCGCCTTCTTTACATGCAAGTTGCACAGTAATGCATTAGCATTAAGGCTCATTTATTTTTTATCCAATTCTTAAGTCCTTCTTTGTTCCTGGAGGGCATCTCACATCACCATAAATCTTGGTCCTAAGAAAGCAAAGAAAGCTACTAAGGGCCTTTTCACACGACCCCTAAGATCCGCTGGCCACTTAAATTCGGACCCGAGATCTTAGGGGTTCGTCGCTCTTCCTGTGCCCCCACCCCTCCTGGCTGCTAGCTGCGTGAGGGGAGGGAGAAAAAGAGAAAGAAAAGCATGCCGCTCACCTCCGTTCTGCCTTTCGCTCCTGCCGGCAACATTCCAGTCTCTGTAAAAGTAGCTCTTAAAGGGGTGGGAGCCAAAAAACAACAAAAAGAAGCAAGGAGAACCCCGCACTCACTATCGTTACACCGGATCAAATAATTTTCACCTCCAAAGAGCAGGTACTTGAACGGTGCGCTGGGACGCGCTAAAGTGGGCGTGGTCGCACTTAATTTCCTGTTAACTCCGGAGCTGGTGGGTAAACATTTTTAAGCTCCGGAGCTGGGAGCCATTTGCCCCGGAGTTTAGGGGTCGTGTATAAACGCCCTAAGAAAGCAAAGCAGCCGTTGGTCTGAACAATGGCCCTAGGAAGAATTAATAACAAGGTTATAAATAGAACTCCCAGGGGACTGGATTTAAGAAAATGGGGCGGAAGATCCCCATATCACTCTCTCCTGTGTGTCCTTGAAAGTCATAGGATCATTGCTAGTCTGACTCCTAAGAGGGTCTCCTGAAGATTGGCTAACTTCCTTTCTTATCTGAGTTAACTACTATACTTTTAACCATCTTACCCTGTGTGGAAGAAAATTTGGGACAATTGCCTTTTTGGACTACAGTTCTCATTTATTTATTTATTTATTTATTTATTTATTTATTTTCAAAATTGATATACCGCCTTGCTTCCCCAAAGGGAACTTGGGGGAGTTTTGCAGAATAAAATAACAACAAGAAAAGACCAGGCAAGATCTGATGTTAGTAGAGGCCGGCCGGCAGAGCAAACACTAAAATGCAAAAACAAACTTCAGGTTTCTCCAAACGCCTCCCTAACGTGCCAGGTTTTTAGAGCTCTTTGGAAGGCAGGCAAGGCGGGCATAAGACAAAGCTCCCCCGGGATGGAATTCCAGAGAGTAGGGCCAACCACCGAGAAAGCCTGATTGTGCACACACTCCTTATGAGCCTCTCGGGGGAGGGGGGGTTTGGCCCTAAAGGCAAGGGCTTGCGATGCCCTAGTGCAGTGTTGGTGAACCTATGGCACGGGTGCCCAAGGTGGCACTCGGAGCCCTTTCTGTGGGCACCCAACATCGCCCCTTCTCAGCCACCTGAATTCAGGTTAAATTGCTGTATGGGAATTGGCGAAACATTAGAGGGTTTTGAATCACAGTTTGGGCACTCGGTCTCTAAAATGTTTGCCATCACTGCCCTAGTGGGTCGGGTAACAGGTCACCCGCCAGATATTCAGGTCCCAAGCCGTGGTGGGTTTTGAAAACAAAAACCAGGACCTTGAACCTGATACTGGAGGCAATGGGCAACCCATGCCAGGATTGGGGTGATACACACATATCTGCCTGCCGCAACCACCATTGTGGCTGCCACTTTTTGTACCCACTGCAATCTCTGAGTGAGGGTCAAGGGCAACCCCAGAGTGCATTGCAATAGTCAATCCTGGAGGTCACTAGTGCATGCACAACTGTCCTCAGGGAGTCCTCATCGAGATACAGGCAAATCTGGGCGATCAGCCAAATCTGATAGAAGGCTGATTTGGACACAGCTGTCACTTGGGCTTCCAGGGACACAGCTGGGTCCAAAGTAATGACCAGACTCCTCTCTCTCTCTCTCAGCCAGCTGGGGGGCAGGCCCACCCAAGCTGGGAAGAGGGCCACTGTATCCATTGGAGGAACCCTGAAGAACAGAAGCTTGGTCTTCTCGGAGTTCAACTTGAGCCTGTTGGACCTGATCCATTCCATATCTGCCACCAGCATCACTCCAGGGTCTCTACAGCCTCCACTATAGAGGTGGAAAAGGAGTTATACAGCTGTGTGTCATCAGCATACTGATGATAGCAGACTCCAAAGCTCCTGATAACCTCACCCAGTGGCTTCATATACAGTGGACCCTTGTATAACAGTTTGTATAACGTAAAATCTGTACAACATAAAAAATTCTGGAGATAGGGGAAATGTGCTTAACATAATTGTCTATGGGGAGAATCCGTACAACATAGAAATGGGATTACTCTGTTTTCAATGCATTCCTATGGGAATTTGTATAAAGGAAAATTTGCTTAACATAATTTCATTTGGAACGAATTAAATCCTTTATACAAGGTACCACTGTAATATTCATAGAATGTTGAAAAACATGGGGGGGGGGGAGAGAGATTGCCGACCCCTGGGGAACACCACAAGTGAGGATCCAAGGATCTGACAGCTCCTCTCCCAGCCTAACTCGCTGGATTCATCCCCCCCCCCCACACACACACACACCGAGGAAGGACCGGAGTCAGGCAAAGGCAAGACCTCCAATCCCCTCCCCGGAGAGTCTGTCCAGGAGGATACAGTGGTTAACAGTATCAAAAGCTGCTGAGAGGTGGAGGAGGACCAAGAAGGTAGAGAAACCCCTGCCACCCCCCCAAGGTCATCTTGCAGTGCGACCAGGGCTGTCTCAGTCTCATGGTGTGGCCTGAAGCCAGATTGGGAAGGGACCCAAGACATGTTCCTCCTCCATGAATGACGGGCTGTTCAGCAGCAACCCGCTCAACCACTTTGCCCAAAAAGGGAGCAATGGCTATCGGACGATAGTTGGTTAAATTGTCCACAGCCAAGCTAAGTGTTTTTAAGAATGGGCTTCACCACTGTCTCCTTCAAACGGGAAGGGGAAATGCCATCCCTGAAGGAGGCAGGAATAATGTATGAAGTCCATTCCAGCATCTCCTCCCCCCCAGTCTTAATTAACCAGGATGGGCAGGGGTCAAAGGGAGATTACAATGTGCCAGTGCCCCCTCAGATGATGATATGGGACCAAATTGAAGAAAATGAGGAGACCAATGTGGTGCAGCACCAGGGACCCCCCAGGTTCAAACTATTGCAACTGGGGTCCAGCTCCAATCAGATAGCTTCTATTTTAGATTTAAAACGATCTGCGAAAGACTCACTAGTGAAATCACTAGGAGGAGGCCCAGGCTGACCAGGATTGGTGAGGTCACGAACGGCCTAGAATAATTCCCATTGGCAGTTCGAGACTGCACCAATTCACACCAATTTATAATCCTTCAGCCACCATTGCTCTCTTTTAGAAATGCTGGAGCATGGACTTTGCAAAGGTTTGTGTCTCTGTTTACCATTAGCTGTGGGGACGGGACAACCTGACTACTTGGACAGCTCACAGGGGCAATTTGTATCACCTAATATCAAAGCCCAGGAATGTGTAACTTTCCACTTCTGAGAAGGTTTTGCCTGAAGCAACCCTCGGGCATGACCTCTGTAACCACATGGGGACAACAAGGATTTAAAATCCAGCCTGCTCTGTCTCCCTCACCCCCTCTACCCTGCCTAATGGAGAGATCTCTGGAATGCTTGCTGTTCTTTGGCACTTTGTCCCTTCTGGTTGGCCAAATACAGGTACTCTTGTAGAGATTTCACAATTTGTTTTGTGCCAGCACAGCTCGCCCCGCCTTTCTTTTACGATACCCATACTTGGGCTTTCATAAGGCTCTCGGTCAGTAAAAGCGGGCCCGTACGGAGCGTTCGTGCTTTGAACCTGATGGCTGCCCTCCTGATATGAACTTATCTATAGTTTGACGCCAGTTGCTTCTGTTTAGACAACACTACGCTTACGAAGACTACTCATCTAGAACTGATGCTATCTCTCAAGGTTCCCTGAGATCTGATGGACTAGACTGCGCACTGCCTGTATGTACACACTGGAGCTTATGACGAATGACTGCTGGGTGCAATGTGGTTTCCCCCTCCCTGAGTCTTGGGACTCCCTGAGACGTTGTGTACAGTATGTGGACTCCAAATTCCAGGTAATGCACAGCTTGGGTATGACGCTCTTTAAGAGTGGCCAGAGGGGGGCAGCAAATGTTAACGAGCTTCCTTAACTGAATAAGTGCATGAAAGGCATGGCAGTCCAGGGTATGATCCAAGACACATCTCAAATTCTTGTGTTCTTTAAGCTATCATTTGTGATAGCTAGAACACCTTCTGGAGTAGCATCCACTGCAACAGGAGAAGCCACAATCAGAAATGAAAACAGGGAAGACTCCATTTGTGTCTGGTGGGAAACGGATTAGGTGTATACAGACATGGTTCTTTGCATCATGGCTTGATTGGGGTACTTCAAGGGCCAGATGCAGGGGAGTGGTATCAGGAGACAAATATCTAGTCTCATGTGCTCCCAAACGCATCTGGTGGGGCCACTGTGAGATACAAGAAGCTGGACTAGATGGGCCGTTGGCCTGATCCAGCATGGCTCTTCTTATGTTCTTATGTTCTTATTGTGACCATAGTCTATGTATATCTTATTGCTTGTATACAGTACATGCAGGGAGGTTGTGGGAAAAATGTATGAGTTACTACCTTGAGATTTGCATGCTTTTAGAGTAGGAGAGGCTTACTATTTCAATTGCTCCTTCGAAGGCTGTCACAAACAGTAAGTACATTAATCCAACATTTCTCACATGTACAGTACCCAAAAGAAATGTACCAGATCTTGAAAAATTTACTGTGTACATGAATGGCTGTTAATTGGAAGAGTTGTACTGAATTACTGGCACTTGTATTCCTGCATCAAATTGGGGCCATAATCAATTAAATCTAGTTTGTTGGTGGCTTGTATGCATCTCAAGTATGAATTCATAGGGTCAGGCTACTAAGCATTCTGGTGGAATGGCGAGGCTGCATCTCGGTACCCGCTGAACTGGGAATACATCCCATTGAACTAGGTGAGATGCACTGTATTTCTGACCAGGCACACTTAGTGTTTCCTGTTAGTGAATTATTCATAGAATCATAGAACAGAGAAGATGGAAGGGGCCAAGAGGCTGTGAAGTCCAACCTCCTGCTCCATGCAGGAATACAAAGCAAAGGATATCTGCCAAGTGATAGTCCAAATTTCTCTTGAATGCCTCCAGGATTGGAACACTCACCACCTCTCGAGGTCATTGGTCCGATTGTCATACTGCTCTAACAGTTAAGAAGTTTTTCCTGGTAAAAACATAAAAGAGCCATGCTGGATCAGGCCAAAGGCCCATCTAGTCCAGCTTCACAGTGGCCTCACCAAATGCGTCTGGGAGCACACAAGACCAGATATCTGTCTCCTAATACCACTCCCCTGCATCTAGCCCTTGAAGTACCTTGGTTTTAAGCTTGCAGTTTACACATCTCCATCATGGTTTGTAACCTGTGATGGATTTTTCCTCCAGGAATTTGTCCAATCCCCTTTTGAAGGCATCCAGGCTAGATGCCATCAGCACCTGCTGTGTCAGGGAGTTCCACAGACCAACAACACGCTGGGTAAAAAATATTTTCTTTTGTCTGTTCTCACTCTCCGAACCCACAGTTTGAGTGGATGTCCCCTAGTTCTGGTATTTTTGTGAGAGGGAGAAGAGCTTCCCTCTATCCACTCTACTCATGCCCTGCATTATTTTGTATGTCTCAATCATATCTCCCCTCAGGCGCCTTTTTTTCAGACTAAAGAGCCCCAAATGTTTTAGCCTTTCCTCATAAGGGAGGTGCCCAGCCCAGTAATCATTTTAGTTGCTCTCCTCTGCACCTTTTCCAGTTCCACTATGTATTTTTTGAGATGCAGAGACCAGAATTGTGCACAATACCCTGGTTGGGGCCTTACTATCGTTTCGTACAATGGCATTACAATGTTGGCTGCTTTATTTTCAATCCTTTTTGATTATATTCATCCGGAAGCTGAGTTCTCTTAACTTGAGCCCATCGTTGCGCATCCTGAACTCTGGGATGACAGAGAACAGATCGTGCCCCTCCTCTGCATGACAGCCCTTCAGATGTTTGAAAAGTGCTATCATATTGCCCCCCCTTAGGCTTCTTTTCTCTCTGGGCTAAATATCCCCAGTTCTTTCAGTCTTTCCTCATAGGGCTTGGTTTCCAGCCACCAGATCAAATGGGATCTTTTGAGGATATGTAGCTGACCCAGATACTGTACTAGGATATAACAAAATGGAAATAATTGTACCTATATTTCTGTGATCTCATTTTATCCTTGAAATTAGCCCTGCGGAAGCAAGTGGTTCAATAACCGAGTGTAACACTTGTCAACAGCTATGTTGCCTGCTGTGATGTGGCACAGAGGAGATGTTCAGTACAATATTACAAGTTTATGACTGACTGACTGACTGACTGACTGACTGACTGACTCTCTCTCTCTCTCTCTCTCTCTCTCTCTCTCTCTCTCTCTCTGTGTGTGTGTGTGTGTGTGTGTGTGTGTGTGTGTGTGTGTGTGTGTGTGTGTGTGTGTGTGTGGTGTGTTGTTACAGTCGTGACCAACTCTTCGTCACCCCATGTCCATGGAGTTTTCTTGGCAGGAATACTGGAGTGGTTTGCCAGTTCCTACTCCAGGCGCCTACAGCACCTGGTATTCCCTGGTGGTCTCCCATCCAAGTACTAATGAGGGCCGACCCTACTTAGCTTCCAAAATCAGGCAAGATCGGATGCTCTTAGGGCATCTAGGCAGCTTATTACTGACAGTATGTACCCTTAAACAATGCCATGTAAACTGGCATATCTTGAAACTCTCCAGTCTAACTTTGATTGAAATAATTATGATATATTATTATGTTTAAATAGAAATACATTCAGATTACAAAACAAGGAGTGCAGTAGTACCAAACTTAGCAGTATTTTAAACAAGTGTTCTGTTCGATACAATGCCATATATTTCAGTATATTTCCCACTGGCCAGTTACTAGATCTGATTCTGAGTAGAAGGAATTACTCATATAGGAAACATACAATCATCTGCATAATTTAGCTTGCTGTGATTTTAATGTGTGCACAAAACTGAGTTACAGGTTTCGTTCCTGTTGTTGGCCTGTTCACACTTCACAAAACACGTCTATGAAAACAGATGGTGTCATTTAAAGATAAAGAGCTTAGCCATAAGCAAGGAAAGCTGTTTTACAGAAGATTTGCTTGTTCAATTCACTGTTGATGTTTCCTGGTTCCATGACAAATGAAATGTGATGCTTGTTCCTTAAATTTCATGATTTCCATAGAAAATGTGTGCATCAGTGCATATGCATGTTTTGTTTCACACACACACACACACACACACACACACACACACACACACACACACACACACACACGTGTTAGTTCAACTCTTTAAAAATGGATTGTTAAAACCATACCCCCCCACACAAATATATCCTGTGAGTTTCTTAGTGTTTGTGGGTCACACTTGTAAGTGTGTTGCAAGGGATACAAGCTGTTTGACTGTATTGATTTACAAACAGCTATGCTGCCTTTCTATATTCCATGCTCCCAAAAAACCTAACCGTGACATTATTGTATACGGTAGTTTTAGAGGTGGGAGTTATGGTGACCCTGAATTGACTTAAGTGAGTAATGTAAGTAATGGATACAGTGAATGTATATTAAATAATAATATATTATAAAAAGATTTAAATCAATTTTATTTAATTTATTAACTACATATTGAAAATCAATAGTAATTATTTGCCTGAATAAAATCCTAGGGCAGCAGAGCAGTGTGTAAAAGCAGAACTAACCAAGTTGTCCATGAATATTATTTAGACATAGTGACAGTATATGTGCTTAACTGCTAGCACAATTCTACAAATGTCTACTTACACTAAATGTAGACTAGGGTTTAGAATACTGTAGCTTGCTTCCAGATATGTGGATGCAGGATTGCACTGTATCTATGTTTTGATGGCTCCATCATGGATACATTTTTTCCTCTCATTAGGAATACTTCAGTTTTACTCTGATTTCTAAACTGCTTGTTTTTTGCCCACATTTTGCAGGTGGGCAATGTATAACAATGCTCATTTCATGAAGGTTTACAGACATGGCTGTCAAGTGTTGTGCAGCTTTGCTTCCTCAGTTTAATATGCCATTCACCCCTTTATTACATTTGAAAATCACAGGGAGTTTGAACGGTTTGTACTTGTTTTGAGTAATGCTATGTTCTTAGGAAGCAGCTGCTGCAGGCTTGGAGCAAAGGATTTTGGCTCCTGGGAATACCAGGTGTCCAGATTAATTCTTCGCCGGTCTGGCAGTGAGAAAGTGCCATGTCAGAGAGATCTAATCAGAAGGTCACTGAGCCCCAGACATGAAACGTCAGAGCAACCTTGCTGCAAAATAAATGTTATCTCCATGGTGTTAGCACTGACCACCAGTGTCCTTGAGAGCTCATTTCTCGCTGGAGAGAAAATAGGTTTTATGAAGGTGCAGGCAATGTGAATGCAAACCAGTATGTTGTGTAGTAAGTGGGCCAATGAATGCATCTCAAAACCAAAAGTGGCAATGCCTCATGAACACTTCAAACACAGAGGCTACTGTCATGCAAATTTTTGCCAGGCTGGGCATTCCAGAGCAAGAGGTGGTGCAGAAGCCCCTCCACAAAAGCCTCCACATCTATGGCCAGATTCCTTGATTAAATAATGTAAAAAAAATGGGGGTAGCAGCATCTGCTCAGAGGCAGCTATTCTTAGTATTCACCTCTAGTGATGGGGACTAGAAGGTTCCAGACTTGTGAGCTGCTGGTCACTGAGCACCCCATCCCCTCAGTGCCTTATGTCAAAGCACATGGTTTCCTTTTGGCTGGGGGATAGGGGCACATGGAAGCCCAAATCAGAGAAGTAGAGATAAAATACACACTAGGCGAGCCAATTGCAGCTTGTCTGCTGGATGGAGGAAGGCGTCTTCTGTTCACAAAGCCATGTGGTCCTTGTACACAATCGAAATACAAAGGTGGACAAGAGCTTTGTTAGACCACTAAGGTTGCACACACGAGACTCCGCCCATGGCCTGAGTTTGATCTCAACAGGCTCCAATAGTCAGCTCAAGGCTGACTCAGCCTTCAATCCTCCAGAAGTTGGTACATCAAGTACCTGGTTTTGTGTGTTTGGGGGAGGGGGGTCGGCAAAGCATAGTTTGTGTAATTTGACTGTAAACTCTCCAAACAATGTTTTAAGTGTTATAGGCTGGTATATATAAGCATCACCTTTTGCTTTTGTTTTTTAATCAAGCTGGGCATCCCAGAGCAGGGGTGGTGGTGGTGCGTATCTGGCCATGTATTTTGGAACGTTTATATTTTGGGGGCATCACCCCTTAATTCTTGAATGCACACCCTGACCAAGACTCATGTGGAATCAAATGACTGCCTGTGTGTGTAAATTTTAGGAATCTAATAAAGGTATCACTCCCTTTTATCTCTGGTTTATGTATAAGGACCAGACTCCTTTTCCTTTCTTTAAGTAAAGTTAAACAACTCACAAATATCTGCAAAAAAGCCAAAGAAAAGCAAAGCAAATCATAACGATGAGATAATTAAAAACTCTGGCTGTGTTGATGGGTACTCTAGCACCTCCCCAAAAGGGGTAGGAGACCATATACAGTCCATGGGTCGTAACTTGCTCACTCCTACTATGTATCTCCATGCTATTTCTGCCATCAGTTTAAAAGTGATGAAACAGGGTTTCCAGATGTCGCAACATGGGTGCCTTTTGCCTGCATTGTATGGTTTTCCCTCCAATCATGGGATTGTCTACGGTAGCTTCTCTTTCAACTTCAACTGCATTTCAATGAGACATGTCCCTTGAAAACTGGAAAATAGCATGAGGTCAATGCATTCAGATCAATAGAAAACTATGTGCAGTTAATTATGTTTGGTCACTCTTGTACTGGGTCAGATTCAACACGAAGTGTGAGGCAAAAAGGCTGTGCATGGTTGGACACTACAGTTTACCAGTGTCCAACTATAACATTTATACAGTACTCAAAAAGGATGAGCAAAACAACATACTTTAAAACTGAGTATTCTGGTAATCCAATCTGCTGCCCTCTCTGTGTTACTACATTTGTGTTACTACATGGAGATGCTTCATGAGTGAACTGAGTTAAACTAATGATCAGATTTCATGGTACAGTAATACAATTGTTAATTGGAGTTGTAAATATATATATATATATGGACTGGACATTATATGTAGGTCTTGACTTATCTAAACATGAACGAAATGGCCAATATATCTGTTATGGGCTTTATGCATGAAATAAAGATGCTTTATGGCAGAATTCAGATGGATACATAAATTGTACTGTATGTAAGGGTGAGAATTTTGAAAATGAATCATAGGGAGGAAGCAAATCAGACCCTTAACAAGAACAAGGGCCAACGGGGCAGACTAGTGGAGGTCAGCTGAGTGAATGCTGCACTCCTTTAAAAAATGCAGAAGCTCATGCAAAGCAAATAGATTTGACAACTCAAATAAACAAATCAGAAAGATAAAAGGAAAAAAATAGGCAAAAGGCTACTGGGGTCTCAGTAAAAAGCAAAAAAAAAATAATAATAGAGATACAGTTAAGATGACTTACATCAGGGTGACTCAGATTACAATAAGCACAACTGCCTTCTCAGAGGTTTTCAACCTGAGTGCTTCCAACACTGCTAAAACTGCCAAAAGAATGCAGAGGACTAGAGAAGGATACGCTGACTGGTGAGTGGCAATGAGATTCCAGTCTCATGCTGCAGTGCTAGGGAGGTCAATGAGCCAGGCCAGCTTCCCTTTTGATCCAAACTCTTGACATGACCTTATATGCATTCAGAATTGGATACATCTTGGCCAGCTTTTCCTGGTCACTTGGACCCACTTTTCTCTGCACCCACATCTGGCCATTCCTGTCCTCATTCATAAAAATTACCACATTCGTTTTGGAATTTAGGATTTGGCCAAAGTGCACACACCATGCTACTAAAAATGTATGCATGTGATATCATTCCTTTAGTCATTTCTCTGCTTTGGGGGCACTGAATACATTATGCTGTACCTAGTTATAGGTCACTCATATCTCACTCTTATTGAGTACCAGTGAAAGTACCTTGATCGTTGCTTTAGCGTGGCACCACAAGTATGCCCTCAAAATTTCTTGGGAGCAAACTCTTTGTACAGTTTAATTGCATGCTTTGTAAACTCCTAGATCCCTGAAAGACTAGTTTTTCTTGGCATAAGTGATAAAGGAAGTTCATGACCATTAATGAGAGGACAGTGATAAATTTTGTTGTGCACACAGCTAAGATTCAGACCTCAAGCAGCTTGGAGGGCTGCTTCATGCATGATGTTCCATTGGCAGGATATGCGCTAATACAGGGGGGAAAGGAAATGCACTATAACGCAGGGGGAAAGAAAGATCCTTACCAGAATGTATGCACACTGCTATTCAATCAAACAGGCATTTGATTTGGGATCAATTTGACAATGTACAGTATAGCTTTCCAGAAAAAATATACATGACATGACTCTTGAAACTACAGCGGTACTTCGAGTTATGAATGACTCGACTTACAAAATAGAAATCCGCAGGTACAGGAAAATTTCAAGTTATGGGGGGGGGACCCTTTTTACGAGTTACCTCTAGTAGTCTTTTGCCTAATTAAAGTGCACAGAAGTGTCTGTATCATGTTCAAAATTGTGATGTGTGAGGCTTAAAAATGTTACCTCAGGGTCAGCCATGTCCCTGTACAGTGTGCCTGCCTTTAAAGTGCACTGAACTGTCCTGTAACATGTTTAAAAATTGGTATGTGCTGTTTGAAACTTTTATTCTGGATTAGCCATGTTCCTGTGCACTGTGCATGTCTTTAAAGTGCACTTTATATAGAGTTTTGCACACACAAAAACAGTGTTTGTCTTTTCTAGCCTCCGGAATGAATTAATCTGTTCCAATGCATTCCTATGGGAAACTGCGTTTCAACTTAGGAAAATTTTGACTTACAAAAATGCATTCAGAATAGATTAATTTCATAAGTCGAGGTTCCACTGTATCTCAGATAGCAGAGCTGGGAAGATTATGCAGAGACCCACAGCAAATCACTGCCAGTCCAGATCAAATGGAGTTAAATGGGCCAACGGACTACTCAGCACCCTTAGGCCCTAATATTTGTATTTCGTTCTGCTTTAGTCTCTCCTACTTTTCCTTAATATTAAGACAACATGGGGGAAATCCTTTTAACATTGTGAAATTCTGGTTGGCTTCTCAAACTTCCTTTTAAAAGTGCACTTCATGTATCCCAATTCAAAAGACCTCTATAAAACTACCAACCTCTGGAGACAGTGAGCAATGCCAGTGAGGAGTAATGAAGATGGTCAATCATCTTTTCAAATGAGATTGTGTACGTAAGGGCAGAGTGTCACCTTTAACAAGATGACTAACTAGTACAGTGTTTTTCAACCTTTTTTGGACAAAGGCACACTTGTTTCATGAAAAAAATCACAAGGCACACCACCATTAGAAAATGTTAAAAAAATTAACTCTATGTCTATATTGACTATATATAAAGTAATTCTCTTGAATAGGAATCAAATAAACACAAAGAAAGTATTTTATAATTACTTTATTATGAAATAGTAAACAGAAATATGAAAAATTATAAAATACTTTATTCAGTGCACAACCTGGGCCTGTTTGGCTGAACACAAAGCTGATATTCTTCAGCTTTTCCAACGGCACACCAGGCAACATCTCGCGGCACACTAGTGTGCCGTGGAACAGTGGTTGAAAAACACTGGACTAGTAGACCAAACCAGGAACCTTTTCAGAAGCTGCTGAATTTGATAAAGGTAGTTGTTAATATTTAGTGGGTTCCTGCTTCTGAGTGGTGTCTGGCTACAACAGAAATGGATGCATGTTTGGTACTCTTGCTGAGATCCAGTTCTAATCCTCTGTTACAATTCTGGTTCTTTTTCGGTCTTCAGACTGTTTTATGTAGCATTTATAGGTGTAGGCCTTGTTTATTTCACACTACAAAAGAAATCTCTACTAGACACAATTTTTCAGGGCTCGCTAACGAATAGCACTCCTTGTCCCAAGACTAAGTGCTTGCTAATCCCCACTTGCTGGAACAAAGAGAGCAAGAGAACATTTTGATTCAGAACAAAGATCAAAATTATCCACACAGCTAAAGCAAAGAGGCTGCATAGGATTTGACCCCAGGATATTAGGTCTTTAACCTAATTAGCTCCCAACACTTATATAATATGACATGTCAGAACCAGATAGTCACTCAATTGCAACTGGACGACTATTAACTTTGCTGCAGTTACTATTACTGGGGTGGTCATTATTTGTGACCCCTGAACCAAAGCTTTTGTTCAAGCCCTGTTGTACAAGTTTTATTCATCATTTGAACTGCATCAGGGAAGAGCATCTACATTTCCATTCATAAAATGTATCCAATTTAGCCTGACTTAATTTGCCAGTGAGGTGCTTTTACCTATTTTCTCAGCACAAAAATCCACTTCTGTCCTTGAGGTAGTGCATGTTGAATTCATTTCAGAGCACCTACTGAACCTGTTACCAGCCGATCAGGTTGCTTAGAGTGTTCTAACCGCAGTGAACAAAATGAATCACTCTGCGTTGTCTGGGAGTGGTAGTTCCCTTGCACTGTCTTGCATTGTGAGTGTCAGAAGAGGCAAGTCCCTGCCTGTACAATCTGCTGGGCCTGAACTTGCCCTTGTAGTTCAAAACGCCACTGAGGTTGGGACTTCAGTTTGAAAATGAACGGAAAAATGAATACTGTGTACAGAGAAAAGATTTAAAAGTAAGATGGGGGGGAGCCGTGGAACAAACAAGAATGCAAAACTAGGCTATAGGTGGTACATTTATAAGCCACAAATAATAAAAAAAACCTCATTGTAAGCTTTGGTGGGCAACATCATCTCTTTAAAGCATGTATCAAAAGTTCAAAGATGGCAAAATATGTAGTTTGCTAGGAAATTATTCTTAGATGTAAAGTTCTTGGCAAGACAATGAGGCAGGAAGCAGCTACTGAATCTGCTGCTGAAACATGTTTCAGTGTCAAAGGACTACCGATTTCCCCTTGTCAAAACAAAACCCTTAAAAGCAGTGGCTCTATCAAAATATAAAGAAAACTGTCTATTATGGAGAAAGACAAACACAATCTGTGCCTTGATGGGGTATGACTACCTGCTTAATAGGCACAAACAACAGGAGTATGACGTCCCATAATTGGTAACAAACATGTGTATCCATGAAGTGAAATAAAAATCTTCTCTGTGTTGTATTTTATAAGCAGCTAGATCTGAATACAGGGCAAAGCCTCAAACCAGGTCAAATTATTTGCCAGTCCAGCTTCGTCTTGTCTACTCTGCATGGTTCTCAGGGATTTCAAGCAGGTTTTTTTTTTCATAACCTGAATCTATTCTTTTTTTAAAACTGCAGATGCTTCATTTTGCAACTGGAACTTTCTCCATGTAAAGCATGTTCAGCATCGCTGATCTACACTTCCCTTCTCAAAGACCGACTATTACTATTTATAAATATAAAACAAATATTTACTAAGAAGTAAGCTTTCCTAGCCAACTGAGCTTAGTCTCCAATATTGGACTATAACCTTGGGCTGTGTGCCATTTTTTAAAACAGAGATCTGGAAATATATAGGTATGTATTCTCAAGCTTTTCCTACAGTTATATAACTTCATACTTTTAAAATCCTCTGCATACTGTATGCGGCAAGAAAAGAAGGCCTTTCAATTAAGAAATGGTTTCAAGAATTGATTTAGTTTCTTTTGTACCTTGATGTGCATGCTTTTTCTTTTGTTATTTCCTTGAAAAAAAATACGGAAATATTTTGCTTTTAGTTGCTACAGGAAATGAATTATTCGCCACGTTAGTGAGCAAACAAAAACTCACACTGGAGTCAAACAAACAGACAAAACCTCTACAGAAGAAGTTGTTGTATTGGGTGTGGAATCCAGCATCTGGGAAATCTCAGCTTTTGTCTAAATATAAGTTTACAGTACTTGCAATATTGAAAATATGCTTGAAAGGGTGTCAGCCTGCTATATTTCAGATGTCAGTGACAGATGAACAAGATTTTTCAGTAGCGAGGGTTTCAGTGCCTTACCCTTCTTTTTAGTATAAATTAAATTTGCAAAGAACAAATACTATCACTCATTTGACATCATTCAGACAATTTAGCTTTTTGCCAGCACTACATTTGCAATGTGTGGGAATAGGTACATGCAACTTTGCACATTACCTCTGAAAGCATTTCCAAAACTGTTCTGAAAGCATTTCTAAAACTGTCTGAATTGAGATATCACCCCCACACACACTTGAAATAACCAAGTCATCTCATTAACCACACCCTGACCCAACAGAAACACATAGAGACAAATTACAGGAATGTTTAAATTATTTTTCTTAAATAAAAAAACACACACATATGTACACATTGCACATTAGAACAGAGCACCAGAATTACAGCTGCAGAGAATGAACTGCCTGCTGACCTCTCACTGCAAAGGCCTGCCATGGTGCAGAGTGAAACACCAATAGCATCCATTCACATTCACTCCACCAAAAATGGCAAACAGTCATGTGCACGTGACCCAAATGTCAGTGCAAAAGGAGAGAGCAGCGAGTTTTATCTTTGTTTCTCCGTTATAGAAGAGCTGTCACAGCAGTCTGATTTATGGGTTTCAGGCAGTACCTGGGAGTAGAGTAGCCGTCACTTGCCAGCGAACTGGCCTGGGGCTTCTGATAGCCATCGCTGCAGTCCACCACAGGCAAGATATTAATGTTTGGCTTATATTCCTTCTGACCTTGGGGGGTTTGGTAGTTCCCACCCTGAGCATCACTCTTGCACAAGGCCACAGTGAAATTGCCAAGTGAAAGTGAATATTTAGGAACAGAAGAGACGTTGGGAATGTTGTAGCAGTTCTCAGAAGAAAATGTGTTCTCTCTTCCTGCATGTCGTTCCACGATGGGAGTAGCATATTCCGGCTCTAGATTGGCCAAAGGCAGTGCATAATTTGCCCTCTGAGGATAGTGGTAATGATTGCCCATCTCTGAGCTCTCTTTCTTTTCATCCTCTGCGTCCACTGGTCTGAATGTGGATCCCTTCCGGGTTACGGTCCCTGTTCCTATCATGAGGGGCTGCTGATAATCTAGAAGGAAAACAGAAAGTCCTTTTCAGATTCCGGGCACACTGCAAGCCAAACACTACCTTCATTCAGACTTAGCAGTGGGTGGCATGATATACCCCTTACAGAATCAAGGTGTACTGTTCTTCTCTCAAATAAACAGTAGTACAACCACTGTTTTTGGATTGTATATTTTGTCAGGGATCGGGTGAGAAGAAAAAAGTGTTCTGCTTATATCCCGCCCCATACCACTTCAAGTAGTCTCTGGGCAGTTTACAGTTTTTAATTACAGTATGCAGGCTACACGTTGCCCCCCTCCAGCAAGCTGGGTACTCATTTTACCAACCTCAGAAGGATGGAAGGCTGAGTCAACCATGAGCCAGCTACCTGGGATTGAACCCCAGGTCGTGAGCACAGTTTTACTTGCAGTACAGGCATTGAACCACTGCGCCACGAGGCTAGGTACAAAAGCAAAGTGTTCTGCTTATATACTGCCCCATACCACTTCAAGTAGTCTCAAATAGCAACAGAATTCCAGCAGCATTGGATATGAGTGCACTGGCAGAGCTCTAGCATAAATACAGTAAACCAGCAAAATATGAACATATCAAAAATAGTAAAAATTCTGCCCAGTCAAGTACAGATAAATAACTCCTAATGTATGCACTTAGCAAGTAAATGTCTGTTTCTCAAAAACTGAACCAAATGGATTTTCACTCATGGGTGGAAAGCTAAAACGTAGTCCTCACAAGTTTGCAATTACCTGCCATCTCTCTGGTGACCAGATCTAACTTCTGTGGTGTTTCCTTTTCATTGTTATAACTGATGGTGAATTCAGTAGACTGATGTCTGACAAAGGGCTCCTTGATTTGTTTCCAGAGACCTAGAATAAATGCCCCAAAATCAAAACTTGGAGTCTTCCATAGGAAGGAATAATATATACACATTTTCCCTTGATCATTCTTGCAATGTGATAAACATGCAAAATGTTTACCCCTTACCTGGTTTTCCACTGCCACAAGAACCATACGCAACTACATTCTTCCCTCTCCTACAATGAAGAAAAAAGTTATCAAAACTTTTCAAAGTAAATTCAGTTCTGCTGGCTTTTCAGGATAGGGGTCTTCCACAGTTTCGCTATCATGGGCACTATCAGGAACCACAAAGTATGGCCTAACTTACTAATCAACAACTATTATTTCTAGCAGCTCTCTGACCATGTTCTGTCCCCACTACTACTATTTCTCTAGCCAAAATTATGTTGCATAGTTATGCCTGAGGAAGGCACACAGTGTTAATCTGCTGCAGCCTCCCGCTAGCAATTAACACATCCTCACTTGGATTTGCAGGCATGTGAATGACAATTGCCATGTCATGTTTCTAAACACCCAAGAGGGGATCTGATAATTGCTAGTGAAAAGCTACTGCAAGTCACACCATTTGCCTTCTGCAAGTATGGCTGAACCAGAGATTCTGACCCCTGGTTTTTATTGCGTTATGCTTTGCAAGGTAGTTTGAGTCTCAATTTTATATGCGATAAATTTGTAATAAATACAGTACACGATACAGGAGTACTTACAACTACAGTGGTACCTTGTATAAAGAAATTAATTTGTTCCAAATGACATTATGTTAAGCAAATTTTCTTTTACACAAATTCCCATAGGAATGCATTGAAAACAGAGTAATCCCTTTTTTATGTTGTACGGATTCTCCCCATAGGCGATTATGTTAAGCAAATTTCCCCTATCTCTGGAATTTTTTTATGTTGTACAAATTTTATGTTATACAAACCTTGTTATACAAGGGTCCACTGTACAAGGGAAATGCTACATCTATTTAGTCTCTTCATTATCATCATAAACAACAAAACACTATTTTAAAAAAATCTGTTCAAATTCACAATGCCTAACTGTTGGAAGAAGAAAGAGAAATGATGCCTCTTTGGTCTAATCAAATTCCTCTTCTTCTGGCTTCTACAAGAACTGGGCACTTTTTAAAAAAAATAGTATCTTGTTCCAAATAGATCTCTCTCAAACACAGAGTTATAATAACCCCGAATTGTGAAAGAATATTCAGTGCAAATAGTTAAGCGAGAGTAAAAATAAGGGGTAAGATTCCTTATTGCTTTGTGTGGCTCCTTCCTGCCTCTGAGTCCGAGTTACAGATCATCAGCTGAGAAATGAAAACTCAACTGTCGCCAGGGCCCAAAAATCTCAAACAAGAAGCAAATTGCCACACAAAACTTCTTGATGTTCTTTTCAGGCCATGCTGCTCTGGCGTCCTTGCCTATAAAGCACTGAAGCAGTCCATTTGAACAGGCATATGATGTGAAGGGAGACAGACACTTCTCTCTTGTTTATACACTCTGCAGCTCACTGAGCTGTTAGAGGCAAGAAGGGGCTCAACCAGAAAAATAAAGCTCCCTGTTAGCAACGGAACAAAGTGATTTGGGTGCGGGGGGTGGGTGGGGGTGGACGACACAGAAATACTAGGAATTACCATAACTGTTCAAATGGAACATCTTGTGGATTGCCATAAGAACGGTACCTCACAAGGGTGTTGGGTCCTGGCATTCCCCCCCACCCCACACTGCTATACAAATATCTGAGGAGACTCATCAAGTTTATCATGGAATTCCCTCAAAGCAAAGAGGCTTTCTATGACATTATAACTATGAGAAAGATAATATTGCTCAGTTCCAGATAAGAGAGGGGGGGAAATAAATAACATACCTCCGCACGGCAGCAAAGATACAAATTCCAGTTATCAGGAAGAGCAAAAGCACCAGCAGTACTGGAACAATTATGGTAGTAAGTTTCAGTCCTTAAAACAAAAAGTGGAAACTGACTGAAAACCATACTTGGGGGTGGGGGTGGGGAAACAGATGAACGCTGGGTGACATCTTAAAAATTACATTGATAAACAGAATAGCATGCTTTGCACACCACAGGAAATGTTCTAAAATAATTATCTTTACACATAAATTGATTTCATTTCAGTTCTAAAAAGAAATCATAGTTATTTGCAGATCTACTCATAGGGTACCTCAACTGAATTAAATAATGCTTACCCCCTTTTAAATATTTATACAATAGGACTGCATGTGATTCAAATTAGTAGGTAATTTATCATTATTATTCTAAATTAGAGCTCTTTTTTTGGCCATGATATATTTTGTAAGGGAAGTACATATTGTAAAGAGCCTGCTATTTATTTTTAACAGCATATTAACAATTCACAGGCATTCTAATGTGTGCCAAAAGAAAAGAGCAAAAGGAGAAGAGCATTCAGTCCTTTGTGCTTTATTTATAAACATTGAGATCATGTGCATGTTTCAATAATAATAATAATAATAATAATAATAATAATAATAATAATAATAATAATAATAATAATAATAATAATAATAATAATGACCCATCTTGTTCAATGTGGTTTATTTCCTAGGAAGCATTTTAAGGTTTGCAGTCCCCAGATTCTCAGAGCCATCATTTTCAAGAATGCTAAATACCATTTTTCCTATTTGGAACTAGTGAAGTAAAAAGCCACATATCAAACACAGCAGACAGTTTGCACTTTCCCTTAGTCTGCATTCCCTTGGAGTAAATCTGTCAGGGATGCCTAGCCACCCCTTCTCTATAATGTGCTCAGTACCTAAGTTGTTTTCTTCTGAAGGTATGGATTCAGTAATTGTTCTGTCTTCTTTTTTAATTGAAACACCCGTGCTTTGACTTGGTCTTTGCCAAAGTGGGTGAATAAGGGAGCTGTTAACTGCAAAATCAGAAACGAAACAAAGTGAGCGTCAACAGGTTTGTGCAATGTCAGATTCTTCAGCCTATCAAGTATATTTTATTCCAGCAGTTGCTCACCTTGCACGATACGACAACCAAGAAGTTCTACCTTCAGAGCTATTCTTCTGTGCCAGCTCTGTGGAATAATCTTCACATACCGGGCAACTATAGGGGGAATGAAATTATTCCGCACTATGTCTCCATGGTTGGAGTTGGCTCTGAATACCTACAATATGAAATAAGCATGAGTCACGTTTTTAGAACACATCCATTGAAGACAAATATATGTGTAAGCAAATATGTCCTCTGCCCTACCATCAACAATGGGTAATAATACTATAAGACAATATTTATGGACCAGTTGGAAACTTTATCAAGAGGCAAATTGACCCCTCCTTGTTTTGCAAATCAACTGCTAGAGGAAAGGGTGTGTGTGAAATACAGGGGCAGCCCATAACTGGTGTTTTTAAAACTACTTCTCTATGCCTCCAACTTTATATGGGTCTGGGGGCCTGAAAATACTTTTAAAACCAGAGAACTTTTGGGACTGGATAAGTAGTTAAGTTGTTAAGCTGACCCCAAGTCTAAAAAATGTAGCACGGGAAGGCAGGAGGGCAAGATTCCCATCTGCCTACCATGTTGTCCAGACTGCATGTATGGCTGGCTGTTTTGTCAGCACAGAATCCATCGTCAGCACTGTAGAACTATCAATCAGTGTGTGTGTTGTGTCGTTACAGTCGTGACCGACTCGGAGTTTTCTTGGCAACTCCACTGGAGTGGCTTGCCAGTTCCTTCTCCAGGCGCCTACAGCACCGGGTATTCCCTGGTGGTCTCCCATCCAAGTACTAACCAGGGCTGACCCTGCTTAGCTTCCGAAATCAGGCGAGATTGGATGTGCTTAGGGCATCTAGGCAGCTCGTACGCGGAAGCAATTCCAAGCAGAAAACTAAAGCTCAGTGGGGTGGGGCCTACCCTCTTGGAGCTCCACCATGTGCTGAAGGACCACATGTCTAGAATTCTATTTCTAAAGTAAATCCCTTTCCCATAAATCTCAAGACACATGGAATGCAATTGCTTTCTTATGCAGCCCATTGGTGTGTGTGTGTGTGTGTGTGTGTGTGTGTGTGTGTGTGTGTGTGTGTGTGTGTGTGTGTGTGTGTGTGTGTGTGTG
Organism: Phrynocephalus guinanensis; assembly: GCA_037367245.1. Classification (NCBI taxonomy): domain Eukaryota; kingdom Metazoa; phylum Chordata; class Lepidosauria; order Squamata; family Agamidae; genus Phrynocephalus; species Phrynocephalus guinanensis. The sequence continues at coordinate 122,165,079 of CM074733.1, forward strand.
TGTGTGTGTGTGTGTGTGTGTGTGTGTGTGTGTGTGTGTGCGCGCGCAGGTTCTCCTAAGTGCCAAGAAACTGCTACTCTGTTTGTGGGGGGACCCTGGTTTCTCTGCTCCTACCAAATGTGGCAACAGTGGGACCTAAACTTGAGAAACCAGTCTTCTGTTTTATTCCCAGGCAAGACAACACTTATTTATATTAATGGGACTGAAGAAGGTTTATTCTAGATGAATCTATCCTGCCACTTATCAACACCTTTCCATTCAAAATCTGAGACATGCGGCTTTTAATTAAGGACCAGGCATAACACTCAGTCAAATCTTTACAAAAACCGAAAAACTTTCTCTCTACAGATTATGTGAAGTACAATGAAGAACAAACAAGCAGAGAGGTAATATCTTTTAACAGATCTCTCCATAAGAGGCAGCAAATTCACACAGAATTGTTTGCAAACCATGGAAAGGTATTTAAGTTATTTTAAAATAGATACAATTAAGCGTTCAAATTACCTCATCAGTTCTTATGTATGTAGTCTAACTATGCAGTGCTCTGTTTAATCTACCCCAATCTAGAAGCTGTGTCTACTGGTAATACAATCTTTCTCTCTGAGAATCATCCAGTTTGGTTTCCTGCTCCCTGCTTCATTTAAAGCAGCATGTTTATTCACCTTGGACTGCAATGTGCATGTTCGTGTGTGTGCATGCAAGCTAGCTTCTGGGTTTTGGGAGAATATGATACAGAGCAGAATGTGCTTTGAACCCTATTGTCCTTGGTTCTTTAATTACTTGTCTCACAGTTTCTTCTAGTCTAAACAATCTCTTGCCTAGGGAACTGCCTTCCTGTTTCTTCTTGTGAAAAGAAATCTCTAGCTTCCTCCTACGGGATCAATGTATTTTGTGTGTGTGTGTGTGTGTGTGTGTGTGTGTGTGTGTGTGTGTGTGTGTGTGGAGATTAAGTTCCATCTGGATGTATACTCTGCATACCTTGGCTACTTAAATTCCACTAGAATCAATGGGGTTTAAACACAACTGTTCAGAGGCTTGCAACCCAAAATGTATGGAAAGAGATGTAAGGTGAAACTGCCATGCTTATGGGGGAGGGGGAGGGAAAAGGAAGAATTTCAGTTCAATATCCTTGCCCTTCCCTTGGTTACCTTTTCTTCATTGCTTACGATTCCTTTGTACGTCCTCCATTTTGAGTTGTTATTTTTGTAGTTCACAATAAATGTCTTCACATAAAAGTTAAAATTGAGCATAGTAGACCCTGTAGTTCTAATTCCTTGTTACAAGAGAGAGAGAGAGAGAGAGAGAGAGAGAGAGAGAGAGAGAGAGAGAGAGAGAGAGAGAGAGGTAGAATAATAGGTTTTTGTTTGTTGGTTAACAAAAAGCAATGTAAAGAAAGAAAATATACCCCTTTGAAACAACAATAATTTTATGCCTGAAGCAAAATTAAGAGGCATTGGAAAAATGTTTGCTTTATGCTTCCAAAAGAACCAGTTGCGTATGTAAAGCAGATCTCTCTGAACATGTATTTAAAGCTGGATCCTCCTAATCCTAGAAACTAGCTGCAACCCCCAGGTTACCAATACCAATATAATAGCATTATCCCAGCAACTAGGGGCCTTTTTACACGACCCCTAAGATCCGCTGGCCACTTAAATTCGGACCAGAGGGGTTCCTCGCTCTTCCTCTGTCTTCCTCTGTCCCCACCCCCCTCGGCACTTCCTGGTTGCTGGCTGCCTGAGGGAGGGAGAAAAAAGAAAGAAAAGAATGCCTGTGTTCCGGGCAGCATTCAGATCTCTTAAAGGGGCGGGGCGCAAAAAAAGAACAAACAGAAGCCAGGAGAGCCCCGCACTCACTATCCTTACACCGGATCAAATATTTGTCACCATCAAAGACCAGGTACAAGAAAACTGCTGTTTGGTCGTGCTAAAGTGGGCGGGGTCGCACTTATTTGTCTGCAAAGTCCGGAGCTGGTGGGTAAACATTTTTAAGGTCCGGACCTTGCAGCCATTTGCGGCGGAGCTTAGGGGTCGTGTATAAACGCCCTAGGATGAGATTTGCTATATCAATAAAGAATGACTTCCTTATTTTCCTTTCCTTTCCAAAAGAAAGAAAGACCAATACCCATATAATAGCATTATCCCAGCAACTATTATGAGATTTGCTATATCAACAAGGAATGACTTCCTTATTTTCCTTTCCTTTCCAAAAGGAAGGAAGGAAGGAAGGAAGGAAGGAAGGAAATGAAGACAAAAATGTGGCATGTTAAAGACTTACAACTATATTTTAATGGAAGACTTCGGAGACTTGTCCCCAAATCTCACATTAAAATATAGCAGTTAGTCAAGAGTACTTGGAAGTGGTTTACCACTCTCTTCTTTGGTGGGAACCCTGGGAGTGTGTGGCTTGCCCAAGGTCACACAGGCTGGCTCTTCTCCCAGGAGGTACAGCAGGGAATGGAACTCCCGACCTCTGGCTCTGGATATCTACTTCACTGAGCTCTCCAGACAGCCAAAGCTTCTGTTCAGCAAACCACAAATCACCCAGAACTGTATTCCTGGAAAGAATCTCTGCTCTTGCAATGGTGCTGTGAGTGCAGAAGAATTTGATCTAAAGGCCTCATTTTGTATTTCAAGTTACCTTTGATGGTAAAAACAAAACAGAATAAAAGACACAAAACATGTGGCACCTTAAAGACTAACTTTCATATTGTAAGGTAACATTTCATAGACACGTCCACTTCTTCAGACATACAGAAGCAGAATGAGGTGTGCAATAGAGTATGGAATATACGTTTCACACCAAATATTCATTGGCTGTTGTGTGTAGGTATATTTGCATGCAAGCTCTGTTGTAAAAATTCCTAAAGAGACAAGAAGCCAATTCTGGGTGGGTAGGGGAGGGGGAAGAGGAAGAGGTGGGGGTGGGGTTTCATTTGGGGTTATAGGAGTGGGAAAGGAGCACTGGTGTAGTTTTAGGACCCTGTAGTAAAAATTCCTCAGAGGCCGAAAACAGAGACCAGATCAGGGTGAAAGGGTGGGGGTGGGGGTGGGGGTGGAAGAGAGGGAAGAAGGTGAGAGAATGAGAAAGTTTATGCACAGATGAATTCTTGCACAGACTAACATGGCTACCTTCTCCAAAACATCTATTTTGATGGTGAGAGCAAGGTGCCGTTCTAATACTGTAACTCAGATGTTTGTAGGTAATAGCTGCAGTGATACCAACAAGGCTTGCCAGAGTTCTCCAATTAACCATTAAGCTTTTAATCAAGTGTTACATCTTTTGCCACCTTTCCCTGAAGGAACCCCGAGTAGCATTTTCACTTCACAAAATCCATTCAGCTTAGAAAAACGGAAAACAATCTGCAATTGGTCATGTTTTACACTTGAACGATGCCTCCTAATACAATGGATTCAATTAGATACGAACCAAGAATATTTCAGAGTAATTCACTGACCTGTTATTCTTGTCCTTTCTCCTAAATCAATTTCCAGCCATTGCCGGTGGTTGCTCTGATTCGCTGCCCAGGATGGTCCTTGAACTTTGAGCCAGGCATTTTGAGGAGACCACTGCACCAGCTCCCCAATCTCATTGGTTTCATCCCAGAAGGAAGATGCAGTGATCTGAGAATTGGAAGCATCACCTCCTTCTAGATTCAGGGATTTATTGCAACCTTAAAATTAAAAATTAAATAAGAGAGCACTTCTACTTGCAACCACTGAACATATATATGCTGTATATGCTAATACTGTTTAACGCAGGCATGTCCAAACTTCGGCCCTCCTGATGTTTTGGAGCACAACTCCCAGAATTCCAAGCCTGTATTGCTAATGACAAAGGACTGTGGGAGTTGTGGTCCAAAACATCTAGAGGGCTGAAGTTTGGACATGCCTGGTTTAACAGGATAGGGAACTGGGACCTCCTATAATTTTGCCCTGTAGCTACCAGCCTTCACCAACATCTGAAAGACCACAAGTTGTCCGTCCCTACTGTAGATGGATAAGTACAATTATAATCAGCCTGGCTGACTTGATTCCATATTTTTCATACATCCACATTGCTGGACCACATATACCATCAAGAGTTCCTGTAAAAACTTGCTTTCCCCATTGACACCTGAATCATAGCTTTAGACGTAACCACTTCAAACGCAGAACATACTTCCTGCCTGTGATGAATGGAGTTTTGGAAGAATTCTGAACTACAATTGGCAAAAAAATTGAATGGGCAAATTGAGACGACATGAAAACAAATGAGTGCAGACTGTATAACTCAAATGGTATGACATTTACGTAGCTATGTATACCTAAGTTTTTGTTGCATCCGTTTTCAAGTTTCCCATTAGAATCCAATATAATACGTCTTAGCGCTGATACTACTAAGAAAGGTATAATATAGGCAGTACTGCAATATAGCTGGGAGAGTTGACAGTAGATCGAGTTCCCAGTAATGGCCTAAATTCATGGTTTTCAACAGCCCCTGCAGTAGCCTGCATACTCTAATTAAACTGTAAACTGCCCAGAGACTACTTGAAGTGGTATGGGGCAGTATATAAGCAGAACACTTTGCAGGCATTACTAAAATGTAATGACATGTAGGCATCACAAACAAGGAAGGGAGGTAGAGAAGAGCACACCAGCTTAATCTCCTGCCAACATTCTGGTTGGGTTGCACTCTGCACCAAAACCCTCCACTGTTAGAGGAGGCTCTGCATCAGGTGTGTGTCCTGAACATGAGGGCAACAAGAATGGGAAAGGCAGATGCTGAGTATTGCTTGCATCTTCTTTCTCTCCAAAGCTGATCAAAAATTTCTCAGTAAGACAGGCCAGAAAGACCCTTTTTGAACCATTTCTTCAACTGTATTTCGCAGAAGTACTCTTGGCATGACTGGGTCATTCACAATCTGAAATCATATCCTGAAATACATGTGAGCATATTGGTAATGCCCAAACGTTATGACCTCTGCGATAGGGTTCTTCAGCAGGGATGAAAAGTTTGGGGTTACCATGCTTGAGAAGTATGCCAAAACAGATTACTACTCCTACTCATCAGTTATCCGAAAAAGAAAAATGTATGAAGACTATTTTGGCTACATGATCAGGCTAAGTCTCACTGAAACAAAAAGGTACTAAAATACATGCATAGTTGCAAGCTTAACATGTGACTCCATGAAGCTTGGCAGCCAGTTTTGTAAGATTCAGGGGGGACTTTCTTCTAAGTAAAAATTGTATTGGCCTCCCAAGTTCTAGGCTAGGAATTCTTTAAAATCTCTGACTGGGAATGTCATCCATTTGTAATGTTTTCCAGAAATTAAAAAAAAAAAAAACACCTCCCATCCTGTGGATCCTATATGATGGAGAAACAGAACGTTTTTAAATTACTGAAAAATCTTCCCTTTCCAAGACATAAACAACATTCTACAGGAATTAAGTATGTTTTCAGCCTTAGTTTATATTATTATTTTATGTATAAATATGAACGTTTCTTACCATTTGAATTAAAAACAAACCGTTTATCTGACAGAGAGCCACTGTAAAGAAAGGAGGGAAATGTTGGAATTAGAAGTAATCAGGTTACTAATTTTCATATTTAAAACCACTAATTTTAAGACTGACTAATTCTGTACATTTCATTCCCATCCTGACTTTTGACCCAATTTTTTATCCTGAAAATTTTGCTACACCAGTATAAAAGCACTAGAAGCTCGGCTTGTTTAAAAATTCAAATCATTGTTACCGGGGTGGATAAAATGGGAAGTTGTGGTAAACTGTTTAAAGGAGACTTCCTGGTTTATTTGTTTATGCAAAAGCAAGAGCAAATATGCAGCTGCATGCGGGAACAGAAGGCTCATTCTTACCTTGGTTTATTAAGCTGAAATATTAACCACATGCATCTTGATTTGTATGAAACTATGGTTAACAGAAGACATTGTAGTTTAATCATGGCTCGCAGGAAGGAAAAGGAAAGGAGCAACAAGCACAGGTAAAAGGCAAGTTTCGTTCTTAAAAGAAAAGGCCAAAATACGATAATCTTAACATGGACAACACTTACTCTTGAGATAAAACATCATTGGCAAGGATTCCTTGATAACGTCTTATTCCTTTCAGTTGAACCACATTAATCCGGCCACCCAACTCATTGGCAATTATTCCAGCATGTATGGCAGATTTGCACAATAAGGAGGTCTGATGTTTAGAAATCAATTAAAAGATCAGAGGAGATTTCAGTGGTGGTTTTTTTTTAATTGTAATCAACATGCCTCCTTTTAAACCCCAAAATATTTGTTGGTCAAATATGTTTTAAGGTTAATATTTTACAATCCAATAATCGTCTACTTGAGCTTTACTCCAACAATCATTAACACAGTGTTATTTCTTCATTACAGAGGTGGAGAAGAAAAGCCAACATGCTTTTGCAGTTGTGCTGCAGACATTTCAGTTGTAAATTATATGGAGCGTCTAAGGAAATATTAACCTGTAGCAGATCATCATCCATTTTGGACACTATATAACAAAATGAACTCTATACAGTGGTCATTTGGGGTATATGAACCCTTTTGCAGTTCATATACTGTGGTCCCGCTATATCTCAGGACTGCAGTACTGTACATTTTTTCTCCCCCACCCCAGTGCCAATGAGCTGGAGCCTGGGGCTTGAGAGAGGGGAAAAAACTTTTAAAACCTCAGGCTTTTAAAACCTTTCCCACCCCCTTCCCCAAGCCCCAGGCTCCAGCTAATTGGCGCTGGGGTGGGGCAGAAAAATCTTTTGTTTTTCTCCCCATGCAATGTTTAAAATGTCTTTAAGCATCACCCCCCCCCCCCCCCCCCCCGCAGGCCTGACCCGACCTGTATCCGCATATCACGGATTTTCAATAATCACGGTCAGGTGATTAACAAAAGAACCATGTCAATTAAGACAGTATTTGCGCAGAACACCCTTCTAACATGCACTCAAAACCACAATCACACTCTAACTACACACAAAAAATACACACTCCAAAATGTTACTAATAAAAGGAACAGCAAGCCACTATGGCTGATATCCTATTGCTCAACATAGTAAGTCTTACTAGAACAGGCCTACCTAATCAACAGACATTTGGTGAATTAACTCCTCTGCAAGTTCCAGATTCAAATGGGCCTACTCTAGTTATAATTTGTTAAATCCTCATTGATTCAGTAGGCACATTGTAGTGCAATTACTGTGCTAAGGCATCAGATTTCAGCCATCCCTTCTCATAGCCAGAGTAAAATATGTTCAATTCTTTTTTTCCATATAGAGTAACTATTGTATTTGGTTGTTTATTGGACTGTCATCTAGCAGGTTGCTTTAATGGCCTAACTATGGAAACCAGAGTTACAATTTTATTTTGTACATAGTGTTTAGTGACAAAACATACTCTGAAAATAATGCTACCATCCCTTCATTTTCCTCTATCTCAGCTACTTACGTCTCTGTAGCCTTCCACTATATTCCCAGAAATATCTCCCGCTATGTCTCTGCAGCCGGCTGGACAGTACCTGCTGCCATGGAGAAAAGAAAGAATCCTGTTTCAGGCAGGAACTGATATGAAGTTCAATGTAAGCACACGTGTGCTAACAGTTAAGGATGTCTTGCAGGATAATTTGCAAAGCCAATTCAGAACCATAGAATCATAGAATCATAGAGTTGGAAGAGACCTCAAGGGCCATCTAGTCCAACCCCCTGCCATGCAGGAACCCCATCACAGTATTTCCGACAGATGGACATCCAGCCTCTGTTTAAAAACCTCCAAAGAAGGAGATTTCACCACCCTTTGTGGCAGCATATTCCACTGCCGAACAGCTCTAACTGTCATGAAGTTCTTCCTAATGTTCAAATGGAATCTCTTTTCCTGTAGTTTGAAACCATTGCCCCATACACAAACAGAGGAGAAACACATTTCATTCCATTAAGTTCATTCAGTCATTTCACATGTTAAATTCCATTAAGCTCATTCAGTCAATTCACATGTTAAAGGAACAATTACCGCCTTAAATTCCTGAAACCTACAAAAAAGGGGCTCTTCAGCATTCAGTTGTTCAGACTAAGCCTTCGAGGAGTTTAGTGGTTTTATCTCCTGGTTAGAAGGAGGGTGTCAAGGGCAGGTACCATAGTGCTAGAAGTATCTTCTCACCTTGGCATTCTAGTCTACTACGCTATCCATCAAGGCAGCACAAAAGCCTGCTGCAGCGTTCCTTAATCACCCTGGAATGCAAAGTCTCCCCGAGGAAGACGTCCAAGTTTCTCAAGTAGATAATCACAAAATGAAAGACCTCCAAAAGCTCTAAGAAAACACATTCCTGCGGTTGGCAGCAGGGCTTCAAGCATATCACAAGTAAGTCATGTACCTCATTCGGTTACAGCCGTTTAAGTATTTTCAAGTGCAAGATGCAACTTGACAAGCACAACGTGTACCTCACAAACCTATATTTACCTGTATTCTTTCTCCACATAATGGCTTGCTCTCTCCAGACATGTGATTAGATCTGTGGAAAGTAAAAAATAGTGTAAAACTGGAACTTGAAGCACAGAAAGAAAGAAAAAAATATGGCTTGTCAGTTAAAAGTTAAAATGTTTTCCCCCTCAAACTTGTCTCAAGAGCAATGAGCCAACAGAGTACAGTGGTACCTCTTAAGATGAATGCCCCGTAAGACGAAAAACTCACAAGACGAATAAAATTTCTGGGAATAGGGTTGCTTCACGAGACGAACATTCCCTGTGGGATGCTTCGCAAGATGAAAATCCATTCTGCATTTTGAAACAAGTTACCCAGGATGCATTGCGCCCCCGTAGTTTGTGGAGGGGTGGAAGGAGTTTTTTCATCAAGTTTTGGAGCCATTCTGGACATTGTTTTGCAGCAGTCTTTGAGTGTTTAGAACTTAGAAAGATAGGGAGCTGAGGTTTCCTTCCTTTCGTTTTTGAAGTGTTTTTCCTTGCACTTTTGGCGGGAATGACCTGCGTTTTTTCTTGGAGCTTGCTTTAAATCATCTTTGCCTTGTTTTTCATTGCACTTTTGGCGGGAACAACCTGGGTTTTTTCTCGGAGCTTGCTTTTGATAATCTTTGCCTTGTTTTACATTGCACTTTTGGCGGGAACAGGCTGGGGTTTGGCTTGCTGCTTGCTTTTGTCCATGTTTGTATTGCACTGTGGGTCTGTGTGTTCTGGCTCTGCATGCCTTTAAAGTGCAGTTTATAAAGAAGTCGGGGGGGGGGGGGGCTTTTGGGGGCTTTTTTCTGACCTGCGGACTGGATTAAACACTTTCCCATTCATTCCTATGGGAAACCACATTTTGCAAGACAATTTTTTTGTAAAATGAATTTAACTGTAAAATTAGTTAAATTTATATTACAAGGCACCACTGTATTCCCTTAATCTCTTCTTTCCTTAATACCTTATCATCTCCCTCATCTCACAACAGATTCAGTGAGGTGGATCTGCATTTTCTTCTTTATAGGAACAATCTGATCTCAGAATAATTAATAAGGGAAAGAAGGTGGTGGTCACCAAACAAATACCAAACAAGTGTAATAGAAACTTGTGATAGTGGTTTCTGAAAACGTTGGTCAAGGACAGATTTTGGTTAAGGCCACTTAGATCTGAAGCAAAAAGATTCTGTCAGCATGTTATGTTTTAATCATCAATATAAGGTCTTATATTTGGAGAGAATAAAAAGCTATGTATTTGACAGATAAATTGCCTGATGTGAACCGCCCAGAAGTCCCATTCGGGACAATTGGTGCGGTATACAAATAGAAAAATAAATAAATAATAAATTAGTGTTTAAATTAAATCCATAGATGTAGATGATCATGAAATGCCAGACACATGGGAGTGGCATCAGGGGACAAGTATCTAGTGGTCTCAAGTGCTCCCAGGGGCATCTGTGGGGCCACTGTGAAAAGCAGAAATCTGGACTAGATGGGCCCTTGGCCTGATCCAGCTGGGCTTTTCTTATGTTCTTATAAGATATATGCTCAGTTATTGTATGGTGACTTTTAGAGGTCTATAAGGTATCAGGTATTTTTGCATTTTTATTTTATATTCAGCTAGGAGATCTTTGGAGAAAGCTGACAAGGAGACCAGCCTCCCTGTTGGCTCGACACCTACAGCTGACACCAAGAGGCAGTTAAAAGGCCTAGGATGTGGATCATCCTTCACACTTGTCAACCCAGAGGGGAAGAAAAGCCTGGGAAAAATACAACCAAAAGAGGAAGAGGGGTCTAAGAGGGAAGACCAGATAAAAGGCAGGGAAGGGAATGAGAACAGGAGGAAGAAAATGAAGAGGAAGATAAGCATCTCATAGAAAGTAAAGAGCCCACTATCATCACCACCTTTTGAGGGAGAGCAAGTAAAGCAGTGTTTCCTTGCAGCCATGCCGGCCACATACTCCAAGTTTTTCATCTTACAACATACCACTGTATACAGTACATATTTTCAGAATGCCTGGTGCACTAGCTGGAGTCTTTTAAAACTCAATCTAAAATAAAATGCTCTACTGCAAATCTCTAGTCCCACTCTTTGTTTTAATCCATAATGATTTCTGGAATTTACCTGGATGATCACTACTGGCAAAGGATAGCAGAAAACCCCTTCCAGACACGTGGGACCTGCTCTCAAAGTGAATAGTTGCTTCATTAGAATCTAAGATGATTTCGTCTGGAACAGGCACATTGCCACAATATGGTCCTACACAGAAAGAGAAAACAAACAGATTTTGAGAATGGGCGAAGTGATGGTCTAGATACTAGCCCTTTAAATGTTTCCACACGGTACTGACAAAGGTGTTCTATGGTTCACACAGACTGACAGTACAGTGGTACCTACCCCGACTTAAGAGCAGCTCGACGTAAGAGCAATTCGACGTAAGAGCGGAAAACCGTTGGCATTTTAACTGCTGCCTTACAAATTTTAGATATGGTCATTTTTTTCATTTTTAACTTATTTTTTCCTTTTTTAGATAGGTACCCCGACTTAAGAGTAGTTCGACTTAAGAGCATACATTCGGAACGGATTAAATTCGTAAGTCGAGGCACTGCTGTATATGGAAATGGCACCCAGCAAGTACAGCCAGTGTGCTTTCTCATGATTAAAAAAAAGAGGAAGAAAAGGCACAGTACCAGCACCTCATCAAGTAACAAATTATTACAGTGTCTTTTAAAAGAGCACTATCAAAATACAAAAAGTAGGAGATCAGTGAACTAGCTGTGAGGATTTCAAAAAAATCTGTAGGCTATACAGTAATAAGAACTTGTTTGGAAATGGTTAAGATATGTACGTAATTATATCAAGGAAACAAACAATTATGACTTGTTAGGTTGATATCCTGGGAATTCCTACTTGATGAACAGAGACAAAACTTTCAAAGTTAGGTTACTGTAAAAGCAGAGCTACCATTATAATTGACCTTTCTTTTACCCTTTTGCCCCCTGTTTTCTTGTGTGCCCCTGTTTCCAGTTACCACAGCCAGTTTGGGCAGTGAAGAAATCTGCATGTGGGTCTGCCTGGAGGTGAAAACAGGATGATGTTGGCGAATAGTCACTCTTGACTTTCCTTGATTATAGACCATTATTCTTTCTCTTTTCGTACTTCAAAGCTCGACAGAATCCCAGCATGCAAACAGAGCTCGTAAATGAATATGTTGCAGTGGAAGGAGGCTGAGCAAGGAGCACTGATACCAGCTTCCTCCACTAAGGAGACAAGCAGGCACCCCACCTGACTCCCAAGGAGGGCATCAGAGTTCCTGCCCCTTTGGCATCCACAATTTTATATCTGCCGCTGTAGCAAAACCTTGGGGTTTTATTATTGTTTATTCCTCTTTTGGTTTGGGCACTGAAGAAACCAGCTGTGGTAACTGGAAACAGGGGTGCACGAGAAAGGTCTCAAGGTTCCACGACTCCCCATAATATTTCACATATACAGTACATGAAAAACCTGCGAAAGGCTGTCTAGAATTTTGTGATCTGGTACCACCAGTGTGCTGAGACACCCAACTCAATAGGCTTTTTAAGACCTTCCAGGAGGCCCCTTTCTCAGTCTTTTTTCATCAGTTCTCCTGTGGGAGAAACTTCCACAATCTGTAGGAGGCATGGAGACGGATCCACATGGTAGCAAATCTGCGGACACATTTGGATCTGATGTCCAGTTTCATAGTTATAGGGTTTTTTGGGACACTACTATTTTTTGATCTGCCAGGCACCAATAATAAAAAGTTTTCGAAGAGAGTAAAGCAGGCATGTCCAAACTTTGGCCCTCCAGATGTTTTGGACCACAACTCCCACAGTCCTTTGCCATTGGAAATACAAGCTTGGAATTCTGGGAGTTGAGGTCCAAAACATCTGGAGGGCCAAAGCTTGGACATGCCTGGAGTAAAGCAATCAGATTTATGAGCATTCACTGGCTAAACATCAGAAACTTGGGAGCCACCATTGATGAGACCATAATTGCACTGAACCCTTGAATGGAAAAACATTATTAAAGTATGCATTGTGGCAGTAAAAACATATCAATTATTTGATTTAAGAACATTATATGCATACTTTCACTATAAAAGTTTTAAGAGGGCTTAAATAAGTTTTGGTAGCAAAGTAAGAACAGGTCATTTGCATTAATACCTAGACAGAATGTCTGACACATTCTGACCAGATAACAAATTAATGCATTAAAGAGAATCAGAAAGTCAGTGATTAATATCCAGTTCTTGCCAGCATAGTGGGGGGGGGGGGGGGGGGGGGGGTGGGGGGGGGGGGGGGGGGGGACCAGATCTCTAAATTTATTGGCATTAAAGAGAAATCAGAAAGTCCAGTGAGTATTAAACATGGTTTCTTGCAGCATAACATAAAGTTATCCTGCTGTAAATAAATTACACATTGCAACTGGACAATGAACGGTGCTCAACAATTGCAGAACTGGTTCTGCATCTCTAGCATGACTCTCTGCACAACATGTCTGCTTCGGTGCTCGCACAGCTACGGCAAATAGAACCTCAAATTGTGCCCGCATAGGTGTGCAATAAGATTTTGGTATGTACAAAACCCAGAGATGTGTACGGGAGCCAACAGTCTGATTTGGGATTCATAATTTTAAAACATTCAGGACTTCCTAATGCCCAGAATGCCATTACCATAAATATGAATATTACATAGTTAGTCATGATCTTCCCCTTGGGGGAAAAAACCACACAGAGAGACAAAACATTTTCAAAAGATTTCTCTGTATCCTCTTATACCTTCCCAGTGATTGTGCCAAACAAACAAAGTGCACACAAGAGTCAGCAGTGCCTACATATTAGGAAATGATGGGCAAACTGACTTAACCCAGAGCTGTGGGAATGCGAGCAGCATTAAGGAAGAGGACAGGTTGTTTTGGGGAGTGGGCAAATGCCCTGGATAGCACTGGCAGGCAGAAGGGAGCAGTAAAGAGCCTGCAGTGGGTGGGAACTGGACCAACAGCCCAGGTGAGTGAGTGAACACAATCTTGGAGTAGCAGCTAGAAAAATGAAAAAGGCAGAAGGAAGGGGCATCAGAATGAACCACGGCATACCTAGTACTTTGAGCACAGTGTGCCATTCTCTCTTCCTTAAAGGGGATTTCAGGGAAGCCCAGCAACATGGACTGACAATGTCCCCTGCCTGAGAGAACACCCTCTCACTGGGCGTTCTAGTTGGTAGGCAAAATAGTAGTCCCACTGCCACCTTGGCCAAACCACTTCAAACAGACTCATTATCAGCCCAAGAAGATAAAGGATCGGTCTCTTTTGGCTTGCAGAACTCTTGCATTTATGCCTGTAACTCCATCCCTGCCATGCTTGTCAAGATAGTCCCCAAGACAGCTTGCCTTGTTATTGCAGGGATAAGGAGCTTTAGAATAATAGCTGCTGGTACTGCTGTTTGGGGTGCTACGAACATTGCCAATTTCTTCCTGCTCTGTGTGATGCCTCAGTGCTAGCTGGACCTTCTTCCTTAGCTGCTGCTGCTGCATGCGATGGAAATTTGACTGGTACTCCCACCACTGGGCTGCTTCTTAATATCGAATGCCTATTGTTTAATTCATGTTCTCAAGGGGGTGGCTGGAATGTACTTCTCCTTCTACAAGGACACAATTTTATAGTGGAGCAAGTCTTTTAGCATGGTGGTCAGGGGCACAATTTCAGACTGGGAAAAATGTGTTCTCCCTCTATGAAATAAATCCCCCATCCACCTAGACTGTTCCCTCATTATGCTCTCCATTGTGCCAACCAAGTCCTGGGACCCTGGAATATCTTGGTTAAGGACGGCTGTCTCCCTACTAAGGACCTGTGACATGTGTTCCGCTCTCTGAGTTTTGGAGACATCGACAATTGGATCCATAACTACCACATCCTGGATTAGGGGATGCAGTAACAATCCCCATTTTTTCTGGTCTCTGCCGCAATAGCTCACAGTGCATCATAGTGAAAGTGCCCTTCCATGTTTATGGTCCACTCCATTATATCAGGCATGCACATATTTTCCATGCCCTGCAAAGCACTCCAAACTAATAGGTTGAGAGCGTAGGCCATACTGCACAATCCTTTCATCTTCCTGGACTGCAGTGCCACCACTTTGCCCTATTGTCAGTGACTACCAGAACTTTGCCTTTCTGTACCTAGACTCCACTGCTGCAGCCTCTTGAATGCTGGTGTGTGTGTGTGTGTGTGTGTGTGTGTGCCCTCAGGATGATTCTTTAGAAGATCCTAAGAAAAAGCAAGAAGTGTGCCATCAAACACAGACGTCATCTTCTTGAGTTAGTGTTTTACACATTGGAAATCACCAGGAAGTTAACCTTTTCCCCTCTCCCATTCTCACACAAAACCCATAGCCACATACTTTCCCATGGACACATTTCTGCTGTCTCTTAAAATTTCTCAGTGACTTATCTATTGCTCAGGTATAATTACGGCTGCTGACTCAACCCAAGACTGACTGATCTGAGACTTTCAAAGCAAGACAGGTAAGGCTATTCCACAGGACTCTGAAAACTCACACAAAACAACCCAGACAGGGCACACGTGTGTCAGCATAAAAAGAAAAAGAAAACACATTTTTTCATTGCAAGACCCGTGGGAAACTAACAAGTAAAAGGAACAGAAAAAAATATTTTTCCATAGAATGTACACAAAATGGAGGAACAAGCAGCTCTGCAAAACATATGAATGGCAGTAATTTTGATTTTTAGAGAGCATTTCTCCATTTTTATACGGCAAGACCAAAAAGCTCTCAAGACCGTTCTGGCCCTCCCTAGCCTGAAGAATCTGTAGCCCACCTACAGCGGGTTCAGGAGACAAGGGACTATAATATTTATGCTAAAGAACACAAGCTATACTGCAGAATGCCTTGGGCCCATATCCTGAATTCCATCACCAAAGATCTCAGGTGCCCAGTCAGGGGGAAGGGTTCTGTTCAAGTTAGAGCAGTTAGAGCAGTCAGTACAAGGCAATGAACAAAAGGAGATGAAAGAAATCATAAAACAACCAAGTGAGAATACTCTTTTTCCTACTTTGCTCTCTGTTACAGCAGCTCCTGTTTCCTTTTTCCTTTTTTTTGTTCTTTTTTTTTTGTTTATTGGCCTGTCTTGCTGGATTTTTTTAAGGTGGTCAATTCCTGTTGCAAATGTGCTCTCAGAGAGGCCACTTTTATTACTTTTGTGTTTTGTTTTTTATTGTTTTTTGGACTTTTCGGGAATGTGTCTGGAGTTCCTCACAGCTTCACTGCCCGTTTTGTTTATAACCGCGATCAGCTGTTAGCCTTACGTGACTCAGCACGTCTTTACACGGAGAAGCCAGTGTTTCCACCAGAGCTAAGGAAGAGAAGGAGGGGATGCAGAGGAGGTAGAAGGCTCCAGGAGAGGAAGCGGAGATACAGACCAGCCCTGCCCTCTGTTATTATGGGGAATGTTTTTCCCTTTACAACAAGATGGATGAGCTTTCGGCACTGACTCGGCTGCAACAGGAATACAAGGAATGTAGCCTCATGTGTTTCACGGAGACGTGGTTGAGTGACCTGATGCCGGATTCTGTGGTTGCTCTGGATGGTTTTAAACTTGTTCGGGCGGACAGGAGTTTGAAGGAGAGTGGTAAGAGGAACGGTGGAGGACTGGCTTTGTTTATTAATGAGAAATGGTGCAATTCAACACATGTCTCTGTTAAAGAACAGCTCTGCACCAAAGATATTGAATGTATTGCTGTTGCTATTCGGCCTTATTATATTCCAAGGGAGTTCTCAATGTGTACATTCCTCCCTCTGCCGATGCAGCTGCTGCTTGTGAGCTGCTGCACAGCGTGGTGACTCGGCTGCAGACGCCACACCCACAGGCTCTCCTCCTCATTAGTGGGGATTTCCATCATGCCTCACTTTCTTCCACTCTCCCAACATTTACCTAGTATGTGAAATGTCATACAAGGAATAGCAAGATGCTTGATCTATTGTATGCTAATGTTAAAGATGCATACATCTCCAACCCCCTCCCTCCTCTTGACCGTTCTTCTCACAACCTGGTACATCTGCTCCCTGAATATATGCCCATGGTAAGAAGACAGCCTGCACAGAAGAAGGTTATAAGGCTGTGGACTGATGAGGCTAGTGAGAGACTGACAGATTGTTTCCAAACCACAGACTGGGGGACACTCTGCAGCCCTCATGGAGATGACATCAATAGCCTGACTCACTGCATCACGGATTACATCAACTTCTGTGAGGAGAACACTGTGCCAACTCGGAGGGTCCGGGTTTTTGCAAACAACAAGTCCTGGGTGACCCCTGAGCTTAGAGCCCTGCTTAATGAGAAGAGAATGGCTTTTATTTCAGGGGATATAGAGGAGCGAAAAAGAGTTCAACATGAACTCAAGTATAAGATAAGATGAGCCAAGGCTAGCTATAAGAAGAAGCTGGAGGAGCGATTGGAGAACAAGAATGTGAGGGATGTTTGGAGAAGCCTGAAGACCATCTCAGGCCATGAACAGGCAGTAAGCAGGGGTTTGGTTGATGATGATCAGGACTGGGCTAATGAGTTAAACCTCTTTTTTAAAAGATCTGACTCCACTCGCATGCCCTCTCCAAGCCCCTCAACCCTTTCCCATACATCTCCAGTCCAGCAGTTTCAACCACCACCACCCGACCTTCTTCATCTCCCCACACACCCCTGTTTTCATACCATTCCAGAGTCAGCCCCCACTCATCCTCCTCATCCTCCCCCTCTTGCCCCCTCTCTATAACATCAAGCCAGGTGAGGGGAGAATTGAGATGCCTGAAGGTTAGGAAGGCTGTATGACCAGATGGGATCAGTCCCAGATTGCTGAGGAATTGTGCGGACCAGCTCTGTGAGGTGGTCACATACATTTTCAACCTAAGCCTCAGCTTGAAGATGGTCCCTGTACTGTGGAAAACCTCCTGTGTGGTTCCAGTTCCCAAGATCAAACATGCAAGGGAGCCAAGTCACTACAGGCCTGTGGCCTTGACCTCCCATTTGATGAAGATCATGGAGAGGCTTATCCTCAGGCACCTTCATCCCATGGTGGGCACAGCGCTGGACCCACTGTGGTTTGCCTATAGGCCAAACATCGGGGTGGATGATGCTGTTACCTACCTATTACATCGGGCACTGACTCACCTGGAAGTTGCTGGAAACGCTGTGAGGGTCATGTTTTTTTACTTCTCCAGTGCATTTAACACCATCCAGCCAAACCTACTGGAAAGGAAGCTGGAAGGAGCAGGAGTGGATGGATATCTTACCACATGGATAATAGACTTTCTCACCAACAGGCCACAGTACATGCGGCTGAGGAACTGCGTGTTTGATGTGGTGGTCTGTCGCACGGGGGCTCCACAGGGTACAGTGCTTTCACCGTTCCTTTTTACTCTCTACACCTCGGATTTCACCTACAATACTAGCAGTTGTCATCTCCAGAAATTCTCTGATGACTCAGCCATTGTTGAATGTGTGTCAGAAGGGAAGGAGCTGGAGTATTGGTCAACCATCATGGACTTTGTCGACTGGTGTGAAAACAACCACTTGCGCTTAAACACCAGCAAGACGAAAGAGATGGTGATTGACTTCCGGAGAAAGACACTACCTTTTACACCAGTGAACATCTGGGGCTTAGATATTGAGATAGTGAACAGCATCAAGTACCTGGGTGTTCACTTAAATAATAAACTGGACTGGACTCATAACACTAATGCCCTATACAAGAAGGGTCAAAGCCGCCTCCATCTCCTGAGGAGACTGAGGTTCTTCGGAGTGTATAGGCCTATGTTACGAATTTTTTATGACTCTGTGGTAGCTTCAGCTCTTTTCTACGCTGTAGTTAGCTGGAGTTCAGGTAGTACTGAACGGGATAAGAACAGACTGAGCAAGCTGGTCAGGAGGGCTAGTTCTGTCTTGGAATGCCCTCTGGATTCTGTGGAGGAGATGGGTAAGAGGAGGATGTTGGCCAAGCTGACATCCATTATGAACAATACTTCTCACCCACTGCACCAGACAGTGGAGGCTCTGCGTAGCTCCTTCAATGGCAGACTCAGACATCCCCGGTGTGGGAAGGAGCGCTATCGCAGGTCCTTTATTCCCACTGCTGTGAGACTCTTCAACTCTACAGTTTAACATATTCATATGGGGTATATATACTGTAGCTTCTCTTTATATTTATTTTTATATACAAAATTTTAGTATAATATTTGTATATTGGGTTTTTATTTTATTTAATCTGTATTAGCTATTTTGTTTTCTCTCACACACTTTACACTTTTTGTGCACCTAGCTATCTTTACTTGTTTTTTATACTGGGAGCTGTGTAACAAGTAAATTTCCCCAGATGTGGGATCAATAAAGATTTATCTTATCTTATCTTATCAAACATAAAACATGGGTGTTTTATTGAATTTTCACCTTTTTAGCACACTTCCCCCCAGCTTATTCCTCCATGAGTTTGAAAATACATTCGTTTAAAAGTTCTGTATGAACTTATACTGTACACAAAAGTTGTGTATGGTATTTATATGCAATTTCCCCGCAAATATGCAAATTCTGTAAGATGTTCCTTTATACACCTTTTTACATTTTTCTTCCAATATATTCATTTTATGCACAATTTTCTTTCTTGTATTATTTTTAAAGCAAATGAAACGTGTGCTGCTTATATATTGCCCCATAGTGCTTAAAACACTCTCTGGGCAGTTTACAATTTAATTTTGCAGGATACACATTGCCTCCCAGTGAGCTAGGGATTCAATTTATCAACCTCGGAAGGATGGAAGGTAGAGTGAGCCTTGAACCAGAAACCTGAGATGAACGTGTATCATGAGCAGAGCTTTGGCTGCAATACTGCAGTTTAACCAATTCACCATGAGGATCTCTTAAATGAATTTTTGTTGGACAATATTTATTTTTATTTAAAATACTTTTACAGTATACTTTTTTTCTTTAAAGGGACTCAAGGCAGCTTACTTCAATTAAAAGACAACCTCAAATCTTTTATATTCATATGAAACTCTCCTCTGTCCTTAACAGTTGATAATTCCCAGCACCTTAGACTTACTAGTAATTACATACCATGTACAGTTGCAGAACTGTGGATGCTAAGGTAGTTAGATTCACATCTTTGGGATTCAATATCCAAGTCTCCAATTTTTAAGATCAGCCGTTTTCCCTGAGGCACCTTAATCTTTTTTTCACAGATGGTGTGATTGGGGTAAGTCCCAGGATAGTTCTTGGATGCCAGAGTTCCACTGTCTTGATAGATAGTCATAGGTCCACATCCATCTCCTGTGGGGAAGATTAAGAGAGAAGAGTGGATTACTAAAAGTCTTTATCTTAGCCGTCACCAATGGGCATATCTCCACTTCCTATCCTAACAATGGAACAGACCAGGAACAGTGGGAGATACCTCAGCCCCCAATTCAAAGACTACCAAAGAAGCACAAGTCATTCTTCTTTTTTTAATCACAGAAATTCAACATGAACTCCCAGAACACTTTGATCCTTTTCTGCTCATCCTGACAATGGCCAGGATCCAATGGGGTTATCTTCCCATAACTTTTATAAAGCATGATCGTTCTTGTGGAAAAGAGTACGCAATCCTTGTGTCCTTTTCCAAGGAGAAAGGCAGGGTAAAAGTACTCCAAAATAAATAAAATAAATCCTTAGCTTTTCCCCTCCATACAGAAGTCAGGATAGAAAAATAGGATTAAAATGCAGTTTCCTAAAACTCTGTAATGAAATGCCATATTAAACAACCTAATAAGTTGCCTGGCTTGCACAAATACATGAACTGGCACTGGATCCATGAGATTCTGCAAATATAAAAATAACTTGGGAAGAAATGATTTTAATAGCAAGGACAGACCTAAGTAGGGAATCTCCTTCCTCCAGCTACATGCAACCAAGTATTTGTTTACTGGCAGATGTTCCCTTTTGTATTCAGAAACAGAGGGATTGTGAATAGCCATCCGTACTGCGCACACAGCCCCCTGATGTTTCTGCTGAGCACATCTGAAAAGGCAATTCCACACAGAAGCAAAAGTGTTAGACTTGCACAGTGGGAAAGCATTTATTGAGTTTCCCGCCTTCTTTTACACAGTGTAACACTGAATCAATACTTCTGTGATCTCATACATCTAGGAATGGTATTCTTCTTGAAGAACTGGTATAATTTAGACTGCAAATCTAAGTGTACTTGGGAATAAATTTATATTTCTGTCATTAGTTCCAAATAAATACACACAAAACATTCTCCAGATTGCCTTCTTTTCCCTATCAATCATTCCTGAGAATCTTAAATGAATTCTGTCCCATAAAAGGACAAGACACAAGATATTCTGAAGGACATCACTGTATTTGCTTGTCTCACACTATTTTTCTTTGTAAGCAGGAAAAGGTCATCAGAACCAGTCGATGTCTCATACTTTTTCTCATCTTAGGCAATGCCATTGCGAAGCAGATAACCTTTATAGGAATTGTGTTTCAATTCTACTTGAGCATGAACACAATTCTATCACGGCAGCATGTGGAAACACTTCTCTGGGGTGGCTGCACAAGGGTATAATTATAGCTTCCAACCAAACTAGATCAGCTAGTTCAATTATAAGTGATGGTGGCTTTCTTAAGAAATCATAGTCTACTCTAAATGTATTGCAACAGAAAAAGAGAGAAGACACTCTATAGCAGTACAAAAGGATGAATAGTTGGCAGTCCAAGTAAATAATGGAATAATGGCTGGAGCTGATGTCATCTGGGCAATTCAGATTAGTAAAAAGATTAAAGACAAGGAGCGGGTTCAAAGACAGGGAGAAGAGTCAGTGAGATTAGAGGTATTAGCTAAGGTAATCAGAATGGTTTATTATCATCAGATGACAATAGGCTCTGGATTTTAGGCCTGTTGATTCTTTCCAGTACCGTTCTTCCAGACTGGGTGGATTCTGAGGTTGCTCTGTGTCACTGCACATGTTGGTTATTTATATAGAAGGCCATGCCCAGTGTTCAGCCTGAGCAGAGAATCCACCCTAAAAATGCTTCAGAACCTACAATGCACAAGATCAGGCAGTTCTTCCAGTCTGAGCATTTCTTCTACCCCAGTAGAAATCCTGGCCAGCTCAGCTAGCGATCAAAACTTCTGGGAGTTGCAGTCCAGGAGCAACTGGGGACCCATAGGTTGAGAACCACTGTTCTACCCCATCTTCTGTCCTCTGTTGCCAAACAACTTAAGGTCAAAGTTTATATCCAAACTTCACCTTAACAGCCCATTTCGTTTCTTTTTAAGAAATCTGCTTCTCTTTTTTGAAAAATCTTTAAGAAACCTGCTCTCCTGCTGGAGCATCTCTGCAACAGATTTTTTTTCAAGTGCTAACTGAAAGCTCCTGACTGCCACCGACATCAGCTGCAAATGGGAACTGCTCAATGTCTTTCCAAGTCCAAGCAGTACTAGAAAATAATCCACACCTTCAGGAGAAAAGAAGGAGGAATGAACAGTCACACACACACACACACACAAAACACTCTACAAAGGAAGGTAAGGAGAGTATCATATGGATGGTAAAACAACAACAAAAAAGCCCTCAGCCAACTACTAGGAACCTGCTTCTGGGAGTCTGAAAAGATGGAAAACCACTGGTCCATTGAAACACTGGAGCTGCCACTGGTCCTCTTGAAGTCTCATTATCTTAAGGAGATTGACAAATGATGTATAGCAATGTCTTTTTAACAAGTCAGGATTTACAAACTAGTTATTCATATGTGGGAAAATCTGAGAACATTTGCTTTTTTTAAAAAAGGCTCTGCAACTAGAGATGGGCATGAAGTGATTTATGCCTCTTCATCCAAATTTGCACGCACAGCACCAGAGGTGCCGCACATTCCCTCTGTCCACACTCTAGCTAGGCACTCAAATGCTTCAGGGTAGAAATCCCTGCCCCCCCCTCCTCATCAGAGTGGCTGGCTGCCAGAGGAGGCAGGGAAGAGAAGTCCCTGCTCCTGCCCAGATGTGACGACCAACTGAGGAGGACCCAGCCAATACATACTGGCTTATGAATGGGGCAGGGAATGTGTGGCACCTGTAGTGCCACACATACAAATTTTGACAAAGAGGCATGAAATAACTTCCTGCTCTATCTCTATCTAAAACCTGTCAATCTGTGACTTTCATTCAAGTTTTGATGCCCTGTTACAAAAACTGGAGACAGGAGAGACAACGAAAAGGATAAGGATTAAATAACAATCTGATGCACACTGAACTGAATGTATAGCAGGACCCCCATAGTTGCAGGTATTGGTTCTGTGATGTATCATGCATACATGAAGCTACAGATATAGGAATTCCATATATATATATATATATAAACATATAAGAGGGCTGGACAGCCACTAGAATAGTAAAATACAGCTAACAATAGGCGCAAAATATCAATACTACAGCCAGTTCACGCAACAGAAACCATGCCCATCTGTAAGTCCTATCTCCTGGTACACACTAGATATGGTTGCTAAAATGTCTTATACAGAGAGAAAAGACGGAAGGGTGTCTATAATGGTTGTCATCAGATAATTACAGTTTTCTGAATTGCATGTTGTTTCCTCACAACCCAACACCCCCCCAAGAGATCTTTGGCAAAAAAGAATCCCACCATAAAGTCAGAGTTCAAACATAATTGTGGTCAGGGCTGTAAAACAGGTTTCTGCATGAGAGTTTAGAAACACTCTACTCAGCATTGAAGCTGATTACGTATCAATTTGGAAGATTCCAGCTTCTTCGGAAATCTTTTTGATACATGTGAAGTTTCAAACTTCACCAAAAGGCTTCCGCTTCAATCTGCTTTATTTCTAGTAATGTGTAGCTCTATTTACATGGAAATAACAAAACGAACGCATTAAGACACGTATCTTCCTTTCATCCACTGCTTTATACACAGACTCTGTCAATATACAGAAAATTTCAGTTGCACTTTGGAGTTTCAGGGTGAACTTGGACAATAAGTATAACATGTATGCAGCTCTACCAACTCACCACATGGAGAGCATGGGGTTAAGGCAACACTGACACACCAACACCCTCATGGGCTTGTGGCAAGGAAGTTTCCTTGTTCACACTGAATCTCCTCCAAATAATTGTGTAAGACTAATATAGGGGCTTAATAGACCTCTTTATAAACTAGTTTACTTTCTTTGAAATGCATTAGAGTGCCCTGTGGGATGCTGCTTTCTCACTAGGAACCTTCTGTGTGAACCTACAACATCCAGCTAGTATTGAAGCCTGTAACTTCTATAGCTTAGACAATCCAGTCTGTAGACCAAATCAACTACAAGTTTAAATATTACTGATATACAAATAACACACCCACATTACTGTGATAAATATGTCTTGACCCAGAAACAAAGCACTCTCAGGCAGCAGACATACCATGTTGTTTTGCTTTCCTCAAAGAGGAAAAAAAGCAGGAACTTCAGAACTGCAAAAAGCAGTTTCCTGAAACCAAAATATGTAACAGTTTTCCAACAGAGCCATGAGATTCTCCCCAAGCAGCCCTACAAGTTATTTCAGTACAGTAGGTCAGTGTGCGATGGATTCAGGCAGTTCTCAAGGATCTCTAGTTTGTTGCTCCTGTGATGGAGTCTTCACCTGAAAATGAAGCTTGCTTCAGAAGAATTCATTGTTTACAACACAATTTCTAGCTATTACTTCCCTTTTATGCAATGAATTGGTGCCTGCCTCCTCTATTTTGCCTCACAGCTAGTGGAAATGCAGGATGCTGCTCCCTGCTAGGGTAAAACAGTCTGTCTCTCTTTCTTCAGGAGAAGAAGAAGTTACCATTTAAGATGCGACAGAATTGTGACTGCTATCCCACAGTACAGTAGTAGGGAATTAGTACTACTATAGATACGAGACAATGTTTGCTGCCCCTTGTAATAAAATCCACTTAAGCACAACACTTTTGTACTTATTCCCCTTAAACACGGGTATCTAAAGGTCATTTATGCTATTAAAAACATAGTCCTCCTTATACAGTGTAACCATTTTAATTCAGTTTTTTCAGTAACCAATAAGGAAAACACACTAATGAAAATAAATCTACGAAACAAACCTATAGAAATGAGCCAAAGTGCTTTTTTAAAAGGTTTGAAATATCATGAGAACTTGTCATCTGAATAGGGATGAAATGGCTGTTCCAACTGGTGCACTAGATAGTTCTAAGAATGGTAGCTCCAATGTATGTTCAACTTTTTGATAGGGATAGAACTTTTTTGGATTACATTCATCCAGGATTCTCATAGGCAGACTTGAGAGAGGTATAACCTAAAAACCAAAGGTCCACAGAGCAATTTCCATTACATACACCTGGGCCTTTGTCTTTGTTTTACTTTTTATAATTTCTTTTCTTTTCTTTTGATTTCCAAGGAGAAGAAATTGCCCAGTGATGCTTGGGATGCAAGACCCCATTGGAGCCACAATGATCCATGAGATGGAATAATTTTTTGAAATGTGCCCTGTTGTCTAATGCCCATCCCACAGAGCACTGTCTTTCCAGTCCCAAGCACCACTGGGCTGCATTCCGGAAGTTGCTGTCCAAAAAACTCTGAATATCTGAAATAATTACAACCCACTTCAGTGAAACTTTTCATTTATTTATTTCAAAGTTTAAATATCCCAGATTTGAACTATCTTAAAATGTAATGTTCTGTATTTTGCTAAACTGTGGATATTTAATGTATACACAATGGCAGACGATGTCTTTAAAGTCATTAAAAACAGGATGTATCACAAAAACAGCTTATTTTAGTGCTTCCTGGAAGTTAACATATTCCCCATGTCTCAGTGATTAGCTACAGTATGTACTGGGAAAGCAAGACAGAGGTGCTTCAACTGCACAACAGTTATAAAGTGCGTTACACATGGAACAGCAAAAAAAAAAAAAAAGATGAACACCTATCACAGAAATGAGGGGAACAATCTTCTACAGCAGTCTCTTGGAAATGGAATGAGATTCAAAGAAGAGAGTGGATATTGTCTTGTGTAGGTGCCACTCTTATGATTGAGCTTTAAAACAGAAAACATCCAGGTGGATGGTATCTTAAAATTAAAAGGTAATCCTTAAAGAAAATCCCAAAGAGAGCTGGTCTGGACATATGCCTCTTAGCTTGGTAAATCATCCTGATGCAAGCTGTGAATCAGCATCAGACAGACATCTTCTTCTGACCATGTTGCTCTTAGTTCAGCTACTAAGATTTCCAACCAAGTATAAATAGCTAAATTTGAGTTTAGAACTCCAGAAGCATAAATCCAACTTACTTGAAAAAACCTAAATACTACACATCTTTTACTGAACGACTGAACAACAACTACACATCTTTTAAGAAAACCATCCAGATTTGCTCTTATTCTGTTAGTTTTGCAATCTTGCTCTAATTTATTTTCAAACATGTATGTACACAAGATGGGGCATTGTTACAAAAGAAGTAAAAACAGATTTTGTTACCTTGCTCTTTGGAAGCAAACCAGGGCAAAATAAAGCAGTGGCAAGTTGCTGATTCAGTCCTATAGCTTGTCACAAATCAAAGTCTCAGTCAAGATTCTTTAGAAGGTTAATAATTTCAATTCTAGTTGCTTTCTATACAGTATTATTTGAAATATCTTCTCATTGCTTTTTTTAAAGCTGCAACAACTGTGAATGGGAACAGCCATGGCTGCTTTTCTAGCTACAAATACACACATTAGACAACTGAACAACTGCGCTGTGTACCATCAGGTCAGTTTTAACGTATGCGGAACCTAGTAGGGTTTCTAAGGCACTGTATGTGAAATATTTAAAGTGTAGTTTTACTAGTCTCACCTTCAAGAGAATTTCCATGGGCAAGTGGGAATTCGAATCCAGATCTCCTGGATCCCAATGAAGCACTTTTATTCACTGCACTGCAGTTTCTGGCTGTTGAGCATACAATTCAGCAGTGAGTTAAATTAAGACTCCCAGTAAGGATTAGACTCCTAGAAAAACTCTGTTACAGGCTGGCCCATTTTACAAGCTGATGAATGATTTAAATACTGCTTAGTTATATAAATCATATTGCAATGGGTAATACTGTACAAGTTCTGTATGCGCAAATGTGAACACTGAGGCTTTGCCTGTCCTGCCTGTCCTTTAGTGTCTGAAGAGCCAACCAGGCATTAGAAAAGCATGCAGAGTGTTTTGTTGTCATTGTCTCTGTAAAATAATGCAGGATTTGTCAAAGAGCTTCACATTATCTCTATCATCCTCACAACAGGGTTCTCAGGCAAATCAATATTATTGTCCACAATAATGCAAATGGAGCCTGGAACGTTGAGAAAGGAATAGAGATTTCCCTAAGGCTGCTTTGTAAGCTCTTGATGGTCTTAAAATTAAAGCATAAATTTCCAGTTCTTACAGGCAGCTAAAGCATCTACTACAGGCATGTCTAAACTTCAGATGTTTTGGGCCACAACTCCCACCGTCCTTTGCCATTGGAGATACAGGCTTAGAATTCTGGCAGTTGTGGTCCAAAACATCAGGAGGGCCGACGTTTGGACATGCCTGATCTACTACTTGATATCTAGCAGATGTGCGACAGATCCATGGTTCCTGACTCTTAGTTGTTTAACATCAACAACTA
The DNA here is from genome assembly GCA_037367245.1 of Phrynocephalus guinanensis. Classification (NCBI taxonomy): domain Eukaryota; kingdom Metazoa; phylum Chordata; class Lepidosauria; order Squamata; family Agamidae; genus Phrynocephalus; species Phrynocephalus guinanensis. The sequence goes on from CM074733.1 coordinate 122,192,219, forward strand.
TCCCACCCTAAGTTAAATTGCTGAAAAATGACAATGTATTAGAAAGAGGTCAAAGAAGAAAAATATATTTATAATGTAGAATAACAAATACAGTATATTTATAATATAGAAGAACAAATTCTTATGTTATTTAAGTTCTCCGTGTACATAAATATTTCATATCTAGTTCCTATCTATACTACTGCAAAACAAAACAGATCCTGAAAGCTTGATATATCCTGACCCTGAAATGCACTTTGCTGCACAATTAAGACTTCTCCCAATGATTGATTTAAGAAACCTAATTAACAAAATATGGTTTTTAAAAACAACAAAATAATCCATATAGACATCATGTATAAAAATGGGTTACTGTTATAATCTTGTAACTACCCAGACTCATGGATAAACGAGACATGGATTAACTAGGTCAAACTATATAAAGCACTGTAATCAGCTAAAACAGCATAATGCACAGTTATATTAGCAGGGCTGTGTTTCCCAGCTGCCACAGACAAAGAAAAAAAGCACTAGAGTGGCAGAAAGGAATGGAGGGCCAAAACAAGGAACTTGTCTCCTCTAAGCTGGTATAGGTAACATTCCAATTCCCATTGTGTAATTCAATACAGTATCTCCTTTTTAATTAACAGAATATATTGAGTGTTCTGCCTGTGGACCAGATGTCAGAGTTCACAAAATAGGTGTGTTATTTCAGACAATCACTTCATCTCCACAATGCCTCTTAGCTGAAGACAAGACGTATCCAGCCATCCATATCTATCCACTTTCTGACCCTGAGTTAGAGCAGAGGCATTTGGGAAGCAGAAAACCAAAACTCAACAAAAGTTACAGACAACCAAGTTCATCACTTCAGCACTGTACAGGGAACTGAAGAAAGATAAAGTGACATTGAATATCAAGATCAAAAGCAAAACAAATTCAAAACACATCATAAGAGTAGGCCCCACTGAATCCCTGAGCAAATATTCACAGAACTGCAGAAAAACTAGTTTTGAAACTGCAAATACAGTACTGTAGCATCAAAGGGGTGAGAAGAAGAAAACTCAGATGATTTATTGCATTAATTATTAGCTGCCAGTCACTTCGGGACTCTGCTGCCCAACCAACCAGTTTTAGTGAAAACTTTTACCATCTAAAACCAAACTGCAGAAAATTAAAAGCCAAATAATGAAAAGTCAAAACCAACAGAGATTAGATTTCATTGTCCACAAGACTCATTATTTAAAGGGCTGCCATGGCTTCTGGTTTTGAATGCAAGATTATATGAAGCTCAACTGAACTTCTGAAAGATGAAAGGGTTTTTCAAAAACAAACAAACAAGCCCAGGTTTGTTTCTTCTTTGTTTTAATATTGGAAGTACACATGGGGGCAAACTTCCAGTTCAGTGGTTTGTTGAGTGCCCAAACAGGTATCTGGTGCTTCAAAGCACCCAGAAGAGGTGAGGCAAGGAAGTGGGGCTGCTGCTTCTGAGTAGGCGCCTGTCAAAGGAGGTGAAGCTTGGATGCACCTGAACACCAGTTTGACTGCTAAATGAATCAACAGGAACAATCGAACTAAGAGTTTGTGCCCATCTCAGCTGCCATGTTTCATTTCAGCATGAGCAGAATTTGAGAAATATTCCGGCTATGCCAACAGGGGCCTTTTTGGGAGTTGTAGTCCAGAAAAGAAATGTGTTCAAGCTTTGCATTAAGCATGCATCTTCTGTCTTCTGGCTTTAAAACTCTGAAGCAGAAGTAAAGCCTAAGAGCTCTAAACTCACCACCAAGGCAAGCCTTTAGCCTTTTCCAGGCACTGCAAAACTGTCAGGAGACATTTACGACTGTGTATGGTGCTGGGCCTGTACCTTTCACCCATGACTTTCCTATATTAAGTGGAAAAATTGGAAGGGAGAATATACCTGATTGCAAATTTACCTGATTGCATTTATACTTTTTTCTGGGACTGGGATCTCTGACCCACTGCAGATCTGACCCAGGACCAGGACTGCAACTCCCTGGAGAGGAGGCAGTTGCAATCTTCCCTCTTGACTGTTCTCCCTACTACAGCAAAACTAAGGCCTGTGCCTGGTTCAGGGGTGAATGAGTGGTGCATTCATCCTGGGCACTGAGCAGAAGCAGTGGCATGCTGCGTTTTTGAGTTCATTGCCTGAAATGAGCTTAGCTGCCAAAAGGCAGTGAATCTCTTTCATCTTCCGATCTGCAGTGATCATCAGATAGTTCTGTTACTAACCACAGAAAGCAAATATACCACAAGTTTGGAACCTGATTTCTTCTACACTACAGAGAAAAATCACAGAATCTAGTTCTACCTGAATTTACATCAATAAACGCTACCAATACAGACTTGACAGCTGCTATAAGTACTTTTAAGAAGCCCGTTCCATGCTCCCATCCTTTATATTCTATGTGATTCCAACCAGCTTTCCTTCTTTGATTGACCCCCTATTTAATTTTTTTTAAAAAGAAGACTGATCATTTTAGCCAAACAGTTCATTGCCAAGTAAGAAAACTCAATGCAGGCTGCAATCCCTTTTCAATCACTCTGCTACAGGAAAAGCAAAATACAAATAAACAAGATAACATAGTTCCTGGAGATGTAAATCATAAACCATCCCATATGAAAGCCCTTCTTCATAGTCACCAAGATCTTGAAAAAAGTTAGCCCTTTCCAACATGATACTTTGGATCCAAATAAATAAATAAATAAATAAATAAATAAATAAATAAATAAATAAAGGTTTGTCGGGGGGGGGGACAGGGTTCTTGCTCTGAACTACCCAGACTTCCTCATCTGCATAAGCGGCTTCCTCATTCATTTGTTCTCGGACCAGGAAAGGCACGGGGGGGGGAGGGGAGGGAGGTGTCCGCCAGTGGCGCGCCCAGACCCTCTCCGGTGCACGCGCGCCCCTCTCCTTCCGTCTCAAGGAACGGAACCTCCCGAGCTCACCCCACCCCACCCCTGCTGCCCCTCGGGCCGAAACTCGCCTCGCCCGAAGGCGAGCTCCGACAGGCCGGGGCGACTCACCGAGCTTCTCCGACGAGCTCCTGGGCAGCCACGCCGGGAGCAGCAGCAGGAGGAAGAGGAGGGCCGGGGTCGCCCCAAGCCGCGGGCGGCATCCCATGCTGGCCCCGCCTTTTCCCGCGGTTCTGCAGCCCGGCTCCCTTTGAAACGGGCGCCGCGTTTCGCCGGGGCAGCAGGGACAGCGTCCGTCCGTCCCCGCTCGCTCGCCTCCTGTCTCGGGACCCGATCTCGCCTCAACGCGATGTGTGGGTGGGTGGGGGGGGGGGACGCTGCCTCTCGCACCGCCGCCGCCGGAGCCCCGCGCCTCCGTCTCTTGCCGCCCGGCGGCTTCTGCTCCTTGGCCGCGCCTCCCGGGGAGGAACGGGGACGAGGAGCGCACGGGGCGCTCTTCCCATTGGGCGCCGCGGAGGGGCAGCCACCCCGCGTCTGCCCTGCCCTGCCCACTGCCTGCCGCCCCTCATGGGGGGGGGGGAAGGAGGGGGAGAAGGAGGTCGGTGGTTCTCCCCTTGGAGGCTCCTCGGTCCGCCCGGTGTCCTTGGCCGAGCCACGCCGGTGGCCCTTGCGCGCCCAGCTAGCCGGACAGCAGGCAGGGGCGGACGCCCTTGCGGTGGGCGGCGGCGGAGAGTGGTGGTGGGTGGTGTTGGAAAGGGGTCGGTGCTGATCCTTGCTGGGTGGCCAAACGCCCTCTGGCTTACATGGAGGGCCACCCGAAAGCTTTTTGCTGCCCGAGGCCAAGGACAAAATGGCGCCTCGCCTGGCCCACGTGCAGAGGGGGACCAAACGAGGGGCAGAATCGTGTTGGTCTCCGACCTGTGTCTTCCAATACATGTGCAGACAGTGGGGCACTTGGAGGGGCCCTGAGAACTTCATTAACGCCCCATTCGCTTTGCGCCCTTCAGGGTCACCTCCACCCACGGCCTCACTTTGGCTTTAGGGTAGGACCACAAGGATGCTGGATGTGATGGCATTATTCTTGAGAGTCACCCTTCTCATTGGGGGACCACACGGCCCCTTTGGGAGTTGGTGGCCCTCTTCATTCTTATGAGTTCAGCCCTGGCCTGCCTCCAAATCCTGGTTGTGGGGAAGGGAAGCAGCACCCCACTCTTGGAGAATCTGAAGATTTGAATCAGAAACTTAAAAATAACTTTGTTTATACGCTGCTTTTCTCCTTAAAAGGACTCAAAGCAACATATAACTGAGATTACATGTCTTCTATCTCTTGTTTTCTTTTTAAAATGCAGTACATTTTTCCATGCTGCTGGCATAATTTGATGACTAATCAATGTTATACATATGTCCAAAGGGTATTTATTTATTTAATTGATTTTTATACTGCACCATCTGGCAAATGGTCACTCTGGGCGGTTTACAGAAGTTAAGACATGGACAATACAATGAATAATAAAATTAAACAAAATACAATAAAATAAAAATAACCAATCAAACATAATTAAATCTGATAATGCAAAAATAATACAATACATACAAAAACAAACAGAGGCAGGTTAAAATACAAAACCAGATTAGCGAGATGGATGAGATGACAAACAGTGGTCAGGAAAAGCACGTTTATACAGCCAGGTTTTAAGCTGTTTTTTAAAAGCCAGGTTCGCAACCCTTTCCCTGAGGTTCTGAGCCGGAACCTGAGATTATGTCTGATGTGTAATGTTAGAGGTGTGGAGATCTAGAGAAGTGACTTCAGTCATTGTCCTGGGACCTGGCACCCCGCATCTGCTATCAGCATATCACAGACCTGAGTTTTGGCAGGTGAAGCTCTCCAGCTGTGCAGTTCACGATTTGGCTTTGTTTCACCCCTTTCCTAAATCTCGTAGCAGGGAATGGTCAACTGCATGTCTGCTCAGTTTGCACGTTTATTACTAAAAATACCCTAAAGCTTAAGTATTTTGTGCATGCGAGCCCTGTAATGGGTGGCTCATATGCTTTAACTGCTGTTGAGGAATTAGTTTCTGAAATGATATTATATAAATGTCAAACAGCCCCATCTATTTTTAAAATCTGCCTTTCATCTGGTGTGCTTTTGTAATGATAAACGAAGCTTTGAGGAAAAGAGCAGAACTGCACTTAGCTTGTTGTAAGAGCACAAATTATTTATAAATCATTCTTTCATTTTCCTGTTAATATTACTAATTTTCTCCAGTTTGAACTTCCTGGACTTAAATAAGTGCTTGGCTGACAACTTAATATACCATTTTATCCGGTCATTATTCCACATCACTGCAAACAAATCCCTGTCTCCTGACTGGTTTAGTGAAGTATCTCATGCATGACTTTCCAATTTGTTCCAGCATATAACAGCCTTGTTTTTGTGACCTCTTCTATGATCTGCACACATGCATAGTAATCTTGAGCCAGAAGTATGTTTTTCGTGTTCTCTTTTCTCTGCGTTTGCATAAAATATTGAAAAATCAGCAGCTATTCACTGTAAACAAACAGGAGGCCAAAGCAAAAGCTAGTAACACACTGGTGCATGTGCATGAATGTAAAAGGAAATAATCTGTAAGGAATTTTAAATACATGTATCTGAAGTTCAGTCTATTCACGCAAGCCGGCTAACTCCCTCCTCCCCAGCAGAATGTGCACAGAATCACATGGCAAACCCTTGTGAGAAATAGGAGGGAAACCTGTAGCCATTTCCATTTCCACGGCAGTACAGTAGTCTGCTATCCCTTGCAGTGTCAGTAATGGCAGTCGAGTCTGTATATTTCAGCCACTGGTTCACATTTTTGAATTGCCACATGACACATGGAGGGGAACTTGGGTTGGTTGTCATGTGGGAAGAAAAGAGACCAAACATGCAGATGAATCCAGAGAAGTAACTGCACCTTAATCTTTCTCAGCAAAGAAGACAAAAGTCTGGCACTTTCACAACTAATTTATTGCAGCCTGAGCTTTTGTAAGCAACCACTAAAGACCAGCTGCAGGGGGTTATATCATCTTTGGGAAACACTGGCAAGGCTTTTGGCTTTTAGCCTTACTTTCTGTGCATTTCCAAGGCAACTGGGGTTGGGGATGGGGGAGTAGAAACATGATTGAGACAAGAGGCATGCTGATTGGGCTGGCAAGGCTGCAGTTTATAGACTTTGAATATGGTCCTGATAGAAATATAATTACATGCCGTCACGTCAATTCTTACTATTGGCAAACTTTGCCAGGGTTTTCTAGGTACTGTATAGACGATGCAGAAGTGGTTTACGGCTACTTTCATCCAGGACACTCTGAGACTGCAGCTTGCCCAAGACTCAGGAGACTCATGGCGTAGTGGTTAAATGCCTGTACTGCTGGTAAAACTGTGCTCAAGACCTGGAGTTCAATCCTAGGTAGCAGGCTCATGGTTGACTCAGCTTTCCATCCTTCTGAGGTCAGTAAAATGAGTGCCCAGCTTGCTGGGGGGTGGGGGTGGGCAATGTGTAGCCTGCATACTGTAATTAAAAACTGTAAAACGCCCAGAGACTACTTGAAGTGGTATGGGGCGGTATAGAAGCTGAACACTTTACACAGGGTGGCTCTTCTGAAAGAGGCAGATTGGTAGATACTTCCCTTACATTGAGCAACAGGTACTCTCGGAGAACGAAAGCCACAACTTTCTGAAGTTTTTTTCCAGCAGGGAACAAGAGCCACACCAAGCCTGACCAGTTCCCACAACCTTATATCTGTTTGTTGCCAAATCCAGCTGGGCCAAAACAGCTCTGTCAGCTAGCCTAACAGGATCCCAGCCTAGCCTGGCCTGCTTTCAGCAAATATATATTTATTTATAGAATTTATGAATCTGCCTTCTACTTCTAAAAGGTTTCCAAGGTGATGTACAGTTAATCACAGCTTCAAAGAAACACGAGATGCTAAAACAAAAGTGGAGTTGGCATCAACATTTTCAAACACGTAAACTGGGGGGGGGGGGGAATCCTTGGAAAAACAAGGTTTTTAGCCTGGGTTTGAATGTTAATTGTGAGGTGGCCTGGTGGGCCTTTTTCGACAGTATAGATCCAAACTCAGTCTATATTCAGCCAAAGCCAACTAAATTGCTAGGTCCTCTGTAAAATGAAAGTTTGTGGCCCTCTTGGTGGACAACTCTTATCAACTTGAGCTAGTGTAACCAGTGAGGAGAAATAATGGGAGCTGTAGACAAACCATTACTGGAGGAGTAATTAGCCCAGTTTCTGCTTTTCAACATTCATATGTATATTGACAATGTTTTTACATCTACAATTCAGTTCTGTACCTGTCTCCTCAGAATAAAGCAAGATTGAATTGAAGTGTTTTGACCATATATTCCTATTAACAGCCAATAGTCAAGGAATAATAGTAAAAACATTTGGAGGATGCTGGGTTATTGAAGTCCAGAGTGTAGAACTGTACCTGAATCAGATTACGCTAAATACATAGAGATATTTTTATCATGATGATTTTTAAAAAGTAAATGTCATCCAGGCAGTAGTAGTTTTTTTAATAAACTAATTACAATTGACTGTAAGAGAGGTTTTCTAAACAGCAACTATTTTGTTTATTCTTTCCAGTAATAAAAACGACAGCAACAACCAGAAGCTTGGTCATTGTTAAACAAAAAATAGAAAGTTTCAAAGGCCTTTTAAAAGTCAATGGTTTAATTTGTCATTTTTGTTTCTTTTAATAATGTTTCCCTTTTTTTCTTTGAAAGGACAAGGAATGTGGTAAAAATATTTGCTGCTTGAAAATAAAAAACTAAACTAAACTAAAATAACCATCCTTATTCTAGTCTTGGAAGAAGTCAAAAGACCAGTCACCAAAACACAAGAGCAACAATATAGTATGTATTAGACATGGGCACGACCAGAAAAAATGACGTTTTGAGTTTTCGTTTGTCGGAACGGGTCCGTTTCGGGTCGTTTCCGTTTGTCGTGAAATTTTTCAGAAATTTTTTCGTTTCCGTTTGTCGTTTGTCATTTGTCGTTTCCACCGCGATTTAGCGTGATTTGACTTCCCAGAGCATAGGGGCGTCCCGCAATCAGGGCCGGCGCTAGGTGTTTTTGCGCCCTAGGCGGCGGGTGGGGCGAGTGGGCGGGCGGCGGCATGGGCCGCAGGTGGGTGGCGGCGCGGTGGACCGGGCGAGTGGGCAGTTAGGATATCACTTAGGATAGAGGTTCTGTTCTTGGCTTGCACCCCAAATGTGTGTGTGTGCAAGCAAATTGAAGTTGGGAAAATAGAAAATAAATGGTAGTATAGAATATATTTTTAAAATAAATCCACACCTCCCACTCCCAGTCGAACCTTCCCCTTTATCCAATATCAGAAAAAAATCCTCACAAACTGCCAGAGAAGAAATAAGAAATAAACTGCTATTCCCTTCAGCAGACAAAGCTGCAGGGAATCAATGAAATTATTTTCTAAATTCAATTCCCTCCCTGCCTGCCTAACTTAAATCCTAAAGCCTCCAGCCTCCCTCCTCAATCTCGATCGGATCACACCAGCACCAGCACCCAGCCCTCCTCCCTCAACCACATCCATACACCCGACTGCGATTTCTGGAAGGTGCCTCGGCTTTTTATGCCCTCCGAGACATCCAGAAGTGTCAGTCAAAAACCTGGCGATGCCATTGGTTGAATGGTTCAAAAAAATTGCATGGTCCCATCCCATGCCCAGCGCAAATGGGCAGGTCTAAAAAAATAAAAAATAAAATAAAATAAAATCAATATGATGTTTTATTGCTATAAAAAACCCACTGCTGCTACTATTAAAATTCAGGCATTTAAAATAAATAAATTTCACATGTTTCTGTGGTGATTTGGTGTGTTTTTTGACCACAATTTCAAAAGAAAAATTGTGGTCGCCATTTTGGATCCCCCCCCCACCGCATGGCATGGCGAGGCGATGAGGATGACCCCCCCCCCAGCCTGGTGCAAGCAGCCCAGGACAGGAGAAGAGGGGGGGGAAAGGCCGGGGACCCCCCAGAAACCACCCCTCTGGTAGGTGGCAAAGCCTCAGGCAGGCATATTTTCGCCTGCTTTTTTGGCCGGGAGTCGGGTTTTTTTAAAAAAACTTTAAAAAACTTTTTCTGTGCTTCACATTGTGCGATTGCCGTGATGCCACAAACGGAAACGAAAAACCCGACCAAATTTTTCTTTTTTCGGTTCGAGTTCGAGTTCTGACGACTTAATTATCGTTACCGTTTCCGTTACGTAACGGAAACGATAACCGAAAACGGAAACAACCATTTCGCCGAGTCGTGAATTTCGCCGAGTCGTGCCCATGTCTAGTATGTATATGCGGTCCAATCCAATGAGGCGTGTGCAGAGCTCTACATTGGAGAAGCCAAACAGAAACTAAACAGGAGGATGGCCCAGCGTAGGAGGGGACCAGAATCAGCAGTGTACCTTCATTTGAAGGACAAAGGGCACTCATTCAAATATGAGGATGTACACATAATAGACAGGGAAGATAAGTGGTTCAAGAGAGGAGTCAGGGAAGCCGTTCATGTGTGTACTGAAAATCCCTGTCTCAACAGAGTTGGAGGACTTAGGCACAATCTGTTTGTACTTATCATGCAGCCCTTTCATTGATCCCCAAACACTTCACACCTCACCAGGAAAGCTATGGCTAATGATCTATACTTACTGGGTGCTGGGAAGGGTTCCATTAGTGTGACTTGCATATAACCTAAGGAGCCTATTTAGGCCACTCTCTATCTAATACGACCCTTTAGACCAGGGTGGTATGAAACCAAGGTGAACTGTAAATTGGAGGCCTCACACCAACTTTCCTCAGACTAACAAAGCTATTTGGATGAGCAGTGAAACGTTTCAATCTCTCAAGAAAAGAAGCCCAGTTGCCATGACTCAAATTCCAGATAACCTCACCTGGATGACTGAGAATTTTCACAGACATCTAATTGCCTGCCAGCTATTGTTGCTCAGGGAAAAACGAGTATAGAGAGATACCCAAATGCAGACATGACCCTAAATCAAAGAGATGAAGCCAATGTACTTAGTCTGTGCCACATTGCATGAAATGGCCTGCTAATCATCTGTGTTTCTCTTCTCGCTTCCCCCTGCTCTGCTGAGTTATAATTCTCCTTTCCACTTCAACGACTCTCTTGAATTCTATTGAATTGGCATCATTCTATTGATTCAAGAGAACTGTTTTCCTTCATGGATGTATAGCAGTAGAGTGGGATGAGCAAAAGACAGCTCTAGAGCTGAAGGCAGACCCCCCCCCCCAAGGCTGTTTTTATGGCTCCAAGCCTTTTTACAACTTTTTCTTTTTCCTGGAAGAAAAGGTCAGCACCACTAAGGAGTGGCAGGTCATCTCTCAGAGAGGTTGGAGGCCCCATCTGGACTCTTACATACCCATTTTTCAAACCTGGAAATGAATGTCAAGCCACTTCCTGTTCCTGTATTTTGGGTGATCTGTGAGCAGTAAATTGGCATCATTCTAGAGTAGATTTTTAAGCAAAAGGTTTAGAAGTACAATACAGTACCTAGGATTATTGAAGTTTAGTTCACGGCATGTCAGAGTGCCATCTAGTGGAAAACACTGTATCTTGGATTTGGTTGCCCACCAGTAAACTGAGTGCTTGAAGCTATGTTCACACTTGCATTGGAGTCAGACCTAGAGGAAAGGAACAGGTGGAATACTGTCCCAGGTGTAGCAATCACATTGTTGTTAAATGGTGATCAGTGTTTCTTCTTCTTCAAGTGCCATGTCCTCGTAGAACGTTGGCAATCAGTAGCCTGAACTGGTTTCTATCTAAAGCTATTCTAAACAGAGCAGCTGTGTTCACTGTGGACCATTGGCTTAAGTTCTTAAGCCAGAATGTTCTTCTACGCCATGGGCCACGCTAATTTCCCATCTATTTTTTCTGCAAGCAGATAGCCAAGGCGAGGGGGGGCGGGGAACCCCCCCCCCAAATAAAACACCCTTCTGGGTATCGTTTTTTTTTTTAACTTTTACTTTTTTTCTGTGCCGCTTGGCATTGCGCGATTGCGCATTATGTTCGTAGAGTAACGGATACGAGTAACGGAAACGGAAAATACTAAACTGAGTGCTTGAAGCTATGTTCACAATTGCATTTCAGACCTAGAGGAAAGGAACAGGTGGAGTACTGTCCCAGGTTAATGGTGATCAGTGTTTCTTCTTCTTTAAGTGCCATGTCCTTATAGAACGTTGGCAATCAGTAGCCTGAACTGGTTTCTATCTAAAGCTATTCTAAACAGAGTAGCTGTGTTCACTGTGGACCATTGGCTTAAGTTCTTAAGCCAGAATGTTCTTCTATGCCATGGGCCAGGCTTCCCATCTATTTTTTCTTGAAGAAGATGGTATTTCTTATTGCGCATTATGTGTCCAAAATACTGCAATTTTCTTCTCTTTACAGTATTGAGGATTCCTAACATTTTATTCATGCAGTGCAATACAGCCACATTAGTGACTCTGGCTGTCCAAGGTATCTTCAGAATTTGCCTGTATGGGCGTTTATACACGACCCCTAAGCTCCGCCGCAAATGGCTGCAAGGTCCGGACCTTAAAAATGTTTACCCACCAGCTCCGGACTTTGCAGACAATTAAGTGCGACCCCGCCCACTTTAGCGCGACCCAGAGCAGTTTTCTTGTACCTGCTTTTTGGATGTGACAAATATTTGATCCGGTGTAAGGATAGTGAGTGCGGGGCTCTCCTGGCTTCTGTTTGTTCTTTTTTTGCGCCCCGCCCCTTTAAGAGATCTGAATGCTGCCGGGAACAAAACGGAGGTAAACCGACATTCTTTTCTTTCTTTTTTCTCCCTCCCTCACGCAGCCAGCAACCAGGAAGTGCGGAGGGGGGTGGGGACAGAGGAAGAATGACGAACCCCTAAGATCTCTGGTCCGAATTTAAGTGGCCAGCGGATCTTAGGGGTCGTGTAAAAAGGCCCTATGTCCACATTTCAAATGCTTCCACCTTCCGGCATGATGTGTCTGTAAGAGAAGTATGCTGAATACATATGATCGAAGTATTCAATCAGTGTTTCCTCTACGCATTTATTCAAAAAGATGGATGTTGGCTGTTGTCTTAAAAGAATAGTGCTGTTTAAAAGGGACAATTCCACAAGCACCTGCTTTGTGACAATGCCCTGAACTTGGCTGCATTCTTTTGGCATTGCAACAGTGCCGATGTGATGTTTGGTTTCTGAGTGTGAAAGTATTAAGTTCTTGCAGTGTGCACTGTTACCTATCAACCAGTATTGACAGTAGTAGAGAGAAGGCATACTAGATCCATGGAATGTGGAAAAAGAATTGAGAAAATGAATCTTATGTTAACCTGTCACAATTCATTTTTCCATGTCCTTATTGAAAAGAAAAAGAAAAAGACAGGAAATTTTGTGTATCAAGGCAATGTTCTACCTCCCAGGCCAGAGTCTCTTGACTACAAGTGCTTTAGGCATCAAGTAAGATCACACGTGTCAGTTTGAAAGAGATCTACTCTTTGTCCTCCTGCCAAGGCCAAAACTATTTATGACAGCCAGCATCGTAAACCATTTCCTTTTGTCCAACCAAGAAATGAGGTTTTATATAAACTTCATGCACTTGCTTATTTTCCTCCTAAGTTTCATGAACTATTTGTTTTTTTCTACACAGTCCATTATGTATTGTGTGAAATAACGTTTGTAACATATTACTTTATAATTCATTAGATGTCCTTTTCTCTTATGTCTCCCCTACCCTGCTTTTTTCTGTTTAGTTTCCCTGATCCAGTTTGGTCTTAGCAGTTTCTGCAAAGTACAGAGTAATGTGTGTGGTTATCATGTTTGGAATCTGTCTTATTAAACAACCAAGGGCAATAATTGTGCCTGAGATAACATTGAGCCTGACAGTCAGTCAAAGGTTAATAATTATATAAATGTTCCTTGTTGCAGAAGACAGCTGGTTCTTTTGTATTGCCCTCTATAATCTGGGTGGTCTTGTAAAACAAAACAAAAAGAAAATCAATAACACAGCAGGACTCATTAGAGAAGATGGATGCACATAGTATGAAATGGAAATAATGGAAATAACACATTTGTGTTAGCGCATCAACAGTAAATCATCATCTTTGTGCCAAACAGGAGGACAAACAAATTGATGCATTTAGTCTTCAAAAAATAAAATAAAATAAAATAACATGTTCAAAGTAATATTTTTTAAAAAACTTAAAACATTCTTTTTAGATTAAATACATCAGTTTGTTTGCCCTTTGTATAATCCAAATGATAATGTACTTGTTTTAATCTTAACATATTATTTCCAGGCTCTGGTTCCTGTTAACATTATTGAGAATGTACAGCACACTTTTTATAATACCAATTATATTATCATATTAATGAATAATTTACAAGCAGTAGTTTAGCCCATTATCATAAGTTTTCTTTTTTTTACACTGTTATACATTTTTGCTGGAGATATCATTTGAGTATGCATAGGGCTTTGTGAGTTTGGGTTTCCCCCCATCTGTGGACAAAATGTGCTGTGGCAGACATGAGATCCTCATTCTTTTTTTTTCCCCCCTCTGGCCCCAGAGGCCTGGTTGGCTGGTTTATTTAGGACAGTTTCTTCTATGTCAACACTGTTCTCAAGCTCATAGCCTTGGGGATTTCAAACCACAGCAGATTCCATTACTGCAGAGGTTTGTGTTGGAATTTTACAGATCACAGGCGTTGACATATCCACACTATAGGTTGGCTGGTCCTTGATGAATTGGCCAGAGTATGGTTCTGATAGAGGCATTTGGAAATGTTTGATGAACAAGTAGAATAGATACAAAAGAGGACACTTCTCCCTTTACTGGGAAGGTGGGACTGGCACAGAAGTCCCAGTTGCAGCCCTTGGCATCTCTAGTAGAGTGGAAAAGGTTTCACAAACCATGGAGAACACCACCAAAGACAGTGGTTCAAATCCTGGTTGTCTGTTACCCATTCAGAAAACAATAGGCCCAATATTCAGTCGCAATGTACGTTATAATCAACTTGATAGCCTAGTGGTCTCGTTTGATATGAGGCAGCTTCCTGTGAAGCTCTGCTGCTGACCACTGGGCAGGAAAGCAAATGTCTCCCTCAAAGAAAGCATTTTTCTGAATGCTACCTGCAGAGGGGGGGGGGGGAAGCAATGTGAAAGCAATGACCAAGCCTCAGTTGTGGTGGTTGCACCATTGGTTTGACTCAAGAGCACCTTATTATGCACCTTAGATCAACATCATGCCTGGCCATATGTGCCATAGCAGTGGGATGCTGAAGATTGGATTAGCCTGCTGGACTTTGTTAGTCTCAAGAAAAATGACATTTCACCCTTGCACCCTGTAAATACACGAAATTCATTAAATTCTGCAATGCCACACTGGGTTGAACCTACTTCTGAAAATTCATCACATGGCGTGAATTCAGTCTCACGGAGAATCTGTAAAAATCTAAGAAATATATTTGAAGCAAAGAGTTTCTGAGAGAAGTTGTAGTCAACAAAGGATGCTGATGGTATCCGAAAGTCTATTGAAATACATAGCTCTAAACTTGCATTGCAATTGCAATTCTTAGTTGGAAGAGGTGAGCCCTCTTGTGGCTACAGGGTATAATAATTAATAGTTACATAACATTACATGCTGTCAAATAGCTTCCATAGTGATCCATTCCAAGGTTTTCTTGGTGGAGAGTACTCGGAAGTACCTTACAATTCCCTTCATCTCTCTCTCTCTCTCTCTCTCTCTCTCTCTCTCTCTCTCTCTCTCTCTCTCTCTCTCTCTGTGTGTGTGTGTGTGTGTGTGTGTGTGTGTGTGTGTGTGTGTGTGTGTGTGTGTGTGTGTGTGTGTGTGTGTGTGTGTACGTAACTGACTGAGCTGTTCTCCTTAATTCTCACTGATATTTTTCATTTTTCAGTTTTTGGGGAGCAAGAACAAGGCTTTTTTCCTTTTTCTCAAGGGAAACTGGGCCCTATATGAGGACTTCAATTTCCTAGATAGAGACCGTTAATATACATTTTCTGCGACGAGAGTCAAAGTACATTGTCCACTGCAGCTGAAGTGCTGTGGGTAGGTGTGCATATCTCCCATTTTGCTTGTCCAAATGCCACCTACAGTTATTCTAATCTAGAGGAGACCTCTATGAAAACATGTTATTAGGACTCTGCTTGAGGCTGAAGCCTGGCATAAAAAGAAGATGATATAGGCTCTACAGGGGGTGGGGCGGGGAATGGATCTCAAGGCTGATTATTTCTGGCTTGGGATGCTTCCTATCACTGTTTTCTTTTAAAACAGCTGTGTGATACTTGAGTCCAATCAAACAAGGGTGGATGATGCCTTTGTTAGACCACCAAAATATCATCCTTTGGTCTAAAGATCATATCATCCATCATCCACTGCATGCAAATTTCCCGGAGGTTTGTGATAGCAAAGATAGAATGGTAGGTTCCTAGCTTAAATTCTTAACTTTGGACAAGTTAACTGATGAGTTGTCCTTCAATACGTGATTTGATACCCAACATGGTGCAGTGGGTAGAGTAATGAACTAGAGTAATGAAATCCCAGCTCTAGGGTGTTTGGGATTCTTAAACCCACTCCTTTAATATTTCACTTCACTATACGTCAGTTCCAACTTGATGGCACATAACATAACATAACATAACATAACATAACATAACATAACATAACATAACATAACATAACATAACTAACTCCTTCAAAAACTATCCCAGCTTGGAGTGTAGTTATCTGCTACCTTCTACTAAGCCTGGACTGCTAGTCTTTCTTCACAAAACATTTAAAGACTCTTGTGGGTTTGCAGATTCACTAGAATAGGAAACATTTAAATTTCAACATTGTTTCTTTATCGTTCCATTGTGTCCTAAATTTTTCTCCTAAAGTAGGACTACTCAAACATGGTGGAAATTATTTCCAAGTTCAACACAAATCTACCAGAAGCAATACGTCTGTGAAGATTCTCAGTCATCCAGGTTCGTTTAACTGGGAGTTGAGTCATGGCTACTGGACTTCTTTTTTGAGAGATAGAAACGTTTCGCTGTTGGATGAACAGCGAAACGTTTCTATCTCTCAAAAAAGAAGTCCAGTAGCCATGACTCAACTCCCAGTTACCAGAAGCAATGTTTTGGAAAATTTGTGTACACTGTCAAATCTCTTCTCCAGCAGTATGAGGTTGGTCACGGGCATAGACTTCCTTTGGTGGCACTCTGGGACTAGGCAGCTTGCCCAAGGATGCATAGGCTGGCTCTTTTTGCTTATTTGATCCATACTGGACTAATACATTTTAATTAAGGTTTATAGTTTCCCCCAGACCTTTGCTTGTAAAAGGGGGGGGGCTTACCTTGATGGAAGTTAAATAGACTACTACTCTTCCTTTGTGTTTAGTTAAAAGCAAAGCTGTGAGTAAAGATGATTGGAAACACTACATCTTCTCCATATATCCCAAATGAACCAGACAGAGGAGGAAAGTCCAAGATATATTAATCAACAAAATGAGGGGTGATTCTTTAGCAGAATAAACAATACAGAATATGCAGTTAATAAAGTGCAATTTGAAGACATAAATTATTAGGATATTTCAGTGATAGTTTTTTTAATATAATCAATGATCTCTAGATGACTTCATTAACTATAATACAGTTGGCAGTATGTCCTATAGAAGAGGTGTGGGGTTCAGCCTGGTTTGTCCCATTTTTGACTACAGAAAGGTCTTTATTCTAAAACAGCAGTATTTTCTGATGTATAGGATTGTGAGAGTGCCCAGGAGGAAGAAGGAGGAGCCAGCGGTGTGCCGTCTGGACAAGAGAATATAAAAGGAAAAGATAATGAAACGGAGTATAAATTAATAGAAAGGAAATGTGAAGACACAGAATTAAAGGAAGGGAAAAAGTAGATACAGAAACCATAGAAGAAGCATATTGGGTCACTGATAGTGGGGACGAGGAGGAGGTGTGCGCGTGGGTGAAGTGGCAGTTAAGGGAGAAAGAAAAGCAGTTGAAAAGAGACGTTGGGACACAAACGGTGGAGGGATGCGAGCGGGAAGGTTATGAGAGGCAAGAGTGGCGGTTGGCTGAACCCATTTCGTGGTCCATACAAGCAAAACCCCTGATATGGCTGGGGAACACAGACAGAATGAGAGAGAGATGGAGGCAGCCATCTCGGGAGAATCCAGTTGCCCAATGGGCCCAACACCCGTGTTGTGGGGGGCAATGTTTAAGCTCCCCAGAGGAAAACTTTCTCTCAGAAATATTGGACAGTTCAGTCATTAACCCTTTCTTGTTAGAAGAAACTGTTGATAAAGTAAGAGAGCATGCGGAATACATTGCACCTGTTGTGCAAAGGAAGGAAATTTGTAAGTTAGAGAATAAATCTATATTAGAAAAATGTACAATTGGAATGGACAGTCGTCATTTGCACTCGGAACTGAGATACACTCACTTTGAACCCTCACAAGGATGAAACACGTACTGTATAGTTGTTTGAAGTGACTGGGTGCAAGTCAGGTTACACTCAAGATGTATGTTTTTGTATGGTGAAGACTATAGAGATACAGTATGTTGTCCTCAGGTTCCCTAGAATGTCTTTTATCTCTTGCATAGTTAAGAGCAACTGATAGTGAGGAAGCTGTTCTAACAGTCTACCTGATGGGACAAAGCTGTTTTAAATTTATATTATTTTCTGTCTGCTGAGAGTGTTTCAGCCACGAGTCTCAGGTGATGAGGTATCTTATTTCACTCAACAAACTTTTACCCTTGGTAAATGTTTACTGACGGATCTTAGATTAATTAGATTCTCATCATGTTCTGTGGTTTCCCTCACCTTTGGGCTTTTTGCCCAGTGCTGAAAAACTCATGCACATAGATACTTGAGGGGAAATTAATCTAACAGTAGGTGAACTTCTCTGTGCATAGCATGGCAAAGCTGAGATACCACCACTGAAAATACTCTCTGCACTACAATTTCTCTTCTTTATCACTTTCACATCCAATTGGGTGATTGATTATCAATCATTATGACGGTCATAATTGTTTGCTTTCCTTTTAGTAATATTAATAGAGCCTTAGGTGCTGTTTTTTCTTTCAGTGTAAATGCAGGATTAATGCATGTTTATGCCCTGCCATTTAATTTAATTCTTTTCCCCAGAGCAGTTCAATGAAATTCAGTTTAGGAAAGCTGGCCCTTCATTTATGATGACACTATGGGAAACCCAAACGGGACTCCAGCACCTGATGCAAGCCAGTATTTTCAGCACAAAATATACCCCCAAAATAGGAACATGGAAGGTGTGGACATTGTATCAATGAAACTAAATAGTGTAACAGTCTTTAACAACTTCATTTAAGGAGTGGCACATAAGGAACTAAGCCTGGGGAGGGGAGGGGGGCGGGAAACAATTTTTTCCCCCATGGTTGAATTCTGCTTTTAAACCATTTTCTTAAGATAAGCACAGCCAATGCCAAAGCTTAACTAGAATACAGTTAGGAACTCAAGTAATAGCATCAAATTAAAATTAGTATAATAAACAAAACAATGACTCACATTGGTGTAGAGGCTTTACACGGTTGAGGCCCAGAGTGCATTTCTGCTGCAGGGAAATATTTTCAATATTTTTGTAAGCCTTGTGTACTTCACAGCCTTACCTGCCTCAGTTATTTTGAGTTCACATGTTGATCACAGAGTGGCAGTGCATGCAACATGGTTAAGATCCCCGCTGAGCACTGCCTAATGAGATGCCATAATAAGCCAAAGAGCATTTCAAGAGCTAAATTTATGTTACCTCTTATGATGTAGGGTTGCATTGCAGATTACTGGCTGTATATCATCCTCAAAGATTAATATGTGTCATATCATGGAAAAAATCTGTCTGTCTATTTTTGTGACCTGTGGAAGGAAGGGTGTTAAATTACTCGGTGACCTCTGAATGTGAATACTACACATTTTTTCCTGTGCCTTAATGTGTCACTAAGGGATCGCCGAGAAGAAGAGAAGAACAGCCTGCAGACACAGAAAAGTGAGCGGTGGCATTGTTGGGCCGTGGGTGTGAAGCAGTGTCATAAACGGCCAAAGAACATTAGTTGAGTAGAGGACAAGCAGAGCAGGAGAGGGGCACAATGCTGCATGAAAGTGGCAGCGCACACAGAGCTACTCAAAAAAAGTTACAATCAAGTAGCTTACTGAAGCGGTCGACTGCTATTGTGGCAAGTTCAACCAAATGTCTCTCTGCCCATCTTTGCCTCCCATTTTGTTCATGTTTGTGGGAGAAATAACTGCTGGAAGAAAGGGGAAAGTCATAACTATTCTCCATATATAAAACAGACCCTTCTTCTGCCTAGAAATGGGCTATCAGTCAGGATATATGAAATTATAATAAATGCGATAATTGTAATAAATTGCGACTTTCCATTGGTGCATTTGATACATCAGCCCATTGCATCAGCTCCCACACTTCAAGACTATTTATTTCCACCCCTTCCAAACATTTTAGTCGGGCTTGCCTGGAAGGGTTTCTTGATGGATGTTGCCAAACTACATCATACCGAAGCCAGTTCAAAGACTCGCATAAATCTACTGCTCTAGATGGCACCCATGCCCAGAGATAGAATTCAATGAGAACCAAACACGTGGGACTCAAGGAAGTCATTCTTATTCTGGCCACTGAGTGTCACCTTCATTCCATGTTAACAGGGGATGGCCACGCACTCACTCAGAAAAGAATGAAAATTTGTTGGGGGAAAATAGATAGAAAAAAAATTACAAAGAGATGCTGCCTCAAAATAATTTGACCACACCCAGAGATTAGTTGAAATGTTATTGAAAGCATTGATTTTGTTCCACCAACTAGCTCTTCGTTAGTGATCAGTTAGACCAGGCATGTCCAAACTTTGGCCCTCCTGATGTTTTGGACCACAACTCCCAGAATTCTAAGCTTAGATTGCCAATGGCAAAGGACTGTGGGAGTTGCGGTCCAAAACATCAGGAGGGCTGAAGTTTGGACATGCCTGAGTTAGACCCTGAGAGTTTCTAGAACAGTAACCAATGCTTTTACATGCCTTAGCGTCAACTTTTAATCCTGAATCTGAAGTAGGGCGTGGTGGGGAAAGTATTTAATTAATGGTGATGTAAAGGATTCGAATCGTCTCGCCAAAGCTACGAGAAAGCACAGCCATAGGAACAACTATATATCCATCGTTAGAAAATCTCGACTTCTTTGCTTTCTTTTCCCTCCTCCTTCTGTGGGCATTTTCATTCATTGCCGGGCTTTCTTGTTTGAGGGAGGTGTGGCATTGTGTGTGAAAGCGTTTCTGCTCTACCAATGTTTGGACTGAAATAGCAATGTAGCATCAACAAGGTCTTTCCATCCCCCCCCACCCCTTCCTCCAGCCCTTTGCTACCCCAGCAATATCAGGCTTGTAAAATGTGGAGGGCTGACAGCGGCGGCATAGTTAAGCATATTTGACGCTGTATAGGCTTTCATTGAGGCATAGTTTCCTGGTGCTGTAAGCTGCCAGCAAAGAGTCCTGTGAATATATGGGAGTATTGACCTGCCTGCAATAAAGTTGAGAAGCTTCTGATTATTCTGTTGGCAATATGAGGATGTACAAAGCCTCTCTTTTCTCACATACTATGTGTCTTAGATAAACATATCTCCATAAAGAGCGTGCACTCTCTCTCTCCCTCCTCTGCCGTCCCATTTAATCTGAAACTGCCACACTTGGCAGATCAGGGTAGTGCGGACAGGCACTAGAAGGCTCTTGAAACATGTAACACTTTCTCTTGGGCGGGCTTGGTGGTTTTCACATTATGGCTGTGTGGTATCAGTTGTCGAGCTGATACAGAACTGATAACAGAGCAGAAGACTTCAAACAATTTAATAATCACCTATTAAGAAGAGCACTACTTTGGACATGGAATAAAGTAAAAAAGCAAATTTACCTCCATATTCCACACTGGGTGACACCAGGAGAAGCCTTTGCTTTGCCTACTCTAAGAGAAAATAAAAGACTTCTGAGATATAGCGATATTCTAAATTTAGATGGAAGCTTAAAAACCCAACAAGAATCAGATGAACAAGGAGTTGAGTTGGACTGGTGGCCTCACTCCCAGGTATCTTCTAGGTATTCCAAAGATAAACAAAAAGGGTTTTACTTGGAGAATACACCTTTTGACAGAATTTTGTTAGAGGTAAATGAGAAACATACTAAGCAACTATACAACTTTCTGTTAGATTTTGACACAAAAGATGAGATGGTAAAAGACTGTATGGTGAAATGGGCTCAAAATATAGGCTATAATATTGAGTTAGAACAATGGGAAAAGATATGGAAAAACAATATAAAACATACCAAATCAGTGGTATTCAAAGAAAACATCTACAAAATGTTCTATAGATGGTATATGACACCGACAATTCTAGCTAAAATGAACACTCAGATATTGAATGCTTGCTGGAAATGCAAACAAAAAGAAGGTAAAAAAGCTAAAAAATGGTTGTGTAAAAAAGCTCAAAAATATTGGAGTAAGATTAGACAACTATTACAAGATGTTCTAGCAAACCCAATAGATCCAAAACCTGAATTCTTTTTGCTAAACATAATGTCAGATACAATGGATCAGCGAAGTGTATATTTAGCCATTCACATCATAACAGCAGCAAGAATTATTTTTGCAAAACACTGGAAAGAATCAGGAATACCAAATGAACAGGAGCTGATAACTAAAATTCTTGAGACTGTAAAAATGGACAAATTGTCAGAATGGTTAGAGGTACACAGGAAGGTGAAACACGAGGAATGTTGGGACAATTTTATATGTGTTTTAAAAAAAGACAAAGTTAAATTGAAAATATGACAAAGACCAAAACTGTTTTGGTTATTTATATGTACATATATGCCTGAATTGAACTGTTTATAATTGTAAGATGACTCTGATATTATTAAGTGTTCTGCCCAACCTGCATCCCCCTTCTTTTTTCTATATCCTAAATTATACTTCCCTATTTACCCTTTATCTATAATGATAAAAAAGTAAAAAAAAGAGAAGATAATCCATAACCATAAATACACAAAAATGAGGTCCCAACCTCTTTGGAGGTTTCCATCCCAATCATACAAAGCTGAGGTCAGTTTTGTGTGTTTCTATGCAGACATTACCCAGAAGAAAGCCCTAGGACAATAGGTTTCGGGAGAGCACCGCAGAGCTCAGTTATGTGCATGTCTATTCAAAAGTGAAATTTTGTGCAACAGGTTTCAGACTGGCAAATTGTTTGCATTTAAATTTTAAATGCCCTGCTTTTTGTGTCCAGGTTGAGTGGAGTGGAGGAGAGGAGTTCACTCATGTTCTATTAGATACTTTGCAATATATCCCCAATTATCTATCTCTGCTAACTGCGTGACGACAGCAAAAATTAGCACATTCAGGTTTGTTACAAAAATGTGCAAGGAAACTGGGAATGAATTCGTGTGTGAACCACTTGTGAGAGGGGAGTTCTGTGATGATCACAAATGCTGAGGCAAAGCCATCCTGATTCTTAATTCTAAGCATACAGCTGCCTGCCTGAGCAACTTTCATAGCTATGGAAGCTTGTTCTGTAGGGTTGGAGCCACCATGAAGAAGGCCCTACCTCTTGTAGAATACTTATGTGGCCACCTGGAGGAACTGGGTGGGTAATATGTTGGGCTGGGTGGGTAATATGTTGGGCTGAGTTTATTTGAGGATATTTATATATCCATTCATTTCTCATTGCCAGGCAATTTGTGTTTTCCTAAGCTCATTGCGAAGGTACCTAATGCTTCAAGCAAAGGCCACCCCCCCTCCAAAAAAAAAAGACTCTGCTTTTTGCCCTGTTTTCCTGAGCAGGTCAAATTGATCAATGAGTCAGTGCACACTTTATGTAACAGAACTAATCTGATTACACTGTTAGGATACCTTTTTTGGGCATTTTTTTTTTAGGGAAACCTTAACCTCCCATTACAATCCTGACAACAAAATAAGGTTGCAGCAGTTAACCTATTTGGAACCACAAGCTTTCTAGTTCTTAGGAGGCAAACTTGCCAGCAACATAAAGGCAAAGTCTCCATTTTCTACAGTTGCCAGCTATAACTTGTGGACTGCATCATTGCTCAGGTTTTATTGTGAGTTCCAAATGAGACCAATGTAGAACAGGAAGAGGAATATACTTGTCAGCCAGCTGAAAAATATGAGAAACTTGCAAGCTAAATTGACCTGGATTTTCCAGCCAAGGTCATGTCACACTTTCTTCCTTTAGCTGCTTAAACCAGGGACAAAAGAAAAACTTGATCACACACCGAAGTGAACCTTGAAAACCCAACTCATTTCCAGTTAACTTAAATGACCACAATACTTTTCTCTAATAAAAACATTAGGCCTTGATATGATCGCTCCAAGGGGGAAACTACAAAGAACAGAAAGATGCCCAGCCCCTCTGGATTTGGAATGTGTTGGCATTTTATTTTCTATGCCTATCTAAAGATGTTCAATCCCCTACCTTGCCGAATGATCACCGTGTTCTGCAGCCAGTCATTCTTACAGGTGTGAGCAGGGATTTTCTGTGCAACTGGTGACTTCAGGGGTAGACCATGGAATTGATGAGATGTAGGAGAGGTGCTGCAAATAGCACACATGTCCCTAGATAGTATATCTCTAAGTGGTGTGTGCACAGAGCGTGTTACTCAAACCAATGGTGGGTGGTGGTTTCATGATTTATTGTCATGCCTTTATTTTGCTAATGGGAAGACCCAGTCAACATCAAGCACTTTCCAGTCCATTAGATCAAAAGGGAAAGGGAAACCATGCATCTCTACCTCTGGTAAGGCTGAACATTCCCCCCCCCCCCTGGTAAAGATGAGTAGTTGGCTCTTCTCTAGGTGCTATTTCATAGTGAGCCTGACAAGCTGACAGCTGTTTATGTCCTAAACCATATAAGTAAGATCATGTCTGCACTGACGGAATAGTTTGCTATTTGGATCACTTTTGGTGCTATTTGGTTTATGATGGCCACACATATTTTGTATGTACATGATCATTTGACAAGATAATTTTTATACCAAGATGCTGAGTACTTATAGTACCCCTTGAAATTAATAAAAGGTAGGAATGTCCAGTGTTGCCTAGACTTGGGCCTGATGCCTGGAAAATGTGACTCATCTTTTGCTTTCATGCCAGCTTTCAATTTGGTACATAAATAAAAGGCATATTTTTTTATATGCACTGAGAAATCAGGGGCTCCAACGTCAAAAGGAAGGGCAAAAACACCATAGGATCATATTAGAACAATTTTGCCTAGATTCTCTGAGAACTGAGGGGCAAGGAATTTCATCACATCCAACCTACAGTATCTTTCAAAAATATCCGTGCATTCCAATCAGAATTCTGGATGATTTCCCTCCCCTCTTAGATCTTCAACATATATGGCTTCAGCTCATCACAGGACAACACTGGTGAAGATGTTTATTTGAATGTGTGAACATTCTTTAAGAACAATGGGGTGGTAGCAGCAGGCTTTAGTAGGCAAAAAAAAATCTTCTTTAAATAGGTTTGAATATTGAGGTGATTAGAGGATTACAGGCACAATCCTGCCAGTCTATGGCATGGACTGTAAAATGCAAAATGTGCAGTGTGGCTCAAAGCACGTTTAAAAGAAAATGCTACTGAATTCCGTGGCAGTCACTCTCTGAGGCAAGCATGGGCAAAATGGGACCTTCCAAATGTTGTCAGCCTTCAGCTCCCATCAGCTGCAGGCAGCAAAGAAAGTTAATAAGAGATGATGGCATCTACGCATCAATTACAACGAGGATTCCACCCTCGGAAACTGGTACAACAAAGCTTTCCTTCCACCCACTGCAGACGAGGAGGGTTTATTGCAGGGTGGTGGTGTTTTTTCTTTGTTCCTTTTCCTCCCCTTCTTCAGGCTCTCCCAAAGTGATACATCTTAGTTAAAATTGCTTTCTTGCAGAAGCTTCAGCAATTACATATTTCATCTGGCAATTTGGATTCAGGAATGGATTTGGAACGCCGGAGGCATTATTTAGTCTTCAAATACTAATTCAGTGATGTCTTGATGGCAACGTCAATGTTTTTATTTGCTTCATTGATTATGAAAAAGCATTTGGCTAAGTTAAACATGAAAAACTTATTAATAACTTTAAAGAATTGGGCTTGGACAATCGTGATATCAGATTGATTGGGAATTTGTATTGGAATCAGTGTGCTGGTGTCCAGATATGGACAGATATCAGAAGAGGTGTCAGTTACGGAAGGTGTTCGTCAGGGTTGTATTCTCTCACCTCTACTTTTTAATATCTAATCAGAAAGAATTTTCCAGGACGCTCTAGAAAGAAAGAACCAAGATGTGAAGGTGAATGGAATTCTTGTTAATAGCATAAGATATGCTGATGACACTGTCCTGCTTGAAACACGTCTGGCAGATTTGCAAGGATTATTGGATTCTGTGGCTGCAGAAAGCAGTGTCATGGGGTTGTGACTTAATGTGAAGAAGACAAACTGGATGGTTATCAGTAAAAATAAAATGGTTCACAGAATCTTCTCAAGATCAGCAGTGATATAATTGAGAGAGTATCATAAATATTTGTTGTGAGTTTTTCAGGCTGTTTGGCAGTGTTCTGGAAGTTTTTCTTCCTGATATTTCACCAAATTCTGTGGCTGGCATCTTCAGAGTGCAAGGAGCTCAGGGAACTAGGAGTTCTGTCTGTGAAGATGCCAGCCACAGAGTCTGGTGAAAAGTCAGGAAGAAAAACTTCCAGAACACAGCCAAACAGCCAGAAAAACTCACAACAACAATCAGATCCCAGCTGAGAAAGCTTTTGAGAATACATCTTATAAATACTCAGGGTGCTATGTCAAGGATAACTGGGATCTTTCAAGCTAGAAATTGAAATGAGGAAAGTCTTAACAAACCGGGATTTATCTATCAGACTTTATACTCAAATATTTTGAACCTAAGTATTCAGTATACTTCTCTATGATGTTGAAACTTGGACCATTACAGACACATTATGCTGGAAGCTGGAAGCATTTAAAATGTGGACAGACGAATTCTGACGATACCTTGGACAGCCTGAGTCACTAATGTGGCTATATTACAGCACATGAATAAACAGCTAGAAATCCTCAATACCAAAAAGAGAAGAAAATTGCAATATTTCAGACACATAATCTGCTACAGGTTACCCTTCAAGGAAAAATAGACTGGAAGCATAACCTGGGGCATAGAAGAACATTCTGGCTTAAGAACTTAACCCAATGGTCCACAGTGAGCACAGCTGGTCTATTTAGAATAGCTTTAGATAGAAACCAGTTCAAGCTACCGATTACCAACATTCTACATGGACAAGGCACTTGAATAAGAACTGGCATTTCTTTTTTTAGTAATAGTCCAGGCCACCCCCAGTGGTGTAGCTAGAGTCAGTTTTTGTGGCCTCTCCTCCCCCACAACCATGTCTCACCCACCGAGCAAGGGGGAGCCAGATCCTGGGGGAAGAGTGGGGGAGGGGAAGAAGGGTCTCTCCTTCTCATGCCCTCTTTGTGGGTCTCCTTTCCATTTAAGGCTCTCCTGTGCAAACCGCACAGCGTGCGGATAGTGCCAAGTAGGTGATCCCCCCCCCCAAGCATCACCTCTGTAGCACGCTTCCCCCTCCTCCTTTCCCCTGGCTAAGGCTTGGCAATTGTTATCCCGGGGAAAGGAGGAGAGGGAAGCAGGTGATGGGATTTTTTTCCAAACAGCACCTCTGTTGCACGCTTCCCTCTCCTGCTGGTGGGATGGCACATGGCTTTCTCCTCCTGCTCCCCTCCAGGTGCCCTCAGATTGCTGCGTGCCCAAGGGCAAATGCACTCTTCTGCCTCTCCCTAGTTTTGCCAGTGGCCATCCTTTGGGCCTTTTTACACGACCCCTAAGATCCGCTGGCCCCTTAAATTCGGACCAGAGATCTTAGGGGTTTGTCGCTCTTCATGCATCTCCACCCCTCCGTACTTCCTGGCTGCCGGCTGCGTGAGGGGAGGGAGGAAAAAAAGGGACAGAAGAATAAAGCCTTATCTCCCGGTGTTGGTGGATGCTGCCGGGGGAGCCCCGGTCACTTCCTGGTTCCTCTTAAAGGGGCGGGAGGCAAAAAACAAAAAAAAAAAGAAGCGAGGAGAGCCCAGCACATCCGCATCAAATATTTTTCACCTCCCAAGAGCAGGTACAAGAAAAGTGAACTGGGTCGTGCTTAGGTGGGCGGGGTCGCACTTAATTGTCTGCAAACTCCGGAGCTGGTGGGGAAACATTTTTAAGCTCCAGAGCTTGCAGCCATTTGCAGCGGAGCTTAAGGGTCGTGTATAAATGCCCTTTCTCAGAAAGTAGAGGCTTCTCCCCCCCACCAACGAACTATTTTTCATACATCCTCATATACACTGACTTGAACACCCTACTTCAAACAGTCAAGGAAGGAATTGTTTAATAAGAGCTGCTTCATATATCAGATTGGCCATGATCTGCTCCCCCCCTCCCCAGTGCTTTGTGACACCCTTGGGGGAATTAACTCTGACTGGGAAACTGCACTGGATGCATGAAAGCTCACACTATAATAAACCTGTTATATTTTAAAGTGCTACAGTATTTTGCCTTTTTCCAGTACAGTAATCCTTTCTTTTCTCTCAATAGTTTTGAGAATATACTGTGTGAGTATAAATTGTTTTCCAAATTTCGCTTCCAGAGATGCACTTGTTTGACATCATAGGACAAAAGGGATCTCCTCAACGCATGCATATTGGGTTTGATCCTAAGATAATTCAACATAAAGAAATTTATGGACAGAAAGTTTCCTGTCTGCCCTTCTCCCTTCATCTGCTTGGATCTAGAGATGGGCAGAAAATGAACTTTTTTCATTTCCGTTATTCGTTATTTGTTTTGTTATGTAACGAAACGAATAACGAGCATTGTGATGAAATTGGAATGAACCGAACAGAACCACGAAAATTAGGTTTGTTACGTTTCGTTTTTCGTTAATGGCGATGCGCAATGAAATCAGCTGTTTTAAATGTTAAAAAATGCCCTGGACATCCATAAAAATGTAGCGATAATTATTTATACTGTCTGATAATACCTACCGGGGGGGTCCTTAAAACATTTGTTTTTGTCTTCTCCCATCGCGATGTATTTTTCTTTTCCCTTTAAGGATGACAAAATGGATGTCGCCAGCCACAAAATGGAGGCAAGCCATGTGATGGGATCATGTAAATTCTTGGACAACTTCAACCAATAGCATGCCCAGGTTGCAGACTGGGCAGGTCTGGCAGCCACAGAGGGCATAAAAAGCTCTGACAGCCCCCGTCCTCCTTGCAGTCTCCGGTGGGAGTTAGGGTGGGATTGCTGTCTCTGCAACTCGTTATTTTCAGTTTAGGCCAGCCAGGCAGGTGTGTGTCTCTGTGTTCCTGCCGGCTGCAGCCTGGCTCTTAGGGGAGAGAAAGAACAGATTTCTCTCTAGCTTCAATCTTGCAGCCTCCCTGTGTGTGTGCGTGCGTGCGTACCTCTTGGTGAGTACCCTCCCCTGCCCCACAGTGCAGTCACTCTGCGGCTGCCTTGCACCCTGGGCAACGCCCGCCGCTGTCTTTGCAGCCTCCCTGCGTACCTAGTCTATAATGTGTCTCTGCCAGCATCAATTTGTTTTAGTGTTTTCTCTCTGGTCTGGGACGTTGGGGGATGCCCACGCATGGAAATGCTTTAAAAATCACGCAAAAAGCGGGCAAAAACGAAAAATGAAAAACAAATAAATGAAAACGATTTTTTTCAAAAATTCATGAAAAATGAAAATGAACTGAAACGGACCCCTCAACAAAAACGAAAAAACGAAATGCCATTTTTTCGATTCATGCCCATCTCTACTTGGATCCTCTGAAGAATTATGGGACAGCGTGGCTGGCTTTGAGGGTCAATCAGATAAATTTACTGAAATTCATGCCGACTGTGGCTGCTTTATTAGGAAGGCTGTGCATCATCTCTAGCATCAGAGGCAGTGTGTCTCTATATAACCACTGCTAGGAAGTACAAGACAGAGGGGCCATTTGCTCTGGTTTTTGGGCAAGGGGCTTCCCATAGGCAGCTAGTTGGCCATGGTGTTGACAGAATGCTGGGCTAAATTGGTGTTTGGCCTGATTCTGCAGGGATTTTCATATGGATCGAGCATTGCAGCAGACTCCCTAGAGAGGGAGGAATTAGCGAACATCAGGTTCTTAATTGAAGATAGGTTAACTAAAAGGAGTTGGTAGAAGGGAAATTTCCTACATCTCCCCCACACACATTAGGCCTGCATGCTTTACTTGTATTGTTCAGGAACTGCCACCGCCCTGAAACCATAACCATCCAGAGAGGCTTTCAAGAGGCATAGGAGGTTTTAAGGGGGAGAAAGGGATAAGAACCTTCCTTTCAGTGAGCTTGCTTAAATTAACTCATCTTAGGAACCAAACCTGTGGGTCAGGGTGTGATATCATAACACAGGATTATAATTCAAAGGGCTGAATTAGCCCCTTTGACTCTTGAAACCATCTTGTATCTCAGCCATGAAATGCTCAACACCTGCGCCCAGGTTCTGTCAGCAAAGTGAACAGCTTATTGCAACTTTTCCCTATTATTGGCGGAATACTTGGATTCTTGGCATTCTTTGCTCCCTCCACACGATCTTGGGGCCTTCATTAATCACATCCTCTCTGCATTATGGCTTCCTCCTTGTCCTTTTACAAAACAAGCAAACGGTAATGGGAAAGGAGCTCAAAGGTCAAGCTGCTCCCCCCACGAAGTGTTTGGGAGTCTGTGTGAAGAACTGACATAAAACTGTCAGACATTAAAGAATGGAGGCTGACAGGAATTGTTTGTGTGGATAAGTGCAACAGAGAAGGGCAGGGCTGGAAAGGGGAATGTTGACGGAAGTTCATTACTGATCTCCAGAAGAGAGTTAGTCCAAGATGAGAAGTGGTGAAACAACATCATTTTAAAACTCTTATTTAAATGCTAGCCAACCGCGTATCTTTGTGACAAGCATGCTGGAGAAAAGGGTTAGGCACTGATAGAATCCCTTTGGTGAAGCAAATATAACAAGGCACATTGCAGCTACCCTGTCATTCCCTTTTAGTGAGGGCAAGCTCCAGAACCTGGAAGTAATCAGTTACAAGTAATTTAGTTAAATGAAATGGGTTACCCCCCCTTTTTTTTGTAATGATGAAGTTATATTTCCTCGCTAATGTAACAGTAGGGACAAAATGGTCTTTGGGGTGCAAAGACTAATGTTTTCTCGTTATATTTAAAGTTACTTTTAAGGGACATTTTAAAGATTTCAGGTTTTATGTCTCGCTGTTCTCTACTTCCAGTCCTAAGCACACCCACACACACCCAATAGTAGAACATAACAAGAGGGTAGTGACGCTTGCTAATCATTAGTGCTGCTGCTGATGCACATGATGTTCGGATTGTTGATGGGCATTAATTAGAGCTACTGCAGTGGCTGGCTGGAAGTGAAGAGCAATAAGTAGTGAATGAGAAAGTTGTCAGCCAAGTGCTGTATACCCAGTAGCCGACTTTAGACAGGTCGCTATTGCTTACACCGAGCTGTCCTTAGGCAATGCAAGAAAATATAACACCTTGCACAACCGTTTTGAGGGTTGCTGAGACAATGTACTGCCTGTAATTACCTTGAGAGAGATGTGGTATGAATGAGAAAGAGAGTTGAGGTCCTTCCAGATTTCAGTGGTTGGGCAAAGCTTCCTTTACTGCAGGCATGTCCAAACTTCGGCCCTCCTGATGTTTTGGTCCTCAACTCACAGAATTCTAAGTTTAGATTGCCAATGGTAAGGACTGTGGGAGTTGCGGTCCAAAACATCTGGAGAGCCAAAGTTTGGATATGCCTGCTTTAGTGTCATCCAGTTCCCTTTGTGCTTCACACCAACTAGCCATCACTGAAGACAGCCCTAGGAAGTGGCCACTTGGAAGCCTTCCATTTAACTAGGTCAGGCATGTCCAAACTTCGGCCTTCCTGATGTTTTGGACCCCCAACTCCCAGAATTCCAAGCCTGTATTTCCAATGGCAAAGGACTGTGGGAGCTGGGGTCCAAAACATCTGGAGGGCCAAAATTTGAACATGCCTGAACTAGATGTACCCTACTTCACATGTAAAACTTAGGAAGTTAGAACTTACATAGATGTCAAAACTGGCCTAATTTTAACAGTGCTGAAACTAAGTAAAAATCATAAGCCTTACATATGCAGAACAACTGTCTGGTGGGGGACTGTTGCTCCCAGTGACGGAGACTTGCTCCCAGTAATATTGTGGTTTTACTTTTAAATAGTAAAGCTACCTTGAGCATAGCTGCTACAAAAAAGTGAGCTGTTACAACAAGCAGACAAATAAAAGTTAGTGCCTGTGAAGCAACCTCATCATCTATGCTGAGGAAACAGAATTTAGCTCCTCCCAACCTATTCTCTGTAATTATGTGAACTCAATATTTTGAGCGAACTGGGCTGGTTCATAGATCTGTGAATTGAAGATTTAGAATACTTCCAGATGGCCTTACTTTGGGGGAGGAGAGACACATCATCCTGTGTCGCCTGTTGGCATGGTCAACTTGTACATTAGGTATTAGCACATGGTATTCAACCTCCTTGACCACTCTCCTTTGAAAAATATGCAGAGCATCCTAGCTCCATTCCTGGCAAGTATCCTATGTGCATCTATCACTTAAGACAACAGAACTTATTTCTGAGTAAATATGAATAGGATGGCATCGATCCTTTTGGCTGTGCATGATACTGCTCAGTAGACATACCTTAAGAACAAAGACTGAAATCCTAGCCCTTGCGCTAACCCGTCTTAACCCTAAGCCAGATCTACTTGCATTGCACTACATGCAATACGTGAGACACAGCGGGTGCAAAGAGTCTGCCAGTCCGTCACTTGTGGCTCTGGCTGACTCCTGCAGACTCCCTCCAGGAATGAGTACTCAGAACCGACTAATTTTTGCAAATTTTCGCGAAAAACGGAAACGAGCCGAAACGGAACCGGCCCGACTAACGACAACTTGAAATTTTTTTTTTCAAGTCGGTAATCTGAATCCTCTGGGTAAATATGTCAGTAGGATTGCACTGCGCTCACGACCTGGGGTTCAATCCCAGGTAGCTGGCTTATGGTTGACTCAGCTTTCCATCCTTCTGAGGTCAGTAAAATGAGTACCCAGCTTGCTGGGGGGTGGGGTGGGCAATGTGTAGCCTGCATACCGTAATTAAACTGTAAACCACCCTTGAGACTACTTGAGTATATGTCCCCCCCCCCATAATATCATAGCTGCAAAGGTTGTAAAGGAGGGAATGATCTTGTGAGTGCTGAAGGATCCTCTTGAACTGTTGAGGAAAAGAATTAGTAATCTATCTATGTATCTGGGGGCGAAATACCACAGTGACCTCATATCCCCATTTGTGTACTGGTCACCTCATCAGCTATAGATAATTATACAGAAATGTGACTGCTTCTCCAGAGTTCTATACTTAGTCAGGACAGCCAGCATGTGTCTGCTCTGTAAATACTCAGTTTTACTTAGAAGTCATTATCTTAATTTTTAACTCCTTAAAGATATACTGCAAAAAATACCCTCAACCTTTTGCCAGCACCGTAAATCAGTTTGCCCTTTAGATCTTGATGAAATGCTTTTATTAATTGAGGACACCAGATACCCAAGATGTTACAACATGCTTCGTGAGAAGGATTGAATGCCCAAACATTGCCTTAATGATGCTAAACTGACAGTGAGTATCAAATGATTTTTATATATTCATTCATTTAAACTCTTTCTGTTTGACATCATGGTTGGGGAATGCGTGTCTACGAACCCAAGCTTGGGTACGAATTTATCTTTCCATTGTTTACTTTTTAATAGCCATCTTCAAAAAGATTTTCTCATGACTTAAAATAGGAGCCGCAAGAGGTGAGAGGAAATTCAGCTACATGTTAACTTTGCTTTCCTTTCTAAGGTATTCCTTTTGTTTCTTAAAGCAGCCTGGATGTCAGTCCATGTTCCATTTTGTAGAAGGGAAGAAAACCCTGCCTGCATGTGAGTGTAAATAAAAATAGGAATGAGTTGCCAAGAATAAATACAGAAGACGGGAACAATTAAAGCTCACAAGGATGTATTTTTGTCTTTGGTCTCAGATGCACAATTAAGGCTGGGCATCTTGATGCAGGTAGGTCTGAGGAAAATAACATTTGGTAAGCAAGCAGATATGATTTTGAACAGTGCCAGGAAAATATATTTGTAAGCAAGGAGAAGTGAAAGAAACAGTGCAGGTGTGACTTGCAGTTGGCCTTTTAAATTAATCTCAGTGCATTTGCATCCCACTTTTCTCTCCAGGAGCTATAGTAGCATATATAAGATACACACACATTCTGTTTTTATCACCTCAAAAACCTTGTGAGGTCAGTCATGAAAAGGGAGAGTTTCCAGTCCTGTGAGAGCTTCATGGTGATGAGAGGATAGGATATACACCTGAGGTTTCCTACCATAATAACACACCTGGATGGGCAGATACTAGATAAGAATCCAATGGAAGAACTTTGGGTCAATTGCAGTAGTTCATCAAAAATTTTCTTTAATTGCAATAAGTATTGAATAGCATTTGCAAAAAAAATATTATTTTATATGTCTTATAAATGCTTTTGAAGTTATTTCTGCCTTTATCTTGTTATTCTTATCTCTTTATTGCTATCTTAATAATACCATTTTCTCTTTTATATTTATCTGTCTAATTGCTTAATATAACAGTTATACTATATTTATACTTCTTGTTTGTAGCACTCCTGAAAAACAGTGATTCAAAACATACTGGCCAATAAAATCCTTATTTTTAGGTAGTTGTGATATTTCATTTCTCTCTTGTTGCTGGTGCTTGCCCTGCTCTGGTTTCTGAAGAAAATACATGACCGGTGTCATGGTCTTTGGGATGAAAATGTTAAACTAGACCTCACACAGGAGGTGCTCATACTACAACATGCAGCCACTTTTGGCACACACAACCCACCCTGTCAAACTACTAACAGGTCTGTTCACTGCATAGTACTTAAGTATTAGCTTTTTATCTCATTGGGACTAATTGTTTTTTGGGTGGCAAATAGATATTCAGTTAACTGCAATCATTTTTCTAAATATCCCCACTGCTTGGTGAGTTTCTGCCCTAGTAGAGAGATACACAGGAAGGAACCATAAGCTGGGGTTGTAGTTAAATGAATGTCTCTTTGCACCCACTCTCATCGTGGCCATCCTTGCTTTGCCTTCCTTTCACTAGACTTTTGCTTCTTCCTTCTCTCAGTGGACTTTTGCCTCAAACAAGTGCTTCATTTTTACCTTTAGCTGAGTTTCCTATCTCCCCCCCCCCTTTCTCACTCCTGTTAGGCTGTAGTGTGTATCAAATTTAGCAAAATATGTCCCAAGTATATACTGTATTTAAATCATTGTTGGTTCTGGGAAAAGGCTACATTTGTGTGGGATAGATGATCGGCAAAGTCTCTTGGCTTTTGCCCCACCATTTCTGGGCTGGCCAAGAGAGAGAACTGTAGTCTGCCCCAACTATTTGGCCGGGTGAGGCAGCTACCTCAGGCAATGTTTTGAGGGTGACATGAAAGGCCTACAAATTGCTTGTTTCTTAATTTTTTATGGTTGCCATGGTTGGGGGAAGGCTTCTGTTGGGTTTTTCATGTACCGGGAAGGACACTGAAGAATCTTTGTCTAAACATTTGAGTGCTCCTTTTCTATAAACTCAGTACAGATTAGACAAATAAAAAACATCTTGTGTCCTTTGCTCCCCCTAAGCTTTCTTATCTTTGGAGGTAGGGGACATGGGGTGCCTAAGCCCTTTTAAAAGTATCATAGGCTGAAATGGTTTTATCTTTTTAAATATTTCTTGTGACAGGTTAAAAAGCAATTGTGATTTTCCCAATTGCTGGTTAGGCTACATAGAATGTTCATTTTCCCTGGGTATTTGTATGGAGAGGCAGCATGGTAGAGGGTTTCCTGTCATATAAGAGTCACCCAATTACTTTTAGTTATCTGATGGTACCACACCTTCCTGTGGGGTAAACCATGCAGAAGAAATAAAGTTGACTGACAAGAGTTATTACAAATCCTCGCTGATTTTGAAAGGAGCAATTTGAATCCTTGATTTCCAGAACACACGCCTAAGTGCTTTAGCTACCAGTCAACAGCAGCATAAACGTAAAGGGAGGGTTATTAGTTTCCATTCACGATCCTGTTAAACCCAGGTCTTCCTGTCTCCTGTCCTATCCAAACTCTCATCCATTCTCTTGCCTTGAACTCTTGGGTTCAAGGACTCCTGCCCCAACGTACTCTCAAAATAGCCCTGCAGCTCTGGAATTCTAGATGCTTCTCGGCCTTGGCTTTCAAGAGCTCTTTTAACTTTCAATACTTGAGATCTCTTTGCCCAAATTCTCCTCAAGGTGTGTGAGATGAAGCTGTACAGTCTGTACCCAGCTGGAATACACTAGTCTTCTGAAGAAGGGTATATCAGCTAACAGAGGATAGATTCCTTGAGAGCGGGAATACAAGTCCACTTACCATACCAGCATCAAGTTAAATGATCCCCCTTGTTGATTTCAGCTGCATGGATAGAAGATGGTTAGCCTGCCTGTTTGTCTGTCTGGGAACCATCAGACTGTCTGTCTCTTTACCTATCAGTCTATATCATATGCACACAGATTTGGAAAAAGGACTCAGAATGATGAGACTTCTTTGGATACTGCATGATTGCCAACCAGTTGGGGGCATTTAATAAAATAAAATAAAATAAAAATAACTAAGTGTATGTCTGCCAATGGCCATATTTTACTTTTCAATACAGTTGTGTTTCAGTGTATGTGTGATAAAGTTTGCACACATGTATATATAGGAGAGTTTGATATGCATTTTATTCTCACCTGCTGCAGCCCTATGGAATAATCTAAATCAACTACATGGTAGGAAAATGCCAGACAAGCTTCGTGTGTTCTCAGAGACGGCAAATAGATCACTCTGCCTGGGCCTGTGGGTTGTGGGAATGAGACTCAAGAGCCATTTTTGTGCAGGTTCCATTCCATCAGTACATGACAGGATAGTAATGAGATGTCAGGCAAATTTCCTGGGTATTTTCCAAACTTATCATTGGTAGAAATCTTATGGTCTAAGTGTGTGTGTGTGAGTGCAGTGTGTGTGTGTGTGTTCAGTCTAACATATTGGAATGAAGTGCCCCCTTGCTCAGACCACAGTCCTGTGCACCCCCATCACCAGCATAGGTACACAAATAAAATGAATAAATAAATAAATATTGTGTATTGCTATTCAGCAACATTTCTAGTTGCATGAGCATAAATGAAGAATGAAGCTGATAAATAAACTGCTCACACCTAGAAGGGAAGGGCATATGTTCGTCCAGAAGAGTCTTGTCCACTTCAGTAAGGGCACTTGTTTTATTTATTACTTTTTTATTCCAACCTTTCTGGCAGGTCACTGAGTCGGCTTGATGGCTACACGAGGATTTAGTGGAAGCATAGCTCTGCAGCTGTACCTATGCTTTGCATGCAGAAGGTCCCAAGTTCAAACCCTGGTATTTCTGTTTAAAACAAGAGTGGGCAATACACAGCGGGTGAACTTACAAACTGAAGAAAACATCTTGGCTGAGAAGGAGAAGCTAGCAGCTGATGGGTTACCAAAATATATTGACACACCCTCTTTCTGTATTTGTGACTCTAGATTGCAGCTGCCATTCTGAATGGGCAATATTGAACTGGACAGACAAATGCCCTGTGCTTGCAGAAGAACAACAGAACAACATCTGGAAGTTGAGTCATGGCAACTGGACTGGACTTCTTTTCTTGAGGGATTGAAATGTTTCGCCACTCATCCAAGCAGCTTCGTTGACTGATGAGTAGTGAAATGTTTTGATCTCTCCAGAACAGAAGTCCATTTACCATGACTCAGCTTCCAGATAAACTCACCTGGATGGCTGAGTATCTTCACAGACAACTAGAACAACATCTCCTTGAACAAAGGTCAATATGCAAACCACTTATTCAGCACCCGGATCATACTTAATTTTGGATTCTTAAGAATTCTTTGTCATCTTGACTCATGTGCCTCTTAATAAAACCTGCAGACCTCACTTCCAAGGCTAATTTTAGACAAATCACAGCTCCCAGTAGCCTTTCTGAGAATAGGAGCTGAGGACGCCATGACAAACAGTACAAATGCCACCTTTTCTGTCCCATTGTAACAAGTCCTGCACACATCACTGAGCTCTTTTCTACAATATCCATCTGATGTTTCACTTATACCATCAAAGCAAATTTCTTATTTGATGACCCCAGATTTTTATTTTATTTTATTGAGGTCATAGTTGGTTCCATACTAATTTGGACCAGCAGTGTATGGTGAGTCTAACAGACTTGATCTTTGATGGGTATGTAATTTATGAAATCTCCAATGACATGAGGGATGGAGTGGTTAAATCTCTCTTGCTTCATATCAGTGTTATCTTCTTAAGTACAATTGGGTTTTTTTTTGGGGGGGAGGGGGGACATTCACATGCTTTGAGGCCAGAAAGCAATTGGGGGGGGGGGGGAGAGGCTTAGGGCCTTTTCACACGACCCCTAAGATCCGCTGGCCACTTAAATTCGGACCAGAGATCTTGGGGGTTCGTTGCTCTTCCTACATCCCCACCCCTCCGCACTTCCTTGCTCCTGTCTGCATGAGGGGAAGGAGAAAAAAAGAGAGGAAAAAATGCAGGCTCACCTCCGAAGCCGCCCAGAGCCCCGTCGTCATCCTGATTCCTTCTCTTAAAGGGGCGGGAGGCAAAAACAACAACAAACAGAAGCGAGGAGAGCCCGGCACTCACTCCCTTAAATCCATATCAGGAATTTTCACCCTCCGAGAGCAGGTACATGAAAAGTGCGCTGGGACGCGTTTAGGTGGGCGTGGTCGCACTTAATTTTCTGCAAACTCCGGAGCTGGTGGGGAAACAATTGTAAGCTCCGGAGCTGGCAGCCATTTGCGGAGGAGTTTAGGGGTCGTGTACAAAGGCTCTTAGTGGAAACAGGTTTGCTTAACAATAGAATGGGATGCTTTAAGAGAGGATTAGACAAGTTCATGGAGAACAAGGGTATCAATGGCTATCATTGTGGATGCCTAAGGACAGCCTCTGGGTTGAAGAGATAGGCAGGAGATCTCTCAATACCATTTGCAGGGAATCTTAAGCAGGTAAAGACATCTGCTTGGGAATACCCTGAAGCAAATGGTGAGCCACTGTGTGAGACAGAATGCTGGACTGGATGGGCTGTGGACTGTTCCAGCAAGGCTGTTCTTATGTTCTTATGTTCTAAATGCACATTGATGAATTTACTTTCCACTAGCAGGGTATCTTGTGGAGTTGGTGCACCCTTGTAGACCCAGGGTTGGGAGTTTGATTCCCGCTGTGCCTCCCAGGAGAAGAACTAGCATGTGGGCCTTGGGCAAGTTGCACACTCCCAGAGTACCTCCTAGCAAACGACATCTGAGTACCTTATACCTAGAAAATCCTGAGAGGAGTCACTGCTAGGTGGCATGAGTTTGGCAGTGCACAGTTAATTAATTGTAGTAACCACAACACCAATCTGCTAGACTGCAAGAAGTGGATTACAGTATTTTACTGATAGACTTATTGTAGAGGTATAAACAAAAAAAGAAGTACTGATGGTTCTAAAACAGTAGTTTGGAGAGGGACGTGTGAAGAGGCATGGTCAATACAATGGAAGTGGGAATGAAAAGAGTGGATGGTAGGGTGGAAGAATGGGGGTGGAGAAGGGGGTGGGGTTTTGTTATGAGGTAGTACTTCTGTTATAATATAAGGACTGCAGAATAAAATGCTTTCACCAACTCTGTAGGTGACCTGAGTTGTCTTCTGTCCTGCTTTTGTCTCACTTGAATCTGCCGAGAGGCAACATGAAAGGACAACAAAGCTTGTTCCATGAACCTGGACTTATTCTGGTCCAACCTTTCTCCAAAGTGATTCACTGTCTTTATCACTACAGCTTATCAGGCACAGCCATACACCAGCCAGCATACATCCCTCTATGTGCTCAAGCAGATGTTCAAGTGTATTTTAACCATTGTATTTAGGTAGCATGCATATGTATTATGTACACTGTATCAAAGAGATGTAGAGGCTTCTGCAGAAGAAAAATATAGTTTTCATACTATGGTAGACCACCTAATACTGCGTTTCCCCAAAAATAAGACACTGTCTTATATTTATTTTTTCTCAAGAAGACACACTAGGGCTTATTTTCAGGGGATGTCTTATTTTATTAAGTATAATATGCTTGAATGTCAGCCCTGCACACAACCATAGCCACACCCATCACTAGGTCTTATTATCAGGATAGGGCTTATATTTAACAAATGCATAGAAATCCTGCTAGGGCTTATTTTTTGGGGAGGTCTTATTTTATTTTCAGGGAAACAGGGTATTTCATCTTGGTCAAATATTGGCCAGTCTGAGATTTGCCTTGGCGGTTTCTAGTTCAGAGTTTGTAGTCTTTTGATTATGTGAGTATAGGCAGAATGGTATACACTTCTCTATGAGGAAGTGGGGAAGTCTTCCATAAATACAACAGAGGCATAAGGGGAAATTAAGCACATTATTTTGTTTTCTCACAGTAGGTTTTAGCCAGTGGGACCTTCATGAGTTGTCAGGGTATTGTTAGTGTCCATCAATTTGTGTTCTGTGAACAATACTCATGATAAATATTTATGGTTTAACAATGGAGTGCCTCATATGTGTGATAATATTGTAAAATAAATCACAGCTGCCAGTACAATATATGTATATATTGATAGACCATAAGTGTGCTTTCCACAAAACCCACAAGAAACAATGGAGTCTCAGGACTTTTAAACCATATTTTTTCTGAAAACAATCCTTTAAGTTTGGCAGGCAAGTGTATCAGGATGTGAATGGAAGCACTCTACTCATGGAAGGTGTCTCCACTGTATTTTTAAAGAACCCATAATCCACCATAATTGTTCACTTCAGCCTGTGGAGAATTCTTCCAAGGGCTGCTGTGAGGGGAAATAAGGGGAAGACCTATTTCCACTAGCCCAGTTGCACATATGCTTAACTCTGGACCCACCCCACTCTGTGAGTAGTGGAGGGGATGAAACCAGATATCCAAGATCCTTCGTGAGAAGGACTGAATGCCCACATATTGTCTTAACGATGCTAAACTGACAGTATCAAATGCTTTTTATATATTCATTCATTTAAGCTGTATCTGTTTGACATCATGCTTGGGAAATGTGTGTCTACAAACCCAAGCTTGGGTACGAATTTATCTTTCCATTGTTTACTTTTTAATAGCCATCTTCAAAAAGATTTTCTCATGATGTGAAATTTACTTAAAATAGGAGCTGCAAGAGGTGAAAGGAAATTCAGCTACATGTTAACTTTCCTTTCCTTTCCAAGGCATTCCTTTTGCTTCCTAAAGGAGCCTGGATATCAGTCCATGTTCCATTTTGTAGAAGGGAAGAAAACTCTGCCTGCGTGTGAGTGTAAATGAAAATAGGAATGAGTTGCCAAGAATAAATACAGAAGACGGGAACAATTAAAGCACACAAGGATGTATTTTCATCTTTGGTCTCAGATGCACAATTAAGGCTGGGCATCTTGATGCAGGTAGGTCTGAGGAAAATAACATTTGGTTAGCAGATATGATTTTGAACAGTGCCAAGAAAATATATTTGTAAGCAAGGAGAAGTGAAAGAAACAGTGCAGGTGTGACTTGCAGTTGGCCTTTTAAATTAATCTCAGTGCATTTGCATCCCACTTTTCTCTCCAGGAGCTATAGAAGCATATATAAGATACACACACATTCTGTTTTTATCACCTCAAAAACCTTGTGAGGTCAGTCATGAAAAGGGAGAGTGACCAGTCCTGTGAGAGCTTCATGGTGATGAGATGATATAAACCTGGAGCTTCCTAGCATAATAACACACCTGGATGGGCAGATGATAGATAAGAATCCACTGGAAGAGCTTTGGGGTACTAGCAGATTAGTAAATACACCACCTATTTCTGATATAGCTGATGTTCTCTTTGCTGGCAAGTAGGGTGCGGTCTGTTGCATCTTTCATTATGTTTAAAGCTGGACCTTTATCATGCCTTAAGAAACCACAGTGGCGGGCAATTGCTCTGGAAGCAGGACCAGTGAGTTCAACAGGATTTGCTCCCAAGGAAACATGCACACAGGATTGCAGTCTCCCATCTTCCACCGCTCTTTGCCTTGCCAGCTGATGCTCTTCTTGCTGTAAAGGCTGAGGATGTCCTCCCGGCCAGTGACAACTGGAAGCTGTTCTTGGATGCGCTCTTGCCTTTTTAGGTTATGAGGGTCCCTGTGTGTGTTTAGGATAATGTGATTGACGGCTCCACTCTGGGCCCCAATTAGCACCCTATAATTTATTAGCTTCTGCTTTCAGATTATGCGTTAACTTTACAAATATGCCAACCACGGGAAACAGCAGCTATCAAGTGTCCCTCCTGCTTGATCCAACTGGGGGGGGGGGGCTGCAGTTAAATACAGCCAGCGCTGTGCAGGTCTGTCAAGGAAGAATAATCATTTGCCTCTCGCCTTGCAACCCTAGGGGAGCAGTGGGGCTCTACGCCTGCAAATGGAAGATCGGGTTATGGCTTGGAAGATGATCTTCGGGGTGGGGTAGGGAGGGCAGTGGTTGCATTGCAAGGAAGAGGTTCAAGCTGTTGACTCGTCTGGGGGGGGACTTGTGTTTATCTTTGCTCCTGCTACTTGCATAAACACTGGCACTTCGGTTACACACAGGCAGCAACTGTGAGAATGGCAGAGGAACTGCTTCAGATGTTCATGACCTATGAACTGCTGAAAGGGAAGGTAGAGACACAAACATATACTGTG
This sequence comes from Phrynocephalus guinanensis, assembly GCA_037367245.1. Lineage (NCBI taxonomy): Eukaryota > Metazoa > Chordata > Lepidosauria > Squamata > Agamidae > Phrynocephalus > Phrynocephalus guinanensis. The sequence goes on from CM074733.1 coordinate 122,234,195, forward strand.
GGTGGAGGGGGGGATGTCAAGAGCCGTCTGTGGGTGAGAAGAGGAAGCTCCCAGTGCAGTACTACATTTGTCTCTTCAGTGTGTTATATGGAGTTCAGTGGAGCTGAATTCCAGACTCAAACAGAAACAGCCCAGTGGCCCTGTTTCAGTCTCTGCTCCCTTCCCACATGCATGCCAAGTTCTGTGATGATTTGCCTGGTGAAGAGTCCCGGGCAACTTTTTCAAGAAACCCGTTCAATTTGATGGTCTAGCATCAATAGTGTCACCCCACTCTGGTTTTTGGATTTTGCTCATGGTCCAAACATCTGTATTTCTTGTTTAGTTTACTATAGAGCAGGCCTGCACAACAGGTAGACCGCGGGCTATAGTAGCCCACGAAGGGTTCAAAAGTAGCCCACCGGCCATCAATAAAAAAAGTGAGGGGATAAGTTCTCCACCCCTTCCTCCCCCATCCCAAGGACCACCACTACCCCAGCAAAGTTCTGGGTCTGCCAGCCCACTGTCTCAGCCGAGCGGGGCAGTTCAAGGGCCATGGGGCATTGAAATATGTTCCCTCCAGAACTGATTAATTGGTTTTCAATGCATTCCTATGAGAAACCGCTGCTCTACTTACATTTTTTTTTTACTTATGAGCATGTGCTCGGAACGCATAAAACTCATAAGTAGAGGTTTTTAATGTAGTAGCCCTCGGGCTGGAAAAAATAGACCTCGACCTGTTCAAAGTTGAACAGCCCTGCTCTAGAGGGTATCAGTAGTAGCAACTCAGGGAATGCTCAAGCATCACAAAAAGATTAACCGCTGCTCAAGAAGGTTCTTGAGCAGAGTATGGAGAACTCTGTCTTCCTCCATTTGCTGCTTGATGCACATAAAATGACACCCAGGGACTCCTGAATGCACCACCTAAATTCATTCTCCAGCTTTTCTAGTATAGGGGTTGTCATGTTTCTTGGTGCTTCTGCTTCCAGACAGCACAGGAGCCATGTGCTTCAGGTAAAGCAATGGAGAGTTTGTTGCGAGACTGGCAGTCTTTTGGCTATACAGTTAATGGGGCCATGGGTGGAGGAAGATGCTGACATTCTGAATTCTGAATTTGTAAAAGAAACCATAATATTATCACATTTCAAGCTGATTCTTCAAATTTGCATTATCTACCTTGGAGCTGTAATCTATCTGTATATAGTGCTTCTCTTCAAGATCTAGCTAGGATGATTTTTTTGAACTTTTCAGTTCAAAAACCAACCCATCTATCTCAAATACTCTAATGTTCAGCTTGATCTAGATTCTTGGGTGCTCAAAAGCATGCCTTTCAAATGATATTTTAGTGGCTCAGTAAAGGTATTTACCCAATGCTAATCTGAGATTAAAGAGGCGGTAGGCCTGGAGCCTTGGTTCTTCAAAGGCAATAAACAAAACCATTTGCAGAGATGAAGCTCCCTATTTAGTTGTCACACAGGGCCCAGGTAGTTGATGAAATGGTGACTTACGTTATCATGCACATCAGTAGATATCTCTTCCCCACTCAGTGGACTGCAACCAAATATGTGACCTGCCTACACCAGGACAATTGTGTTTGATGTTATATATTTGCCTAGATGCCCTAAGCACATCTGATCTCACCTGATTTTGGAAGCTATACAGGGTCAGCCCTGGTTAGAACTTGGATGGGAGACCACCAGGGAATACCAGGTGCTGTAGGTGCCTGGAGCAGGAACTGGCAAACCACACCAGTATTCCTGCCAAGAAAACTCCATGGATATGGAGTCATGAAGACTGATCATGACTATAAAGGTGCATCACACATCTCATCTGTGATGGCTCTTTCACGTGCTCAAATCCCTACTTGAGGGCAGAGTCATCAGACGATGGGCAGATATATATAGACTGATCCTAAGCATCTGTCTGCTTCAGTTATTCACAAAAGCTTTGACTCCTTCAGTGAGAAGGAGAAAAAAGGCGCTTGAGGGGGGATATGATTGAGACATACAAAATAATGCAGGGTATGAGTAAAGTGGATAGAGGGAAGCTCTTCTCCCTCTCTCAAAATACCAGAACTAGGGGACATACACTCAAATTGAGTGCTGGGAGAGTAAGAACTGACAAAAGAAAATATTTTTCCACCCAGTGTTGTAAGTCTATGGAACTCCCTGCCACAGGATGTGGTGATGGCATCTGGCCTGGATGCCTTCAAAAGGGGATTGGACAGATTCCTAGAGGAAAAGTCCATCACGGGTTACAAACCATGATGGAGATGTGTAATCTCCAGTCTTAAAACCAGGGTACTTCAAGGGCCAGATGCAGGGGAGTGGTATCAGGAGACAGATATCTAGTCTCATGCGCTCCCAAACGCATCTGGTGGGGCCGCTGTGAGATACAGGAAGCTGGACTAGATGGGCCTTTGGCCTGATCCAGCATGGCTCTTCTTATGTTCTTATGTTCTTATGTTCTTAACTCTAAATGTGCTGATTTGCTAACTTAAGCTTGGAAAAGTTACTTTTTTGAAGGACAACCTCAAAAACCCCAGCCACTGTCAAAAATCAGTAAGATTTCCAACTATATAAATATTAATAATAATGTGCTGTCAAGTCAATTCTGACTTATGGCAACCTTTTTTTCTGGTCTGGTCAGACCCCACCTGGAGTACTGTGTCCAGTTCTGTGCCCCTCAGCTTTAAAGGGATGTTAACCTCAAGCGGGTGCAGAGGAGGGCGGCCAGGATGGTGGTCTGGAGGAAATGTCTTATGAGGAACAGCTTAGGGAACTGGGAATGTTTAGCCTCTCTAAAAGAAGACTGAGAGTGGATATGATAGCTATGTTTAAATATTTGAAAGGATGTCATATCGAAGAGGGAACAGGTTTGTTTTCCATGGCTTCAGAGACTAGGACTTGGGGCAATGGTTTCAAACTACAGGAAAAGAGATTCCATTTGAACATTAGGAAGAACTTCATGACAGTTAGAGCTGTTTGGCAGTGGAATATGCTGTCACAAAGGGTGGTGGAGTCTTCTTCTTTGGAGGTTTTTAAGCCGAGGCTGGATGACCATCTGTCGGAAATACTGTAATGGGGTTCCTGCATGGCAGGGGGCTGGACTAGATGGCCCTTGAGGTCTCTTCCAACTCTATGATTCTATGATTCTATGATTCTATGAACTCACAGAAGTTGTTTATCATTCTCTTCTTCTAGGGGCGCCCTGGAACCATGCAGCCTGCCCAAGGACACAGAGGCTAGCTCTCCTCTCTGGAATGCGGAATCAAATTCCCACCCTCTGCCTCTGTAGACAGATACCTAAACTATTGCTTTTTAATTATATCATGTCTATACTAAGGTGAGGGACTCTGGGAATTCCCATAAATCTTTACCTTGACCATGTTGATTTCGGGACTGAAGATTCTTCCAAAGATCTGGAGAGCAAAAACCTCCCAACTCGGATCTAAATGAACCTGCCCATGATCATCTGAAGTCACCTGCAAATACCCACTGATCAAAATCCTGTTGTGAAACACCACACACATGCGGACAAAAAGCAGTTGTGGTTTTGCTGATTATCTCTTTCTCTCTTTTGGGTGATGAGTGAAATAACCCACCTGGGCATGTATGTGTAACCATACAACAGACAACTGGCAAGATGATACGCACCACTTGCACACTTTCTGGTTGATGCTGAGCGATACTGCTGGGATTCAAGCCATAACCTTTCCAAATATGCAGGAATCTTGAAACAAAATTGATTTAATTGGCATGGCCAATTTACACCAGGAGGAGGATTAAAACAGTTAGAAGTCATGTAAGAACCAAGATAGATTATTTTTCCAGTGCTATCTTTTCCAGAGTTGGGGAAAGTAATTTTCTGGAGTGTGCTTCCCAGAATCCCCAAGCTTGTGTAGCTAGCCAGTGGCTATGCTGGCTTGTGGGTACTCAGGGAACTGGAATTCAGCAGCCAAAATCTTGTTGCATTGCTACCCTGTTAAAACTCAAAGTTGCACAAGCAGTTTCAAAATGGGCATATTTGCAGAAACCTTATCCCTAGCCAGCAGTTCTGTCAATGCACTGTGCAACCCCCCGCTGTGTTAGACTGTGCAATCAATGATGCAATACCATGGAATGGCATCACCCATTGGGAATTTATGTCTGTGTATATCTATGTTACATGCATGGCAGTAGGATTTGGGCCAAAAATTAAGCTTGCCCATCTCTGACTCTTGACTAGCAATAGAGCTCCAATTTTTTCAGGGAGGGTTTTTTTCACATCACTTGCAACACAAAGTTGATTTTAAGGAGAAATGCAGATGATTGATTCTTTGACCTCCTGTGTGCACACTAAAACATGTGTTCTTCCTGTAAGTTATGGTGTTCCACGAACAGTACAGTACATTTCAGTCATCAAAAAATGAGATCATACTCTTCTTCTGAGACTGTCCAGACTTTAAGATTTTTATGAATGAAGGAGATCTATCATTGGATCCCTTTACCTAAGGAGGCATGTCTCTCAAGAGAGAGATTTCTTAGAAGCTACTCTCAGACTCTGGAACTTCTAGCTGAAGGGATCTTATCTGGCCAACCTCTCTGCTTTTCTTCTCTTGTCTGATAAATACCTTTTAATTCATATATGCTTTGGACATCTCTTTGGGTTTTAACTGAAGGATGGCATTCCATTTAAAAACATTATGGTTTCATTTGTCTTTATGTTTTGATTGCATTTATTCTTTATATGTGTTGCACTGATTTTAGCCACAATGAGTGCTACGTTTTGGCAATCAGCCAGGAACTCAATTTAACAAACAAGCAAAAACTGGGTAAGATCTAAAATAATCTCTCCCTGCCTTCATGCACACCTTAAAATGGAGAAGGGGCCTGAGTGCTTCAGGAAATCTGGGGTCAATGTCACTAGGAGGCTTAACATCTGCCATCTTTTTCTAGGAATTACTTTTGCCAGGAATGAATTCACAAGAGATAATCTGATAGCTTCAGTGTTGAGGGGGGCGGGGGAGAGAAATTCTTGAACAGCAACTGCTGGATTGCAGCAATAGTGGAAGGTGACACTAGCAAAAGATCGTTCAGAGACAATGGCAGTCAAGCTAACGCATATAAAAGACAGTGGTAAACCTATTCTGGATATTTATACCTTGAAAATTATATGATGAGACAACCCAAAATGAGATAATGGTGGAAGATGAAATTCCAAAGTCTGAAGGGACTCAATCTCTCAATCTGATATTGGGGAAGGGCAAATATGAGTAGTGCAGTTATTAATGAAGCAACAGAATAAAAGCTGAAAGGACACTTAGAAGCTGGCATGCACAGAGACAAAGAGAAGGAGGATGCTGCATGACACCTATAGCTGGAACATGGAATTTGAGAAATATGAATCCCAGTAAGTTTGCAATGATAATAAAGAAGTAGGACATTTAAACATAGTAATACAGTACTCAGGAAGAATGAACAAACATGGACTGGAAAAGAATATTTTGAATTAGATAATTATAAAGAGCTGGAAACAACAAAATTAAAAGAGTGGCGTAACTCTAATAACAAGGGGAGATACAGTACATGCAGCTAAAAGCTATACTTCAAAATCAGACTAAATCACATCAGTTAGATTTAATTGAAACCCTGACACATATTGATCATTTGTGCTATGCTCCAACTGCAGAAGCTGAAAAGGAAAAAAAATAGAAAGCTTTTATGGATGTGAGCAGAAAGGAGTGGAACATACATCAAAACAAGGTGTGATCCTGAGAGCTTCTGTTCCACTTCTCATAAATCTAATGGAAGGACAGCTTAAGGGAAAGCCATAGATAAGGCTGAAACCTCAGTAGCTTACAAGGAAGTGGCTGCTGAATCCTCCACAGTAGTTTTATCTATTGACAGGGCTCTTGTTTCTGAAGAGAAGCTGCACAACACCAGAAAGAGGTGATCTGGCCTTAGAAGAACTGCAGTGTTGGTTTTTTCTTCAGGATGCAGGAAGATCTGATAATCTGTCCCTCCTCAGCTCTTTCCCACTGCCAGGGGGAACAGAAGCAGGCAAACAGGGTGGCTGAGGAGAATCCCTCCCAGCTCCAGCTCCTTCTATATATTTCTACCAGCCTCGGAGGAGAAAGCATCCTCTGAAAGAGCAGGCAAAGGTTGGGGGAGGAAAAAGACCCATCTGGCAATAAAACACAAGAACCACATTTTGTGAGGGCTCGGGTCCTGCCCTGGTTCCTTAAATCCGGGAATAGATAAAGCTCTGCATGCTAGGGCCAAGGGAAATTGCAGTCCAGCTCATGTCTGCTTTAATCTCCAGAGGAACACCATTTTGGCAGGAGAGAAACAACATCAGGACATTCTCCACACCAGAAAAGCTGGAGATTAAATGTAGTCAAAACAAAACAGTCAAATAGCATCATATTGTGTGTGTCAAGCAGCTTGGCTCCTTTACCTCGGCACTTCAGCTACGCATTAGAAAGCAATAGGAGCCCAGCAGGAGAAGGCTGGGGAGGGTCTTATGTGCCCACTGTGTATTTCAGTACATGTTTAACCAGAGGTAAGTCCGGTGGCATTCAGGGGAGCTTCTTACAACGTCAAGGATATAGGCAGGATTTCCTTGGGATATCCCAAACATCCCAGTTCCATTTGGTTTTGGAAATGAAGCAGAGTTCACTCCCTGGAAACTACCAGGGAGCCACAGGGCTCTCCGGGCAGGGCAAGGAAAGAATTCTGTTTGAAACTTTGGACAGCCGTTGGTGCCAACACTACCAGTCAGAGCTGCCACTACTGGGCTAAATGGAGGTATGGTGTGACTTTAGGAGAAGTCAGCTTCTCATGTTCACTCAATGCTGGATGTAGGCAGGGGTAGGAAAGGACATACAAAGATGGGGAAACTAGGTGGAAACCATAGCAGAGGGAAGCCCTTCTTCATAGTCACCAAGATCTTGAAAAAAGTAAGCCCTTTCCAACATGAGACTTTGGATCATCATCATCATCATCATCATCATCACTATCATCATCACCACCACCACCACCACCACCACCACCATCATCATCATCATCATCATCATCATCATCATCATCATCATCATCAAGTGCTTCATTATCCCAAAGGGAGCCTTATTCAATTTCCAGACTGAATAGTTTTTTAGGGTGGAGGATTAGATTTATTTTAGTTTATTTTTTATTAATTGATGGTGTTTTTACTTTTGTATGCACAACGGGACCATTCCAGAATATTGAAACTAAAAGAAATAGGTTATGGGAAAGTTTATAAAATTAGCAACGTTGAATGTAAAAGGTCTGGGGTCATTTTCGAAGAGAAATAGAATCGAAGCGATGATCAAAAGGCACAAAATAGATATTGCCTTTTTGCAAGAGACTCATCAAATAAGAGATGGTATTAATGAATTAAAAATTCCAAATATTGATATTTATGAAAAAAGTTTTGGCACATCTAAAGCAAGAGGGGTTGCCATTATAATCTCAAGGAATTGTGAATGTGTTGTTGAAAATGTGGTAAAAGATTCAGAAGGTAGATATATAATATTGCAAGTTCTAATGGGGAAAGATTATTATACTTTGGTTAATCTGTATGCACCAAACGTTAACCAAGGCCGCTTTTACAATCTCCTTTGGGATCAGATTGAATTGGTTAAAAAGGGGTATTTAATAATGGCAGGGGATTTCAATATGGTTTTAGATAAAATTAAAGATAAATCGGTATGTAAAAAAGAAGAGTGGAGGACAAGACATACAACCCTAGCAAAGTTTATAAATACAACAGGATTGAAGGATGTCTGGAGAGAACTGAAAGGAGATGAAATAAAATACACCTTCTACTCACCAGTGCACAAAACCTATTCTAGGATAGATTTTGTGTTTGTTTCACAAAGCCTAATACCCAAGATAAATAATACCGAAATTGAGATCATAAAAACATCTGATCATGCTTTAATGTCGATTGATTTAGCAACAAATAAAAATTATAGAGAAGCTAAAAGGTGGAGAATGAATTTAAAAATATTTCAACATCCAGAAGTGCTGGAAAAGGTTAAAAAAGATTGGTTGGAAACTTGGGATATAAACGAAAAGGCAGGTAGCCAAACGCCAATCATATGGGACACCCTGAAAGCGGTAGCTAGAGGCCTTATCATAAAAGAAAATATTAAAGCTAAAAAACAGGAAGAACTCAATAAAAGAAAATTAGAAAAATTAATAGCAGATTTAGAATCCCAATTCTTTCTTACTAAGGATAATAAGATACTGAGGTTGATTGAAGCAAGGAAAAAAGAGTTAGAAGATCTAGATTTACAACAAACACAAAGGAATCTTCTGTACCTAAAAAGAAATTTTTTTGAATACAGCAACAAGAACTCAAAACTTTTAGCCAGATTAGCACAGAAAAGACAAGACAAGAATACAATAGGGATCATAAAAGACTCCTCAGGTAAGACATGCACACAAATGAAGGAAAAGTTGTTAGCTATACAAGAGTTTTATCAGTTGTTATACACTGCAAAAAATAAACCTAAGGAGGATATAGAAAGGTACATCACCAAGAATTTAAAGAGGGTCTTGGAACAGGAAGATATGCTGGAAATGGAAAAGCCTATTACAGACCAAGAGATAAGCGAGGTAATAGACAAACTAAAGAATAATAAAACGCCCGGAGTGGACGCTCTGGGACCTGAATTTTACAAACTTTTTAAAGCAGTATTAATACCTAAATTAAAGAAGCTATATAATGAAATTTTGGATGGAGAACAAATTCCGAGATCTTGGACCCATTCTTTAACTATTTTAATTCCAAAACCTAATAAAAATGTAATGGATATTGGGTCATACAGACCAATATCCTTATTAAATCAAGATGCTAAGATTTTCACAGCAATTTTGGCTAAAAGAATGAATAAATTTATAGCTAAACATATTAAAGAGGATCAATGTGGTTTTATCAAAGGTAGACAAATGGCAAATATTATTAGAAGAAATTTGAATGTTCTTTATGAAATGGGAAAGAGTACTATTAAAGCTGGGATGTTATCTCTAGATCTTTTTAAAGCTTTTGATTGTGTTCAATGGCCCACATTAAAAATATTGTTAAAAAAAATGGGGGATTTGGGAAATCCTTTTTGGGAGTAATAAATCAACTATATTCAACGGGCACTTCCTCAATAATAGTTAATGATGGATTGACTGAACAAATCACCCTAGGCCGAGGAACTAGACAAGGATGTCCTCTTTCTCCAGTCCTTTTTTGTATTGTTATAGAGCTCCTGGCAAATGCCATAAGGGACGATAAATCTATTAAAGGTATAGGGAAGGATGGGGCAACTAAAATCAGTTTATTCGCGGACGATGCTCTTTTGACTATTGTAAACCCAATAGAGAATATTCAAAGAGTAAAAACTCATTTAGAAGAATTTGGAGAAATAACAGGATTATGTGTAAACTGGCAAAAATCAGAGAGTTTATTGTTCAATTATGGAAAACATGACTTAAAGATGATTGAAAAATCTGGACTTAAACCGGGAAAAAGCATTAAATATCTAGGATTAGAACTCCATAAAGAATTTACTAAAACTAAAGAAAGAAATATTTCGAAATTACAAGAAGAGATGAAAAACAAATTATTATCCTACTCTAAACTAAAATTATCGTGGTTTGGCAGAATTGCATTGATAAAAATGAAAATACTTCCAAAAATTAACTTTATTTTTAAAATGTTACCGGTTCAGTTTTTAGAAAAGGAAATTAAAACTCTCCAAGACATGATAAATAGGTTTTGTAATGCAGGGAAAAAATCAAGAATAAATAAAAGTCTATGGTATAGATCTCAGAAAGAAGGAGGAATAGGTATACCCAATATAAAAAATTATTATATAGCCAATCAACTTAGTTCTTTGGGGGAAATTCTTTTTAAACCACAGAAGCTAATATGGTGGGAGCAAGAGTCTTTGGATATAAAGGGGGAAATAAACACATTTTTATTCACGGAAGTTAAAAACAAAGTAAAGATTGACAACCCCCTATTGAATAGTTTAATTGTTACATGGAGAACATATAGGAAAATCTTGTCTCCGAAGGGATCCCCACTGGCTTTAGTTACTGACTTGGAAAGCTTTCCAGACAACTTGAAGCATTATTTGGAGTTATTTAAAATTAAGAAAATAGCTAGACTAAAGGATTGGATGCTCAAGATTAAAACAATTCAGGATATAAAAAATATTTTGCAACCCAGTGATTTAACATGGTTAAATTATATTCAACTAGGAAAATGGATGAAGGACTGGGGAAAGAAGAATAATCAAATCAGAGAATGCACAAAATTTGAACATTTCCTATTATCGCTTGAGTCTGAACAGGAAAATTCAGAGAAAGGAATAACACGTAAAATATATAAAATATTAGGGGAATTATCACAAATGAACGAGGTAAACACATTGAGAGAAGTTTGGAACCAAGACCTTAATGTACAGATAGAGAAAGAAGACTGGAAGAAAATTTGGAACATGAGAATTTTGAGATCATTATCGGTCAGGATAAAAGAAAACTACTTCAAATTGGTTTCTAGATGGTATTTAACCCCAGTAAGACTAAATAGAATGAATCCTGCTTACTCTAAGATATGTTGGAAATGTGAAAAAGAGCTTGGTACTTACTTGCATCTTTGGTGGGAATGTGAAATAGTCCAAAGGTTCTGGGAAAAAGTGTTTTTAGAGCTAAGTAATATGATTAAGATGGATATAGATTGTAATCCAGAGATAGCATTATTATCATTGTTAACAAGTAAAGATTATGTTGTTACAACAAAGGAACTAATAGCAAATTTTATGACAGCTGCTAGATTAATTATAGCAAAAAACTGGAAGTCAAAACTAGAATTCAAGATGGAAGACTGGTATAATGAACTTTGGGATATAGCTATAAACGATAAACTGTCCTGCAGTTTAAAGGTTAAACGAGGAGAAATGAAAAAAGACATTTTTTTCTACGATATCTGGGGTAAATTTTTAGATTATGTACTAGTCGAAGGAAAAGGGAAAGAGTCCACGAATATCTCACAACAATTCTGGAGAAGAGAACTTTAAGAAGACTACTGGAAGAATAGAAGATGGAGCAACGAATAAGAATGTATGGATGGCCCCGTGGGATGGGGGTGCACTTATATTGTTTGTTGTAGTTTTTTTTTACTTTCATTTTCTTATGTTGTATGTAGTTTAAAATTTAATAAAAAACATTAATAAAAAAAAACAGACTGAAGTGTCCCACACATTAAGCCTTCACTCATCTCCAATCACAGCTGAGTGTTCTGATTCATTTCTGCAAAACACATGTTTGCTGTATGCTCCTATCTGTATTAACACTATATTGAGTGTGATTGTTCCCAGCACATGCATGTAGCAAAGCAAGACCCCCTAACTTGACAGGTACCATGGTAGAAACTGAGCAGGTGGTGTCTGACCAGGAAAGGGAACTCAAAGCTGTGAGGGACACCCAGCATGAGGCATCTGTGTGTGTGTGTGTGTGTGTGTGTGTGTGTGTGTGTGTGTGTGTGTGTGTGTGTGTGTGTGTGTGTGTGTGTGTGTGTGTGTGTGTGTGTGTGTGTGTGTGTGTGTAGCCCCCACTGCACACAATGGTCAGAAACAAAGCTGACAATATTGCAATGCCTTCATGCACATTTATGCTTTGCTGAGCTCTGGGGTACTCTCTATGTTATGGCTCTTGCTTCTGGAAAAGGATGCTGGAAAGCTGGAAAAAGGCAGCCCAAATGAGGAACAGTAACAATTGGTTTCACTTCCAAACAACCACCACCAAAATAATAATTAAAAAAAAACAGAGGGCAAAGAGAAACATGACACAAGTCTATAGAACTGTGCATGCTGGTGTGGATAAAATAGAGGTGTATTTTCTCCCTCTCTCATAAGATGAGAACACAGGGTTGTCTGGTGAAGTGGAAAGGTGGGAGATTTCAGATAAACAAAAGGCAGCTTCTCTCCATATTGTGCAAAGTTGGAATGATGACATTCAGGTGTAGTGATGGGGCATCCATCTGGTTGGCTTTAAGAGAGGATTAGACAAATTCCTGGAGGATGAGTCTGTCAGGGACTGCGTCTAGTGCTGGAGACGGAGTCCTACCTTTAAAGTCCGAGGTGCTGTGCCTTTAACGAAACACCATCTGCTATAAAGGCTAGTGACTCAGGTCTTGCTTATGGCTTTTCCCATAAGCCTCTGTTGGGTCATCCTGGAAAACAGGATGCCAAACTGGCCTGGCCCTTGCTGTGGGCTGCCAGGGTAATTCTGAAAGGAATATGCACACACCACCAAAATCCACAAAGAATGTCTCATTAAAAGCAAGGGGAATTTCGTCTTTCAGTTACACCTGGTTACCATCCCATCCCACATTTTCTTTTTTTTAAATACAAATCTTATCAATGTCACCAATGGGACTGAAAACCTTCCAGCCTCTTCGGCTGAAGTCTTACACAAAAGGTACAACCAGAGGGTGAAGGGAGACATATTTAATGCGACTTTTCTACAAAGAAAAACACTTCTTATATGTCCCCCTCCAGAAAACGAAAGGGAAGGGAGAGAAAAGAGAGCAAGGCATTGAGTTGGCTGCCTGCTAGAAACAGCAACAGAAGAGCATTCAAATCAAAAGGGGTCCTTTGTCTACCCAAGTATCCCTCCTCCCCCCCACCCCCAATTTTCTCCAGTTGTTTCTTGTGAAATCTGTCAGAATTATATTCCCTCTCTCTTTCTCACTCTCTCCCTTCTCCCTTCTTTTTTTCTGGAAGGGTCTCTCTTTTCATCATAAAACATTTCTCGTATAAAAACCTTATATATACATATGTGTATATATGTATTATCTGACGCAATTGTTGTGCCAGACTCAGCGAGGTGGCACCTTGGTTGTCAGATTTCTCCAGTTGAAACAGTTGTCTCTTGAACAGCTGCATTTGCGCAAGCCAGAAGGCAGGTGGCCCATGCTAGTCACTTGCCACTCATCACCAACGCACTGAAGTCTGAACAATCCATCCTGTTCCTTTGAGTCCTGAATTGGTGAGGAGGTTTAGAATTCTTCCCTTTGTTTCTAGGCTGGGAAGAACAAAATATCTCATTCACAAGGTCTGAATACCTCGCACTTGAAAGAGTAGTAGTTGTCCCCCCCCCCCACAACACACACACACACACACACACATTGTCAATCAAACAAAAATGTTGACCACCAGTATCCAGTTCTTTGACTTTGAAAAGTCAGTGATTTTCACATTCTTGTTTAATGCACTCGATTCTTTTAGCATGGCTTGATCACAGTTTTGGCTGTAAAATGGTTGCACGTGGTTGGCATTTTCAAGAGAGAAAAGGGTGTTCACCTTGCACTGATACGTCCCCCAATGTCTGAATGTTCTGTTGGTTGAAATGCCAAGTCAAAGCTGTTTATAGAGACCGTTGCCTTGCTCATTTTCTTCCTTCTTCAAATGTGACACGAGGTGCCCGACAACTGGGGGAAATGGCTGACAAGAAGGCGCTTGCATGTGGGTGGGGGAGATTTAGATTCAGGCAGCTCAGCTCAGGAAGGATCCACCACAGAAGGTATAACGTCGAGCTGTAAACCAAGATCAGAAGCTGTTACAAATGGATTTCAGCTCTGTTCACCAGTCCTATTTAGGCAGAGATCTGACTAGAGGGCGAAGGTGGGAGGGCAGGTCTAAAACCAATAGAGATCCTTGCTTTTATCCTGAGGCTGCAAACCTGAAAACAGAGAGAGAGAGAGAGAACAAAATGGAAATAAAAAATGAAACAAGGAGGAGAAAGAAAAGAGAAAAGGCAAGGACAGAAAAAGATCAACAACACCACTTTTGGGCATGAACAGATAATCTGTCTGGAGTGTAAGAAGAAGGAACAGCTCGAAGCAAAAAGGAAAACTAAATTTTCAAGAAAGAGATAAAAGGGCTTGGGCTCAGATTCACTCCTGAGCCTGGCATTAAAAGTGGGCTTGTCATGGTGAGGACAGGTGTGGTGGCTCAGTGGGCTAGAGCACTGAAAACTGTTAACTGCAAGGTTGGCAGCTCAACAGTTCAAATCCTGGGTGCCACGCAGTGGAGTGAGCTCCTGCTGTTAACCCCAGATCCTGCCAACCTAGCAGTTTGAAAGCATGTAAAATTCAAGTAGATAAATAGGTACCACCACAAAAAACAGGAAGGAAAAAGAATATTTCCTTGAAGCCATGCCGGCCGCATGGCCACGGACTTGCACAACACTGGCTCTTCTGCTTGAATACAGAGATGAGCAGCTCCCCTAGAGTTGGACACAACTAGCATGCGTGTGTGGGAGGAAACTTTACCTTTTGTTATGGTGAAAACTGATCAGCACCCTCCAAACAAAAACAAGAGAAGTTAATAGGAGGATCAAAGTCAAATTTGAAGTATTATTCAGTAGATTTTGAGGACAGAGAGACTTGGGAAAAATTAGCCTGGGATTGCAATGGGGTAGCAAAAATGGTTGTTAGCTGCATTAAGAATTTAATCCCTGCTAGAATTTAATATGCTGTGACTGAAAGCTGAGATAGAAAAATGAAGGAGTAAAAACTGAGGGGAAATACATTATCCATCACTACTGGACAGTCAGTTTTATTTTTATTTCTTGAGTAGTAGAAACCAGGGTCTTTCCTCAAAGAGGGATTGGGAAAATGAGAATAGTTACCTAAGGGTGCATACCTACTAGAATAGACATGAATATAATAACTGTGGTGGAGATCTAGCAGGAAGAAATTGTTTGCTCTCAAGAGTTTACTCAAGGACAAAAGCCAAGACTTTTATACTGAAAGAGATCCTCAAGATCCCTTCATCAGCACACTAACAGACTCCCTCCAGCGCCTATGGACAGCCATGGGATTCTGAGAGTGAAATGAAATATTATCAAGACAGCCAGCTGCCAATGCTGATATATGCTGTTTGCCATCTTGCTGGTAACATGCAGTAAGACTGCAGTATCCACAGGGGATTGGTTCAAAGCCACCCCCCCCCCATTCTGCAGATACCAGAACCAGCAGATAAGCCAAGCACTTGCTTACCGTTTCTTTGGTGCCCAATGTAGGGCCGAGGGGGTCCTGGGAGTCAGGCCACAACTGCATTTCTATTAAGTCACATATATACTACCTAGACTCAGTTTCCATTTAGCGGTCAGCCCCAGTAGCACACCTAGCAGACGTGTATTTCTCAATTTAACTGCTCCTCCCACGATCTACCAATGGAGGAGTCATCGGAAATGTATTATTAAAAAGAATAAGAATACTACTTTTGGAGATGGGTCATACTCATTTGAAAGGCCAACGCTGCCGCTTGCATGCACTCTTGATTTCAGGCCTAAGCTCACCTTTTGCGAGTGGCATGCCAGTTGTGCCCCATTTTTTACAATGTCTGCTCTGGCCCCAGTGACACATGCCCTGACTCTATACCACTTGGGTTGCTAAAATGTGCTCTACACGGGGCTTCTTTGTAAAGCTTTTGGGAACATCATCAATTCCAGAAGGCTATGGTCAAACTGTGCTCCAGGGCCGCTTACGGAGAGGACAACAAGTCCTTGTCATGGCAGCTTCACTGGCCACTTGGTTTGGGGCACATTTCAACATGCTGGTTTTGATCTATAAAACATGAAGCTCACTGATTTTTCAGATCTTCACAAAAGATCGTTATTTTGGCTCCATTGCTCTCAGTGGAAATAATGTGACATGGGCTTTTTAAGGGTCTGCTCCCAGGACTGTGGCACTGCCTGCTGAAGAAGACAGCTAGGTTGGCCTCTTGTCATCCTTCCTCATCCTTCCTCAAGCAAACATCATTGTCTGCAGGCAGGGTTTAGTAAGCAAATAAACAGGCTGCCAAGGCAATGGCTTTCAAAGAAAGATACTGGCCTTTTCTCCTTTCCTTTTAACTAGCTTAATTTTTTTAAAAAAAAAGAAATCAGTGATAATTTTAATATGATAGCATGTTTAACTGAATTTTAATTGTAATTTACTGTACATTTGTTTTTGTTTTTATGGTTTAGCAATTTTCCTTGGATTGCAATTCCCCATCTACCCCTGATAGGAATATAACGTTAGAAAATACATAAATGTTGTTGTGGCCTAATAGACATAAATTGTGGCATCATACACTTTTGGGAAGAGAAGGGCTGGCGGGGGGGGGGGGATGAAGATGTTTCTGTTCATAGTGTGGCCTTCATTGCTTCAGGAGATGTCTTCCACACAACACTGACCTTTTATTTCCATTGAAAAGAGGTCTTACTGACAACCATCCCCTATCTACATCCCTACTTGAATTGCAAACCAAAAGAAAAAAAGCAAAACAGAGGTTGTTCAAGATGTGAGGAAGAGTTGGACATAGATGAGAAACGCATCTCCTGGGCCTTACCTGTGTCCACATTGAGGCCTAAGCTCTGTGCCATCTCCCCTGCTGGACTGGAGAAAGGTGCTGGTGTTGTCCATGCTGAAGTGGCCGGCTCACTCTTGCCAAGTTCACACTGGGGGCTGACCGCTGTGGGCACAGAGCCGGGCGTGAGGCGGTGAGGGCGCATGGAGGCAGCGGGCACCAGCAACGAGCTATAGCGAGGGTCAAAGTGTGGCCCGTAGACCTCGTGCACTGTGGTAGGGCGGGGATAGGCAGAGCTCTGCGTACCAATGTAAGGGTGGTGGTGGTGGTGGTGGTGATGGTGGTGGGCAGGGTGCCAAGGCTCCGGGCCACCCTGGTGGAGGTGGCTGTGCAGCGAGCCCGGTGAATAAGGGTCCGCGGTGGCAAAGGGCAGTTCACTGTGGGTGCTGGCGGCCAGGGGGCTGCCTAAGGAAGCAGGTACTGAAGAGGGCTGGTATGTGCTGTTCCAGAAGGAAGGTGGGAAGCTGCGTTGGCTCATGGGGAAAGATCCATCTGAACAAAGGGAAGGGAGAGAAGGAAACATTAGAGCAGTGGCTCTCAACCTTCCTAATGCTGCAACCCTTTAATACAGTTCCTCATGTTGTAGTGACCCCTTGCCCTGCTTGGAAGAGGCCACAAGCCCCCTTTGGCAGGCCACTGCCTCAGGCAGTGTTCAAACCTCGGCCCTCCTGATGTTTTGGACCACAACTCCCAGAATTCTAAGCTTAGATTCCCAATGACAAGGGACTGAGGGAGTTGTGGTCCAAAACATCTGGAGGGCCGGAGTTTGGACATGCCTGTTCTACAGGCAGCCTCAGCCAATCGCAGCCTCCGGTGCCATTGACTGACATCCCCTCCAACCTATCAAGCTGTAACTCATTCTTTCCCTCCCTTCCTCCTCCTCCCCCTCCAGACCCAAGCCATTTGTGCCTTTTTCTTCACTAGCTCATGGCAGCCAGTTGGGAACCACTGCGTTAGAGCAACATCCCAATGGTGAATCACTTCCTTTATCTTTTTGGTTAACCCAACAGTCCCTTCATCCATCTCTTCACTCTCCCATCTGTAGGCATTAACAAGGTGTGGTCCTGTGGGTGTAGTTGCACTTCCTCACCATTGCCTCACTCCCAGACAGTAAGGAATGCTGGGAGGTGCTGGGAGGTGGTGTATAACCACAGCTGGTCCATACTTGCACTAGAGAATATCCACCTTCTACTTTGTTTGTGGGATATGGGTGGCACTACGTGTTAAACCTCTGAGCTTCTGGGCTTGTCGGTCAAAAGGTTGGCAGTTCGAATATGCATGATGGGGTGTGTTCCCAAAGCTTGTCCCAGCAATGGCCAACCAACATTTTGAGAGCATGTAAAAATGTGAGTAGATAAATAAGTACCACTTCAGGGGGAAGGCAATGACATTCTGTGCACTTGTGCACTTTCATGCTGGCCACATGACCAGGGAAATATGTGTAGGGACAAATGCCAGCTCTTTGGCTGACAAAAGGAGATGAGCACCAGCTCCTAGACTTGGAATAAGTGGTCTAAATTGTCAGGGGAAATCTTCACCTTTATCTTTACTTTGTTGACAAGGTGGTTCACCTGCCACCATCTACAAGATTACTCAAACCCATTGCAAGCATGTATCTAGCTTGGAATCTTAAAAGACCCATGTCTGTTTTCACCTTTACATGGGAGATCTAAGTTAAAATATATTGCAAATGTAAAAATCTGTACTGACTAGGCACTTACTTGATTTAATGTGTGCACTGTATCTTGCCTTAGCAACATTGGTACAAACAACAATATGAGATTATTCTGAATGAGCTTTTTCATTTTGTGTGTAAAAATATCCAGAGTCAACAAAACAAGTGATGCAACAGTAACAAGCAGCAACAGTAAAAAACAACAAAAACCTGAGAAAAGCCCAATTCTACCTATGCTGAACATCTTTGAAAGGTAGCATACTAATGAAGTCATTCACACAACAAATGATTGAATCATGAAGAAACTGTTGACATATCAAAGATATACAGGGACACATCATTCTGCAGATCATTAGCAACTTGGCTTGTAATATAGCAGGTGGCTACCACTCAAATAGATAATTTGGCCTGCCCCTGATTGTTGAGGCAGATAATTGGATCTCAATAAGGACTGTATTCAATATATTATCTTCTGATAGAAACCCTACAAAAATCAATCTGGAAAGCAGAGAGATCCCCTCATGAGGGGGAGGAGGAAGAAGAATTATGATACATTGGGTAAAATCCTACTGTCCAACTTTACAATGCACAATGAAGATGACATCATCAACCATTTCAGGACATTACAGAACTGTTATTTTGAAGGAAAATCCCTTTAGAATATAGCACAAATAATTTCAAATAAGTTAAATCATAACAAAAGTAATAGAGCACCAGATAACAAAAGTGGTAACAATAGGCTTGTCAGCAGCTGAATGGTTAAAAGCCTGAATTGTGTAGGGAAGGTTTGTTTGTTAAAAGAGACAGAGCTTTTAAAATGATTTAACAGAGAATAAAGATTATTTTCTACTTTTTATACATTCTGAGACTCTGTCTGCATATTGACTTCTGTGGATGTACCAGTTCCTTTTGCTTTGCTCCAAAACAAAAACAATGCTACAGCCTAGCATTCGTGGTGTGTTTTGTTTTCAAAAAGACAGATGCTGCAAAGCTAAGACAAAGTTCTTAGCAACAGCAGCACATGAAGCCTGGTAGTTGTCAAGACTTATTTGCAGCTCTTCAGAAGGCCGGTCTTACTCCTGAGAGCTTTAGGAGCAGTTTTAGGATGGCCACCAGAATCCGACAGTCTCTTTTCATATTTGAACAGGATCCTACTCTGTGCTTAAAAATCCAGGGCTCAGGTCTCCCTGGGAGCAAGCAGTCCTGCAATTGGGAAATTTTGGAATCAGGAGTTGTAGGACAGCCCCTCCTTGGCACTGCACATCCCCCCCTTTACTTTGAGGCCTGCTTGCTTCTGAGAGGGCTCCTCCTTATGCTTGCTCTTAGAGCATCAATGAAAGTCAGGTTTCTTAAACTGAAATGGGTGGTTGCGGGAGCAAGGGTGGGGGAGATGCAGCTGTATGGGAAACTGTGAAGAAATTGAATATCATGGACCCAGTAGTAGGTACAGTGGTACCCTGTATAAAGGAATTAATTCGTTCCAAATGAAATTATGTTAAACACATTTTCCTTTATACAAATTCCCATAGGAATGCATTGAAAACAGAGTAATCCCATTTTTATGTTGTACGGATTCTCCCCATAGGCGATTATGTTCAGCAAATTTCCCCTATCTCCAGAATTTTTTTTATATTGTACAGATTTTATATTATACAAACTGTTTGTTATACAAAGGTCCACTGTATTTGAAAGAAAGAAGTGCAGGGCACTGCGGAAGCCTGGAGGGGCAGAACTGGCTCCTGGAGGTGCCAATGAAGTCCAGAGCAGTATCCAGCCTCTACTTCAGGCATGTCCAAACTTCGGCCTTCCAGATGTTTTGAACCACAACTCCCACAGTCCTTTGCCATTGGAAATACAGGCTTGGAATTCTGGGAGTTGTGGTTCAAAACATCAGGAGGGCCGAAGTTTGGACATGTCTGCTCTACTTCAACCACGGATGTTTTCAGCACATGCTTGCTACTCAATCTTCTTCCAAGGATCTTTCCCAAGATGGGCCATCAACGCTTATATTTGTGTCCGTTCCCTCCACTTCCCGTGCACTATTCAGGACAGAGACTCTTGTTATTTTTTTGGGGGGGGGGGGGGGACAAGTGGAAGGTATCAGTCACTGGAGGTGGGCGGGGTGCGGGCGCCCACCCAATTGAGAAAAGGCTCCTCCCTTCCGCTGCTGGATCCAGAGGTTTAAAAAAAGCCGCATTCCCTCCGAGGACATCCTTGGGGGACCGGGTCCCCTGAAGAGCAAGGACCGCCCCCTCCCTCGCCCTGGAGCAGCCGCTCCCTTCCATTTAGGCCGCCTAGCCAAGCCGCCTCCTGGCCACTGGTTTGCGGCCAGCGGCAGCGGCGGCGCGGCGGCGGCGGCGGCGGCGGCGGCGGCGGCGCGGGGGGGGGGGAGGGGGTCTCCTTGTCGCCCGAAGTCGGAGCCAAAACGGGAAAAGGTGGTGAATCATCCACTGCGAACAAACATAGGGCTGCGAACCTGCACACAGGCGAAGCCTACGGGGTCTGAATGCATGACAAACACAGATTAAGTCCGCCTGGAGCATTCGTAATTTGGTGCAGTTTATTTAACGATCTACAAAAGTACTCAAACCCATTGGAAGCATGGATCTAGCTTGGAATCTTAAAAGATCCATGTCTGTTTTCACCTTTCCATGGGAGATGGAAAGGTGAAAATATATTGCAAATGTAAAAATCTGTACTGACTAGGGCTGTTACTTGATTTCATGTGTGCACTGTATCTTGCCTTAGTTAGCAACATTGGTACAAACAATATGAGATTATTCTGAATGAGCTTATTCATTTTGTGTGTAAAAATATCCCGAGTCGACAAAACAACCGACTCTGGAGTAATCGCGGGATTACTCTGTGGCCCTTGAGATCGCGATCGGTTCTTCTGAGGGCAAAGTGAGCCGCGCAGTCCCCTGGAGCGCTTCAAAGCAGAGGCGCGTAGGAATGCCCCGAAGGTGCTGGGAGGGGGGGGTGATGGGGGCTACACGCAAGTCACACTTGTTTCCCCTGCAGACGAGTCGCTGCCTGCTTGGAGAGAGGAGTACCAGGCTACAGTACCCACCATTACATCAATCCTAGGCCGCTTTCCTCTCCAAACCTCAGCCGGCTTCTCCAGGTAGGGATTAAGGGAACGATTCCATCCATTGATGGGGATTCACGGTTTACAATTTCCAACCCATCCACCACCCACGCCGTGTTTATGGATCGGGTCCCTTGCGCCCGTGTTTCTGCGTTTCTTGCACCAGCACCACCACAAATATTTTTGGAGAAGGTGGGATGGACGGTGGGTTTTTATAGTCTTGTCCGAGGCGCAAAAATAGCCCGGTTTTCCCCAAGTAAATTTTGGAGGCGCCTCTATTCTACTTCTATTTCTGCTCAGGTGTGTGTGTGTGAGAGAGAGGGGGGGATTGGGCTGCGATCCTGTGCACGTTCACCATGAGGGTGGACATAATTCTGTACCTGTCTCCTCAGATATAGACTTTGCTGAGTTCCAGTGGGTTGACTCCTAAGTAGGCGGCGGACTGCAGCCACGATAGCAGACCTGCCTCAGAGAAGGTCGAGGCATTTTGCTGCCCGAGGCAGAGCAACAAACTGGCTCCTCTTCACACCTCAAATAAGGCCTCTCAGCTGGGGGACGACGTCGTCACAGAAGCTATTCCTCTAGCGATCTGGTCTGTGCGGCCCGGGCCTCGACGGCCCTAGCCCGCTTAGCAACGTTGTGTCTCGCCGTCATCCTTCCCTGCCGCTCTAGGTAACCTTTCCGTGTGCTGGAGGCTAGCTAGACGCTCAGAGGTAAGCAAGCGCAGCCCTGGTTGGGACCAAATGCAGGCCTCTAACTGAGTTCTTTCTTCTCCTTTCCCTTTAGCGGGAGGGGACTCTGCCTTTCAGGAGCCATTCTTTTTAAAAATGCAGTAAGTCAGAACGCTTACACACACCCCTTTAATATCTCACGTGCCATTTATTTTTCACAACTGGAAGTGGAGACCTTGTCTGTTAGGAGTCAATTTAGGAGATGATGCTGTCTTAAGATTCTGGGTTCCAGTATACTCTGGGGGAAAGCCAAAACCAAAAACCTTGTGGCATCTTAAAGGCGATAAATCCCAATGGCTGAAATGTTGCTTTGTTGTTCAGTCCTTCAGTCATGTCTGACTCTTCGTGACCCCATGGACCAGAGCCCACCAGGCCTTCCTGTCTTCCACTGCCTCCCGGAGTTTGGTCAAATCCATGTTGGTTGCATCGATGACACCATCCAACCATCTCATTCTATGTTGTCCCCTTTTCCTTTTGCCTTCATCCTTTCCCAACATCAGGGACTTTTCCAAGGACTCTTCTCTCCTCATGAGGTGGCCAAAGTACTGGAGCCTCAGCTTCAAAATCTGTCCTTCCAGTGAACATTCGGGGTTGATTTCTTTCAGGATGGATAGGTTTGATCTCCTTGCAGTCCAGGGGACTCTCGAGAGTCTCCTCCAGCACCACAGCTCAAAAGCATTGATTCTGTCGCAACCAGCCTTCTTTATAGTCCAGTTGCTTAGTGAGCTGCAACTAGAGGAGACCCATTGAATCACTGAGCGATCCCATACCTCATAGTGGAGAGTTTGACTAAATGTGGTCCACCTGGGGTAGGAAATGGCAAGCCACTCCAGTATCCCTGCCAAGAAAACCCCATGAACAGAAACAAAAGGAACTTATATGCAGAGTACATCATGTGAAAGGCAGGACTGGATGAATCACAATCTAGAATTAAGACTGCCAGAAGAAATATCAACAACCTCAGATATGCAGATAATACTACTATGATAGCAGAAAGTGAGGAGGAATTAAAGAACCTCTTAATGAAGGTGAAAGGGGAGAGTGAAAAAATGGGATGAAGCTCAAGATTCAAAAAACTAAGATCATGGCCACCAAATAGCATAGTCCTGAATCGAGCTGGAATCCCTAGCATGTACACTTTACTGAAACAGCGACGCCTACGCTGGCTTGGACACGTTGTGAGAATGGATGATGGCTGGATCCCAAAAGATCTTCTATACGGAGAACTAGTGCAGGGAAAGCGCCCCAGAGGGAGACCAGAGCTGCGGTATAAGGATATCTGTAAGAGGGACCTGAAGGCCTTGGGAATGGACCTCAACAGATGGGAAACCCTGACCTCCGATCGCACTGTCTGGAGGCAAGAGATACAGCATGGTCTACATAAATTTGGAGGCATTTGTCCAACAGGCAGAGGAAAAGAGAAACTCGAGGACCGGGCAAGAAACAGAATACATCTGCCCCCAGTGCAGTAGAGACTGCCATTCCCAAACTGGTCTATTTAGTCACACTAGGTGTTGTTTTTAGGATCTCTACTCCAGGCACGATACCATAGTCTTTTGAGACTGAAGGATGCCAATGTATGGAAGTGAGAGCTGGACTATAAAGAAGGTTGATCACGGCAGAATTGATGCTTTTGAGCTGTGGTGCTGGAGGAGACACTTGAGAGTTCCCTGGACTGCAAGGAGATCAAACCTATCCATCAACCCTGGATGTTCACTGGAAGGACAGATTTTGAAGCTGAGGCTCCAGTACTTTGGCCACCTCAGGAGGAGAGAGGAGTCCTTGGTAAAATCCCTGATGTTGGGAAAGAAAGGAAAAAGGACGGGGGGACAGCAGAGAATGAGATGGTCAGACAGTGTCATTGATGGAACCAACATGGATTTGACCAAACTCCAGGAGGCAGTGGAAGACAGGAGGTCCTGGCATGCTCTGACCCATGGCGTCACAAAGACATGACTGAACCACTGAACAACAAAAAGTTCATTAAATCCCACTGATTCAATGACCCTCTTCTACTTCAAATACGTATTCTAGTTGAAACTCACTGAAAACTGGATTCCAATCAACCTGAGTTTTCCTGAATCAAAATCCACCTTTAATAGTTTTTTCCCTTCTTTATTTTTCATTTCATTGAAACCAGTTGAAAGGTACGCCAAGGCATGGAATGTCTTCCCTAGGCTTTTCTGAGGTGCTGTAGGGATTTTGCTTTGCTAACACTAAAGGACTGGAAGGAAATATATTAAATGTATAAAGTCCGTGTACTTTAGTTGCAAGCAACACGGGTGCAAGAGCAACAAAGCACCAGACTACAAAAGTAATTAATCGATATGGACTTAATAGAAGCGGAACATTATTGCCGATCAAGACAAACCACATAGGGCTCAACTCAAGCCCTATTCAGTTGCTTGAAGAAAGACGCACAGGTTGATATAAAATGGTTCCACTGCCTATGGAGTTTTGCTGGTGCCTATGGCTGCAATCCTATACACTAACATCTGCGAGGAGTCCTATTGAATTCAATGAAGTTTTCTTCTTGTTTTATGCGTATAGGACTGCACTAATGCTGAAATTCTAAATGCAGTATCTATATCAGAACTTACACGTTGGGATTTACTTCTCAGTACAGATGTTTGAATTGTCATTTTACTTATTTAACCAGAATGCATTGGGATTGAATTTTAGGTCAGATTCTAGCCAGTATATACAACTCACTAAAGTTAGCATATCTTACTTTCCCTAAGATAGAAATCTAATGATCTTTTTCATTTGAAGGGTTTGATTGAGCACTTAAAGTGGTGGCAGTGTTTCATAAATCCACACATTGTCGCATAGGAATTTCATCTGTGGTGCTATAAATCATTCTTTTCAAGAATTCAGCTGCTATGGTCAAACCTGTGGAAGGTGTCTGGAGGCTCAGGAAAGAGAAATAATAATTCATGAAAGTTTCAAGAAAGTTTTTAAAAACGCCAATTCATTATTATTGAATCTACCAAGACGATGTTCATTTCATAGAACTTAGGGTGAATCTGCGTTTTAAAAATTAAGTGTGCTCTATGAAAAAGAAAACGTATCATGCCAGCATCATCCAGCAAAGGAGGCCAAAGGGCCAGGCGTGAATAATTCATTTGGAAAATGGGGAGACGGGATAAGGCTTAGTAGCAGAAAGACACAAACGAACCGGATCCCTTTTTCAAATTTCTGAAGAAAGTTCACAGTCCTAAACATACGAAAGAGGAATTAAATTCCACACGATCAACAATGGACATTGCTTCCTAAGACATATAAAGAAGGGTACTGTGGGCTAGACAGTCGAGCACCACACCTGTCCGCTGGTCTTTCGGAGCACGCGAGGGGACAGCATCCTACGGGCGTTCTGCGGAACAAAAAAGCCGAGTTGCCCCCGCCACCCGCGTGGTCCACCTCCTGCAAGCCGGCGGCTGCCTGTCTTCTGCGGGACGACCACCCACAAGCGCACTGCGGCGCGACTCCCTGGTCGCTGTACTTTCCGCTCACCGCCAAAGCGCGATAGGATACCAGCCCCCGAGGCAGCTGGGCTTCCGTGACCAGCGTTTAGGAGGAGGGCCGCTCCGGCGCTTCTGAAATAGAAGCCGGACGAAAACCGGAGCCAGACGGAAAGCCCATCCCCAGAAGGATTTTTAAAGCCATTCACTCTTGTACGTCTATTTCACGATCCCTTTGTTTACAAATAGACGTGCACCTTCGCGCTATCGGTAGCCAGGAAAGAACTCTCGGAAGGAGCACTCGAAACAGGACAAGGAAATGCGCCCTTTTGAAATGCGTGAAAGGTTTTGTGAAACAGCACCGGCACGGACGCGTGAGGGCGCTTCTTGGCATTCCTTAGAGGTTTATAAATCACCCCAATGTAAAACAGCCAACCGTGTACCTGGCGGGGACAACAGCCTGTCAGTTTCCGCTGGAAGTGGTGTGAGGGGACGGCGCTGAAACATTCAAGGGCTTCTGCCCTCATCGCGCCCTTGTCCGTAAGAGCCCGGTCGTCGAATCAAGTCTAAGAGGGACTCCCTTGTAGCAGGAAGAACTGACATTCAAGAATGCGATCTTTTATCGAGTTCAGACAGAACTAGTTTCCCCGTAAATGTTTTGAATTGTTGTAATGGTAAAGGTTTCCCCCGCACATGCGTGCTAGTCGAGTCCGATGATGCTCATATCCGTATTCAAGCCGAAAGAGCCAGTGTTGTGCAAGTCCATGGCCACATGTCTGGCATGGATGCAAGGAAACAATGTTTTACCGTCCCGCTTTTTACAGCACTACCTATTCATCTACTTGCATTTACATGCTTTCGAATTGCTAGGTTGGCAAGAGCTGGGTTTAACACTCCGCTGCGTGGCACCCGGGATTCGAATCGCCGAGCTGCCGACTTTGCAGTCAACAGTTTTCGGAGCCTTAGTCCGCTGTATCCATTTGCTATCTTTATATTTCCCCTTTCCTCAGGGAGCTTCCCCAGTCAGTTCAGGTTAGCAGAGAAGGACCTGGGCCTCTGAAGTCCTGCTCCAACACTCCGAAGGCAAGCATAGCCAACACCTATATTAGACCAGTAAAACATGAGGCCGGGGAGCCAGCTTTCCACCCCGAGCAGAGTCTTCCATCGGGTACCACGGAGCTGCCAACTCCCTCCCAATCCAGGTCGAGTCTCCAGTCATTCAGCATCCCCCGCCTCTTCCAAATCACAGAAGTTGGGATTCCATCTCCCATCATCCCCAACAGCCCAACACATCCGGAAGGCACCCGGTGGTGGTGAAAACGAGGAAGTTGGCGCCCTCCATTCTGCACCAGCTCACCGTCTGTCCCACCCTCTCTCGCCCCGGTTTCGTGCGAGAGGCTCCCCACCCCCCAACTCGCGTTGCCAGCGAAGCACCGGCTGGAAGACCAGCCCAGATCGCCTCTTGCGCTCTTTTAACAGCTGCTTGACGGGTCGGAATTAACAGGTGACGGCTTTACAGCGCGGGAAGATAAACGGAAATACCTGCTAATTGCCGGTGCTCCCGACGGCATTAAAGGGGGGCGCGGGATCGGCTCTCAAACCCAGCGCCTCCACTCGCCCTCGCCCTCCCCCCTCCGGGCTGCCAAGTGAGGTATCTTACCCAAGCCTCCCCCCCCGGGGGTATTCCCCGCTCCCCCCTGTGCTCCCTCCCCGGGCCTCCAAGGGCCCTCCCCGCAGCGCCTCTGCTCCAGGAGGGAACCCTTCCGCAGGGCATTTCGTTTCTGTCCTTCGGGGTGATCGGCTTCTCAGGAAGAGCCGGCGTCAGTTAAAGAAAGAAGGACCTGTACTGCATGGCCACCCATCGTTCCCCTTCAGCCTGGACAACGGGCGTTCTGTAAACGGTCCCGGGGAAACCAAAAGAAAGCAAGGACGAGGGACAAACGGGGATGATCCTCTTGGAACGCAGTGACATCCTGCAAGTCTAAGACAAAAGCAATCGCCCTTGACTTATACGTGAGTCCTTAGCAGAGACATCCCGTGCCAGGTCTATGCCACCACAAAGCAGAGATCATTTTCGATTCAGACCTCGGGTCTCTTTTTCCACTTTGAGAAGTTATGCGCCCTCCAGTCACCGCTGACGTAGCCTAACTTGAATAGCAGTTGACAAGAAATGCCAGTGAAATATTTAAAGAGAGGTTTTAGCACTGCCATAGCGGAGGAGGGATTGGAACCCAACCCTCCTGAGTCCTAGCCCACCCACCCCCTTCCCTTCTTATGCCACGCTGGCTCGCTCACTTTGAGAAAAAACTGGGAGTCAAGTATTTCTGGATTCAGTCTGTATCTCTTTAAAAAGTATCTCTTTAAAAATTGTCTGCATAGCAAAGGGTGAGTAACACAAAGCCTTCTATAACAGTGGTGGCAAACCTCCTGGCACTCCAGATTGTTTTGGACCACAACTCTCAGAATTCTAGATTGCCAATGACAAAGGACTGTGGGAGTCCCATCTGGAGTGCCGGAGTTTCGCCACCACTGTTCTATAAATTCTTGTACTGCACGTCCCATCAGCCTTAATCTGTAAAGCCAATTGCAAATGATGACGGGAATGTAATTTGACAGCTTTTGGAAGGCTCTTGTTCCTGGCATAACAGAACTGCCTTCGAGGCCAGCCGGCAAGAGTTCATAGAAAATCTGACCCTCAAACTGACCAGTGCACAATCCAGATAGAGTCCCCCCTCCCCCCCTAGAAATGAAGACTTGCCACTTCCTGTCTCTCCCTTAGTTCTTTCTAACTTTCAAGCTATTAACATGGATCTCTTGAAGGTAAGCTATGCACCACCACCACCATCATCCTGCCCCTTGTGGCATGGTCTATCTAGTTAGGGCAGGCGTTTCTATCAAACAAATTGTCTAAATATTTTTTTCATTCTAAGCACACTGCTTCTACTCCAGGAGTTAGCCAAAGAAGGAGAGTTTAAAAACTCACAGGATACAGTTACTGCTGTTTTACTCTGCTAACACAAGGACGTTTTAACAGTGCTCTTCCATAGTTGTTATTCATCAGAGTCCAAATTTGCAACAGCAGCCGCCTAATTCCCTACGCTTGCTGGCAAGGCATATACAATGGACTGAAGATGGGCAGCCTTCCAGATGTTGTTGGGACTGCAGGGCTCATCAGCTATAATATATAAAATGGTGAAGGATGAAGGCAGTTGTAGTTTGACAAAGCGCTGAAGCAAGACTGAGCAAAACAGGACCCTTCAGTATGGCTGTGCTGCAGCTCCCACGATTCCAAAAGTCTCATTAGGGAGGGATGTGCAAGTTCTTCAGCTGGATTTCTTGGAATTTATTTATTTGCTCATTTAATTTTTATACTGCCCATCCATTGAAAAGCCACTATCCTGGGTGGTTTTATAACAACGTTAAAAACACAGCTAGTCACAATCATGAACAATACACTTGAAACTGAAAACAACAAAATAGGAAGGAGCTGTGTGGTGACAATTAAGACGCAGCTGATGTCAACAACAACAACAAAAAAAAGAGGGAGGTTTCACTCTTCTTTAAAATCAGTAAGACTTCCAATTGACTACAATCCAGTCCGTTTGCCTCCCACTGATTTCAGTGGGAGAGATTTACACAAGAGGGGTCTGGGTTAGTCCAACTGTTGGAAGACTCCCTTGGGAAGCACCAGCACCACCTGTCTTGCCTATCACTTTTGTTAAAGGAACCTTCTCTGAAGCATTTGCAGTTTGACACTTGTAACGTTTTGTGTCCCACCAGGGAAAATTCAGAACAGCCCAGGATATGATGGTGTACTCCCCCTCTCCCCCCTTTGTATTCTTAATGCCTACAGTATATCTATATGGGACACCCAACACACAGCCCAGGCTCTAAGCAGACTTATTCAGAAACAAGCCCAGGCTCCAACTGGTGGGGTCATAAGGGCAACACAGAGAAGATCTCTGGAGTGTGAAGTGTGCTGCCTTCTGGTGTACACTGGCAAAAGAAGAGGGTGAAAGAACCAGCAAATTAAAGTTGCAATTCCTTGTGTTTGTCAAGGACAAATCTGAAAGACAGTAGTATCTGCCTGAGCGCCCCCCCTATGTGTGTGTGTGTGTGTGTGTGTGTGTGTGTGTGTGTGTGTGTGTGTGCGTGCGTGTATGCGTGTATTCTGGGAGCTCCCCCCAGGATAGCCATTCTTGGTTGAGAAAACGCAAACAAGGCAGTGGCTGCCCAGACAGACACCCTCGCCTGGAACCCCCCCCCCCACACACACACACGGCAAATGGATCAGCTGCTCACCCCTCCAAGCGCTGGCGCTCCTCGCGGCGGCCTTGGCACTGGCGCTGCTGGGCGAATAGCTGCTGGGCTGGCTAAGGGCCCGGCTAAAGTGCTCGTCCACCACGGCGCTGATGTCCCCTTGGAAGTAGGTAAACAAGACGCATCTGGAGCTGATGTATTCTGCCTCCGGGGGGCGCTCTTTCTCCGGGCTGCACTCCTCCTCTTTGATGCTGGCAGGGGTGGCGTGGCTGGAGAAGGTACTGGTGGCGGCGCTGGTGGCACTCTCGGCGGCTTCCTGCATTTTCGAGTAAAAGGCTAGTTTCTGGGGAGGAAAACGAAAGGCGATCATGGCGGGTTCACACATATCTGCGGGCCGGCGCTAGCTTGTCGGGTTGCGTTCGAACGAGAAAAGGACGACTCGACCGCTATTTCAAATCAGTCAAGGGCAAAGCGAAACCTTGGTCTTTTGGCTTTGTTTATGGTCATCGGTCGCTCTTCCCCCGCCGATTTAGAGAGATCAATTTATGTCTCTGAGGATGTGACCCTATAAGCAGGCAAGCTCACGTGTTCTGTGTTTTAGTTGTGTTACAAACGTGTGTGTGTGTGTGTGTGTGTGTGTGTGTGTGTGTGTGTGTTCGTAGGCGACCCTAATGCCTAAAAGTTATGTAGATCAACACGGGAACGACCCTGTACTGTTTATCCGACCCCTAGATTCGTTCTCTGGTCCTTAAGGAGAGAACAGGCCAATACATCCTTCCCTCTTAACTAGACTGCAGAACAGGCGGCTGGTAACCAGGCGACAAGAGTGCCTCCTATTGAAAACGGGGGTGACCTCCTCCAGCTCCTGTCAACTTAGCAGTTCCAAAGCATGTAAAATGCAAGTAGATAAACAGGTACCGCCGCAAAAAGCGGGAAGGTAAAACAGTGTTAACTTGCAGCCATGCCGGCCACGTGGCCACGGACTTGCACAGCACTGGCTCTTCAGCTTGAATACGGAGATGAACACCGCCGTAGAGTCGGACACGACTAGCACGCATGTGTGTGTGTGTGTGTGTGTGGGGGGGAACCTTTACCTTTACCTCCATCCTATCCTGCTAGACACACCCAAGGACACGTTCTCGCAGACGTTAAGGTAGCGCTTTGATTTAAAAAAATAAAAACGTATGTCGTGCTAGGAAACGTCTCACGTTTGAATGCCTCTTTGGTATGGAAAAAAAAAATCGTGCGGAGGCTACGCGCTGACTTTTCCAAGGAGGGATGGCGGACTCCGTGCGGGGTCGGCCGCAGCCTCTCTCCTCTGCCCCTGCTGCGACCCATGCCACGCTTTTAATCCAGAGCCCTGGCCTTGACCAGGCTTGGGAACAGAGGTGCCCGACAGTTCCCGCTTAACGAAGAGCCGTCGGGAGGGGGGACACCAACTTATTCAGCCCAAAGGGGGCGGGAAGTTTTCGCTTCTTGCCCAAATCGCCTGCGAGCAACAGTCCCGCGTTAGCCCCCGGCAACCCCCCCCCCGGCGATGAGATGGGTCAACAAGGGGAGCAACCAGTGCGCTTAATAACCCCCCCCCCCCCGTTTTGCTGGTACTCGCAAAATGTTTGGAGATGCGGCTGCTTAGCTGGGGCTTACAGAGGGAAATAAGCACAGCAGAGGTAGAGGTGTCCACGCCAGGAGGACACGGAGAAGGCTGCAGAAAAAGGACACCCCCTCCAGTCACAGGTGGGTGGAAGGAATAGGAGAAATTGGAAAATCGTCGTTCTGTGGTTTAAGTATGAATTTCGATTCCACACGGTCCCTCCTTGGCAGGGTCTGGACTCAATCATCGAAAGAGTTCCTTCCATCAGTTCACATCTAAGATTATGATTTTACAAGCAAGGCGTAAGACTCCGAGCTGGGCTTCTTTCCCAGAAGTATCAAGAGCGAAGCTGTCATTCACGTGTCTTACTACTAGACGAGTTCCACTGGACCCATGACATAAGTGCTGATTTGCGATCCAGCAGTTCGTTCAGTGGGTTTTACTCTCGCTAAAGATAACAATGGGATTCTGGACAGGCACTACATCCAGTCCAGCAACACTTAAGACATAGGTTTTTTTTTTAAAAAACGCTTGATTTAAAAGTTTGTTGCCATAAAAACAGAATCTTAGGTATTCTAAGACTAACGCATTGGATTTAGTAAAACTTACAGAAACCACTCTGCCTTTTCCTAGAAGTTAAAAGACTTATCAAAGAAAACCGCGTGAAAAAGATATGCACCTTTAGAACGTAGGAACTCCAAGTCCAGGAATTTGTTTTGACTGCCAGAACAGATTGCAGGGCGCGGATCATCAAAACATTCACTTCAAATTACTCTATGCTTGCTTTATTCCGGATATTGCTAATATAATTTAATTATCTTAAACAATTGGGAGTCAAATCTGTGCGGATGATCCTAGGATACCTACAAAGATGATATGGATAAAAATTACAAAGAGATACGAAGTTACTTTATACCCACTGTTCCTTTGGGCACAGCCGTGTGCTTAATAGAATTGCTCAAGGCTGTGCTTGTATGGTGTTTTTTTTTTATGGTATCCCTTGGGCCAAAAGTGTGTCATCAAAAAATCCAGTAAACAAAACTCCAGTGGCGAGTTGATTTCCCCAATGAAAGGGAACCCCGGTTTATCTAATACGGGAAAAATGGGCCCCGGCCCTTCGGAGGCAGCTAAAGCGCCGGTGGGATTTTTAGAGTTTCTCCTCCGAAAGTCAGCTCCAGAGCTCGTGAGAAATGGGAGGAGGCCCCTCGTGTTTCTCGCTGGCTTTCGAGATCGAGGGAAAGGGTGGCCTCCAGTCCCGGGCGTTTTCACATTTCGCCCTTTGGGAAGATCGCTTTCCGCTTATAATTGGGGGGGGGAGGGAAGGAGGGGGGACGCTGAGAGAAGAGGAGCCCACGCACAACGCGCCTTTCCGACACATTTTTGGGGAGGAAAAGCATTCCCTTGGCAAGCGGAGGGAGGGAGGGAGGGAGGGAGGAGAGGCCTTTTAGACGCGATCCGATTCGTTTTACTCGATTCTTCGAGAGAAAGGGAGGTCTCTCTCGCAAGCCCGCGCCAGGTTTTCCACGTTCAGCTGGTCCGGAGTGCAGCTGCTGCGGCCGAAAAGGGGTAATTGGATTCGGACACGGCCTTCAGAGATCCGGACAGACTGCTGCAGTCAGCTGCGGCTCGGAAGCGGCCCGGGGGTTGGGGGCTGGGGCGGAGGGGAAGGAGGAAAGGAGGAAGCAGCCCGCCAAGGGAGGCAAGCCCGTTCCTCCAGAAGAAAGGGGGGGGGAAGAGAAGAGAAGGGCCACTTATTAGAGAGGGGTTCAGACAGATGCACGGGCCAGCAGCTGGGCAGGGGACATTAACAGTAGTGCTGTCCCGCTCACAGGGTCCCCCACGATGGGAAAACAGGACGGGGAACCAAAGAGCCTTGACATCTCCTGCAGCAGAAGCCGCCTTGCTCCAGAGGCCATTCTGACCCACGGCTGACCCATTCGTTGGGCAACCTGAGGCAGCAGACTGCGGCGTGGGCGGGCGGGCGGGCGGGCAGACCTATCAACAAATTTAGAGCGGCTTAGTGCCTGATTACCTACACTTCAGACAGTGTTTTTAATTCCCTTCTGGAGAAACATCCTACCGCCGAAATCGCAACTCGGTCGGGAGGGAGGACTAAACGGGGTTATCCCCCGAATAGATCCTCGCTCGCACTCCTTGACAGCTCCTTCCTCCTGTGTCGAATTTATTTAGTTTGGAAGCTGATCGAGACGAGGCTGATCGCGCTCTCTCTCTTGGGTGACGCTGAAAAACGCCAGGCGCATCCGAGCAGGATGCTGGCCTCATCTGAAACGCCATTTTTCAATACAGCCCACCCACAACCATCCCGGGGAAGGAAGAATAAACAGTTGAAGTTGAAACACGTTCAGGGAAATGATTCCATCCTCAGGTGCCTCCGGGACACAGAATAAGCAGGGGGTGCGATCCCGGGTTTTAGCCCTGCACACCCGTTCCCGAAGGACAGGCTCCGCTAAATTTGTGGTCTTCCAGGTACCGCTGAACTGTACCTGGCATCGGCTCTAACCAGTATAACCAGCGGTGAAGGCTGCTGGGGTCTGGAGTCCGCCGATCTCTGTACAGCCACAAATGGCCTACCCTTGGGCGAAACTTCCTTGGGAATTATGCACCCCCAGGATTGCAGTGGAAAAACTTTAATTACTATACACCAGTACACATAAACCTCCCATAAAGATCAGAGGAAGGCAGTTTTCCATCACGGGTGGGGGGGTGGGGGAGAGAGATCGGAGTAACCAGGGCGATCTCTGGAACCGTTCTGGTCGGGGAAAGACTAGTAATCCCGCTTAGTTTGTATGCCAACGAGGTTTCCGGACACTTTTAAACATTCACCAAGTTTTATTTGGCACGCACTTCGGACGGCAGTAAACATTCGGGGGCAAGCTAGAAAGGCGGGGTAAAAACATTTTAAAATAAATAATCGATGAAAACCGTCGGCAACCAAGGAACCCCCGCGATCTGTCATGGCTTCCTTTGGAAATTCTCTGGAAGACGTTTCCGAAGATTTCAAGAGAACCAGACTTTCAGCGACAACGTGTAGACTCGGTCTTCCAGATCATCGCGTCCGCCAGGTATTGATGAAGAAGAAATCGCCACCGATGTCATTGAGAAGACCGCCTCCCCGACGGTCTTAAAAGACGGAAAGAGCGGAGACTTCCCCCCCCCCCCAATATTCCTGCTGGGGCCGCTCTAGGAACCCGCCATGCCCGTATTTAGAGAGGAGAAAAACTACGGAACAGGTGCAGGTTTCCTTGTAAGCCAAATTCCTATTGGCCCCGACAGTAACTGTTCCGAAATCTCTTGATAAAAGGGGGGGGTTCTATGAGAGTAGATTTGCAACCTTACAGGGTTTATCCTACAAACACTTATCTATGAGTAAATCCCTTGATGATGGGAGAAATTTATTTCTGACTAGGGAGGAATCGGATTCCTCCGCAAATCTTGCCCCATCTGAGAGAAAGAAGGTGACTGCTGGTAGCAAGATGGTATTTTGTCAATAATCACGTTTCACCAAGAACAGGAATTTGTTTCAAGCAATAAAACGCTATTTGTTAGAGGAAGGCACTCGGTGACTACTTCCGTTCGGGTACTATTGGCTAAACTAGCTTGATTTAGGTTCGGAAGTCTGAGAACGGGTTATTTTCACTTAATATGAAGAACTCTAGACATGGCGAAGGCATTAGCATTGGGTAAATTTCCTGCGCTTTTCCCCGCACGTATCTTATGGGCGCAAAACATGCGGGTGGGAACTCCACTTTCTGAATTGTTACCAATCCTAAAAAGCCTCGTATTCTAGCAGCCTGCTCAAAACTGTACGATCTTTTGGAAATTAAAGGTAGAAGGAAACGAGTAGTAGATAAACCAAACCACTCAACCGAAGTCAAGATTAAGAACACGACGTGACACATTTTAAAAGTTAATGTTATGAATAAGCATATGTCCTCCTATTTATACACCACATTTCCAAGTCAAAGAGTTATTAAGGATCTCTAAACCATCCTAGTAAGGATGGTCAATATTTTAAACTTTTGGTCTCATGCATGCATTTAAAAATGGGCAAATAACCGCTTAATTTAAATCGACCGTGTCTACACAAAATCAACTAGCTTCTACTGCTACAATCCGAGGAACTCTCGCTCTTTTGTTGGCACTGTAATCCCGCAGACAGTTAACTTCTGTCTGTCTCACTGATGCCAACGGATTTAAGCGACCGCTCCTGCCACCCGAAATACATTGTACCCCTCATTTTAATCCCATTAGATTTAATGAGATATTTAGAGCGGGCTGCACGGTTAAAATGTTGTGCGGGATGAACCCACTGCCAAATCCTCCCACTCCGTTTCTGGCAATTTCCAGGTCGCGCTTTCTCTTCGGAGGGAAAATCCATACTGCACTTTATATGAAAATAGCAGCATAGGATTGGGGGGGGGCGAGCAACCCCCCCTCCCTCATTTCCTAGCGAAACGACCCGCAACCCCACTTAAACTGAAATTCCTGCTAATTCGTTCTTTTGGAAATCCAGGGGACTTTAAATGCGTCCGTGTGCCACACTAAGTGAGACGTGGAGTCCACGCTGCCTCATGGAAGAGCAGTTGCCGGGAACTGTGATGCGGAACTGTGTGTGTGTGTGTGTGTGTGTGTGTGTGTGTGTGTGTGTGTGTGTGTGTGTGTGTGTGTGTGTGTGTGTGTGTGTGTGTGTTGGGGGGAACCGAACCGTGATGTGGAAAGTTGAGTCGAAGCCTCCACGCCGCCTCCCCACCAGCCCCACCGTCGCTCGGAGTAGGAAGAAAAGAGCCCGCCCGCCTGCGTTAATTACTCCTCATCACCAGGGCTTAATTGTGCCAAGGTCGGGATGCTGCTCGCGGCCTCTCGGGCAGGGTTGATCGCCGGGCCCGTCAGGCTGAGGAATCTGGGGCGCGTGGTGGAGGCCTGGCACTCCGCGCAGGTGGCATCCAGCCCTTCAGCCCTTCTCTCCCTCCTGCCCCACTCGAGATCGCGTCCTTCGGCAGCCCACCCCCCACCCCACCCCCCGGGCAACCTACCTGGTGGTACGGGCTATAAGCGGCTGCAAAGTAAGGCTGGGGAGGACCGTAGACTTGGTACATAACATCCAAGCAGCTCATGGCGAAAGGCGATCGGGACTCATGTAGGGGCGCGTCGACAACGGGCGGGCTGTGCCGAGGGAAGACGGGGCGGCTCCTTCTTCATGGGCGCCTTCCCCGGGAGGGACTTGGAGCCACCGGAGCCCGGAAGGGAGCAAAGAGGGTGACGGGGCGGCCGCTGAGGCACCGGGACCTCCACCTGGCCCGCCGCTCCCCGCCCCTCTTTTCTCCGCCGCGCGCCTCTTCTTCTTCTGGCCGCCGCCTCCCCCGGGGCAGCGGACCCAAATTCCAGCCAAGGGGCGCGGCGGGCGCCCGTCGGGAGGCATTTAAACGGCGTGCTCGGCGTCAGGCGGGGGCGGGGCGAGGCGCGGGCCAATCGGAAGGCGCCCGAGCCCCCGAGCCCCGCCCTCCCTCCCGCCAGCCCGCCTGCCCGCCTGCCTCGGCGCGCACTCTGGGCTCCCCGCGCACTGTAGCCTCGTGCTTCAGCGCGCCGGTGGGTTGGCGGGCGCTTCCCTTGCGCTTGCGTGTGTGCCGGACGTGTGTCAATCCCACCCCCTCTTTTCCTGTATGG
Organism: Phrynocephalus guinanensis; assembly: GCA_037367245.1. NCBI lineage: Eukaryota > Metazoa > Chordata > Lepidosauria > Squamata > Agamidae > Phrynocephalus > Phrynocephalus guinanensis. Next base: position 122,271,085 of record CM074733.1, read on the forward strand.
CTATGGGGTGGGTGATTGGGTGGGTGTGCGCGCGCCCATGGAAACAAGCACTCTGCGCCTCACGTTTGGCACTTATCCTCCAGCATACCCATGTTTCCGTGGGGTATTGCTCATGACGTAAGGTAGAAATGGACACCAGGGAACCTCCAAGTCCCACAGTCCTTCCCCCTTGGCTATGCAGGCTTGGGTTCCAGGGCATGGTGAGCCTCGAACATCTCGAAGATCAGCGTTGGAAACTCCTAGCCCAGTCGTCGGAGTCCAGTGGTTCCCAAATTTGGACCCCACCCCCACCCCCAAGATGTTGTTCAGTCCTTCAGTCGTGTCCGACTCTTCCTGACTCCGTGGACCAGAGCATGCCAGACCCTCCTGTCTTCCACTGCTTCCCAGAGTTCGGTCAAATCCCCAGATGTTATTGGACTGCAACTCCCAGAAGCATTCGCTGCTATCTGTGTTAGGCAGGATTTCTTGGAGTTACAGTCCAATAAGAATTGGAGACCCAAGGTTGAGAACTCTTGCCATAGCCTGCTGGTAGGGCTGGTCCAGCTAAGAGATGATGTACTGGTTGCAAGTACAGTCCATAATGCTCTAAGGCATTCCTGGGACTGAAATGTTGCAGGAGAATAAATGCATTTTTGGCTTTAAAAAACCTGGGATATCAGTTTGGGTGCAATAGAACATCACTGTTTAAGTACTGCCACATCTAGACTGAAAATAGCCATGGTGATGTCCAGCCCTCTATAGGTGATGATGGGAAAGAAGAATCAGTAAATGTGGTCTAGGCATCGGGAGACAGTGGTGGTAAATGTCTGAAACGAGTATTGGAAGACATTCAGTGTTTGCTATTATGTGCCATTGACTGATTTCATAAGAACACCAGTGTTTTCCATGTTACTTTCCACCCCTCATAATGGATTTTTTCTTTTCTTTTTGCATGCTATTTGTAGCTCTACTGTTATCTTTTAATGTTCTAGATGCGTCTTTTAATTTTCTGTTGTTTACTTGAATATGTGTTAAATGTTCTGGCCTGTATATTGCTCCTCATTATTGCAAGCCATCTTGGGCCTTTTTCCAAGGAGAAAGGTGGGGTAAAACATTCAAAATAAATACATACATAAATGTCTCCACTTTATGGAGAAGAATCAATTACCACCTGAATTTCTCATTATTGACAGCTCTCTGCTCAGGTCTTGCACATTAAGGGCTGTGGATCCTTTATTGAGTTAATCAATCTCATCCTGTATGTTTTCTATAGCCTTCTAATTCTCCTAGCATTATTCTCATTCTCAGTGAGCCTTATTTTATATGTCCAAAGTGTGACTGTTTAGTCATGTTGCTTTCTTGTGAGAGTTCAGGCTTGACTTGTTCTAGAACCCACTTATTCATGTTTCTGGTCATCCATAGTATCTATAAAGCCGTCCTTCAACATCACTTTCTGAATTAGTTTTCTTTCTTTTCTGTGTTCTTCATGGTCCATATTTTGCATCTATCCATGATAATTAGAAATAACTGGAGTGTTAACTGGAGTACAAGAAGATTTCTGCTTGTTATTTCAAATATGCATGCCATTCCAGGCTTGGACAACTAAATTTCGCTTTTGTTCTTTATTTTGAAGGCAATAATAAAAAAAGTTTATATTCAAGTTAGAGATATAGAATCAAATGTAATATTGGCCCTTTGAAAAGGAGGAAGAAATCCTACCTCTATTCTTTTAAGTATTACAGCATTAGGCTTGTATAGAAGGCAATTCTTTTAAAAACAAGTAGCCTTTTTTCTTTCTTTCCTGCACTGTAATACCTCATTTAGATGTGCAATTTTAGGCAAATGAATGTAAATGCTGCAAAGCACATAAGCACCTTGTTCCATGTTCTTTTGGTACTTGCTTGGAAGAAGTGGATATTGTTCGTGAAAGATTGCAATGATTTTTATTAGTGTCGTATAAAGGTATCACTTATCGCCTACTCTTGCATTTGTTCTATGGGAACAAGCCTTTTGTATGAATGGTGCTTGGTAGCTGCCATCAATGTCTTTGGAAACATAAAAGCTAGATTGTTGTGATGTGTTTCATGTGGAGATGCCCTTAATGATGACTGGATGTCTCCATTAGTGCAGAACATGTTGATACACCTTATGGCAGGATTGGCAAATCATAGAAACCCTCCCCTATTAGTACTGCCTTCCAGGTGGTTGATTCAAGGGGATGGTTTTGATTTAGTCCTTAAATAAATAAGGAGAGACCATTTGGAACTTTGCACAAAACAGTGAAGCCTTACTGGATGACTTAGAGATTGCATTTCTCACAGATACAGATTGCCAGAATGCAATATTACTCCAGCCATGTTCCTCTGTTCTGCAGTAACAACAACTATGTTGACAGAATGTGGTGTAAACCGAGTATGTCAGTTCTAAAACCTCCAGGATTTCCTTCCATGTTAAGGGAATCCTAAATTAGTTTGCCAGTATTACAAAGGCAAAAGCAGCCTTGGAAGGGACACCAGCATCACTTCTGACTCCTTAGAATAAAGACAGAGCAAGCGTGGGACGATTCACCTTCAAACATCTGCAGGAAAAAAACAAATGTATCCCTAGACATTTGGAGGAATTGTACACAACCTGTAAATAGACAATCTGTAAATAGACAAATTGTGACAGATGTACTCACAGCCCAGCCTTATGCAATCTTAATTTCTACATCCTGTGCTGTTACCTTCTCTTGAATAAACCAGCTGCCTTATTATGAATTTGAGAAAATCTGTTAGGGCAAAACGGCAAATCATTCTTTCTAACCCCAGTGACTACTTGAGATGTTGTTAAACTAGAGAAGAGGTGGATAATCAGTTATGGAAATATTAGCTGGTAATGAATTTCACAAATAAGGAACAACAAGAGAAACAGCCTAAAACTCTGAGGGAAAAAACAGGTATGCTCATACAATGCTAAAGATTCCAAGTTCTCTCTGCCCTTGCTTAGGAGGACACCTGACACATTGTGGCTAAGGTTTGAAGATTCCCTCTCTCTTTTGGTTTACTATGGGCTCCAGATTGTCACAGCCAGTCTGGATCATGGCAACATTAGGGCATGAATGATATGCACTTGTTATTAATGGCTGGTTGGAACTTTCTTGGCTTTCTACCCAAATATCTGAAGCCCCACTTCCCACATTAACCTGTGAGACTTTCTCTGATGGCTCTCTATTAGTTGGTTGGTGCTAAGATCACCAGGAGAGGTCTTCTCAGGTGCATCTCATAAGAACACATGAAAGGGCCTTCTCTGTTGCTGCTCCCACACTTTGGAACTCCCTCCTGCTGGAGGCCAGAATTGACTCATCTCTTCTGTCTTTCTGGAAGCAGGCAAAGGCTTTCCTCTTTAGGCAAGCTTTCCCTGAATGAGGGACTCTCAACGATGTGACTTTTAGATGGATTGCCATGCACGAACAGCAGTGTTTTTCATGTTAGTTTCCATTCCATCATAATGGATTTTTTTCTTTTCACATGTTCTTTGTAGCATTTATGCTACCTTTTAATGTTGTAAGATACCTTTTCTAATTCTCTGTTCCTAACTTGAGTATGCTTTGCCCAAGATATTTTCCTTTCCTATGATGGGGTAGGTGCGACACGGCTTCCCTTCCATCACATGCCTCCAATAGAGTGTGAGAACTCCATGCAGATATATTGACCCATATTCCTTACAGAAAAAGAGGTGGTTAATAATTGGCATGGGCCCAGTTAAAATAATTGGCTGATGTACTATGTTTATTTTTAATAAAATAAAGGCAGAGTTAAATCCAGACTTTTGCTCCTGGGGACCATGTGCTTTTAATAGGCATACAGGAAAAATAGTTAACCAGTTTGTACTAACTGCACAGATAAGTACTTATTGCATCCATGTGCGTGCAAATACATCTGTGCTGCACTTTGCTTTTAAACTGCCTGAAAACATGCAGTGCTTTTTATTTATGGGTGTGTTTTTGTGTTGATAGAAATATGGCATCTGCTTCTTGTCAATCACTTGCTCCATCCAATCCCGAGACTTGCTTTTGCTAAGTGAAACACAAAGATTGCTTATTCATCTACTGTTAATTGCAACCAAAGAAGAACACTCTACAGTAGATGGTCTTCTAAATATATGAATGTATGTGTGTTATTGTTTTGTTTTTATTATATAGTCTTTTAGCGCATTATTTTACTATATATTATGAACCACCCAGAGAGTGGCAATACTAGTAGGGTGGTATAGAAATGGAAATATAGTAAATAAATCTCTGTTTCAACATAACTAACTACCTCCTGAAAACAAAACTAATTTGCCTCAAAGGCCTGTCAGCTGATAGACAAGTTAATTAGGTTGCCTGTTGCTATGATGTTTAAGCGAAGTGGGGCTTTGCACATTCATTAGCCATGTTCTGATTGCCATGTCACTCTGAAATTACATGGCCTGTACCAATGCAATTGTCACTTTCTGTTTCCCATTTAATTTTGTTGTCACCATGCCAACTACTGTAGATATATCACACCGGTAAATTCATAATCTAAACAGTGTATTCCATGTGCTGGAAACAACAGGATTGCAATCAATGAAAGCTTACACTGAGACATGCCATATAGTCTTAGAAGTGCCACACAGCTTTTGTTTTTGCCTCTGTTTCCTTCTGTTATGCCTCTTGCGTCAGACTAGCACGGCTACCTCTCTGAAAACTGCAACAGAAAACTTTAGATTAGGGATATGGCTTGCAAATACTGTTAACAAAGAAACATAGAAGACTCTGTTCCCATATCCGGTGTTCTTTTCCCCCCAGCTGTACCCTGCTTCATTCACAGGTGGCCTCCCCCATTGCCACAACACATGGTCAGTTAAAAAACAACAACTTGGAATGCACCCATTTTATAAGTGGAGCAAATCCTGCAGTATTTGATGACATGGTTGCCTCCTAATTATGGGATATGGGGGAGACCATCTATATGTACGAAGGGGGGGGGCTTCTTGCTCCTTTTTAGTCCCTGCAAGAAATATTCGGCCAGATGGGTGGGGTATAAATATAATAAATAAATAAAAATAAAATAAATATTTGAAATGAACAAGCAGATGGAAATCAGGTCACTTTTGCCAGTGATTACCTTGACCCAGGGCTATACCTGAATGAAAAGAGGTGTTCCTAACATCCATATTGTTTACGAAACATGATGGTATATTATCCCTCGAAGGATTAGTGTATGCATTGACTTATTTGTAAATTTTACCAAAGAATCCCCATAACTCTACTATGATAGCATGCAAAAGATGTTCCTCTCCTCTCCCAATATTCACACTAAAAAGGTTGTTAGTAGAGATGGGCACGAAACAAAAAAATGGTGTTTCAGTTTTTTGTTTGTCGTTGAGAGGTCTGTTTCGGTTTGTTTCCGTTTGTCGGGAATTTTTTGAAAAATTTCGTTACCGTTTTTTGTTTTTTTGTTTGTCGTTTCTACCCGCTTTTTGCGCGATTTTAAAAGCATTTCCATGCGCAGGCTTCCCCCAACGCCCCAGACCAGAGGGAAAACACTAAAAAAAATGGATGCTAGCAGATACATAGTATAGACTAGGTATGCAGGGAGGCTGCAAAGGCAGTGGCGGGCGTTGCCCAGGGTGCAAGGCAGCCGCAGAGTGACTGCACTGCGGGGCAAGGGAGGGCACTCACCGAGAAGTACACAGCATGCACACACACAGGGGGGCTGCAGGACTGAAGCTAGAGTCGCAGAGACAGCAATCCCACCCTAACTCCCACCAGAGACTGCAAGGAGGACGGGGGCTGCCAGAGCTTTTTATGCCCTCTGTGCCTGCCAGACCTTCCCGCCCAGTCTGCAACCTGGGCATGCTATTGGTTGAACATGATCCCATCACATGGCTTGCCTCCATTTTGTGGCTGGTGGTGACATCCATTTTAAAGGGAAAAGAAAAATACATTGCAATGGGGGAAGACAAAAACAAACGTTTTAAGGACCCCAACTCCCCTGGTAGGTATTATCAGACAATATAAATAATTATCACTGCATTTTTACGGATGTCCGGGGTGTTTTTTAACATTTAAAACAGCTCATTTCATTGCGCGTTGCCATTAACGGAAACGAAACGTAACGACCACAATTTTCGTGGTTCTGTTTGTTTCGTTGCATTTTCATCACAATTTTCGTTTGTCATTTCGTTACGTAACGGAAACAACAAACGGTAACGGAAACGAAAAAATGTTCGTTCCGTGCCCATCTCTAGTTGTTAGTCTTACGTGAGTGATGGCATCAAATTAGACCCCTTTGATGTTATGCAACTCTCTGTGTTTCAATGCCTCTTTATTTGGATCATTCTCTTCTGCTTTTCATCCTACTTAAAGCATGTGTATGCTGCCATGTGTGTCCAGCGAAGGATCAATAGGGGTGCTCACCCCCCCTCCCAAGCAATCCAAAATGTGTTTATTGTCGTTTAATATACAAAGACACAGAGTTGTACTGTGCAAATAATGCTAACAGAACACTATGCAGCAGCTTCTTGATACAGGAAAACAGTGCTGTAGACACCCATACTATTCTATCTCAGTTCAGCTCAAACATTGTTCATATAATTTACATTCATTTATTTTCCTCTGTTTTGTTTTGGGGGATCCCTAGCTTCCTGAATACAAGCAAGAATCTTTTAGCTAGAGGAGAAAGTTTGTGCGATATTATTCAGCATGACCTGCTTGTTCCCTGATCAGAAAAAAACAAAAAACAATTTTTTTTTTGCTTCTTATTTTTTACAATATAATTTGCATGGTCAGGGAGAACACATATTTTGAATATGTCACACATCTTATGATGTGTAAACGGAATCTGAGAATTAGCCGTGTCTGTGTTCCAGTTGTTTGGTGATATTACATTGCATCAGGCATCTCATCTCTGCATAATCTGCAAGAATCAACTGCAAAAAACTCTTTTTGCAACATGCTTTGAATTTGGGAGGACACGATTGATGGATTGATGGCCTGATTGATTGATTGATTGATTGATTGATTGAATGAATGGTCTGGTAGCTAATGTTGAAATACAAGAGTTGATGTACCTAGTTTATGTCAGTTGTACCCATCAAACTTAAGCCCCGCCCCCTTTAGCGCATGTCCCGCCTCCTTAGTGGAAGTCCCGCCGCCTTAGACCTTCGACCCTGGAAGTTCTACCATCTTGTGGGCTTGTAACTGGAAGTTCGTCCATCTTGTGGGCCTCTGGGGGTGTTCCTCCCCCTTTGGGGAGGTCCTGTGACCCTGTAGGGCCCCCCATCACCCCCGCCCCTTCCGGTGGGATGCCCAGGCATGCCATGTCTGTGACTTGTGTGAGCATGCGTGTATAGGTGTGGTAGGCAATTACGTCACTGTTTGGTCATTGGTGGGGGTATTTCTCCCCTGGCTGTCTGGCCAATAGGAGAGGGGTTCACCTAACTGCTGAGTGTGTTGTCCGGGCATGTCCTGTTGTGTGTGTGCATGCCTGAACCACTTTATAAGGGGGCCATATTGTCCTGGGGCTTCTGCAGCATTTTCTGGTTCGTCAGTCTCTGAGAAGAAATCTGCTCTGAGAGGGAGATGGGGAATTGCAGCGGCGTGCAAGCAGAATCTCCGGAGTCTCCCCAAAGAGGAGAAACACCAAAAGACGGAGAAGCAGAGGGCTAGACCGAAAAGGCGTTTGCGGAAGGCCACCCTAGATTCCCCCGAAGCCAAGAGAAGTACTTTAAGGCATTATATCAGCTCAGACAGCTCATGTGCTGAGGATGAGGGAGATCGTTAAATATGGTAAGTTAAAAAAATGTAAGCTTCATACTGTTGTTTTAGGTCATAAAATACAATCTAATCTGATTTTTGTTTTTAAATAAGAGGAAGATTCACTCCAAAATATGAATGGGGATGATTCATCCCCGAAGGTATGACATTATTTAAGTTTTTTTAGTGGTTGGGGGAGGGGGGTAAGTGTGGCTTTTTAAAATATTGATTTGATTGATAATTATCCTTTTTTGATATTTTACAGGTAAATGTAAATAAGGCTCTCGGAAGAATACTCCAGATAAACCTGCCTGAAATAAAAACAAGAAAACGGTTTTATATGAATAAAATCATGTGTGGGTGTATTGGCGCTATTTTAAAATCGTGTCTAATAACTTACAGTAAAGTATCTTGTACAGGATGTATGCATAAAATTGAAGGTCAACAAGGTCATGAATGTCTATTCTGGTCAGACAGAGATATTTCCAGGATGGTGAATACATTATTTAAAAAAATATGTATGAAAACGATTATTTATTTAGTTGTTTTAATAAGTTATACATGTGATTGTTTGCATTTAACAAGGAAAAATATTAATTTTATTTTGCTGACAGTAACTAAGATGGAAAAGTATGAACATGTGTATCACATTTTTTTAAAAATGATTAAAGACAGCGACCCTGTTATTTTTGAAAACACTTTTGAACTTGTTAAAGGAAAGTCACTCAAATATTTTTTAAAATGAATAAAAACCACATGTCAATTAAAAAAGACTATTTACCTGTTAGGCTGTGTTCATTTATGTATCAGTTATTAAGATGCCTGACCATGGGGATATTCTAAAAATATATATATTATACACCAGGGTCTGTTGGAAGTTTTGGAGGTGTGAAGCCTCTGTTTACCAAGGCAAAAAAGCAGATCAAAACATTAAGGGCCAAGGATGTTTCTCGATGGCTTGCTGATGAGGATGCTTATACACTCCATAGACCGGCCAGAATTCATTTTACAAGAAATAAGACCATTGTATCTGGAGTCGATGCACAATGGCAGGCAGATTTGGTAGATATGCAGCATTTTTCAGAATACAACAGGGGTTACAAGTACATATTAACATGCATTGATGTTTTATCTAAATATGGCTGGGCTATGGTTCTCAAAGACAAGACAGGAAGGGAGGTATCCAAAGCTTTAGCAACTATTTTCAAACAAGATGGTAGAGTGCCTGGTAAACTACAAACAGATCGAGGAATTGAATTTCTAAATAAGTCTGTAAAACAGCTGCTAAACAAGCAAGGGATACATCATTTTGTCACCAATAATGAGGTCAAGGCGGGGATTGTGGAAAGGTTTAACAGAACTTTAAAAACAAAAATGTGGCACTATTTCAAAGCGAATAATACTTATAAATATGTAGACGTATTACCTCAGCTTCTAAAAAGCTATAACAACAGTATGCACAGAACTATCAAGGCTAGACCTGTAGATGTGACCCCTCACAATTCTTTGGTCATCTGGAAAACAATCTATGGGGCCTCTGCTACATCAAAAAATGAGAGACCACAGCTCAGAAAAGGAGACCATGTAAGGGTTTCAAAAATAAAAGGCATATTTGAAGAGGGGTATGAACAAAATTTCACTACAGAGATATTTATAGTGGATCAGGTGATCAAAAAAACACTGAGGCCTGTATACCTGTTAACAGATTATGAAGGTGATGGTATTGTTGGAACATTTTATCCTGAAGAACTTCAGAAGGTTAACCACCGAGAAGACAGAATGTACAGGATTGAAAAGATTTTGGACACAAAAGGCCAGTATAGCTGCCAAAAGTCTTGTGTGTAATCTTTTTTGGGGACAGCTGCCTAAGAGGTTGGTCATAGGATTTGTTGAGAATGCGGCTTTCAGCGGAGGATACACCAAAAATCCTTTCAACTTTAAATACTTCAATGTGAATTTTGTTGCCTTGTACGTGGATGGTGTTCAAGTGCCTGCTAAACCTCTCCAACCTGATTTTACAAATGGAATATGTGTACGTGAATACATGCAGTTGGTCATGGCAAGTGGGAAAGGAATGAAAGATTGGGACGTAGCAATTAACCGTCGTGAGTTTTTCCAGGGGTATACCCTGTATGTCTTTGACCTGTCACCTGACCAAAGCTGTTCTGACCATTACTCTCTGATCAAAAACAGAGCTGAGATCCGGTTTGCCCTTCCCCTCCCAGCCACTATTAATATGATTTTATATGGGGTATTTGATAACGTGATTGAGATTAACTACAGCAGAAACGTCCTCTTTGATTACATGTGAAGATGAACACCCTCCAAATATTGAATCTATTACATCAAAACAAAACCTCTGTAGGTGTCTACCTGTGTGATCTGTTACCACGGAAGGCTATTACTAAAAGACCAGCGGGAATAGTGGTTAATACCCACCCACCCACAATGCCTGGAGAACACTGGGTGGCTATTTCCCTACCTGTTTATGGACCTGTGGAATATTTTGATTCATATGGGTTACCCCCAAATAACCCACTAATTCCTAAAGACATCATGAAGTTTTTAAAGAATCAGAGCAAAGAGATAACATATCAACAGAAACAGTTACAACATCCTTTAGCTGTGACATGTGGATATCACTGTGTGTTCTTTATACAGAACAGAACAAAAGGCCTGCCGTTTGCGCAGATATTAAAACTGTACTCTGGAGAGCTAACCAAGAATGATTGTCTGGTTGTGGGTTTCATCAAGAGGAGAAAAATTAAAAAAAACACCTCCCGATGCAATATGTTTCATCATGTTCAGGCATGCCTCCCACAATGCAAAAATCACATGTAATTCTAATCATCAATAAAAGACACCATACATATATTCTTATTTTCTTGAGTTTTATTTACTAATTTAGAAAGTGAGCCATTCTGGTTTCTTAACTATTCCCCTGGTTGGTGTGGGTGGTGTGGAGTCCACATTTAGCCATGCAGGTCTCTTGAATAGCTTCTTCATCAGGGTATCAGGCTTAGGTTTGGGTAGTAGTACCAGAGAGTTCTGCTGTTCGGGTGTTGGTGGGGCTTTAAGGTTTTCTAATTCTGCTCTAACAGAAGAATTACCCACAACAGATGTCGGGACATTTAGTTCAGCCATAGCTTTAAGAAAAACATTCCATCCTTTAGGTTTTCTCTTATCCAAAACAATATTAGACTGGGTCACCATTTTAATCAGATCCAGAATGTGAGACCCCTGTAATGTATTCCCATGATACACAAAGGTGCCTTGCTGATCCCAGGCAGAAATATCATTGTTTTGCTTTATCTTATTCAGTAAAATCTATGCATTTTTCTTAAACCTTTTAGGGATGCCTTCTAAGACTCCTGGAACAACCATGTCACTCCCATCCTGTAGGGGTAGTTGTAATGGCTTTGGTGAGGAGGATGATAGTAAGGTTGGGGTTTGGGGAGGAACTAGTATATTTTCCACATCATCATTTTGCCTGGTGAATGCTAAAAAACGCTGAAGAACCCCTGTGTAAAGCTTAACCTTTTTCATACTCAGACAGATCTGTTCTTAAAAGAATTTCTCTCATCTCACCATCAAGACGTCTCATGGTTGTGCTTCTGATATTTTCTGGTACACCCCGCAGCTCTTCCAGTTGTTGGCTGGGGACTAGATACAATTTTTCAGCATATTCCATTACTTATTAGTTAAAAGACCTGTTATTAGTGGGACTGCTATACTAAGCAGAGGACCCGGAAAGCCGCCGTTTTGTTTGACAATGTGTTTTCTTCTTTTCAGAGAGAGTCTCTTGTTACTCAGACTTTTAATCAGAGAACTTTTTTTTCCTTAAAACACCAACCTGTTTGGGTGTTAGGGTAAGGTTCCCCTTCAAAGTATTCAGAGCAATTTCTGAAATGGCTGTTACCAGATCAGCTGAGGCACTGCATAAAATGGCCTTTCTTTGGCTCAGGGGTGCCTTAATAAGTATTTTTAAGAGTGGGAGATTCCGTCTGATACATGCAGACATGTTCCCATGTAGAGATGCTATGTTCAATAGATAAACAATATTCATCAGAGCCCCTTTTGTTTCCATTTTTAATTGTATACACAACAGGCCAGTCAGGTGGGAATAGACCTGTTTTCAGTCTGTACAATTCAGGGGTGTTTGGCGTTTAAATCCACCAGCAGATAACCATGGGGATTTTTTGTAGCATCCATAAAGGCATCCATGAAAAAACGAGTATTATGCGGGTACATTTGTCGGGCTAAAGTAGAAATCTGTAGTTTATCTCTAGGGTTTTTAAACAGCACCATATATTTAGCATTCGGGGTGATGGTACGTGTGCTTCTCCCCTTGCAAAAAATATTCTGTGTAAGAAAAAAATACATTCACGTTTCTGTGATGCACATATTGTGTGAAAAGCTTTTCAACTTCTTTATTATCAGAGGCAGACTGCATCAGGTTGTCTATAATTAAGAAGTTTATTTTATGTAGGGGTAACAAGTTCCCATCTGTAAAATTTTCAGGCAGACCTTCTACAAAACGAATAAATGAATATTTACACATTAGATCCTTATACAGAGGTTGCCAACAACTGTAACACCACATGACATTATCAGGAATTTCTGAAAATACATAATGAGCATTGTCCAACATGTTTTTTTACAAAAAATGTTTTACCGCAACCACTAGGCCCTGCCAGAATAGCTGAAAAAGGGTGGATCCATTTAGTAGCCATAAGGAAGCGTTTTAAAATTTTCAGTAATCACTCTTTTGTTATAGACCACTTTTTGTGTTTTTCGTACAGGTTTTGTATGTAATGTCCAAGTAAGTTTATCTCTCACTATCCCCAGTTGCTGTACAACTATTTCACAAGGGGGGGATCCTTTTTGTCCGAAACATAGGCAAACACCAGATCTTGTAGACTGTTAAAATTAATTTTCTCACTGTTTGAAACATTAAGTGTGATTCCTTTGACTTTCACACATGCACTGCCACCCGATAATTTGTAACCATAGCTCTTAGGACCTGTTGAAACAAACTCTGTGATGTGCTCCCCTTCAGGAATTTCTGAGGTCAACTCACCCAGATAACCCCCTAGCGGGGGGTTCCATTCCCCCTCCCTTTGTACAAAAATGACAGAGTCTGTGTCATGGTACAAAACCCTATCCTGAAGTTTGTCCAGCACGGCATACAATTCCAGGCGTGCATATGCAGTGGTAAAACATGCTATGAATACATTTTTCAAACCTGAGGTTGTTATTCTGTCTGTGGCATGTTTCCAGGTCACACATGCTGCATCATCATCAAGAAATTCATACATTGAGACACTATATGTTTCTGAGAACAAGAGATTAAAAAAATCATCTGGATTTCTGACTACCTGTGTGTTAGGGAGATTTGTTCTCTGGCCAAATTTCCCCCACAGAGAGTTTAAAAAAAGTTTAGCAATTTGCCTCTCTGCAGGATTCACCTCAATTTTATTACGCCGTAGCGACACCCCCTCTTTTTCATAATAATCTGATATATATTTATCTTTATCAGCCTCACTGACACACCATTGGGGAAAACCTGATGCCTCCTGTTTCTGACGAAGGTGTGTCCCAATATATTTTGAAAACAGTTTGTCATATTTACACAGAAAATGCCAAACTTCAAAGATTTTGCCCACTCTGTAACCTTTCTCTATAGCAAGATTCAGCTCAATAGTGCACCAGGTTCCTATTAATGCTCTCTCCTCATCTGTGTGATTGCAAACTTCTAGCCGGTAGGCTTCTGCACACTTAGTGCACAAGACAAACATAAGCTTTCCATCTACCCTTGAAGGCAGCACCGGAAAGAAGAGCCCTCTTGGTGGGTATACTTTAGCCTTTATCAGACCAAAATATGTTGATGGATCATCAAAGTCATCTTGATAAACTACTGGATGCGCCCAAGGAAAGTCCATAACTTTGTTACAATAAGGATATAAGCTGGTGAAGTCATAATAATGAATCTGTTCACCATGCTTAGGTTTGTAGTACAAACAGACAGCATTTGTACGACCTCCAAAAAGAGCATCTCGCGGTTGTAGGGATTCTGGAAACCGCATTATAGCTAGAAAGTCTTGGACTTCAGGATCTGTTTTTACCATTTTTTCCATTCATGCTCCCAAATTGTTCTTACCTTATAACCTTTGCTCTTTAGGATGGTAGACCTCTCCTCAGTAGCATTGAAAAGCTGGCCATAGGATTTTGCTAATAAAGGGTTCTGATCCTCAGCATCATAGCATAGGGGGCAGCCGTGATAAAAAAAACCCAGAAATTCAAAGCAAATTGTTTGATCATCTAAAACAGCAAACACATCAACAAAATTTTTTTCCACCTGGCGCTCACCCCCATTCAATGCATGCTGGATCTTAAGTTTTTCTTTATGTTGAAGGTACAACAACCACTATATCCCTGCTGTCGAGTATCTTTTGGTATGATAGTGGTAATTGTCAGGTGGTGGTATGGCAATCGAGTCTTTCTTAAGAAATTTGAACTTGTACATAGCCATACAGACACTGGGTAGCGTTGGGTACTGTAAAGGATCAACGGCTAAATATTCTATCTCATCATAGTACGTTTCCTTTTTCTTCAAGGTTAACATCATGATTTCATGGCAATATTTTGTGCATGCCTGCACCAGTATATTCACGTCGTTTTTACAGTAAAAGGCCAAATCTCTTTGCATGTCAAAAGTTTGCGTCTTATTTTCATCATACCATTTTAAGAAAGCTTTCTGTTCAGCAGGCATCATGTACTGTACTCTATAGTCTTCTGGTGGTGGCATAGGGCCCACATAATGACTGTTTTCAGGGGTATTGAAATAATGTGGGAAATACCCTTTACAAGTGTCAAAACCTAACACTTTTGGTAGCTTGGCCAACCCCATTGGGAGGTGGCTGAGGGAATCCATGAATTTAATCCCTATTCCTTTAACAGTGACACAGATCAGTTTCCCCCCTTGAGCTATAATGTCCACATACAATTTTTCTTTGACCAATTGATTAAGCATGAAATAACAATCATAACCTTTAGAATTATGGGCTATAAAGGTTGTGCCTGTAAAGCATTTCTTTTGTGAATTTTTAAAATAAAGTCTGCTATGCAATTTGTTCCTTTAAACTCCCACAATTTTCCATGAGGGATTTTTTAATGTGTGTTTTTTCCTTTTTATTCTGCTCATTTTTGTCCTCCTTAGCCTCTCCATCATGCATGTCATCATCTTCCTCACTCCCTCACTCCTCATCTTCCTCTTCCTCCTCCTCTACCTCATAATCTTGATCCTCATCCTCATCATCGTAATCATCCTCTTCAAAATCCTCATCATCATTAGCACCACCAAGAGTAGTAGTGGTAGACTTTTCAGGAACTGTATTGCTATCATCTTGAAGACATTTAACTGTTTCTCCATGAAAAGCTTCTGCAAAACAGTAATTAGGAATATGGACCCCTGTTGATTGTTCTGCTTCAATATCATAAAAAATATACTGGGTTGACATTTTTGGTCTTTTAATACACTGCATAAAGCATAAATGCTCTTCTTTTTTTATACGCCCCCAACAAATTCTACATACCAAACCTTTGCATTTTGATGTATGATGATCTGTATTTTGATAATGCTCACACTATTCACAAAATATCCTAGCCTTGCATTGAACCTTATTATCCATGGCCAATTTCTTATGAATTTTTAGATATCTCTCTGAGAGGCAAACCATCTTGCAAAAATCACATCTGACAATTCTGTCTACTTTAGTGGAACAATCCTCTCTCAAGCACATCCTACAGAAAAATAAACAGTTATGAGTGTGCTGAAAAATGGTATTACAAACAAACATTTTACATTGATTACCCCATAAAAATGATTTTGATACAGGAATAAGGTGTATGTTTGTGGAAAGGTTTGAATGTTTGGTTTAGATAAACACCATCCATCTTTTCCATAAAGGGCAACTTGTACATGAACTTTTAAATGATGTTCAAAAATTGGAATATCCGTTAAAGACACTTGTTTATCCTCGCACCACCCCATCTCTTGGCACAGCTGTTTAGCAGCATTCAACATTTCAGGGTCTGTGGGTGTCTTTTAATGTTTTGAATAAGCCATCACTCCACACAGACTCCCTGCAAAACACAACTTGTTGTCTACACTCCTAAAATCTATCAGATGTTTTCTCTTTTTAGGTACAATGCAGCTATAGGGTATGGTCTTCAACCCCCTGCTTGGACCCTCTCCACAGCCCCCACCTCTTGGGCGTTTCTGTCAAGATATGTAAAAGTTGATAAAATATATGTTATGTATATTTAACAGATAGTGGAAAGAGAATTGTAAAATGGATGCAGTTATGTGATGAAGCACAGGTGGAAGAATTTATAACATCATGGTTACATCAGATTGCATCAGATTGTAATTAGTGATGACTCATATCTGATGGGTACTGAACTGTATAAAAAGCACTAGCTTTCCATTTGTTAGGTGGGTCTGTTATGGTGAGAACAGAACCCCACACTCTGTTTGTCTGTTGTATATATTGCTTGGTTGTTATGCTGTATATTTTTTTGATGTATATATGAATATATGAGTTTTTACTCTACCCATTGTCATTGTCTCTTCATAACCTAACTCTGCAATACTTTATATCAATACTGACATTTTATCTGCACGCTACTGCTGCACTGCTCTGTGTCAAGCACAAGTAAATATTATATTTGTTGCTTAATTGCTGATAGTTTCACAATGGTGGCCACCAAACGTAAAGTCCCATGTGCACACAGTTCCGTATTGCTTTGCAGCATGTTACTCATATTACTTAAAAAACTATCAGAATCCAATACATCCTTAGACTGTTTTATGGAAAATAATGCATCGCGCAACCCTTCCCCCTCCAATCTCATCTGAACAAAATCCTCCGGTCCTATGTCTTGGTTAATATTTCTTAGGACCTGTTGGATTGCATTATGAAGACCTGCCACAGCCTCTTCATAGGAACAAACCTATTCCAAATTAACAAAACGAAAGAGAATAGCCCTATGTGATGCATTAAACGGATCATGACCCTAAGACCATGTTCTTAGTATTTCTGGATAAATCTCTTGAGGATCCTGATCTTCAGAATCCTCATGCTGTACAGGCTGTGAATACAACTCAGGACTGAATCTGCCATCATTTTCACAATTGTCAGATTTTAATGACTGTGAAAACTCTTGGGAAGAGTGGTTGTTTGCAGCTTCAGAACTGTGTTTGGTTGAAGGAGGTTGAGATATTTGAGTCATGGTACAATGTTTTTTTGTTTTGCATAATATAATTTTTCTAGCTTTTCTGAGTAACTTGACAGCTTTTTGCTTTTTCCACTTCATCACACCCGATGTGAATCCACTCTTTTTACTCCCAACCTTTTTTTAAACCTGTATCCACCCCCCTGCTGATTACAGATGTGCACTGTTTTCACACCTGAAGAGGGATTAAAAATTTTAATAGTTTCCTTACACCCTTCCAAGTCTTCACCATCATACATGGTAAACACCCATCCATCACATTTTGTGAGATAATGCATGTTATCAGTCATGAACCCTCTAAAACTGGAAACAGTCTATCTCAGGTTTTCACTCATAAATTCTCTAAAATTACGTGAATTCTCGTTGAAAAAAATCAAGGATGTTTTCCAATTTCTGTTTTTTTGGAACTGGAGCAGCTGATTTTGAAGCCTCACTGGTTCTTTTGTTAACATAAATGATTTTCTTTTGTAATGGAACAGGTGTTCTGGGGAGCTCATCATCTGAAAAAACATGAATGTTGAGAAAAACAGTATTGTAAAAGGACACTGATCCGTTTGCAATGTGTGTGTGTGTGTGTGTGTGTGTGTGTGTGTGTGTGTGTGTGTGTGTGTGTGTGTGTGTGTGTGTGTGTGCGCGCGCATACTTACCAGATGTAGTTGCAGTGTCCACATGCTTTTTTTTTGTTTTCTTTTCAGGTGGTTCCCCACTGCCCTCAGAACCTGAAAACAGGGATGATGAGAAAAAACATTATTGTAAAAGGGCACTGATCCTTATCAGTGTGTGTGTGTGTGTGTGTGTGTGTGTGTGTGTGTGTGTGTGTGTGTGTGTGTGTGTGTGTGTGTGTGTGTGTGTGTGTGTGCGTGTGCGCGCGCGTGCGTGTGTGCGTGTGTGCATATACTTACCAGACGCAGTTGCAGTGTCCACATGCTTTGTTTTTTGGCTTTTCTTACCACCTGGGTCACCGCTGATATCAGCACCTGAAAACATGGATGATGAGAAAAACATTATTGTAAAAGCACTATGAACTGTTCTCTTTTCTCTAGACATATATGCATAACCCTCATCCTCACCCTTTTGTATGCACTTACCAAAATCTTTACGTTTCACAGTTTCTTTACCACTCTCTGTAAAAAAATTATTATTATTATTGTAAATAAAACCCCATATCCTTTTTAAAAAATGATTTTGGACAGTATATTGTATCAAAAAGGAAGGTTAGTTGTTACCTTCAGTGGGCTTTTTTTTCAGAATTGCTTTCATGAACATGTGTTTTCTGCAGAGTTTTTGAATCATGTTTAAATGTATTCTTCTTCTTCTGAGGTTTAAATATATCTTTGGAGTTTACCTCTGGAAAAAAAAGATAAAGTAAAAATGAGTTACAAAAGCGTTGACATTAATTTTATTGGTACAATATGGATTTAAAAATATATAACTAACTAATTCAAATGACAAAAAAAGGACTTCTCTGAGCATATATGGATAACCCCTACCCCCAACCCCCCCCCTTTTGTATGCACTTACCAAAATCATAATTATCATTATTGTAAATAAAACCCCTTATTCATTTTTAAAAATGATTTTGGATAGTATTTTGTATCAAAAAGGAAGATTAGTTGTTACCTTCAGTGGGCTTTTTTTCAGAATTGCTTTCATGGACATGTGTTTTCTGCAGAGTTTTTGAATCATTTTTAAATGTATTCTTCTTCTTCAGAGGTTTAAATATATCTTTGGAGTTTACCTCTGGAAAAAAATGATAAAGTAAAAATGACTTACAAAAGCGTTGACATTAATTTTTTTGGTACAATATGGATTTAAGAAATATATAACTAATTCAAATGACAAAAAAGGACTTCTCTGAGCATATATGGATAACCCCTACCCCCAACCACCCCTTTTGTATGCACTTACCAAAATCTTAATTATCATTATTGTAAATAAAACCCCTTATTCATTTTTAAAAATGATTTTGGACAGTATTTTGTATCAAAAGATTAGTTGTTACCTTCAGTGGGCTTTTTTTCAGAATTGATTTCAGGAAGATGTGTTTTCTGCAGAGTTTTTGAATCATGTTTAAATAATTCATCAGAGTTTTTTTGAAATACCACCTCTGGAATACAGACAGTGGACATTATTTTATTGGCTGACATTAATTTATTGGCACAATATAGATTTAAGAAATAAATAATGAACCTAATTCAGATGATGAATGCGTTTCAGGTACAAAATAAGGGGTTTTTTCTTTTGAAATAGTGGTAGATGCCATGTTGTCCAATAAAATAAAATGAAATGAAAAACACATAAGAAAAAAGCGAGACATTTTTAAATCAACCGATCAGTTAATTTTGCACATGACAGACCCACAAGCATGTAAAAATGGAATAATTCCCATACACCACCTTTCCCCACACACATGGCACATAAGCAAGACATAATTAATAAATAATATAGCTTTTGGGGAAAAAAGAGAGAGAAAAAGTCTGTATAAAATATTAGGGTATAGTATTTTAAATTAGTCACCATTAACCCTGGGTAAAATAATCTTGGGCTTTTTTCCTTTAGCCAGACTGAATGTGCCACCCTTCCACACTTTTGGCTGAGGGGATTTCAAAATGTTCCTTACATAGGATATGTCCTAGTAATAATAGCTAAATATCCAACATTTTTGAAGCGTCCTGGGTTATTTCTCATTAGCCATATGAGCACAGCTGCATTTAAAAATAGGAACTACACCTTTTGACACATGTCTCTAGAAAACAGGTCTGTTTCACCATAAAAACACACACCTAAGACTTGATTTTAATGAGAACCTTGAAAGTTACATTTAATTTAACTCAGAGGTCTCAAGAGGACTCTTGGGTGATACATTTTGGGTTCAATTTACATTTAATGAAATCCTTTTTATGGATTATTAGTTAATAAGAATTTGTTAGCTATCTAGAACACAGCTTCACTCAGAAGTAACAAAGAGTGTTTTATTAACACTTTAACGTTCCAACACATTAAACTTCAAGTATTTGATCCCTATTAAAGACCAAATCAATAGTGTTTTATTATCATTATTTAGAACAGTTTTCTTTTGAAATTGGCTGGGGATCATGAAATGTACCCCGCCTCTCAAAACTACAGTGTGTAACTGCAAATGTGTTTTTAGCTGATAGCCCTTCACAAGCCGCACCCAAGGCTCACACACACCACTCCTCCCCATGCAGAGACAAACAGCCTGGGTAAATTTCCACTGTGTGTGTGGGGGAGGGGGTATCCTATAATGTGTCTATGTCTTTTGTAAGTCTATATAAAACATATAAGCTTTTTACAGACAAAAATGAAGTTACATAACCTTTATAGCCTTGTTATGAGGATAAAATCATAGAATCATAGAGTTGGAAGAGAGCTTGAGGGCTGTTCAGTTCACCCCCCCTTCCATGCCATGCAGGCCCCCCATCACAGGACTCCCCACAGACGGCCATCCAGCCTCTGAAAGGTGGCCCCTCCTTCACCCCTCCTATGTCTCCTTTTCATGGCTGAAATTGTGGACGTTCCCGTTTTTTTTTTTTTAGGTGGGGGTCAGTAGGGGCTTCTTTGGCAACTGAGGGGTCTGGATCATGGCCTCTTCATGAGCCTTGCTGTGCTATGTTCTCTGACTCTGCACAAAGTGCAAGTCCCCTTCAGAGAAAGACCTGCAATTCTGTCTATTGAATGGTCAGAAACAGTACAAGTTTAAAAACAGATTATTTTTCTAACGGTGAAATGAAATGTTCCCCTAACTATTACAACCATTCAAGGCAATATCTCACAGTGGATATTTTGCTTCCTAAAATTGCATGTGCAAAAATACATTCCTTTTTTGAATCTGTCCAGACCAAATTTTTAACATCAACACAAAATAAACACAGCCTAATAGGTAATGGACTTTTTTTCTTTTATTGACATGAAAATACATTCAGATGTTGTTGTTTCTGTGTGTGTGTGTGTGTGTGTGTGTGTGTGTGTGTGTGTGTGTGTGTGTGTGTGTGTGTGTGTGTGTGTGTGTGTGTGTGTGAAGTCTTTTATAAAACATATAAGCTTTTACAGACAATATGAAGCCAAAGGCTATTTTCTAAGGTTATATTTTCAGGTTAGATGAGACCCAGTTGCTAGTTTTGTTGGTAATCATCCTCTTCATTCACCAGCCCTTCCTGTTAAGAGAACATGAAACAAAGATCTTAGTAACAAAATTACATCACCCCATTCCATACCCCATGAGAACATTCCCCCATGACCCCAGAGAAGAGAGTCATGAATACTTTTTTTTTTCCAAAAATTATCTTACCTGATACCTCCTGTTCAAACTTTCATACCCCTCATCTCCAGAAACCATTTCCAGCTCAGAAGTCATGGATTTCTCTCTCTCTCTTTTTTTTTTTTTGTCCTGGAGACCCTTTTTTATTCCATGAGGGCAATCACACTGCAAATCATCATCACCCCAATAAAGAGTGTCCTCAACATTGTGACTGGATCTGGTAGGTTTTTTTGGGGGGTAGGACGGCGGCTTTCCAGTAAATAAAAATATATCATTTGAAGATAACGAATTTTCTGCTGAAGGTTCAAGGACTGAAGGTTCAAGATCTTCAAAGGCTCTCCCAAATCGTGAGGTGTTGTATAAAGGGTAGACAGGTTTTGAAAAGCCTACAGGGTACAAACGCCTTTTCAGTCCAGCCCCCTGCTTCTCCGTCTTTGGCATTTCTCCTCTTTGGGGAGACTCTGGAGATTCTGCTTGCACGCCACTGCAATTCGCCATCTCCCTCTCAGAGCAGCTTTCTTCTCAGAGACTGACGAACCAGAAAATGCTGCAGAAGCCCCAGGACAACACGGCCCCCTTATAAAGTGGTTCAGGCATGCACACACACAACAGGACATGCCCGGACAACACACTCAGCAGTTAGGTGAACCCCTCTCCTATTGGCCAGACAGCCTAGGGGAGAAATACCCCCACCAATTACCAAACAGTGATGTAATTGCCTACCAATTGCATACACGCATGCTCACACAAGTCACAGACATGGCATGCCCGGGCATGCCACCGGAAGGGGCGGGGGTGATGGGGGCCCCCCTACAGGGTCACAGGACCTCCCCAAAGGGGGAGGAACACCCCCAGAGGCCCACAAGATGGACAAACTTCCGGTTACAAGCCTACAAGATGGTAGAACTTCCAGGGTCGAAGGTCTAAGGCAGCGGGACTTCTGCTAAGGAAGCGGGGCATGCGCTAAAGGGGGCGGGGCTTAAGTTTGATGGGTACAACTGACATAAACTAGGTACACCTACTACTTACAAGATAAAAAGAAAAATAAGAATTTAAATGTAGAAGCGAATCTTTTTTTTTAAACTGAATGTATGAACAAGGAATTCTGAACATTTTTTCAAAAAGCTGAAGGTAGTGTATAATTTTTAATTTGATAACTGTTTCAATTTTGCCTGAGATTTTGTATCCCCTCTTCTGCTTATTTTAGTCTTTGTATTGTGTTTGTTGCTTGACAGTGTTTATTGTATATTGTTATCAGAATGAAAAGGGAAAGGTGGAGATATCAATGTCATTTTTATCTTATCAGTCCTCTTGGTCTCTGCTGTAATGGTGGTGATGATGTCTTGATGTGGACTGAGCTTTAGCTTGGTGGAACCCAAGTGCTTTCTGCTCGTTTCGGAGAAAAAAAGAACCTGATTGCCAGGACCTTTTTCATCCCTCTCTCCCATGCTTTTTGCTATTTGCTGCCTTCTGCTTGCATTCTCTCTCTCTCTCTCTCTCTCTCTCTCTCTCTCTCTCTCACTCACACACACACACACACACACACACACACACACACACACACACACACACACACACACACCCTTCAGTATTTCCACAGCCTTTCCAGGGTGCGCTTGGCAAGCCAAACTTCTCGCCTTCCAGCTCCATGAAAACGCCACACAGTGCACACATTCCTCCTGTGCGGTAGAGTGAACTTTTGCATTGCTTTCAGCAGGAAGGAGAGATTACTGTTACATGGAGCAAGGGTGAAGTCACTGCAGAAACATGGGGCAGAAACTGACTTTATAGATAGCCTGTAATTAGAGCTGAAGGCATGCTGGTGTGGGAGAGTTGTGATGGAGAATATTTGGCCACCGAGACAGATGTTTCTATTTGATAAATTAGACATCAGAAGAATTAAGGGATCCCATGCAGAAGATCACTGGCAGAGCTAAGGAAGCTAATTTGCAAATTTTACGAGCTGAGGGGAGTTCTTGATGTGTCATTCATACACAAATATTTCTTAGGTAGGATTTCCCTCTTTTATTCATAGATTATGTACAACCTCTGCTTCTACACTTCTGTTCCTCTCTTTTGATTGCCAGTTTCATGTATAGAGCAGAATAGACCAACAGCCAGAAATAATGGCTATCCAATGATGTGTGTTTAAAGCACAGCAATTAATTATGTTGCAAAAGGACTTGGTTTTTCTTAAATACTTGGTTCCATGTTGTGCAGTATTCATAGGTGCAAACAAATGCAGAGATTATTGTTCTTTTTAACATTTGCATTTTTGGGATGTTGTGTTTTCTGTTCCCTCTACTTACTATAGGCTGAACATCTGTCCTGCATGCAGTGTCTGGGATTCAGTCCAAGCTGAGCATTTACAGACCCCTGCTCTGTTTCCCCCCAAATTAATGTGGAATGCATACATGCATATGTTTGGCTGGATGGTGACTCCTACAGAACTGACTTCAACTTGAATGTGCATAGAATTGTAACCCCGTTGTGCTCTATAGCAATTAAAGATTTGGAAGAAAAAAAATAAACGGGGGGCGGGGGTGGGAATGAAACAATGGCTATCATTATTCATTGCTTATTAGTCTATATTGAAATATATCAATGTTCTTAGCCACTGTTGGATTATTCAGTCCTGGGACATGCTACAGACCATACCAGCCTTAGGAATCATGAAAAAAGTTTAAAAAGCCAAAAAAAAAAGTCAAAGAGAAAAGGAAATAAGCCTGTGCGATCTGTGTAGAACCTCCCCCCCCCCCAAAAAAAAAGAGCAATAGCTTTCTTAGACAAGTGAAATATCAAAGCTGGAGAGCTCCAAAACTCAAAAGCTGATCTGGTTTTGAGATTTTAGTGGTTTATGAAAGATACTAGCCACTCTAGTATTCACACAGGAGTTAGTAGCTGGTAAAGTAGATACAATATAAATGATACTGGTGTGCGGTGTGTGTGTGTGTAACAGACTCTTACAGAATGACTGAGAGGGAGCATGAGAGGGAGCATGAGAGAGAGAGAGAGAGAGAGTTGGGTGGGAGGCAATTCACAGATCTTCAGACCACATAGACCATTCATTCATACCATGAAAATGTCTCATCTCATCTTCATACACTGAGGATGTGAAGGAATGCTAAGGATGCATTCCTTGCATTTTTCATAAGTTATTAGTGAACTAACATAGCAAGGTGAATTACACCAAAATATATTTTTTTAACCATTCCAGAATCTTGGTCCAGCTTGTCATAGGGCTGGATGACTTGTGAACTTTCGACCGAAGCTCAGATTGCTGGGAGACACATCCTCCTAGTTAGTTTCAGATGACAGTTCAGTGCACTAGAGAGAGCCACTTGTGTATAAAGAGGAGGACAGACAGAGGAAGATTTAGCACTGCATTTTCACAGGAGCAAGAAATTCCATCCATCTCAAATGTGTTTTGGCACGCAGCCCAGCTCCTTGTTGAGCACATGGCAATCTTTTGGCCTCCTATTTCTGGCCTGGATCTACATCTTGGAGGGTTAGCAAACCATGTTAGAAGTTAAAATTAGGCAGGCAGCACCACACACTTATCTCCAACAAAGGGAAAGCCAATTTGGACAGCCAAAAAAAGAAGAAGAGAGTTTAGGACGGGCTGTCACCCATCCGTGCAATTCCACTGTTTACTCTGGTGGTTCAGAAGCCAACCTGCCTAGGCTCCTTTTTGCTCTGCTATTGAGTTTTACCACCAGGGGTGACTAAAGAGGAGCGGAAGAGGATGTCTTTTGCAGCAGGAAGTAAAATCCCTCCCCTAATCCACTGACACCTTGTTTTCTTATGGAAATTATTGTAATTGTTGTTTGTGTCAATCATTTATATTTATTGCATTTACTAGATGTATCTATGTCCTCTCTTTCTTGCCATACTGAGAGAGTATTACATTATCAATAGTTATGCCCTCTGCTGTTCATTTCAAGGGTGCCAAGGGAACATGACACCCAGCTCTGCTTGATGGGCATCGAAGGAGTCGCAGTCCAACCCAACCACCCCCATCTCTGAAGATGCTTAACATGACCCATATATCTGTGGAGTTACACCACCTGCTGTCCCAATGGTGACTCTCCAAAATGGCAAACTTTGTTCCGTATGGAAGAACATAAAAACGTACCCTTGAACAAGCTTCTTGTTTGGTGCCAAACTGAACCTTTTCCTGCAGCCAACCAAGCCTCAGAGGAACCAAGTAGCTGCAGAGCCCTCCCTTGGATTCTTGTCTCTTGGTCAATTGAGAGTGTGGTTTAGGTCATTTCATGTCAGCTGTTATTCTAGTTGAACTGCATATAGTCTATATGCCTTTTATGAAAGGACCACCAGTGAGCTTTGAAGGTGCCTCAGCACTTCCAAAAAGCATGTGATAGGCATTCCATTCCGAGTGCTGTCACAGATGGAAAAAAAAAAACAGCAGATCATTTGAGACTACCAGTCGCCAATATCCCTGGTAGTAACCTGATGAATAGAGATCTCGTGCCTTGTTAGTGGGCCTCTGAGTTCATGTCCTATGGAACATCATGTGGGGCTGAACTAGATATACTGCTAAAATATACCTCAGTTCCTGGGCAGACTTTGAGACTCCCCTCATTTGACGGATTGGTTGAATTTTCATTCTTTCCCATAAAAACTGAATATTGTTGTTGTTCAGTCATTCAGTCGTGTCCGACTCTTTGTGACCCCATGGACCAGAGCATGCCAGGCCCTCCTGTCTTCCACTGCCTCCTGGAGTTTGGTCAAATCCATGTTGGATGCATTGATAATACCATCCAACCATCTCATTCTCTGCAGTCCTCTTTTCCTTTTGCCTTCAATCTTTCCCAACATCAGGGACTTTTCCAAGGAGTCTTCTCTCCTCATGAGGTGGCCAAAGTACTGGAGCCGCAGCTTCAAAATCTGTCCTTCCAGTGAACAATCAGGGTTGATTTCTTTCAGTATGGATAGGATAAGACTTCCTGGGGTAGGAACTGGCAAGCCACCCCAGTATCCCTGCCAAGAACATTCCATGGACAGATACAAAAACTGAATATTAATATTTTTATTACCATCCTGGGTAGTGCAGAGCAGTGGCTTCCAACCCTGGGCAACACAATTGTGTTTAGACTGCAGCTCCCAGAGATCCTGGCCAGCTCAGCTGGTCGTGAAGGCCTCCATGAGCTGCAGACGAAGAACACCTGGGCTACCTAAGGTTGGCAACCACTGGTGTAGAGGAATGTCCCACCTATGAAAAGCCAGAACATGGCTATCTATCTTGAAATTGCTGTCCACTCACATATTGTCAACGGGAATTTCAAGGTAGGATTTTTAAAAACACACACACATAGTGGTGGATTATGGTACCAATAATCATAAGAACATAAGAACATAAGAACAGCCATGCTGGATCAGGCCAAAGGCCCATCTAGTCCAGCTTCCTGTATCTCACAGTGGCCCCACCAGATGCATTTGGAAGCGCATGAGACTAGATATCTGTCTCCTGATACTACTCCCCTGCATCTGGCCCTTGAAGTACCCTGGTTTTAAGCCTTGAGATTACACATCTCCATCATGGTTTGTAACCTGTGATGGACTTTTCCTCCAGGAATCTGTCCAATCCCCTTTTGAAGGCATCCAAGCCAGATGCCATCACCACATCCTGTGGCAGGGAGTTCCATAGACTAACAACACGCGGGGTGAAAAAATATTTTCTTTTGTCTGTTCTTACTCTCCCAGCCATCAATTTGAGTGTCTGTCCCCTAGTTCCGGTATTTTGTGAGAGGGAGAAGAGCGTCCCTCTATCCACTTTACTCATGTCCTGCATTATTTTGTACGTCTCAATCATATCCTCCCTCAGGCACCTTTTTTCCAGACTAAAGAGCCCCAAATGTTTTAGCCTTTCCTCATAAGGGAGGTGCCCCAGCCCAGTAATCATTTTAGTCACTCTCTTCTGCAGCTTTTCCAGTTCCACTATGTCTTTCTTGAGATGCGATGACCAGAATTGTACAGAATACTCCAGGTGCGGCCTTACTATTGTTTTGTATAATGGCATTATAATGTTGGCTGTTTTATTTTCAATCCCCTTTTTGATAATCCCTAGCATGGAATTGGCCTTCTTCACCACTGCCACACATTGGGGAGACACCTTCATGGAGCTGTCCACCAACACACCAAGATCTCTTTCCTGATCCGTCACGGATAACTCAGAGCCCATGAGTTGATAGATAAAGTTTGGATTTTTTGCCCCAATATGCATTATTTTACATTTGGCTACATTAAAACGCATTTGCCATTTCTCAGCCCATTCCCCCAATTTTTTAGAGATCCTTCTGGAGCTCTTCACAATCTTCTCTGGTTTTTACCACATGGAAAAATTTTGTGTCATCTGCAGACTTGGCCACCTCACTGCTTATCCCTGTCTCCAGGTCATTTATGAATAGATTGAAAAGCACCGGTCCCAGGACAGATCCCTGGGGCACACCGCTTTTCACCTCTCTCCATTGTGGAAATTTCCCATTGACACCTACTCTTTGTTTCCTGGATCTCAACCAGTTCTCATAAGAGGACCTGCCCTCTTATCCCCTGACTGTGCAATTTTCTCAGCAGCCTTTGGTGAGGGACTGTGTCAAAAGCCTTTTGAAAATCCAGATAGACTATATCCACCGGTTCACCCAAATCTACATGCCTGTTGACCTTTTCAAAAAATTCTAAAAGATTTGTCAGACAAGACTTACCCTTGCAGAAGCCATGCCAATTTTCTCTCAGCAAGGTTTGTTCTTCTATGTGTTTTAAGATTTTTCTTGGATGAGGCTTTCCACCATCTTCCCTGGGACAGATGTAAGGCTAACTGGCCTGTAGTTTCCTGGGTCCCCCCTCCTTCCTTTTTAAAAAATTGGTGTGACATCTGCTATCCTCCAGTCCCCCGGCACTGTGGCCGTTTTAAGAAACAAGTTGCATATTACCATTAAGAGATCTGCAATTTCATTTCTCAGTTCCCTAATAACCCTTGGGTGGATGCCATCTGGGCCTGGTGACTTGTTAATCTTCAATTTATCAATTAGTGCTAAAACATCCTCTCTTTTAACCTGTATTTGATTTAATTCTTTAGTCAAGAGGGGCCTTTCAGGCAGCGGAATCTGCTCAAGGTCTTCTGTCGTGAAGACAGATGCAAAGAACTCATTTAATTTCTCTGCAATTTCCAAGTCCTCCTTAATCTCCCCTTTTCCTCCCTCACCATCCAGAGGGCCAACTGGTTCTCTGGCAGGTTTTCTACTTCTAACATATTTAAAGAAGGGATAATTGAAGTGCCCATGATTACTATCCTATCCCTCTTAGACACCTCCATGATTTCTCTCCTCATTTCAAGGTCCCCCTCAAGTTTTTGATCTGGTGGACGATAGAATACCCCAACTATCACATCACTTCTTGGACCTGGTAGTTTAACCCACAGTGATTCTATGGTGGAGTCAGACCCTCTATCAATCTCCATTCTGCTGGATTTTACCCCTTCTTTGACATAGATGGCCACTCCCCCTCCAACCCGCCCCTCTCTATCCCTTCTATAGAGTTTATAACCTGGGATTACTGTATCCCACTGGTTCTCCACATTCCACCAGGTTTCTATTATGGCTATTATATCTATGTTATCCCTAGCTGCCAAATGTTCAAGTTCTTCCATTTTTGGTTGGAGGCTTCGAGCATTGGCATAGAAGCACCTGTATAGTGGGTTCTGCAACAACAGCTTCTGCTTTGTTCTCCCCCCCACAGCTATTATTTTCAGTAGACAAACTATCACATTCCATTATTCTTCCAGTACTAATACCTGCTATGTCATCTCTATGTGATTCTCTACCCTTTCCAACCTCATTCCCTGTCCTCATCCGAACCGGATGCCACTCAGCTCCTGTCGGCTTTCCCCCAGTTATCAGTTTAAAAGCTGCTCTGCAGCCTTTTTGAGGTCGAGTGCCAGCAATTTGGTTCCATCATGATTCAAGTGCAACCCGTCCCTCCTGAACAGGTTTGGCTTGTCCCAAATGTTCTCCAGTTCCTGACAAATCTAAAGCCCTCCTCTCGACACCATCGCCTCATCCACACATTGAGGCTTCTGAGCTCTGCCTGCCTGGTGGGTCCTGCACGAGGAACAGGTAGCACTTCTGAAAATGCTACCTTGGAAGTCCGGGACTTCAATCTTCTTCCTAACAACCTGAATTTGGCTTCCAAGACTGACCGCTTAGCCTTCCCAACATCATTGGTACCAACATGTACCATGACCACTGGCTCCTTCCCGGTTCTCTCTAACAAGCTATCTAGATTTCTCGTGATGTCTGCAACCTTTGCACCTGGCAGGCAAGTAACCATACGGTTATCATGCTCATCACAAATCAATCCCTACGTATTTCTAATTATAGAATCCCCTAGCAGAAGGAGCTTCTCTCCTGCAACCTGTTCATAAGCAAAGTTCATAAGCAAAGATTAATAGATATATTTTGGATACATATTAATGCTTGCACAAGCTGCTTTGTCTTTCTTTCACCCCAGTTCTCCCTTTTGGTTACCAAAAGAGTTCACTGGTCTGCAGTTAACCCAAGCAATCTGCTGTTCATATAGCATTGTGTCAATACTTGTGTACTGTGTCAGTGTTGGAGTTATGCAGTTACTCAGTCATCATCCCTGCCGTCATTGCCACCTCTCATGCTGCCACTGCTGCCTCTACTGGCAATATCATTAGGGCTGATAATGGCTGTGTGAATGCCATCCAATCCAATTTTTATCCAAATATTTGCTGTACAAATCCATCCACCCACTCCCTGAGCTGATTTGGAGGTAGCCTGAATTGATTTGTTCTCAGGTTTTTCAGATATTTGTATGCATCCACATGGTTCCAGAATTGGGGGAGGGGAGACCCGGAAATGAGGGAAATAAAGGGCTATGACCTGGGATTTGGTGCCATGCACTTCCATCTTCACTGCAAATATAGTGGAATATAGTTTGTAGGCAAAGTTCCTTTCCTTTCCTTTCCTTTCCTTTCCTTTCTTTCCTTTCCTTTCCTTTCCTTCCTTCCCCACTTCCATCCAGAAGTTATGCTCAAGAAAAACATGTATTAGAGATTTGGAAGACTTCCTCTTGGTGTCCTCCACTGGAATCCCAAGTATATCCACTCAATTCCTAGCTCAAATCAGAACACTGCACATTTGGCATCAATCCATTCTGGAACATGTGTAGACAGCCCTTTCAATAAAGGGTAATAAAGGTCAGAACCAGTTTTTCAAAGGAAAGAAAGTAGAAATCATTAGTGAGGGTGGGTAGGGAAAAACGTCTCTAGCTTTGGGCTGTTTGAGTGTGTTCTGGAAGTTTTTCTTCCTGATGTTTTGCCAGTCTCTGTGGCCAGCATCTTCAGAGGGCAAAGAGCTCAGGGGAACTAGGAGTTCTTTCTGTGCTCTCTCTCTAGCAATACTTTGACCTACCCAAACAAGGGTAGGTCTCTGTACAAGAGATCAAGTCATTCATCCCACATTCACATATATATTCATTTCTAAATGTCATGAACACTCACTGTTGTCATTTGAAAGAAAAAGCAAGAAAATTCTAGTATGTAGAATTCCAACAAATAATGTATCACTTTTCTTTTACTATGCTTGAGTATAAAGCAGCTGCTAGCAGGGCGTAGGTAGAGTCAGAGCTGTCCCTGGAAGACTGGAATTTCCATGAAAGGTTTTGGATTTCATTGGGGCTTCAACTGTCAATCTCCTATGTTGATGCTTTCTTGCTTTGCTGAAGCAAATAGTGCCAATATTTTTTGTTCAAATTTCAGCCCTTTTAACCTCTCTAAGTGCTGGAGCAACTCTATTGATTTGTAGGGGCTTCCTGGCCCTCCAGAGCATGAGTGAAGGGCTCTTGTATATACTGTATATGTTCTGATAATGTATCTGTCCTGATACTGTTCAAATATATCTGCTTTGTCTCATTTGGATACTATTGTCCCAAAGCTGATGCATGGTTCTCGTTATCAGTATAATCATCATCATCACATTTAATTTGTATGCCAATGAACTACATAAGAACACAAGAATGTAAAAAAGAGCCTTGCTGGAACAGGCCACAGCCCATCTAGTCCATCATTCTGTCTCACACAGTGGCTCACCAGTTGCTTCAGGGTACTCCCAAGCAGATGTCTTCACCTGCTTATGATTCCCTGCAAATGGTATTGAGAGATATCCTGCCTATCTCTCCAACCAAGAGGTTGTCTTTAGGCATCCATAATGATAGCCATTGATACCCTTGTTCTCCATGAACTTGTCTAATCCTTTCTTAAAGCTGTCAAGGCTGACAGCTGTCACCACTTCTTCTGGCAGGGAGTTCCATAGATCAGTGATCCTCTGGGTGAAAAAGTACTTAGTAATTAGTTTGAGATCTAGCACCCAAAAGTTTCATGGTGTGCCCCTAGTTCTAGTGTGGTGCAATAGGGAAAACAGTTTTTCCTTATCTGCTTTGTCCACACTGTGTATGATTTTATAAACTTGTCAGGTCACCTCTTAGGCGCCGTCGTTCAAAAGTGAAAAGGCCCAGCCTTTGCAGCCTCAGATGGTAAGGAAGGTGTTCCAGTCCCCTAATCATTCTGGTTGCCCTCCTCTGCACTTTTTTCATTTCCATAATATCCTTCTGGAGGCATGGTGACCAGAACTGTACACAATACTCCAGATGGGGCCTCACCATAGATTTATAAAGCGGCAAAATGAAACTTACTGAATTATTTTCTATATCCTTCCTAATGATCCCTAGCATTGAGTTTGCTTTTTCCACTGCTGCGGCACACTGGGTTGACATCTTCATTGAGCTGTCCACCAGGACAACAAGGTCCCTTTCCTGGTTTGTTGCAGAGAGTTCAGACCCCATCAGTTTATAAATGTAATTAGGTCCCCCCCCCAACGTGCATCACTCTGCACTTACTAATGTTGAAGCTCATTTGCCACTAGTTTGCTCACTCCCCCCAGTGTCAAGGGATCCCTCTGGAGCTCCTCACAATATCTCTCTCAGTTTTTACTACCCTGTATAATTTAGTGTAATCAGCAAATTTGGCTACCTCGCCATTTACTCCTACTAGATCATTTATGAAGAGGTTGAAAAGCAGGGCTTCCAGTACTGAAACCTTGGGGGACCCCAATCTTTACCTCCCTCCACTTGGAGAAGTGTCCATTTAGTGCTACCCTTGTTGTAGCGCTTACCTTCTACCCAGGTGCTGATCCAGGACAAGACCTGTCCCTTGATTCCATGACTAGCAAGTTTATTCAAGAGCCTTTGGTGCGGGACCTTGTCACATAGAAGCTCACAACACAGATGCAGCAATACAAAGATGAACATTACAATAAAACATGATAATTATTCAGAACCACAGTAATATTAGTTCTACTCCTTCCTTCCATTAATACTAAAATTCATTCCAAAATACAGAATATAAACCATTACTTAGCTGATTTTACTTCTCTGTAATGCATAATCCAAAAACAAGTATGCAATATTCATTTGGTACCTCATTGTTCCATCTTAGGTGGTTGCCCTGCAAACATATGCATACATGAACACAACGTTTGCTCTTTCGTCATATGAATTTGATACAGATATCCTTTGTAGAAACCTGTGCCCCAGTTAATTAGAATCAATGCAGTTCTTAGTGAAGAGTTCTCCATTGTCACAGTCGCTTTCCTTACGTGGAGTTCTTGTCAGAACCAAATGATCTCATCTTGTTTGACACGCCGTATGTCTTTGAGTGTATGTTAGAGACAAATGTCATCTATATACAGCAGCTACTCACATATCTCTCTTGGCTGACATTATTGATGTTTCTTATTGCTGGTCCTGGATGTTGTTGGCCAGTAGCTCTTGCTGTGGCTTTGAAAGTAAATCACTGAGGATTGCAGCCAAGGGTAACTTTACAATTTGGCAGCTGTGGGCTTTGTCAAGTACAGGATTTATGCCACTGCAATAACACATCAGAGAGGTTTTGTGGCAGTAGGTGATGGTAAAATAGCAGTTCTGCTGTTGTACAGCAGGAAGGGGCAATGCAACACACAATGTATCCCAGCAGCAATGACAAAGAGCAAGCACCTAGCCTGGGGATGAAGCATGGATG
The DNA here is from genome assembly GCA_037367245.1 of Phrynocephalus guinanensis. Lineage (NCBI taxonomy): Eukaryota > Metazoa > Chordata > Lepidosauria > Squamata > Agamidae > Phrynocephalus > Phrynocephalus guinanensis. The sequence continues at coordinate 122,304,520 of CM074733.1, forward strand.
CCGTGAAGTGGAAAACTCCATTACCTGTGGCAACAGGAGACTCAACAAGCTCTATGCACAGTGGTCCTGAAGGTACCCCAAGAAAAGATGGAGAGGAAGAATGGGGGTGGAATCAGTGTTCCTGAATGACATTTGCCAGTTGTCTAGTCTTCCGTTGGCGTTGGTCTCTTGGAGTCCTTTCAGACAAGGAGGTGGGGCACGGAAGCCTGTGGTTCTACCTCTGAGTGAGTGGGTGCCAGCAGCTACAGAGGAGGGAAGTGTGCATTGCTGCTGTTGAATGGCTGGCCACCAGAGGAGATAGGAGAGGGAAGCATGCTGCCAGCTGGGAGTGGATGAATGCGTGAAGGGAAGTGGGGGAGGGACGTGCGTGGCATCCATAGAACACCCTATCTATCTATCTATCTATCTATCTATCTATCTATCTATCTATCTATCTATCTATCTATCTATCTATCTATCTATCTATCTATCTATCTATCTGTCTGTCTGTCTGTCTGTCTATCTATCTATCTATCTATCTATCTATCTATCTATCTTTGCCTTCTCTTAAAGTTGAGAAACTCCCTGCAACAGATTTGATTGTGAGTGATTTTTCAGCTGGTCTTTTAAGAAAAAGAAAAGAAAATATTAAAAACAAATCATAACTGATGAGTAATTAAATAATGGGACGTTAACAATGACTGGGGAAGCAGAAGGACTCTTCCGGAAGAGAAATGGAGTAGTGAAACGAAAAATAAATTCTTGTCCAGCCTTGTGTACAGTCCTAAGTGTACACTGCGTAAAGCATGGTAAGATATACAGTGGCCTGAAGTGGACTCCCCAAGTTAGTCTGTTGCATCCAGGTGTGACAGAGAATGCTGTTTCATCAGAAGCAGTGAAGAAAGCTTTAATTTCCAGTTTAATTGGATTTTGTACATATAACAGGAGTGGGCATGATCTCATTCTTTACTGCAGGTGGCAAAATGTTTTGCTGTGCATGTACACTTCCAATACTATTCATTCTATGTCACTTAAGCATGTCCAGAACGTACATGGACTGGCCTTTGGTAACCCTCCTGACTGTACAATTTAAGGTGTCCAGATGGTTTTCTAGGCTGTTTATGTTTCAGCAGTAGCTGGGTGCAAATGACTTCTTGGAATCTCCCTTCTTATGGGAAGAGAGATTGGGGAGCAATACCTCAGGAGAAATTGCCTCCCCCTTTTGACTCTCACCCACAAAAGGAATTGCTCACCCAAATTGGGTGAGAATGGTTCAGAATGAGATGAAAAAAATGCTTTGTATAATGCTATTTTCAAACAGTTGCAATATGGTGCTTTAATGAATTTCCCCAATGTGTGTGCGTGCGTGCGTGCGTGCGTGCGCGTGTGCGCGCATGCACACACGCATGTGCATAGCCATAAATAGGACATGTACAATTCCACACAGCTTAATACAAGTGGTAAGTTAAATCGTCTCAGCTTTACGGCCAGTACTTAGCACATGGCTTTTTGCTGAGAAAGTGAAAGCAGATGTAATACCTCAAAAGGAAGAAAGAGAGATGCTGTCACTTCATACCATTTATCTAACTGAAGTGCCGCTTCTGCTTTCCCTTGAGGGTTCAGCTGTTTTCATCTGGAGGATCACCAGAAAACAATCCAGGGACAGATAATCTTCATTCAGGGTGGCCATTCTCCGATAGACTCAAAGCATCTTTCTGGGATGGTGGGGAGTGAAGCAGATGCGTAGCTAGGGTTTGGAGCGCTTGGGGACAAAGTAAGTTTTTGCACCCTGTCCTGACCCCCTCCCAACTGTGTCTCATCTACCGATCCCTATCCTAGGGGAACAGTGGGAGAGGGGCCGAAGGGTCCCTCTTTCTCACGCCCTCTTCGGGGATCCCCCAGACAAGGCTCTCCTGTGCAAACTCCACAGTGCATGGATAGCGCTAAGCAGGTGATTTTTCTCCTCAAGCATCACCTCCATAGCATGCTTCCCCCTCCTCCTTTCCCCTGCCTAAGGCTTGGTGATTGTTAGCCTGGGGAAAGGAGGAGAGGGAAGCAGGCAATGAGATTTTTTTCCAAGCAGCACCTCAATTGCATGCTTCCCTCTCCTCCTTTCCCCAGGCTAATGATTGCCAAGCCTTAGCAGGGGTGGGGGGAAGGAGGAGGGGAGCAATCAACATAGGTGCTGCTTGGAAAAAAATCACCTGCTTCCCTCTCCTCCTTTCCCCCAACTAAGGATTGCCAAACCTTGGGGGGGGGGGCGAAAGGAGGACTGCTGGTGGGGATGGCACATGGCTTCCTCCTCCTTTCCCCCCCTCCATTTGCTCCCAGATTCCTATGCACCCTAGGGCAAATGCACTCTTCCACCCCTCCCTAGCTATGCCAGTGTAGTGCAGAGTAAGAAATGCTGCCCTGTTTTTAAAGGTTGTTTTCCCCTCATAATTGTACCTGCATTATGCCACTTGGGGGTGCACAAATAAAAATTCAGCTCGTGGGGGAAGACAGGCAGGGAAAGGCCCCTTTGGGGAGGCTCTTCCTGTCAGACCCTGGCAATGAGTTAATGCTCAGATGTTGCCCTGACAGTTTGCCCCAGGTTCATGCTTAACAACCCCTCCTTTTCACACTGGAAAATTGAGTAAGAGCTAGATTGCAACCCACATCTAAAAGTAATTGAGGGAGACATTCCCCCTTTCAGTGGTGTGATGGAGGGTTTCTTAGGCTTGTCATCTGATTCAAGAAATCTCCCCTTTCCTTCAAATATTCAAGGCTGCAAGTATGAACATACTCTTCCTCTTCACCATCTCCTCACAGCAGCCTTGTTGTCAGGGAAAGATGACTGGCCCCAGGTTGCCTGGGGAGCTACATGGCTGAGCCTCCGGAATTCTAGACCTACGCTCTGAACAGGGCATGACGGAGATGAGGTGAACATACCAAACTAAAAGTGCATTGAAGGCCTGTGCCTTATGTTGGGTGACTTCCTGGAGAGCTCTTCCTTGCTTCTCACACATACAGTAGAATAGAATGGTTTTCTAGACAGCACTTACTATTTTGCAAATGGTGGTACTGAAAAGTGCTAGAAATGTTAAAATCTACTACTTGATTCTGTTTAGTTTTTCCTTCATTGGTTCATTTATCTAACCCAGGGGTTGGCAAGTTGAGCAGGCCTGGTGACCATTTTTCTATCCCCAGAATAATTATATAGGATGCTGCTTATATACCACCCCATAGAGCTTAAAGAACTCTCTTGGACCGTTTACAATTTAATATCCTGGCTACACATTGCCCCCCACCCCCAGCGAACTAGGTATTCATTTTACTGACCTTGGAAGGATGGAAGGCTGAGTGAACCTGGGATTGAACCCTGGGCCATGAGCACAAGTTTTGGCTGCAGTACAGCAGTTTATCCTCTGGGCCATGAGACTCCTGTACCACTGAACCTTCAATCTTTTAACTTCCAGAGGTACAACATTACAACTGCCATCACCTCATCTAAAATGGACTATGCTGACCAGGGATGGTCAAGGCTGTAACCAAGCCCATCTGGTGGACCTCAGATTGGGAAATGCTGAGATAATGAATTAATTGTACTCCCAATTTGTTTAAACTAGCTGGTGCCCTCTGGAAATTTGAGTTGGTAGGCAATGGAGTTGCAGGCAGCATGATTCCCATCCTCACCATACGTGTTTGCTTAGAGGTTGTGAGGACAGCATATTGTATATCTACAGTACTTCCAGATTAGAATGTAGTGGATTGCAGTCTAAGGTATAGACATTATCCTGATCCTCTGACATGACACAGTGCATCCCACAAATCAAAAATAGCAGCAAAACAGCATTTTTTTCAATCTGAGGACAATTTACTTATGGGTGTGTTTGAATCCTTGGAGTCAACGGGAAAGAAGCTCCTTCAAAAGGTTTCAGGGAGGGGACTCATGGAAAGGGCCTCCACAGAATAAGGCTGCCTGGATCAGATTAGAGAGAAGGAATACCGAGGCCCGAGTTCAGCTGAGAGAGATGCATTCAAAATATCTGAGTTGGATGTTTTGTAAGGTCAGAGGCAGAGCCTCGGTGTCTAAGTAAGTTGACTTCTCTAGCCTACAAATGGAATTGAGGGCAGGGATTGATTTCCACCATTAAAACTAAGCATGTATATTTTGCTTGTCTGTGTGTATGTGTGTGAATGAACAGAATAAACCAAACCTTTTTACAAAGAGGGATAGTTGTTGAGGCAGTCAGAACACCGAGAGATTGAGTATAAGGAATGGAGAGGGCATTTGTCAAAACACATAACTTATTTCTTAGCAGGAGCTGGCATGAGTGGTGACAGAGCCATCTGTCCTGCCGTTTTGCCCTTCCCTGTCTGCCATCAATTTCCCGCCAAGTCTCCAAGTGACAGATCCCTCATAGTGACCATACTTGGAAACAAGGTGTGTGACAAAGAGGCAAACAACATTCATCTACAGGGCTAGAAGGAGGGCTTCAAGATGGAAGAAGTGGTGTTTAGTACTTTTCCATCAGGGAGCGAATTTCCAAGAATCCCTCTGCCAGTGTGGACATTTGTAACATGAAAAAGTAATTTTTCTAAGCTGTGAGAGGGGAAAGTGTAGGAAGACTAGTACCAACAAATTGGAAAAATACAAGCACTGCACACATACCCCACTCCTGTGCTGTATTACAGATTCCTTTGTATTTTGGTACAAACTTTATGCAATATTTTTGCATTCAGTCTGCAGGCAATAAATAGGCTGATACTTCTGGGGCAGCAGTAGAAGAGGTATGCTGCAGTTAGCAACACAGTTCGCACGAAGTTCTTCAGAGGATGTTCAACATTATATACAATACGTTATTTGCCCATGAAATTAGGAAGCACTGTATCTGTATTCTAAAATGTTATGGGAATTCTTCTGTCTCTTACACCATTGCTCACATTTATAGAGAATGCTGTGCTTTGCAAAACATTGATACCCACTGATATTGGCTAAGGATGACCTACTGGAAAAGGACAATGTTTGCGTGGTTCATCCCATTTTGAGGTCTGATCCCTTCAACATCGTTTTGCTTTGAACAAAACCTCCTCCATCTTCTGCACTACGGTATTTCAGTAATCGGAAGACTGCACCCATATTTTCTCTCTCTTCTTCTCCCTTTCTCTACTCGAAACACACACAATTCTGCCTAGATCTTGGTTTCTAGGCCACTAGCCATCCTGGTTGTACTTCTCAAGGTATTGTCCAGTTAGAGAAATGTCCTTAAATTGTGACATGCAGGTGTCATAGAATCATAGAATCATAGAATTATTATAGAATCATAGAATCATAGAGTTGCAAGAGACCTCAAGGGCCATCCAGTCCAATGCCCTGCCATGCAGGAACCTCTGCTTAAAAACCTCCAAAGAAGGGGACTCCACCACCCTTTGTGGCAGCATATTCCACTGCCGAACAGCTCTAACTGTCATGAAGTTCTTCCTAATGTTCAAATGGAATCTCTTTTCCTGCAGTTTGAAACCATTGCCCCGAGTCCTAGTCTCTGAAGCCATGGAAAACAAACCAGTCCCTTCTTCAATGAGACATCCTTTCCTTCAATTCTCTCCTCCAGATATTCAGAGTAGAGTGGAATTACTGCTTCCTATGACTGTGGTACTTTGCTTCTTTGTTAGTTCGGCTTAAGACTGTGCTAGTTTCTTCATGCTGGAATCACACTATTCCCTTGTAGTCCCACAATATTTTTGAGCTGATTAACAGTTTTCAGCAGAATGTACACTTCCTGGTAGCTACCTTTGGAGATAATGACTTCCTGCACATAGCCCAAAGCTTTATGTTACCTATATCCCTGCTGTTGACAAATATGTGCAGGAATTTTTCCGTTTCCTTTTGGCTGCAAATTGTGATTACATTTCTTTTAAGGAGCTGCTAACAACATTTTAATTTGCTATGAGCTGCACGACATTTGCACAGTTAGTTGCCCCTTTTTGGGAGATAAAGGGTACCAAGTTTCAGAACAAACGGCCACTGGAGTTTAAGCAAAACCAGCCATGAAATACAGTGAATTTCCAGAAATGGACAAACATATCCCCTAAAACTTGTTTCTTTGTTTTGGGAGCAATTGCTGTGGAAACGGCTGACAGCACTGAGGTAGGTATCCTTAATAAAAGCTAGACTGCTGTGTTGATGAGAGTGGTATGCTGGGATTTGGAAGATCCAGTTTCAAAACCTTATTGAACCATGAGCAGCAAATGGGGTCAGTATTGTAACATGCCCCATCCTTCAGTCCTTTGCCCAAGTGCTGGAAGTGAAGAGATCTGCCAAAATCATGTCTTATGATTAGAAGCTAGAGCTGCCAACCACAAGACCCCATTCTGTCTTTTCCTCCCCTGCTTCCCAGTGTTTTCCTTTTGTGGAGTACTTGGGTGCCCCATGTAGCAATTCTTAGCAGTAGCGAACCTTCAGCACTCCAGATGTTTTGGACCACAACTCCCACAGTCCTTTTGTCACTGGCAATCTTGGCTCGGAATTCTGGTAGTTGTGGTCCAAAACATCTGGAGTGCTGAAGGTTCACCACCACTAGATCAACTGACAGTGTTTATGCCCATTCAAATAATTAAACTTTCAGGTGTGTTCAGATTTGTATTATATCAATTTCCATCCACTTGAAACAACTCAATGTGGTTGTAGTTAGTCTTTCAAGTGCCACATGTTTTTGTCTTTTGTCTTTTATTGTTTGTTTGTTTGTTTGAATTTTACCAAAAAACAAACACACTCTTCCTGATTAGTAGTATGTGCTGGAGTTTTATTTGCAACCTCGCATGCTGTCTGTAGTTTGTGTGACTGGGAGGGACCTTTCTGGACTGGGGTGACTGTTGAATTCAAGGAGAGCCCACCTTTCTGCTGAGTGTTCTTTTCCTTCTCTTTAGTCTGTTGATGGTAGATGTTTGCTTGCTGCCGATACCTTCAGCTTGCTGTCAGTATATGTGCAGTACAGAAAGCTGCATATAAAAGCCTGCAATTTCAAGCAAATGTTAAGCAAATAAATGTTTTATATTCTTTCTCCTACAACTGTCTCAGAATGAGTTAAAGAGACTTCAAGTCCCAGTTAATGATAAAGGGGTGGAACTGGAGGAAATTTGGAGTCATTCTCCTCTGTAGATCTCTGCATTTCTACTGCATAACAAAAGGAATTTTAAAAGAAATTCAAAATTCTCCCACAGTATGATCTAGAATTTTCTCTGCACTGAGTTCAGTCTGATGTGCTCCCTTTCTAGATGATTCTTCCCAGCCCTTTTGAGGATGATATTCTCCATCTTCTAACATACAGCCAGTTCTCCAAGAATCCTCAGAGATGATGGCCAGTAGCTCCAAATTCTTTCAGCAAGGTTTGATTGTTCTAGACCTCAGGACCTGAACTAATTTAAATTAGATATACAGTGGTACCTCGGATAACAAATTTAATTCATTCTCCAAGACAATTCATTATCCAAAAAAATTTCATGTTCAGAAACACGATTTCCCACAGGAATGAATGGGAAACTGATTAATCCGTTCTGGAGCCTAGGAAAAAGACACAGACGCCTGTTTTTTTTGCTCAAAACTCTTTATAAAGTGCACTTTAAAGGTACAGATGTGATGCAGCCTGGGATAACTCTTTTTTACCAATACATGCTGGAATTTTGCTATCTGAGGCATTCCATAGGGAAAATTCGTTATCCGAGGCAACCCATAGGAAAATTTGTTATCTGAGGCAGACCATAGAGAAAATTCATTATCTGAGGCAGACCTATACCTAGAAATTGCGATTCATTATCCAAGGCAGCCCATAGGGAAAATTCGTTATCTGAGGCAGCCCTATACCTGGAAATTGTGATTCATTATCCAAATAATTTGTTATCAGGGGCATTCGTTATCTGAGGTATTACTGTACTGTATTTTCTCCAACCCGTTTTTCTCCTCTGTTTCTTTTAATTAACTATCCAGGTTGAATAGAGTTCTTATTGGTCAGATAGTGTCCCAAAAATAATTTTCATGTTAGTTTTATTTATTTATTGAAAAATATTTACTCCATGTTTTTTTCTAAAAGGTTTAAGGAGGTTTACAACATGATAAAACAACAATTGAATAATTGCATTATAAGCCCTTTCAGTGGCTGAAATCCAGCTGCATGACTTATACTGTATCTCAAAAAGCTGATGACACCATCAGCTGTAACAGTTTATTTAGAAATTAAAAATGTCTGATCCTCCACCATATTTTCCTGAGGGAAATTTCGTCAAGGGAAAGCATTGCAGGCTGTGAGGTAGTAGGAAGGAATCTTTAATTTCCAAAAAGTGCTACAGTATCACCAGAGTATTGGCATGGGGATGGGGGGGTGGCTTTCAGTCATTAAAGACTCCCCCTCAAACCATGGTGCCAATCAATATCCCCTTGGGGTCCTCAGGAATTGGAATATTTTTGCCTCAGTCTCATGAACTGTTGGGTTTCAGCCAATTTATAAAATATAAACTTTAAGCAATGAAAGCTAGGGCAGGAAAGAGATTAATAATGTATATAGCACCCATCAAAATATTTAAAATGCTTTTGAAAGCCCAGGGACCACTGTGAAACGAGAATATTGGATTCCATATCAAATGCTGCCCTAAAAGGGGAGACCATTGCACCTTCTGGAAGGTAAAGGGTGAGATAAGCCTCCCTTGAACAGCAGTTTCAAAGTCTCCACAAAGACTATCTGCCTAAGTCCCCAAAACCACCACCACAAACCCTCAGCTGCACCCATGGTTTGTAAATAATGTATTCATCTCAAGGCGCTAATGTTAAATATATTAATTTTGTTATCTAATGAAGCCAAATGGCATGAAAGCATTCTAAAACTCCAGTGTTATAAATGGCACTGGCCAATGGCCATCTTTATATGGGGCAATGCCAGGTAGCTTTCCTTCCTGTGCACTTTTTGATTCTTTCTTCCCATGAGGACAGCACAAATGTCGGCACCGGAGAGACTTTCACGCATACCGATACAGTCAGTGGTGCAGATCGTAGGCATGATTTTGACAGCTCTCCCCTCCTCCTCTTCATCTCCATTAGCTATTTTTGTAGAAATAATTACTTCATACCAAAATGTTAAGGACGGCAACTTCTTTGAAATGTACAAAAATGTATGCTTTTTATTTAAGTCAAATATGGACTGATGGAAATCACTTTGCTTTTTTGGGCAGACAAGCTTGCAGAGTCAGCTGGCTGTAACCACTTGATCCAATCTTTCTGGTTACAGAAACAGCCAGTATACTTTGTGTCTGAGTCCCATTCAGTTAAGACTCCTGAATCAAGTTTGCAGTTCAATATACAAGCTATTGCTCCAGCCTATTCAAGTATGCCTGCTATAAATAAGCACAGTTTCTCATCAGCTCTGATGCCAGGCTGCCCTGGGTGATATTAACAAATGTCATGTCAAAGATCAAATCACCAAAGGAGGTCTCCCATAAAGATATCTTGCACAGTCCCTTCTCAAACTTCGTCAAAGTATCTCTGCTCAGATCTGGGTGACTACTGTCCCTGTTCTTGACCTGCCATTAAAAATGGTTCATGCCATTTAAAAAACCCTGTCAGCCTTTGCCAAAGGTGGGGGATGTGGAAATTGTGAGTCAACAATACCTGGAGGATCACACATTTCAGAGAGAAGCAGGCTCAGAGCTCTGCCTAAAAGTCTCAGTAGCAGCCTTTCCTGGGTACTTTTCTGGAAGGTCTCAGGGGGTGACTTTTCCAAGAGCATGAGAATAGTAATACAGCAACATGCATACGAACCCCATGGCACAGTGGTAAATGCCTGTACTGCATTTACTGTGCTCACAACCAGGTAGCAGGCTCATGGTTGACTCAGCCTTCCATCCTCCTGAGATCGGTAAAATGAGTATCCAGCCTGCTTGGGTGAGGGGGAATGTGTAGCCTGCATAATTAAACTGTAAACTTTCCAGAGACTACTTGAAGTGGTATCAGGTGGTATATAAGCAGAACACTTTGCTTTTTTGCTTTGCATAAAATTGTGTACATTTGTGTCAGTACCAGGCAAAGCTAGGTTCTGGAAAGGCTCTTTAAATGTTCCTTGCAATGATTTCTTTTCTGAAATCCCATCACTGCAAGTTCTCTATATCTGAAAGAGTTCAAGAAAAGGGAACTAACTGTGATTTCTTCATAGGTGTCTCTTCAGAACTGTGGAAACTACTGTTGAAGTTTCTGCCAGCCCCTTTAAAAGAAGACAAATAATGAACTGCAGTCATCTCAGTAGTGTCTCCTTAAAACTGAATCTTTAGCAATTAAGTGGAAATATTTTAAGCTATGATCTGTAACAGTGGCCTTGCTGCCAGATGGATGGTCCAGAAAACTAATAAATAAATAAATAAATAAATAAATAAATAAAATAAATAAATAAATAAATAAATAAATGTATTTTATCTCCATTGAGGTGGAACAATTTGCCTCCATGGTTTGAAAAACCACACCTGAAACAATTGCAAAGGAAAAATGAGGAAAGAATCCTGGGAACAAGGAAGAGGCAAAAGGTAATGAAGCAGTCATTATTAGATCAAGGCCCTACAAGTGTCCCGTACAAGCTGAGGGATATTGTTTTAAAGTTGTATAATAGAATTGATAGCAGTTTGTAACAGTCAGAATGAACTGCTTAAGGGACTGAAATAACTAATTGAACCTGTTACATTTCATAAGCCACCCCTTTCATCCCAGCATTATTAGTGTGCTTGCTGTAATGCCCTCGTGCTTATTTTTAGTAGCAATTTTCTCCTTCAAAATATTCATCAACACTTGAAAAGTCATATAGGTGGACACTGCAGGTCTGCGGTGTTGACTAGATATTGGGACCAAGGCTGGGAGGTATTCCAATGACACTTCCATCAGTGAGATCAAAGTACGGACAGCCCTCCGAAGCTGCCTCTCATTGCAAATAGCTGGTGGGGGAAGGGGGGGGGTAAAGGCACCTTATAAACATTAAAGGAGAGTGTCACAATTTGCATGCTTGTAATGCTTTGCCATAAAATAATTCCGAGCATTTATGGTGGGATGGACCACAGTTGAGCCTTGCATCTTCTTATCATTTCCTTCAATACAGTGATGAGCATCAGGGTTATGAACTGGTTACCGTAATTTCTTTGGCCATCCTAAACATCAGCAAAAATATCAGTTTCTTTTCTCTCTAGGCTTCCATGTATCGACCAAGTATGCCAAGCCACTGGGCTCAATGAAAATATACCCTCCAGTAATCATGCACGGCATCCCTCATAACAAGCTGCAGAAACTCACTAAAGCATTGCTGTTATGTTGTGGGGAATCTTGAGAATGTTCAGCTGAACTTGCCATGCCTCTAAGCCTTCAGCAGCACAGTGGCCCATTGGAGGGAAATGGAGGTAGCGCTAATGGTTTTATTTCTTCTCACACAATCGTACTTGTCAGGAAAGCAGAGAGTCTCCACAAACAAATCATGGCTGACCAGAAGGCTATTAGGCAATATGTGTTTAAACAATTTAATCAAGCATGCAGCTGCTCCTAAATAGGTGACTGCATTGAGGCTTGAATCACCCTCCCATTATAATTTGACACCCCCCCTCATTATCCCCTTCTGTGCATAGAAGGATAATACAGTAATAAAGTACATTACATTTTATCTCCTTCTTTAACTGGACAGTAAGATATCTGAATCTCTTTTCTGACAAGTCAGAATTGACTTGGTAGCACATCATCATCATTAGTATTTCTAGATTAAGCACCAGAGTAACGACCAGAATTTCAGGGTAAACCCCTGTTAATGTCTCAACACTGATATTTTCCCATCTTGTATTGTGGAATTCTGAATACTGTACCTCAGTAATGGAGGATATATAATGTAAAGGCTGAGAACCTTGGCACAGAATAACTATTCTTTTTCAGATCTTAAGTTTTGGAAAGTTATCTTGAATAACAGATAAACTTTGTCAAACAGAAAACTGAATGCATAAACATTTCATGTGGATTGCCTTCTGCCCTGATGTAATTTTGTTTCCCAAAGGTACATGGAAACTATCTTCTTTTTCTTTAGTGTTTGACCCACTTGGTGGTAAGGTGTGCTAGACAGAGCCATTGTTTTGATGCGACTTTTTTGGAGTTTGGCCGGCCTATCACAGGGCCTATTGCCTGGCCTACAGCACCTGGTATTTCCAGGTGGTCATCCATCCAAGTACTAACCAGGCCCGGCCACTATATTGATCCTATAAGGTTGCAAGATCCGCAGCATCTCATTTCCCAAGACAGAAGGCCAAAACTTAAGACCAGAATGAAGGTCCTCTTGATGTCCCATGATAATGCAAGAACTGACAGGTCAGGTGCTAAGGAACTGCTTCTGGGGAGTTGATTTTTGGCAACAGACAAAAGCGGAATCCAAGTAAATGGTCCAGGAATCAATTTAAAATCTGATTCATCCGGTAATATGGCAACTCAGAGCTGGGATTTCTGCCTTACTCCATATGGGATAGTAGCAAATTATGTCCAGGACCTTCAATGCCATTTCCAAACATAGATGCAAAAATAGTTGTATGAGATACTCACAAAAGTAAAGTTCTGTGTCATGGAATACCTTTATTGGGTTACTAAAAAGTTGCAGATAAGTCCAGCTTTTCCCAGCTGTCTTCATGAAACAAAGTTGGAATAAAATTTGAGATTCAAGTACAAAGTTCAACACTTGGGCCGTAAACCTAACATCAATGAAGGAACAGGTGACCATATGACCTTTTTCTGACCCCCCCCTGAACTGTGTAAGAAAAAAACCCTCCTTGTTCACTGTGTTTCAATGATCAAATAAAAACATTGCCTTACCTGGAACTTTGATTGCAAAATGTGCCAGCACACCTGCTAGGGCTTGCATCCTATGTGACCTTATTCAACTCTGCCCATGAAACATGGGAGAATTCTTCCTGCTCCATGTTGATGCTGGAGCTCAAAGAAGGTGCTCCTCCTGTACAGAGGAAGTTCTTCTCCATGCCCTGGGAAAACTGTGATGCTAGGGCTTATAGAAGGCTCTCTGCCAGCTCACAGAGAGTTTCTGTCTATGCAGTGGCAAAAATTGTGATGGTACAGACCGTGAGCGAAGAGGGCACACAAATACTGGAGCTAATGCCCCACACATTGCCCTTTTTTTAAAAGAAACAAAAACATGTGCCAGCTCCCCTTTCGGTCTCCTTGTATTTTACTGTGGAAGCACAACACACATGCAAATACCTTCACGCTGAGCCAGGGGGTCCTGTGGTTGGCTAGGAGTGGATTGAGATGGTAGGTCTATCAAAACAATAATTAAGGGATTATGAAAAATGTTAACACACACATGTGTATAGCAGAGTAAACAAATATGAGCTTATCAGCAGTAGCATGTAGATAAAGTGTAGTTAATTGTTATAAGTATTATCAGAACCCAGAAATGGAGAGACAAAGAAACATGACTTAGAATAAAACTCTTATATTGAATATATACAGCAAATATACAACAGCATAACACCAAGCAATATCACATATACAAATCAACAGAGTGTGGGGTACTGTTTTCTCACCATAAACAGTTCCAATTTAACATTATACAAGCCAGTTCTTATATACACATTTAGACCTCATCAGTAGAGATGGGCACGGAACAAACGTTTTTTCGTTTCCGTTACCGTTTGTCGTTTCCGTTACGTAGCGAAACGACAAACGAAAATTGTGATGAAAATGAAACGAAACGAACAGAACCACGAAAATCGTGGTCATTACGTTTTGTTTCCGTTAATGGTGATGCGCAATGAAATGAGCTGTTTTAAATGTTAAAAAATGCCCTGGACTTCCGTGAAAAAGCAGCGATAATTATTTATATTGTCTGATAATACCTACCAGGGGGGTTGGGGTCCTTAAAACGTTTGTTTTTGTCTTCTCCCATCGTGATGTATTTTTCTTTTCCCTTTAAAATGGATGTCACCACCAGCCACAAAATGGAGGCAAGCCATGTGATGTGGGATCATGTTCAACCAATAGCATGCCCAGGTTGCAGACTGGGCAGGCAGGTTTGGCAGCCACAGAGGGCATAAAAAGCTCTGGCAGCCCCCAGTCCTCCTTGCAGTCTCTGGTGGGAGTTAGGGTGGGATTGCTGTCTCTGCGACTCTAGCTTCAGTCCTGCAGCCTCCCATGCTGCGTACCTCTCAGTGAGTACCCTCCCCTGCCCTGCAGTGCAGTCACTCTGCGGCTGCCTTGCACCCTGGGCAACGCCCACCGCTGCCTTTGCAGCCTCCCTGCATACCTAGTCTATACTGTGTCTCTGCCAGCATCCTTTTTTTAGTGTTTTCCCTCTGGTCTGGGGCGTTGGGGAGATGCCTGCACATGGAAATGCTTTAAAAATCGTGCAAAAAGTGGGTAGAAACAAAAAACGAAAAATGAAAAACGGTAACGAAATTTTTCAAAAAATTCACGACAAACGGAAACGAACTGAAACAGACCTCTCAATGACAAACGAAAAACCGAAACACCATTTTTTTTGTTTCGTGCCCATCTCTACTCATCAGACATGATTTTAACCAATCACATTCTGATACACCACGATGTCATTAACTATTCCACCTGTGCTAAATCACTTAACCTGCTGGTGATTTCTAATTCCTTGCACTTGTGGCTAACATCATGACACTGCATTTTTAACTGACTCCATTTTACAATTCTCTTTTCACTCTGTTAAATATACAATACATACATTTTGTCAATTCTACATATTATGATGACACCCCTCCTATATTTAACAGATTACAACACCTAGCCTCTTCTTAAAATGCACATGCTTTTCCTTAGATAAAGGCTTTGTAAATACTTCAGCACAATTGTAATCACTAGTACAATATTCTAACATAATCAACTGTTGATCTGTTCAGTCTTTGACATTCTGGTAACGGATCCCAATATGTTTGCTTCTGGATCTGACTTCCTGATTCTGTGTCATTTGGATACACGAGAAAGAATCATTATACACTTTGACTGGTAAATTGAGATTTACATCAACATCCTTTAATAACTGCACCACCCAGGTTAACTCACAACACAAAGTCACTAACCGCCCCATACTCTGCCTCTGCAGTAGAACATGAAATGTACCTCTGTCTTCAGGCCTTCCATACAACTAAGGAGTTACCTAGGAAAATGGCATATCCAGACATTGACCTCCTTTCTGGACTTGAACCCCAGTTAGCATCTGCATAACTAATTAGATCAAGGTTATCACACTTGGATATTTTCAACTCTTCTTGCATTGTTCCCTTAAGGTATCTTAAAACACGTTTTATACCTTTCCAGTGTTTGTTCAATGGTTTAGCAGCATGTTGGCTCAAAATGTTGATAGTAGCTGAAATATCAGGTCTGGACCAGGAACACAAATATATCAATGAACCTAATACAGATTGATACAGTTTAACATTGCCAAATTCCCCATCTTCAAGATCTCTGTTGAACCCCACCTCCATTGGTGTTGAGACTGGTTTGCAGTCTCCCATCTTACATTTCTGTATTAGCTGCTCTATCTTGTCACTTTGACATAGATAGTAGTTACCTTCAGGATCAGTTGTAACATCATCCCCTAAATAATGTTGTGTCTCACCAAGATGCTTCATTTTTACTTCTTTACCTAATGAAGACATAAACCACTTAACATGTGAGATATCAGGCACCATTAAACATAAATCATCAACAAAAACAATTAGGATTACAGAACCTTTTGTATACAAACCTGGATCTGCCCTGCTTTGAGAAAAACCTATTTTTGTTAATTTCTCATGCAAATGTCGATTCCAGGCCAACCCTGATTGACGGAGGCCATACAACACTTTATTCAATTTCAGAACAAGCTGTGGGTTGTTTAATTCGTATCCAGGCACTTATTTCATGTAGACGTCTTCCTGTAAACTTGCATTTAAATATGCTGTCTCCACATCAAAATGATGCACGACACTTTCTTAATGCTGCAATTGTCAAAACCATTCTAAATGTTTCTGCCTTCACTGTAGGTGCATAAACATCTGTGGAATTCACATATTTCTCTTGTGAAAAACCTTGTGCCACAAGCCTTGCCTTACAGGTTACATTATTGTCACTTGATTTTTTAATTTTGTATATCCACCTGCATCCTACTGCCTTTTGACCTTCTGGTAACAACACTGGTGTGAATACTTGATGTTTTTTCAAAGATTCATATTCTTTTTCCATAGCCATCATGCACTGTTTCTTTTCATCTTCTGGCATCTGTAACACATCATTATAGCATTGTGGCTCATGGGATACAAAATTTATAGCAAACCTTTCTGGTGGCACTCCAAAATTGGACCTGGTAGACCGTATGAGCATCACTGGCTCCTCTTCCACCTTTTCATCTTGCAACTGTGTAGACTCCCCTCCTATACTGGCATCTTCTTCAGGCTCAGTGTGGGGACACATGCTTGGCATAAATACCTCATTGTTGGCATGGATATCTTCCCAGTTTCTCTGCTCACAAAACGTTGCAGACCTGCTAATATAAACTTTCCCATGGTTATCACAAAACCTCCAGGACTTGGCAGCAGGTTGAAAACCAATAAATATTAATTTCCTTGACTTTGGGCTATTTTTCTGCCTGTATTTCTTCGGGATTTGAACCCAGGCCTGAGAACCAAATGACCGTAAAATTTTTAGTGTAGGTCTCTTGCCATGCAACAAAGTATAAGGAACTTCATTAATTGCTGAACTCCATACTCTGTTTGAGACATAATTGGCATATTTCATTGCCTCAGCCCAATATCCTCTGGGAAGCTTTGCATCAGCTAACATTGCATTCATCAGGCTCTGGAGAATTCCATTTTTTCTTTCACCCAGTCCATGTTTGGCAGAAGCAGCAGGATTTGTAAGTCTGTGTCTCACACCTTTTCTTTTTAAATAATCAACAAACTGATTAGATAGGAACTCACTGCCTCTGTCACTTTGCACAGCCACAACTTTGTGCTTGCATTGACATTCTGCCATTTCAGGTCAACTAAGAACACTGATTTGCATCTTAATAAAATGGTAGCAGTGCTACATACAGGTGGGAGCTGTGTATGTGAAATATGGGGAGAAGGCCCACTGTAACATTTTAATGGGCAATTCACTGAAAACTTCTAGCAGCTGGAACTAATGGAGGCAGACAGGGTTCTGAAACAGGAGCATACAAGGTTTCTACCTGGAGGTATCGATTCCATTCACTCCTTTAAAGCTGTACTTTCCAGAAATCTCTATTATAGTGGTGAAAAATGAAGCCAAACACTCTGATCCACTTAGTAGTTCACATAATTCATATATAGTGACACGAGGGGCAGTAAACCTATTTCACAGCAAATGAATGGAGATTTGTGCATTTTAATCTCAGAGGATGAATTTGCTTACAAGAACCACCCAGGTGCTGTGATTGGGGCGGCTCAATTTTTTTTGGGTCAATAAATAAATAACAAAAGAAAAATGTGCAAAACCCTAAAATTATCAATTATTTTATTAAAGTATCTTAACAATTTGCTTTCTTTGTTTCTTTTTTAAAATCCTGAACTATTTGCCTTACTCTGCCTAACAGTAGGGACACTTCATCTGGAAGCAAGATCCTGTGAGGTGGGTGTAAATGATAAAACAATCCAGTGGCATGTGTTCCTCATGCTTATATCTGTTTCCAGAAGTAGTCCAGCTTTTCTATCAGATAGACTAGCTACTCTGTTGCTACTGTGGAATCTCCATTATTCTAGACCAATGGTGGTGAACCTTTGGCACTCCCGATGACTTGGACCACAACTCCCATAATTCCAAGCCTGTATTGCCAATGACAAAGGACTGTGGGAGTTGTGTTCCAAAACATCTGGAGCGCTGAAGGCTCGCCACCACCACTGTTCTAGGGTGTCTATTGCTGATGATATAAAGGGGGGGGGGAGCTGCTGGTCTTACTCTCCTAGAAGGCCATCACTGACAGATAGGACAAGACTGCAATGAGAGAAAATGGCTTCTTCTTCTTCTTCTTCTTCTTCTTCTTCTTCTTCTTCTTCTTCTTCTTCTAACTAAAGAGCTGGAGTCCAACCTTGGCCAAGGAGGAACAGTGGGTAATTCAACTCCGAACTTCTGCTTAAACCACTGAGCTGCTCAGCAGTTAGGAGACAGATAGGATCAGACTGGCTAACAAGGAGTAGAGAATAGTTGCTGAGAATGTAACCAATCTGGAAAAGGCTTCCAAGAAAAAAACAATTTCAACCCACAGACCTGCGGGGAGGGTTCACAATGGACAGCAAGGGGAAGACTTGTTTTTCTTGATCTTTGTCTGCTCTTCATTCAGTCCTCTCTTACTCCAGTCCTCTTTTGCATGCTTCTTTCTCCATCTTGTTTCTATACAAACATTTCATTATTTATTATAGAGAAAGCACTTGGGGGGGGGTCCAAGCAATAAGACATCTTCATGATTTTAAGGGTTTGTGTAATTACTTCCCACATAAAAGATGGCAATTTACAAGCCTTGCAGCAGCAGCAGCGACGTACCCACTCAGTAAACCTCCGAGCCCGCCTTATTTTTCCTACTTGACTTTAATTCAGTGCTTGGAAAGCCACTTGCATAATACAGAAATCTTAGCCTCGCTCTAATATAGCAAGAGCTACAAGCTCCCTCTTCAGCATCCGTGTGCTCTAAATGAGGTTGGGGTTGCATCTTCTTGCCTCGTTGTAGCAACATATTAGCACAGGTCAAGGAGTCCACCTCATTCTTTCAGACAGAGGGATTTCTGCCATTAGTGTGCCTAACTACCATATATTTCATTTATGTTTTTATTGCAGCAATAGCAGAGCTTGGGAAAGTTATCTATTTGGACAATAATGCTCCAAATTCTGGCAGAGGCGAAGACCCAAAAGGTAACTTTTCCAGGCTTTTTAAATTTTTATTTTATTTATTTTATTTTTATACTGTGACCCTCAAGCCCGAAAGCTACTCTGGGCAGTTTACAATATAAAAAATAAAATAAATTCGTGCAAATTATACATCATAAATTTTAAGTAAACAACCTAAACAAAACCCAATATAATATAAATCAGATAAAGGCAAATAAACGAAAAAACCATACACTGATTCGACATAGAATTCAAAGTACAGAAACAACTAGTCAGTATAAGACTGAAAGGTCACTATGAGGTGGAAAAAGAAGAGTAGTGTTGTTTGTCAAGTAGTTGAGCAGCAATTTTACTAATAATAGCCTTTTCACACGACCCCTAAGATCCACTGGTCCCTTAAATTCGGACCAAAGATCTTAGGGGTCGTTGCTCTTCCTTCCTCCCCACCAGAGAAAGAGGGGAAAAAATGCAGCTCACCTGGAGGAACTTCCCGGAGCTCCGTTTCTCTTCCGTTTCTCTTCTGCTTGCTTTTTTTCCTCCCACCTCTTCTCTTAAAGGGGCAGGAGGCAAAAAAAAACACAAGCAGAAGCCAGGAGAGCCCCGCACTGTCCAGATTAAATCCGGACCTGGGGATTTTCACCCACCTCAAGCAGGTACAAGAAAGTGCAGCTGGGTCACGCTTAGGTGGGCGGGGTCACACTTAATTGTCTGCAAAGTCCGGAGCTGGTGGGAAAACACTTGTAAGGTCCGGACCTTGCAGCCATTTCCTGCGGAGCTTAGGGGTCGTGTATAAAGGCCCAATGTAAACAAGAAGGACATTTTAATGCTTCAGTTGCATGGAAAATGGCCTACTGGCCAGCATCCCTATTGGGTATGACAGCAATTGCTGAAGCTGCCAAGCTGAACTGATGAGGAACCAATTGTTTGTGGGTCACATGAATATCTCCATGCCCTTTCGTGCTGCTGGCATGTATTTGCCACATGCTCAGCACCTCATCACTTTGCTGCAGCAACTTCCATGATCTCTCATGTGCACGCATAAATATCCTGGAAAATATGTCAGTTTTACTTCCTGCCTTTTAAAAAAATGATGATTTTTCGGTTTTCTATACCCTAGTTATGAAGAAATTTCCACATTTTGATCATTTCCACAACAACAACAACAAAATGATTTAAATTCCCCCTTGGGAGCACCAGTGAAATTCAGTAGATATATAACTGTTCCCGGGTGGGTGGTATGACATTTCTGAATTTCTGCCTGCTGTTTGCTTATTGAAGAGAGAGACAAAGATGACCATTCTAATTTAGGCCAGTAACATGGTTGAGACAGATTGCTACTTTAATTCAGTTCTAAATTCACTACTAATCCAGGGATTCAAGCAGATTTTTCAGAGGGCAGCCCTCAAAAGCCTAGGTTTGGACAGACACATTTGTTGGTTTTGGTTTCTCTCACACAGGTTTTTAGAAAATCTCAAATAATCCAGTGTGATTTTTTATTTTATTTTAGATATTTTTACCCCACCTTTCTCCTTGGAAAAGGATCCAAGGTGGCTTATAGTAATAAGGGATAATATACAGTCCAGTACAATTAAGACATGTTCAAGTATTGTTCAAGTACAGTGGACCCTTGTATAACAAAGAGCTAGTATAACATAAAATCTGTACAACATAAAAAATTCCGGAGATAGGGGAAATTCGCTTAACAGAATCGTCTATGGGGCAAATCTGTACAACATAATTAGGGATTATTCTGGTTTCAATACATTCCTATGGGAAATTTGTATAAATGAAAGTTTGCTTAACATAATTTCATTTGGAATGAATTAATTCCTTTATACAAGGTACCACTGTATTTGAGAACAAGGAATTTGTAAATTTTGAGAACTAGCATTTGTAAATTTTGTAAAATTTTGTAAAATGTGTAAATTTTGGTGTCAAATTGAACTGAACTGAAATCTTGGCTCATTCATAGCAATTTACCTTCTCTTTGGTTATGTTGTAGAAGCACAGAGACACACTGAAGAGAATAGCAACAAGTTTCCCAAATAATCCATCTCTTTCTCCTTAACTGGCTGCCAAGAACTCATTCTGAGATATTTGCAGGGCTAGAAAAAGACTGTCTTTACTTAACAGTTGCTTCAAATAGACTTGTATATGCTTATTTCTTTTTGCAAATGTACTTGGCAGCAGACTGAAACAGCAAACAAACAACTGCCACCAACAGACTAAAGAGAGAAAGAAATACTCGGCAGAGAGATGGGGCTCTTTTAAAATTCAAAAGCTAGAAGGAGAAATTGGAGTGCTAAAATCAGTCCAGCCTAAAAAGTCCCTCCTAGACATGGGCGTTTCATGCCAGCACAGTTGGTTCTCGGGACGCAGTCTCACCCTCTGGAATAAAATTAACCACTGTCTTCCCTTGCTTTACCTCATGCTGGGCAAAATTCCAATCAGGAGCAGCCTAAAATGCGTCATCTTTCCCTCTCCCTGGTGCTGGCCAATCAGACAGGGAGGCAGGATGATGCATGTCCTTGCACAGCTCCATGTAACAGGCGCTTGACCATTTGAAAAAACTCTGCTGGGCAATTTATGCAGATACAATGGTGGCAGAGAAAAATGACTTATTTGCTGTTTCCACTGCCGGGGAATCAGCCTTCCAGTGAGGTTAAGTACTGTATCTCTCGCTTTTCCAAACCCATCAGCTATGGGTCAGTGATCAAAGAAAACTAAGGTAACAACCAAAAGTAAATTTCAAAGCATTAATTTAAATATTCAAAAATCATTGAACAGCAAATAATGGGCTAGTCATGTTGTGCCTCAAAAATACCATAACATTTGATATCTTATTTTATTTTATTTATTTATTTGACTTTTATACTGCCCATCTAGACCAAGGGCTACTCTGGGCAGTTTACAACATGTGATAACAAACAATGGAATACATTTTAAAAACCAAAATACAATGTACATAATAACATAAAATATACATAAATCAACAACAAAAAATGAAGCTAAAATGTCTTGAACTTTGTCTTGAACTTTGCATGCTACGTGTTGGTATCAAGGTACACTCAAGTTTTACTGTGATGAAATTTGAGTTTTGTGTTTTAAGTCCAGTACTAGAAGGTATAGCTGCACAAGCACTGTAGTCATCATTTGTATATATAGTGAAACCAGACAGGGCAGGAGACTGATAAAAACTTCTGTGCATATGATTCTCCAATACAGACTTTTAAATTATATGAAACCCAAGTCAGATTTGATCAAGACTGATGTCACCTTTCCCTTCCTGGAGATTCCTTGCATGCTGCTATTGAGTAAGCCTGTGTGGAAGCAGACGAGGAATCCTGCTGAAATGTATTGCAGCATATTTAGGAGATACATGTTTCATATTTTCTGCCACAACTAGGAAGTTCATTCAATGGTGAGAGGGGGAAAGTCTTCCATGTCCCCATGCAATTAGGTGAACCTGTTTATAGACAGAAGAGCACAAAGCATTAATTTAACTACAAAGGACTGCACATGCCATGGAGCAGAAATTAAGCCAACCTCTGCCTTATGGAATTCCTCGAGGCTTTACTCAATTTGATTCTGTGTTTTACTTCTAGTAAGGAGATTCCAAAGCTGCCACTCAGCAAGTATCAAATTTATTGTTTTCTCGGCCACCCACACTGGCGAAAAGGAGCTGACCTCCTCCAGTGGGAAAGGTTTTCTGAAAGGAATATGCACAAATGCGATCTCTAGCACAGGCGTTTGGAAAAGTTATGCTTTGGACTACAGATCCCAGAATCCACTGTCCCTGGCAAGTACTTTACTTTCCCCATGGAGAGAGTGCTTCTAGTAATAAAACAGAATCCATCTCTGGTCCTTTAAAGAGCAGCAGCCCGTTTCTTGCCCCTCACTGCCAACAATATCCTATTTTATAGCTGAAAAACATGTCTTCTATGAGGCCTACAAAGGCTAAGAAAATGGAACTTGATTCAGTTTATAGGTTCATGCATGTGCTGTAGAAAAGCCCCTTTATAAAACCAATCCACAGCAACAGTACTACTGGCCAGATCCTTCCAAGGGTGTGAAATTCCTGCCAGAAGGGGAAAAATTATTAGCCTCTGGAACAACACAAGACAGCAACCTTGACAGAACCTCTTCAGCTGATTACATTGTGCACATTGTAAAGAGAGGGCAAAGACCACAACACCTTTCCAGGAATGTTAAACAGCATGGCCTAAATCCAGTTGCTGGTCCCAGCTTGCGCTGAGCAATGGAATCAATGGCTGAATGGCGTGCTGAAATTTCAGTAAATCCCATGGATTCTAGGTGGTGTCAGTGCAAGCTCTCCCACTTCTTGAGGCCAGAGGAGACGTACAGGGTCATGCTGCCCTGTTCTTCTCTACTGCCCCCTGCTGCTCATGCTTGAAAGTGGCAGCAGCAGCAGCAACAGCAGATTGCCTTGAATAAATGTTGGCTGCCTTCAGAGTTCCTCTCTTGGCCCAAAGAGTAGCTCCTGAGGGCCGCCCCACAAGCCTGAAAGGAGAGGGGCCAGCAATGCCTTGACTTTAGAAGCCAAGCTGTAGACAAACACACCATTAGTGATCTGCTTCAGGGTGCAGCAATCAGGCGAATGGCACTGCCTGAGGCAACCCCCTGTCTTTTGGTAGTTGCAGGGAAGTCCTACCTGTGGATCGGTACTTGTCTGAACTAACAGCTCAATTTAGGTCACTGTCACTGTGGCCTTTTGTGCCCTGCAAAGAAATCTTTATATTCTCTAATTTAGTGCTGGTGCAAAGGTTTACCAAAGCAAGTTAAATGAAGAGTGATGAGGGGGGGGGGAGTGGGAAGTGGGAAGTGGAATGATTATAATTTTCAGTTGTCTGCCATACTCCAGCTGCCTGAGTCTGAGGTTGCACCATCCTGAATATTTCTAGTCATATCTATTTCCTCATGTTTAAACAGCATCATAAATTTTGTCTTCAGAAAACATGCTAATATGGTTGGGGTGCCAGCTTCTGGATCATCTGACAGGCCAACCATTGAGTCAAGAATTATTACATCAAATTTCAAAGGCCCACTTTGGAATTATTTAGGATTAAAATGCAAAATATTCTTTTTATTCAATAGTGCCATAAACTACATAGGAGATGTTGGCCAATAATAATTAAATTTTCCAAAAGGAAAAGCATTCTTTATTACTCATTATCGTCCTGGACTCACATTACTCGTTATCACTGGGACCTCCCTAAAGTTGTTTCTTTAACAATCCTATGCAGTTTTGATACAGGGAGTGATCAGATTCTCTGCATCTACTGGATTTCCCATCTCCTTCATAGGAAAAAAATGCCCATGCAGTTCATGGGAATGACACTGTGCCTCTGTACTGAAATTCTGTATTTCCACTAATTGATGTGCTTTGGACAGCTCTAGATGTTTAGTTCTTTGGATTCCTGTGCATGCCAAATTAATGGGTGATCAGCTTGGGAAGTAAGTCCTTCATGAGAGGAGGCCATATTTATATGTGCAAAAGAGGAAAGGAATCTAAATCTCATGTGGCTAATTGGGTGAATGGCCACTTTAATAGGATACTGCTGCAAACAGAGGGATTTCCTCCACCCTTAATTGGCTTGTCATCCACAGGGACAGTAGCATTAGGCTGGCCATGAAATGGTACAGATTGCTCACAGCTGTCTTGCCGGTTCTTCTCTTGTCATTCTGTTCCTGCTTAATGAAACAACTATTGGGAAAGGCGAGATTTTCTTTTTTGCAAATAGTCTTCAGGTTCATGCTGTACCAGTAGCTGCCATTTTAATGAACTTTGACAGATGCAAGAGGTATACCTACCAAAGCAAGAATGAGGAGAAGAAGAAGAACTAGGAGGCTAGTTGTGCAAAATTGTTTTGTTATGTTCAGTGCAGTCATTTCTAACCAATAACCACCAGGGGTGGAATTTGAAATCAACACTCCTGACTTGTGTTTGCAGCCTGTATCTTGGAACTCACTTTAAAAAAATATACCTGAGATGATTATCTTTTGGCAATCTATCCACAGTATATTGGTGCAAAGCCCCACGAAGACTTGTATAGGTCAAAAGCAAGCTTTCTTTTCCTTTTATTTCCTTTTCTGTTTTTTAAGTGGTCTAATAAAGGTGTTGCCTGCCCTTGCTGTTGCATTCAATGTGAGGGATGTTTGAGGGAAAGACCATGCCCAAGTCTAAATTTTAAGCCAGAGCCACTAATACTACACTTGCAGGAAGCTGAAGAACAAGAAGGAAATGGCTGCTTTAGTGGCAGACATGACTGCTGTAATGAAAATGTTTTAAAAAGCAAAGCGTTCTGTTTATATACCGCCCCATACCACTTCAAGTAGTCTCTGGGCAGTTTACAGTTTAATTACAGTATGCAGGCTACACCCCCACCCCAGCAAGCTAGGTAAATTACCAACCTCGGAAGGATGGAAGGCTGAGTCAACCATGAGCCTGCTACCTGCCATTGAACCCCAGGTTGTGAGCATAGTTTTACCTGCAGTACAGGCATTTAACCACTGCACCACGAGGCTACTTATTTGATCTCTTATCACATGAAAATCATAATACGTCAGGTGCTCTCCCCCCACAGGATATGAAATAATACTGTTTGTCACACACACACACACAGACACACACACAGAGAGAGAGAGGGGGGAAGGGATATTTCCCTGCAACAACCTTTCAGTGCTACTCTACCTTCCAACAAAGCCAGGACTATCTTTCAGTTGACTAGATACAATACAAAGAGAAATTTGGCTTATTTGCCAAAAGTGGACTGAGAATACCTGTGTATCTTGTTCCTAAAGGTCCACAGCTTCTAAAGAAGCAGAATCGGCACGACAGCTGGAGAGACTATTACTGGTTACTGCTCTCCTGAGCCTCTCATCCAGAATGTTGTGATCAGGAAGTAAGAGATGGACACCAGTAGAGATGGGCACGACTTGAAAAAATTTTTTTTTTCGAGTTGTCGTTAGTCGGGCCGGTCCCGTTTCGGGTCGTTTCCGGTTTTCGCGAAAATTCGCAAAAATTAGTCGGTTCGTTTTTTCGTTTTTTCGTTGTCGTTAGTACTGGTTTTGGGGGGGGAGCGGGCTCCTGGAGGCACCTCTGTGGGGTGGGTGCCTCCTCTGGCCCGCTATAAAGGGAAAGTGGGCTCCTGGAGGCACCCGTGGGTGCCTCCTGCCACTAGGAAGGGGAAGCAGGCTCCAAGAGAGACCCCTCTACATGGGGGTCTCCCCTCCTCACCTGCTGCTGCTGCAAAATGCTATGCAATAGCCATATGGATATTGCATAACATAATGTGCAGACAGTGAGACCAGTGTGAGAGTGATAGCGTCATGCCTTCCCTGCACAAGGCTCTGGCACCACCATGTCTCACACAGAAGGGAATTGTACTTGCTGCGTGTAGTGCAATGCAAGCAAGTAGATCTGGCTTTAAGGTGGCTTAGTGCAATGGCTAGGGTTAGGCTAGTGACGGGTAAGGTTACGGTGGGCTAGTGGGTTGCACCTCTGGGTGCCTCTCTGACCCACTAAGAAGACAGTCTGTGACGTATGGGTATGGAGTCAAGGGTTAGGGTTAGGGCTAGGGCAGGTTTTAGGGGGCTTTTTGGCACATCCCAGAAGTCTCCATGGCCAAGTGGCCATGCGACTGGTGGGATGGCTCCAAAAATTTGCATGGTTGTCCACTCCCACATGGCTGGCCACTCGGCCAGCCCATCATTGCGCACTGCGCAGGTGTAAATAAAATAAAATAAAATAAAATCAATGGAGGACAGAGGAGGAGAGGAGAGACATTTTGTTGCAAGAAAAAACCCACTGCTACTGTGAAAAATCTGGCAGTTTATAAATTTTTCGCGTGTTTCTGTTGTGCTTGTGTGTTTTTGGACCACGATTTCAAAAACAATATTGCGTTTGCCGCCCCATTTTGGATCCCCCGCCCGCACCGCATGGCATGGCGAAATGGCAACTCGAGTCCGGCTGCCCAGGACGGGGGGGAGGCGGGACCCCCCCTCCAGAAACCACCCCTCCGGTAGGTGCCCTGCGCCCTTAGTCAAGCAGGCATTTTTCCGCCTGCTTTTTTTTGGCCCGGGAATGGGTGGGGGGAGAGTTTAAAAGTTTTTTCCTGTGCCGTCCGTGCCGCTTGCTTGCGCTTTAATTGCGGCGGCTGGCGGCGAGACTGGGCTTTTTGCTGGCTGCGAGCCTGCGGCGAGTCCCACCAGAGCAGCCCAGGACGGGGGATGAGGGGGGAGGCCGGGGACCTCCAGAAACAACCCCTCTGGTAGGTGCCCTGAGGCACGGCAGGCATTTTTCCGCCTGCTTTTTGGCCGGGAACCGGGTTTTTTTTAACTTTTAAAAACTTTTTTTCTGTGCCGCGTGGCATCGCGCAATCGCGCGATGCAAGGAACGAGCACGACAAATCAGACCAAAATTGTTCGTTCGTCGGTTCGAGCTCGAAGTCTGGGGGAGTAATTCCCGTTACCGTTTCCGTAGAGTAACGGAACCGAGTAACGGAAACGGAAACGGGAATACCGCTAAGTCGTGCCCATCTCTAGACACCAGTCTGGGATTACTGCTGGCCCACATATTTTATTTAGGATGTGACTTTACTGAATAAGGAGGGCAGGGGAGAGGCTGTATTTCAACACTGCTGATTAACCAGAGAGTAGCTGTCTGCTACCAACTTTATTCCTTGCTTCCCTCTTTCCTGCCCACCCCTTGGAAGACTGCCCTCTACTGTTGCCCAGCTCCCACTTTCTTTGAATATACCCTGCATTTGTCTGGACCAGGTATTAAAAATAACACAACGCAGAAAATGATGTGTTCGTGTGTATGTAGAGTGAAGAAAGACCGCCCCCAGTACTGCTCTGACCTGTCTAAAAGCAAAGCCCACTCTCTTCTGTCTCCTATTCGCACACACAAAGAAACAATGAGGAAAACTCTAGAAAGCAGCACAGTAAAGCTATATAATATCCTCCCTTTGCCCTGCCTGTATGTGGAATAGTTGCTCAGTTGGGTGGGTGGGAATATGTAGAGGGCAGTGAGGGCAGTCTGAATCCTCCCCACAGCTTCAGTGATTGGAGTTTCCAAGGAAGCGTTTGGCTTTGATTCGAGCTTTAGCTGTCAGTCTCCAGCTTTGCCGCTTCGCTCTTTTGCTATAACAGTTATTATTATTTCCCAACTGCAGCATTCCTAAGCCTCAAAGTGCCTGAGCAAACCTGAGTGATTTAAAATAGTGCCGAAATTCACCCAGGGGCAGCTGGGGGCTTCTTAAATGGCCCTTTACCTAATCTGTAAACACATAAATATTCCTCCTCTACCCTGTTTTGATTCTTTTCTCTGTAACTGGAGCATATTGATAATTTAGGCCCATATTTTAACCTGCTTGTTAATCGATTAGTCATAACGGATGAAAGTAGGGGGAAACACAAGCCATTGTCAGGTAGTTATCTGGGTCATCTCCAGCTGGTTGGGGTCAGGTTTATGGCTGCCAGAATGACCACCCACTGCTAGCTTTGACTGTAGCTCCCCAGTGACTTTGTACATTGTGTGAATAAGCAGTCTTTCAGCGTAAAAAATGTGCAATTGTATGCAGTAAAACTCAGCAACAATTTTTCATATGCTTAGGATCACAACCCGAAGGAAAATTACTCAACCCAGTAAGGTTTGTTGCTCAGAGAAAATCCCAAATTACAGCCTTCCTTTGAACCTTGGGACAAGAGGGGCTACCAGGTATTGTTAGGTTCTGAAACTCCCATCTGTCGAACCAGTGGATCCACTGGACAGGACTGCTGAGAGTCATAGTCCAACATCTGTAAGAATTTGCCCACTACTGCTTTCAGATCTTCTGAAGTTGACTGAAAACTATGGATAGTCAATTTGAGTCTGAGACTACATTGTAACTCGGGGAACCATCTGGTCTTGGGTGGTTCATTAATGGCCAGGAGAACATAGAGCAGCAGCAGCAAGAACAACAACAACCTTAGAGCTTCAGAGCTGAAAAGGAACCTATTCATACTGTTGTTTTCAGCCCAGTGTTCAAGCCTATTTAGATGCTTTTGAATTTTCTTTCTCTTTTCAAGAGCATCAGCTATTCCCCCCAATTTTGTGTCATCTGCAAATTTGATTAGGATTCTCTGCACTCCCTGATCCAGATCACTGATAAAAATGTTGAAGAGCATTGGGCCCAAAATAGAACCCTGGTGTACCCCACTTGTTACCTCTATCCAGGTTGAGAAGGAGCCATTAATCATCAACCTCTATGATTCTGTAGCTAGCTGTGAACTCACCTGACAATTGTTGCCTCCATCCCATGGCTAGTTAGCTTGCTAATTGGAACATCATGGGGCACTTTGTCAAAAGTTTTGCTGAAGTCAAGATATTCATGCATTCCTTCTACATTCTGCAGCATTCCTTCTGTCTATTAGGGAGGTTACACAATCAAAATATGAGATCAGATTAGTCTGGCAGAATTTGTTCTTTAGAAATTGGTGTTGACTTCCAGATATTACTGCATTGTTTTCTAGGTGCTTGCATAGTGAGTGCTTTATAATCTGTTCCAATTTTCCCCCTAGGATTGATGTCCTGCTGAACCACTGTTTCTTTTCTTTGTCTCTTGCTATGTGCATACCTGAATAATGCTTTTTAGTTGCTTATAGGTTCTCTCATTGACTTCAACTCATTCTCTTATTTTGCCTCCCTAATGCCATCCCTGCAATTCTTTGCTACTTAAGTTGTCTGTACTCTTCATTGGTGATCTGGCCTTCCTTCCATTTCCAATACATGTGCTCTTTTGTTTTCAGCTCCACTGGAAGCTTTAGGTGAAGCCACACTGCCCCCCCCCCCCACTATTTCCTACATTTTTGTTGCTGTTAGAATTGTTTGTACTTGTGCCTTTAGAATTTCCTTTTTTAAGAAACTCACACCCTTCTTAGACTCCATTTTTGTTAGGATCTCCTTCCATGGGACTTTCCAAATCCTTATTCTCAGTTTATTGCATTTTTTTAAAAAAATCCAGCATGTATATGTGGCTACACTCTGCTTTGGTTTCCTTTGAAACCACCATCACTCTTCAATTAATGAGAGCAGTAGCTTGAAGAGGGGAGGGCTGTCCCTACATGAACCAACTTTAAAATAAAATAAAATTGTTTCAAGTCTAATCTACATGGAAAAAAGAAGCTGTCTTCAGACTGTCATTTTCATGTGTTGAAATGAGTGATGGAAGGTTATGGTTAGAGTTGGTCTGGACACCTCTTTGCATGTGGAAGATCTCAAGAAGTTGGTCTGGACACCTCTTTGCATGTGGAAGATCTCAAGAACAACCAAACAGGGCTATAGATAAGCTCTCTTTGGTTTCAGTAAGCACTTGACTAGATGAGTGTTAAGATCTTCTGCTACTGACTACATTGTGTAATTCACTAATCTGTGAATGGTGGCATTTGACACACTACTAGCTAGGGGTTGAGTCATGGCAACTGGACTTCTTTTTGACGGTGGGATCAAAATGTTTTGCTACTCATCCAAGTAGCTTCATCAATCTGAGCAAGGTTGGTAGGAAATCTCCAATTTATAGCTCACCTTGGTCTCACCCCATCCTGGTCTGAATAAACTCATTAGGCAGACAATGGCTGTCTCCTACCACCCATGAAGAAGGTGCTTGGATGAGTAGCAAAACATTTACGGTAGATCCCACAAGAAAAGAAGTCCAGTTGCCATGATTCAGCTCTCGGATAACCTCACCTGGATGACTGAGAATCTCCACACAGACACACTGCTAGATGATTCCTTTAACAAGGGTTACTTGTCCTCTATACCCTCTCCATCTATTCCCCCCACCAGGCTCTGAGATCTTAGGAGAAGGACTTCTCTCAGTCAGTCCAACTGCCACCACAGGAACAATTGCTGGGGACTTGACAGGAGGCATTCCTGGTGGCTGCTCCCAGTCTATGGAATACAGTGCCTCAGGAAGCCATGTTGGCTTCTTCCTTACCATCTTTCTGCTTCCAGGTGAAAACTTTTAGCCTTTGAGCTCTGAATACATTTGTATTATGTACCTTGACTTGAAGCACAGGGCATTATGTGGTGCTTTGCCTCAGAAAGCCAGATGCCTTGGCTAGGCCTGCACTGTATAGCCCATGTTTGCCCCATCACCACTGTTCTGTAGCAACTATGCAGAGGAGGGTCATCTGAAGTACCCAGCATGTCCAGACTGAAGGATCGGCAGCAGCCATGCTTTGAGTCCTGATACCAAAAGAAGGGTTGAGTCTAGCCTTTCAGCTGGAATTCTTTATATTGGAATCCCCGCGCTGTTTTCCTCATAGCTTGAGTGTGAGCTGTGGAGAAGAAGGCTGTCTCTACATAATATTTTACAAGATAATAACAATCTATATATACATACATAACACACTTAGTTCCCAACTTGTGTTACCAACTGTCTACTCATCCCAAGCCGGCAGGCTGGGGGATACTTAGTTGCCCCCCTGCTGATTTGTCTCTCTGTTTTCTTCTCAGCTGTCCCATCCAGAAGTAACTGTTCTAATGTTACAGAACAGTTTCTAACTTTGTGCCTGTCCCAAGCCACCGGGACAAGGGCACATGATTTGTAATTTATGAGGACACCCATAGAGCTGTCACTTTCAAGGCAGGTGTTAAGAAACAGGCCGGCAGCCTGAGAGCAAAGAAAAAGACTGACCTCACCCTGGAATAATGGCGGCTAACATGGTCACAGGACAGAAACCATTGACATAAGCGGACTCTAAAAATAAAGCACTAGGTCATCCTCTGCAAGCGCTCCCGTCATCTTTTGCACAAGATGCATTTCCCACACAGATAATTTGCATACAAAAACCCTGACTGGAGACAGTC
Organism: Phrynocephalus guinanensis; assembly: GCA_037367245.1. Lineage (NCBI taxonomy): Eukaryota > Metazoa > Chordata > Lepidosauria > Squamata > Agamidae > Phrynocephalus > Phrynocephalus guinanensis. The sequence goes on from CM074733.1 coordinate 122,336,262, forward strand.
GGCTTCCCGCCCGCCCGCCCACCCACCCAAGAGAACTGAAAGTGGCCACAGCAGAGACATTCTTGACTTTGGTATGGGTGTATATATATTATTTCTCGTGGCGGTTGTTGACAGCTTTGTTAGTTTAGAGGGAAAATGTCCCAAAGGGGAAGAATTACATTTGAGCCCAACCACATTTCTTTGGATAGCCTACTACTGGATCCGTAGCCACTCGATACCCCTAAGAAACAGCCCTGAAAGCTCCTCACAAATTGAACTTGGGATCAACATTCATAACCCCGGCCATTTCCAGAACCGGTTCAAATCTTACAGTCTGAAGTATAAAAGAGAGGGAAAAGAACGAGATTGCAGTCTCAGCCATGTGGGAGACTGAATCCACCGTGCAGCCACATGATCAGAGGCCCAGAGCCAAGAGTTACATGTCTGACGTGGTTGGGCGAAGGCGGGATCAGAGAAAGAGAGAGGAGAGCAAACAAACAACAGAAGCTAAGCAAACAAGCAGAAAGCCAACACCAGGAAAAAGATTTTTGCTGATTGGTTTGTGGCAGAAGGCATGGCAAATTACATCCCTTGCCATGTTTGGACTTCTATACCTGCTTTGAAAATGAGAGCTTGCTCCCGAAAGCTCAGCAACTTTTTTAATTTTTCTTCTAGCAGACTATCACCCATAGTCTAGTTTTGCTTTCGTATTAGTTTGTGAAAGCTCTGTCCTCTCATTAAAGTCCAGTGCTAGGTTGCATGCATGGTTGTCCCCCCACCCCACCCCAACAGATCTAGCCCCATGTTTTGCACTAGATCTGGTTGGGAATTTGATTCTCCATTGTGCCTCCCTAACAGGGGATAGACTTAGGGCCTTTTTACATGACCCCTAAGATCTGCTGGTCACTTAAATTCGGACCAGAGATCTTAGGGGTTTGTCGCTCTTCCTCTGTCCCCACCCCCCTCCGCACTTCCTGGTTGCTGGCTGCATGAGGGAGGGAGAAAAAGAGAAAGAAAAGCATGCTGCTCACCTCGTTCTGCCTCTCATCTTTGTAAAAGTAGCTCTTAAAGGGGCGGGAGCCAAAAAGCAGCAAACAGAAGCGAGGAGAGCCCCGCACTCACTATCGTTGCACCGCATCAAAGATTTTTCACCTCCAAAGAGAAGGTACAAGAAAAGTGCGCTGGGTTGCGCTAAAGTGGGCGGGGTCACACTTAATTGTCTGCAAACTCCGGAGCTGGTGGGGAAACATTTTTAAGCTCCGGAGCTTGCAGCCATTTGCAGCGGAGCTTAGGGGGTCGTGTGTATAAACGCCCTTAATTATTCAATAGGGTTCTTCCAGTTCTGCAATTCTAAGGTCATTGATGCTGTTACCAGCTTTTTATTATTTCGTTTTCGGTTTATTGTTTTATGATAAATTGTGAGCTGCCCCAGCTATTTTCAGTTCGAAAAAGTGACATAAATGTATCTCAAATCAAATCAAACCTAGATCTTCAAAAATGGCAGACCTTGCCTAGAAAGCAGTAAAACTATATAAACAATTATAATTGCATAATTTCAAATACAGAATACTAAACTGCAATGATTTCTTATTTTCCTGTATATGAAAAATGCATTTTTAGAAATGAATTTCTTCCCATTTACTAAGACTACAACGATGGTCTAATGTTTAAAGAGGTTTTTCCCTCAACTAACTTTTGGTTGGACAAGTGTATTGTGGCCATTGTTTATAATGGGTGGAGAAAGGGGGCTTCCCAAAATACAAAGTCAGGTCGAAGCAATGGCTTCCCAACAGAGGGTGGTTTAGTAAGGATTAGTGCTGGCCTTGGGCAGACTAAAGTGATGTGCTCTTCATTTAAAGGTCAAGCTGATGTTGCCTCAGGGGAAATGGGGCTTTATCTCTCACTCTTTGCTAATGGCCTCCACTGATATCTTATTGGGATTAGTGTGTAATGCAAAAAGTAAAAGACTGCGCAAATAAGAAAAAAGACTTCTTCAGAATGAAGTTTGTGTTGGATCCTAGTGGAAAAGAAATAATTCATTGGCTCTGTAAAAAAAGAAAAAAAAGAAAATGCGAAGTGCTCTAGTCTGGCTTTCCCTTATCTGTTGCTCCACAGACCTGTTAGATAACAACACCCATCATCCCCTTGATTAGTTGCTCCTAACCTTGGGCCACCAGAGGGTTTTGGGATGCAGTTCCCAGAAATTCTGGCCTGCACAGCTAGTTATGAAGGCCTCTGGGAGTCTTAGTCCAAGTACATATAGGGATCCAATAGGCTCTCTCGTCTCATTTGGCCTTCAAGTAATGTCTTAGTAATTTGCTAGATCAAAATATTTGCATAGTAATATGACTTTTTTGTAAAAGTCCCCAATGTTGGGAAAGATGGAAGGCAAAAAGGAAAAGGGGACGGCAGAGAATGAGATGGTCGGACGGTGTCATCGATGCAACCAATATGGATTTGACCAAACTCCGGGAGGTAGTAGAAGACAGGAAGGCCTGGCGAGCTCTGGTCCATTGGGGTCACGAAGAGTCAGACATGACTGAACGACTGAACGACAGCAACACAATGACTTTTTATTAAATTCACAGTATTTTCCATGTAAGTAGAGAGTAGGTTTTCCCCAACCTAACTGGACAAAGGAATGATTTAATGCCGAGCACTTCATGATCTGAGTAAGGCTCTGCCACCAGTCTAGACCTACATTTTATTTCTGTCAATGATATATTGTAAGCTGTCCTAATGCCTTGAGCAGTTCCACAGAGCAAATGTTTGTGATCTAGAGAGAACAATAAGCCCAGGTTTACAGAACTGCATTGATTTGCCTATTCCATAGTCTTCCCACCAAATGCAAAGTTCTTGGGAATTTTGGTCTAATGAATACAGACACCTGTTCAGCAAGTGGTAATATGTGTTTGCTTCACATGTCTACATGGTTGCTTCATTGTTATATTATACAGTGCACAGGTTCGCTGTCTGAAGGTAACTTATAACTGATAGAACACATCTCTCTCCATCAAACCAGCAGCTTTCTTGATGAAGATGATCTCATGTTCTCACCAGGTCGTGCCCCGCCACCAACCATAGCACATATGATGAAGACACCTGAAGGCTTTCTACCTTTTACTTAGGGATCCCATGCACTGCCTTTATTTTCTAATTTATGGTATCGACAGGTACCTAACTGAATGTTGACAGCTGGACAAAAGGATATAAATAACTAGAAAAATGAAAGCATACTGTATTGTTTTAACTAGCTGAATCACTTCAGAACTTGTGTATGTCAACTTTCTAGAAATGATTAAACTGGTCTCTTCTCAACACTTTGCCTGAAGCAAGTGTTGACATAAAAGCATTTTAAATGCTTCAAAAACATTTTTTTATTTTAAAAACACACATACCTTTCATCTCTTTTCAAGGCTGGTTGGATTGCTTTAAGCTTTAAGCTGAGCACAGATTCAATGTCTTTTGATGCCGTTTTGGCTATTCTTAGTCAGTTCTGCAGAAAAGCTTGTTTATATTGACCTGGCACATTCCAAACCAAAGAGGTGTTCAATTCACAAGGTACAGACAATCCTTCTTCCTCAAGCTAATGGTGCCACCTTATACTTCCTACTAGTATATTGTCTCTTCCTACCTTTTCCTTTGTAAAGGAAACACAGCGGTGACTTCTGAAGATCGGATCCTCAATGGAGCTAAAAAGCATTCTTTTTCTGTTGCTTGACTGAACACTAGTTGATTCACAATTTTGTTAATTACTGTAATCAACTGTTCTGTTTTGGATTATTTAATTGATTTTTAAAAATGCAGTATCATACTATCAATACTGAGGCAGGTCTACATCACTCTGGTTTCTCTTCAGATCGTATAAATCTTTCACCTTTTACATCACTGAATGAAACATGTAATAAACAAAAGCTGCCACTCAGGATGAGAAGAATGGCCATCTTTAGTGTGTGTACTTCCATATTCTGTTGCAGTAAACACAATAGCTCATTCTACCCCCCCCCCCCGTCAATATATGTTCTGAATTTTCAGTCCCATCATTCCAAGTCTTTATAATTGTAGGTCCTTTAGTCATTTGGATTTTCATATTTTGTAATCTTGTCTTTTGCTACCATGCTGATTTTTAGATCTACTATTCTTTTGTGTTATATTTTCTTATTTTATAGGATTAGGTGGGATTTGGTCATTTTCTTTATGTTTATTTTACTGCTGGAAATTACTCATAGTAGTGGTAGGGCCACTAGATGGTGTGCTACAAATAACGAAACACAGAAATAAAGAAATAAAGCTGGTTAAAACTGCCTACCGTTAATGACAATAAGCATTTGTTGAGTAAAGCATCAGTCAAATATGACGGCATTGAAACTTAAGCAAAATATGCATTTTCCCCAGTTGAAAGAGAGAGAGAGAGAGAGCAAGATACACAGAGAGAACAAGATATAAGTTGTGTGCTGTGACAAGCTGATATTTTCCACCTCTTGTGGCAGGACCTCTTTTAACAATATGCTAGTGAAACCTAGTTTCACTTTCAGTTTCACATTTCTTTTATTACATGGATCAATATATAAACCAAGTGCTTTTTGCCATGCCTTTCGATCTAGTGTAGTTAAAGTGGGCTCCAAATGGCAACTAGTTATTGCTAGCAAATATTTATTTTATATGTAAATAGTACACAATTTATTTTATATGTAAATAGTACACCATTGTCTGATGTCCACAAGGTCTGAGGACAATCATTACCATTTTATTTGTATTGCTTTTCTCTGTCATGAGCAATGTGACTCTAAAAACAAACTTTATAAATGCCAATTTTGTTATTGAATTAGTTTGATAATGACCTGGGTAATGGGGTTCCATTCATGAACTCATTTCATATCTCCTGAAATGTAATTCTTGATATATACTGTATTTTTACTGGTGGCAAGTTTATGGGTGACTTAAACAACACAAAAAAGGTGAAATTGATTCTGACACATCCTTTCCCCATATTTCGGCTGTCGTATTAAAGTAATTCTGCTTGATTCAGGAGTTGAACTAGATGAAGCAAGGAACCAAAAAATTGGGCTTAGTTGTTTTCAGGGAAAACAATGAGATGCCCTCTTCATCCACCATTGTACTTCTTTAATCAAGGACACACACAGAGATGTATGGCGAAGTACTTGTGACTAAGAAAGCCGATGTGCATTGCTTTCAAGTTAGCAGCTGCACAGGAAATGCCAGGCTTGGATGGGGCAGAGTTATGGTTTCTGTCCTTTCTAGGTCACATTTGCACATTTAATGTCAGATAGGTTCTTTTTAGTTGCCAACGAAGCACCCTGCTCCCCCCAGCTGCCTGTCCTCGTGTGTGCATCCTATTATTTACCCATTCAATTAACTGCTAAGGAGATTGGAAATATGTGCCCAGAGTGGGAGAATGAGTGAGTCCATCTTTATTTGCTTGTTAATCAAAACCCCTTGGCTTTTGAACATAGCTCGAAATAGCCCTTAATTAGGAAGGACACCTAAATTTGAAATTAAAAAAAAAAGGAACAACCATTGTACAAACCAAATAAAAAGCATGGAAGGCACATAGACTATATACAGACTTCCAAGCTTCATTTCCCTCAGGAAACAATTGTGCTGCATCTGACCTGGGAATGATCTTGACAAAATGCACAGGTGCAGAGGGGTTCACATCAGTCATCTGAGAATACATGGAACAACTATGCACATGGCTGTTCTGAAAGAGTTTTTTTTTTTAAAATTAAAGAAACTTATAAAAGATACCTTGGCCGGTGTGGGTTGCTGCTGGAAAAGTGTTAATTAGTTTTGTAGGATTTGACTAAAAGAAAATATAGATGTAAACTTTCACTCAACGTTTGGAAGCCATGTGTTGCAAATGCAAAACAGTTACTTTGGGGGAAATGTATTGCAGCAGGTACTAACCAGTTATAAACCAGTTACTCTTGGCAAAAAGTCAATGCATCCAGCAGGTATCAAGCAATAACGCCAACAAGCCTGCTCCATCTTCTATGTGGCAGTCGTTCTCAGATATTTGAACATCCCTGAATCTTTTGTGCTCCAAGTTCAACATACATGGCTGTTGTGGTTGTGTCTTGTAGGGCTTGGCTTTCAGAGCACAGATTATGCATGTCCTTGTCTTCTTGCTTCATTTTGTTTGACAACGTCCATCTTAAAAGTGTGTGATCCAGAATGGCACACAGCAGTGTAACAGGTCCATGGCCTGTTCAATTCATTGACAAATTGTGCCATTCATATCAGAATAGGTGGTGCTTTTATGAAACTCAGATTGAAAGTTGAACTGCAGTGAGTGTTGTCATTAGAAGGAGGAGAGAGAGATTGGTTGGACAGCATCGGGGCCTGAAGGGTTTCTCTTGTATATATCCAAATTAAACTGCACCTCCACCCCCTTGAAGGCCGAGAAGAGCCATTCTTGTACTCACTCTTGAACACCAGTGGCAGAACTGTTTGAAACTCAGGTGTAACAGTCCCATTCTGTTCTTATAAGATTCTGGCAATGTTCTGTCAGATTCTGACTCAAATGGCTCCCTTAGAAAGCCTGTTAATAATGCCAGTATGCCACGTAGGTTTCCTATTCTCACTTTTTTTTCAGTTGTTTTATCTGTAAAACTTACAGTTCTCCACAAGGTGACCACTTATTGCCAAAAAGGGAGAGAAAGTTGAAGAAAATATATTTATGCTAATTTATATCTATAGATGCTAAGTAGAGATGGGCCTGGATTAATTTGGATCCACAATGGAACTCAGAGAGAGAGAGAGAGAGAGAGAGAGAGAGAGAGAGAGAGAGAGAGAGAGAGAGAGAGAGAGAGAGAGAGAGAGAGTCCTTTTTTCTTTGGGGCCAACCCAGTCTTCTTGTGTATCAGTTTCAAGTTTCTTTCTTTGCTTAGTACTAGAGATGGGCACAAATTTAAAAAAATGGCATTTCATTTAGTTAAGGAGTTCAGTTTGTTTTGTTTTGTTTTTTGCAAATTTTCACAAAAATTCATTTTGTTGTTTTGTTAATTCATTATTCATTTTACCCGCCTTTTTTCCAGCACCCACTGTGCGGCCCCTGGGGTCCGGTCGGAGCTGGGGGGTGCCTACGAATGGGTGTGGGAGGAATAAAGAGGGAGAGCTCGGTGCAAAAGGACCTCCGGACCAGCACCAGGTAGGAGACATCTCCGCCCCCCATTAACGAAATGAACCTAACCAAACCAATTTTTCTCAGTTTGGTTCATTTTGTGTTAAATTAGCCCCTAGGGTCGTTATTCGTTTCGTTATGTAATGAGACCAATAACAAATAATGAAACAAAAAAATTGTTTTGTGCCCATCTCTACTTAGTACACCTTCTTAACTGGTCCATTTTGAACCCTAAGAATGCTGGACTAATCACGAGAGATCTATGATTAGCAGATTCCTCCTGTGCCCCGTGGTTGCTACAGGGCTGGACAAATGGGCCTGATTCAGTCTATATTTACATATATAGTGGGACCCTCATATCCACAGGATCACTATCTACTGATTCACTTACCCATGCTTTGAAAATATTAAAAGAAAAATACCAGAATTTTCTAATTTGGAAGTTACCAGAACTCGCCTCTAGAGGGAGCCAATGACTATGCTACATATAGTGTTCCTCCTTATTCTAACATACTGTATTTATGTCAGCTTCTGCAGGGAGGGCTTATTGCTTGGAAGCACCACCACCCCGCAGATACGAAGGCTGTAGTGTTTGTCCAAAAATAGTGCATATCTCTAGTAAAAACTGTTTGCGATCCATTTTTATGTCCTGATTGTACCTTCTATAAACTGAACATGGACCGATCGATCCTTCCTGCAGAGGAAGACTTCCATTGGAAGACTGTCTTCTGTAGAACAAGACACAGGGCCAACTTTATGATGTCACCAGAGCTGGGAGCCTATTGGTGACCCACAAACCATCTGCAGTTACCCACTGCCTACTATGCTGCAGTGTCAACATATCTGAACCAGCATGCATAAGCCACTTAATCAGATTTTAATTACTTGATATGTAGGAAACTCACCATTGTTGCACTTAAAAAAAACCAGACATGCTAAAAATCTACTTAGTTGGTTATTAGGAGAATCTCTTTGGACTCTTTTATATTCCTATCAAATGCGGAGGTCGGCAAAGCCTGGTTTTGTCATCATTATTTTTTAATGCCGAACAAATGTTGGGCTATTGTTGTACGGCTGCTTTTCATCTTCTTTCTATTTATAAAGGTTCTGCCAAGGAGTAAAATAAAAGAGAGCATAGCAAAGAAGGCACAAAAGGAATATATCAATCAGGAGAACCAGTTCGCTAGGCAGTTTCCAAGCAACTTTAATGGAAGGCTGGTCAGAATGAAGATAAAAGGCGGTGGACGCCAGACATTGTTTTTCTATAATAAAATGACCATGAATGCTGCCAGTTACCAGCAAATAGAGTAGCCAGCATGCACACTTATTTATGTGTCTCTATAAATACTTATCAAATTCCATTTATCAAAGGGCTCTATCAATTTGAGTGAGAACCATTAATTCCACAAATATCCTTATTGAAAGAGGCATGTTTTTAAACAAAGTATAGCTCAATGACTTCAATTCTTCATAATAATGCTTCAAGATAATCTTAAACTCATTACCCTGAATCGGATTGTGCAGATACCTGGCACAATTTTTATTTTATTTATTTTTAAATTTATTCTAGAACATTTTTACCCCGCCTTCCCCTTGGAAAACGACCCAAGGTGGCTTACAGTAATAAGGGATAATATACAGTCCAGTACAATTAAGACATGTTCAGGCACTGAGAACAGGGCTTGAAGAACATCTTGCAGCATTAATAGACAACATCATATTAAAGCTAGGGATGAGCACAAAACATGGAAAAATTATGTTTTGTTTCATTTTGGGGGAGGGATTGGGGTGTGTGTGTAGTGCTGGTGCAGGTCCCCCCCCCAGCCCAGTGCCGATCAGTTGGTGTATGGGGCTTGTGGGGGAGTTTAAAAATCCAGGGGCTTTTTAATCTTCCCCCAGCCCCCCCACTGCATTTTGGACCTGTTGAGGTTTCCTGAGACTTTTCGTCGGTAGCCCCACATAGAGCGCATTACAGTAGTCTAGCTGGAAAGACAACAGAGATGAGGCAGTCCTGGCCACTAGTTGGAGGGAGTTCCAGAGTCTGGGCACAGCAGCTGAGAAGGCCCTTTCATGGGTCCCCACAAGATGTACCTGTGAGGGTGGCAGGATGGAGAGAAGGGCCTCTCCTAATGAACTTAACACCCCAGTCGGTTCATATTGTGAGATTCAATCTGAGTAGCTAGGACCCAGGACATTTTGTGCTTAGTAGGTTAAGGTCAGCACCTTGAATTGTGCCCAATAGCTGATTGGCAGCCAGTGGAGCTGCTTTAATAGGGGTATAACGTGACTTCTGTACCCTGCCCCAAGTCAGCAGTCTGGCTGCTGCATTTTGGACCCGTTGAGGTTTCCTGAGACTTTTCATCGGTAGCCCTACATAGAGTGCATTACAGTAGTCCAGTCGGGAGATCACTAGGGCATGTGTCACCATGACCAGAGCTGGTTTCTCAAGAAAGGGGCATAACTTGCATACTAGCCTTAATTGTGCAAATGCACTACTAGCCACAGCTGTGACCTGGGCATCCAAGGCCAAGGATGGGTCCAAAAGCACCCCCAAGCTGCGTACCTGTTTTTTTCAATCGGAGGATAACCCCATCCAAAACAAGTTGCATCCCTATCCCTTCTTCTCCCTTTCGACTGACCTGAAGCACCTCTGTCTTGTCTGGTTTTAATTTCATTTTGTTCATCCTCATCCAGTTCATTACTGCAGCTGAACACTCATGTAAAGTTGAGATACTAGCTCCCTCAGAAACTGGAGGTGACGACAGGTAGAGCTGAGTATCATTGGCATACTGGTGGCACTTAACCCCCAAAGACCTGATAATCTCCCCCAGTGGTTTCATAAAGATGTTAAATAACATAGGAGATAGAAATAACCCTGGGGGACTGCACAGGAACTTTCTTGGACCTGTTCAGGAAAAATTAGAAATGCACACATAAGCAAAGAGGAATTTTTAGCCATACTAGTAGATAAAGGAATTCCACTGATTGGATTCCCTCAAATTTTCTAGTTGCTTTTTGAATTCACTCCTCACTTCAATTACATGTACGTATCAAGTGAAGGACATAAAGCAACAGGTTAGTTGTTCATGTCTGCAGTGATGAGACTTCAATGAATTTTGAAATTAAGCTGCTTGTCATGAGATACTAATCAGTGATTCATTCAGGTCATTGTGTCTATCCATACCTGTTCCTCCTTTCTGCTCCACTGAGAAGTCTTTTGTAAATCTAACAGGTCTTAAGTGTCTATTTGAAAATAAGGCACCTCAATTTGTTTGTTTGTTTTTATTACAGCTGAGTTGTTTCATAACAAGGCATTGCTCCTGATAAAATCCATCCAACCATTGCTAGTTGCGGGGATTGTGGCTAAACTCAGAAAAGACAGGTAATAATCTCCCTCCCTCCCTCCCTCCCTCCCTCTGTGTGTGTAGCAGATGACATCCATGAAATCAAAAAGTCATTACAGTACTTTTAAAGCCTGTGAGGCCTGGTTCTATTTCACCAGTCTATATGAGGTCACACTACAAATGGTTTTTGAGCTGCAGCTGCTACTTTGCAAAGGACTTGCATCATCTCTGTCTTCTTGTAGAAATCATTTAAAATCGTTTAATTAATTATTTTTTTACCCTTTTAACTTGGGCTTCGGGTGCATGTAGGGGTCTTTCAAGGCACTCTCCCAGTGAGGCCCTGGGCAGACACAAACTCTATTCAGGCATTAATTTACCCAACACTGTACATATGGTTAGTGTAAGCAAGAACACTGGGTACTTTATGTGTAGGGTCTACCTGGTAGCAAGAACCTCTGCTGTTCATACATGCTGCTGCTTGTATGGAGGAAGTGTGATGCTAGGTCCCCCCTCATTGTTTGACAATGCTGGATAGGTGAATGTTCAAACAGGATCAGAGTTCTGTTAAGAATATGCAACGGGTACTGGAAGATCATGCCTTTGAGGAAGAAATAAGGAGGAAAAGAAAAATGTAGCTGTCCAATGTATCTGTAGGGAAAATGTTATGTTTTGCCTAAGACGACCTTGGAAGTGTGACTTTTGCTATAGAAAGTAAAGAAGATAAGTTAAGCACAATTTATTTTTATATTTGTGTGTGTGTGTTAAAATCTACAGCAGCAACTGGTTTCAAATAACAAACTACTTTGAATTAATTTCTTTTTCTCTTCAGTAACAAAAGCATAAGAATTGGACTGCAACATGATGAAGGATAATGTCCCTCCTTTTGTTGCATAACTGCAATACTTTATTCATTTTGATAATCCAGGATTAATACATGATTAGCATGTAAATCAAGTGTGAGTCCATACCATTGCCATACCTAATGTTGCTGCATCTTGATCGCTTTTGACCATGTTTTGCACCACAGCTTGGTGGCTTGTAACTGTAACATCCAGATGGTTTTCTAAAGTATCAAAAATAATTATTGAGAAATGGGAAAATAAAGTTCCTTTAAAATGTAATTTAGTTACAAGTTTCTTTTTCATAAAAAATCATAAAGTAGTTTCCAACCGTTTCTTGCTTTTTTTTGGAGCTCTTTGTCCTTCATCAGTTATGTCCATCTCTGCTGCCTCAAAAAGTTGTTCTAGAAGTTCTTGTTGAGCTGGTATTTCAATCAATTTCCAATACTTAGCAAATACAATTCTTGCTATCATAATAATATGCAATAACAAACACTTCAACTTAACCTCCTTGATTTCTGGCAAAATATTTAACAAAAACATTTCAGGTTTAAATGGGATAGATAGATAGATAGATAGATAGATAGATAGATAGATAGATAGATAGATAGATAGATAGATAGATAGATAGATAGATAGATATCTGTTTATTAAACCAAACTTGAATGCAAACCATTACCAGTTCTGAAGATCTCATGACTTCATGACAGAGAAGGACTGCTTGTAGCCTAAACCAGTGCAACCTATTTTCTGGTGATTGTGTGATGTACAGAAAGATTCTAGCCTGCTGTCAGGTCTAAGTGGGAGCTTTTCAATGAAGCGGCAGGACTGCTGGTTTTTTGTTTGTTTTGTTTTGGAGCTGGGGCAGAAGCCATTCCTGTATGAAGAGAAGGCTCACTTTAAGGGATAATCCAATAGTTTTTGTTGAAATAAATGCCATCAGTGACACTGTTTTATAAGTGACAACTCCAGACCATTCTCCAAACACAGTGTTTTATTTCCCAAATAGAGCAATTATTTCAGATTGCAATTTGGCACACGTTGTAGTACATTACTACAAACAGTATCCTAAGAAGCAGCCTTGACCTTCAGGCCTCCAGTTCCATTGAATTCAAAACAAGCAAGCAAACACACTTGAATCTATCATTAATGCTTAAATTAAAGAAGATATCTCATTTATGTTTGATTCTGTGCATCTGCGTATATATTAAAAAGCCTTTTTAAACAGGGAAGGTTGTTTCTCTTTTCACACTGATTGAACAGGCTGCATTTTCAAGTACAAAATGGACAAATAAATTATCAAACTGATTAGACAAGAAATATTGATTGCCACACATTTTCTTCACCTGAATTCTGGATTCATCCCAGGATGACAGGAGATCCAGAAGCTTGCTGGAATGTTGCTCTGATAACCACCACCCTCATTCTGAAGAAGTTTTGTAAATGTGACTGGACAGTGTGGACAAACACTCTAGGTCAGTCAGAAGAGTGACTGCCAGTTTCTCTCAGCCAACGTCTTCTGAACAGTTTTTATCCCAGAGCTATAATTGCACTTAATAATGAACTCAAGGACCACAAGCAGTGAGCACTTGGACAGTATTACCTAGCCTGTTGTGTAGATGCTTGTGTTTTTAGGGGTGGTGGTGGGTGGGGGAGTGTTCAGGGATTTTTTTATGTGTGTGTGTGTTGCGGGGATTTTTTAATGTGTGTGAGAGTGTTCGGGGATTTGTGTGTGTGGTGTGTGTGTGTGTGGGTGGGTGGGTGTTGAATCTGGTCTCTGGGTGTCTGAATTTCGTTGTATGTGTATACTGTGTATATACACACAATGACAAATCATCATCATCATCATCATTTAGCCAAGTTCCAGATTGACATGTCATAGAATAGAAACTAAACCTGGAACCAGGCATTCAGTCATCTCGGCAAAACATGCTGTGTAAGCCAATCAACTGTTTAATTCCCCCCCACACCCTTGGGAAATATCGGTGTCCAGAAGTCATGAGTGTAAAGAACTTCTGTACCACACTCAATCACTGTACTTTTAGAAGAGGTAGCCATGTTAATCTGCACAAGGATATCAGGCAAAATCTAAAGAAACAAAACAAAAACACGTGGCACCTTAAGGACTATTATATTTTAACGTCAGCTTTTGTTAAAAAGTGTACTTCATCAGACATATGGAAACAAACTGAAACCATGGATGAAATATGTACCTCACAGGCACAACATTCCAAATACTCATTGACTGCAGTAGTTTTGGATATGTGGTATGTCTCACGCGCAGTAATTTATGACCTATATTTGGTGTTGGGTTCTATTGTAGACATTCCTTATAGGGATGTTCTCACATAACTGTAACTGAATGTTGTTATGCACAGAGGTTTGCTTATATTTTCAGAAAGAGACGGCACCAAGCTATGGGTTTATCAGGCAACTTTACAACATTTGCCAACTTAAGTAGTACAAAAACCCCAGACAAAGAAGGGAAGGGGCTGGGGACACAATAAAGTACATCTTAGGGGTAAAGAGTAAGGGAGATGGGAATTCTCATCATTCACATAACCCAACTGGATGTGGGTAAGTGATATGAACGTGTAATGTTTCATTATTAGTGGTACTGGCAACATATTCCAGTCCCAGAAGAGTGGCACTGAACACTCTGATCATGTGAGTCTTGGGATTGTCTTCCTGTCTTTCTCCCGATGCCTTCCATGATACATAAAATCTGCTCCAAGGGGCTCCTGACTCCTTCAGAAGAGGTTTTTAATGTGTGCAAAGGACTTCCAATAAGGAGGCAGCGCCAGTCCTCCTCCACTTTGGTCCCTTCCTCTTCTCATGCAGCTTCTGCTACCATCAATGGTCAGTTGGACTCTAGCTTGAATAGCAGTACTGTAGCAGGAAGATATTTGGTCCATGTGAACACCGTATTGCAGTGGTAGAGAAAGTAGTGTGGTGTTATATTTTGAAGTGCTGAAACTCACCATGGCATCACCCCAACAATTCTCCAAAGGGAATACTTACCACATGTATCTAACATGAGAGGATGGGGAATATCCAACCCCTAACCCCTTCTGCCATGGCATTGCTTATTTGGAAGGTGATGGTACTGAATGTGAGTGGTTTCTGCCTGAGTGTGGGCTTTCCACACCATCTTGGGATTTTGCTCACAGAGAACACCTTCCTGTGCACTGCATACATGCTCCTTTTGTCATTATCTACAAGAGGAAAATGATGGTAGAGCACATTTCCTAGCACTTTCCCTTGTTATATGGCAACTAAAATAAGTAATACCTCACTAGGGCTACAGCAACATGATATATATCTTTATCATTTGTTGTTTATACTCAAAAGAGGTCCCATTCTAGTTATGTTCTTCTTTGCAAAACAGATATTCAAAGCAAGCAAAAACAAACAAAAATCATCCCAAACCATTAATGAAATCTCACTGTTACAAGCTATACAAAATTGTTAGGAGGTGATCTCTATAGAACCTAGTAATGCTTGCCTTGAACTGCAAGGTTCAGCTTATAATACAGGATGTGCTGATAGTCAAGACAATGCTTTCTGAAAGCGTAAATGCAACCTTTATCAAATCATCACAAACGCTAACAACCTTGGAAAGATAGGCTATTATTAAGATGGTTGCATAAAGCAGGAGGGCCAACAAAATAAAGAACTGTCAGGTCTCAGGTTGATTTATTTTTTCTTGATCTGCTCTGTCAGTCTTGTCACAAACAATTGTCGAACTGGCAAAACACACTGGCATCAAAAAATCATTTGCCAGAACAAAGAGGTACAAAAAGATGATAATTCCTGTATTGAAAGAATCTAAGGTGGTTACTTCACCTCCATTTTGTCTCTGTTAGTGTTGCACTTAGGAGCAGTACAAATAAATGTTACTTCATGTCCTCCACATAACTACTGAAATTTGTCTTGACTACGGCCACGGAACGGGTGCTAAGCGCAACAATACTGTACCTGGTGCTGGGGTAGGGTTTTCCCTTGTCACTCTTTGTTCCCACTTTCTGTTCTGAGACAAGACACTGTGTAGTAACGACTGTCACAAAACAAAACATTCATTTCTCTCAGAAAACTGTGTCCGGGCTTTTTTTTATTTTGACTTTTCAGAAGCAAAATATCAAAAAGGATTTTTTAAAAGCCCACCCCCCAAAAAAGGAAAAAGGAAGCTAGACAAATTCAGTGTATGTCAAGGTACAAGACCGTGAGATAATACTTGTCATGAGACAAGTTATCATGACCATGGGAACACTGAAACAGGGACAAAACCACGTGATACCGACCAACACTGGGCGTTTATACACGACCCCTAAACTCCGGGGCAAATGGCTCCTAGCCACCAGCTCCGGAGTTTACAGGAAATTAAGTGTGGCCACGCCCACTTTAGCGCGTCCCAGCGCAGCTTTCAAGTACCTGCTCTTCTGGGGTGAAAATTGCTTGATGCGGTGTAACGATAGTGAGTGCGGGGCTCTCCTCGCTTCTGTTTGTTGTTGTTTTGGCTCCTGCCCCTTTAAGAGCTACTTTACAGAGACAGGAATGTTGCCGCGGCAAGAACGGAGGCAGAACGGAGGTGAGCCACGATCTTTTCTTCCTTCCCCCCCCTCCCCTCATGCAGCCAGCAGCCAGGGTGGGGGCACAGGAAGAGCGACAAGCCCCTAAGATCTCTGGTCCGAATTTAAGTGGCCAGCGGATCTTAGGGGTCGTGTAAAAGAGCCCACTGTCATAGTACAAAATTAATTGCGGAACAAAGAAGGATGTGAAGTAACTGCCTAAGAGCTGTGCTCTGTTGAACCTCCTTTAGACCACTGGAGAAGCCACACACCTGTTAACCATCCCTGCCATGGGACTGTAAGTGCAACAATTGATAGTAAAGCTGCAAAGTCAGGTGGGACAACCCTGGCAATGAGATTAGATTGCACATTAATAGTAGGATTTATGACCATGCAGTTACAACCAGCTGTTTCATCAATCAGGAATGGTGCTGATTTTACTTCTGTTGGGCTGGTTTCCACAGACCTGTGATGTAACTTTAAAATTAGGATCAGGATCATGTTTTGAGTTCCTGGAGGTTTATTTGCTGCAACTGCAAGTTTTTCATGTGTTTATTTCTTAGCAGAATTTCCTGCTGGAAACTTTCCTTACTTCATAGCAAAGGCAAGGGCTATCTGCCTCTGTTCAAGAACGTCACCAACACTTCCTGAATGTGCTGCTTTGGTTACTCATGCCCACCACCTGGGTTGTCATGATTTGAACCTTTCTGCAGGCAAGCCAAGTGTATGTATCTGCCTCATGGCCATTTCCCTCCTCCCCCTCCCCTTGAACAGAGTATGCCATTTCACAAAGTACTTTCGGAACCTCTGTGCTTCTCAGAAATAGCGCGCAGTGGGGCAGTCCATCTGCTGCTCAAGAAAATAAGCATAACACCCTGCTGAGCAAAGGGGCCTAGCTGCCTCTTCTCTGGATCACAGCCATTGGTATAATCTGTTTGCAGTTGGCCAGCTTCTCTGCAAATGTGTGAAATGTGTGTTGGATAAGCAATATTTTTTTTTTTTAAAAATGGACTTCTTGCAAGAGGCATTCCCATGAGGACAATATATTGGGACAAATCTACCCTGTCCCCTGGCTTAACTTGGCTTGCTGTTCCCTGCTTTTAAATTTTGCTTGATTTTTCCTTTTCATTGTTTTTTATATGTACACCACCCAGAATAGTGTTTAGCACTAATGGGGAGGTATATAAATGTTCATTCGTTCATAGAAAGAGAGAGAGAGAGAGAGAGAGAGAGAGAGAGAGAGAGAGAGAGAGAGAGAGAGAGAGAGAGAGAGAGGAAGGAAGGAAGGAAGGAAGGAAGGAAGGAAGGAAGGAAGGAAGGAAGGAAGGAAGGAAGAAAGAAAGAAAGAAAGAAAGAAAGAAAGAAAGAAAGAAAGAAAGAAAGAAAGAAAGAAAGAAAGAAAGAAGATGAAGTTCATGGACCAAATGAATCAGGACTAAGTGAACCCCTACTGATCATTAAGTTTGTACTGAACCGGGTACATGATACATTTCAGTGGCTCTGTGAAATATTGAATATGATCTCTCCTGGAAAGGCACCAGTTGTGAACAAGTTCAGTGAAAGTGGCTGGCCCATGTGAAGATTTAAGGCAACACAGTACAAACTGGGCTGGATGTACAGTTCAACGGGATGGAGCACCTGGAGTTTGATTTTCTATTGTGCTTTGTAGGAGAAGGGTTAACTTCTATGTTCTTGGGCAAACACCCAGGAACAGGAAATACAAAATTACCACTGGGTACACTATGTCTGGAAACCTCTTGAAAATTAGAATGGATTTGACAGCATGTAAATAATTATTACTTTCAGAATATTTTTTCCGAAGCCTGTTGAGAGCAATGAATAGTTTTCTGTTCTGTTCTGTTGGAAGCAATGCTCATTTTTAGCAACCTGTTCCATCATAGTATTGAAGGACTGGAATGAGTCCCATTTATTTTTAAAGAAGACTAACTGTAATGGGGCTTCAACTAGTCAGGACCCACACTTGAACCATGAGCTTTGATGGCTTTAGACCAAGTATGACTGAAAGTACAACTGGATGGGCATTTGTACCACTTTTTGATCCAGGCTGAGGACAGACTGTTTTTTCCCCCTTTCCCCAGCAACTGTACAATGTATTGTATGTGCCCTTGAGTACTTGTCTGCATCTTTTGGGACCTGTCTCAGGGATTGGGTGCAAACCAAAGCAGGTGGCTTAAGCAGTCCATTTGCTTAAACTGTTTAAAAACCTTGAGGGACAGAAAGCTTCCTTCCCACTGAGGAGCAGAAGGGAGACAAACATTTCCATATCTTTTTAATTGCGGCTAATGAATCGGTGATGCTTTTTTAAAAAAAAATGCAATTCTATGCATTGTCGGTGTGCTGTGTCAGTTCGCAACAATTGCAATGAAATGGAAAGCTTCATCTCCTTTTCCCCTGTAGAGGGGAGACGGAAGGAAGCCATCTATTTTTCAAACTCATTAAGCGGCTTAGAAAAAGCAAGCAGAGGAGGTGACTGGAGGGTGAGTTCTTTTTTTTTTTTTAAAGGGAAAGCAGAGTAATTCTAGACTGTGCCAATAACAGTCACACAGTGTGTTGTGATTGATGACATTCCCACAAGACATACTCCATCTAAGCATACAGTACCTTGAATCCGGATCCACAGCCAGTGAGAGTATATAAAATAAACTCTTCGCTGAGGATGGATATGAGCCCACTCTCATGTGAAGGATTGTAGCGTCTTTTTCCAACTGTTACATTTAAACAGCTGTGTATCCAACCCCCCACAAAGGGCATGACATGTACAATAGGTCCCTTCAAGTTAGGGTAGCCATGCTTCCTATCTTGCAGAGGGCCATCCTCTATTGAAGTAGTCCTTGGCAGGAGAAGATCCTGTAGTAAAGCTTGACTCTCGTAGAAGGGCAACTTGGTCCAAGTGCACTTTAACCAGAATGAACCAGGATAAAGGAGAAGAGGGCACCTAAAGTCGCTCACTCCTCCATAGCATCAGAACTGGGCACCAAGCAGCAACAGAGGTCACTTGGTCAGAGTATTCCTTACTGTCCTCCACATGTTGCTTTGCCATGCATATTACACAAATCATTTCCCAACGGGCATCTCTACATATAAATGTTCAAAGGCGAATTCTAATGCAAATCTGTATCTCCCTTTCCCCAACTCTTTTATTTCACCGTGCTAAAAGGGATTCTTCTTCTTCTTCTTCTTCTTCTTCTTCTTCTTCTTCTTCTTCTTCTTCTTCTTCTTCTTCTTCTTCTTCTTCTTCTTCTTCGAAGTGCCATGTCCTTGTAGAACGTTGGTGAGCAGTAGCCTGAACTAGTTTCTATCTAAAGCTATTCTAAACAGAGCAGCTGTGCTCACTGCAGACCATTGGTGGAAGTTCTTAAACCAGGATGTTCTTCTGTGCCCCGGGCCACACTTCCGTCTATTTTAGCTTGAAGGATAAATTGCAGCAGATGGTGTTTCTTATTGTGCAATATGTGTCCAAAATAGAGATGGGCACGACTTGAAAATTTTTTTTTTCGAGTTGTCGTTAGTCGGGCCGGTTCCGTTTCGGCTCGTTTCCGTTTTTCGCGAAAATTTGCAAAAATTAGTCGGTTCGTTTTTTCGTTTTTTCGTTGTCGTTAGTACTGGTTTGGGGAGGGGGTAGCGGGCTCCTGGAGGGAGCTGCAGGAGTCAGCCAGAGCCACAAGTGACGGACTGGCAGACTCTTTGCACCCGCTGTGTCTCACGTACTTGCATGTAGTGCAATGCAAGTAGATCTGGCTTAGGGTTAAGACGGCTTAGCGCAACGGCTAGGGTTAGGCTAGTTACGGGTGAGGTTACGGTGAGTATTGGGGTGCATCTGGGTGCCTCTCTGACCCACTTAGAAGGACAGTGTACTGGCGTATGGGTTAGGCTTAGGGTTCGGGTTTGGGCTACGATTAGTGGGCTGTTTATGCCCGATTGGCACATCCCAGAAGTCTCTGTGGTCAACCTGGCCAAGTGGCCATGCGATTGGTTGAAAATTTGCATGGTCTACTCCCATGGGAGAGCCCATCATTGCAAATGTGCAGGTGTAAAAAAATAAAATAAAATAAAATAAAATAAAATCAACGGAGACTTTTTTTTGCAAGAAAAACCCACTGCTGCTACTGTAAAAATTCAAGCATTTAAAATAGCTAATTTTCGCATGTTTCTGTGGTGCTTTGGTGGGGTTTTGGGCAACAATTTCAAAAAAAATATTGCGGTCGCCATTTTGGATCCCCCCCCCACCGCATGGCAAATGGATGCACCCTCCCAGCCTGGTACAGTCAGCAAAACCTGGCCATGCGATTGGTGGAATGGCTCCAAAACTTTGCATGGTCCACTCCCATGGGCGAGCCCATCATTGCGAATGCGCAGGTGTAAAAAAATAAAATAAAATAAAATAAAATAAAATCAACGGAGACTTTTTTGCAAGAAAAACCCACTGCTGCTACTGTAAAAATTCAAGCATTTAAAATAGCTAATTTTCGCATGTTTCTGTGGTGCTTTGGTGGGGTTTTGGGCAACGATTTCAAAAAAAATATTGCGGTCGCCATTTTGGATCCCCCGCACTGCATGGCAAATGGATGCGCCCTCCCAGCCTGGTACCAGCAGCGCAGCAGTAGCAATAGCCAAGGAGAGGGGGGCGGGGAACCCCCCCCCAAATAAAACACCCTTCTGGCCTGGTAGGTGCCCTCAGACAGTTTTCGCCTACTTTTAGGGCCGGGAATCGGGTTTTTTTTTAACTTTTAAAAACTTTTTTTCTGTGCCGCTTGGCATTGCGCGATGCAAGTAACGAGCACGACAAATCAGACCAAATTGTTCGTTCGTCGGTTCGAGCTCGAAGTCTGGGGCAGTGATTCCCGTTACCGTTTCCGTAGAGTAACGGAAACGAGTAACGGAAACGGAAACGGGAATACCGCTAAGTCGTGCCCATCTCTAGTCCAAAATATTGCAATTTTCTTCTCTTTACAATATTGAGGATTTCTCACTTTTAATTCATGTGCTGTAATACAGCCACATTACTGATTCTTGCTTTTCAAGGAATTTTCAGAATTTGTTTGTACGTCCACATTTTGAATGCTTTCAGCTTCCTGCATAACGTCCCTGTACAGGTCCAAGTTTAAACACCACAGAGAAGTGTGCTGAATACAGTACATAGTACCGAAGTATTTGAGTACAAACTCAGATAGATAAGTCTTGGTTTGTCAAGACTTTCCTCATTTTCTGGAAGGAATTTCTAGCTTGTTCAATTCTACTTTGAATTTCACGTGAAGGATCCCAGTTATCTCTGACAAAGCATCCCAAGTATTTATAAGCTGATACTCTCTCAATTATATAACTGCCAATCTTGAGAAGGTTCGGTGAATCATTTTGGTTTTTACTAATAACCATCCATTTTGTCTTCTTCACATTATGTTACAATCCAATGGAACTGCTTTCTGCAGCAACAGAATCCAGTAATCTTTGCAAATCTGCCAGACTTGTTGCAGGCAGGACAGTGTTGTCAGCGTATATTATGTTATTAACAAGAACTCCATTTACTTTCACACCTTGGTTCTTTTCTTCAAGAGCATCCCGGAAAATTCGTTCTGAATAGATATTAAAAATTAGAGGTGAGAGAATGAAACTTATCAAACCAGTAGCCCTTTTAGCCCCTCTATGGACAGAGGCCTTGACAAGGCAGAGGGGCTTGCATGCTTCAGTGAAACTGAAAACTATGCTGGTAGTAGCATTGCTACCAGAAGGGTCTCTCAAGCCAGACAGATCTCAGTGGAGAGACCAGACAGTGTCCACCCCCAAAACATCTAATCCAGAGTGGGTGGCTTCAAACAGTGTCTGATGCATAATGGGCAGCTGACATAATGGCCAGTAATGGCAGTGAAGTAGGCAAGAGGGAAACCACTTCACTGAAGCTAATTTCCCCAGGCAAATCTTTAGCATAACTGGGAAACCTAAAGCCATGGCCCCTAGTCCCTGGCAGCCCTTCAGTGGACAGGGGGCTGCTAAGAGTCTCCAGGCCAGCCATGAGAAGGATAGCCACCTGGAATGCTCGCAGCTTATTTCAAAGTGGAAAAAAGCCACAACACCATCAAGGAAATGGAAAGACTTAATATTTATATCCTTGGTATTAGCATTAGTATTGTATTAGCATTAGTATTTGTATTGGTATTACTTAAAAGGGCTACTGGTTTGATAAGCTCTAGGCTGGCTTTCAATCCTGCTGGGAAAATAAAGTCGTCGTCGTCGTCGTCGTCGTCGTCGTCGTCATCATCATCATCATCATCATCATCATCATCATTAAAAACCATATTTAAAACAACAAAGGGACAATGCTGAAAAAGTAAGAAAAGCAATATAGCTATGTAATTGAACCATCCATTTGGCTTCTGTTTTCAAGGCTGTCCTGGGGTCTTCTAACGGCATGATTTAACATTTGTAAATTTCACATTCCTTTGCTGAGTCGAATAGTAAATGGGTCTATTATCATTTCCAGGACAGATGTTTTAGTTTGCTGAGCCTGTTTGATCCCTGCACCTGTCTAATGCCAGCAGTTGCTGGATTAGCATAAGGGGCTGATGTGTTTGTATTTTTTTTTATTTTTTTATCTTTTAATGGACAACTGGTGCAGAACAAGCGAGTGGTGTGAAAGCGAGCAGGCTTGTAGTATAAAAGGATGCCTGTTTGTGACACAAGGCTGTACACATCATTTTATAGCGTAAAACCGGCATGGAACTTTAACCCTGCTCGTCCATGTGCTAGAATATACATTACAAAGTGACAATTACAGAACCTGCCCATGAAGGGGAGAAGGAATGCTCGAGGAAAGGGAGACGTATTACCCACATCCATCTGCAGGACAGCCGTGCAGTAACTTGGAATTATGTATTGTTTCTGGTGGATTAGGAAGATTATAATAGGAAGAACTGGCTTTCTGCCCCTCCAAAGAACCCTCCAAAGAATTCCCTGCACTTCAAGGAAGCAATAGCTTTTCACTGACAGCCCATTATTCCTGAACAGGAGCACTTTCACTGTATTTCAGTCCGATCCCACCCCGAAATCCATTTTAATTAGACTTGAGGGACCTACTGTTGGTGACTGGTAAGTCAGAAAAGCAAAATTACTGAAGACAGAGCCACACAGTGTTCATGCTGCTAACTAAACTCTGTCACTTAGTCATAGCTGTTGGGACTTCAACACTAAGCCAGCAGATGTATGATAAAATGCATGATCATCTGTAATTGCCCATATCACGTATGTTTGTTCACCCACATGTCTGTGCTTTGGTGGCATCTCCTTCTTCCTATGATCATGGCTCCAGTCAAGTATTGCATGGGTGTTTTGTTTAATGCATGGTCAAGAGCATCTCCCCCCCTCTTTCCCCCCCAAAACCAGAGCAATGAAATCAGAATATGCAGTGTTGCAATTAACTTGGTGGGAATGTATCTGTTGAAATCCAAAGATGTATGCATGGAAAGCCATGCAATTCTTTATAAAACTCAGAGACGAATACAGGTATCATTCCAACGCAGGCAGAAGTTAAGTCAACTTGTAAACCTCTTAAGATTCTGTAAACAGGGTGGGGCAAATGGGCACATCAGGCTTCATCACTCATCGGGTGGGGTGTTGTGTTTTTCAAACTACTTTGAACTTGTTACCGGACAGTCAAAGCCTCTGTTTAAAGAATGGCAGCTCATTTTAACAACAGGGGCTACTTAAGAATAAATTTGTCTAAAAATTCAGTAAATAAGACAAGGCACGTATCCCAAAAAGCTTTATTTGGATGTGCATTCAAGACCTTTCCTGACTGCAGAGATATTTTTAATGGGGTCTTTGGTAAAGACAAAAATTATTATTTTAGGAATGTGGTTATTCCTTTTGTTATTAGAGTACAAAGCAAAGTGTTCTGCTTATATACCACCCCATAGTGCTTGAAGCACTCTCTGGGCAGTTTACAATTTATTCATGCAGGCTACACATTGCCCCCCCCACACACAAACTAGGTACTCATTTTATTGACCTCAGAAGGTTGGAAGGCTGAGTCAACTATGGGCGTTTATACACGACCCCTAAGCTCCGCTGCAAATGGCTGCAAGCTCCGGAGCTTAAAAATGTTTCCCCACCAGCTCCGGAGTTTACAGACAATTAAGTGCGACCCCGCCCACTTTAGCGTGACCCAGCGCACTTTTCTTGTACCTTCTCTTTGGAGGTGAAAAATCTTTGATGCGGTGCAATGATAGTGAGTGCGGGGCTCTCCTCGCTTCTGTTTGCTGCTTTTTGGCTCCCGCCCCTTTAAGAGCTACTTTTACAGAGACGAGGGGGTTGGACTTGATGGCCTTACAGAGACAAGAGGCAGAACAGGTGAGTGGCATGCTTTTCTTTCTCTTTTTCTCCCTCCCTCACGCAGCCAGCAACCAGGAAGTGCAGAGGGGGGTGGGGACAGAGGAAGAGCGACGAACCCCTAAGATCTCTGGTCCGAATTTAAGTGGCCAGCGGATCTTAGGGGTCGTGTAAAAAGGCCCTATGAGCCTGATACCTGGTGTTGAACCCCAGGTTATGAGCACAGTTACAGCTGCAGTACAGCAGTTTAACCACTGTGCCCGAAGACATTACAACATAGAAGAAATGAAACATTTAGCTTGTTGGTCTCACCAACCTTCCCTTGGAACACACAGTTTAATCATCTGGTAGTTAAGAGCGATCACTCTTGCTGCATCTTGAGAAAAAAATAACTGAAATTTATTCACAGTTATCAGCTGCAGTTAGAACCAGAAGAGGAAAGAAAAAAAGGACAAATCTGGAGTTTTCCAGCAGAGAGAAATGCTCCATGCTTGCTTCTCGGAAAGTCATTGGGGAAGAAGAGGCATACAACAGCAAAGGAATCAGAAAATAAGCAGGAAGAAAGGGCTAGTGAGGACAGAGGTACAAAGAGCTTTACCAATCAATTAGTGCTAAGGAATAAATGATAGGATATGTCCCTCTCACTGACCTTAGTGTTAAGGCATGCAAGGCTGCAATTTTCCCAGTGTTTTTCATTATCCCAGCCACTCAAATGAATAAGAATATTTATGTGTCATTAAATTAGCACTGACATGTAGCAATTGGCAACCGTTCTCTATTTAAAAAATACTTACAAGTGGTTTAACAGTCTTTCTTCTGATGTTGCCCTGAAATTGTGCCATTTACCCAAACTGTATAATAATATAGTCCTTGCAGAGTAAAATGTTAACAACTTTAGTTTATTTTCTGGAACCGAATCTCAACCCTTGAACTTTCTTTCACTCTTTCCCCCTTTTTTCTTTTCAGTCGGTGTTGTGTTTTCCAGTGATAAAAACAGCAAGTTTGTTTGCCTTCAGAGATAAAGAGAAAATTTCATCTGAACAGAGGGTGGAGGACCCTGTCCCAATTGACCCTTTACTCTTTTAAAGCAGTCAGTATGCTCATAATAACCATAGTGGTTATATTTTATTAGTTTTCTTAAGTGCTTAATGGCAAATGACCTCTGGAAGGATAGAACTGCTGCTGTGCACATTCGGGCTACCCATCTGGCTTTCTACCTAAATTGTAACTGAGGCCTGATGTCTAATTTTTCCTATATTTTCAGCAGAGCAGGAGGCCTTGTGAGGGGTTCTGGACACAAAAGACAACCCAGCAATCTGCCACCACCAATACCAATACTGTAACAATATGGTACCCAATTGCTCTCCACAATAAGTTTCTAATTGCTCAGCCAGTCTTTTAGATGGCAACCAGTTAAAATGGTTTCCTTTGATTGCAGAACATGATGGAATGTCTAGAGATTAAGAGCAAGGTTAGAAGGAGTAGTAATTCAGAAGGAGTTACAGACACACCCTGAAGCATTTCATTTCTCTCTGTCCTTCCCCCAATGCTGTAGAATGCACTAATTTATTTTTAGGATGGAATCTAAAAGTGAGATATTTAAGCCAACATCAAAGCCAAGCTCAGAAGCTCACTGTTATTAGCAAACTAATTCAGTTTGTGAAGAATCATACCACAGTAACAGTGTACAGAAGAAAGAGCGCTCTAGTTATAAGCAAGCTTAAACTTTTGTGTATGGTATTGCTGGGGAATCTCCCAAAGATGGCTAAGACAATTCAACAGATTGAACTTCATTCTGGGGAAAGCCACCCTGGAGGGGCTGTCAGCAGGAGAGTGACACCTGCACCGTGGGAAAGAGAGAGGAAAGACTGGTTGGAGAAGCAAAGGCAGAGGGATGAACACAAAGCTGCTCAAGACAGAGAAGCACATGAGTGGGAAATGCTACGGAAGCAGTTTGAAAAGTCTGTGAAAATACTGGAGAAGGAGGTGGAGGAGGGAAAGGTTAAGGCCCCGGTTAAGGCAGAACTGGTCGAGGCGGGAAAGGAAACGGTTAGGGCGGGAAACCCTGACCAATGTAAAAAGGGGAAATCTCGTATCTTACCCCCAGATTGGGAGTGGGTTTGGATGGAGAACTCATGGACCAGCAACTGGGAACAGATGATGATGCCCCGGCCTGAGGCTGAGAGTTACCGGAGATGCGCTCATCGCTAAGGCTGTTCTTACTGGGGAGAGTGGGAAGCCCAGGAATACAACTGCAAAAGAAAGGAGATCAGGCAAGGACTGGCCTGGGAGAAATGGCTAGCCAAGCTGAGGGGGGAGGAAAAAAGGACTGGGAAGATGTGTTCCGGGAAGGGTCTGACTTTGAGGGACGATTATCCCTTCAAGCCCCGCCATCAGAGATGACCTGGACCCAAGCCCACGATGGAGGTTGGGGTGCAAGCAGGGGAACTGAACCTCTATGAGAAGGAGGGGAAGGAAAGTGGTGGAACCAAATCTCCCCAAGATTAGAAGGGGACTTGGACTTTTCTGTTTTTACCCCTTCCCATGAATCAAGAAATAACCCCTTTACTGTTAATGTTAAAGAAGTTGGAACTGGTGTCAAGGAACGAGCCTCCGTTGTGGTGGAAGAACCAAATAAAACACCAGTTTATTCTTTGAAAAATGCTTCTTGATTGGGATCAGAAGGGCAGGCTGCTTGGGAGAAGAAAGAACCCTCACATTCATCCATACCTGAAGAATGGAGAGGGTAGTAATTTTAACAAACACGATTCTAGAGTATTCTCAATTTGCTAAATTAGCTTTCTGCCATGGATGTGTAGTCATGAAGGGTCGGTCATGACTGTAATGACACAACACACACACATGCTTCTCAAAGATTTCCAGCCAATATATTAAAAGAAGATGTCTTTATTCTAAAAAGCAGGCAAGAACAGAAAGAAAGTACTTGAAAAATCAAGAACATTTTTCAAAGATGCTGTATAATCTATATTTCAGCAATGTTTATGTGGCATGAAAAAGGAACATAACTCCTCAGATACTATTTGCCTGTTCATTTTACTGAATCCTACAATTCTTGAGGACAAAGAAACAATATTTGAATTCAGATGTTGATGTTTAGTTTCCTGTTGTCAGTGTACTTACTATGTAGGGGACATATTACATTGAAATCTTAGAAAAGCACAGCTTTTTAGATATGTATTTGATTATACTTTAAAAAAATTAAAATAGGACAGAAATTATTAGAAACAGCCAAGGAAATGCAAATTGTCAGTATCCAGAAAGGTAGAGTGAAACTGTAGACATCATAGCATATTTTGTTGAGTAAACAGGAAGACCTGGAATAGTCTGTTGAAAGATTTACCTTGAACCAAATATAATGAAACAGTTTTAGGCATATGGTGTGAGAAAAATGACAAGATTTATGACCTTTCAGTTGAAATCCCTTTGTTTAGTGTAGAAAGTCAAGCTAATGTAAACCTAGTGAACCAGCAGGAATTCGGTGAATCAACTCCTGTATAACTTACATTGATTCATATTGATTCATACTCTAGTTATGACTTACTTTATTATAATAACTAGGAACTTGAATAGATCCATTCAAATCAATGGAACTAACACTGATTCATAAGCAGACTTCATTGTGACTTTCTACACTAGGCAATAGGATTTCCTCCATGGCTATGCATGTTAATTTTCACCACTTTTGATGCTGCATCTTTTGCAATGTTGATAATGGAAGGGTTTGAATAAAACAATCTAGATCAGTAGTTGTGAACCTTTGGTACTCCAGATGTTTTGGACCACAACTCCCACAGTGCTTTGCAACTGGCAATCTAGGCTCAGAATTCTGGGAGTTGTGGTCCAAAACATCTGGAGTGCCAAAAGTTCGCCAACACTGATCTAGATCAATCCAAGTTGCTAAGTCACTGTTATGATGTAGTGAGAGGCAGAAAAGAAAAGCAAGCCATAGGGATGAGTACAAAATGGGAAAATGTGTTTCGTTTCATTTTCTCCCTGCATTTCGTTTTGTTTCATTTTTAAATGAAGTTTTTCAAAAAAAAATTAACAAAACTAAACAGTAATTACAAAATGATTTGTAAGCTTATGAAACAACGAAACAGCATTTCATTTTTCATAAGGTGCCCATCCCTAGCAAGACATAATTCAACTGATGCTTCAGAGAAAAATGTATATGCTCATGGGAGTAGCCACTGCCTCCATCTAATTATTTTAAAACAATTTTCACTAATATGGTATATTTAATGCTTGTTAAAACATGGAAAAGTTAAACATCTGTTGGGAGGTCAAAGGTTGCCCCACCTTTTTTGAACTTTCTTGAACTGGTAATTTAAAAATTACAATAATTGTTTCTGGATTTTTAAAATGGAGGCTGGAAGATATTACATTGCCCAATGTCAAGAGCTTCTTGTTGGAAAATAAGACATTCTAAGGAAGCTACAAATTCAGTTTAGTTTTATGGAGAAAGTTCTTGAGATTTGGCAGATCTTGTGAGCCCAAGAAACACAACATAAGGACTTTGTAGGGTTTATTGATTCAGTTGTGCAAATAAACCACTTCAAAACTACAATACTTTCTATGAAGTCCGCCAAAGAGAGATAGAAAATTGCAGGAGCTCTGCGATGAAAAAGAAATTCAACTCAGACAAGTGTAACTGTAAAAGGGTATTTTTTTTTTAAGAAACTGAATTTACAGTATTGGTGAAAAAAATTCCAGAAAAAAAGAAGCAGGAAAATATTTTGAAGTCACTATTTTTGTTGTCATTGAAATTGCAGTAGATTTTCTGGAGGGGAGGCAGGCAGAAATGACCTAATCATTGTGCCCTATGCAGATGTTCTGAATTTTGAATGAGTGAATAAACTTAGCTCATGAGCTATCACAGTCCCAGCAAAAGAGGAGTCTTGCCTGGCCAGAATTTTCTTAGAACAGGGCTGTCCAACTTTGAACAGGCCAAGGTCTTCTTTTTCCAGCGCAAAGTGCCTGAAGGCTATTACATGAAAACCAACAATAAAAATAGTTTGAAATTAAATTTTGACCCAATAAGGTTGGAGGATTCCCTCCCCCCCCCCATTTTTATGAACCTACGGTCATTTACTTGGATGTGAACAGCTGTTAAGAATATAAAGTAAAAATAATTCATCTTACAAGGTAATGGGAAGTGCACTTTCATTCAAAGCCCCAGGGGAGGAGGGGGGGACAGAGATCAATGGGGGACCTCAGAAAGGAAGTGCTGCATTGGGTCACCCCTTCACTGGCAACACAGGAGATGCTGCTCAACAGCAGCCACCAACACGGGTAACCTCACCCCCCCATCCACACCCACCAAGACCTGAATGGAGAGAAAGCCAAGGGGCAGACTGAAGAAGGGGGAAGGGGTGATGGTGTGGTGGGGAAGGGGAAGGGCAAGGAGGCAGAAGATGTTTCTTCCCACAGACACCAGCACCTGCCAAGAGCAACTGAGGCCACCAAGCCTCAAGAAGGCGCTCCAAATGGGCTGACGGGAGAACAGGGGGGGATCAGTCAAGAAGATAGGTGGTGACAGCTGTCCCAGCTGATCCCCCTTTCCCCAGGAGGTTCAGCTAGCGGGCAGGGAGAAGAGCAGACCCTCCACTCCATGATTGGTGGGGCGACACTCCCTTGAGGACAAGGTGGTGCCGGGCCAGAATAAGAGGGCTCCTCCGACAGCTGTACCAAACAGCTCTTGGAGGGGGGAGGGGGAGGGAGGGGCTGGTGGAGAGGCAGACCAGGACCCCTCCCCAGGTGGCACAGGGGAGAGAGAAAGTGGGTAATGATGTCAGTGGAGGAGCCCCAGGAGGGGTGGCCTCACCTGCCCAGTCCATCCCAGCCCTTCCACCACACTGACCCTGGCCATTGTCTGCACCACTGGCTAGCAGGCTTGCCAGTTGGCTGCTGCCCCTCTGGTGCCTGTTCCCCAGAAGAAGGCAGCGGCTGGGCAACTGGGCGGCCCCAGTGGACACAAAGACACACACCCTGTCCTTGCTGCAGGTGCACAAAGGCTGCACGAGCATCCTAGCAAAGCAGCAGGAGGTACCCCGACAGTGGACCCCAGTGCCCCCAGGACCGTGTGGGGACTAGGTATCCCATGCCAGCATCTGGACAGGTGGGCAGTGCCTGCCTACCTGGCGACTGCCCCCCCCCCATTTCACTGCCTCCCAGGGGGTGAAGGCATCTATGGCCCCAGAGACACCCCTACCGCAGCAGATAAATCAGTGACACATCCAGTCAGATGCCCCCCTCCCCTTGGCCTGGGAAGGGAGTCCCCCCATTACATGCACGGTTGCCGGGAGGAAGCTCCCTCTCTTCCCTTCCCCTCAGGGCTATAAAGTGCCAGGGCTCCCTGCCGCAGCTCTGCTGCCTTGAGGGCCCACAGGGACTGGCAGACCCCCTCCCCCAATGGACCCCCTTCATGGCTCAGCCACAACTGGAATCCCCCCCCCCAAAAAAAACATGACGCCACAGGCAGTGTGTCGGGAGGCTGGCGGGGACCTGGCGGGTGACTTCTGATGGCGCTGCGGGCTACTGGTTGCCTGTGGTTGATGGGTTGTGCAGGCCTGTGATAAAGCATTATGTTAATGTTGGTCTTATCCTGTAAGACACTTTTAATGAATAGATATGTATTCCCCCCTTTGAATGGAACAAATGAAGTAGCTGGGAGGGAAATGTTAAGCTTACAAAGCTGGCAATGAATGGGTTAAACAGTTGTTGCCTCTACCAGTTCTCTGCTCAGGCAGAAGCCATGCAGCAGCTTCACCTGCATCACCAGAAAAAGTAGTCAGTACAGAGCTGGACCTTTGGGGCAAACATCCAAGGTTCCACTCAGCACAATGGGCAATAGGGCTCCCTTACACCTCAGGGCTGACCCAGACTGATCCAGCAACAGTAAGTGAAATGATTGCACTTAAGTAGTGGGGTGGTCTTTAAGACCCTTAAGTTCAGCCTTCAGTTATCCAGTTGCATGATTGGAAATAGTAAGTCTACAGATTTTCTGGAAGACGTCCATTCCTCTCACTTGTGACAGCCTTACTCCAAGCTGTCACCAGAATGTCCTTCAGTCCATCAGCATGCAGTGATGATGAAAGCTGAAGGTATCCATCTCTTATTACAATCATATCATCCTCAACATATGTTTTCTGATTTGGAAAGCTAAGCAGGAGTGGACTTGGTTCAAACTTGGATGGGAGACCACCAGGAAAGAAGTTCCCCTTTCCCAGCTATGCCCACCTGGGTACTCAGTCCAGCACCAGTGTCGCCCAGTGGGCCGGGGAGGTGGAGTTGCTATAGTCTACAGGAGTTCCATCTCCTTGACCAGGCTTCCTGTCTCCCTGGGAGAAGGTCTTGAGGGCCTGTATTGTGTGTTGGGCTCACGAGACAGATTGGGGATTCTGTTGGTGTACCGCCCACCCTGCTGCGTACCAACAGTCTCCCTGCCTGAGCTGACAGAGGTGGTCTCGGACCTGGTGTTGAAGACCCCCAGACTGTTGGTACTGGGGGATCTCAACATCCATGCCGAGGCTACCTTAACTGGAGCAGCTCAGGACTTCATGGCCGCCATGACAACCATGGGGCTGTCTCAACATGTCATCGGCCCAACACACCAGAAGGGCCATACTCTGGACCTAGTCTTCTCAACGGGACTGGGGGATGGTGGTTTGGATGTGGAGGGGTTGGCTTTGACTCCATTGTCATGGTCAGACCACTTCCTGGTCAAGTTTAGGCTATTAGCTACTCCAACCCTCTGCAAGGGTGGGGGATCCATTAAGTTGATCCGCCCTCAGAGACTAATGGATCCGGATGGTTTCCTGAAAGCTCTGGGGGATTATCCAGCTGACATGGTCGGCGCTCCTGTCGAAGCTCAGGTCACCTTATGGAATAGGGAGATGACTCGGGCAGTTGACATGATCGCACCTAAGCGCCCTCTCCCCCTACGCAGAGCCCGGACAGCTCCTTGGTATACATCTGAGTTGCGGGCAATGAAGCGGGAGGGGAGACGGCTGGAGCGCAAGTGGAGAAAATATCGCAGTGAGTCTGACCAAACACAGCTTAGAGCCCACTATCGGGCCTATTCCGTGGCTATACGGTTGGCAAAAAGGCAGTATTTTGCCAACCGTATAGCTTCCTCAGAGTGCCGTCCAGCGGAGCTGTTTCGGGTGGTCCGGGAACTTCTTCAGCCAGGAGATAGGGTGGAGGCCCAGGACCATTCGGCGGCACGCTGTGAGGAGTTTGCTGTTCACTTTGAGGGAAAAATTGCTCAGATTCGCAGTGAACTGGACTCCACTATTGGTACAGTATCAAGGGATGTGTCCAGTGCACCGGGCTTAGGTCCAGTGTTATTGGATGAGTTTCAATTGTTGAGACCCGAGGATGTGGACAGGGTGCTTGGCTCTGTCCGTTCCACCACCTCGCTGCTCGACCCTTGCCCTTCTTGGCTAATTGTAAGATCTGCCAGGGGGGTTCGCACCTGGGTCCAGGAAGTTGTAAATGCCTCTCTTAAGAGAGGGAGTGGTCCCTGCTGCCTTAAGAGGCAGTAATTAGACCACTCCTTAAAAAACCCAACCTGGACCCAGGACTGGTGGTTAACTACCGACCAGTAGCGAACCTCCCTTATTTGGGCAAGGTGTTGGAGCGGGTGGTGGCCGGACAGCTCCAGGCGCTGCTGGATGAAACGGATTTTCTGGATCCATTTCAATCTGGTTTCAGGCCGGGTTTTGGAACAGAGACTGCCTTGGTCGCCCTGTACGATGACCTTTGCCGGGAGAGAGACAGGGGGAGTGCAACCCTGTTGATACTCCTGGACCTCTCAGCGGCTTTCGACACCATCGACCATGGTGTCCTTCTGGATAGGCTGGCCAGGTTGGGAGTTGGAGGCACCGCTTTGCGGTGGTTCCGATCCTTCCTGGCTGACCGTGTCCAGAAGGTGGTGCTGGGGGACAGTTGCTCTGCCCTGTGGCTTTTACGTCATGGGGTTCCACAGGGCTCAATACTATCCCCCATGCTGTTTAACATCTACATGGAACCGCTGGGAGAGGTCATCAGGAGGTTTGGGCTGAGGAGTCAGCAATATGCTGATGATACTCAGCTCTACCTCTCGTTCTCCACCAATCCAGGTGAGGCGGTTTCTGTTCTGAACTTGTGTCTGGACCAGATAATGGACTGGATGAGGGTTAATAAATTGAAACTCAATCCAGACAAGACGGAAGTGCTGTTAGTGGGTGCTTCGTCAGCCAGGCTAGAGGGCCACTTCCCTGTCCTGGATGGGGTTGCACTCCCCCTAAGGGACAGGGTCCGTAGCTTGGGGGTGCTCCTGGACCCCGGTCTAACTCTGGAAGCCCAGGTGGACTCGGTGGCCAGGGGCGCCTTTCTCCAGCTGCGGAATATATATCAGCTGCGCCCCTACCTGGATGAACGGAGCCTTATGACAGTTATGCATGCACTGGTAACATCCCGTATTGATTACTGCAATGCGCTTTACGTGGGGCTGCCTTTGAAGACGGTTCGGCGATTGCAACTGGTTCAGAATCGTGCTGCACGGCTGGTGAGTGGTAGGGCCACCAAGGAACACATCACGCCGATTCTGTATAACCTTCATTGGTTACCAGTTGCTGCCCGAGCCCAATTCAAAGTGCTTGTTTTGACATATAAAGCCCTAAACGGCTTAGGACCTAGATACCTGAAGGACCGCCTCCTTCCATATGAACCTACCCGGCAATTAAGATCTAGTCAGGGGGCCCTCCTGAAAGAGCCATCCCTTAAGGAGGTGAAGGGGATGGCTTGCAGGAAAAGGGCCTTTTCAGCAACTGCCCCCAGACTATGGAATGCCCTACCAAATGAGACTCGCCTGGCACCGACGTTGCTAACATTTCGGCGCCAGGTAAAAACCTTCCTGTTCCAAAAGTTTTTTAACTAATGATTGTGGGTCCTGATGGCAATTTTAGTGGTGTTTTTAATGTATCGTATTTATTTATTGCATTTACATGTTTTTATTGTTCTGATTTTATTATATTTTGATGTTTTAATTGTCCATTTTGATTGTGAGCCGCCCAGAGACCTTTGGGTAGTGGGCGGCATACAAGCCATATAAATAAATAAAAATAAATAAATAAAAGGCACATCTCCAGAAAGATTTTGAACACAATTTTGCCTGAAATCCTGGAGAACCAAAGCCAGTTGGAGTTGACAATACTAGGCTAAATCAGCCAGTGATCTTAGTACAGTATATAGTAGCCTCTGAAAACATGGTGTCAGTGTGTACCCATTGTGATTTCTTGGGGTGCAATTATATGTATAGACTTACCTGAAAGTAAATGCATCATTGAATAGAGTGAACCTTTCTTTGGACATAGAAATATTGTTCATCTCTTTCCTACTATATTATTTGAGCAGCACCTGTCTAAAAGGATACCATGATCAATGGTATCAAAAGCTGCTGAGAGGTTTAGGAGAGCCAGCTGGTCCCCATTGTCTGTGTATTCAGCCTAGAGCAGGTCATCAGTTAGGGCAATGATGCATTGGTGAACCTTTTAGAGACTGAGTGCCCAAACTGCAATTCAAAACCCACTAATTTCCCTCAAAGTGCCAATACAGCAATTTAACCTGAATACAAGTGGCTGTGAAGGGGTGATGTCGGGTGCCCACAGAAAGAGCTCTGAGTGGCACCTTTGGCACCCATGCCATAGGTTCACCAATACTGAGTTAGGGCAACTATGTTAATTTTAATTCTGAATCCTGGCCTGAAATCCAAGAGTATCTGAAGCTGCCCAACTACCACATGCTGAAGCAACTTGCCCAAAAGAAGATCTCCCAAGGGAAGGATGAACTTTGGGTTACAAGTCACAAGGAAGTTCTGAGAATTACAGTATCAAAACATAAAAGGAGATATAGTTAAGTTGACTTTTAAAGTATACTTTGATCATCTCCATGAGTAGTCTTTTGCCATCAAAACAGATTATTAGAATGATCAGCTCTAACATTGCTAAAAGACATGGGCATTTCATTTCAGAAAGGGACTGGATCCGAAATGAAACACACCAGCATAGCTGACATTCAGAACACAGCCCCACCATCCTGAACAAAATCTGCCCCTGTCTTACCTTGCTTTACCTCGTGCAGAGCGAAACTCCAACCAAGAAGCAGCCTCCAACACATAATCTTTCCCTCTCCCTGGCACTGGCCAATCAGGAGCTGTGCAAGGACATGCACCATCCCATTTCCCTGTATGATTGGCCAGTGCCAGGGAGAGGGAAAGACAATGTGTCAGAGGCTGCTTCCTGTTTGGAGTTTTTCCCACGTGAGGTAAAGTAAGGTAAGACAGTGTGAGGGTTCAAACGGGGCATTACCAGTTCCAAGTCAAAATGATGATTTTCCACTCCATTGTGTGAAAATTGAAATAAAATTTTATTTACATATTTGGTACTCTTATTATTGGTCAAGATTTGTACACTACTCGGTACAGGCGATATTTCTTCATTTTTACTTCCGATAAACACAGAATTCTTAAACTCAAACACACTGGGTATTTCTTCTTTAACAGTTTCTTTGTGATATTCGAATGTAGGATTGCGGAACCCCTCCCATAGCATTGAGTCCCACAACATGGATGTTTGGCCCATTGAGCCACAGGATTCTCTCTTCTGGGTGCTTTCCATCTTGCCTGTGCTCTTTCACAATTTCCTGGCCATCACATCGGTTCCACTTGAACCAACCAAGTAATTGGTTCCACTGCCCTTGACTCTGCTCTCTGCCACCAAGCTCCTTCCAGCCTCTCTTCTGTTTGCCTGCTAATGTCCTTTAACCGACACTCTTCCTTTAACTGCCACTCACTCTCCTTGTGCCACCCATCCTTGTCCGCGCTGTCAGTCACCCAGTATGCTTCTTCTACAAACCCTGACATTTCTACCTTTCCTATACTAACTTTCATTCCCTCTATTCCTTCTATTAACTCAACATTTCTCTTTGTTTATTTTCTTCTAGTTCCTTTCTTTCAGACAGCACACTTCTTATTGACTTTTCTTTCTCCTGTTTTTCCTCACAGACAGTGGTTGATTTTGTTCTGGAGGGTGGGACTGTGTTCTGAGTGCCAGCTTTACTGGCGTGTTCCATTTTAGAACCAGCCCCCTTTCAAAATGAAATGCCCATGTCTAATTGCTAATCACTGCATGGATTCGTTTGACGGTATCTTTAGTTGCCTAGACATAAAACCCAGGGTTGGTTGCTGAGATCCTTTTGCCCATCCAGCACCACAAGAACTGCCTTTTCATCCACCTACGAGTGGGGGAAAACAAATATCTTGAGATCTGGCACCATGAATTCATACATCTTCTTCCTACAGGCCATTCCTGTTCTAATAGAAAATTAAAACTCAGTATTATACCCAAATGAGCAGAGCAGATTAGTTATGAAAACTGCTTTAATACTGCCAACTAGGAAAGTAGGATATACTGTAAGAGCGTGGATAAAGGATCTTCACACTAAGCATTTCCCCATGGGTCTGCTTCAACTGTGCCCACTGACAAAAGCCAGTGAGGTGATTTTGCTGATGCACCTTGTACTTAAGCACCAGTACCATGTATCCACTATTCTGGGGATTTTCCACCAACCTTTTTGGTCGGATTTGTAGAGGATTAAAGTAAGAGCTACACACATGTACTGGCGTAACTACGGAGGGGTGGAAGAGTGCATTTGCCCCGGGGTGCTCAGCAATCTGCGGGCACCTGAAGGGGGAGCAGGAGGAGGAATCCATGTGCCATCCCACCAGCAGTCCTCCTTTTGTCCCGCTAAGGCAATCCTTAGTTGGGGGAAAGGAGGAGAGGGAAGCAGGTGATGTTTTTTCCCAAGCAGCACCTCCGTCGATTTCTCCCTCGCCCCCTGCTAAGGCTTGGTGATCATTAGGCTGGGGAAACGAGGAGAGGGAAGTGTGCGACGGAGATGCTGCTTGAAAAAAAATCCCATCGCCTGCTTCCCTCTCCTCTCCTCCTTTCCCTGGGCTAATGATCACCAAGCCCTAGCCGAGGGAAAGGAGGAGAGGGGAGCATGCTACAGAGGTGATGCTTGAAAACAAAACATCAACTGCTTGGCAGGTGATCACCTCCTGTGCGGTTTGCACAGGAGAGCCTTAACTGGAATGGCAGATCCCCGCCAACTTGTTTGGGGGCAGAGTCCACTTTGCCGCCCGGCCGAAGGAGGCCAAAGTCACCTGGGTGACATCGGCTGGGGTGACGGAGCACGCTTATTTAACAACCAGCGTGCTCCCAACCACCCCAGCCTGTCCAAAGAGTCATCCCGCCCACCTGCCCTTGTATCAAGGATGGAGAAGCTTAGCTGGTCACTACAGGGCCAGATGAGAATTTTTGGTGGCCACTTAAATTGGCTCTGAGTGACCATGGGTTTTCGCCCATCCCTCCATCCTTGATGCGGCACGGGCATGGTTATGTAACCCTGTCACCAGTCACAATTGGTGGGTAGCACAAGTGGTTGCCTAAAGCCTAGCCGCGCCCAATAGCGCACCTTCAAGGTGCCAGGCAGTCCTCAGTTAAAATTGGTTTACATAGCAACTAGCAAGAAGCCCCTAAACAACTGGCCCGGTTAGCAAATTGAGGACTGCCAACGCTTAAGGAAATTCAGCCAGGTAAGGATGCTTAACTAACACTTGGCACCCTACCCGGCAGCATTCCACCCGCATGATGAAACGGGAGGGACCAATAATTTTAACACCGTTATAGTCAACACTTGCGCTACGGCACAGGCCCTCTTTAGTTCCCAGTTAATAGAGTTAAATAAAGAGTTATTTATTGTTCTGAATAAAATTGTGGCCCTTATTAAACCCCAAACTTTGTGTTGCCTCTTTATTTAAGCCTGGGCGGGCAAAGGAGACCCACAATGAGGGCATGAGAAGGAGAGACCCTTCTTCCCCTCCCCCACTGCTCCCCCACTGCTCCCCCCGGATTCCCCCCCCCCTTGCTCGGTGGGTGAGACTTGGTTGTGGGGGAGGAGAGGGTGCAAAAACTGACTTTGTCCCCAGGGGCTCCAAACTCTAGCTATGCCACTGCACACATGGATATAATCTGTAGTGAGCTTTTTGCTGTGGGTTATCGGCACACCGGAGTAAAACTGCCAGACACAAAGATCCTGTTTTGATGTGATTCCTTGTATGAAAGCAGGACATGTGTTTCCAGACACCAGCAGTGCCAGGAGGCTTCAGCCTGCTCAGCATGTGCTGAAAACAGAGCCGCTGGTGCTGCCCACCCATGCCAGAACAACACCAGCTGGCCTCTGCTAGGACAGCAACATTGCTGTACCCCAGGGGTCAGCTTGGCACCAGTGAATCTGTCTTTGCCACATGTTGAATGGGTGAAGATTCTGCAGCTGTTCATCCTCTGCAGGGCTTGCTTATATGGAGGGTGGCTCGATGGCTGCTAAGGCAGTGGCAGCTGAGCACAGTGGTGGCAGCAGCAGTAACAGGGCTATAATAAATAATAATCATAATCTTCCAACTTCAGAGGTGGAAGGGACCCTTTGGATCATCAAGTCCAGACTTTGTTAAGGAGGCACCTTGGGGAATCAAACACCCAACCACTGGCGCTGCGATCAGATACCCTAAACCCCAGAGCTATCCAGTCAGTCAATCTCCTTGGCCATTCAAGATGGTGCCGTCATCTTGCTCCCCAGCCACTACTGTCTGGCCTGCCAAACCAATAAACTCCCTCCAGAGGAAGCCCTATTGTGGTATAAAATCATTAGCATGTTGTTGTTGTCCTCCCCCCCCCCGCTTTAGTCCAAGAAATCAGTTGAAACAAATGATTTGGCTACAAATTCACCTTTGCTGCAGTCAGGATGAGTAGCTTCTAGATGTCATGAGGACTTAACTTCTCAGCCAGAAAATCATAAATTAATCTACCCTCCCTAAAATGTAGCTTATTGCTAAGCATTTTTGAAAAAGAACATTTTAAAAACAGAAGACATTGTTAACAATATGCTTCAGCTTTCACCTACAATGATAAAGACAATAAGGAAAAGAAACAAAAGTACTGTTAAGACCGGTTCGCTATAAATTATAATAGAACATTTGCCTGCTTCCAGCTACAAGTCATTGTCTTTTTTTCCTTTTGCAAAATACCAGCTTTGGAGAAATACCAAGGAGTGCTATGTACTGGATTTAGTCTGAACAATGAGTCCATTAGAGGAAAAAAATCCCTGCTTCTAAGATATTCTTTCATGGTAACATATGGCAGCATTGCTTGGTAGCCAGAGACCTTTCAAAGTGTGCAACTCCACTTTCAAACTCAAATTACCTTAACTTAAAATGCTTTTAAAAATCAATAGGAGCTTTTCTCTTTTTACCCCTTTGAGGATTTTCTTTATCTCTCTTTCCTCTATTCATCTTCTCTGTCATTTCTGCCTGTGTGAATCTTTGTTTTTCCCATCCATCTTTACATAGACCACATGACCTGTAATGTGCTCTGTAGACATAGCTGTCAAAGAAGAAGAAAAAATCATTGATGCAATAAGATCACACCTTCTTATAATTTGAAGGAGAAATATAACTCTTTCAGGATCTCTTCCAGGCAACCCTCAGAAACAGAAAGTACTATAAGTATAAAGCATCTACTTTTGAGATAATTGTAACACAAAATCACACAATGTTTACTAAACACACCTGTAAAGAAGCAAGAAGGCATCTCATTAAGTGGCATATGAATGCATGGATACAGGAGGACTGGAGATTTGGTTAAAGAAGAAGCCAGAGCTCCAACTCATGAAGATCACCAAGCTCTGCAAGTCAAGAGGAAGAAAGGGATGAGAAGTAATTTCAGATAAATTCTGGAGCACCAAACAATATGCCTGGCACCTTAACTGCAACTTCTAATCTAGTCTAACACATATATTTTTTAAGAGTTGCATTTACTCTCCTACTTAGGTAAACGCAAGGACATTAATATTGCTAATCAATGCACATATCTCCTATGA
Organism: Phrynocephalus guinanensis; assembly: GCA_037367245.1. Taxonomy (NCBI): domain Eukaryota; kingdom Metazoa; phylum Chordata; class Lepidosauria; order Squamata; family Agamidae; genus Phrynocephalus; species Phrynocephalus guinanensis. The sequence goes on from CM074733.1 coordinate 122,376,475, forward strand.
GAGACTGCATTCAGTGGGAAACAACCAGATAGGATTAATAGTTGTTTTTAGTGTGCTGATTTGTTTTTAATACAGTAGTACCTTGGATTACGAGCATAATCCTTTCTGGAAGCATGCTTGTATATCAAAGCAAATTTCCCCATTTCCCCCCAAATTTTATTCTAGGCACTCAGTTTCCATTATTTTCTATAGAGAAATTTGCTTTGGTTGGGAACTACAACGGCCTCCAGAGCTCACCCTGGGTCCAGCACTGTCCAGGGTGCACTGAGGCGGCGGCGGATGGGTGGCACCAGCCCCGGGCTGCACTGTGGAGGCCACTTCTAGTCAGGAGGACGAGGAGGAGGAAGAGGGGGAAGAGAAGGAAGAGGAGGAAGATGTGAGCCAGGCTGTGACTGCAAAATAAGCACCGGAGATACCTGTTTTGCAAGACATCACTCACAAAACAAAGCAAAATCTTATTAAACTTTATTTAAAATTTTGCTCATTTTGCAAAACAGTTGCAAACCAAGGTACTTGTAAATCGATGTGCCACTATATTTGCTGTTGAGCAACAATATTCATATGTAAATTCTAAACCCATATGCACTTCAGGAACGAGCACATACTACAAGCAAGTGCTGGGAATCCCATGAGTCTAAACAAGGCTAGATATAGGACACAGAAAAAATAAATATCCAATAATGAACGTAGGCCATGTCAGTAAAAAGCCAAACCCCACACCCCAAATAAACCACTACCAACACATAAACCTACTGCTGGTTTTTTTGTACGCAAAATTTAGCACAGGGCAAAATACAATAGGTTGATAAAAGGGGATTAAACAGTAACTGGTTGTTCTAAAGCCTGAAGTGTAGCCTGGCATTATATTAGCTAACTATTTCAAGGAGAACCACCCTAAGAGACCCAGAAGGAATGTTCTCTTGTTCCTTAGAAAAAGAACTACTAGCAATATCAGTATAGCTTTGATAGACCCAATACTCATTGATTTAAATTTTAACCTTAATGTTGCAAATAGGGCATGTTTTTTTTTAAAAAGGGGGGGAGTTGATTATCAAGATATGGAAATACTAATCTGAACAATGACTATGACTTAGATAGTCCAAAATCCTGTTCAAACTCTGCTCTAACTGAGACTTACTATGCTAAATACTAGACCAATTATGTAAGAGTAGTACTCCAAAAACCAAGTAAGAATGCAGATCACATAGGGCATTTATACACGACCCCTAAGCTCCGCTGCAAATGGCTGCAAGCTCCGGAGCTTAAAAATGTTTCCCCACCAGCTCCGGAGTTTGCAGACAATTAAGTGCGACCCTGCCCACCTAAGCGCGACCCAGCACACTTTTCTTGTATCTGCTTTTGGGAGGTGAAAAATATTTGATGCAGATGTGCTGGGCTCTCCTCGCTTCTTTTTGTTTTTGTTTTTTGCCTCCCGCCCCTTTAAGAGGAACCAGGAAGTGACCGGGGCTCCCCCGGCAGCGTCCACCAACACCGGGAGGTAAGGCTTTATACTTCTGTCCCTTTTTTTCCCTCCCTCCCCTCACGCAGCTGGCAGCCAGGAAGTAGGGAGGGGTGGAGATGCACGAAGAGCGACAAACCCCTAAGATCTCTGGTCCGAATTTAAGGGGCCAGCGGATCTTAGGGGTTGTGTAAAAAGGCCCATAGACTCCAGAAGCTGAGTTGTAGCAACTGGACTTCTTTTCTTGTGAGATCAAAAACAAGAAAGCCACTCATAACAACCCATGTTTAATGGATGTGGAAAGGACTGCAGAGGTATGACTTTCACACTACCTTGGCCACTTTTCATCTGAGTCTATTTTGACCAAGATGAAGGGAAACCAATGTGGAGGATAAATTGGAAGTCGCCTGCCAACCTTCCTCAGACTGAAGAAGCTGTTTGGATGAGTTCTGAATCGTTTTGACCTAACAAGAAAAGAAGTCCAGTTGCCATGGCTCAGTTTTCAGGTAACCTCACCTGGATAACTGAGAATCTTCACAGACATAACAGTCTCAGAAAAAAATAATAAGCATAAGTACTCGGGGGGCAACAGCTTTGACATCAATCTCTGCCTCACATTATATCATTCCAGATCAATCAGGGCTTACTAAGATCCACTGAATTTTAGAACTTGTTGCATGGTTATTAAATATGCTGGCCAGAATCTCACTGTAAGATTTGGCTAAATTGCTGTGGTTAATTTCAGCTAATGGACATGGCACCTCAACAATTAACCAAAGTAATCATAAAGGGAAGCCCAATAGGATCCCATCCAAATTGTATGAAACTCTGCTACTCTTGATGTCTTTGAAGGGATTTGACAAATTAGAATGGGTTATTTGTTTATTTGTTTATTTATTTAAAGGAAAACTGAAAAAGAGTTTTTTTTTTGAATTAATGATAAGATATACAAAAATCACAAAGCAATTTTCAGAATAAATGGTATGGATTCTAACCCAATTTCTCGGTACAAAACAGGAGGGTCCATATCCATTCAGCATCACCTTATATTATTTTCAATTCCATACCACCTGAATGATAGTTCTTAGATCTGCGGTGGAGACACAAGTGGGCATCAGCATTAGAAAGGTGGTTTTTTTTTAAAGTATGAAACAATTATTTGTATACAGATTTGAAAGAAAAAACCATTTTAAAAGCCAAAACAAGCGCAAGACAGGTACATTTATAAGCTAATTTGCTGCATTGAAGGCCTTGGCTTGTTAAGAGATTCTTGTAGATTTTCCTTCCTGTGCACAAAGTGTTTTTTTCTGACAAAAGCATTTCCAGCAGAATGCGGAATGTTTCAAAGCCAAGGTAAAGGGTCTCATGTCAAAAGGAGCTTTATTAGTACCTAGATCTCTACCATCCTAGTTTAATTAATTCTTTCTGTTGAGAAAGGGATGGCATTCATGTTTCAGTGAATTGATAGGAGCAGCTCAGATTGGAGGCATTCAGAGTGTTGTGTAAGAAATGGCAAAATGAAATCCGCTCAGCATTCTGTGGCACTCTTTGTCAAGAACTATAGTTTTCTGAAGAGCCATGAACTTAATCTATCCTTGTTTATGCTATTATCATATTCAACTTGACTACATATTCAATATGTTTGCACATGGGGAGTGGATGATTCTGTAGTTCCATCACCTCATGGAACAGGACTTAGAATTCCATATTTTAGAATTGTTTCCTTATCATGGGGATTGTCTAGTATAACCCATCCCCTACTCCTTGTAGGAACCTTATTTGTCCGTCAGTCTGTCTGTCTGTCTGTCTGTCTGTCTGTCTGTCTGTCTGTCTGAAGTTCCTCCCCACCATCAGGCTTACAATCTGAAGTTGCGGAAGGAAATAATTCTGACAGTTGTTTTGTGTTCAGGTGGTTTTTCCCTGCCTGGTCTCTTTGTGAATGACAGTGAACAAAAGAGGGTATTTTATGTTCTGTAGTAGAGATGGGCACGACTTAGCGGTATTCCCGTTTCTGTTTCCGTTACTCGTATCCGTTACTCTACGGAAACGGAAACGGGAATTACTCCACCAGAATTCGAGCTCGAACCGACGAACGAACAATTTGGTCTGATTTGTTGTGCTCGTTACTTGCATCGCGGCGATCGCGCAATGCCAAGCGGCACAGAAAAAAAGTTTTTAAAAGTAAAAAAAAAACCCGATTCCTGGCCCTAAAAGTAGGCGAAAACTGTCTGAGGGCACCTACCAGGCCAGAAGGGTGTTTTATTTGGGGGGGGAGTTCCCCGCCCCCCTCTCCTTGGCTATTGCTACTGCTGCGCTGCTGGTACCAGGCTGGGAGGGCGCATCCATTTGCCATGCGGTGGGGGGGGGATCCAAAATGGCGACCGCAATATTTTTTTTGAAATCGTTGCCCAAAAACCCACCAAAGCACCACAGAAACATGCGAAAATTAGCTATTTTAAATGCTTGAATTTTTACAGTAGCAGCAGTGGGTTTTTCTTGCAAAAAAAGTCTCCGTTGATTTTATTTTACCATCAGGTTTGATGGGCTCGCCCATGGGAGTAGACCATGCAAATTTTCCACCAATCGCATGGCCACTTGGCCAGGTTGACCACAGAGACTTCTGGGATGTGCCAATCGGGCATAAACAGCCCACTATCATCATAGCCCAAACCCGAACCCTAAGCCTAACCCATACGCCAGTACACTGTCCTTCTAAGTGGGTCAGAGAGGCACCCAGAGGTGCACCCCAATACTCACCCTAACCTCACCCGTAACTAGCCTAACCCTAGCCCTTGCGCTAACCCGTCTTAACCCTAAGCCAGATCTACTTGCATTGCACTACATGCAAGTACGTGAGACACAGCGGGTGCAAGGAGTCTGCCAGTCCGTCACTTGTGGCTCTGGCTGACTCCTGCAGCTCCCTCCAGGAGCCCGCTACCCCCTCCCCAAACCAGTACTAACGACAACGAAAAAACGAAAAAACAAACCGACTAATGTTTGCGAATTTTCACGAAAACCGGAAACGAGCCGAAACGGAACCGGCCCGACTAACGACAACTCGAAAAAATTTTTTTTCAAGTCGTGCCCATCTCTATTCTGTAGAGTAGACCATATTGATTGATGACATTGGTTGCATCAACATTCAGGTTGCCCCTTTGCTATGTAAAGCTGGGCATCCTTTTTCCTGCTAGCAATGCAAGTATGATATTGTGCAGCAATATTGGACCATTTCTTATCATTATGAGTCATGGATACAGAAACACAATATCCGACATTCATAAACCAGAGATATTTGAAGAATTAAATATAACACAATGTTGTCTGAAAGTGCTTTTTAAAATGCAAAACTTTCCAACTTTAAAAACAAGAACAAACTAAAACCTCAAACACAGCCTGAGGAGTTCTCTTATTGTTTCCTCAGACTGAAATGTGATCCATGTTCATGGTTACATTCTTTTCTGCACGAAAAATCTCACTCATGTTCTCTGCGCTCTGTGTGCTTTCTACGCACATTGTCATACTTGCTCCACAGCAGAGAGTGAAGAGCTATTGGTTATAGCTACTCGGACCTCCAGGATTACTGCGTGAATTCTTTATCGCAGGGTTTTATAGTACCCATTCTAGGATATTATTCAGAATGCAATTAGAAATGCTAGTTTCACTTTGTAAGGAAAGGAAAGCTCTGGGAATGCATTACTTTTCTCACTTTCCCCAATCCGTCCTCTTCAAATCAAATATAGAGCTCTTTTAGAACATCCAGTTTGGTAATCCTTAGACTCGTGGTTGAAATTCCAAGAATGTAGATGTCCTTCTTCTGGCACTATGCCCAGCAGGTGGTGATACAGCCACCATACCAAGTAATCTGGGCATTCAGGAATACCCTGCCTTGTCTGCTGTTTTTTAGCTCTTGTGCCTTGAGCTGTGTTGAGCACGGGGGGGGGGGGGCTTCTCAGCTGGAGATATAGTTCTATGGTTCTGTGTAGCACATGAAAAGGACCCATCTAGTCATCCTGGTGGCTCCTTCCACCCCAGCCCCCAGCCCACATTATTCTGGATGAGAAGTATTCCTTTTGAGAGGAAAGAAAAATTTAAAGGCCTGTGTTAACCTTCCACCGCTATACAGGCAATTACCCCTTTTTCAATTCATTACTGGCTTGGAAGAAACTTCAAGATGGCAGGATGTCCCCTTTTCAAAATGGTGTCCTGTTCAAATTGTGGTAACCCACAGCAACCCACAGCTGCCTAGAGTGGCTGCCCTGCTTCCTACAGAGTTCCATTATTTGGGGGGTGGAGGGGGAAGGATGATATGTGAAGTCCCTGTATGGTTGCTCTAGGAACACCAGTAAAAATGGGCATGAAGCTAGTCATCCTAATTCATCAAAAGTCATATCTGCAGCACTACAGGTGCCACACGTTCCCAACCCAGCAACCAGCTGCCCCATTCATAAGCTGGTATGCACTGCCTATGACTTCCAGTCCATGCAGGAACACCTCCTCCAGAAACCACCCACTCAGATAAGGAGGTGGGGCAGGGATTCCTTTTGATGCGTTAGAACGGCTCGCTTCATGCCCACCTCTAATCACCAGCAACGCCTCATCTCTGGAGCCTTGTAGCACAGTGGTAAAACTGCAGCACTACAATGAAAACTGCCCTCATGGCCCAGGGTTCAATTCCAGGTAGCCACCTCAAGTTTCACTCTGCCTTCCTGTGACGTCACCCTTTCACAGACTGAGTTTTCAAAGGCACAACTGGGTTTATTTCGACATCCCACTGCTGTGCCACCAATTTGTGACGACAGCTCCCTTTTACACGTGTAATTGTGATGGAAAGGTAATGCTGCCACCTTTTATTCACTTGGTAATGCTGCCACCTTTTAAAATCGTTGCCTCATGAATTGGGACAGACTCAGATGTATAATATAAAAATAATAACAAAGTTTATTGAGAAAATAATAAATATAACAATATCTGAGGATGGTATGTGTTGCCTTTAACATATAATAGATTTCATCAACTCTTCCAGCCCCCCTGTCTTTAATAACTAGTAAACAGTATAGCCCTCACTGCCTGACAGAACTCTCACAGAGCAGTGCTCTCTCCCAGCACTCACTCTCAAAACCTCAACTTAACTAACCTAACTCCCCTGAACTAGGGTCCACCCTTTTTATATCATACCATTCCCCGCCCTCCTGCTGGGATTGGCTGATGATTTGTATATTCAATTACTCCTGTTTCCAGGGTTTTGTCACACTTCCATCCTTCCAAGGTCAGTAAAATAAGTACCCAGCTTGCTAGGGGAAAGGTGAATATATAGCCTGCATAATTAAGTTGCAAACTGCCCAGAGAGTGCTTTAAGTGCAATGGAGTGTTATATAAGCAGCACACTTTGACACTTTGCTGTTTTGCTTTGCTCATATCTTCCAGACAAAAATGATCTTTACACCCAAATGATGATAACTGCAACAGACTGGCAGTTCACTTTAGATACAAGGTTGGAAGCATCTGTTGGGACCTTGGATCCTTGTTGCTAATAGTAGATCTGAAGGAGATTCCAATGCACCATTGTGATGGACTCCAGGACTGGGACAGGAAAATATACCCTGCAGAGCTGGACTGAGTCATTATTGGCTGTTGGATAACCAAGGAAAGAACCAATCAGAGAGCAACAGCAATATATATATATATATATATATATATATATATATATATATATATATATATATATATATAGGTGCATGGTGCCTATAGTAAAATAAATAAATGTTAAGTTAGAATGCACCTGAGCTAGGAATGTGAGCTAGGAGTGTGGTTACAAGAATGTTATCTGGAAATAATTATATGGAGAAAAGGTTTTTAAAAAGCTAATGTAACCAGAGATGGGCACGGAACGAACATTTTTTCGTTTCTGTTACCGTTTTCTGTCGTTTGTCGTTTCTGTTACGTAACGAAACGACAAACAAAAATTGTGATGAAAATGAAACAAAATGAACAGAACCACAAAAATTGTGGTCGTTACGTTTCATTTCCATTAATGGCGACGCGCAATGAAATGAGATGTTTTAAATGTTAAAAAAACACCCTGGACATCCGTAAAAAAGCAGCGATAATTATTTATATTGTCTGATAATACCTACCAGGGGGGTTGGGGTCCTTAAAACGTTTGTTTTTGTCTTCTCCCATCACGATGTATTTTTCTTTTCCCTTTAAAATGGATGTCGCCACCAGCCACAAAATGGAGGCAAGCCATGTAATGTGGGACCATGTTCAACCAATAGCATGCCCAGGTTGCAGACTGGGTGGGCAGGTCTGGCAGCCACAGAGGGCATAAAAAGCTCTGGCAGCCCCCGTCCTCCTTGCAGTCTCTGGTGGGAATTAGGGTGGGATTGCTGTCTCTGCGACTCTAGCTTCAGTCCTGCAGCCTCCCTGTGTGCATGCATGCTACGTACCTCTCGGTGAGTACCCTCCCCTTCCCCACAGTGCAGTCACTCTGCGGCTGCCTTGCACCCTGGGCAACGCCCGCCACTGCCTTTGCAGCCTCCCTGCATACCTAGTCTATACTGTGTCTCTGCCAGCATCCATTTTTTTTAGTGTTTTCCCTCTGGTCTGGGGCGTTGGGGGATGCCTGCGCACGGGAAATGCTTTAAAAATCGCGCAAAAAGCGGGTAGAAACGACAAACAAAAAAAAAAAAACAGTAACAAAATTTTTCAAAAAATTCCCAACAAACGGAAATGAACCGAAACAGACCTCTCAACGACAAACGAAAAACCGAAATGCCATTTTTTTGTTTGTGCCCATCTCTAAATGTAACAGACAGCTTGATAGTGCACTAAGTGACTTGTAACAATTGGGTTTGAGAAAACCCAACTGAATTAAAAGATGTACGCTGAAGAGTACGCTGTAACTACATGCATGCTGAAGTGTTATGTGAAACCATTATGCTTTTAATAAGCTCACTCACCATCTATTCAGGTTAAATAGGATCAGTATCAGCTGGTATGGTCTAAGGATCTGGACAAGGCACTTGTATGTTGCGAAGCCACCTCCTGTCTAGATGGTGACTCTTAAAATCAGCCAAGGAGTCAACCAGGGAATGGGTTATGTACATCATTAATACATTTCTATGGGAGGGCTATTTATCTTAAGGAGGGTCATTATAGTGCCCATTCCACCACCACCCCAAATTCAGCAATGGATTGTTTTAATAACTGTAGGTCTTCTGGTAGTAATTTTGGGTAAGTTGATCGAGAGGATGGTAGCTGACTGGTTGCAGGCATTCTTGGAGGAAATGGATAGCCTAGATACAATTCAATCAGGGTTTAGGCCACTGAAATGGCATTGGTCACCCTGCATGACAATCTCTTGAGAGAGGCCAATGGGGGAGTGTAACCCGGCTGGTCCTCCTGGATGTTTCTTTGGCCTTTGGTACTATTGACCATGCTATCCTTCTGACATGGCTATAGAGTTTAGGAGTTCAAGGGCTTCACTCTTCAGTGGTTCTAGGCCTTCCCTGACTGCTGGTCTCAGGAGGTACGGCTTGGGGAAGCAATGTCCACCTCTTGGGACCTCTGCTATGGGCTCCCTCAAAGGTTGGCCATTTCCCTGATGATTTTCAGTATCTACAAGAAGTTTCTTGAAAAAACGTGGAGATTGGGGGTTAACTGTCATCACTATATGCATGTCATACATTCCCATCCTTCCCTTTGATTGGGGGTTAACTGTCATCACTATATGCATGTCATACATTCCCATCCTTCCCTTTGATTGGGGGTTAACTGTCATCACTATATGCATGTCATACATTCCCATCCTTCCCTTTCTTCATCTGCAGGTTATGTGTTTCAAGTCCTTAAGCACTGTCTATCAATTTAGAACCATGGAAGGATGGAAGGTTGAGTCAACCTCAAGCCAGCTGTCTGGGATTGAACCCCGGGTTGTGAACAAAGTTCTGCTTCAGTACAACAGTTTAACTGCTACTGCTAATCCAGGATGCCCTTAAGACATTAGTTAAAACAGTATTATTTAAAGCTGTCTTTTATGGAAATTTGTATTATTATATATGATTTAATGTGATGTGAGCTGTCCAGAGCATGTATACACCTATGGAAAGATATACAAACTGAAAGAATTAAAAAAATACATAAATACCAAAATAGATTTGCTTAGTCTCTTTAGGCTGAATTGAAAAGACAGCAGCCAGAGTGAGGAGATTCAGGGGGAAGAGTTAGATCTTATGGCAACTGGATTTTCTGACTTGAGCTCAGAAAAAGGTTACTTTTTATGAAAACACCACCTAGATTGTCCCACCAGCATGGCCAGTGGCAGTGGATGCAAGGGCTATAGACAAGGCAATGGAGAAAACCTGGGGATAGCTTTGAAGCACCAGTGGCTGGCAGTCCAAGCAAGAGCAAAGACCTCACCTGTACCAGAGCCACAAGTTGTCCCTGCTTTACAGTAGCTATTTTTGCACAGACAAAGATCATTAGAAGAAATCAAGCCAGTTTCATTTCATGAAATTCATTCAGCATCAACTCTTCTGAGCATTGGCCAGCAACAGCCTCCCCTATCCCCTGCCATCAGCCCAGCAATCAACATACCTTTGGTTGTTGAACACAAGGCTTTGTCAGAGAAACCTGCCTTTTCACTTGCCTGTGACAGCACTCCTCCTCCTCCTAAGAAAGCCAACAGACAGAAAAGCAACACAGCTAGTGATGAGCTCTTCTGATCCAGTTCATACAAATTGCTGCTTAGGTGCCTCAAGGTGCTGAGAGGACAATGGCCCGCTCTGTGGGAGTGATTATAATTGGCCTTGGTTTTAGGCTGGGTGTGTGTGTGGAAACCTATCAAGACTTCCTGAGCTGATCCAATAGGGTGATAAGAATGACATTCGACCTGTCAGGAAAAGCCTCTTAAAATGTCTTGCTCCATATGGATGAAGCCCATTGCACAATCTGAGAAATGCTCTATTAGTTTCAAAACCTACCGAGAAGACCTTCCTCCCCCCATGCAGTGATGCAGTTGCTCTCTTTGAGTTTGTGTGCCCCTCTTTGCCAGTCATCTATTATATTTGTAATTTTTTTGACCATTTTAATCTTACTCTATTTTTAAGGATCATGCTTATTCTGATGTTGTTGCTTCTATTCTATTCTATTCTATTCTATTCTATTCTATCCTATCCTATTCTATTTTTTATTTATATAGCTTATATGCCACCCACTACCCAAAGGTCTCTGGGTGGCTTACAATTCAAAATTAAAATAAACAAAAGTAATTAAAACAGTAAATACAATAAAATAAAACACAATTAAAATATGCTAAAATGCAATACACTTAAATTGCCACCAGGACCGACAATCTATGTTCCAACAGTTAAAGAACTTCTGGAACAGGAAGGTTTTTACCTGGTGCCGAAATGTCATCAACGTCGGTGCCAGGCGGGTCTCAATCAGGAGGGCATTCCATAGCCTAGGACAGCTGCTGAAAAGCCTCTATATCTACAGGCCATCCCTCTCACCTCCTTGAGGGATGGCTCTTTCAAAAGGGCCCCTTTGCTAGAGCTTAATTATATTAATATTAATTAATTACATTAATATATGATATTGACCTTGCTTTGATAGCAGCCCAGAGTAGTGGCTTTGCCACAGGTTGAATGGTATACATACATAAATAAATAAATAAATAAATAAATAAATAAATAAATAAATAAATAAATAAATAAATAAATAATGTATTTAAAGACAAAAAGATAAGACCCTAAAGCCAGTTGGGGGAAAAAGTTGGTATAGAAAGGAGCATAGTACAGGAGACACCCCAAGCTTGGGGATAGGGTAGGGATAATTCTGTCAGAAAGCTGTGAGTAATTCTGTGGATAAGATGTCCCCAATTTCTTTCAGTTTGGGGTTTTTAAACTTTCTGCCAAACCATTGCTTTCCCGATTAACCACAATGCTTGAGTAGGATTAAAGGACAAAGGATACCCTTCAGTTATCTGAACCAGAGGCTTACGAATTAAGTTGTGAAGAGGACCTCTGTAGGTGCAACATAACCATGACACTCATTCTGAACCTCTTCCTGCCTGTCTCTATCATTGATAGTGGATTATATGTGGTCCAATAAACAGAAACAAAAATCCCACCCCATCTCCAGAATCTGGGTACTTAATTTAGAACCTTGGAAGGATGGAAGATTGAGTCAACCTCAAGCCAGTGAACCTTAAGTTTCCAGTGAAGTCCAGTTTACCAGGCCTTTGCAGTTACATTGACTTACAAAGCCTGGGGTCAAAAAACATCTAAATCTAAATTAATGGCACCTGTGTCCATTTTACTGGTTTTACTGGATTGCAGACATAGACTTCCCTTTAGCAAAAAAAAAAAAAGCTTACCCTTTAGCATAAAAGCTTTATTCTGGCACACTTTTCAAATGTGTAGAGCCCATAGATGAGGTTATGGCTCATGTGAAGAGGCTATGCAGTTAGAGCTGCCTCTGCCTTCAAGACAGTTGTGTTTCTGTGGTTAAAGACATGATGCTGGGGGTACAGATAGCATACTCCCCTCAATGTGTGTGGGCTCCACAACCTGTAAAGCATGGCGGTATCGGGCGTATGTACCAATTTAATAAGATGCCCTATTTTCAGTAATCCATGCTTAAGTACATGCTTAAGAAGAGACTCTGGAACAGTTGGATTTAAGGGTGCATTTAAATTAAGGTGCAGGAGATGCTGGGCTATATAGTGACCAGAAACTAAAAGGAGCTATTTTTATTCTTCTGCTATGGAGACCAGCTTGATCTGTATGGCCTCGAAATTCCAGTGTGATGTAATTTACAACACTGGAATTCCAAATGGTTCAAAAGTGAACAAGACTGCAGCCACTGAGGCAATTTCAAACAATACGGAAGGCCTAGACATTACTGCCACCCTGAGCTGTAGATTACATTCCAGAATCTAGCCTCCGAGAGCATAATCTTGCTTTTTCATTTCCTCCTTTCCACACGTGATTATAAAATATTTTTTATCACTTTATAAATGGCTGCAGGATGGATGAGGCCCTTGCTCTTATTTCCTTCCCTGTCAATAGGTTTCAACTCCTATTAACATGGCCTCTAATCTTTCTGCCCTTTGAATAAGCATTGTAATTCCCCCCACAGCTGTTCTGTATAAGTTTAATCTATCTTACTATATATACATGTACAGATGAGAATCTCCAAATGCCACTTTCTGCTCAGATGTTAGCAGAAAGACATAGCGGCCTTGACCTTTCATGTAACTGTGCTGGACATGAAAGGTGGCAGTCCCAGATCCTTCACCACATAAATTTCATGCCTGTTACCTCAGCTGCTGCAGTGCAGAAGAGTACTTATCCCCTTCCTCCTGACATCTTCATTGGGTTATACACTTATCTGGGAATGTTTTTAGACAATCAGGATTTTCCCTAATGATGTGTAATGGAGTCCTGGACTCCCCCCCCCCCAAAAAAAGAGGATGCTAATTGGGGTTTTGGTTGCATGGAATTTACTTTATGAAAGCAGTTACAGTGGTACCTTGTATAAAGAAATTAATTCGTTCCAAATGAAATTATGTTAAGCAAATTTTCCTTTATTACAAATTTCCCATAGGAATGCATCGAAAACGGAGTAATCCGATTTTTATGTTGTACGGATTTGCCCCATAGGCGATTATGTTAAGCAAACTTCCCCTATCTCTGGAATTTTTTATGTTGTACAGATTTTTATACAAACTGTTTGTTATACAGGGGCCACTGTATTTTTATTTCCAAGGCATCCCAAGGAGTTACTTATCATTAGAGTCACAAAAAGTAACAATTTGGCTTCTCATTAGTGAAAGGTAACTAAATAGTTACTTTGCTTGGTTAAAGACATTGGTCCAAATGCTATAATCCATTGGCCTATGGTAGGAAACACAAAAATTGTAGTATAACTACAATGCCTGTATATGTTATTATAATAGTTACAGTTACAGTGCAAAGGGAATAAAATATGTCTTATGTTACACTTGACATAATAATAGTTTAGTTATTGTAAAAAAAAAAAAGAACTAATCACAAGGTGATATACAAGCACACAAACATGTACATTTACGTACACTTGGTACATCCCACCACATGTATACGATTATAATTCTGCATGTGATGAAGGTTATCTGGAAAGGGTCCACCACTCATTGAGAAAGTGTGAAAACCAAGGCCTCTCTGCTGAAATGTGAGGAAGGTCAAAATCTAGATTTTAACGTTGAAGCCCTTCAGAGAACTTAATTCCCTTGCATTCACATTGTTCTTTGGTTTAGAAGTACAGGTAGCACACTCTCTGACTTCTTGGTAGATATTATAGTCCAAATGTAATACTCACACAGACTTGCCTGGAACAAAAAGCTGATGCACCTCCAGTCCTCATGTTTTCAGTCTACCAGCTTTTGACTCCCTTCTCAGAGCACTTCTTCACAAAGTGCTGCTGGTGCTCTCAGTGAAAAGGCTCTGTGCACCTATTCTGTCTTTTCTTCCATACACATTTTTAATTTTCACGGCAAGAAGAAAGAAGACTGGTGGGCAGTCTATTAGGGTAAATAGGGTGCTGTTGCATTTTGGCGTAGCAAGGTTTTGGGGCGCCTGGGGACAAAGTTGTTTTTGCCCCCTCCAGCCCTCCACAACCCCATTGCATCCACCCAGCAAGGGGGGCAATCCTGTGGGTGTGGGGTGGGTGTGGGGCACCTGGGCACGCACGCGCCTTACCTCTCCAGTAGTGGTAATGAAGAGTTGGAGGAGAAGGAGGAGGGTGCCACAGCTACTGCACTCACATGCCTGCCTGCCTGCTTGCTTTGTCGCTTGCCAGGTGCATGGCGGCGGTAGGTCGCAGGGTTTCCTCCCCCCCCTCCCCCTCCAGGCACCCCCATATTTCTGCCCCCGGGGCAGATGTACCCTTCTGCCCCCCCTCCCCAGATATGCTCCAACACAAGGAAACAGCAGTAGGTGAGAGGTCTGGCATGTCTTATTAGGATGTATTTTTCTGCCCCCTCAGCTGAGCTGTTTCCTGATGCGTTAAGTGACCACTGACCATACTTCTCTCTTCTGTTGTTACATGGTTTTTTTAAATTAAAAATTGATTTATTTATTTGGTTTTGATTTATTGTGTATTTTTCTATTAAATTGTTTCACACTGGATCATTTGACTGTTTCTTTTGTTTGTGCCCCACTGCAAGATCTTCAGATATAAGGGGGGATATATGTATTGTTTGCTGCCTGGGGAAAATGTCAAACTATACAACAGGCCTAGACATTAAGCTGGAGCTCCATTCCAGGTAGAAAAAGAGGATCTAAGTAATTTTATTTTGATACTGATGACAGTGTCCTCCATGACATCTGAGGGCTATGCCAGAGAGCATGAAGCAGGTCACGTGGCACACACAGCTTTATCTATTACATGCCCCTCAGCCTATGGTACAGAGTCTCACTCTCTCTCTAGTGGCAAGGATGGCCCTGGCTGCTATGAAAGATTTCATCCAGGCTCTGTGCGTGTCTCTCAAAAGGATATGTAGCTCCTGAGAATCTGTCAACAATTCAGCAAATGTCAACTGAAGACAGCTGAAGCTCTCTCTGATCCAGCCTGTGTAAGAACCTTCTAGATCAGCCATATGAGATAAAAAGTGAGAATGATTGGGAGATCTTTATTTTGGGGATTTATTTTCAGGGTGAAGGATAAGAGAGAGTGCGCCAACATTATATTTCATAAGGTAAGGCTACCTCTGCTTTTTATTTTATCCCCCACTAATTCCAGAGAGGGGTAATTTGCTTGTTGTACAAAGTGTATTAGCAAGCCTCACTTGTTTGCTGACTCTGCTAAGTACTAGAAGCAAGTATAGAGGTGACAAGAAGTGTACCTGTCAGAAAATGCTCGGCACGCAGCTACAGTTGAAGTAAACCCTCAAATTAGTTTATTTTCCCTAGAGCACTGCAACTTATGTTTTGCATGCACGTGTTTCTGTGCATCTATATTCTGCATATAATTAAATAATTATTGTCCATGCTGAGTCCAGATTTTTTTTCCCAGGGTGGGAGGGAGGGAACTCAACCAGATAGACCATGATGCAACTTTATGAAGAGCTTATTTCAGTTTCTTAATCCCTTGATATGCAATGCTGTATGTGTTAAATGGTTTACATATTCAACGTTAATTAAGGGGGAGCAGATGGAATCTGTCAACATGAACACTGTGCTAAAGCCTCTGAGCCAATAAAAAGATCCCCAGCTTGTGTGCAGTATTAGACAAGAAGAGACTTTTCATTACAAAGCTCGATAGGGCACTCTTGATAATGTATCAAGACTGTTAAATGGCATCAAGAGCAGTGTGCTCTGTTGTGTTAAAAGGGCAGTCCTTCTCGCTCGGCAGTCCAAATGTCTGTAGAGCTCTGTCAAAATCATCATCTCCAAAAGATTACCTGGCCATTTTAATTAAGGGTCAAACTATATGGAACAGTGAGTGCACCATTAGGAATGGAGAGCATTTCTCCTCCATTAATGCAAGTCCTCCAGTTCATTTGCAAATGAATCCCCTGTCATTGTCCCAAGTGACCACTCAGAAAACAAGGGTGTGCTGTTTTCAAACATGCACAGCTGAGAAATACTCATGTGAGCATGTTGTGGAGAAGAGAGTGATGGATTAGGATTCTGGGGAACAGGGTTCGAATTCCTGCTCAGTCACAAAAACTGTCTAGATGAGTGGAACTGATAAAACTGCTTCTACTATTGCGGTTACCTCACATCGATTTTGTCTCTGTAAGTGTTGCTCTTTGGACTGGTACAAAAAAATCTTACTTCACGTCCATCACACAACAGCTGAAATTTGTCTTGACAATGCCCCCGGAGCAGAATCAGAGCGTGACAATACTGTACCTGCCGCTGGGTTGGGGTATTCTATTATCTTGTCACGGTTGATTCACAGTTCCTGTTCTGAGACAAGGGACCATGTGGTAACAACTGTCATGCAACAACCAGTGTCCACCTAATGGTCAGCAGCTGAAGCGGCATTCGACATTAGTTTCCCGATGGGAAACACGAAGCAGCTCAAATGTTTATTAAAGAAAGTACTGAAAATTCTGTAGCATTGACGTGTAAATCTTGGACGACCAGTAAATCAAAATATCAAAAAGTTTTATTTACCACATTTTAAAAAAGGGTTAAGAAAGTAAGAAAAAAAATTCAGAAGTTTGTCACGAGACAAGGAACAGAAACAGGGAATAAACAGGGACAAAACCACGTGAAGACCAACACAGAACAAGGAAGGACGTTGAACAAGGAAGGACGTGAAGCAGCCATACTGTATATATCTTACCTTGAAAACCCTATTAGGGTCACAACCGTTAATCACCCAGAGGTAGAGATGGGCCGACTTGAAAAAAACGAGAAACAGTTTTCGGAAAAATTAGTCGGTTTCGTTTTTTCGTTTTTTCGTTGTCGTTAAACAGCGGGCTCCTGGAGGCACCTCTGTGGGGTGGGTGCCTCCTCTGGGAGGGAAAAGGCACTGCCACTAGGAAGGTGAATCATGACCCCCAACACTGTCACTGTACATATGGATATTGCAAAACTGTGCAGACGTGAGAACAAGGAAGGACCTTCACAAGGCTCTGGCAGCATGTCTCACACCATTACTGTATATATCTTACCTAGTGACGGGAAAACCCTAGTGGGTTGCACCTTGCCTCTCTGACCCACTAAGAAGACACTGACGTATGGGTAAGTCAGGGTTCTGACTTCACCGAACAGAACATGGTTGTACTCCCACATGGCAGGGTAACTCCACTTCATTGGTGTAAAAAAAATAAAAAACAATAAAACTAACTACATGCAAGAAAAAACCCACTGCCAGAGGTTTCCGTGTTTCTGTTGTGCTTGTGTGTTTTTGGACCACGATTTCAAAAACACTTGCCCTCATGGGGCGATGGCGACTGCAGTCCGGCTGAGCAGCATTTAGAGAAAAACCTTATGCTGAATGAATTTTTTCCTGTGCCGTCCGTGCCGCTTGCTTGCGCTTTAATTGCGGCGGCCGGCGGCGGCGAGATGATTTTTTTTGCTGGCTTCCCACCAACAGGATACTGGACGTAGCTTAACCCTGGTGTTCTGGAACAGAGTGAGCACTGCAGATGAGGATCTAAACTTCGGAAAAACAAATACTTGCTCATTTTGAGCAGCAAGGGTAAGCTGCCATCATGATTTTGCTTGAGAATAACCCCACAGGATGCAGATGAGGATCTGGTTTTTGCCATCATGGTGAGAATCCACAGGATTGGGTTTTTTTTTTTTTTTTTTTGTTTTTCTGTTTTTTTGGTAGGTTGAGAATGAACCATGAGCCCACAGTTCCAGAGGAAATGGAAATGATTTTAAGAATAGTTTTCAACTGTTTGAAATTATGCCCAGTAGAAACAAGGCTATTCTTTGACCTGTGATTATAGGAAGGTACAACAGGAGATAGACATGTTGGGGTTTCAGTGGCTGGAAACAGCGCTTCTCCCACTGTGGAAAAGGCTGCTGACTGCTTTTTCTGACCTTGTAAGGATGGATCATTGAGTCAACCTTGAGCTGAGATTGAACTCAGGTTATCAGCAGAGTAATTATTGCAGTACTGTAGTTTAACCACAGCACCACAAAGCTCAACTGTGCTTCTGAGTTGTGACTTACTGTGCTGATGGAAAGGATTTAAGCCTATATGTTTATAGATGAGGCCATTAACACTCTAGAAGCTTCCTCCAACATAATGCCTGGAAAAGACAAAATCTTTTGACACGTCCGTCTGCCAGATTTTATGTTTTTGACTCACTGAATGCAAACCATGAAGCCAACCTCTTCCTACGATGCCTCTGTCACTGGGCTGTACTCCCAACAACAATGTCGGAATGGTAGCCTTACAAGCAGGATTGTTTATTTAAACAGAGGACCTTCCAATCCTTTAAAAAAAACAAAGAAAAGAAACCTCTTTGCATTCTTAGACCATTTTCCAAACAGCAGAACCATTACTCGAAGGCATTTTACAAAATAGCCTGTTTGGTAAACAGAAGCGAAGAATGGACTGAGCTGTCACTTCCTGAGCTTTCTTGAATGCATGACTGGGCATCACTAGTCTAAAGTAAAAACAAGAGTGGAAGAAACAAGACAGAGAACCTAGCAACACCGTAGAGCGATACTAAAAGTGTTATCAATGGATAATATCTGGGGACATTGTTATTTTAAGTAAAAAGGGGAGATAAAAAAGGATTGATCTCTCTCTCTCTCACTATCTATCTAAGCTAATTCCTCCTTGTTAGAAAACTCATTATTTCTGAGCTCTCTTCAGACCACATTCTGCCTACCTGCATGTTGCCTTCACATTCCGATGTTATTGATGTGCCTTTTACTGTTATTCTGTTAAACCAGAATGTTCTCACATTAAATAACAAACCATCTAATATTATTTTTACATATGAATGCTCTTAAGTGTTCAAAATGAAAGTAAATCTCACTGATTTTTATAACTCTAAAGCTTGTAAGGTGCCTAGATGCTCTAAGCACATCTGATCTCGACAGGTTTCGGAAGCTAAGCAGGGTCGGCCCTGGTTAGTACTTGGATGGGAGAACACCAGGGAATACCAGGGGCTGTAGGCGCCTGGAGTAGGAACGGGCAAGCCACTCCAGTATTCCTGCCAAGAAAACTCCATGGACATGGGGTCACAAAGAGTTGGTCACAACTGTCACAACACAACACAACACAACACAACACAATACACACACACACACACACACACACACAGAGAGAGAGAGAGAGAGAGAGAGAGAGAGAGAGAGAGAGAGAGAGAGAGAGAGAGAGAGAGAGAGAGAGAGAGAGCTTGTAACAGTGCCCATCCTGTCTGAGGGGTTTTACAAATCTTGCTCCAAAGCAAACAAACAAACAACAAACTCGTCCAACCTCTGAATAGCACAGAGAACACAAGAATCTGAGCTGAATATAGATTTATTTTCTGTGACTGGTTACTTGTGCTGTAATGTAAAAAAAGTATCCATTTATGCATGCACCATTTCAAGTGTATGTGTGTACATGCTTCCTTTTCCTTTAGCTTTGCTGCCTTAGCTCATTGGTTTAGGTATCTGGCTGTGGAGCCAGAGGGAGAGAATTCAATTCCCCACTGTGTCTTCTAGAACAGCCAGCCTGAATCTTTATGGGCGAGCTGTACAGTCCCGGGTTTCGCCCACGAGAAAGGAATGTAAGCCACATCTTTGTGGTCTCTATCCAGAAAACCATTGAACGGGCCCCCATAAGTTACAATCAACTTGTTGAAACACAGTTAGCATTACTCTTGAAAACAGAAGCAACAAAAAGGTTGCAGTATGCCACATGTATTGCTTGCAAAGTGTCATTAGTTGGCACTAAAGTGCTGTTAAAGAACATAAGAAAAGCCTTGCTACAATGGGCCACAGCCCGTCCAGTTCAGCATTCTGTCTCACACAGTGGCTCACCATTTGCCTCAGGGTATTCCCAAGCAGATGTCTTCAACTGCTTACAATTCCCTGCAAATGGCATTGAGAGATATCCTGCCTATCTCTCCAACCTGGAGGTTGTCCTTAGGCATCCATAATGATAGCCATTGATGCACTCCACTCCATGAACTTGTCTAATCCTTTCTTAAAGCTGTCAACAATGGCAGCTGTCACCACTTCTTCTGGCAGGGAATTCATCTCTGATAAGGAAGGTGTTCCAGTCCCCTAATCATTCTGGTTGCCCTCCTCTGCACTTTTTCCATTTTCATAATATCCTTCTGGAGGTATGGTGACCAGAACTGTACGCAATACTTCAGATGTAGCCTCACCATAGATTTAAAAACAGGCAAAATGACACTTGCCGACTTATTTTCTATACCCTTCCTAATGATCCCTACTCCCTAGCATTGAGTTTGCTTTCTTCACTGCTGTGGCACACTGAGTTGATACCTCATTGAACTGTCCACCAGGACACCAAGGTCCCTTTCCTGGTTTGTTGCAGAGAGTTCTTACCCCATCAGTTTATAAATGTAATTGGGTTTGGGGTTTTTTCTGCCACAACATGCATCACTCTGCACTTACTAATATTGAAGCTCATTCGCCGCCTTGGGTCCCTTTGAGGAGAAAGGCGGCATAAAAATAAAGTTATTATTATTTGCCACTCCCCCAGTGTCATGAGATCCCTCTGGAGCTCATCTCAATCTCTCTCGGTTTTTACTACCCTTTATAATTTAGTGTCTTCGGCAAATTTGGCTACCTTGCTATTTACTCCTACTTCTAGATCATTTATGAAAAGGAGTCCCAGTAGTGATAGTGAACCTTAGGGGAACCCCACTCTTTACCTCCCACTTGGACAACTGCCCATTTAGTGCCACCTTCTGTTTCCTGTCCTCCCCTGAGGAGAATGTCCCCAACACCCTGTTTAACAGTTCTGAGATTAAAAGCTATTTGTTTGAGGAAAGCAAAGGGAATGAAAATAAACCAGCTGTTGAAAATGTTAATATTGTAAGAAACTTTATTTCAAAGTAACACAAATGAACTCGACATTCTTCATTTACACTCGGAACCGGGATGCCCCGTCTTCGAACACTCACAGCGTATACAGTATTCATTAATATTTTAGCATTATTCTGGGTATATGAAATGCACTACAGGTCTCAGAAACCTGTGGATTCCCCAGGAAAGATGCATTTTGCTTGAGATGGGTCTTGAGAGGTTTGTGTCATTTAATTCTGGCATCAATCGCAAAGCCACAGAATCCCATCAACCCAATTGATACTAATAGCCATTTATTTTCTTGGCCCCCAAAACATTTGTTTAAAACATTAGTCCAGACTGGTGGCCACTCCATCAAATAACTTCTTCACAAATGCAGATCAGAGGTCCAGTAGCAGTCTGCTGAGATGTTTACTACAGGGAAGAGAACTAGTGAATATGAAGGCACCTGCTTTAGGACCAAGCTTAGGGTTGTGAAGTTAGGAATCTCACTCCCTTCGGTAGGCAAAGGATGTGCTCCATCGTTGTGAGTTTTTCGGGCTGCTTGGCTGTGTTCTGGAAGTTTTTCTTCCCTGACGTTTCACCAGACTCTGCGGCCGGCATCTTCACAGGGCAAGGAACTCAGGGAACTAGGAGTTCTCTCTGTGCTCTGGGGTCCTCACAACTACTATCAGATCCTGGCCATGGAAGCCTTCGAGAATACAATGTGCTCCATCCCTTCCCTGAGGGAAAAATACATAGAACCACAGTTCATCATTTGGTGTACCTTGCCCTAATTTCTAAACAGAAATTGTGTTCTTTCATTCACTCAGGTGGAATGTGTGTGTGGGGGGGGGGAGGAGTGTTTTTTGTTATCTAGAAAATTAACATACAAAGACGTCTCTGTCAATACTGCTCTGGTCTTCATACTTCAAAGAAAATGACCTTTAAGCTACATTTAATAAAAATAAGGCTAAAAACTAGACTCCATTTTAGTTTCCAAGGACACTTTAAATCATCTTCTTAATTGTCCTTGGCAATCTTTTCATTATAGGTACTGACGTTAATTAATGATGTAATGCCAATGTTTTATATATATATATATCCATTAAGCCTTAGGTTCACACAATGGACTCCCTCCAGCTCCCAGGCATTCTTTGCAGGGGCTGTATCTATAGCAGGAATAATTCGCATTACAAGTGTTGCCTGGATGGTTTCTACAATGTGAAGCACTCAATTGTTTGGGAATTGGTTTGAATGAAAGTAGCACTGGCATAGCTGTTAAATATGTTCCAACCTAGTCTTTCTTGAGGGACTTTATATGTCCGGTATTTAATTGACAAGCTCTTCAATTAATTACTGAAGTTATTGTGACAAGAGGGAGATTCTGGACAAAAGCATTTGTGTTATGCACAACTATCGCTATCAAAACAAAGACACAAGGTTATCACGTGGGCTGTGTGGGGAGAGGATCTCTTTGCATTTCCATTTTCCACTAAGAACATGGGTTTTTCATTTGTGAGTCTCAAAGGAAAGAGAGATTTCCTACAATAATGCTGCTTTTTGAAAAGAGGGCAGGTTGAATGTGTTTATATTTTCATACTATTATTGAATCCCCCAGCTGAAGGCTACAGTTCAGTCTTTGTTCCATGAAAACACAGGCAAAGCAAAATTGCAAACACAGTGTTGCAGAAAGCAAAAGAATTACTTGAAGCCCCTAGCCAAATAATGGACAGGTTGGCTCCAATCAATTCATTGTCTACTGTCCCCAGACAATGCTTTTGTCTTCCTTATGTTCTTAGAGCTGCCAGACCACAATGATGGAGGGACCGGCGACTGGATCAATTCCCTTGTACAGCTCTAAGCCAGCATTCCCCAATCTAGATCCTTCCAGATGTGTTGAATTACTGATGAGAGAAATCTCACCACCCATGTCATCAGGGAAGGTGCAGGTGGTGGGAGATATAGTCCAGCATATATAAGACTAGGTTTGGGAATCCTAAACTTAACAAACCATTGCTCAGTTCTCTCTCTCTCTCTCTCTCTCTCTCTCTCTCTCTCTCTCTCTCTCTCTCTCTCTCTCTCTCTCTCTCTCTCATTCCCATTCCCATTCCCATTCCAGTTCCTAGGCTTCACCCTTTCTTTGCTTGTTCTCTCCCTGCTTCTAAATACTCCACCCAGCCACAACAAATTAGTCTTATTGGGTGCAAGCTGTCTACAAATTTACAGAACCCTCCTTTCCCCTCCCTTTCCCCCAGCTAAATGGCCCTTTAGGTCTCTTCCAACTCTATGACTCTATGGCTCTTCACCCCACAGAATATCTACGAGGCCCTATTTTAGGTCACTTTTTCATCCCCTTTTCCCTGAGGAAAAATCCCTTTGAACTCTATGAAACTTCAGAGTCCAAATATCTTCAGAGTAGACATGTATAGGATTGCACGGGCAGTCACCTGGGTCTTTCCCGGTCCTCCAAGCACTCACGCTGTCTCTTTTAAGCCTGGTTTCAGGGGGCAGTGGGACGAATGGCAGGTTTTCACGGGCTCAAAAGAAACTACTTCTGATGGTTGCGTGTTCCTTTTTAAATAGTTTGTTCTTTAAATAATGACAACCTATTCAGTCCTGCATGAAGCAGCAGCAGCTACCATCATCTTAATTTTTCCACAAAGGCATTGTAGGGGATTCCGGTGGAAGTAGTCATCATAGCTGCTTCCTCTGGTACTTCTCTTTGGACACGCCCATTTCTACTTGCTGTTGCTCACCACATAGTTGGTTTTTTTAGATGGTCTGGCATGTCACTACTCACTGAGGACCTCTCAGACTGGCAGTGGCCCATCCCTACCTTTCACTGTTGCTTGCAATCTCTTCCCTCTAAACGCAAACAATCTGAGTTCATTCAAAATATATTTTCTTGCCACCATTTCCCTTCAGCTCTCTTCTTCAGGTGTCACTCTTCTACAGTTCTGTCTGCATGTTCTTCTTTCTGGGTGTCAAACTCATTTTATAAATGTGTCACATGTCAAATGACTGTGCTAGTCAAAGGTTAATGCTTGCCATCTTTTATTGGTTTGTGATATCTTTTGTTTGTTTGTTTTTTGTTTGTTTGTTTGTTTGTTTGTTTGGGGGGTTATGTTGTACTGTACTTTCTCCTTCTTGGAAATGCACATCCTAAGTTTTGCCATAAAGCTGTAGCAGTGCGAGGAAGGCCTTGTGCACCAGTTTATGGGCCCTGCCTCCCGCACAGGCATTGAATTCCACAAGTGTGTGCTTCTTAACCTGAAATGTGGAGCAGGTCACTAATTTGCTCTGTGGAGTCCCCTGGCAGATATTGTTGGCATTTCTCTCATCAGTAATAAATATCTGGGAAAATCTGTCTGCATTTTTGGCGCGACGATTCTTACAGCCAGCAATGTTTTAGAGATTAAATTAGAGCACATTCAACTGCTGTTCAGTACATGTTACCTGCATCATATTGTTCTTTAAAAGCAAATCTATCTGAATGCCCAACAATAGACTATATATTTACTAATCCAGGAAAACTTGTGGTTCCTCTCTCATTTGGATTTCGTAGAATCATACACAAGTGGAGTTTTGGGGTGAGGTGGGGGAGAGAGACTTAAAAGGTAATCAAGGCCAACCCCTTTCTCAATGCAGGTATCCAAGTTAATCTGACAAGTGGTTAACTTTCAGTTGAATGCCTCCAATGTCAGAGAGCTCATAATCTCTTGAGATAATCCATTCAGTCATCACACTGCTCTAACAGTTAGGACTTTTTCCTGATATTCAACCAAACCTGGTCTTCCTCTACCTTGAGCCCATTATTATGTGTCCTGCACTCTGGAACAACAGAGAACATGTCCTGCTCCTCCTCTACATTACAAATATGTATTGTGAAGAGTGTTATCTGGTCTTCCCTCATTCTTTTTGCCCGAAGGCTATACATGCCCAGTTCTTTCCATCCTAACTCATAGGGCTTGGTTTCCTATGAGTCACCATTGTTGCCCTCCTCTGAATCTGTTCCAGTTTCATTGTGGTAGAAAAGCTATGTGCTTCATTTGCATATGATAGGATGCAAATTAGTGGAATGGGACTGTTTATTGCTGAAACTATTTTACTTCATGTATTACATTACATTACATTGTGTGTGTGTGTGTGTGTTGTGTCGTTACAGTCATGACCGACTCTTCGTGACTCCATGCCCATGGAGTTTTCTTGGTAGGAATACTGGAGTGGTTTGCCAGTTCCTACTCCAGGCGCCTACAACACCTGGTGGTCTCCCATCCAAGTACTAACCAGGGCCAACCCTGCTTAGCTTCCGAAATCAGGCGAGATCAGATGTGCTTAGGGCATCTAGGCAGCTTACATTACGTTACATTACATTACATTATATGCTGCCTTCCTCCTAGAAAAACTAGAGGAGGCATTTGCTGCAGTTTGGTGGATCAGGCCCACGGATGTTGCACAGGCAACTGAGATTCTATGCCTCACCTCCGTCCATGGGTGCCTCATCACCGTGAGCTTCCCTGCCTTGCCACCTCCTCTGAGTATGCACCAGCGGGAGGAGGTGGGGTGTGGAATTAAAAAATTTTTATCAGAGATGGCAAGTTAGTTAAGATAATGGAGCAGCAAAGGTTTTTATTGATTTTCACTCGACTTGATACTCGCAGACATTTAATTTTGCATGGATTGCCAACTTCCATTTACTGAATCACATGCGTGCTGCAGGTGCCTGGCGTAGGAACTGGCAAACCACTCCAGTATTCCTGCCAAGAAAACTCCATGGACATGGAGTCACAAAGAGTCGGTCACGACTGTAATGACACAACACACACACACACATCCCTTTCTCTCAGCGGGTGCCTTCTTCTCTAATGTATGTGTGATATCTAGCTAAAACCAAGTGTTAATTCCTCCCCAATGCAGCAATGTTAAAATAAAGATAAGTACTACTGGGCGATTTGGAATTAAAATAATAGGAGGACATGGAGGCAAGTGTTGTTTGGCACCTATTATATGCCCTCTTGAATCTGGCATGCTTGTTTTATCTGTGTAGGCACAAAGCCATCCCTGACAGATGGCCCTAAGCAATGTCTGCCAAAAGACCATGTATGATCATCAGAGTGTTTGCTCAGGGCGAGATTCCAGACTGGGAATGCTGAAATTGTTTTCTATCCCAAGCTTAGACGCCTGCAGCTAAAAGGGCCCCGAGTCCATTGCCATCTCTTGCTCTCTGTCTGTTTGTCTGTCAGACAGGTGACCGGTTCGAATGCCAAAATGGGTCCCATGGTCAGTTAAAGTTAGAATGAGGATGTAGCAGGTGATTATGAGCATCCTGAGAAAAAGATGAAGATAAAAGCTATTAACAGCTCTGCGTCTTCCACTCATTCCCTTTCAGGATTGTTGGAAGACACGGCACCAGCTTTTGAAGCAGTTTAACTGGATTGGCTAAATCTGTTACACCTCCCTGATTAGCAGGACTGGATAAAGAGAGGGGTGGGACACTGAGGTGGTAACAGCCCCAGAATGGTCTGAAGTTCAGGGGCATGCCTGGAGCACAGCCTTCTGGGTGATTGTTTTGGTGCCAGAAGTATACGGATTACCAAAGGACCAGGTAGTTAATTTTCTCCTTCTCTTTCCTATGAACATAAGGAAATTTATTTATTTATTTATTTATTTATTTATTTTATTTATTTATTTAATTTATATACCGCTCCATCTAGCTACATGGCTGCTCTGGGTAGTTTATAAAGCTGAACAAAAATCAGACCATAACAGTACAATACAATACAATACAATATAAGCACAAATTAATAAAAACATAATAACTAGTAAACAGTATATATCACAAACATTGAACAAGGGCAAGATGGGCTACAGATAAAACAAAATAAAATACATAATAGCAGTCATTAGTAGAACAGATTAATATCCAGAAATAGCCTTTTTAAATAGCCACATCTTTAGATGTTTCTTAAAGACTGGGAGGGAAGATGGCTGACAGATCTCAGGGGAAAGTTGGTTCCAGAGCCGAAGGGCCACACACTGAGAAAGCCCGATTTCTCGTCAAAGATTTACGGGCCTCCTTCAGCGACGGCACCCTCAAATGCCCTGCCTGAGATGATCGGGTGTTATGGGCAGTAAATTGGGTATATTTGTTCATTTAATTTATTTAAAATATTTTAACCCCCCGTTCTCCTTAAAAAGGACCCAAGACAGCTTACAGAAATTAAGACAGTATATGCATGAGTAAGAAAGAATGAAAATACAGTATGAAAAGGGTCAATGAATACAACACCAAAATCATAAGTAGCACCAAAATATATTCAATGCACACAGATAAAACAATTCTTTTAAAAACAAACCCACTCAGCGCAGCCATTCACTCAGAGAAAGCTTGCCTGAAGAGAAAGGTGACCACTTGCTGGCAGAAAGACACTGATGACGGGGCCAAACTAGCCTCCTATGGGAAAGTGTTGCAGAATCTGGGAGCAGCCACGGAGAAGGCCCTCTCAAGTGACCCACCAAGCACACCTGTGAGGATGGTGGGACCAAACGGAAAGCCTTTCCTGATTATCTTAACACTTGAGCAGACTCATAAAAAGAAATGCAGTCTTTTAGATAGCTTGGCTGCAGGGCATTTATGGCTTTATAGGTTAGAACTGGCACTTGGAATTCTGCCTGGAATTGGGTCAGCAATTAATAGAGTGGAGCTGTTGTAATGGTGGTGGTGGTGGTGGTGGTGGTGGTGGTGGTGGTGGTGTGTGTGTGTGTGTGTGTGTGTGTGTGTGTGTGTGTGTGTGTGTGTGTGTGGTCCCTGTAACCAGATGCAGTCAGCAATTCAGCTGCCGGACCCTCTGAAGCTTCTTGACACTTTCCATACATAGGAAGACACACATAAAGCGTGTTACAGTAATCCAGATAAGATATAGCTACGGCATGTGTGTCACTGCGGCCAAACTAGAGCTCTCCACAAATGGGCACAGCAAGCAGACTAGTTTTAAGTGTGCAAATGCACTCTTGGCAGCCTCCAAAGCCTGGTATCAAGGCTCAGAGACAAACCCAGGAGCACCCACAAGCTTCACATCTGGGTTTTCAGGAGGATGTAAGCCCATCCAGCACAGGCCGTGTTTTTGTTCCCTGATCTGTCTTTTGACTGGCCAGGGAGACTTCTGTCTTGCCTGGATTAAGTTTCACTTTATTCATTCTCATCCAGTTCTTTGCTGGTACTAGACACTGATCTAGAGCTGAAGCAGATTCCTCAGATTTAGATGGCAATGAGAGGTAGAATTGGCCTACTGGTGACACCGAAACCCAAGTCTCTGGACGACCTCTCTCAGTGGTGTCACGTAGATGTCAAATAACACAGGAGACCAAACAGAGCCCTAAAGGTACAGTCAGCAGCCAGGATGTCAAACAGGGGTTCCACTACACCACCTTGAGTTGTCTCTGCTAAAAAGGATCTGATCCAGTACAAAACAATGCCTCCAGGTCCCATCCCTGAGAGATGAGCCAGAAGAATACCATGGTTGATGGTATCAAAAGCTATATGTAACAGGGGCAGCTCTTGAACTGGGCCAGGAGGGCATCTTACCTCAAAATATCTGAGGAGGTAATTCCCATCATAGCTGCCTAGATGCCCTAAGCACACCCGATCTCGCCTGATTTCAGAAGCTAAGCAGCGTCAGCCCTGGTTAGTACTTGGATGGGAGACCACCAGGGAATACCAGGTGCTGTAGGTACCTGGAGTAGGAACTGGCAAACCACTCCGATATTCCTGCCAAGAAAACTCCATGGACGTGTGGTCACAAAAAGTCAGTCACAACTGTAACGACACAACACACACACACAATTCCCATCATGGTCACAATCCACACACACACACACACTGTGGTGCAAGACACTGTCTACGTGAGTCCCACAGGTACCTCCTGCTATCATTTAGGAGGACAAGCTGAAAACCAGCAAAAGTTTTCATATGGATCTATTGCACTGCAGCTACTTCCCAGGATATACGTCATGGGGCGTGTTCTGCCCCTCAGTCTGTCTCATACATCTTGGGTTTGGATGCCAATGTATTTTTCTCCCATCTCAACCCTCCCTGTAGTTCTTTGGGATTCTTAAAGAGTTAATGGTGTTCAAATCTAGGTTTTTAAAATGCTACTGGACTTAATTTCCTACCAGCCTATTGGAAGGCAAGGCAACATCAGTGAGAGGAATATTATTTGCAAGAGGAATATCATTTTTTTTTGGCTTGGACAGTCAATTTAAAGCAATACACGGGTGAGGGGAGACACATATTCATTCTATAGTTTCCATATGCCAAGAGCTGATTCTCTGATCAAGGAGAAGGCCTTTGCAAGCCATGTGCACACAGGCCAGAATGTGTGCTTTCACATTAAGATTCACTCATCTCATTGCTGTAATGTACCCACCCCCATCCTGAATTATGGCACCTCTCCAAGCAATGCCCTGCAGAATGAGGCAACAATTTCAATTGGGAAGTGAGGGAGGTCATTCTGAAGTAAAGCCTGTGGAAGGTCTCATGGGCTGCCAATAATTGGCAGCAATACCAGGAAAGAATACACACCAAGGGCAATAAAAGAAAGAGTGAAGTCAATTTTGATTTTCATGTTTTCCCTCCTAAGAACAGTACTTCTACAATGTACAGAGCAAATCAGATTCTGCTAGCCGATGATATCATGGAAGGTAAGCACAGACCTCCAAGTGACCTCACTTGAAAGAGAAGGAACAAAACTGAGAAGACATATCCTATCTATTCAGTAAGTGGGGCATTGGACCAGTTGCCCTGTCATTATGGTACTCCTCCTTTCAAGAGTTCCATAGTCTTTTCTAAATGTGGATGGGTGGGGGGAATCACTCCAAAGGGGTGGGGGGGAATCACTCCAAAGGACCCACTTTAGCATGTCCTTGGCAGGAAAGTTACCTGTTAGCAGAAAACATATGTAGGGTCTTGTATGCATAAGCTGGGGGGCCCTCTTAACACCCCATCCGCTGGTCCCTTAAATTCGGATAAGCTTGGGGGTTCGTTTCTGTTTCAGTGACAAGGGGGAAAAAAGGGGCCTTTACTAACCTGGGGCAAGAACAGTTACCCGGTGGCCTCTAACCTTATGCAGATATCCTCCTGCACATATGTAGGGTCTAAACTGTGTAGAAGATGCATAAGCTGGAGATGCAGAGCTATAAAAGGCAGCCAAGCATATGGGGATATTCATAACCCTTATATACTTGAGAGTTGCTGATTTGCAGGTCAGTCTATGCAAGGGAAGGCTGCCAATTTTGCCTCCCCCTCCCCTGCTGTTTCTTTTAAAATCTCATGTTCCTTCCACCTTGTCTATGGAGACTTTTGCCATTTTGATCACATTTTTATCAAAAATGAACTGAACACAATTCTCACCCATATGTGCTGGCAAAGTTCAGCAGGCATGGCTGGGCATTCCCAGTGCCCAAGAGGCAATTATTTACTGCCATGTAGCCCTTAAAGATGATTGGGGTGATGGTACAGCCTTAATTCAGCACCAGAAACCTGGCTGAATACACAGGGAAACAGAGTCAGTCTTTAAAAGATTTATTGGGGGAGATCACCAAATGTTTTGGAGCTTTATTACATCAGTATGACACCCAGCGCTATCTCTCCTTTCACCCTTCTGCAGTGGATACTCTCCCATACATAATTCTGCCTGGATGCTGTGCTGGGGTGGATGAGGGACAACAGACTGAGGTTGAACACAGACAGGATGGTGGTGCTGTGAGTCTGCACTCCTGGCATCTGTGGTTTGGGTGCTTTCCTTTCCTTTGGGGGAGGGGCAACTCCCTCTGCTAAGGATGAGGTCTGCAATCTGGGCATATTGTGGGACCCAGTGCTGTCAAGAGACAGCCCAATTGCACCTGTGATCCGCTCTGCCTATTTCCATCTCAGGTGGCTCCTCCAGCTGCATCCCTACCTTGACACTGGGTCCCTCACTACACCGGTCCATGCATTGGACCACAGTGTTATTCTAACCTATCTTTCCATTAAAATAAATCTGAAGTTATTTTTGTCCTAAAGAAATCTGTCTATTTGGAAAAAGTTCTTAGCAGAAATGGAAGCAATTGGTTTTTTGCTCTGCAAAGGCTGTGCTGCCACCTAGTGACATGATGATGATGACCCTTTTCCGGACACCCCCCTCCCCTTTGCAGCTAATCGTGAGGCACCACAAAAGCCGGCAGCTGCAGCAGTATAATATTGTCCTGCCTTGCTGTACGGTGTCCACACTTCGACCCTCCAGATGTTTTGGACCACAACTCCCCCAGTCCTTTGTCATTGGCGATCTGGACTTGGAATTCTGGGAGTTGTGATCCAAAACATCTGGAGGGCCAAAGTTTGGAGACCCCTGCTGTAACCAATTCCGGGTTTGGTTTTGTTCTTTGGAAAAGCAGGGACCCCCAACTGATATGTATAGTATTACAAACAGAAGAACATAACTTGCATGACAAATGTGGTTGGTATTTCATGTGCTGCTGACAGTGGCAGGTTCACAACAATATTGTAGTGCAACTGGTTACACCTGCCTCAGCTAATTTGAACACCAGTTTGCATTTGGCTCCTGTCAAAGGCAAGAGTAGGTTATCTTTTGTACTGTACTGTCACTTTTGAAAAATATGTGTGTCAAAAATTCATTCATTCATTCATTCACTCATTCATTAATTTATATCACCCCCCCCCTTAATGCAAAATACACTTCTGAATGTTGGGCAGAGGAATAAAATTCTACTCCAACCTCCCCACTATATGACAGCTGTGTTTCTGTGTGGAATTTTACAGTTGCATTCTTATGAAATTGCACAGTGAGCATAACAAATTTGACCTTATAACCAGCATGGCTACAATTATCTCATTCAACAAAGATGGTTGCAGAATAACAGAAGAGGGAGTGAAGTGTATTGTGTGGACGCCTATGGATTAATGGGAAGTGTGAGAAAAGTTGCCTTGCTTCTTTGTATCCTTAATTCTACCCAGGGTGAAAGCTGAGGGATCAAATAGGGTGGCAGGAAATATTCAAGAAATATTCGAGAAAGGATGTCTTGTTACCTGAAGGTTCTTAAAATCACAAATCTGAGCATTATGTTTTGGAATATCGCAGCCTGGAACATAAAGGCAGGTGCCAGGTTTCAGAGAGGGTAGAAAATCACACACACCCTCTGATTGTGTATGAGAGAGAGAGAGAGAGAGAGAGAGAGAGAGAGAGTCTTCCTTTCTGTCTTTTTCCTGGGTAAAAAGGAAGAAGCATTAGAAACTGAAACTGTTTACCATTTGGACACCTTAGGGAGCATCAGGAGAACTGTTATGTCAGCCAGATCAGGAGAAGATGATCCTACAAAGTCAACAAAAGAGCCAGAAAATGCTACCCTTCCTGAAGCTCCATCCTTTCCCTGATCTGGAAGTTGAGTCATGGCAACTGGACTTCTTTTTCTTGAGAGATAGAAACATTTCACTGCTCATCTATACAGCTTCATCAGTCTGAAGAAAGCTAGTTGTGAGTCCTCGGTCTTATAGTCCACTTTGAGCTCTTGTCACCCTGGTCTGAAACAGGCTCGTAAGATGAGCAATGGCCTGAATGGGCTTGTTAGGTAGACAAACAGTATCAATAGCCTTAAGGTGAACAATCACCTAGGATGTTGAAACCCATAAAGTATGGGTGGTTAGCTATGGCCTTGGTGGTGAAGGCTTTTTGATTTGTCTGGGTACTGTTAAAAGCACAGCCTGATAAGTAGCAAATAGACTGTGCCTGACGCCCCCACCTCTGATGAGAGAGAGGGTTTCAGTACTCACATGAATGGCTTCCCTGCCCCCTGTTTCAGACCACCTATCTTCTCTGTCTAATATGTGTACATTAGAGATGGGCACGACTTAGCGGTATTCCCGTTTCCGTTTCCGTTACTCGTATCCGTTACTCTACGGAAACGGTAACGGGAATTACTCCACCAGAATTCGAGCTCGAACCGACGAACGAACAATTTGGTTTGATTTGTCATGCTCGTTACTTGCATCGCGGCGATCGTGCAATGCCAAGCGGCACAGAAAAAAGTTTTTAAAAGTTAAAAAAAAAAACGATTCCCGGCCCTAAAAGTAGGCGAAAACTGTCTGAGGGCACCTACCAGGCCAGAAGGGTGTTTTAGGAGGGGGGGGTCCCCCCGCCCCCCTCTCCTTGGCTATTGATCTACTGCTGCGCTGCTGGTACCAAGCTGGGAGGGCGCATCCAATTGCCATGCAGTGCGGGGGATCCAAAATGGCGACCGCAATATTTTTTTTGAAATCGTTGCCAAAACCCCACCAAAAGCACCACAGAAACATGCGAAAATTAGCTATTTTAAATGCTTGAATTTTTACAGTAGCAGATGGGTTTTTCTTGCAAAAAAAAGTCTCCGTTGATTTTTTATTTTATTTTATTTTATTTTATTTTACTTTATTACACCTGCGCATTCGCAATGATGGGCTCGCCCATGGGAGTCCAGCATATTACTGGAGGGGACCATGCAAAGTTTTGGAGCCATTCCACCAATCGCATGGCCAGGTTTT
Source organism: Phrynocephalus guinanensis (assembly GCA_037367245.1). Classification (NCBI taxonomy): domain Eukaryota; kingdom Metazoa; phylum Chordata; class Lepidosauria; order Squamata; family Agamidae; genus Phrynocephalus; species Phrynocephalus guinanensis. Next base: position 122,409,992 of record CM074733.1, read on the forward strand.
GCTGACTGTACCAGGCTGGGAGGGCGCATCCATTTGCCATGCAGTGCAGAGGGATCCAAAATGGCGACCACAATATTTTTTTTGAAATCGTTGCCCAAAATCCCACCAAAGCCCCACAGAAACATGCGAAAATTAGCTATTTTAAATGCTTGAATTTTTACAGTAGCAGCAGTGGGTTTTTCTTAAAAAAAAAAGTCTCTGTTGATTTTATTTTATTTTATTTTATTTTATTTTTTTTACACCTGCACATTTGCAATGATGGGCTCGCCCATGGGAGTAGACCATGCAAATTTTCCACCAATCGCATGGCCACTTGGCCAGGTTGACTACAGAGACTTCTGGGATACACCCAATCGGGCATAAACAGCCCACTAATCGTAGCCCAAACCCGAACCCTAAGCCTAACCCATACGCCAGTACACTGTCCTTCTAAGTGGTTCAGAGAGGCACCCAGAGGTGCACCCCAATACTCACCCTAACCTCACCCGTAACTAGCCTAACCCTAGCCCTTGCGCTAACCCGTCTTAATCCTAAGCCAGATCTACTTGCATTGCACTACATGCAAGTATGTGAGACACAGCGGGTGCAAAGAGTCTGCCAGTCCGTCACTTGTGACTCTGGCTGACTCCTGCAGCTCCCTCCAGGAGCCCGCTACCCCCCTAAACCAGTACTAACGACAACGAAAAAACGAAAAAAATGAACCGACTAATTTTTGCGAAATTTCGCGAAAAACGGAAACGAGCTGAAACGGACTGCCTCCGACACACGACAACTCGAAAACGTCATTTTCCCTAGTCGTGCCCATCTCTAGTGTACATCTTTGAATGAGTGCCCTGGATGACTGAGAATCTTCACAGACAGATCCACTCCCTGACTTGGTGGGATCCCTCACCCCAGCAACTCCTTTGTGCACATCCTGACTTCCAGTCTGGAAAGTGGATGGTGAGTGTTTTTATATGTGATCTCAGACTGAATACAACAGTGCAGCTGGATACCAGTGGCATAGCATGGGTTGCCAACATCCTGGGCAAGTATTGTGCCCCCTCAAGGTTACCTTGGAAAGTGGCAGGTGAGAGGGCTGGATGTTGCCAGAGCCCCCTCCTTGCACCAGCCCTTCAACATGGCCTGCCTGCCAACTCCAGGCTGCCCTTCACCCTCCAGCCAGGTGGGGTGGTGGAGGAGGAAAGTGGGGTCCCAAAGAACATCTCCATGGGGAGGAGATCAGAGGGAGTCCCCATGCATGCCCTGAAAGCTGGGGGTTTGGATCTGCCATTGGTGATGGGCTGGGAAGTGGAAAGGGGCTGTCCTTCCCACTCACAGAATGAAAGTGTGCCAAGGGCAGCACCTCAAAAGGGAGGGAAGACAGGATGGGAGCTTAGCCAGTGCTCTCCATCATACCACCGGCATGAATTGCAGCCATTGAGATGGAGGGAGGGAGTCACCAGAGGGGCATTGCTGCTTCTGCTTCTGCTGCATCCTGTCCTGCTCCCTTGCCATCCCAAGGTGGGACTGACAATGGGGTTTCCACTCCAAGGTAGGATGGGGGAAAAGGTACTCCAGCATAGTACTAACCCATCTCCACTGAGAAGGGTGTCCAGACAGCCCTCTGCATCTCCAGTGGCAGAAGCCGCACTCTCTGGAGCTGAAGACAGTGTAGCACCGGACCAGAGACAGTTCCAAGGCCAGCCAAGACAGAGCTGCTTCTGGTCAGTCAAAAAGGAGATCAAGGGATATAGAAGCAACCTGTACTAGATGGGATTTCCCCCCCCCCAACTGAAAAAAGAGATACGTAGCTTGGGGGTGCTCCTGGACTCATCCTTGAGCTTAGATGCCCAGGTCACAGCTGTGGCCAGGAGTGGATTTGCAAAATTAAAACTGGTACACAATTTACGCCTGTTTCTTGAGAAACCAGCTCTGGCCACTGTGACACATGCCCTAGTAACGTCCTGACTGGACTATTGTAACGCACCCTATGTGGGGCTACCGACGAAAAGTCTCAGGAAACTTCAATGGGTCCAAAATGCAGTGGCCAGATTGCTGACTAAGGCAGTTTACAGAGATCACATTACACCCCTACTAAAGCAGCTCCACTGCCTGCCAATCAGCTATCGGGCACAATTCAAGGTGCTGACTTTAACCTACAAAGCACAAAATGGCCTGGGTCCAAGCTACCTCAAAGATCGAATCTCACGGCATGAACAGGCTCGGGTACTGAGATCATCAGGAAAGGCCTTTCTCTCCATCCCACCACCTTCACAAATGTGTCTCATAACACATGAAAGGGCCTTCTCTGTTGCTACTCCCAGACTTTGGAACTCCCTCCCACTGGAGGCCAGGACTGCCCCATCTCTGCTGTCTTTCCGGAAGCAGGCAAAGACCTTTCTTTTCAGGCAAGCTTTCCTTGAATGAGGGACTACCTACAATGTGACTTTTAGATGGAATACCACACATGATTGCATTGACTGATTTCATAAGAACATCAGTGTTTTCTATGTTAGTCTCCATCCCTCATAATTGATTTTTTTGGCACTCTCTGTAGCTTTAATGTTACATTTTAATGTTCTAAGATGCCTCTTCTAATTCCCTATTCATGACTTAAATTATGGCTTAAATGTTCTGGGCTGTATATTGTCCCTCATTATTGTAAGCCACCTTGGGTCTTTTTCCAAGGAGAAAGGTGGGGTAAAAATATTCTAAATAAATAAATTCTAAATAAATAAAAGAAAGGTCCCACAGGAGTGGACTCATAGTTGGTTATAGGTCTCCAGCAGCCATTCCTCATTTGGGGCTGGTGTGGGATCAGGTGGGGGAGCCTGGGGCTGTCCCGTCTTCATGTTCAAGGCCTGATGAACATAGATGCAGTCCACGCTGTGTGGGGTGGGGTGTGTGTGTGTGTGTGTGGGGGTGGCAGTCCAAGAGGCAGGTCCATCCAGCCATGCCTAAACCTCACCAGCGCCACTGACTGCCACCTGCCCAGAGGGTGAAGTGAAGCAAGACAGGCACAGGCAGAAGAAGGGAGGGGAGGTTCATACGTTTCATCCAATGATGTCATAGGAAGGCTTTACTCCCCCCAATAATTTTGCACCCTGGCCAACCACTCCTGTGGCTGCCTCCCACACTACGTCCCTGTCACTTGTAACTCTTTATTCCTAATGAATCAGAATCACAATCAGAATCCTTTTATTGGCCAAGTGTGGTTGGACACACCCATAATTTGTTTTGGTAAAATATGCTCTCCATATATAAAAGGAAATATAAGAATCATATAGTCATCAATAAAAACATAGTACAACAATACTATGGAGATGGTTGGACGGTGTCATTGATGCGACCAAAATGAATTTGACAAAACTCCAGGAGGCAGTGGAGGATAGGAAGGCCTGGCGAGCTCTGGTCCATGGGGTCACGAAGAGTCAGACACGACTGAACGACTGACTGAACAACAACAACAATACAATATAACCTATTATTTAAAAAGGGAGAAGAGAAGTAAAAATTAATTATTCAGCAGTTTGATAGCACTTGGAAAGAAACTATCTTTATATCTAATTGTCCTAGTGTGCAATGCCCTAAAACATCACCCTGAGGGTAACAATTGAAACAGGTTATGTCCAGGATGTGTGGAATCTGTATATATTTTCATCGCCCTCTTTTTAGCTCGTGTGGTATACAATTCCACAATAGATGGCAGATTAGTAGCAATAATTCTTTCTGCAGTTCCAATTATCCTTTGAAGTCTATATCTGTCATGCTTAGTCACAGAACTAAACCAGACAGTTATAGAGGAACAGATAATAGATTCAATAACACCTCTATAGAATTGAATCAACAGTTCTTTTGGCAGTCTGAACTTCCTAAGTTGACGCAGAAAAAACATTCTTTGTTGTGCTTTCTTAATAATACTATCAATATTAGATGACCATTTTAAATCAAGCAGAGCAAGGATGGTGGAAATCTCACTGTTGCTTTTAATATGAGATCAGAGATAACAGAAGGAGTTCCTTCCAAGCTGCCATGCCATATTTCTATCCAGCCATGCAGTTTACCGAGTTGCTCTGGGCCTATGATGGTATGAAAGAAAGATTGCCTGATTTCATTCATTGCCCATCCAAGCCAAAATGGCTCTGAATAATCCCAGGGACATCCTTTTAATTTCATTCCCAAGGATTAAAACTGTTCTTTGCCAGTGAATCAACTAATTTTAACTATGAGGACCAGCCCAAGGGATTTAGGTACCAGACACAAAAGAGACGATGGCTCTTCCTTCACATTCCAGACACTGAGTGGAATGGAATCTGAATCTTACTCAAAATCTCTACTATGATAGCTTCCTATGCCACACCCGAACCACTTTGGTAGATGGGTGCCAGGACATGTGGCATGCATGGGACTGCCTTCAAGGTCTGCTTGGCGTTTCTGCTGTGGGCATGCTCTCCATTATAAGCCAGTTGAGGCAATGAGCTAACTTTGTGCTGTGGCAGAGCCAGCAGTCTCTGGCCAGTTCTCCCATTGGATTAGTAGGGATGCAGTTGGTTCGCTTGGACTCAGTTTTTGTCTCCTTGTACCCGATCCTACAAGTCACCAGCCTGGGTTCAGCAAAGCATAGGCTTATGTAGGTACCAGATCTTTTGAGGGGAACTTTCTGCCAAAGGTCTGGTTTTGGTTACTGGAGCTACATCATCTGTTTCACAGGAGAGTTTGAAAAGATTTAGTGAGGCAAATGTTGCCGCATGTCAAACAAGACTTACAACTACATGTGCAATTAGAAAAAGATAACATTCCTTTCTAGTCCTAATCGATCTTGCAGACTGGATTGTGGCTTGACCTACAAAACCAGCAGAGGGAGATCAAGTATTGCTTTGTTGACTTCCTGCATAGCTGAGTAATGTGTCCTCTACCAGACAAAACCACACATCTCTGCTGTTGACTATGCTGCTATACTTCAGAATAACACTAAAGCACCTCACGTTCCCCTCTCATTGCATCCTTTTATTCTTTGATCGTTTAGCTTCAAGCTGATCTTGGCCAGCAGGGCAGGCTCTCTCTGATGTATTTGAGATTGCTTTAATAAGGTAATGGTCTCTGAAGACTCTTTATGTATTTTACTGCATTTGAGTATTGGGCCTTGAGTTATTTCTAGTCACGTTGGCTTTTTAAGTGGTTTTTATAAGCTGCTTTAGGTCCTCGCATTGGGATAAATGCAAAAGAAAAAACAATCCATTGAAACAGTGTTGTATTGCTAAACTATTTGCTTCTCTTCATACATCCTCAAGCATATGCTGTGTTTTAAAGCAACAAATGCAGGAGCAGAATCTTAATCAAAGCTCAGCGACCCAAATAGAAAGCTAGGTATTTCAAGGGATTCAGTGTTGGTGGAGTATTTTCAGCAAAGTGTATATCAATTTATTCTCTGACCCCAGAGAGAAGGTGGGACCTACAATTTTGTATGGCCAATATTTCTTGTGGGCATTAATTTTCTCAATTTTTAAAAGGTATTTCTTGATTAGCTGCTTTAGAGTCTGCTGCTAGAGAACAGCCTACATATCCTTCAAATCAAACAAGCAAGCAATTAAAAATAAGATTACAATAAATAAATCCAAAACTAAAATGTGGGTTTAAAGTTTGCTGTTGCATATCTTATTGGCTTCTGTATTCGCTAGGGAAAACATCTGGTTTAGAAAAGCATCTTCCTAATTAGCTATTGTTTCATTGGATTAATGTGAAAATTTCTCAAAGATATGAAACTTGGATTTTCTTCCCAGTGATTTGCCAATGTAGTTTTATACGTATGTGGGGTGTCTTGCCTTATCTTGCCTTTTAAGATATGTTCTGTTTTGATGCTGAGAAGAAAAAAATGAGAAGGACTCTCTTTATTACATCAGCACTGCAGATATGTATTGTACTGAGCAGAAATTATTTTTTTTTTTTTTTGCAGTCTGATTATTGCCTGTGTGCACATGTGTTTGTGTAATCTTCACATTTTTATATAAACCTTAAGCAAATTATATGGATGGGAGAGGGGATTCTGTGTTAGATGCAGATTGTGAGTTTCAATTTTGCTCAGTGTAACTAACAAACAAATTAAAATGCATTTTCTGGACATTTTTCCAATTTGGATTTTATAAGTGATTTTCTAAAATTTAATCCATTACGTGCTCGTTTTAGTATGCATTTTTGACTTGGAGAATTATATCATAGCATTGAGAAAAGTTTGACTATGGGAGTAAAACTGTTTTGGTTTGGTTTACTGCTTTGGGAAGTGTGAATCTGATCAGACTACAGATAGATGAGGACTCTGATTTCATGAGCCACGAAACCCTACTGGGTTTTGATCCAAAGTTTCCAAACTTTTATAAGAGCTATCCATGGTGCTGAAGTTTATATGTTCAAGACCAAAGAGCAAGGTCAGAATGACAAGACATGCCAAAGAAGCTCAAATAGAAACTCTTTTTTCTTGATAAAAGAAGACAGGGAGCCTTCCTGTACTGTTTCCTGATCTAGAGAAGCCAGTTGTGGTTCTGGGCAGAGTTGGTCTGGGTGGTGAGCAATTCCTTAAAGCTGTAGTAGCATTGCTTGCCACAAGGAGGGTTGGTAAGCAGTTTCTAACACAATACTGGAAAACTGAATGACCTGGTCTTCTATGCGGAAGATGTCACTTCTCAAGATATTATGAAGGGAAAGCTCAATACATTTTAGCTTCTTCATATACACCGTAGATAGTTCCTAAGCATAGTGTCGTATACATTTTCCACATCAGACAGTAGCCAACACTTTCTGATTGAAACCAGCTTCAGACATGTGTCAAACACTCTTAAGGCCTTGTTAATGTTGTTTTCACAATACTGAGGCATGCACTTATCCTTTATTTTCTTTCTAGAATCATAGAATCATAGAATCATGGCGTTGGAAGAGACCTCAAGGGCCATCTAGTCCAACCCCCTGCCATGCAGGAACCCCATCACAATATTTCTGACAGATGGCCATCCAGCCTCTGCTTAAAAACCTCCAAAGAAGGAGGCTCCACCACCCTTTGTGGCAGCATGTTCCACTGCTGAACAGCTCTAACTGTCATGAAGTTATTCCTAATGTTCAAATGGAATCTCTTTTCCTGTAGTTTGAAACCATTGCCCCGAGTCCTAGTCTCTGAAGCCATGGTAAACAAACCTGTTCCCTCTTCAATATGACATCCTAATGTGGCAGTAAAGATTTACTAAGGTAATACCTCTGTTACAGGATGATCTACAGTACTAAAGTAATTGTTCATGGGACAGAGGACAGGTGCACTATCTTTTCTTTTTAAAAAGAGGTCTGCGATAATGGTCCCATTGACATCTGTTTAATGTCCCCTGCCCTGTTCTTCACATCCTCCTGTTGCCAGTACATTTCCTTTGCTATCTCTTCTCAACAAAGAAATCTGGAGAGGAGAGGAAACAGTACGAAGCCCAACATGTTTAATTTTAAAACAGATATAAATTTTAATATTGGCCATAAGAAGGCACATTTGTGGAGAGAATGCTTTATTGCAGGCTTGTATAGTTCTGTTGCCAGCATTAGTGAAAAGCTTTGCAAACCGCAGGCTTTTAAAATAGAATTATGGACTCTCTACTGCCCTATCTCACTGCATTTAGCACTTTTTAATTGCTTAAAAATGTCAACAGGTCATGGCTCAATGTGGGGCAAGTACCTATTGACTGAAATGGAAAGTAACCATGAGTCCTTTGACATAAGGGTAAGAGTACTTTCTTACAGCAGTACCTCCTCTTTAGAGTAATTATCAAAGGGTTAATTCATCTGTTATCACTGCAGTGTGATGGTGACAGATTGCATGTCATCAGGTCTCATACAGATTGCATGTTCACCATGTCTCATACAGGGCTGAAAAAGCAAAAGCAAAGGAACCACAAGGAATGTATGGTTCACGTGCTCATTTTCCAAATGAAAAATATTAAAGATCAGTATATACCATACCATAAGAAACAATTTCAGAACTAACATACACTCCTAGTCCTCTGTTCAGATCCATCTGAGACATTGGGCTGCTTGCGGTGAAGACCACAAGGGCAGTAGTGGAACTGATGGATATAACAATTCAGACGGGCAGTGGCAAGATTGACCATGGGACAGAAGAACATAAGAAGAGCCCTGCTGGATCAGGCCAAGGGCCCATCTAGTCCAGCTTCCTGTATTTCACATTGGCCCCACCAGATCCCTCTGGGGGCACATGAGAAAACTGGGTACCTTTCCCCTGATACACTCCCCTGTGTCTGGCATTTTGAGCCTGGAGATTACATGTATCCCCCATCATGTAACCTGCGATGGGCTTTTCCTCTAGACATCAGTTCAATCCCTGCTAGGTAAGGGGTTCAACAACAATTGATTGGCCCTTGTCCAGTCCATTATTGATGTCAGGTGGCCATCAAGCACCCACACAGCACCACCTGCAGATGAAGGTGTGTGTGTGTGTTTGTGTGTGTGTTTGTGTGTGGGGGGGTCTCATTAGTTAGCTGTACTGTAAATAAGCATTTAATTAGCATTAAAGTGACAAATCCCATGTCCCAATCCAAAGGCAGCACTGGAACATGTATTCCCAAGTAGAATCAACAGTAGGAAATCCACGAACTTGCTTCTTTCATTCAATGGCACAGCAATGTTGTCAGCATCCCCCCCCATCCCTCTCAGACCCCAACAGGTAAACAAGTCCTAAGAGTGAGATGCTTCATACAATCCAATATTCTTTTGCACCAAGAATGGCCTTAAAGTACATTAATGCATTCTGTCAAGGACCTCTGAGAAGCCAATGCAAAAAAGAAACCGTCAACAACAGATTAGCAAGACTTTTAACAGCAGTGTTTCATGATTCTGTTTCTTCAAGTGTCCAGATGTCCTTTATAACATTCTGTTCCTTTGATGCACGAACCACTTGTAATACCTTTGAAAATACCTATTCATGCCAAAATTACAGTTTAACTCAAGGTTTGCCTCCAGTCTCCCTTGGCAACAGATGGGAAGGGGAAGTTGCCGTATTTCTCCAGATTTCTTATTCTGGTTATTTATTTATTTATTTATTTATTTATTTATTTATTTATTTATTTATTTATTTATGAGGCATCTATCCCAAAGGCTACTCTGGGCGGTTTCAACTTCCATGCCAAGGCTGAGGTCACCAGGCTGACTCTTGAGTTCTTGGAAAGCATGACTTCCTTGGACATGTCCCCATTTTCCAATGTTCTCACCCATGTGGTGGGTCATATTCTGGACCTGATACTTTCAGTGAGGCAAGGGAGGATTAACCTGAAAGTGGCCAACTTTGATTCAATCCCTCTGTCATGATGGGATCACCACCTGATTAAGTGGGGAGATGAAACTAATTAAGTTTGTCTGCCCACTCTGGCTATTGGATCCAATAGGTTTCCAAGATGCAATATAACAATCCCCCGCCTATCACTGGGGTTAGGGACCCGGCCTGACCCGAAATAATGGAAAATCCGGGATATGCGGATGCTGGGTTTGGTTGGGACTGGGGAGCATATCTGGGACCTCCTACATTTACCTGAGGCCTGGCACTGCCACAAACAGGCCTCTGGTGGGCTTTCTGGGCCTTGCAGAGGCCCCAGAAGTGGTTTCCAGTGATCCTGGACATCACTCCCAGTTTTCTGGAAGTCACTTCCAGTTCCCCAGAAATCATGTCTGGGGCCTCTGACAGGCCTGGGAAGCCTGTTGGAGGCCTCCCAGAAGTGGTTTTGGGTAATCTGGAAGGCATTTCTGTTTTTTTGGAAGTGACTTCCCCTTCACCGAAAACCACTTCTGAGGCCTCCGACAGGCCCAGGAAGCCTGTCAGAGGCCTGTTTGGGGGCAGCTCCAGGCCTCAGGTAAGTGCAGGAGGCCCAATTCAACTTGCCCCAGAAGCCCTTTGTTTGATATACTGTGGTCCCACGATATACCGGGACCGCAGTATATGAAATGCAAAATAGTATATGAAATGCACAACAGTATATGAAATGCACAACTCTATCACTGAACTGGTTGGCCCTCCTGTCAAATCCTGTGATCCAGGCAGTTGGCATGATTGAACCCAAACATCCTCTTCAGTACCAATCCAAGACTGCCCTTTGGTTTACCCAACAACTACTGGCAATGAAGCAAGATAGCAGAAGGCTGGAAAGTATTTGGAGGCGGGCCCTGGTTGAATCTCATTTAAAAGACTCAAAAATCATGTTCAACATCTATCTAGCAATTAGACATGGGCACAACTTGGCGAAATTGTCATTTCCGTTTTCGGTTGTCGTTTCCGTTACGTAACGGAAATGGTAACGATAATTAAGCCGTCAAAACTCGAACTCGAACAGACAAAAGAAAAATTTGGTCGGTTTTTTTGTTGTCATTCATGGCATCATGGCGATCACACAATGCCATTGGCAAGCAAGCAGCACAGAAAAAAAGTTTTTAAAAGTAAAAAAAAAAACCTTGACTCCCGGCCAAAAAAGCAGGTGAACATATGCCTGCCTGAGGACACCTACCTGAGGGGTGGTTTCTTGGGGGGGGGTCCCCGGCCTCCCCCCCTCCTGTCCTGGGCTGCTTGCACCAGGCTGGGGGGGGGTCATCCTCATCGTCTCCAGACGAGTCCATGCCGTGCGGTGGGGGGGGATCCAAAATGGCGACCGCAATATTTATTTTTAAATCGTGGTCCAAAAACCCACCAAAGCACAACAGAAACATGTGAAAATTAGGTATTTTAAATGCCTAATTTTTATAGTAGCAGCAGTGGGTTTTTTATAGCAGTAAAAGGTCGCACTGATTTTTTTTTATTTTTTTTTAGACCTGCCCATGTGGGCTGGGCATGGGATGGGACCATGCAAATTTTTTGAACCATTCCACCAATGGTATGGCCAGGTTTTGACTGACACTTCTGGATGTCGCCCGCCCGCCCGCGCCGCCGCCCACCCACTCGCCCGCCTGCGGCCACCGGCCACCCGCTCACCCACCCGCGCCTCCCCCCGCTGCTGTCGCTGCCCGCCCATGGCCCCCCGCCACCGCCACCGCCGCCCCGCCCGCACCTCCCCGCCCGCCACCAGCCCCCGCCCCCCGCCACCTAGGGCGCAAAATGGAGGGTGCAATGTGATTTCGCCTTTAGTCTCTTAGCGGGGAGAGTCTTCTCTTACTCTCCAGTCCCAAAGATATGCTGGAAACTGTGGAAATCCACTCGGCCCAGGTCTGTGTTAAGGATCTGTCTCCCCCACCCCTCCCACGGTTTGGAAGCCTTGCTCTCCATATGTAAACCAAGCCCAGAGGGACAACCTACCTGCCCTGGGTATGGAGTAACTAACCGCGCATGCAACAGGAAGTTGGGGAGCGTTCCTGTTGTGGGACTTCAGCCCCCAGAATTCTGAAACCTGGAAAAGGAAGGATCCCAAACCGGGCTGCGTGCAGGGGAGGGGGAGGGGGCGGGTGTGAGGGACGGTGCGGCAAAGAGGGGTCCCTGGGACACTTCCTGATCCACAGACACATACAGAGTCCCAGTTCAGCTCCGCACCGACTGGACTACACAGCTGGGGGAGCAGGTGGATGACACGTTTGTGGGTCACATTTCCCCCTCGTAAGCGCTGGCAGCGGTGAAGAGGTGCCGCGATTACATCCCGCAGAGCCCGGACTATGTTGCCTTGATCTCTCTCTCTCTCTCTCTCTCTCTCTCTCTCTCTCTCTCTCTCTCACACACACACACACACACACACACACACACACACACACACACACACACACACATGCCCCTTGGCGGAGGGACAACGCTGAAGGCACAGACCCACGCGGAACTCGGAGGAGGGGACACCAAATGCGCACGCAGCGGGCACATGCATGCAGCACGGCATGAGTGCCAGCCGAGTTCAAGAGGCTTGCTGCGAGCACATTTTGAAATGGATTGGAGGCAATGAGCAGCGGCGGGTTGAAATAAAGAAGTAAAACCCCCATCGCTCTTTTAATCTCCCGGCCAGGGATCATTTACAGAAGGTGAGTGCGGGAAGCGGGAAGAGTGGGTTCCATGGTGGGAAGCGGTAGAGAGGAAGAAAAAGGCCGTTTCTCCTCCCGACTCTCCCCACCCCCACCCCGAAGGACTGTATGTGTCTGGTGGATCAGGAAGCGCTCCGGGAATAAAAGGTGCCACCTCCCTTCGTCTCTCCAGGAAGGAAGGCGCACTTCTCCCGCCACCTCAGAGCTCCTTAAAAAAGGACCAAGCGCTAAAGTCCCAGATCCAGGGACTGCAAGGGTTCTCCCCCTTCCTCCAGGCTACCAGCCTGCCTGCCCACCTAGCGCCAGCCCTGATTGCGGGACGCCCCCATGCTCCCTGGGATGTCAAATCGCGCTAAATCACAGTGGAAACGACAAACGACAAACAACAAATGGAAACGACAAATTTTTGAAAATTATCGCGACAATCGGAAACGACCCGAAACGGACCCATCCCGACAAACGACAACTCGAAAAGTAATTTTTTCTGGTCGTGCCCATCTCTACTAGCAATGGTGCAGGGCACTAGAAAATCACACTATGTTAACCAGATACACGAGGGCCAAAATCACCAAGCCAAATTATTTCACATGGTGTGCAATCTATCCAGAATTGGTCACAATGATAGGCTTCTCAGTAGCATTACCTGTGACCAATTTGTGGCACTCTGTAAAAATGAAGTGGAGGCCATCCACTGGGATTTTATTCCAGTAGATTGAGATGAGACGTCAGTTGCGCCACCTTGTCCAGTGAGTCTAACCGAGTTTCGGCCCATGACATCTTCTGAGGTTGACAAGGTAATTGACTGCTGTAGCACTACCACAATCTTCCTGCATCCTTGCCCATCATAAAAATGACCTTTCTTGGGGGCAGGTTCCTCGGGGCCCTCAAAGAAACACTCACTAGGCCCATTCAGGGGGAAAAACTCACTTGGTGGTGGGTGACTATAACAATTTATAGACATCCCCTGGCAATGTCCCATTTCTAAGCAAGCTAGTGGAAAGGGCAGTGGTTGATCTTCTACAGGTAGATCCATTCCAGTCTGAGTTCATGCCATATTATGGCACAGAGACATGAGACTTCAAAACAGCAAGAAGACCTTTTGAGGGAAACTGGCAGGCCCAAAATGTCTCCTTCAGTGGCTTTTGATACCATTGACAACAGTATCCTCCTGGAGAGGATTCTTCTGGGGGCATCCTTGGACTGTGAAGCTCTCCTAAGGCCACAGAAGCTAGCTTTTCTCCCTGGAGTCAAGGTAGGGAATTCTTAACCTGTAGCTTCACATCATCATCATCATCATCATCATCATCATCATCATCATCATCATCATCATCATCATCAAATTATGACACAGCAGACAAGATAACTGTGCTGGATTTTGTATTACAAATCACTAGTTGAATGCTTCCCGAGCGTTTAGGACTACGTGATGTATCAGCAAATTATGCAAGCAGATCCTAGTAAGTTGTTGTTGTTGTTGTTGTTGTTGTTGTTGTTGTTGTTGTTGTTGTTGTTGTTATATAATTTGATTTATATACTGCCTGTCTGGCAAAAAGCCATTCTGGGCGGTTTACAACATACAACAAACTGTCACAAAATACACATACAAGGATGTAATAAGAAGCTAAATATATTAAAAATGAAAACATAACTACAGTAGAAGAACATCATTCATTCAAAAGGTATGAGTGAAGGTATTATGCATCTAAAAGAGAAGACCCAAAGACCTAAATCTCTTTCCAGATAGTAATATTTCCCTGCTATTTATATACTGACTTCTTAAGTGATACAGGCAACAGGGGCGGCCGGGGGTGGGGTGGGGCTCAGACTAGGATCTACAGAAATAGTGTGGTGGGAGAGGAAGAGTTTCCAATTTAATATTTTATTTTTAAAAGCTAAGTAGGAAAGATAAGATACCATAGTCACTGAAGTATAGTCATGTGTAAAATTGACTGAAGGAGGAAGAGGTGGGTCAACATGTGGTCTGTAGAGATGGGCACGACTCAAAAAATGGTGTTTCGTTTGTCGTTTGGTCGTTTAGGGGTCCGTTTCGGTTCGTTTTCGTTTTCGTTACGTTTTTTGCAAAAAAAAATCATTTTCGTTTCGTTAGGTAACGAAATGAAAAAACGAAAACAAAAAAGAAAAATTGCTGTTTCGTTAGCATTCTTTTTAGTTCATAGCATCTGCTGCAACAAAAACGAAAAACACAGCAAATTTGGTCGTTTCGTTCTCATTTTGTATTTTAAAAATTTTTCGTTTTGTTTTCGTTGCGTAACGAAACGAAAAAACAAAAACGAAAAATCGCTCATTTCGTGCCCATCTCTAGTGGTCTGCATTCCTGGGCCTTCTTCAGAGGTGTCCCTTTCTATATTTGCCTCCACAGCTAGTCCCTCAGGAGTGAATAACTTTTTTCTGGGCTTGGGTGGTCATCTTATTTAACATGCAACAGTTTGAAGCTGCCATAAACTCATCTACTCTGGGGACAACTCACCACTCTTTCAAGTAAAAATCTTTCCCAAGCATGGTGTCTGAAAAACTTCTAACTTAAGATTCCAGAGAGAGACCATGCCTTCATGCAGAGTTACCCTTTTAAACTATAGTCTCCGGCCAGAATCTATTGACTAGAAGAACTCCAGGCAGAGAGATTCAGGGAAGTGTCTTCAAAAAGAAAAGAAAAGAAACATGCTGACCTGATGCATGTAAATCATGTACTGTTATAGTTGATATCTGTGTATCTTCACCAATTCATATCTACCTCCTGTAACACCTGTAGAGCACCTTCCCTAAATAAAAACAATGGCCTATTTATTACACAGTTTTTAGGCAAGAATGCAGTGGTATGAATGATTTTCTTTATGCCTTTATGCCCATGTATACTGTTTTTCTGGTGACAAAGACTTTCCATTTTCTGGGTGGGGGGAAGCAAATAATCCTGATTTCTGCATTGCTAGCTGAGCAAGATGGGCCTAAGAAAAGAGATTCTGCCATTTTTCTTTCTGATGCTGCAGGTTAAAACATCATGAAGGGCTTCTTTATATTTTCAGAGGAGAAAGTCACACCTGGACTACAACAGATGGCTTAAATATGGAGATTACAAAATCAGAAAGTTAAAATGGTTTAATTGCAAAGTCAATACTGCCACCAAACTCTGCGAAGCCTGTGGTATAAAAACAACAGACGGCTGAGTGCAAACGGTGAGACAATGTTTAACCAGAACTTTGCATTAGCTCTTGCAGGCCTGTTCTCTTTAAGATCAACGGCTGTCCTAGTTTATCTCTGTTAAAATCACCCCTATTTTGGGCTCAAAGTGCCATGGCTAGCTTGAATGAAATACACCTCATGAGAATCAAGTCTTCTATGAGGATACATGCAATGTCCTGTGATATTCGAAAAAGGCCAAGCCAGGGGAAGTCTTCTGCCTACAGTGACTGGAAAGAGGTTCATAGAAGATGGACAAGTTATTTCCTGAATTAAGGACTCCCAGAATCCCCCCCCCCAAAAAAAAACCCATAGCCATTGGCCATGGTAACCTGAGAATTCTGGCTATGTTTCCAAGCCCAGCATATAACCCAGCTTTATGTGATGCCTTCAACATGAGGGTCACATGGACCCCTAATACCTGCATCTTAAGTAGACATGGGCACGACTCGGCGAAATTGTCGTTTCCGTTTTCGGTTATCGTTTCCATTAAGTAACGGAAACGGTAACAATAATTAAGCCGTCAGAACTCGAACTCGAACCGAAAAAAGAAAAATTTGGTCGGGTTTTTCGTTTCCGTTTGTGGCATTGCGGCGATCACGCAATGCGAAGCACAGGAAAAGTTTTTAAAAGTTTTTTTTTTTTTTAAAAAAACCCGACTCTCGGCCAAAAAAGCAGGCAAAAATATGCCTGCCTGAGGCTTTGCCACCTACCAGAGGGGTGGTTTCTGGGAGGTCCCCGGCCTTCCCCCCCCTCTTCTCCTGTCCTGGGCTGCTTGCACCAGGCTGGGGAGGGGTCATCCTCGTCGTCTCGTCATGCCATGCAGTGGGGGGGGGATCCAAAATGGCGACCACATTTTTTTAAAAAAATCGTGGTCAAAAAACACACCAAATCACCACAGAAACATGTGAAATTTATGTATTTTAAATGCCTGAATTTTAATAGTAGCAGCAGTGGTTTTTTTTTATAGCAATAAAACGTTGTATTGGTTTTATTTTATTTTATTTTATTTTTTATTTTTTTAGACCTGCCCATTTGGGCTGGGCATGGGATGGGACCATGCAAATTTTTGAACCATTCCACCAATGGCATCACCAGGTTTTTGACTGACACTTCTGGATGTCTCGGAGGGCATAAAAAGCCGAGGCACCTTCCAGAAATCGCAGTCGGGTGTATGGATGTGGTTGAGGGAGGAGGGCTGGCTGCTGGTGCTGGTGTGATCCAATCGAGATTGAGGAGGGAGGCTGGAGGCTTTAGGATTTAAGTTAGGCAGGCAGGGAGAGAATTGAATTTAGAAAATAATTTCTTTGATTCCCTGCAGCTTTGTCTGCTGAAGGGAATAGCAGTTTATTCTTTATTTCTTCTCTGGCAGTTTGTGAGGATTTTTTTCTGATATTGGATAAAGGGGAAGGTTCGACTGGGAGTGGGAGGTGTGGATTTATTTTAAATATATATTATATACTACCATTTATTTTCTCTTTTCCCAACTTCAATTTGCTTGCACACACACACATTTGGGGTGCAAGCCAAGAACAGAACCTCTATCCTAAGTGATATCCTAACTGCCCACTCGCCTGTCTGCCCGCGCTGCCACCCGCCTGCGGCCCGCACCGCCGCCCGCCCGCTCGCCCACCCATGGTCCCTCGCCACCGCCGCCTGCCCACCCCTCCCCCCACCACACGCCCCCCACCCCGCCCGCCGCCTAGGGCGCAAAAACACCTAGCGCCGGCCCTGATTGCGGGACGCCCCATGCTCTGGGAAGTCAAATCGCGCTAAATCGTGGTGGAAATGACAAACGACAAACGACAAACGGAAACGACAAATTTTTGAAAAATTTCGCGACAAACGGAAACGACCCGAAATGGAGCCGTTCCGACAAGCGAAAACTCGAAATGTCATTTTTTTCTGGTCATGCCCATGTCTAATGCTAAGAAGTTCTCCTTTTTAAAATATCTGAGAAATAGCTATTCCGTGAGCTGTGGGGTGGGACTGAGGAAAAGACCTGTTTATCCTTCCCTGTGATGTCCTTCTCTCCCCCCCCCACCTCAAAATCCTTCTACCCTCTGAAGTTGTTTTAAAACGCCAAAACCCAGAGAGTGGCAGTGGGGAGCAAGGAAGTTACATTTCTTCTATAGTTTTTAAACAAAAATGCAGTGGTATGAATTACTTTCTTTATGGTTGTACTGTATAATAACTTTGACCCATGTACACTCTGATGACAAAGAAACTTTATGGTCTTAGGGAAGACAATAATGGCAAATGGTGGTGGTATTTACAGCAGTCACCCTTCCCAGTAGTGTGTAGCCTACAGAATTAAATTGTAAACTGCCCAGAGTGCTTGAAGTGCTATGGGGTAGTATATAAGCAGGACACTTTGCTTTGCTTTGCTTTTTGGTTTTAGGCAGCAGTGCACATTATGAAATGCTGGTTTTGCTCAAAATACATAAAGGAACACTGTAAGTGGCCATCTTTTTATCATACAAGTAGATGGGTATTCTGAAAATATTCCAAAAGATGCTAAGGCAGTGGTTCCCAGACTGAGTGTCGAGACCCCTTTGGAGGTTGAATGATCATTTCACAGGTGACGTCATGAGCCAGTGAAGAAAAAGGCACAAGCAGCTTGGCTCTGGAGGGGGGGGGGGAGAGTGAGTTACAGCTTGATAGGTTGGAGGGGATGTCAGTCAATGGCACCGGAAGCTGCGATTGGCTGAGGGTGCCTGTATAGAGGGAAGTTCTCTATGGCACCTGCGGCAGTGGCCTGCCAAAGGAGGCTTGTGGCCTGTTCCAAGTAGGGCATCCAGAAGTGTCAGTCAAAAACCTGGTGATGCCATTGGTGGAATGGTTCAAAAAAATTGCATGGTCCCATCCCATGCCCAGCCCAAATGGGCAGGTCTAAAAAAATAAAAAATAAAATAACATGAGGAACTGTATTAAAGGGTTGCGGCATTAGGAAGGTTGAGAACCACTGTGCTAAGGGAACAAATAAACCAAACCTTCTTTATAGATGGCCTTTAGAGCTTTTCCTTTCCTAGCTTTGCCATTTCGCATTATCTGGCACAGAGGCACTGCCTTCTTATCAGTACAGATAACGATGGGGAAATCAGATATGGACCATAGTGCGTGTACAAGGGTCTCAGGTATCCAATTGTTCTCCCCACTGATGTCATAGCCATGTATGGCATAGACGACTCAGCTTTGATCTCTTCCTGCCCGACTTCTCTGGCTTTTGAAACTTAGCAGCTCTTTACTCAGAAAAGGAGATAAAATGGTGCTTAAGGGAGACAGGGTTCTGACAGGCAGACAGTGCAGGTGTAGATGAGAGGTCCATGCTTGCAGGTTGGAGACATTCATGCTTGCTCTTAGAGGGGCACAGAGATGATTAGGGGCATTGTTCCGTCTTACACAGGGAGCTTCATGATCAGATCTTCTCTGAAGTGGAGATAAGGATGAAAACGGCAGGTTCGGGGCAAAAAAAAAAAGGTTGTCGCCAAAATACATTGGACCCTTATATAACAAACAGTTTGTATAACATAAAATCTGTACAACATAAAAAAATTCCGGAGATAGGGGAAATTTGCTTGACAGAATCACCTATGGGGTGAATCTGTACAACATAAAAATGGGATTACTCCGTTTTCAATGCATTCCTATGGGAAATGTGTATAAAGGAAAATTTGCTTAACATAATTTCATTTGGAACGAATTAATTCCTTTACACAAGGTACCACTGTATCTGGAATTCCATCCAAATCCATCAATCTCACTGTTGACCTTCGTGCACAAAGGCAGGACACGTTAATCTCCCAGGGTTTGGTTTTGTTGTAGAACCAACTGTAGCTCAGAACAGCTTAAAATTATTTTGTATTATTTGAAGTTAAAAAAAAACTCATTGAAAACAAGGCAAATAATATCATATGATCATGTGCTATCAAATCAATTGACTCATAGTGACACTTTCTATGGTTTTCTAGGTAGAAAATATGCAGAAGTGGGTTTACCATTTCCTTGTTCTGGGGGCATCCTGGGTTTGTGCACCTTGCCCAATAGAAGTACTGTACGTACGTACGTACGTACATACATACATACATACATACATACATACATACATACATACATACATACATACATACATACATACATACATACATGAATGTCCCAGGCTTTTCTCAAAGACCTGCAAAAGATCCTCTGTGCAGACGTCCCTTCTCCTCCGTACAGAATGTTTATGATTACTAATGTTTCCAATGGGAAGAAAATCCAAGTGGAAGAAAACTTAGGACACAGGGACCATTTTCTAGACAACTGTTACAAGATTGTCAATGTGGCGATAGAGGAACTGATGTCCCTAAATGCCCAGCGTACTTTGAAGTATGTTGTTCATCTGTTTTATTTTAACCTGGGGTGGGGTGGGGACTTCCTAATGTCTTTCATTTTCCACAAATGTTCGTTTTATATAATCTGTTCTATGCACGTGCTGTTCACTATGTAATATAGGAATTCCTAGTTCACAGGGATGTTTAGAAACATCATTCCTGTTTCTGTTTGCTTTCTGCCTACCTAGAAATCACAGTTGCTTTCCAAACGCAGTACCAACAGCATGCAGTAGCATTGGACTGCACAGGAAACAATTAACCTAGTCTATGGATAATTTCCTACCTTTAGAAAGTTTTCCTTCCTGGTATGAAATTCCTTCAAAACTCCATGTCTAATCCATCAGACTTCCAAAAGAGGTTTGTGTTTACCCCCAATAATAAATCCCCAAATGAAAACAAGCTGATTTGCAACACAAAGATGATGTAGTTTGCGCTAAGATGAACAGGTGTATTCTCGAAGGCTTTCACAGCCGGGATCTGATAGCTGTTGTGGGTTTTTTGGGCTGTTTGGCCATGTTCTGGAAATTTTTCTTCCTGACGTTTCACCAGACTCTGCTGTTGGCATCTTCAGAGGGCAAGGGGCTTGGGAAACTAGGAGTTCTCTCTGAGCAGAGTCTGGGAGGACAGAGAGAACTCCTAGCTCCTTGAGCTCCTTGCCTTCTGAAGATGCCGGCCGCAGAGTCTGGTGAAACATCAGGAAGAAAAACTTCCAGAACACGGCCAAACAGCCTGAAAAACTCATAACAGCTATAAACAAGTGTCTTTTACCTCCCAGAGAAGCTCTGCTTCTGACATGCTGCCTATAATCTAACCTGAGCTTTAATCCATGCCCAGACAGTATAGTACTTGATCTACCAGTCAACAAACAAGTGTAGACAATTTAGAGATTGATATTATATGTAGGAAAGAATCGATCAGCAGTGGTGGCATAGCTACAGTAAGTGGAAAGTTTGCTGAGCTGGAAGGTATTGTAGAAGGCTTGTCCAGAAAAAGACTCAAGATGAGCAAGCAGGTGTGTGGATGAGGAGTAAAACCATGAGCATGGCATCTCCACTTCTAATCTCATCTGACCTGTTAAGGAACCATTATTCACTCAACTGCAGTGAATATCTAAATTAAACATAATATTTGTGATCTCCTTTATAAGACTATCAAATGGGTGACCCAAAACATTTATATAAAGTACTTCAAAGCTATATATATGTAGAAAAGGGGGTGCTATTATTTTCTTACTTCTATCAAAATAAGTACCAATTTTTAGTTTGTAGAGCTGTATTTGTTTATATATTTTCTTTTGTATTATACATATATCTTAAAAGATGCTGAAAATTGTTAAGAATTTTAACTTGCGACCCCAATGCAATTTCTGGTAAGAAAGTACAATAAATATTTATTTTACGTATCAGTCTCATGCATCAAAACAAATAGTCCCTTCGTATTTGTTTCCTGCAAGGACTTCCTGATGTGCAATTCAACTGCATTATATATATATCCATGTGTATCACTCTTTCTAGGTTGTTTTTCTTCCTCTCTACCTTATGCTTTTTATGAGAAGCTGGGTCTTTTGTATAGTAAGCCTTCTGAGTAAAGCTTTGGATACAATGGGGGGAAAAATACCTTATTAACTTACGACTCCTGAAAAGACATACAGTACATGATAGAAACAAAAAGACTCTCAATATCAATCTCTTTTTAAATGCAGAATTTAGCTATGCATCTATCTTTACTATAGCAACCAGGGCACTAGGACAGTCTGAACATGTGGCTTATTATTTGTTCAAGGATAATAATCAACTAAGCCAAGAGAATGGGGAATCAGATTTTCCTATTTCAACAGCTCACTAGAAGCCTTTTGGTTTTCAACATTGTCTGTATATGTGGGAGGCAATTCTAAAATGCATTCGGACACTAAATAATTTAAGTTCTACAAGTACAAGGCAACTTTTAAAATTCAGTATTCCTCTACTGTTTTTATTTTGATCATAATATTCTAGGCTAGGATATTCATGGGTTCATGAATCTTTTGCATCTCCTTTTGCTAGAATTGCAACATGTCTAGATAATTAATATAACTAATTAAATGTAGATTCACCTTGTTGACATCGTTTAATTCCTTGGAAGCTTTCTGTATATGTTGCTAGCATAATATGTTCCAATTAGAATAGACCCTTTTGAATCTATGGAATTTATGGAGGTGTTGATTCACTTAATCCCCATTGATTCAGTGGGCCAACTGCAATGCAATTTACTATGCCAAGCAACAAGGTTTTGGCCAATGTCATGAAATTAATGTTCATATGGTGCTCTATGCTAGATATACCTCTCTTCTTTAAAACATCTCTCTCTCTCTTAGTTTCTAATGTTGTTGTTCAGTCGTTCAGTCGTGTCCGACTCTTCGTGACCCCATGGACCAGAGCTCGCCAGGCCTTCCTATCCTCTACTGCCTCCCAGAGTTTTGTCAAATTCATTTTGGTTGCATCGATGACACCGTCCAACTATCTCATTCTCTGTTGTCCTCTTTTCCTTTTGCCTTCGAATTTTCCCAGCATCAGGGCCTTTTCCAGGGAGTCCTCTCTTCTCATGAGGTGGCCAAAGTACTGAAGCCTCAGCTTCAAAATCTGTCCTTCCAATGAACATTCGGGGTTGATTTCTTTCAGAATGGATAGGTTTGATCTCCTTGCAGTCCAGGGGATTCTCAAGACTCTCCTCCAGCACCACAGCTCAAAAGCATCAATTCTGCGGTGATCAGCCTTCTTTATAGTTTCGAATAAGGATGGTCAATTTGTTTCAGAAATAGTAGGTTCTGAAATGACCCGCATGAGCCCAGGTGGTGTTCCGAAACCTCTGACACACACACAGCCAATCTCTCACCTTTCTCTGGGCTCGCTCCAACCTGGGGTTAAACTCCAACCAGGAATCAGGCTGACATCATCTTTGCTTCTCTGTAGTGCTGGCCAATCAGACAGGGGCGTGGGATGATGCTTGTCCCTGCAGTTCCTGATTGGCCAGCACCACAGAGCAAGCAAAGATGACATTGCCGCCCAATTTCCTCATTGGACCTCAGCTCTGTGTGGCACATAGAAAGGTAAGAAATTGGCTGCTTGTGTGTCAGAGGCTTCGGAACAACACCTGCCAATCCCTAGTTCCTAACATTTCACTATACGATTCTTATTAGGTTGATAACAAAAAAATAGAATGTAAATATTAACCTCAACCTAATCACCATGTTCTTGGAGGCAGAGACAGGTTGAGTACTACGGTAATGTTGTGTTCAACTGGGGTAGCCATTATAAGGGCCATTTCAAAGACACCTAATTTAGAAATGGGTGATCTCAACAACTGTAGGTCCATTGCCAACATTCCATTCCTGAGCAAGCTGATTGAGTGTGTGGTGGCTGAACAGCTGCAGGCATTCTTGGAGGAAATGGATAGCCTTGATCCATTTTAATCGGGGACCAGGCAGCTCCATTGGACTGAAATGACACTGATCTCCCTGCAGGATGATCTCCTGAGGTTGCCAGACAGAGAAAGTGTAATCCTCCTGGCCCTCCAGGATCCTTCGGTGGCCTTTGATACCTTTGACCACATCCTTCTGGAATGATGATTGATTTTGAGACTTGGGGCTCCATTTTTCTGTGGTCCCAAACCACCCTCAAGGATGGTGCAACTTGGAGAGGCGTTGTACACCCTTGACACCACTTTTATGGGGCCCACAGAGAATGGCCATTTCCCCAATGTCTTTTTATATCTCTAAGAAGTTGCTGAGAGCAGTCATACAGAGATTTGGCTTTCATAGTAATCAGCACATGGATGACATGCAGGTCTATCTCTTGTTCTCTTCATCTGCAGGTCATGCTGTGCGAATCCTTGAATGCTGCCTGGCATCAAGAATGGACTGGATGAGGACTAATAAATTGTTGTTGAACTAACTCCATGCCTATCAGAGATTGGACTGATGTCTGAACAAGTCAGTTGCAGCTTACAAGACATACGTATTATCTCCAGGCTTAAAAGCAGGGTACATACCTCAAAATGTCAGATGCAGGGGAGTGGCATCAGGAGATAGTTATCTAGTTATCTCCTTTGCTTCCAGAGGCATCTGGTGGGGCCACTGTGTGATACAGGAAGCTGAACTAGATGGGCCCGTGGCCTGATCCAGCAAGGTCCTTTTATGTTCTTATGAAACTGAATTCAAATAAAACAGAGATTTTTTGTGTGTGTGTGTGTGTGTGGGGTATTTACAGGACCTTGATGGAATTGCAGTCCCCATGAAGGAGCAGTTTCACTGCCTGGTCCCAGCTCTCTTTATGGAGGTGCAAATATCTGCTGTGGCTAAGACTGCCTTATATCAGCTTTGGTTGGTTGCCCAACTTAACCTCTACCTTAAGAAGAAATGCCTAACTACAGTGGTTCATGTGTTTATAATCTCTAAAATAGACTACCGTAAGACTTGCTACTTAGGGTTGCCCTTGAAGTCAGTATAGAAACTTCAGCAGGTACAAAATGCTGGAGCCAGACTGAACACAGGAACCAGCAGATATGAATACATATCCATAGTCTTCGTATGCTTTCATTGACTCCCTGTTAATTTCTGGGCATAATTTAAGGTGCTGGTCATAACCTATAAAACCTTAACAATTTAAGCCAGAACATCACACCTACAAAATAGCTACCCACCCCACTTGTTCCTTGCAGACCTTGGTGTTAAGAACTAAAAACAAAGGAGGCAAAAAAGCACAGAAATAATTTATTCATTGTCATTGTTAAAATTCTTCTGTAGTCATGATTTTTCTCTTAATGCTCAACTGCAGTCCTATTTTGGCTGTTTCTTCTTTCACTTTCACTAAAAGTCTTTTCAAACCATTTCTGCTCTCTGCCAGTAAGATGGTGTCATCTACATATCTTAAATTATTACACCAATTTTCACTCTTCCTTCATCTGAATCTAGAATGGTTTTCCATAATATATGTTATGCATACAGATTGAGCAGGTAAGGGGATAAAATGTATCCTTGTCTGATACCTTTTCCTATAGGAACCCATTTCAATCTCTATCCATGTTCTTTCCTAATGTAGCTTCTTGTTCATGGTACATACAGATAATACATCAGGACAATCATGTTTTGAGGCACATTAGTATCTTTCAGAACCACCCATTGTTTTTCATGAGCCACACAGTCAAAAGATTTGCTATAATCATATTGCACATTAAAGCGACCCTGTTTTACCTAATCCAGCCCTGGGAAATCTGGCCACCTAGTCTCACCCTTATTCACTATTCAGCAGTTGATTCAGTGGGTCCACTCTTGTGGGGACTAAGAACTGGTTTTTATTTAGCCATTTTTAGAACTACAGTATATTATAAAATAATATAGGTATTCTAATAAATGCATCATATATTTATGATCTAGTTGCTTGATATGTCCCTGAAGTTTCTAAGGGTGTTTATACACAACCCCTAAACTCCGGGGCAAATGGCTCCCAGCTCCGGAGCTTAAAAATGTTTACCCACCAGCTCCGGAGTTAACAGGAGATTAAGTGCGACCCCCCCCCCACACTTTAGCGCATCCCAGCGCAGCTTTCAGGTACCTGCTCTTTGGAGGTGAAAATTATTTGATCCGGTGTAAGGATAGTGAGTGCGGGGCTCTCCTTGCTTCTGTTTGTTGTTTTTTGGCTCCCGCCCCTTTAAGAGCTACTTTTACAGAGACGAGAGGCAGAACGAGGTGAGCGGCATGCTTTTCTTTCTCTTTTTCTCCCTCCCCTCACGCAGCCAGTAGCGAGGAAGTGCGGAGGGGGTGGGGACACAGGAAGAGCGAGGAACCCCTAAGATCTCTGGTCCGAATTTAAGTGGCCAGCGGATCTTAGGGGTCATGTAAAAAGGCCCTAAGTCATCTTAAATCTCTCGTTCCACCATATAACTTCACATTATATATCACATACAGAAATAATTGAGCCGTAGTGGCAGATAAAAGTTAACTTCACTGTGTGTGAGTTATGAAGTTATGCAGACATCACTCAAACAATGGCAAAACAAAAAACAAAAAACAAACAAGATTGTCATTCAATAGTATTTGAAATGAGCTCTTTACTTTGGAGATGAGAAAATACACGATTGACTTGAAACAATGAAAAATGACCTTGTAAACATTTCCATAGAGGTAGAACACATATTTTTGACAATGAGGCAAGCAGGATTGCAAGTAAGTAGACAACTCCTCCATTTGAATAAATAAAGATAATCACATATATTAAATAATTATTTGTTTTAATAAAACAAAGTGGGAATGTAGGAGAACCAGAACTGCTTCCAATAAGCAGAAATCAGAAAAGTGATTCCTCCCCAACTCATAAGAATTCACCCTTCTTTTTTCTTGCTCTGAATTGCAGGCAGAATGGTTGTATTGTCCGTAGAATTGTAATAGAGGGTTTCAGAAGCTTAAAAATG
Source organism: Phrynocephalus guinanensis (assembly GCA_037367245.1). Lineage (NCBI taxonomy): Eukaryota > Metazoa > Chordata > Lepidosauria > Squamata > Agamidae > Phrynocephalus > Phrynocephalus guinanensis. Next base: position 122,436,007 of record CM074733.1, read on the forward strand.
GAAAGGGGCATTTTCTGAAACAGTGCAGTCTGACATCTATTTAATCTACGTTCATCCTATTTGATTCAGTGGGACTTTGTGCCAGGTAAGTAATACTCTTCCATTCCATTAAAGTAGAAAAAAGTCATGTCATTCTTGTGCAAAAAAACCAAAGATGGGCATGGGCAATATTAAATTGAACATTATACAGCTGGAGGGGGGAGCAGGTGAGCCCCTAAATTAATCTTGGGTGGCACTGGACACTGAGACCAGGCTTTCTTAGTTAACGTTAGCTTTCCTGGCAGCCCTTTAGGATCAGCTTGAAGTAGCACCTTTTACTTCAGAGGATACAGGTTTCCTTGACTTGGAGACAGAGGGTTGCCTGTCATGCAGCATCTTTTCCATTGCTTTCTATCAAAATGCATAGCTTCTGCTTGGCTGGGAAGGAAGGTGGAAAGAAACATGTCAAGCCCTGTATCAGAAATGCTTGATGATATATTTATTATATGCACCAGGTGAAGACACAGTCAAGTGCAACAAAACTGAGGCTATGACATAGTGGTGAGAGGAAGATATAATTCTATATTTGGCACAGCCCTGTGCTCTGGTTGTAGGTATTACCCTGGGTGGCTCTTTAAGGGCCTTTTCCATGCTCCAACAAAAAGGAAACCATGTGCAGTGGTACCCCGACTTAAGAGCAGCTCGACTTAAGAGCAATTTGATTTAAGAGCAGAAAACTGTTGGCATTTTAACTGCCGCCTTACAAATTTTAGATATGATCTGATGACTTACAAATATTATTTTCCATTTTTTAAATTTTTTAACTTTTTTTTCCAATTTTTAGATAGGTACCCCGACTTAAGAGTAGTTCAATTTAAGAGCATGCATTTGGAACAGATTAAATTCATAAATCGAGGCACCACTGTAATCCAGGTGGAAATCTCAAGCTGATTCATTTGGGAGCAAAATTGAAATAGACAGGCCTATACATCTGCCCATGTTTATTTTGGAAATGTTTTGTTTCATCCCATGGACCAAACTTGGAAATGACCAGTCTGATGAAGAGTTTTGCAGGACTCAAGACCTGGGCTGTTGGTGAGATTTTAGGAACCTCACCCCCACCCACCCTAATTTCCCTTTTTAGTCACTAGAGGAGGTTGTGTGTTAGCCCTCAAGTACTGGACAGGGGAATGGAAAGTAAGCGAGAGGAAGAAAACGTAGTTACTTCTGTGACTCAGGTACCACCCACACCAGCAGTTCCCATGAAGACAGTATTGATTGGTGGTAAAGAAGACACCATCTCACTATTGGCTTGTCCAGACGCGTCCACTGTTTCCTGAGAAGGACACTGTCTAGAATGCCCATACATGCATTGGGAGGAGGGTGCAGAGATGATGGGCAGCATATCTGAACCTAAAATCAAAACAGCATCAATCATTCCCATTTCTTAGATTCTAGATGAAGAACTGAAAGAGGGAAGAGGCTTTAAACGGCACAGTAAGTATCACTGGAAGTCAACACTCCTGCACCCTCCTATGAAAAGCTTAGGCTAAATACTTTTTTGAATTACAGCTTCCTGAATTCCCTAGCCAAGCACGTGCCCTGAGATTCTGAGAGATGAAGTCTATCAAAATAGGACTGCTCACAAGGAATGACTTGCTCAGATTCAGGGGTTGGCCAAACGTAATCCCACAGACCGTCCCCATATCCTGAAAGATTTCCCTCCCTCGACGGCATGCGATTCCAATAACCTTGGGGAGAGGGGGGGCAAATTGTTTGATATACTTTTTCTCCTCGAGCCTATTTTAGGCAAAAAGGGGCATTTTTTGAAATGAGAACATCTGCTTTCAAGGGGCAAGCTACTTGGTATTTTGAAACTAGGACTTTACAGGCATTAAATAAAGGTCAGAGTAGGCTCAGAACTACATAAAAAAGGAGGAGCATGATTTGCTGTTTTGAGTGCTTTTTGGTATTTTAAGGGTGTTTTGGTATGTGCTCCTCCAATATTTGAAAGGTTGTTCAGGTTTAGACCTCTGTGCCATTCTATGGTTGGGATCCAGAGGCACAGCAAATGCAGGAAAGGACAATAAATTTGCTCTAGTTGACCCCGATCTTGAGCAGAGCGGGGGAAAGTTATTTCTTTTGACTACAATACCAGAATCCTCCCAGCCACCATGGTCACTGGGCTCTAAGCAGCCTGATGATATATGAAGCATGACCGTGTCACTGACATTACTGGGTCTGTGAAGGGTTGTGGAGAGGATAGAAACTTCCTACCCACGCTGCAGTTCCCACCACACCTGATTCAGGGTTCTTGGTCTGCCACAGGTCTCTTTATTACTTACTTATTGGGTTCCGGCATGGTATGGAGGCATCTGGGAAGTAGGTTTCTTCCTGTTTCCTTCCAGTGTCCTCCAAGATACTGAGTGGGTCATGAACATCACTGTACGGAGGCAGAGGTCGAATGCTGCTGATGCTGCTGATGACAGAAACATGCTGATCTACCATTGACCCAAGTCTCTGTGACTCTGTATAATTTATAGTATTTCCGTAAAACCCTGTTGGCAGGAATTTGACAGTAAGTAAAAAAAGTATCCCTGACTCAACAGAATATAAGCTATGTGTTACACTCAGATGACCTAGACTACTCAAATTATGGAGTAAAAGACATACATTCTTCAACCAGAAGACTATAGTTCCACATCTGCAAAGTTCTGCCACTGTAAATAGTTGATGGTGGTATTTTGAAGAAGATAAATCTACACTGGAAAGCTGAGTTGTAATTATTTGGGTTCGATGCAATTTGCTTTTCAGCCTGGAATTACATTTGAAATTGCAATCAGTGACAGAGGCTACAGATGGATTCGGGAGTTCATCCTTCATGATGGGGTGGGGGGGCTGTGTGATTCACATTCCAGCCCACAGCTCCCATTTATTTTCTTCCTCCCTCTGTTCTCACTTCTGCAGATCCTTTTATGTTCTGCTATGCACCCACTTATTTAAAGCTTCAGACTAATATACATTTCTCAAAAAAATTACTGTAGAAAAATATCATGGAAAGGTAGTCAACCATCTAAGAGTAGAGAACATCAAAGATTAAAGATTAAATTTGTAAAATACATCATAATTCAAAGGTCAAAATAATTTGATAACAGGAATCCATCACTACCTTCTCCTTCTCATCCATTATTCTTTTCTCTTACTTGCAAGAAACATATGCAAGAATTACCTCATCTCTGGCAACATATAGTTTTTAACTACAGTGGTACCTTGTATAAAAGAATTAATTCGTTCCAAATGAAATTCTGTTAAGCAAATTTTCCTTTGTACAAATTTCACATAGGAATGCATTGAAAACGGATGAATCCCTAATCATGACCGTTTTTCTGTTGTACAGATTCACCTCATAGGCAATTCTGTTAACTGATTTTCCCCTATCTCCGGAATTTTTTTTCCTTTTAGCGGATTTTCTGTTAAACAATCTGCTTGTTAAATGAGGGTCCACTTGGCATGATAAACTTTAAAAGTCCAGTTTCAGATCTATCCATTGACTATTTAATAGCACTAAGCTTTTACTTCATAAAAGGGATTTCTCACACAATCTGAAGCTTACTATGTTTGACAGGATTATCACCTGAGCTCCCATGTTAAAATCAAGGTGCTTTTCTTTGGCAAACCCCGCCCCTCAGACCTGGACATCATGTCTCAACTGCCTACTACAGCATTGAAACACTAGAACACTCCTATATGTACAAGAACATATCACAAGTAATCACAGAAGGGAAAGTCTGTGTACATTTTTCCAGCTTGAAAAATTAGACCCCCCCCCTCTTTTCCAGCGGCGGGGGGTGGGGAGCTGCTTTGGGAGTGAAAAGGGCTGGAGCTATTTGGATCAGCCTTTGTATAGTTACATGGTCAGCAGAGAATACTTTGAATTCACCCATTTTATAGGTGGAGTGACACTTGCAGTATTTGGTCATGTAGTTGCACTTTTACACAAGTCAATCTTTTGGCTTACACCAATTTAACTATACCATGCAATGGTCTATAAATGGGGTGGGCTTTTTTTGTACAATGGTTGTTTTTTGTACAGGTCAAGCTACACAACACAGAAAGTACATTCATGGATCAGCAGTGAAATACCCTTTGAGGTTCATATTTCACCAATTAGATTTCCAAAGGGAGATAATATTTACCTCCCAATGACCCATCACAAAACAATCCAATCTAATTAATAAGATGTAGGAAAAGCTTGAGCAAGACAAATCAAATGTCTTTCACCCTTTAAGGAATTCCTGCTTCTAACAACATGTATCATATTGTTTGCTCCTTACAGTCAAGATACCTCTGTCTGACCAGAGAAGGTAAGTTGCATATTTAATCTTGCATTTTTATATATGTTATTAAATATGTGGTTATGGACTCACATCATTTATAGAAACAATGACTGACACTTTTGTTGAATGAAAAGCAAGTTTAATTTATAAAGGGTTTAACTTTTAAAAAGTTAAACTGAATCCTATCATGCCTACTAGAGACTAAATGTTTTAACTAAAACTAAATTGGAGGTTACCTGGGCCAGGCATGGGTGGAGCAAAACACAGTAAACTTATCTTCCAGTCCTCTCTAAGAAGAAGCAAGGAAGATATCTCAGCAGCAAAGTAAAGCAAAGTGTTCTGCTTATATACTTACATCACCCTCTGGTGATGCAAGTATATAATTATGCAGGCTACACATTCACACCACCTCACCACCGCAAGCTGGGTACTCATTTTAATGACCTCAGAAGGATGGAAGGCTGAGTGAACCTTGAGCCTGGTACTTGGAATTGAACCCCAGGTTTTGAGCATAGTTATGGCTTCAGTACAGCAAATTAACCACTGCACCATGAGGCACAGCAACCTTGCTTATTATTCAGAGCAATAAAAATGGGAAGGCTGTGGGCCCCAGAGATGCTGGCAGTAGAAAGAAATGTCCATGTAGTCTCCAAGCAGCATATTGTCCATTTCACTCTACAATATCAAAAGGGAACACTGCAACTCTGGAGTGAGATGGGAGCAGAGAGAGAAAAAATGAGAGGCAGATGCCAGAAGATTAGATGTGAGTGATGCTGATCAGATTAGATGTAAGTGATGAAGGTAGCACCATCCTCACACCATCCTCCCTGCTGATTGGCACCTAGTGAGGTGCAGACTGCAACATCAAATGGAGCAACATCCACAGCTGGTCTACTTTCTTTTGCAGAAGACCACAGCTGGTGTATTGTCTGACATCCATTTTAACCTATATTATCATGGCGCCCTTTCATAGACCCTTCAGCTTCAGTTCACTCCATTCCACTCACACCATTAAAGATGCACAAAAGAGAGGTGGGGGTAGAGAATTGTTGTATCTATCATCAACACATACAGGCCAGGCATTTGTCCTGTACATGGTATGGATATATTTGGGGGGTCTAGACACAGACTCTTCATATGGCTTCCAATCATACTCCTCATTGGATATTGCAGTGTGGGTCATTCTCCCTACTCAACCGCTTTTACTCATCTTGTTTCATGTGGTTGTTCTCAGGCCTAAGAGAATGAAATATTGCAAGCTACTTTAATGTTGCACACTAGAGATGGGCACGACTTAGCGGTATTCCCGTTTCCGTTTCCGTTACTCGGTTCCGTTACTCTACGGAAACGGTAACGGGAATTACTCCGCCAGACTTCGAGCTCGAACCAACGAACGAACAATTTTGGTCTGATTTGTCGTGCTCATTCCTTGCATCGCGCGATCGCGCGATGCCACGCGGCACAGAAAAAAAGTTTTTAAAAGTAAAAAAAAACCCGATTCCTGGCCAAAAAGCAGGCAGAAAAATGCCTGCTGTGCCTCAGGGCACCTACCAGAGGGGTTGTTTCTGGAGGTCCCCGGCCTCTCCCCCCCCCATCCCCCGTCCTGGGCTGCTCTGGGGGGACTGCTCTGGGGGGACTCGCCGCCAGCAAAAAGCCCAGTTTCGCCGCCGGCCGCCGCAATTAAAGCACAAGCAAGCAGCACGGACGGCACAGGAAAAAACTTTTAAACTCTCCCCCCACCCATTCCCGGGCCAAAAAAGCAGGCGGAAAAATGCCTGCTTGACTAAGGGCGCAGGGCACCTACCGGAGGGGTGGTTTCTGGAGGGGGGGGTCCCGCCTCCCCCCCATCCTGGGCAGCCGGACTCGCCATGCCATGCGGTGCGGGCGGGGGATCCAAAATGGGGTGGCGAACGCAATATTGTTTTTGAAATCTTGGTCCAAAAACACACAAGCACAACAGAAACACGCGAAAATTTATAAACTGCCAGATTTTTCACAGTAGCAGTGGGTTTTTTCTTGCAACAAAATGTCTCTCCTCTCCTCCTCTGTCCTCCATTGATTTTATTTTATTTTATTTTATTTACACCTGCGCAATGATGGGCTGGCCGAGTGGCCAGCCATGTGGGAGTGGACGACCATGCAAATTTTTGGAGCCATCCCACCAATCGCATGGCCACTTGGCCATGGAGACTTCTGGGATGTGCCAAAAAGCCCCCTAAAACCTGCCCTAGCCCCCTAACCCTAACCCTAATCCTTGACTCCTTACCCATACATCACAGACTGTCTTCTTAGTGGGTCAGAGAGGCACCCAGAGGTGCAACCCACTAAACCGTAACCTTACCCATCACTAGCCTAACCCTAGCCCTTGCACTAACCCACCTTAACCCTAAGCCAGATCTACTTGCATTGCACTACACGCAAGTACGATTCCCTTCTTTGTGAGACATGGCGGTGCGAGAGCCTTAGGCATCACCCTATGCCTCTGGGTTCACTCAATGGTCTCACTGTCTGCAACTGGTATGCATATCCATATGGCTATGCATGCCATTTTGCAGCAGCAGGTGAGGAGGGGAGACCCCCATGTTGAGGGGTCTCTTGGGGCCTGCTTCCCCTTCCAGGCACCCATGGGTGCCTCCAGGAGCCCGCTTTCCCTTTATAGCGGGCCAGAGGAGGCACCCACCCCACAGAGGTGCCTCCAGGAGCCCGCTACCCCCCCAAAAAAACCAGTACTAATGAAAACGAAAAAATGAAAAAATGAACCGACTAATTTTTGCGAATTTTCGCAAAAAACAGAAACGACCCGAAACGGAACCGGCCCGACTAACGACAACTCGGAAATTTTTTTTTCAAGTCGTGCCCATCTCTATTGCACACACACAAATATGGATTCCCCCCCCCCGCAAAAAATGGGGGGGGGAAATCAGCAGTCAGATAAATAGATTTTAGTGGGTTGAATTTTCAAATAAAGCAAATAGGGATAATCAAAACACTCTTGATTTCCTGCAGGTGCTGATACCCATGTTCATTCCATCTCATTAAAGGTATGGCTTCTACACCACCCCTTTGGTTGAAAATCTAAAAAGTGACAAAGCTGCTTGGATCAGCAGTGAAATGTTTCAATCTCTCAAGAAAAGAAGTCCAATTGCCATGACTCAACTTCCAGATAAACTCGCCTGGATGACTAGGAATCTTCATGGACAACATCCAAAAAGGTTAAAAGTATTTGAGATAAACCAAGGGATGCATTCTACACATTAAAAATAATTTCCATCTGGATGAGCTAAAAAGTATAGCCCATGCTACACTTGAGCATGGAGATGTGCTGTTCCTGAGATGACAACATGTGAAGATATATCCTTATTCCATGAAGAAGTCATGGTCCCCCCCACACACACACAACACAACACATCTCTGAACACCTCTTGTGTGTGGAGGGGGGATGATCACCACTGTTAGTCCCTAGGGCTAGTAGTGTTTTCCCCCACACTCCATCTCTGAGAGGACTGTGTATTGCTGGACACAGAAGAACCTTGTTCTTTAGTTGACCCTTCTCATCTGTATTGAGCCAGAATTTTCCTGGCCATTCACAGTGCACACTGGAAGGGTTATAACTGGGGTGCACAACTGTTCCAGTTATCTACTGCATGGTCAGACATGTTCTGGTGAAGTGTGAAAAATACTATGAAAACCATTCACACAATTTCCCTCATCCATGCAGCATTTTGCAATATGATTTTTGCCTCTCTTTTAAAAAAAGGATGAAAGAACAATTAAAACTCAGCCCTTAAAACCACCTTATAGAATTCAGTGACCATGCATATCATAAAATGGAGCACATTTTGTGATCAGGTAAAGATCAGCTGAGTCTACCTTAGGATATGTATATAAGGAATTACTTGCTGATCACTCCATCCTAATAATAATGGAAGTTAGGTCCTAATTTTTTTCAGCAATAAATTAATAATTGTTCCCACTCATCACAAGCTGCATTTTTGTCTGTAACTCCGTCTGCTGAGATAGTTTTGCTGCCTGGCTTCATTTAGAGGGATTAGCAAATGAAAGCAAATTTGCTTTTCAAAAACATTTTTGCACCAGAATCTCAGGATATCTTGAATGTATAAGTAAATTGTAAACATAGAAGCTATTAAAAGATGGGCTATTGAAAGACATCAGTGTCTGCCAACTGAGAAGGGAGACTTGGTATCCATCTCCCATTTTGCGGGGCAGTGAATCCACTCCATGTTTCAATCTGATTTTGCAGAAACTCAGCAAGATACTGAACTCTATCTCCAAAATAGATCTACCACCATGGACAGCTCCTGCGATGTTTAGACTTTTTTAAAAAGGCAAAAAACCAAAGGGGGTTCACTGCCCTCACAAAACGGGAACCAATGGCCTCAACTGAACAGGAGTGAGAAGGCGAAAAGCATGGGTGTGGCACTCTGCAGATACAACTGTTCTCTGTAAAGGTTCAATACCATTTGAAGCGGTTGAGGAATATGGCGATGCTTGGCAGGAACTAGCCACAGAATTGTTCATGAAGCTGTAACCCCCGCTGTTCAAGAACTGCATGCTGTGAGTTTCTGGCACTGTTGAAGAGGATCCATAGTTGGTCCTGGCACTATAGGGAGACACAGCGCAGCTGCTACTGAAGTAGTCTCTGGGGAAGCGCTGCTGCTCATTTGTGCTCACAAAGGGGCCTGGTTCTATCCGGTATTGGTAGGCTCCAGAAGATGGATGACCCTGGGTCCTGAAGACAGATGGGTAACTGGCACCGACTCCATAAAAGTTTTGATTCGTTGGTGGCAGAGCCTGGTAAAGGGGCTCGGAATATGAAGAGCAGTGGGAGTGGGCCGACAGTGACGGCCCTGCACTTGGGGGTCTCCCGGCCATCGGTCCCTGGTTGATCACGCTTCCTCGGCTGATCATGGCTGGAGAAATGGGCGGAGTCATGAGATGGGCAGTGCTCTGAGGGAGCTCCACTTGAGCTGGGGAAACAAACAGCAGAGAGAAGGGGACATAAGCTTGAACTCATATACTGTAATGACTTTCCTCCCAAAAGCCAACAGACAAGAAATAACCTTGCATCTTAATGTACCATTTCACTTATGCTCCTTTCAAAATCACTATACATACTGTATACTACAGCAGTGTTTCCCAATCTTGAGTACCCATGTGTTCTCGCGCTGCAACTCCCAGAAGCCTCCCTCACTAGCTGTGCTGGACAGAAGCTGAAGAACATCAGGGTTACCCATGATTGGGAAGCCCTGCACTAGAGGAAGAAAAGAGAAGGGAAAAGGGGTGCGAGACCAGTTTGTTTCCTACCTGTCAGCTGCATGTTCTCATTGCTTTCTGGGGGGAGTAGGTTCAGAGCAGAGGGTGTGCCACTGTGTTGACTGGTTGACAAAGAGAAGTAGCTTTGCTGCTCCACAAGACATTCATTTTTCACTGAAGCATCACTAGATGTTGCACCAGCCTTGTTGCGATTGGCTAGGAAACAAGAGCTTGGGGATGCAGTAAAAGCGGCTTTACTGGCATCTAGAGAAAATAAAAGAGGGTTGGTGACCATTGAATAAAGCCGTGGTGTATATGTTTTACATCAGAGGCGGGGAAAGATAGTTTCTGAATACAACACCTGTAGTTCCATAATTTTTTATACTTCGGATAGATAGATAGATAGATAGATAGATAGATAGATAGATAGATAGATAGATAGATAGATAGATAGATAGATAGATAGATAGATAATATAATAGCATTAAATTTTTTGACAGTCTGCTATCAGGGCTTCTGTGAAGGAGCAGCCCCTTCCAGGGCAATTCCAGGAAGCACTAGCAAAGGGCCCCCAGAGAAGATGTGTGGTCAAGCAGAATGCATATTTGGAACTGATGGTGCCCAGCAGTCAAAAGTAAAGGGGAAATTGCTGAAACCTTGGTAAAAATGGCTTAAATTTGTGCAATACCTTTTCTTTGTAATGTGTATCTGTCTTCATGAAGGTGGTACTCATAGTATACATTTTGAACTGCAGGTATTATTTACAATTTATGCTCAACATACCTAAGAGAGACACATTCTTCTCTATGAGCTATTAGGATTCTCTCTAAGGGCAGAAACAGATGAGACAAGTAGCTTCACAATTTAAAAAGGAGCTGCCTTAAAAACATGAAAGAATGTACAGTAATACCTTGATTTATGAGCATAATTCGTTCTGGAAACATGTTTATTAACCAAAACACTCTTATATCAAAGCAAATTTCCCCATAAGAAATAATGGAAACTCAAATGATTCATTCTGGGGCCTCATAGACCACACACTGTACGCACAAAATGCCAAAATCCACAAAATAAGCTGGCTAGAAGTCCACATCCACACCATAGTTTAGGTACTTGGCTGCGGAATCTGCTGTGCTTGGGACTAACAACTAGATTTTACTCTGTGATTTCAATGTAGCCCTTTGCACACTTGACTAGCTGCCCCATGACTAGAAATGGTTGGTGGGGGGGAGAAAGGATATTGAAAATAAAGTAAATACAAATAAAAAGAGAAAGAAAAACCTGCACTCTCCTTTGAAAACGTTTCTGAATAGGGCAAGGGAAACCTGCCTTCTCCTCTCCTCCCCCTGCTTTTGAGGTTTGCCTGAGACAGAATGTTCCAGACAATTTCCTACAATCCAGCAAGGGGAACGAGAGAGAGAGAGAGACCATTGGTTCATTTGTGATCATGTGACCTGCTCCAGTGCTTGTATTGCAAGACATTGCTTGTTGGTTAAGGTAAAATTTAGAAGAAATGTTTGCTTGTCTTGCAAAATGCTCTTAAACCAAGTTACTCATAAACCAAGGTATCACTGTATGATTATCTTCTGATGTTATTTGCAATTAGCTACAAATCATCTTGCTTTGTTTGATATCTGGTCATTGGGAGGAAACAATGGACTCCACTTCTATGCTGACTGTAGAAACCCAGCAACTTTGGAGAATGCATCTCTGCAGAAATAATGTTAGGCCACCTGCCTATGCTCTGTTTTTGTTGTGAGGTAATGGGAAATGAAGCATAAGAAGAAGTGTTGTTGGCAGAGGAAGATGGGAGACTGGTTGGATGCAACACAACATGCTTGGTTGGAGCATTGTTGTATTCTAAGTGAGAATGGTGACTGGGATGTCCTACCTCCAGAAGGAGGAGGGGGAAGCCAGATTCTGAGCATCATTTAGAGAAGCTGTAAGGCCTTTTTAGTGGTGGTGAATCAGGGCTTACATATTAGACTGATCTGTTTTAATCTGATTTTATACTTCCTATGTCTGTAATCTAACATGATCCTAAGATGTTTACTGTGAGCTCAAAGAGACACAGGGTGCATTCCGCAGAGGATTGTACAAGATTGCCTTACTTGTGGATTTTTTATAACCACAATGTGCTGTCAGGTCAATTCTGACATGGTGACCTTTTTCAGGGTTTTCCAGAGAATGCTCAGAGGTGGTTTCCCATTCTCTTCTTCACAACACCTGGGACTGTGTAGCTTGCCCTAGGCAACACAGGCTGGCTCTTCTCCCTGGATGCATAGTGAGGAATTGAACTTACAACCTCTGGCTCTGAAGCCAGATACCTTATTCACAGAACTATCCAACCACCTTGGCTCTTTTATAAGAGGTCCATATTATTTTGACTACTGTTGACATCCTCTCTGTATTTTCTCACAGCATTTTTTTCTCCTAGTGCAGCAACTCTATTAAAGAGAGGCAGAGGGAACAGCTGCACACTGCCTTCCAAAATACAAGAACTAGGAATCCACCATAGGGAAGCATCTAAAGCCAAGGAGAAAAAAATGCATCTTTAATGGGGGTTTTTTTTATCCCGCCCAACACGTTTTTCCCTCTCACAAAATACCAGAACTAGGGGACATCCACTCAAACTGTGGGTTGGGAGAGTGAGAACAGACAAAAGAAAAAAAAAATTTTTTTACCCAGTGTGTTGTTAGTCTGTGGAACTCCCTGCCACAAGAGGTGGTGATGGCATCTAGCCTGGATGCCTTCAAAAGGGGACTAGACATATTCCTGGAGGAGAAGTCCACCACAGGTTATAAACCATGATGGAGATGTGTAATCTCCAGGCTTAAAGCCAGGGTACTTCAAGGGCCAGATGCAGGGGAGTGGTATCAGGAGACAGATATCTAGTCTCGTGCACTCCCAGATGCATTTGGTCAGGCCATTGTGGGATACAGGAAGCTGGACTAGATGGGCCTTTGGCCTGATCCAGCATGGCTCTTCTTATGTTCTTATGTTCTTAAGGGCTGAGAGACTTAAAATAGCAAATCAGAATGCCAGTATGAGGTATGAGGCAATGAGAATATCAACACTATAAATTAGAAAATGTAATAATTTTTCCAAGCAATCAGTATTTCTACCCATGCTTAATTTTCACAATGAATGTGTGGTATAAAAGCTTCAAGTCTCTAAAGAATCAAAGCTGCCAATCCCAATTACCCAGATTCTTCATATATTTGTCCAATAGATTCTGAAGTTCTTGTTCTTTGTCATTGTTGAACTGGGTCTCCATGGCAAGCAAGATGTATTCATCCAAAAGCATGCGGATCAGATGAAATGAACCTTGCAGCGGGAGAGAAGTAAGAGAGAGTGTGTGTGTGTCAAGCTGGCAGAGTTATCTTGGTGACCATCTCTCAACACTTTACAAGAAGCAAGTGAAACAAACAAATAATTGTTGGACTTTCAGTGACCCCCTAAGACCAACAAGGAGCAGCGCTTAACTTCTCCCTCTAATCTTGCTTTGCACTGGCCCACCTAGTTCAATATGTTTACTGTCCTGTAGGTTATTTGGCCACTAATGACATCAAAGTACAACACTGATGAAAGTGAGATAGGCTTTGGATTTGAAGAGGGCATACATTCGAGTCAGATAAAGCTGCTAGCAAGGGGTCTGGATTGATTTTATATTTTTTATTTTTTATTTTTTTTGCAATTGGCTTTTCTGTCACATTAAACCACCAGGAAGCTGTTGATGAAATCTTGTTGATCCAAGTTTATTGCAAATGGAGAAAGCTGACATGAAACTGGAATTCAGCACTATACACACAAACTAGAAAACAGTGCTGCTTATATACACCACAACCCAGCACTTAAAAGCACACTCTGGGCAGTTTACAATTTAAAGACTCACGCTATACATCCACTCCCTCCTGGAACCTGGGTGCAAAGGATGGAAGGCTGAGTGAACCTTGAGCTGTGACTGAACCCCAGGTTATGAACAGAGTTTTGGCTGTAGTATAGCAGTTTAACCACAGTGCCACATGGCTCCTTATTTACACGCATATACAGACCATATAAATGGGCTCAGGTCTTGTTCCCATGACTGCATCTGTAGAAGGCTGATGTGACAGCATCAGCATAAGTGGTTTTAAGAAATCAAACATGTCCTACTTATGCCCCGAGGCTTCCACAGCTCCTGCACAATCCCTTTCATTGTGTGAAAATCATGGGAGCTGTGGAATGGGAGGAAAAAGTCCTTCATTAATGAAGATTGCTGCCAGTGGGATAACCTTTCTAGCAGTGGCTCCAATGGCTTCAATACACGGAAAAGGATTACACTGGACTCCTGGGAGGCACGGAACGGAGGTAGGAAATGTTTTTATTTCAAAAACAAAAAAACTCACTTTTGCTGATGACATATTTAATCTTTAGTAGGCATAGTTACACCACTAAGACTTCAGCCATGGAGTATAAAAGAAAAGTATTTTTAAAAGGACCATGTTGTCAGGAGATCTGCAGTAACCGTTATCCATTATTCACAAACCCATGAAAAAAAGTGAATGACTACCACCTACGAAAGTAGATACATGATTTCCAGATAAAATTTGGCCATCTCATTTAGATGTTATATGATCTAAGCTTCTGTTTTTTAGGCATTTTTTTAGGCATTTCAATAGAAGACACACAAACCTATTGCAAGAATCCCCAACAATAATACATAAAAGCTTTCTATGCATCAAGGAGCACATGCTTCTGTGAATGGAATCAAAAGTAAAATGCTGAGAATCTAAAAAACCAAACTGTTTCCCCTCTAAAACAGGGCAAAAACCCCTATTTCAACCACATGGGTAAATATGAGGGTTTGTTTTTTGGTATAGCACAGCCTACCATTAAAATTTAATCTGAATGCAGTACACTAGGCCTACAAAAAAAGAACACCGTCATACCCAGCTTCCCATCATTAAATGATCACAGTTAGCCTATATTGCTACTGCTAGTTCATTCAATTTCTTTAGTAGTTTTGTTTCATTAGTAATGAATTTTTAAAGTAGTTTTGCAAAATGAACTGCTATACACCCCTGGGTCCTAGAGGCACCAAAATGGCAGGGGAGCTTCCTCAAACTCTTCCCTGTAAGCCCCCCCCCCCCCCAAAAAAAAATTTTTTTTGGAGAGGTTTGGGGGTCAGGGGGGCTGAGTTGTTAAATTCCAAAGGGGGTAACCCTAGGGAAAAATCATTCTAATTGAATCAGGAAACCGCAATAGCCCCCTCCCCCCCCACCAGTGGACGAGCAATTAGGAGCTTCACTCCTGAATGCCGATTCAATTAGAATGAAATCCTAGGGGCACACCCTTTGGAGCTTAATAACTCAGCCGCCTGACCCCTAAACCTTTCCAAATTTGGGGGTCTTACAGGGAGGAGTCTAAACTTGCTCTGCAGCAATTTTGGTGCCGAAACATGGCTGTGATACCTATTTTGGAATTCATAAAAATGTACTCAGAATTGGAATTGTAGCAGTTATGTATCAGCACCAAAATGGCTGGGCAGCTTAATTGGGCTCTTCCCTGGAAGCCCCCCAAATTTACAAAGGTATGGAGCTCAGGGGACTGAGTAATCAAGCTCCAAAAGAGCTGCCCCCAAGAAAACATCATTCTAATTGAATCAGGATTTGGAAGCCAAGCCAGTGAAGCCACTAATCACTCACCAATGGGGGGGGGGAGCTATTGTGGTTTCCCAATTCAATAAGAATGTTTTTTCCCTAGGGGCAGCCCCTTGGGAGTTTAATAACTCAGCTCCCTGACCCCCCAGACCTCTCCAAATTTATGGGGCTTACAGGGAAGAGCTTGAGGAAGCTCCCCCGCCATTTCCTCTAGGACAAATCATTTCATTCCTAGAGGGAAAATGGCAATTCATTTCATTTGGTAACAAAATGAAGAAACAGCATTTTGTTTTTCATTCTCTACCCCTCTCTAGTCTCAACTACAAAGCAGACCTATTGAATGAACTGCTGAATTCAGTATGAGTCAAGGAGTCTACTTTAATTGGGGCTAGCAAGAGAATACTGATGAGAACATGCTCCGTGTTTAGAGGGAATAGGCTGTCCGGCAATGTTCTATTCATCTGGCTAAGTGTAGATCCCACACATTACATTTGATAGAGATTCTAGTTGTGCATGGCCCAATACATAACAGAAATAGAGAAGAACTTGGATGAAATCAGATACCAAAGCTTGACGCGTTGTTCAAAGTGAGATTATGCATTACTCGTGCTCCAAAAAAGCTCCACTTGAGAAGGAAGTCTTGTGCTCTTTTCTTTAATGACCGTCCATTCTGCTTGCTTGTCTAAAGAAAAAAGAAGGAAGCAGAAACATAATCTAAGTAAAAAAGAACTGTAGCTTTTGCCTGTGTCACTCCATAGCATGTGTGAAAGCCACATCACATTTCTCTCTTGAGGACTGGGCTCTCTGAGTTGACAACTACCTTTCCCCATAAACTACTTAGCCTCGTTACAGGTCATGGCGTTTGATTCTACACGTAAACACATTTTGTTACAAGTTTTCATGTGCTCAAAACAGCATCTCATGCAACCCAACACAAGACCAATTTATCATAAGTATACAGTAGGATCCCTCTATCCACTGATTCAATTATCCATGGTTGGCAGAGGAAATAAATAAATAAATAATTCAGCAGCCACAAAGCAAGCTACTGTCACAAAGAACAGCTGTAAAGCAAGCTAATGTCACAAAACAGCAACTGTAAAGCAAGCTACTGTCACACAACAGCAGTGTTGGGTTTTTTGGTGTTCTCTCTTATCCAAGGCTTTCATTATCCATGGGAAGGCCTGGAATCAATCCCCAGCGAATACCAAGGTCCTACTGTATTGCAATTGCTGATAGAAAATAACGGGGTTCACAGCACATGAAACTCGGGAGAATCACAACCCCAGCAGTTTAATGGAAAATATGCATTTTCTTTCTCCTCTCCATATATACGTGAAATGATTAGCCCTTTGGCACAATCCTTTAGTCTTCACATTAAAGAGAGTTCAAGTAAGGGCCAACGTACTTAAGACAAGTGTCTATGTACTTTTAGCATATGTAGCATTCTACATACAGTATTAGCAAAAGACTGGTCATGGAACCAGAGCTCTTAGGCAAGGAGCATAGCGCAAAGTAATCTTTCCCTTTTAAAAAACACCCCAACACTTCCCGTATGCACCACAGTTGTGCTGATTATTGTCTGCCCCAAATGTATATTAACTATGGGAAGGAAGGCTGTATGGCTGCTGATGGAAATGCATGAGCTACCCTTTACTATAGGGATGGGCAAGTTTTGGTGCATCGTGCAGGCAAGTCTTAACCCTCAAGGTCCTACAGGGGTCACATGAATTGCCAGACTGCAGAACAAAAGAAAGAAAGAAAGAAAGAAAGAAAGAAAGAAAGAAAGAAAGAAAGAAAGAAAGAAAGAAAGAAAGAAAACCTAAAATGATATGGGGGGGGCTTTGACCCACGTAATCGGTCAAAGAAAATAATTTCAGTGGAAGGCCTGGGGAAGTCTGAAGGGGCCAAGGGCTGTAAAGCACCAGCGAGGGGGTGGGGGGAGCATGTGATCAAAGGGTGTTGTTTCCAGCTCTCCCTAAGCACAGCTGTATCTGCTGCTATGCCTGTTCTTGCGCTTTTCTGCATTTGCCTTAGTTATTCTTTGCCTTGATAGCACCTATATCACTCACTCAGACAGTCAGCCAATCAGGTGTCCATGATGCTGAAGGAGAAATCAGTAATGAACATTACATCACTATAGACAAAATTAATAAATATTAGCATTCATGGGTGTGATGGCATTGACCAGCCCAGGTTATCTCATTGTCCACTTGCAACATTTAGGAGCTACTCAGTACTGTACAGGCTCTGAGGCCTTGCTTGTTGGCTCTTTATTATGATCAAGCTGTATGGCAGAGACACAGAGACTGGGCCTTTTCAGTATATTTGAAACACTCTCCCAATGTATAGTTTCATCTTCATGAGTTTTTAAATGGAGCTTTAAAATGTATTTGTTTCAGAATGTACCCTATCAAGAATTTTAATCAGCTTATTACTTTTTTTAAAATCCCATTGGATTGTTTTGTTTTGTTTTTTAAATCACCTTGCAACAAATGAGAAGGCCATTTTAAAAAAGTGTTTTGCAAACAGCTCAGATAGGACTTCTGGCGATGTTAATGGTCAGATGGTGTCCTAACCCTGGCTGCTCTACTAGGTCTAGCAGCAGCTTGAGGTAACATTATAAGCTGCCACTCTCTCAAACCGCAAACAAAAGGAAGCCATTTGGTGTGACGGGGAGACCCTGCACTTTTAAGTGAACAGAAGGTAGAGGGCAATGGAAGGATTACGTGTTCTGTAAATCATTACCACTTACTTAGCTAATCTTGATTCATATAGTAAATTGTTCGGCTCCCCCCCCCCAGACGTGGGAGGAATACACAGCAAACTCAGCCTGTTTGCGCTAAAACAATATTTTGCAACAGATGCTCAATGGTGAGTATTTCCCGCCTCCCCTGCTTGCTGTATTTAATAGTGACTGCTTCCAGATTAAGCAGAGCTGAGAATACCCTTTTGCTCTGTGATACATATTTCAATCCATTCTTGAAAATGAAAATTCGAAGACCCTCTTAATTAGGAAATAATAGTTGGTGTGTCAATCTGAGGTTTAGTGGCATTCTCAAGGTGAAGAATTTTCTTCTCTGCCTGGAAGGATCTTTATTAATGAAGAGAATTTTTTAAAACAGTTTCCACATGATACCCTAAAAAACAGAGTGCAATTTTAAGGGATCTCTACAATCAAGGATATAGAAACTCTATCACAGTTTCCCAGTACTCATGTTATGGAAAGTTATACTACAGTTCAGTTAAACTTTAATATAAGATGGCATTGGCAACTGTGGCCCTCCAGAACTATTTACTTATTTTATTTTATTTAAAACACTTTTATACTGCCTTTCTCCTTTTTTAAAAAAGGACCCAAGGAAACTTATATTTTAAAAAACACAACATATTAAAAGCTGAAAACAGTAAATTGTTTAAGTATTTTAATATAATTAATGACATTATATTTAAAATGTTAGGTAAAAGCTTTACTAAAACAGATTTAGAAGCAGTTTTGTGGGGGTGGGTTTGGAGACGTACCTTGACAACCCTTTGCTCAACCACAGTATCCAGCCATTCAATAAACGACTCCACAGTGGCATTCTTCTTTAAGAGGTCCTTCAGTTCTTGGAACACTGTAATAAAGTTATCTACCATGTAAAAAGGAAAATGCACTATTGTGTTCTACTCTGAACAGGAGAGAAAGCCACTCACCAGTTATTGTTAGTTTTGGAGCATGTAAAGGAAAGAAAAAGGAAGAATTAGAGCAGTGGGGAGACAGGGGGAAACATGCATCTTTGATAGCTTTCCTTCCTTGTTTCAAAACTGTTGTTAGGTGCAGTGGAGCAGTACAAGGACACATTTCTTCACCATCCAGTCATTCTTTCCCCCTCATGCTATTTTAAAATGGACATCGTTTTTTTTTTGGATGGGCTTCAAAATCAAGTAACATTGGTTTGGTGTACCACAACATTGGGTAACACTGGGCAACATTTGTTTTGGCATACCCATCAAAATACTACTGGTGATTATGGAAGGATGATCATGAAACAGATTGTCCCCCGCTCCCCTTTCAGGTTTTTCTTCACATAACTAGCTGCAAACTGTTTACAAAACTGGATGTGCAACCAACTGTATGAACTACTTCATGAAGGCCAGAGCATGTGGTAAGGGGCGGTGGTGGTAGGGGGGACACTGCCCTTCCACAAGTAGGTTATCTTAGCAGGATTCTGCTCCTTTCTTACAACTATTTTCATGTTAAGGGATTCCCCTCCCCCCCACCCCACATATGTAGGCAGGAACAGCCAGCCCTTGTGTTGATTACTCAGATCTCAATCACTGAGAGGATCCTATCTTAAAGGCAAATACCTAACTGGGAGGCCAATTGCATGTTACCAAGATATATAATTGAACTACACAAGGCTCAAACAACTGAGTTTCAGGAGTGATTTATCTGTGGAGAAGCAGTGGACATGACGTGGCTTGAGCACTCCTCTCACGTTGAAATCGTCTCATTCTGAGGCAATTTCACTTGAAAAATCTGGTTACATAGATTTGCCCAAGCATGTCATGAGGCTGTTAACAGTCTTAGAACTGCAGAGCTTGAAGAAACTCTAAGGATCATCAACTCCAGCACGTCCTCAAGGAGGCTCAGTGGGGAATTGAACTCCCAACCTCTGGATCCACAGCCAGATACCTAAACCACTGAACTCTCCAGCAACATTAAGATGACTTTTGCTTGCTGACATTATGATGGCTGCATTGACTGATAAGAACAAAGATAACTCTTCAGTACTTCTTTTCTAATATTTTGCCTACAGTTCAGGTTGGACATTCAAAAAACTCCCCCATAGAAACCAATACTGCTATGTTGTGGATTTATAAACAAGCCCTGACCAAGGACAGGAAAGATAGAGATCTACAGGAAAGATGGAGTCCAAGATGCTTCCCAACATGGCTTCCCATTGACATGAGAGCAGTGGTCAGAGAAAGTTATTCTCCCAGCTATGTTCCACTTGTCCTGCTAGGACATGACACAGAATGGAGAATAAAATGCCAACCATCTGGTGGTGTTGAAAGGCAGCTACTCTCTTGGGACAGAGGCAACAAACACATATAATGTTAGCCCTATTTGGCTACTACAAAAGCCAGCATTGTCAACACAATTAGAGGGGAGCACCTTTCTCCATTCAAGTGATGACAAGTCAGAAAAGAGGAATGCGGGCTCCATGTGTGAGCAAAATCCAGGTTCTTGCTCAAGTCTTGGGAGCAGGAAATTCTCCTTTTCAGACTGCTTTTGGACCAGTGAAAGCAACTATATACAAGTGCATGTGACTAGATCCTCCCCTCTCACCAGGTTTACTACAGTAGATTCCCCAAAGTGTTGCAATAGCAGGAAGCAGGACTGAAATTGCATATTACTAGTTTTAAGCTAATCTTCCTCCTACTCAGTTTGACAAAGCACACACACACACAGGTAGAATCCAGCCAAAATTAAGCATTTTTAGGTGCCTTGATTTCAAGGGAACTGATTTAGGCAAATCCATTCTTTTCCCATTCATCCAAATTAAAAATACTCTGCCCAGTCATTATCCACACCTTGGCATGACTTTAATGGCAATTTCTGGTAGTTTAGACATAAAATGCTATAAACAGTTGTACCCTGTCTTAGACCACTTTCACCACTTAGGAAGACATCAGATCCATTTCCCTCCACCCTCAATAAAGTACTGTAGTTGCCCACACCGTAACGAGTTTGCCACCATTCCCACGTCTCCTGTAGGTGAGCTATCTATTTTCTACCTATCACAAAGCAATGAAAATGCATGCCATCAGAACAGAAGAAAGGAGTTGTTTAAAAGAAGAGAAGCAGAAGAAATGATGCTGCATGTGTGTCTTACTTTAAATCCCAGTTAAGAAACTAGATCCTGATGTCCCTCATGTGACAAGTTAATTTCAAGGATAGACATGTAATGAAAGTTGACAGCTACATACAAAGACATTAGCCAAATGTTAAATAAACCAATTACTTCAAATACAAGACAAAATCCATATTGCTCAGGATGTATATCTGTATGTTTTCCCTGCATTCGCAAATGCAAAAGTCACAGGCGTTTAACTATGGCAACTGGGCTTCCTTCCTTTCTTAGGAGATCGATATGTTTCACTATTCATCTCAGTAGCTTCATCAGTCTGGATGAGTACTTGAATGAGTAGTGAAATGTATCGATCTCATAAGAAAAGCAGTCCAGTTGCCAAAAAGCAAAAAGCAAAGCAAAGTGTTCTGCTTATATACCGCCCCATACCACTTTAAGTAGTCTCTGGGCGGTTTACAAATTTAATTACAGTGTGCAGGCTACACATTGCCCCCCCCCCAGCAAGCTGGGTACTCATTTTACCGACCTCGGAAGGATGGAAGGCTGAGTGAACCTTGATCCTGCTCCCTGGGATTGAACCCCAGGTCGTGAGCACAGTTTTACCTGCAGTACAGGCATTTAACCACTGCGCCATGAGGTTCCAGTGGCGCCACGAGGCTCCAATAACTCAACATTACGATAATCTCACCTGGATGATTGAGAGTCTTCACAGACATGGGCATTTAAATAGGACTTTCACCACTGCAGGGCAGTAGAGGGAACCCCCTCCATGTAAGGGTAGGATGTTACAATATTTCCCCATGTGCTGTGAACTTACATTCGCTGTAGCCTTCCCCATCGGAATCCATGCTTCCTGAGACCGTGAGCAGGGCTTGAGACCCAATGCTGTGCAGATCTACTTTGTCAATATCAGCAACCATGGCGTTCACTATATGCTGATCAAAGAGAGCTGGCCGAGCAATCTGTGGAAGAAGCACCCAGAAAAGTCTATGGAAATCATTCGTATTGGCAGGAGAAGCTATACTCGGCATGTATGTAAAGAGAGGGTACTGCCACGTTCCTTAAATTTTATAACACTTATTTTTCTGTCCTTTCACATGTGTGGGTTTGTGGGGTTTTAAACCCCCTTTTAAAAACCTTCTAGTCCTTCAGCAGTTAGTAGGCATGATAATGAAATGACATCTCTATATTCAGAACAGAGCTGGATTTTACCCCTCAAATATTAAGCTGCTGATACTCTTTCCCCTGAGCTGCCTAGATGCCCAGAGCACATCCAATCTCACCTGATCTTGGAAGCTAAGCAGGGTTGGGCCTACATAGTACTTGGATGGATGACTACCAGGGAGTACCAGGTGCTGTAGGCACCTGGAGTAGGAACTGGCAAGCCACTCCAGTATTCCTGCCAAGAAAACTCCATGGATATGGGGTCACAAAGAGTCCGTAATGACATGACAACAACTCTTTCCCTTATAGTTTCGGTAATGAATTAGAAAACCCTTATGGTGGTCATCAAATACTGTCTATGTTAAATCCCTTCCACTGCATTCTATAGCTAAGAAATTCAGCCCCAAATAAAATTTACACTGAATGGCATCTCAGTTCCTCAGTTCCAAAATGCTTTCAATACCAGCAACAGACAAGGTCTTTGTCTTAGTATGTTCGAAAAATATGTCTTTCTAATAGATATGTAATGGACTTCTTGGCCTCCTCAACATAGCTAATGTTTTGCGTGCAATGTCACCTAAAACTTTACCTGAGCTAGGTGCAAAAAAGAGGTTTGTCGCTTCAGAGAAGACACAAATCTCCGTGCTATTGGCAACTTCTTTGCTGCAAGATCTTCTGGAAGATTTTCTAGTGATGAAGCGATCCAGTGTTCCCAGTTTTTAGCAAAATTTCTTATATCAGCCAACAAGCTACAATGAAAAGACAAAGAACAGCCTGGCTGCTGCTATATATTCAGTGCTAAGAAGACTAGATCTGTCGATTTTGCTTTCTATAACATTTAGATGTGTTTAATCTCCAACTGTTTCCTGCTGCTTAAAAAAAAATCAATTCCTATCAAAAGTGAACAAAACATCATTCTTAACCATTTCCACTAACAAAATTCACTCCAATAAGTGTTGTACCTGCTTGCAGTTTTGTTTGCCCACTCCCCCCCCCCACAAAGTGGTAGCTGTAATTTAGTGCCACAAACATGGTCCAATGTGGAAGGATTCGAACTGAGGCTTTCAAGACCTCAACAACTCACCCTTAACCTGGGTGGGGAAATCTGGAAGTTTGGCATTCTCCAATATTCAATTTCAAGTTCTTTTTAAGTTAACCCACATATTCTGGAAAGGTTTTATGAAAAAAAGTGAACAAAGCAAAATTACCCAGGTGAGAAGAGTTACTTTTTTGGACTACAGTTCCCAGAATACTATTTAACCATTAAATCAGAGCCCATGTTGGCTGAATTACTGGGAGACCTCTAGTCCAAAAATAGCTTATTTTATCTTTTGTGAAATTCCCATCTACCCCTACCCCTACTAAGAAAAAAAACATTTAGATGGCCTAATCCATGTACCAGTACTTCATAACCAACATAACCCAGATTCTCATTGCTTGAATGTGACCGATAAAACAGATGACCAGAACACAAGATCTACATTCACAAGATTGGAAAAAAGGCACCCACAAACTGAAATGACACAACAGCTTGTGTTATGAATTTTAAGCGCAACAACATGGTAGAATAGTGCTACCATGAGTTAGTGTGATTTAACAATACCGATTACCCCTGCTAGATCTGACACAATGTCAGACACAGTAGATTCTCTCTAATCTAAAACTATTAACCCTCCAGAGTTTTCAGTAGGATGATAAATCAGACTCTGCAAGGGTTCTTTGATTCGGTTCAGAACATGGTTAGTTTTGGACCAGTTAGTTTTGGACCAATCTCACTTTGATCACAATCTGAATCAAAATTCAGAAACCTGAACGGAGAAAATCCTGTATCCAGACGTGTTACATAGTGCCCTTTTGTACATGATGTGATTTGATTACTCTTGCTGTACAGAGATAAGCAAGTGTAACAGGAATGTAAATGGGTTCTGATTTAATGGTTAAACCCTCCACGGCTTGGGACCTGAATACCTGGCAGAGTGAATCTCTCAGAGATCAACTGTGGCCCGACCTACCAGAATGTCGTGGGCGCTCTCACTAAGGGTGGCCACACCCAGGGAGGCTCCGAAAACGGTGACGTGCAACCGAGCCTTCTCTGTGGCTGGTCCTATGCTCTGGAACCATCTCTCGAGTGAGTTGCACCTTGCACAGTCTCTGCCAGCCTTTAAAAAAGCCTTAAAGACCTGGCTTTTCCGCGAGGCATTTGGTGACCGTTAATAATAATAATTTTTTTTCTTGCCCCGCCATCTTCCCAGTGATTCTTATTGTGGCTTCACCATGCTGTTTATATTATATTTTTTCCATTTCTTTGTTTACTCATCATTATTGTTGTTTCTTTGTTTTATTCAGTTTGGTATTATTGTTATAGTTATTGTTGTAAACCGCCCAGAGTTCCTCCGGAAGACGGGCGGTATATAAGTATTAAAATAAATAAATAAATAAATAAATAAATAAATAAATAAATAAATAAATAAATAATACACTGTAAATAAACACAAACAGCAATACGGCCTTTGTGGATCAAACGTTTTAAGACTTTTTATGCCCACAGATTGTCAATAGCATTTATGGCTTCAAAAAGTGATATTGTATCTGTCTGATATAGAATACCTTTTCATTGTATTTGAGGTAGGGACGGGGCGGTGAAAACTCTCCCCTTTCCTGAAGGCAGGAAGATAAAAGCAGCCTCTGCTGTGCTTCCCCCCCCCCACACACACACACACAAACACAGCATACAGAATCATTCACACAGAGGAAGAAAAGGCAGAAGACAATGGCATCATGTGACTGCCTCAGAGCTGGCTATTTGAACAACACTTCACTCCCAGGGTGGGCATGGGGCCAAGGCATTGTGTGAAGGGCAGTTGCACTGCATGGGAAGCACAGGTGTTGGGATAATGAGTGTTATTCATGGCCATCCTTTTCACAATGCCTTGGCCCCATGGACTCCCTTGGACTTGTTCACCAAGCAGATGTGCCACGCAGGCCTCTTTGGCTCTGGTCCCAACATTGGTGAGCAGCTCAGGTAGCGGTGAATGAGTAGGTGGCAGCTTCACCAACATTCTCATCCCCTGGGGGGACCTCCTCGTCACAGCCAATGTCAGGCGGAACCCTGGGTTGTGGTACATTTTTAAGACCAGTTTGTGAAAGGTCTCAGTGGCTGCTTTCCATGACCAGAACAAGGAGTGAGGCACTGGAAGACCACGCAAGACCACAGCAAAGGCCATGGGGGGGGGGGGGCAGAGATAATTTTTACTAGTAAGCACACTTTTCTATTGAGAGTGCAGCACAGAGACCAACTGTCTAGAGAGCCACTCAGGAGCAAGCCCCAGGGAAACAGTCTTCCTGCTTGCCAGATTCACCATATTTTATTTTATTTTGTTAGGCATTTACATTATTTAACCATCTAGCAGGATAGCCACACTTCATGAAACAGGAAACTGCTACCTAGCTTCACTTACTGTTGCAATTGGTCGTATCATGTACAGCATTTTAAGTGGGTTTTTTGCCAGTTGTTAGTCATAACCACATTATTTATGTTTCATAGATCAGTATGGTATACAGATAATCACTTACCTTTCTGGCATTTCTTGCATTGTTGCAGGGATGAGTACATCTGTAAGGACCTTTTATAAAGAACAGGAAAATAGATTTTCTATATGGCAATACATTCAGTTAATCTGATTCTGAACATGGATGATTTCATTTCCTTTAATACTTGGAAATTACCCAGCCTTAGCATGCCATGATAGCTCCTTGCTGAGATTTCTCCCTGCACTTGTCAGAACGGCTATCTTCCCATAAACTGAAGACTCCTGGTCTCCTTTTCCTCATCCTTCCCCCCGATTTACCCTTATTATAGCCCAATGGACTGCCAAATTCTGCACATTAACAGGAAATCTTGTGCAGGTTATATGCCATTTTATTCATGAAATGTAATAATTCCACACAGACTTGTGTTTTTTCTAAAACACACACACACACACACACACACACACACACACACACACACACACACACACCACAAACCATTTAAGAAAGTTCAAGAAATTTCCTGGGAGATTTCTGATTTTTAAAAGCCAAGAAAAACTTGAGCACAGAAACCTCACTGAGGAAAAGTTATTTCCACCACCACCATCTCACATTCTTGCCAAGAATGGGCTATGAGATTCACATTGCTAATTTCCAGTATATTATCTTAGGGTTTCGTTTAAAATTAAGAATTGAATGGCTAAAATCCTGTTGTATAAGTTCTGACTGATAAGACTGAGATGATGTTTCTCAGCCACAGTGCTTTGGGTTTGTTTGTTTGTTTGTTTGTTTTGGAAGCAAAATATTCCAATTTTCTTCATATTTATTGCTGGAAAATTACTGCAGCTCTTGGACACTAGAGGCATTCAAGAGATAACTGGATAGCCATCTGTCAGATCTGCTTTGATGTGGATTCCTGCATTTTGTAGGGGGTTGGACTCGATTGCCTTATAAGGCCCCTTCTAATTCCATTGTTCTATAATTCATTAGCTTTATGTGGTAATATTTTTAGCAACAGGTGTCAGCCAATGGTTAATTTAATCTTTAGGTTAATTAATGAAAAATGTGACCCACTCCCACATATCAACAAACTAAATTATATTTTAAGTCCTTTAGCTAAAATCTTAGCTAACTTGGCCTTTTGCGTTAACTTTCCATGCTCTGTGGGTTTGACAGAGCTCTGTAATCCCCATATGTATTCAAATATGCTTCAATCCAAAGGTGGTTCCCCTTAATCTTATTTCAGAGAGAAATAACCTTGTGGAGAGATTGCCACCTTCCACTTTTTTTTAGTTAACATGAAACAGACCTTGTACAGTATTGAGTCACAGACACAGAAGATGTCAATGATAACAGGGTTTTCAAGTAGGGGAAGAAGATGGTCAGGCATTCCTTGCCAGAAATGCAACAGGAAATGCTGGATCTAGGGAAGAACAACGATAGCGGAGCTGTGAATGAGATGTTGGACATGGCTTCGTACAAGGCAAGGCATGTGCTTCACGAATTCTTACCTCCTCAAAATTTCCGTTAATGGCATTATCAAGGACACACTGACAGTGAGTTTTGTACATCATGATAAGAGTATCCACCTGTTTTAGCAATACAAAATGTAAATGGAATTAAACAAAGCTCTATGTCTGTCCTTGAGGAACCTTTCAAATATCACAGTGTGTTTTTGTATTGATTTTCCAGGACAGTCCATAAACCAACAATGTAATATTCTAAAAACTATGAAACATGGAATCATATATTGCCAAATGAGATGCTACTTGTGCCAGGATCCTATTTGATATTCCATATATGCTCTTTGGAGTTTTGCTTTGCTTTGCTTTGTATTTTGTTATCAGGAGATTTAAAGGCATGAGAGAAAGAGAGAGAGAGAAAGAGAGTTGAGCTTTATTTAGGTTACAAATTAGATAATTATAAGATTTAATATTTGTTAAATTTTACAAATCTTTGGTGAGTATTTATTTGTTTGTTTGTTTATATACTGCATAGGTATTCACAAATCCATTCTGCCAATTAAATAGCAGTGCTGTATAACAAGCCAGCAATTTAATACACATTTTAAATTATCAATAAATGTAACAGTACTTGTTTCTGTTCATTGACAGGAAACGGCAGGAAGTAAAATCCACTTCATAATTTGCGCTATAATTTGCCCCTATCTTATCAGTACTGAATTAATCCACTGGTATTTGGAATGGATAGGATTCCTAACTATTTCTTTGTTTTGCTTTCCGCAGGGCAAATACTATCTGTTTGTGAAATATTAGCCCAGTTAATATGTAAATAATTCAACCACCTTCCCAATGGAAAGCCAGTTAACAGATGATAGTAGAGGTTTGCTCCCTCTATAAATCAGTCAACTCTGTTTGATTATAGACATTCTCCTTCTTTTATGTCACTACTGGAAGCCTTTGAGGACTGAGGCAGAATCAAGAGACCAACTCGGAAAGTCAGTTCAGTACACAAACAGAGATGTGTTACCTTGTCTTTAGAGAGAGACGTATCCAGAACAAGATGCTGAGCGCTCGGAAATTCTGGGAGGAGAGTCCCAGTCTTGGAGCTCAGAGAATATTTCCGAGTGAATCCACCCTACAATGTGAAATAGCTTTGTTACTGAATGTCACTTACCAGCCATAATCTTAGCACAGTTGACAGAGGCCATGTTAACTTGTATGCTCACTGATGAGTGACTTGAATTACTGCATACTTTCCTGTGCACACTTCGTCTGTATCAGGAAATATGGTTCATATTTAGCATCACCCACAGTGTGTTGAGGGGGTGCTTCCTAGGATAACCTGGCCAGCACAGTTCAAAGGCTCCCTCCCTCATATTCTCTGAGTGCTTGCATATATATTCATACCAGTACCATGGTTGCTGGTAAGGGGGAAAGAACTTGATAGGACACTTGATGGGCTTTGCAAAATCTTCTCCACAATGGCACTTCCTCTTTCTTGCTTTTTAAAAAAAATTATTTGTTTGTTTGTTTGTTTGTTTGTTTTGTTTTTTGTTTGTTTGTTTATAGAACGGTGGTTCCTAAATCTTGGGTCCTGAGATGTTCTTGGACTAAAACTCCCAGAAGCCTTCACTGCAGGCTGCGCTGATTAAGATTCCTGAGGAACGCAGTATAAGAACATCTGGGAGCTCAAAGTTGAAAAGCTGTGCTTTAGAAAGTCCTCCTCTGTTTCAGAGCTTGGAAACAACAAACCCAAGTTGAGTCTCTGGTGTGATTTAAGTCTGACTTGACAGTGAGTCCCCCACCTTTGGCTATATTCTATAGCCTACACTGTTATTTACAGTGTTACACAGGGGCAATCTCATAAATGACCATGCTTGTCAGGCCAGTGTTACTTAATATGGTGTCTCATGGAGCATGGAGGATTTCAATTAATATTTTAGATTTGTGTACTACCCTTTCTGTTTTTAAAGAAAAGAACCTTAGGCTGCATTTAACACATGTATCAGACTACTCAAATACAGATAATGAGCAAAGTGAAAGAAGTGATGTGTGCTTACATTCTGCAGTGACATAAACATTAGGTATCTTTCAGAGTCAATATGGCACCAGCTGAACAATGACCTATCAGTATTCGGTGGCAATTTCTTTCTTTCTTTTCGTTTTTCTTTTTCTTTCTTTCTTTCTTTTTGAATGATAACAAGAACAATGAGGCAGGTCTACGCTTAGAATAGTTGGGTAAATGAGATAATTGGAAAGCACAATGAGAAAGATGGTCTACTGAGCACATTTGTGTTGAATGCAAAGGAAATGCACTGCTAGATCACAAAGTGTGGACTTCAGCCCATTTGCTGATATTTTAACCCACACCACATAAGGAGTTTTCCTACTGAAACTCGGGGGATTCATCAACATCTGCCAATTAATCTTTGTCACAAATGGAATTACCCTAACGAATACAAATTGATGAATTTTTAACAATTTTTGATTCGCTAATCCATTGGGCTGTAAAATGCCCGCCAAGAGACCTAGAGATGTGAAAATTGGAGGGAGGCATCTCCTGACACTCCTCTACAATCCCTCTATGTTTGGTTAAGATTGGGGTTCAGAAAGTTCCCCCAAGCACCAAGAGACTCCAAACTTGCAAAGACGCTTCCTATGCCTCTCCCCTACAATCTTTCCATGTTTGATGAAGACTGGGTATTCCTCAACTCAGTTGATAAAGGGCACTTTCCGGGGGGGGGGGGGGGAGCACTGAGAGTATATAATTCAGATGCCTAAAACCCAATATTTACCAAACCTAGAGCAATTGTAGTTGGGATAAGTTTCTCTGGGAGTTTGGTGTCTCTAGGTTCCTGGGGGCAATTTCTTGGGGGTCCTCTTTGGTGCATAGCTCAGATTTCTGAACCCCAATCATCATCAGACTTGTAGGGCTTGTAAATGAGAGATAGATGAAGAATCCCTGCAAATTTGGGGCCTTGTGAAGCCAGGGTTGTTGTTTTTAATACAATTTAAACAAGAGACGAATTGATTCATAATTTTGTTAATTTGCAATTGGAAATTTGTCAGTTCATCAGTTCATCATTCCTAATGAACCATGACAAATCACCATTTTTTATCCCTTCACTTCTCTAAACTGTACTCTAATGTGAGAAATTAATATAATAAGTAATAGTTCTATACTTATAGTCATGGGCTTAGATCCCAATGAAAATTAGGACTGGGACCCCTTGCAGACTATAGTTTTCCGTTGGTACAGAAGGATGCAGATGAGGGGCTAAAATATCAACCCTCTTCCTTCAGCAAAAAGAAAAAACAACAACCCTGCTCTGGCATCAGGACAATTTTATCCACTGGACTTGAATGTGGCTCAAAGAATAGTCCAAAGAAAGACACATCTGAAAGCTTCCTTACAACAAATTGGGCTGTTGGATCCTGTTCGGATCAGGACTGACACTCTTGAGATTTCAAAAACTGGAATCTTCTGCATCCCAAGCAGCAAAGTACAACCTATCTCAATGTGAATTCTCCCTAGAAATTAAGTTAGATTAAAAAGTATTGTACCTGTTGCACATTTGACATCCAACAACAAACAGGAAGGGTGGCAGCTGACACTGACATTTCTAGACAGTCTCTGTGCCTAATGAAGATCACAACTAATTCATATCATCATTTTATTCTTCTCATCATCTACATTTACATAAAGCAGGGCTGTTCAACTTTGAACAGGCCAAGGTCTACTTTTTCCGGCCCAAAGTGCCTGAGGGCTACTACATTAAAACCTCTACTTACGAATTTTATCCGTTCTGTGCACATGCTCATAAGTAAAAACTTTTGTAAGTAGAGCAGCGGTTTCCCATAGGAATGCATTCAAAACCAGTTAATCCATTCTGGAGGGAACAGATTTCAATGCGCCATGGCCCTTGAACTGGCCCACTCGGCTGGGACAGTGGGCTGATAGACACAGAACTTTGCTGGGGCAGTGGTGGCCCTCGGGATGGGGGAGGGAGGGGTGGAGAACTTATCCCCTCACTTTTTTTTATTGATGGCCGGCGGGTTACTTTTGAACCCTTCGCGGGCTACCAGTAGCCCACGGTCTACCTGTTGGGCAGGCCTGACATAAAGGACTGACAAACTCTGCAGAGGTTGGAAATGGACAAGTGCAATGCTGTTGTTTCAGGGAAGGTGGGGCTTCTGCCATGGAAAAACTGGAGCTCTCTCTCCCTGTGGTACCTCTCATTGCAAATGAATTCATTCAGAAAGCAATTGAGCTAAAGCTACTCACCTCATTTTTCATTTTGCTTCCAGAAAACCTTTGAAAACCAAAATATTTTATGTTGACTTCAGGAAGGAACAATGGAGAAATGAATTCCTAATCTGCAACAATTCCAACACCATGTTCCTCCCCCCCTTATTTTGTTTTACTTTTGAACCAGTAGTTGATGCCTAAGTTGACAACATCCATCCATAATGGCTATTTCTATGGAACCCAGGGTCCATTGATCTCCCCTTCTGTCCCCCGGTGGTGGTGGTGTTGAAGGATAAAAGGTAGAAAAGTGGACATTTGGTCATTTCTGATTTTGACTTTTCTACCCTTACATTTTTCAGCAGTTCCAGGTCCGTTGCTGTCCTTTGTGGGTGATGAGGAGAAAGGGGGGGGCTGTGGCTCTTCTGAACCTGTCCACCCCAGTTTAATGCTTTCCGTCTGGTGGGAGGACATCACTGAAACCACCACAATGTGTAGAATTGGTGCCCCTGATACCAGACTTTTCCAATTCAATTCCAGAATGTCTGCACATGATTAACTGGCCACTGGCTGAAAGTGGAGCAGAATTGCACAGGGGTCTCAGCTTTCTTGAGAGCAATGGCAGTGAAACCATCAGCTGCATTTTCTAGAGCAGGGCTGTCCAACTTTGAATAGGCCGAGGTCTCCTTTTTTTCTGGCCCAAAGTGCCTGAGGGCTACTACACTAATACCTCTACTTATGAATGCTCGTAAGTTTAAAAAAATTAAGTAGAGCAGCGGTTTCCCATAGGAATGCATTGAAATCTGTTCCCTCTGGAACGGATTGATTTCCAATGCATTCCTATGGGAAGGCTGACCATGCACATGCTTCCCTTGCACCTGCTCGATCATCTGGCCAGTGGGGGGAACAGGGGACCACACCATGGCCCTTGAACTGCCCTGTTCAGCTGAGACAGTGGGCTGGCAGACCCAGAACTTTGCTGGGGCAGTGGTGGTCCTTGGGATGGGGGAGGGAGGGGTGGAGAATTTATCCGCTCACTTTTTTATTGGTGGCCGGTGGGCTACTTTTGAGCCCTTCATGAGCTATCAGTAGCCCGTGGTCTACCTGTTGGGCAGGCCTGTTCTAGAGTTTCCGCAGATCATCCTTGCTCTGGTAAACATTGTCACAAGGTTTTATGGTTGCTAGTGACAAATTTGCATAAGACAAAATGAGAGAGGGGCAACAATAGTCAAGCTGAGGCTAGATGCTTCCTTTCCTTTCTTTTCCTTTCCTTTGCCAGGGCTCCTGCTTTACTCTAAACGTTTAAGGACCAGCTCAGGACCAGAACCAGCAGTACACCTCCACTTGAAAGACAAAGGGCATTCATTCAAAGATGAGGATGTACACATATTAGACAGAGAAGAGAGGTGGTCTGAAAGAGGGTTCAGGGAAGCCATTCATGTGAGCATTGAAAACCCCTCTCTCAACAGGGGTGGGGGGGTCTCAGGCACAGTCTATCTGCTACTTATCAGGCAGTGATTTCAACAGTCCCCAGAAAAATCAAAAATACTTCACACCTCCACCACCAAGGCCACAGCTAACGATTCATACTTTATGGGTTTCAGCACCTTAGTGGTGATATCTTTGGCACTCCAGATGTTTTGGACCACAACTCCCACAGTCCTTTGTCACTGGCAATCTAGGCTTGGAATTCTGGAAGTTGTGTTCCAGAACATATGAAGTGCCAAAAGTTCGCCACCACTGCCTTAGGCCATTGTTCACCTAAAGGCCTATTGAGCCTAATGTCCACCTAACAGGCCTATTCAGGCCATTGTTCATGTTGTGAGCTTATTTCAGACCAGGGTGACATGAGGTCAAAGTGAACTATACAATGGAGGACTCGCAACTAGCTTTCCTCAGACTGACGAAGCTGTTTGAATGAGCAGCGAAACATTTCAATCTCTCAAGAAAAGATGTCCAGTTGCCATGACTCAACTTCTAGATCTAAAAATCTAAGTGGTGACACTTGCCTTTCAGATGGGTAAGGAATGTTTGTTAAAATTCAGTGCATTTTTTCAAGCTGAATCCACACAGTCATTGTTCAAAACCTCTACTTCCAGGCACCTATGCAATAATTCCTGTCATACTGATCTGTGGAAATTGGATATTATGGTATCGTGTGCATGTGGGAGAGAGAAGGAAGGGGGTATAGGTAGGAGTGCATACATGTGTGTGTACAACTAAGTGTTATACATGGTGAACAAAAGGCAGTCTAACATCACCAAATAAACCTTTACGTGTGGACTTGCTTTCTCGGGTTACTTAATGTCAAGAGATTAGGCTTTTTAAAAAGACCTTACAATCTGATTAGAAAATAGGCACAGCTATTCTTCTGTGTTGGGTATGTGGAAAATCACTGTGTGAATTGCAACAACATGGTAAATGATCCACGCCCATCAATTCTGAAAAATTAGAAAACCTGCATGGATGTAAGGGTTGTTCCCACAACACCCAAACAATCTGAACTCTGTTGGAATTGCTGCATGTGCCATTTCCCTGCCTGTCAAATTGGGGTGGGTTTTTTTTTCCACTGCTAGAACTTTTACGCTCAAGAACTCCTGTCCATCCAACAGGATAAATTTGTATCACTGCACATCACCTCAGAAGAATGCCAGAAGATCTATTCAAAAACTCAGCAGAAAGCCTTCAAGTGTTGGGAAAATCATGTAATGGGGAGGGGGGGGAGGAATCAAGCAATGTCTATTGAAATGTTAATTGTGTTGGATTGGATGTATATTTAATACCCGTCTAATTACATATTATCTACGCTTCAAAGGTTGTTTTACTGTACCTTGTCAAACCTTTCCCAGAATATACAGAATGGTAGTAGGCACTGCTTTCCTTAATGCCAATTCCATAATAGTGATATCTGTAGTGGGGAGGAATCAAATAAATTATATTTAAAGATTATTAAAAAGGATACAAAAAGTTGAAGGCATCCAGAATCTGGACTTAATGATGTATAGTTGTTATCGGCTATCGGCTATCATCCACCTTCCTGTAATACTGTCACATGAGATTATTAGTTACTTCTGTGCCATTACAGCTGAACCTACACTTGCAGAAGAGTGGTGACATCACCAGCCGTGAGCAATTTTCAATAATTAAAAAAATTCCTACCTCTGTCCCACAGCTCTTCCCACACCCATCCTGGAAGCCATGAATATATTGGACATAAGGACAATGATTTAAGTACTGAATATTGTGGACATTGGGCAGCATTATAAGGAGGAGGAGAATAAAAATAAAAATGAAGATGTCAACCCAGTGTGCCGCAGTAGTGAAAAAAGCAAACTCAATGCTAGGGATCATTAGGAAGGGTATAGAAAATAAGTCAGCAAGTGTCATTTTGCCTCTTTATAAATCTATGGTGAGGCCCCATCTGGAGTATGGTGTACCGTTCTGGTCATCATACTTCCAGAAGGATATTATGGAAATGGAAAAAGTGCAGAGGAGGGCAACCAGAGTGATTCTTCCTTACCATCTGAGGCTGCAATGGCTGGGCCTCTTCACTCTTGAACGATGGCGCCTAAGAGGTGACCTGACTGAAATTTATAAAATCATACACGGTATGGATAAAGTAGATAAGGAAAATCTGTTTTCCCTATCGCACAATACTGGAATTAGGGGGCACTCCATGAAACTTTTGGGTGCTAGATCTCAAACAAATAAGAGGAAGTACTTTTTCACCCAGAGGATCACTGGTTTGTGGAACTCCCTGCCAGAAGAAGTGGTGGCAGCTGTCAGCCTTGAGAGCTTTAAGAAAGAACTGGACAAGTTCATGGAAAACAGGGGTATCAATGGCTATCATTATGGATGCCTAAGGACAACCTCTGGGTTGGAGAGATAGGCAGGATATCTCTCAATGCCATTTGAAGGGAATCATAAGAACGTGAAGACATCTGCTTGGGAATACTCTAAAGCAAATGGTGAGCTGCTGTTTGAGACACAATGCTGGACTGGATGGGCTGTGGCCTGCTCCAACAAGGCTGTTCTTATGTTCTTATGTTAAAATTCCACCTTCCGTGGCTCTCACATAATGACAGGGATAATACAAAAGTAGGGGGGGAACCACAGGACAGCAACCTGAAGTTTTTCTTTACCAAAAATTGCCCTGCCAATCATCAAATAATGCAAGAAAATTTCATTCTAAGTTCCAAAAGTCTGTAGTTTGAACTACAGGCCACGATTACAATATGACAGACCCAGAAAATATATATAAAGTGGAATGAGAAAGGGAGGGAAATTATATCACTTCACTATTAAGACACAGGTGTGCTGAAGCAGACATTGCATTGAATGGAAAACTAGACTCTCAACTGCCATTGGGGGGGGGCACACACATACCAACTGGCTACTCAGAATACTCTTCTGGCCAGAAACTCCCCCTACCATCTCTATGCCTCATAGCTCACACTGGCCTGATGCATCATTTGCTATGAGCTGGCCTTCTTGTTTGTATTTCCCCATTTACAAAGATGAGATCTTCATGGTGAATCAAAATGGCACACATCTCATCATGGATTCAGACAGAGATGGGATCAGAAGACCTACCAATAGGCACCAAGTAGATCATGCACCAAATTAAGGTGACCTTATTCAGGCACAGACTGGATCAGGGGTGGATGGGAGTTCATCTCCAACTAGAATATGAAATTAAAGCATTATTTTAAAAAAAACAGAGCAGAGAGTGGGGTTGCTATGAAAGAGGCAATAGATTTATGGGGGAGAGAAGGCACACTGGATCGGTTTGTTCTCGTCCTTAAGAGTTGTTCCTGAAATAAAAGTAAATTAAACCTGGGACTTTGGCTATCTCATCAAGACCTTCAGGAGAAGAGACAATAATCCTTTTCCCTTCGCCTTTTCTTTCCCCTTTGCGTTGACATATGTTCCGGTGCAGCAAGTAGGCCTGGCGTGAGCATATGCTGACACAAATGACGGCTGATAAGGCAATGATATGATTAAGCTACTCGGGGGACGAGCAATAACTCTTTATCACAAGGCCAGCTGCCATATCAGTTTTATTAACCCACTAAATCACATTTAATAAATAAGATAATGCCTTTCAGAAATGAGGGAGGGAAGTTAAGATTTAGCATCGATCAAAGTCTACAAAGAAATTGAACTGTAACTTGAGCTCAAACAGCCCCGCGGTGTGTGTACTTTGTGACACATGCATATATGAAGGGGATGCACAGCTGCGCTGTTCCTCTCCGGGCCTGACCCAAAGAATGCTAGCTGTGCCTAAAATCTATGACTTTATTTTGGCACAACAAATGTTATTTGCCACCTGGATTTCAACAGGGCTCATGTAAGACCAGCTTCCTCTGCAGTGGAGCCATGATTGTAAATGAGAGACAGATGAAGAATCAGCAACAGCATGTGTGGCATTTGACAGACATCAGATCATGAGAGGGCCTCTTTCTCTGTGGCTTCCGATCACTCTCTGCTCAATCATCTTCTTTTATTCATTTTCATTTCACTCCTTAGCTCACTCTTTTCTTACTGTTATCTAGGCTTGTTATTGTATAGAACACCGGAGGAATGTAACAGGATCAAGGGACCTATGTATTTTTCTGGTGTATCTGCACACTATTTGCTTTTATTAATTTAGTTTTTATGACACACACCCCTTTTTTTTTTACAAAGCATTCTCATTTCAGTTCTCAGTTTTTGGGGCTGGCAGATACATCTTTATAGAGCCATGCACCCTCTTTGAAAAGCCAAAATAAAATTGAGCTAGAACACATCAGGAATAAATTAAACATTTTTTTCTGTAGCTTAAAGTATGTTCATTCTTTACTTGGGCCCCTTTCAGAAAGAAGTTTGAGACCTCTCCCTTATTACACACAAGGAGAACAAACCCACACCGGTAGACTCCTTGTTTTGTTTGCTGATTTCTTAAAAGCAAAGCTTGGGAATTTTATGGGGAAGGTGAGTGGGACTACAGGTACCAGAATCCTCTGGCATTAATAGCCAGGGGTGTCCAAACTTCGGCCCTCCAGATGCTTTCGATCACAATTCCCAGAATTCCAATCCTGTATTGCCAATGACAAAGGACTGTGGGAGTTGTGGTCCAAAACATCTGAAGGGCCAGAGTTTGGACAACACTGGCCTACTAAGGGCCTTTTCACACGACCCCTCAGATCCGCTGGTCCCTTAAATTCGGACCAGCGATCTTGAGGGTTCCTTGCTGTTCCTCCGTCCCCACCCCCTCCGCACTTCCTTGTTCTGTCTGCGGGAGGGGAGGGAGGGGGGAAAGCCTTAGACACGGACAAAAGAAGAAACCCTTACCTCCCGTGCGTGCGTGGAAGCTTGCTCCGAGCCCCGGTTTTACTTCCTGGTTGCTCTTAAAGGGGCGGAGGCGAAAGAAAAACAACAAAAACTTCAAGGAGAGCCCAGGCACGCTCCGCATCAAATATTTTTCACCTCCCAAAAGCAAGTACAAGAAAGTGCAGCTGGGTCGCGCTTAGGTGGGCGGGGTCGCACTTAATTGTCTGCAAACTCCGGACCTGGTGGGAAAACATTTTTAAGGTCCGGAGCTTGCAGCCCTTTGCCACGGAGCTTAGGGGTCGTGTATAAACGCCCTATGTTACTGAAACTTCCAGCCACAGAATCACTTTTTCAATCCTTACTGAGTAATCAACTTCACAGCCCAATCGCCGCGTGCATTTCCCAAATATAAGGTGCCTTGCAACAAATGGACACAACTTCAGAAAGAGGAATATTAAAAGGAGTGTCTTAATAAACTGCAGCAGATATCAACAACCACACTGTGCTTAGGGTACCCAGGTCAAATGCAGCAACTCACACCCTGAGATTTCATGACCAAACCCTGAGATAAACAGAGATCCTTTTGATGTCACAGTCAGAGCAGGCACCGGAGGGGAAGAAAGCAAACACAACACACATACTGTACCACCACCTTTGGGCTGTACCAGTGAAACCTGGTGCCCACTGACAATGGATGGAGAGAAGGTGACCAAGCTTCAGTGACCTCTCTCACTCAAAAATCAGACTGTCCTCTCCCTTGCCAGACATCCCGAGAACCATCTCTCTGTGTAGAAAAGCACTGCAACTCTGTGAAACTATAGGAAGTTGCCTGAGATACATCTCAGTACTTTCAGAAACAGATGGTTGGTTGGTTGGTTTCCAGACAGAAACACTACCCCAGGCAGAAAATATACCTCAGGTTATGGGTCAGCCATGTTCAACTGACACTTCTCAGGCTCGTTTCCCCCCTAAACTGGAGTTTAGTTCTATGTACCCACTTGTTCCATTTTCATACAGAAGTACCAGGCTTCATGACATCTCTCGCACAAAAAGTATTGTTGCTGTAATTCCAGTTCCATTTTCCATCATACCTTATTTGCATTATGAATATCCCAACCCCTTAATATGGAACTGCCCCATCAGTCTATGCTGCATGCAGGGCCAGCGCGTCCATTAAGGCGAACTAGGCAGTTGCATAGGGTGCCAAAATGGAGAGAGGGCACTGGACAGCCTGCTGCCCCCCCGCCGCCCCCCCACCGCTGGCCCCCGCCATCTGTCCCCCCGCCGTCCGTAGTCATCCGCCCACCACCCGCCGCCCCCGCGCCCATCACAGCTCACACCCATGCCCATCGCTGTCCGCCCCCGCCCGTCGCCATCCCCCGCCATCCGCCGCCCCCCTGCCGCCCTGCCGCCCGCCACTGCCCCCCTGCCTCCCCTGCCCCGTCGCTGCCCGCTGCCCTGCCCCCCGCCACCCACCCCTCCCCCTGCCCCTTGCCTAGGACGCAAAAAGACCTAGCACTGGCCCTGGCCGCATGAATTGGTCAAATGCTTTTTGGGGGGTGTTGAGGGTACTGGCCTTCTAAGTTTTCGTACTGTAATATCCCCCCTCCCTTTGTGAAGAGACTTCATTGTTTATCCTCTAAGGCAG
The DNA here is from genome assembly GCA_037367245.1 of Phrynocephalus guinanensis. Classification (NCBI taxonomy): domain Eukaryota; kingdom Metazoa; phylum Chordata; class Lepidosauria; order Squamata; family Agamidae; genus Phrynocephalus; species Phrynocephalus guinanensis. Next base: position 122,475,458 of record CM074733.1, read on the forward strand.
AGTCCTCTTGAATTAGTGCCTCATTGCTATTTTTCTTTTCCCATTCAGAGCAATTAGTCACTGCCATTTTAGTTTCAATTTTAATTCTATAATTCAGTTTCATAAAGCAAGCACTGTGGCTACAGATGGGAAACCATTCTATTGACTACGTCTGATTCTCAGGATGCAAGAAAGCTGAGGTGAGGAGTCAAGGCGTCACAGTTTGTTTTCTCTAAACACAGTCCACCAAGTCCTTTCCATTGTATGCAGAACATCCAACTGTCCAAATAAACATTTTATGGCTTCATGTAGACATTTACAGATTAAGAAACCCCTGTTTAGAAGAATTTAGATGTAGATTATGTCTTACTTTGAATGGCCTCTTGTACCAAGCCGCCTTGTGGTGAGAAGAGGAAATTTCTGGCGAATAGTCTAAAGAAAAATTATCAAATATTAAATACCTGGCACCACTAAATTCAGCATGACTTACTAGCCATTATCTGAGCACACATGAATTAAGTTCACTATCATTATTAATTTCATTTTTGCCCCATAACAACTCTTCTCTGACCAGAATCCTATTGGTAGTCTCCGCTGCAGTGCACACATTATATCAATGGGACTTATTCACCGTTCAACAACTGATTCAGAGGGTCTACTCTAAATGGGAGCAGAAAGAGAACTTTAGGCCACATTGTCCCAATGTTGCCCTATGGAATGGAAATTTCCTCTCGACATCTAACATGGAATGCTGGAACTGTACGCTAAGCCAATTAATTGTTCCGTTTGACTCTAATGGTATTTTAGCACTGCTGCAAATCTGGGCTTTCTTTAAACCTCTTGATGTTTCCAACTGATATATGGATGGTGCTATTTTGGATTCATGAGGACTCATACTCAGTACCTGCAAGACTACTCAAATCAACGAAACTGCAAGGAACCCCGTGGTGCAGTGGTTAAATGCCTGTACTGCATGTAAAACTGTGCTCACGACCTGGGGTTCAATCCCTTCCGAGGTCGGTAAAATGAGTACCCAGCTTGCTTGGGGGACAATGTGTAGCCTGCATACTGTAATAAAACTGTAAACCGCCCAAAGACTACTTGAAGTGGTATGGGGCGGTATATAAGGAGAACACTGCTTTTGCTTTGCATGTGGTAGGAAAACAGAGATTAGCAGCACTGCATTAGTTTTAATTTATGCCTAAATACCTACTTAGCCTCTATAAACACACCTCACTATCCTTACTTAGTTATGACTTATAAAAATGTATTTGTTGTTTGGGATTTTGATTAGAAATAGAACTGAAACTTGTTCCTAAATCTGTTGGAGCCCACATATATGCCTCTGCTCTTCCCAAAGAACTAGCTCCTTGGATCATATTCTTTTTTTATTTGGGAGATGCAAGGAGTCAAGAACCAGATCTCTAACATTGCAACAGCACTGTAATGTACATGGAAAGATGGCTGGCTTGCATTAAGGGAACATGTCCATTTTATATTACAAACATTTATAACCACTTATTAGAATTGTAAATTAACTGCTGCCTGCAATCGCTGAGGCATATCCACATTCAATCATGATTGACCGCTCTCTTCCTTGGTGACAAAACTGTAACTGTTATTGTTACTTTTATAATCCCAATGGTACAAGGCCTCACCGCTTAGGTGTGTTTTGTTCCATGGGATAATACCTTTCTACATTCTGATGATTATTAGCTTTTCAAAAAGTGACTAAAAGCAATGTTTAGCTCCCTTTCAGTGGGGGCAAGAATTTGAAAACACAACTATAAGCATGCAATTTATTTGTTGAAACTATTATTTAAACTCTGGTTTAACTGTTATGGCTCTCCTGAAAGGGTTTTCAAAATGATATTTGATGGAGATTCCAAAATGGCTGTTTGATCTCTTTGATCACTCATCACAGAACAACTGTTGTCAGAATTTCCCCCAAAAATGGGAGGACTAGAGATGGGCACGAATAAAAAAAATGGTGTTTCGTTTGTTGTTTGTTGTTGAGAGGCCCGTTTCGTTTCATTTCCATTTTTCGTGGTTTTTTGGAAAAATTTCGTTTTCGTTTTTCTTTTTTTGTTTGTCATTTCTAACTGCTTTTTGTGCGATTTTTAAAAGCATTTCCATGCATGGGTGTCCCCCAGCACCCCAGACCAGAGGGGAAACACTAAAAAAAATTGATGCTGGCAGAGACACAGTATAGACTAGGTTTGGAGGGAGGCTGCAAAGGCAGCGGCGGGCATTGCCCAGGGTACAAGGCAGCCGCAGAGTGACTGCACTGTGGGGCAGGGGAGGGTACTCACCGAGAGGTACGCACACACGCACACAGGGAGGCTGCAGGACTGAAGCTAGAGTCGCAGAGACAGCAATCCCACCCTAACTCCCACCGCAGACTGCAAGGAGGACGGGGCTGCCAGAGCTTTTTATGCCCTCTGTGGCTGCCAGACCTGCCCAGTCTGCCACCTGGGCATGCTATTGGTTGAAGTTGTCCAAGAATTTACATGATCCCATCACATGGCTTGCCTCCATGTTGTGGCTGGAGTGGCGACATCCATTTTGTCATCCATAAAGAGAAAAGAAAAATACATCGCAATGGGAGAAGACAAAAACAAATGTTTTAAGGACCCCTACCCCCTGGTAGGTAATAATTTCAAATAATTATCGCATTATTGCTGCCTTTTTATGGATGTCCAGGGCGTTTTAATACCCAATAAATCAATATTAGGCATCTGGGAGCCATTTTGGGTTGATATCCCCTAACTCCCCAGACCCTAAAGGAAAAAAATACAGAGATCTGAGAAAAGACATAAATGCACGTTTTAAGGACCCCAACCCCCCGGTAGGTATTATCAGACAGTATAAATAATTATTGCTGCGTTTTTATGGATGTCCAGGGTGTTTTTTAACATTTAAAACAGCTCATTTCATTGCATGCCACCAGTAACGGAAACGAAACGTAATGAACACAATTTTCGTGGTTCTGTTCGTTTCATTTCATTTTTATCACAATTTTTGTTTGTCGTTTCGTTACGTAACGAAACGACAAACGAATAACGGAAATGAAAAATTGTTCGTTTCGTGCCCATCTCTACTACAGGTCCAGTTGAAATAAGGAGTATAAGTGTGTCCAGAAGCTTCAGAGCTATTTCCACTCACTGGTATTGTTCTTTGGGATTTAACCACATTAAGAAACTTAGTTTATAAAACCTATGTGCATAACATGAGAGATGTGCAGATTTGTGTTTTCGGAATATGACCCAGAATACTGGAAGCTGTAGTCCAAAGCCCCGATTTTGCAAATCCTGATTCAAATCTCACCTCTGATCCTTCTTCCCTTTTAATGCCATATTAGCAGGGTACAAGAACGGCCTTTTCTCCAGCAGTGTGAAGCTGCCCTGGTAACCTCCACAAGGCCAAGTAAACTTAACTGCTGCCCCAACCACTGGGAGTGTATGCTTGAGTTTTGAAACATGGTTGTTCAACTTGGCCAACCAATTTATTGAAAAGCTGATGGAGATACACCCCCAACACTGAAATTGAAACCCAAATGCTCAGTGCCCTCTTCTCCTTATCTGTTTAACTATCTGTTTCTTTTCTTTTCTTTTCTTTTCTTTTCTTTAAAAAAAGCCACTCCCTTAATTGACTGGCAATGGATCAAGTCCGCATTAAGCAAGGAGGCCAAAGCCCCTTCTCTCTCCAGGCCCAGGATCCAAGTGGCGGAGCCCAGAACAAATAGTGGAGCCAGAAAGACGAGAAGCTAACATAAAAAGATAATCCCCCCTCTTTCCAAAGCTTAGGAAAGGAAGTTTTCTTTTTTTAAAAAAATCTTGGTGGTTCATTCTCTCCCCTTGGTACTGGAGATCATGGAGAGAGACAAACCCCCAGATTTCATTAAACTAATGTGTTTCCGCTCTCGAAGGCAACTGGAAGAGATCATGGATGTTTTAAAAAGCTGATCTCCCAAGCTTTCTTGGTAATTCATTTCTCGAGTGCCTACCAGGTTGGATTTGGTTCAGAAAGCCCACCTCTCACCTTGATTAAATGATTCCCTCACTAAAGCATGAGTGGATGGTTAAGGTGGGAGGGAGGGTAAGGTCTCAAGGAAACTTTATCCTTCCAGACTCTTGATTTCATTAACCACTTCCTGTTCCCAACACAGATGCAACAGAAGTTACCTTCCTGTCAACTTTACCAACACAGCATTTGCTTTCCTGTGTAATCTGTCTTTCTTAAAATGAAGGGTTCCGATTGCCTTGGGGGGGGGAGTGCAAATTTGCTTTTTGCTATTCTTTCTCAATCTGATATTTCAAAGCAAAAGGTCTTAAATTCTATCCAACTAATAGCCTGAGTTGAAATCACCTTTAAGCTGAAATCTCTGAAAGCTTTCTCAGTACTGCTTGATTACAATAGGAGTAGGGAGTTTTAGCCCCTGGGAATAAATTTCGCCCAACGGAGTCCCAGATATGCCCCCTCCACATGATCATATAATGTGGGTGATTTCCCAGGTTTTATATGGGGTTCTGCATTTATTAAAATAAATAAATCCCCTTCCTAAGGTTTTGTAGTATTTTAGTCCCAACCATTTGTACTTGGTCCCATCCAAGACTCAGATAACGTCTTGAAAACAGAAGCTGGCTGTTGGGAGGTAAGAGGCTTTTGCCCTGAGTAAGAGGAAAGTGAAGAGCCAAGGAAAATAAAAATTGGGCAAATGATCTCATTTTGAGGGGACATGGAAGGAGCCTCCCCAAAGATCATGAGAAGCATGAACATACTTGGGGGGGGGTCCCCTGGGCATCAACAGCACCCTGTCAGCGAATCCTTCCACTCTGGAAACATCACCACATGGCTTCTGACACAAATAAAGAAGAAGATCTTATTTCTTTCCAATGAAATAAACTGGATGGGTCAAATGTGCTCTTTACCTTGCCAAATGTTGCGGCACAGGCAGGCTCCAACTTCTCCTTTCTGCAAAAATCCAGGTAATGGGCGTAAAGAATGCACCTCGGCAGACAAACGCCTTCACAGACTATGTAATTCTCTTCCAGCCTGCAAATGAGCAACGAGAGGATGTCAAGAAAAGACGGAGAAAATCAGTTTACAGTCTCATTTCCGAGTTTCTGAACGTATAGTTGTTGAGAGTTTTTCGGGCTGTTTGGCTGTGTTCTGGAAGTTTTTCTTCCTGACTTACTCCAGACATCTTTCCGACATTGGGCATGTGGACATGATTGTGTGTGTGCACACACACATATGAGATACAGAACAGAACTTTCTGTGGGCAATTACTCATTAAGTGACTGTTTAAAAGCTGCTATACAATTAAATGCAGTGGGCACTTATTTCTCCACCCTGCACACAGATGGCTTTTGTTTACACCGTATCATTGAGATGATACAGAAGCCCACAAGTGCCTGATTGGGTCGGGCATCCTCATGTATTCCCCTTGTCCTTCTATCATTTTCCATTGCTGAACCTACAGCCATGCTGGGCCTGGCAAAGGCACTGAAAGAAAACTGCATTTTGGACTACAGTGATATTGCTAAAGGGAGGGAAAGGGGTTTGGTCATTGCCATTCAGTGATTCAAGCAGAGGCTGCTACACATCCTGTGAGGGACAGATGGGCATACAGTAACCCAGAACCTCATCCTGGACTGAGTCAGACCATTGGCCCACCTCCCTGTCCTCTTAGGTTCCTGCCACCAGTTATCTAGAATTTCAGGAAGAAGTTGTCCTCAGCACGACCTGAAGGCAGTATGTCCTAGTAACTTCCCATTCAGTTACCAACCAAGCCTGCTTAGCTTCCAAAATTAGACCAGCTCAACTGTATCCAGGGTGGTACTGGTGTTTTTAGTAGAGATGGGCACAGAAGAATCCGTGGCTTTTGTACTGTCCCGCAGTCTTTGAGAAGATGTCTGCCAGGGAAGGAAGGGAAGTCCCTGCTCCTGCTTAGACTGGACAGCCTGCCAAGGAGGGAAAGCCAGGCAGTGTGCCCTGGGTTCTGAGTGGGGCACCTGGCCAGGGAGAAGGGAGAGAGAATATGCATGCACAAATTTGGACAAAGAAGCATGCTTCATCTCATGCTCATCTTCAGTTATTAGGTACCCAAGTACAAGTGTGTGTGTGTGTGTGTGTGTGTGTGTGTGTGTGTGTGTGTGTGTGTGTGTGTGTGTGTGTGTGTGTGTGTGTGTGATGTCGTTACAGTCGTGACCGACTCTTCGTGACCCCATGTCCATGGAGTTTTCTTGGCAGCAACAATGGAGTGGCTTGCCACTTCCTACTCCAGGCCCCTACAGCACCTGGTATTCAATGGTGGTCACCCATCCAAGTGCTAGCCAGGCCCGACCCTGCTTAGCTTCTGAAATCAGACGAGATCCGATGTGCTTAGGGCATCTAGGCAGCAGCTCAGCTCATATGGCACACACCATTCGTTTCATATGCCATACTGGATTGGGTCCATCATGGCCTGAGGCAGGAGGCCAGCCTCCCACTCTTCTGAGTCCACACGGGAACTTTAGCATATTCTAAGAGCAGTTTCAGCTTGCTGGAGAGCTATGGGGGTTAGAGTATCTGGCTGTAGGACGAAAAGGTTGAGAGTTTGATTCTCCACTGTGCCTCCTGTGAGTTGATCCAGCCTGTGTGGCCTAGGGCAAGCTCCACCATCCCAGGACAGCCCCCAGAGGAAGGGAAGGGTAAACCACTCTTGTGTTTTCTCTACTTGGAAAACCCAGAGAAGAGTCACCTTAAAATCAGAATTCACTTGAAGGTACATCATCATCGCGTTTGTCGTTATCAGTTTCCCTCTTTCTTGTTAAAAAGTTATGCATCATTTGGATGGGTAACTAAATCTCAGGTGTTGAAATTCTTTGATGATTTTGCTTCACAGCCTGATTCTGGAGGAGTTAATTTTAGATGCATAAAGTATGGCTCTCCAGATGTGGCTGCACTGCCATCCCATCAAGAGTAACCAGCTTGGCCAGTGGTAAGGAATGCCATGAGGTGCGGTCCAGCATGATATAGAGCAAGCATGTCCAAATTTCAGCCCTCCTGATGGTTTCGACTACAACTCCCAGAATTCTAAGGTTAGGTTGCCAATGGCAAGGGACTGTGGGAGTTGTGGTCCAAAACATCTGGAGAGCCAAAATTTGGACATGCCTGATATAGAGGGTCACAAGCTGCCCACCCCTTAGAGTTCCTATTGATAACTGGTTTTCCCAAAGGGTTGTTCTGAAAAAGGTTGGAGCCTGGTCAGTCAAAATCTTATCAAAGACAAGAGTTGGCTGAGATGTCTCTGGCCACGTGATCACAACCTGTGGCTCTAATGATGCACCTGCAATCCTAGGAAGGTAATTGAGGGGGGGAGGGGGGGATCTTCCCAGAAGTACACGTCCTATTTGTTGCCTCTGCCAACATGAGCAGAGATGAGGGCTGACATTTAGGGACTGTGACTTTGAGCAATAATTGCCTAGCATATTATGGGAGGCCACATGTGCTCTTAGGTAACAGGAAACAGAATCTTCTGGCCACGTCTCAGAGCATCTTGGGCTCTTTTTGGCTTTCACTTCAGTCTCATTTCAGAGATTTGAAGGAAGTACTGTCGCTGGACTCAAAGCTCTGAAAAATCAATGCGTGTACAGACCATTCCATAAAATTAATTGTCTTGTTAAGTCACACAGTTAAGTCACACAGTGAGTAAATATTGACAGAATCAAATGTCTCCATCTAGGGCTAGATGAAATATTACATGAGCAGCTTATGGGACAACAGCTTGTGATCCCCACCCCACACTGTGTGGCTCTCACAACCAACTTTCCTGAGCAAAGCTGGGGAACATTTCTCTTCAGACAGGTTTCTCCCCTTTAGAAGCTGACTGTCCAGGAGACAGCAAACAGGGTGGCTTACAGTTTGTGTTTTCCATGTCAGCATTTCATCATGCTTTCACCTAACACTTTTAATATCATGCTATTAATTCTTCTTCAATATTTGAATAGGTTACTGTTTGAGCTGTTCATATTGAATAAATCTTTATTTACGGTTGTTAACCAAATCAAGAAATAACAAAATATCAATTTGCCAGAATAAAACGATTTGCCAGAATAAAACATTTTAAAAACATTGTAAAACTTTTGATAAAAGCCACAAAATACAAACAGGACTGTTATATAAATAGTCAATATCAGAAAGATAGATAAAATAATATATCGAGGGTCAAGTCAACATCAAACCCCTAAGTGGAGATGAGCTGTTCATATTGTGTTTTTAATTATGCAAGCTGCCTTGGGCCCCTTTTTTTAAGGAGAAAGGGAAACATAACATACATAAATAAATAAATAAATAAATAAATAAATAAATAAATAAATAAATAAATAAATTCAACCCACAAACAATGTTCATTTTGTTTGTAGAAGGAGACATTTAGGACAACCAGTACTTTGTGAAGTACTTGCATAAAGAATATTGTACTGAAAAAACTACAAAAACTATACTTTATAAAGTATTTACCAGAGTGCTTTTTTGTGTCTTGGGACATCTATAGGCTAAATGGAGCAGTATACAAGCCCAATAAATCAATGAATAATCTTCTATTCCAACTATCAATTTGAATTTATTTAGCCATATTTTATGTAAAGTTCTGAAAGGAAACATGACTTCATGTCATCAAAACTAACTTCTGGTCATTGTTTTCCTCTTCCCATGAAAAAGAACACGGTGTAGAAGGAAAGGGGGGGGACTGGCTCAGTCTGGCCTCTGAGTTGGTCAATATGCTTACCACTGCAAGGTGAGCTGGGTTTGCTTCTTTTTATCCTTCATAATCTGAGTGATGGTTTTCTTTGGAGGCAGGCACTTGCTGAGAGGTTTTATGTGGCTTTCACGAGTCTCTCCATCCTCTTCTTCTGAGGAAAGCTGTTCACCACTAAAATGAATTTCTGGATGCAAGGGGGGGGGAGGAAAATAAAATGTAATCAATCAATATGAACTTGGGTGTGTTGGTTTGGTTTGTTTGGATGTTTAGGTTTGTGCTTGGATGTGTAAACACTGTCTCAGATTTGGACATAGCCTGCAGCGATGTGCGAGTGGTGGATCCAGGTCAGAACTATGGCAAAAAAATGATTTAAGAAACTAATGGGGAAAAAACACACACAGAGCAAAGCTTTTGGTCTTTACCAAGGACTCATTATATATGGGGTGGTGGTGGAACCAAGTGCTTTTTCTTCTTTTGAAATCCACACTCTTTAAATCACATACATTTGAAATTTCAGAATAGAGATGGGCACAAATTTTAAAAATGGCGTTTTGGTTTTTCATTTTTCGTTGAGAGGTCCGTTTCGGTTCATTTCCGTTTTTTGCGAATTTTGGGGAAAAAGTTCATTTTTGTTTTTTGTTTTTTTGTTTTTCGTTTCTACCTGCTTTTTGTATGGTTTTTAAAGCATTTCTGTGTGCGGGCGTCCCCCAACGCCCCAGACCAGAGGGAAAACACTAAAAAAACTGATGCTGGCAGAGACACAGTATAGACTAGGTACGGAGGGAGGCTGCAAAGGCAGTGGCGGGCGTTGCCCAGGGTGCAAGGCAGCCGCAGAGTGACTGCACTGTGGGGCAGGGGAGGGTACTCACCGAGAGGTACGCACACACGCACACAGGGAGGCTGCAGGACTGAAGCTAGAGTCGCAGAGACAGCAATCCCACCCTAACTCCCACCGGAGACTGCAAGGAGGACGGGGGCTGCCAGAGCTTTTTATGCCCTCTGTGGCTGCCACACCTACCCAGTCTGCAACCTGGGCATGCTATTGGTTGAACATGATCCCATCACATGGCTTGCCTCCATTTTGTGGCTGGCAACATCCATTTTGTCATCCTTAAAGGGAAAAGAAAAATACGGAAAAAATAACGAATAACAGAAATGAAAAAAGTTCGTTTCGTGCCCATCTCTATTTTGGAATTTCATCAATGAAATGACCACATCCATTGTGCCAAATGCCAATGTTATTACACAGACAAAAAACTGACCCAGTAAAGGGCTGACCTTTCATATTATATCAGGCAAAGGGGTAAGTAGCAACAGATGAAGCATTGACTGCATAGGAAAGGGGGCCATTACTGCAGCCAAGTTTCTTGAATAAGGAATAAAATCATAAAAACGAGGTGCTTCAAGAAGGGCCACTGATTTTGCTAAATTTCATTCCTAGCATACAGATACAGGCAGGCTTTGGTGTTTTTTTTTTCTGCCAGCTTATTTACATCATCCTACCCTCAACAGGAATTAATCTCGACACATTTTATGCTACTGTCTTTGAATAAGGAGCTGGATAGGAGTTAGGAGGTCAAGGAATGATTAGTTCTGCATGAGTGAGAGACACATAAAATCCACAATACCAAAACAGGTCATTTTAAAAATCTGCATAACGGACAAGTTGACAGCTATAAGGTGGATGCCCAGTTCTGTTTCCCTCCCTGCTTACTTTGGTGCCATTCCAATCCTATCTATAATGGGTCTTACTAAGTTCATTGGTGCCAGCTTCTAAATAAGCACGCAGAAGGCTGTCGCGTCACCTTCATTAACCATGTCCCAAATTGGAATATCTAAGAAAGGAGATTCTCAGATAGTTACTTGGTGATGGGGACCCCCAAGAATTCTGCGTAACTGAAAGCCTTTGCAATTTGCATTTTCACCTCAGCATTGCCATAAACATAAAGAAAGCAGCCTTCCCATCATCAAACAATGGTGTGTGTGTGTGTTTAAGTTGCAATCACTTTTCCTTCATAGTAAGTGGTACTAAATACAATAAGCTAAAATATCAAGGTCATATTACCCCCATCACTTATTTTCTTCTTGCTTTGCTTTTCTGGACAATTTTGTGGCCATTTTAATTTTGGATATAGCAAAGCTAAACTTAAACCTGGCCTGGAACCTTCTTCTTGGCAGTTCTTTTTCTGTTTGTTCCATTTGTTTTATTTGGTATGCCTCATAATTGGCAATTATTTGGAAACTAGTGATGGAGCTAAAGAGTTTAAAACTTGAGTGTCCTGGTGAGCTGGCTTTGGCCAAGTGCTTCCTTTGTGCCCCCTTCTGCTCTCCGGGGCTCAGCCTGGCATTTGATGCCAATACTAAGACTTGGCTGAATGTTTAACCACCTCCCTGAGAAGCTGAGGAAGGCCCACAGGATGGACCGGAGGGAGGACACACACAGAGGGCCAAGGAGGATTTTTCAGGCAGAAAGATGTTTCACTCCTACCCCCCCCCCCCAATGATCTGAGGTGGAGCATCTCTTTTTCTAGAAAGCAAAGCAATATCGGCACCTTGAAGGCTCACAACCTTGAATCGGCAACTGGGTCGAATCTTGGAGTAGGCTTCAAGAGACCTGGGTTCAAAACAACTGGGGTTGGATGTGCGGGGACCGACTCGTTGGACATCTCATGCACCTGCAAGTGCCAATCCACGTTGGCCATAATCCAGCAATAACTCCGCAGCAGGGAACAATATAATGTGGGCTACAGGACGCGCCGTAGGGGGGACGGGGACGTGGTGCCCTTTTAGGTGCCACCGGGTTCCTTGTTGTTGGCTGGGTAGAAGCAGAGAGGCAACGGACTCAACGGACTCATCCCCTCTCCGTTCCCCTCCTAGCCCATCGTCTATGCTTTGGACACGTCGGTTCTCGGACGGGAGCCGGCGGCTTTCGTCCAAAGGCGGGACGGCGCTGGCCTCCGAGAGCCCGCGCGGTCCCCTCTAAATGTCCCCCGCTCCCCAGTCCCCAGCTGCTCCTCGGAACCTGCCCCCCCTCACCTGCCTTGATCCCCGCGCAGCGTCTGGGCTCTCGGTCTCCTTCGTGCTGCCCGTCCGGCAGCGTCTCCCCGACGGAGGCCGCCTGAAGCAGGCCTTTGGACAGGAGCTCCGCAGGGCAATCTCCGTGGGCGGGCGCAAGAGCGTCTTCGTCGCCAATCGCCAGCTTGAGCATCTTCTCCATCTTCAGCGGTGCGCGCCCGCCCCGTCCATGGGGCGCCAGGGAGGGGGGGGAGATGCGGTTCCCAGGAGGAGGAGGGAGAGGAGGACGTCCTTCGTCCCCTCTCCGCCGCGACCTCCTCCCTCGGCGTTCAAGACGAGGCTGGGGCCACAGGGAGCGGGAAGAAAAAGCCGCGATCCATGCTGGCAGGCCAAGGGATCCGGTGAGATTGTCTGCGCAGCCCACAGCCGGTCCGTCTTTTAAGGCGTGCTCCCGACGGGCATCCTAGGCGGAGGAGGTGGGGGAGGAGATTATGGTCGAGTCCACACCGCTCGCCCCCCGACGCCATCCCGACGCCCCTGCCAGGAGGCGGCCGACAGTGGGAAGTCCTGCCCACTCCCGGTCATAATTTCTGCCCAGGCTGCCCCACCTCACCTTTGGAAGGCGTGCCCCCCTTCAACACTCCGAAGTCCCCTGGAAGGCTCCTCTCCGCCCAGACCCACGTCCCCACTTCCCTTGGTCAGCTGGAGCTCGGCTCCAGAAACCCAAAACGTCCATCGAGGTGTTGGTGGGTCTTTGGAGCCTGTGTCCGAGTGTCCTGCTCCACGCGTCAAGGGATCGATTCGTGAGACGTTCTTACATCGCTGAATACTAGCTTAGAAGGGCTTCCGGAGAGCAGCTTTTTAGGAACGGGAGTCGACGCGAGTCTGAAATAAAACATAGGGTGTTCAGGTGGACCGAGGCAGGGTTCTCAAGAGAATGCTAGAAAAGGCGGAAGGCAGCAGGAAAAGAGGCAAATGTGAGATGAACTGACTCCCTAAAGGAACTCACAGGCTTGAGTTTACAAAAGCTGAGCGGAGCATCTGAGGGCATTTTGGAGGTGCGCGTTCACGGGTCGTCATGACTTGGAAGTAGAGATGGGCACGACTTAGCGGTATTCCCATTTCCGTTTCCGTTACTCGTTTCCGTTACTCCACGGAAACGGTAACGGGAATTACTCCGCCAGACTTCGAGCTCGAACCGACGACGAACAATTTTGGTCTGATTTGTCGTACTCGTTACTTGCATAGCGCGATCGTGCGATGCCACACGGCACAGAAAAAAAGTTTTTAAAAGTTAAAAAAACCCGGTTCCCGGCCAAAAAGCAGGCGGAAAAATGCCTGCCGTGCCTCAGGGCACCTACCAGAGGGGTTGTTTCTGGAGGTCCCCGGCCTCCCCCCCCATCCCCCGTCCTTGTGGGCTGCTCTGTGGGACTCGCCGCAGGCTCGCAGCCAGCCAGCAAAAAGCCCAGTCTCGCCGGCCGCCGGCCGCCGCAATTAAAGCGCAAGCAAGCGGCATGGACGGCACAGGAAAAAACTTTAACTCTCCCCCCACCCATTCCTGGGCCAAAAAAGCAGGCGGAAAAATGCCTGCTTGACTAAGGGCGCAGGGCACCTACCGGAGGGGTGGTTTCTGGAGGGGGGGGTCCCGCCTCCCCCCCCGTCTTGGGCAGCCGGACTCGCGAGTCGCCATCACCATGCCATGCGGTGCGGGCGGGGGATCCAAAATGGGGCGGCGAACGCAATATTGTTTTTGAAATCGTGGTCCAAAAACACACAAGCACAACAGAAACACGCGAAAATTTATAAACTGCCAGATTTTTCACAGTAGCAGTGGGTTTTTTCTTGCAACAAAATGTCTCTCCTCTCCTCCTCTGTCCTCCATTGATTTTATTTTATTTTATTTTATTTACACCTGCGCAATGATGGGCTGGCCGAGTGGCCAGCCATGTGGGAGTGGACGACCATGCAAATTTTTGGAGCCATCCCACCAATCGCATGGCCACTTGGCCATGGAGACTTCTGGGATGTGCCAAAAAGCCCCCTAAAACCTGCCCTAGCCCCCCTAACCCTAACCCTAACCCTTGACTCTGTACCCATACGTCACAGACTGTCTTCTTAGTGGGTCAGAGAGGCACCCAGTTGTGCAACCCACTAGCCCACCGTAACCTTACCCGTCACTAGCCTAACCCTAGCCCTTGCACTAAGCCACCTTAAAGCCAGATCTACTTGCTTGCATTGCACTACACGCAGCAAGTACAATTCCCTTCTGTGTGAGACATGGTGGTGCGAGAGCCTTAGTTAGGCATCTCACTATGGCTCTGGGTTCAGTGCCATCCACTAGTCTTCACAGTCACTGTCTGCACATTATGTTATGCAATATCCATATGGCTATTGCATAGCATTTTGCAGCAGCAGCAGGTGAGGAGGGGAGACCCCCATGTTGAGGGGTCTCTTGGAGCCTGCTTCCCCTTCCTAGTGGGTGAGGATAGGAGGCACCCACGGGTGCCTCCAGGAGCCCACTTTCCCTTATAGCGGGCCAGAGGAGGCACCCACCCCAGAGAGGTGCCTCCAGGAGCCCGCTCCCCCCCAAAACCAGTACTAACGACAACGAAAAAACGAAAAAACGAACCGACTAATTTTTGCGAATTTTCGCGAAAAACGGAGACGACCCGAAACGGAACCGGCCCGACTAACGACAACTCGATTTTTTTTTTTCAAGTCGTGCCCATCTCTACTTGGAAGCAACTTCAAGGCACACCACCACCACCACAACAACTGTTTGAATTAATTGTTGTTAATTCACTGCCAGACAGCTGTCTAGGGAGAAATTGCCAGAGAAGATATAGCTAAAACAAACTTCAAGTTTCTGCTTTAAGTCTGTGTTTAAATTTGTCACAGGGTTCTGTTAAGGCAACTATATATAAAGCCATCTGTTACCTGTCTGTCTCCAGGGACGGTAGCGCTCAGAGAAAGAGCCATGGAAACCACCCTAGCTTATTCCCCCACCTGAGGCCAGAGGTTTTCTCCCACTGGACCGAGGGGCTTGAAACCCGTTGTTTTCTGTCCTGCGGACATCCCGTGTTGGTGGTAGGTGTAGGAGAAAGATGGCCACTGGGACCAAGGAGCTGCGCAAGCCTCAAGGAGGGGGCTGAAGACGGAACTTTCATGGCTAGCATTTTACCACACAGCTCGCAGGAGTAAAATGGAGGATCAGGTCCAAACACCTGCTTCTGTACAGATGTTAGGGGAAGGCACCAGAAATCATTAGATGCCTTAGCAAAGGCTGGAGAGCTTTCGCTCCTGGCTCAGGTGGACCAACAACCCCTTAGGCATAGGGGCTCTCCCCTAAGCAGCTAAGGGCGTTTATACACGACCCCTAAACTCCAGGGCAAATGGCTCCCAGCTCCAGAGCTTAAAAATGTTTCCGCACCAGCTCCAGTGTTAACAGGAAATTAAGTGTGACCACGCCCACTTTAGCGTGTCCCAGCGCACCTTTCAAGTACCTGCTCTTTGGAGGTGAAAATTATTTGATCCGGTGTAACAATAGTGAATGCGGGGCTCTCCTTGCTTCTGTTTGTTGTTGTTTTGGCTCCTGCCCCTTTAAGAGCTACTTTTACAGAGACTGAAATGTTGCCAGCAGGAGCGAGAGGCAGAATGGAGGTGAGCGGCATGCTTTTCTTTCTCTTTTTCTCCCTCCCCTCACGCAGCCAGCAGCCAGGAAGTGCGGAGGGGTGGGGACACAGGAAGAGCGACGAACCCCTAAGATCTCTGGTCCGAATTTAAGTGGCCAGCGGATCTTAGGGGTCGTGTAAAAAGGCCCTAAGATAGATTCCACTGCACAGCAGCAGGTGGGAGACTGATGGCTAAAGACTATTCAACAGAGCGCTGCCAGACCTTGTAGAAGTCGTGTCTGTGGTACTACTTCCAGAAAGAAGGTTCCTTTATTGTTCAGCATCTAAAGGCATTGCCCCACTCTTCTGACCCCTTTTTTTTCCTTTTTCGCAGGTTGCCTCTGGTGAGAAAACAGAGGAGGCAAAAGAGAAAACATAAAATGGAAGTCCGAATCTCCTGGTCTTACAGAGGATTCAAGGAGCCGTTTGCCAACCTGTTTATCTGCAGGAAGTCTAGATGAGGGCAAGGCTATGCTCTCCAGCTGGCCTGCTTCCACTGGGTGAGGATGGAGGCCTTCTGCCATGGAGACACTGGAGCTATAGAGCCCAGTTTGTAAAACGAGCCCTTCCCTCTACTGCTTGGATGCCTCAGAGATGCCTTAGGAAGTGAGATGGGTTTTCTCCTGAGGGCTGGAAAATAGGAGAAACATGAGAGTAAAACACAGCAGCCAGTAATGCACCCTGTCTCTGGCACTAGCCTCTCCCGCCTGTGCCATTCTGCCTATGGCCTGGCAATGCCCGTTTGCATGTCCCCATTGGCAGGAGTGGAATTTTTCAAGGAGAATATGAAGGGCACAGAGCCTCACAGAACCAAAGAAGGATCTGTTTGGTAGAACAAGCTATGCAGTGGGTTAGGCCCAGTCTGTGGTGCCTTCATTTGTACATGAACTAGACTTGGGCCCTGTGCACATCTCTAGTTAGCAATTCTTCAAGTGATAAATTCTTCAAGTGTGTCAACGACATCTTCAATTAATCCAGGTTAGACAGCAGGTATAAAATAAATTCCAAACAATTACTGTAACACATTCAGTTCGGGGGGGGGGGGGGGGAGATATTGGACTTTTCTAAGAACTAGCCTAATTCATGGAAATATAACCCCCATCACCTATACATTATACTCATGGATGGAATTTTGATTGTATACTCAGATGCTGGAAGTTACTAGAAAGGGGGAAAACTTTGTTCTTCATCCCAGGAAATAGATATCACAGAGCAAGAGCAAATTATTTGTTAATTACTAATTAGCTTATTTCTTTCTCTTTTTTTAGCACGAGATATGAGGAAAGATGCTTCAGGAATTCTCTGCCCTTTGCCAAAATAATGTAGCTGGTTGAGCTTCTTTGTCCAATATGAGAGGGTGGGAGCAGTGACCTTTTACCTCGGACGGCAAAATGTCTTGGGCCAGCCTAGACTGTAAATTTTTAAATCCTATCTTAGCTTTTGTACTTAGGACCTCACAAAATATAAAATTAAAGAAGGCATGCAGAAAAATCTAGACAAACCTTAAAAAAGCAAAGGAAAAGTAAAGTGTTCTGCTTATATACCACCCCATACCACTTCGAGTAGTCTCTGGGTGGTTTACAGTTTAATTATGCAGGCTACATATTTCCAAACCCTCACCCCCAGCAGGCTGGATACTCATTTTACCGGCCTCGGAAGGATGGAAGGCTGAGTCAACCATGAGCTGGCCACCTGGGATTGAACCCCAGGTGGTGAGCACAATTTTACCTGCAGTGTGTGTGTGTGTGTGTGTGCAGGGCCGGCGCTAGGGTTTTTTGTGCCCTAGGCGGGGGGAGCGGGGCAGGCGGCGGCGAGGGGCAGGCAGCAGACCGCGACGGGCATGGGCACAGGGGGCGGCGATGGGCGCAGGGGGGTGGCTGGCGGGCGGCTGGCGGGCGGCTGGCGGGCGGTGGGCGGACCAACAGCGGTGCCAACGATGGGGGGGCAGCAGGCTGCCCAGCGCCCTCTCTCCATTTTGGCGCCCTAGGCAACTGCCTAGTTCGCCTTAATGGACGCGCCGGCCCTGTATGTGTGTGTGTTGTGTCATTACAGTCGTGACCGACTCTTCATGACTCCATGTCCATGGAGTTTTCTTGCCAGTACAGGCATTTAGCCACTGCGCCATGAGGCTCTTGGTTAAATATAAATGGGGTCAGGGAATTAGAAAGGATATAACAATTTCATGGGCATCACTGATTTTTTTTTAAACCCTCCAAGTAACTTGCTTCATTTTGTCCTCTGTACTTTCAGCTGGCCACTGGGAGGAACCAGAGATGTAGTCTTATCCAGGGCAAAGTTCTATGCTATATAAAGGTAAAGGTTCCCCTGCACACACATGTGTGCTAGTCATGTCCGACTCTAGGGGAAGTGCTCATCTCCGTATTCAAGTCGAAGAGCCAGTGTTATGCAAGTCCATGGCCACGTGGCTATATAGGTGATAGATAATACATCATGGAAATAGGGAAAGACTTAAGTAAGGATGTCTGATTGTCATGCTGGAGCTTTTGTACGTTCTGAAAAATGGCTTTGCTTTCTTTTGTGATTGATCCACAGGCCACAGAGTCCAGGCATGGGCTTTGTTGCAAGTATGATTGCTCAGGGACCATAAACTCTCAGAATCACATATTTGGAATGCTACTGAAATGCCAGCTTCCACTGGTGTGTTAGCTGCACAGTGCAGTTAGCTGTTGAAAACATAGTGCCATTTAGCTTCACTTCCTGGACCCAGGTGTGAACCCCCCTGGGAGATCTTTCAAGGAGCCAAGAAGGGCAAGGGTCAAACAACATGGTAGTAGAACAGACAGATCCAAGTACCCTGTCCACATCCTTTGGTCTCAATAATTGAAACTCATCCAATAATACTGGACCTAAGCACGGTGCACTGGACACATCCCTTGATTCTGCACCAATATTGGAGTCCAATTCACTGCAAATCTGTTGTGAGTACAACTTTGGCTGCAGTACAGCAGTTGAACCACTGCACAACAAAACTCTTAAAACCTTCCCTACAGTGCAGCTTTTGCTCCCTGTGGGTTTTGTTCCCTATAAACTGGGGTCTGAAAGAGAAAAAATGCAATTGATGTCTGGAAGATGTAATGGGGGTGGAGGGAGGTTGGTATTTTAGTGGCTGTACAGGGAAGGTAGTGCATATTCAAGCAATTCATAGAGCTCAGCTCTTGTAATAAATACAAGTCAAAATGTACTACAGAATTGCACCTATGTGTGTGTGTGTTGCGTTGTTACAGTCATGACCGACTCTTCATGACCCCATGTCCATGGAGTTTTCTTAGCAGGAATACTGGAGTGGTTTGCCAGTTCCTACTCCAGGCACCTACAGCACCTGGTATTCTCTGGTGGAATCCCATCCAAGTTCTAACCAGGGCTGACCCTGCTTAGCTTCCGAAATCAGGTGAGATCGGATGTGCTTAGGGCATCTAGGCAGCTTAGCATAGCAACTACAATCCAACAATTAACAGCTACTTACCTGGAATAGGAACTGGCAAACCACTCCAGTATTTCTGCCAAGAAAACTTCATGGCCATGGGGTCACGAAGAGTTGGTTATGACTGTAACAACACAACACAACACACACAACACAACACAACACAACACAACACAACACAACACAACACAACACAAGAAATTAGACATTCAAAACAGCATTATATACATCAATAGATCAATTGCCAGGACTATTCCAGGTAGTCTAACACCAGATGGCACTGTTTTGTAACATACCTCTTGGCTCTCCAAAGTAAAATGCATTTTTGTTGGCCCTTGGAGACATTGAAACATCCGATGGCTATAATAATATAATACTCTTAGAACTACAGAGCTTGAAGGGACCTTATGGATCACTGAGTCAGAGAGGCGCAGTGGGAAATTGAACGCCCAATGTCTAAACCACTCTAAACCACTGAGTGAGCTATCCTGTAATAAATTCATGCTTGCAAATGCAAGATTGGGCTGAGTTCTCTGCTATGGCTGAAAAAAGGAGAGTAAATTTTAGGTAGCTTCTTCTTTGACCAAGAAGATGCAATAACCTAGATGTGGTTTATTGTTTTATTTGTATTTTTTATTTTTGGTTTGCTTGGCTTTTTGTGGTGCTTGCTTGGATGCTTCCAGATGAATCACTCCTACCCACCCTGGTCAATGGCACTAAGGAGGTATTAATTATTTTCCTCCTTTAGTATTTCTTTTTTCCTTCCTTCCTTCCTTCCTTCCTTCCTTCCTTCCTTCCTTCCATTTTGGTGGAAGATGGAAGGAGCCAAACCAATGGAGGAACATAGGAAATTCAGACTAAACATTAAGAGTAGCTCATACTGATAGTTAGCTATTCATCTGTGAACTGCAAAGGTAGATGACTCAGATGGTCATCCATCTGAGATACTTTGGCCGTGAAGTCTTTGATTTGTCAAGGGGTTAGACAACCATCTGTCAGACATACTTTGATTTGGATTCCTGTCCTGAGCTGGGGCTTGGAAGCCCTTTCCAGTTCCATTACTCTATGATTCCACAAGTACATGACTCTTGGCATTCCATTTGGATATGTTAATTACTTACCTTATATTAAGATGGAATTTTTAGTGCAAAAAAGAGGAGCTCTGACATAATATAGGGCTGCAGGGGCCCCAAAGACTTGACTGGTCCCAGGTGCTATGCACCTTGACGTTGAGGTTGGAGGGTACTATTGCTTGAGAACATCTGGGTCAAGGCGAGGGATGTAGAGTGATAAGATACAGCTACATGCAATCCTCATCCACAATGTTCTTGTTCTCGTTCTTCTTCAGGTTGAGAAAGACCATTGCCTGGGGACATGTTGAGAAGCTTCCTTTTGCAGATCTCCCTTTGGGCGCTTTTACACGACCCCTAAAATCCAAGGCAAAGGGCTCCCAGATGTGGAGCTTAAAATTGTTTTCCCACCACTCCAGACTTTTAAAAAAATTAAGTATGACCATGTCCACCTAAGCGCGTCCCAGCGCATTTTCCAAGTACCTGGTCTCCGGAGGTGACAAATTTCTGATGCGGATTGCAAAGCAGTGAGTGCCGGGCTCTCCTCCCTTCTGGTTTTTTTTTTTTTGCCCCCCGCCCCTTTAAGAGACTGGAATGCTTTCCGGAGTAGGGGAGGTGAGCCTGCATTCTTTTCCTCCCTTTTTTTTCTCCCTCCCCTCACGCAGACAGGAGCAAGGGAGTGCGGAGGGGTGGGAACACAGCAAAAGGAGAAACCCCCCAAGATCTTTGGTCCGAATTTAAGTTGCCAGCAGATCTTAGGGGTCGTGTAAAAGCCCCCTTTGTTAGAACCTGAGCAGCAGAACGTGGTTCATATCTGATGCTGGAAAGCACCTTTGAAGTGTTGCCTGGCAGGCAGAGCAGTGGTGGGCACATGTTCTGCTACAGCAGAAGTAGCAGCACAGATTTTTCTTCCATTAGAGTGGAAGAGGGAGAACCTGTCCGGTTTTCACCAGAGACTGGAAATGCTACTTTTTCAACTATAGTTCTCAAAATGTGACAGTTGTAACCCCAAAAGCAACTTTTTAAAGTTTTGGAGTCATCTCTCTGTTATCGTCATGAAACCACAGAGGCATGCGGCTTGAGGAATATGGGAGAAGGAAGAAGGTATCATGGGTATGAATGTGGCAAGAGCAAAAGGCAGGGGAGAAAACAGGCAGAATCCTAATGGGTATGGTGAATGTAAATTCAAAATTATAACTGGGGGAACAATCATTCTGACTGACTACTATATACTTGGACATACCCATTCCATGCACTTGTTGCATTCCCATTTATGTGCCTCTGTGCACTAATGGATGTCCAGAAAATTGGAGGGGAGGGGAGGAGGAGACCAAGCAAGCAAACAAATGAAAAACACTTGCACAACTTCCCTTATGTGTTTAGTATTTTGTAATAGGATTCTGGCCAGAGTATGATCATGGTGCCCTCATTCACTAATCTGCAACCAGTAGATAGGGAGTCTTTTTAACTGGGATTTGAAAGCCAAAACACTGGCTCCTATTTTTTGGAATGTCACAGACTCACCTTTCAAAAGCCAGCCATCAGTAACAGAGTTACTCCTTTTTTTCTGGACAGGGAGGGTGTGAAATGTGTCTCCTGAGTGGATTCTGCAGGCATGTCATCAGCAAATGAGAAAGGCATTAACCCATTTTGATAGCATTGTTTTCCACAAACGATGGGAAGGGGTTGGCAAGAAACCTGCATGCGTTCCTTTGACCCTTTCCTCCACACTCTTCAATGTGCTGTGCAGGTCTCTTGGCAGGAACCAGCTTCAACTGGCCTCTTCATTTCACATGAACTCCACAAACCCTTCTAATACATCACCAGTCCAGCCTACGAAGTGTTTTGCAAACATGGAAAGCTTTTGCTGTGTTTTTCAATACAACAGAGCCTGCATGGTGGTGCATTTGCACACCACAAATGATTTGCCTGACAGCTCACATGCCTTCTGTATGTCATGAAGACCCTGCCTTATTTTGCTTCTCTTGGTTGCTGTTTGAAAACTGACCTGATAGTTAAGCAGAGTAAAGGAGTGGAGGAGGGAGAAGTAGGTGAAATTTGTTTTCCCGTTTCATGCACAACCTTATTTATTTATTTATTTATTTATTTATTTATTTATTTAAGTTTCTTATTAGGCTTCTATACCACCCATCTTCCAAATGGAACTCTGGGCGGTTTACATAGACTGAACCTTTCCTTACAACCAGAAGGACCGGATGTTCAAAGAGACAACACTCCTGTCCCATCTAGAGTGGAGAGGGGGGGAAATGTTTTGTTACCTATGGCTTGTTAGATAGGACAGTTTCGGACCTCACTATGTGTCAGAGCATCTCTCCCTAAGATCTTTGCCCATGCCACCCATTCCTCCCAGGCTCTGTTGTTGTGGGTGGCCACCCTGAGTGAGTGAAACAAGGCCTTCTTGGTGGTGGCTGCCTGTGACACTGTGGAAAACCCTGCCTGTGGAGGGTTGACAGGTCCCCTTCCCTTCTAGCCTTCTGAACGTTTATAAAAACAGAGCTTCTTAGAGAGGTTTCTGGAATATCCTCCCCCCAACCCATGGTAGATTCATATGTTAGTACTGTACGTTTAATTGTTGTTATTTTGTTGCTATCACCAACCTCTCTCTCTCTCTCTCTCTCTCTCTCTCTCTCTCTCTCTCTCTCTCTCTCTGTGTGTGTGTGTGTGTGTGTGTGTGTGTGTGTTTGGATTGTTTGTCTTCGTGGTTAGGGCAAGGTCAAGAGTTTTGATGTATTGTGAGCCATGTAGAGTATTTATTTCTTCTTAATAAGAAAAAGTAGCTACTTGCAAGAAAGAAAGAAAGAAAGAAAGAAAGAAAGAAAGAAAGAAAGAAAGAAAGAAAGAAAGAAAGAAAGAAAGAAAGAAAGAAAGAAAAATCATGTTCAGAGAACATATCGGAGATCACAACAATCCAAAAGATGGGTAGGACCTGAGACAATAATCTGAGACCAAGTATAACTGGTATATTTTGACCCAAAAGCCCTTCATGCTGGTAAAGGACAGGAGAGTGATTCCTCTCATTTTATATTGCAAAGGCAACACGACTGGCAGCTGAATCTTAATTCAGATGGACTAGTGTCAGATGCACAGTAGCTAAAGACAAAAGATGGACAGGATGGCACACAAAATTGTGTACTCTCCCATTGTGTTACCTCTGCCTGTCTCCTAACTTCTGAGGCCTGAAGTATGTGAATCACTTTGATAGGGCCAACCTTGCTAGGGTCTTTTAAGGTGCTGCAGGACTCCTTGCTGCTTACGATGGAAGGTTGATTTCAGAACATTTTCTATCACTTACCTGTATTTTTTCCAAACCCTGTGCATCACACAAGAATAACGTTCCACCCGACAGCTTCAGAGAAATAAGAAGCAAATCTGATGGCAGTGGATTGTATACTCCTAAATAAAGCTATTGCAAACTATGTTGGTTGCCCTTGATAGGAGATGCTCATTCAACCCATGGTGTTCATAGCCATCGGTAATGCAAAAAAAAGAAGCAAGGCGCATGCCTGTTTCACATTCCCTGCCATTCTCTCTGTCCTCCTAATCATGAAGTCTGAGGCAGTCCCATGTTTGAAGCTAGGATGTGGCTGGGCCCACATACACGTCTGCATGGCTATTTCCCCCTAAGGTTGGGAACCAAACACACAAATTAGATTCTCGGTGAAAGCATTAGGAATCAATGTAAACAGATGTGAGTGTGAAAGGACGGAAGCCATAATGCGATCAAAAGAACAGATGGCAAGGCTTCAGACTGCACTAGGAACCCAGTGAAACTCCTTTCCTTGAATTGAAAATTGGTCTGTAAAGTTTGCACACTCTTTAAAACAAACAGGGGGGGGTCTCCTTTTCATGATTTTTCCTGTCAGATGCTTGTTCCTTTTCAGGCCAGTGTGGATGATCCTACATAGGACAACAAAATATATTTCCTAAGGGAGCCGCCAATCCTAGCTTGTGGCCTCCTGATCTGATCTTTAAGAGAAATGGGACTATCGTAGGCTGGAACTGGCAAGGATGCCCTGGAGTCCCCTTGTTAACTGTGTGATTCTTTGCATCATGATCTGGCCTGAGAAGAAGACCAAAGACTAATGCTGCACGCACAGAAAGCTTAGAAAAGTTGCTCTTTTTATTTGGAAAGCTACAGCTCCGAGGCGGTGCTGGCTGGGAATTGTAGTAAAAGGGGGAGAGGGGGAGAAGAAAGATAATTTCCACCGATAATAGTTCTGTCCCAATCAATAAGTACCATTGCATAGCTTTTGCAGCGACAGATGGGGGTGAGGATCTCGAAACTTTGACATTGGGGCTTTTGTGTTGCTTATAACGGTTTGATGTTATCTTGATGTTTCACCATGTTTTTATGGTATTGCAAAACAATTTTTATCTTCCATTGTTTTTCATGTTGAGTTGTTTCTTGTATGAGTCAGGCTTGGTTTATTTTCATTTCTTCTGCATTGTCCCGGCCACTTCTGTAGAGAAGCAGGGCAGGTGCTGTTTGTTGTTGTTTCGCAAAAGTGTTGATTGCTGTAAAACTGCAAGCAACACCATCCTTGTTGAAATGAGTTCTAGGAATAAAATTCGTAATGGAAAGAAAAACATTTTAATAGGGCAAAGACTGGCATGCTCTGATCATGTGCTTTGACACCTTGAGTCAGCTGTAACAACAGCAAAACAAAAAAATTATAGCAATAAGCAAGAGATGTGGCCATAAACTTAAAAGCTGGTTGTTCTCCATTCTTAGCACTTCAAGTGGCTGAGTACACAAAACAGATAAGCGTCTCACAGAGTCAGAGAAGATAGTTGTGTTCCAGGGATCCACAGAATCTTTTACAACACTAACATTTTAGGGAGGGGAAGCAAAGAATTGACCATGGACTGGATGAGACTACCACCCCAGCCCATCCTATGAGTGTGTGTCTGTCAGAGTTTTGTGCTATTTGATCAGCCAGCTGAGGCAATACTTATTGAATAAATAGTTAGCCAGAGACAGAGTTTTCTTAAAACCAAACAGCTATATTACAAACTGTACAAAAATATATCACAGTATCACAGAATTTATACAAAGTTCAACAGCATAACAGCATACATTACATTGACAAAATATATGACAGAGAAACAAAGTGGGTGCCTTACTCACGGAAGGCCCAATGAACAATGATTTACAGAACATTTTTATACATGTGTCTGTCCAATCATAAATGACATTACCTCATAGCTATTGCAACCCCTTGCATCAGCCAAAATTCATTGTTAATTCTTAACATCTGTACTCCATTAGAAAAAAAAACTATACATTGAGTCACTGTGACTTTGCACTTTTACAGACTCCATCTTTAAATCAATTAACTACATATCAGATATATATATAGAACATCCTGTCTAATACATGTATTTCACTAACTAATATCTGACAGTGTCTATATGTTCATTATATGTTGTCAAGATGGAAGTGACTTGTAGACACTTTCAAAGAGCTTTCAAAGTAGCTATTGAAGGGGTGTTTAGCTGTTCCATACCTCTTGTGAGCTTTAGTGGTTGGGTGGGGATTCAAAGCCAGGTCTGCTGACTCCTTGCCCATCACTAGATATTATGCTGGGCATCAACGCAGCCTACGTTGTACGGCTAGGACCTGGAGAAGCAGTCCATAGTTTTGTTGCAAAGGCCCATTGGCAGATTTTGAAGATGCATTGAGGTCCACTTTTGAATAAAAGCAAATAGAGTAAAATAAAACTATACAGATGCTTCAACTGAAAACCTCGATAAGGTTCAAGGGGAAAAATGCAATAGTCACAGTGAGAAACGGCAGTGCTTGTGAACCTGGACATGTCCAGTCTTCTAGTACAATTTTTCCTGCTGGAAGAGCGGGTATCTGTAACTGCAGCCATGAGAGATGGCTGGCCCACAGTATTTTGCAGCTTGGAATGAAGAACAATACGTCCCCCACCACAAATTCCCCCTATGTATAGATGCTGTTGACTGGCAGTTTGAACATGAACATACATAAATATCCCTCGTGACTCTGTCACGCATGAAAGAGCAGGCGGCATTAGGATAGGCTGTGTGGAGTATCCAGCTCTGTCCTCTGCAGAGGTGATCTGCTAGGCATATAGGCAACAGTTGCAAAGCTATCATGCTGCCTTCCAGCATCTGCTGCCTGAAGCTATCATCTCACTTTTGTCTAATAGCAGGGTAAGCCATGGGATGCAACCATGAAAGGATGGCCAACATCATTCTCATCAAAGTGTATGTTGCATCTTCTGCGCTTACGTTGCATGTACCAATCTATATCTTCTATAGATAAATAAAACTGTAAATATTCATTTGTTCAAAATCTCAAAACTCCAAAAGTTCTTCACTGATTGGTTTGAAATTTTGACACAACATTGCATTCACATATGCACATGTTTTTACATACATTACATAGGGCGTTTATACACGACCCCTAAGCTCCGCCGCAAATGGCTGCAAGCTCCGGACTTTAAAAATGTTTACCCACCAGCTCCGGAGTTTGCAGACAATTAAGTGTGACCCCGCCCACTTTAGCGCGACCAAACAGCAGTTATCTTGTACCTGCCTTTTGGATGTGACAAATATTTGATCCGGTGTAAGGATAGTGAGTGTGGGGCTCTCCTGGCTTCCGTTTGTTCTTTTCTTGCATCCCACCCCTTTAAGAGATCTGAATGCTGCCGGGAACAAAACGGAGGTAAGACGGCATTCTTTTCTTTCTTTTCTCTCCCTCCCTCAGGCAGCCAACAACCAGGAAGTGCAGAGGGGGTGGGGACAGAGGAAGAGCGACGAACCCCTAAGATCTCTGGTCTGAATTTAAGTGGCCAGCGGATCTTAGGGGTCGTGTAAAAAGGCCCATACTATTATATAGATGTCACACCTGCTCCACCTGTTGGACGTAAAAGCAACACACACTGCACTAAATATGTCACAAATGGAAAGCAAGCCTTGAGGTGGTGAGTTCCTAGGGCTGTATGTTGGGAAAGTCTCTCTCTCTCTCTCTCTCTCTCTCTCTCTCTCTCTCTCTCTCTCTCTCTCTCTCTCTCTCTCTCTCTCTCTCTCTGTGTGTGTGTGTGTGTGTGTGTGTGTGTGTGTGTGTGTATACCCCATCCCAATCAGGCAATAAAAAGCAATAACAGGAGGGGCAAACATAACCCCCCACCTTGAGAACTGGCTTCTTAGACAAGAGATAGACAACTAAGACTGGGAAGCAGAGCACTTATGGAACATCAGGGAGGGAGGGAGGTTGTGGCAGGAAGCCAGCAGTCCTGATGCAGTAGCCAGGAGTGAACAGTGGCCGTGGAGGCTGATGGCTCTGAGCCCCGGCTCATGGCTCCTTTCTTCCCTTGCCCAGTCAACCTACCACTTTTCTAATCCCATGAAATGCACAGGACAAGTCATGGGGCTTGCCAAGGGCAGCCCAGGCTGGCTGTGGCAGGCAATGGAGGCGAAGAAGAGGAACCAGAGGATGATTCCAACGGATATGCCATTTCATTTTAAGAGATTGCAATTCCCAATTTGATTGGCATTTGCAATCACCATCAACAAAGCTCAGGGCCAATCTTTAGAATCCTGCAGTTTATATCTAGAGATGGATTGCTTCTCACATTGACAATTATATGTTGCGTGTTTTACAGTCGCCAAACCACACATTCTCTATATCGGCATTCGGCACAGACAATGGAACAACAAAAATATTGTATACCCACAAGCATTGTGAAATTAAACATATTAAAAACGTGTGCTGCCTCTTTCCTTTCCTTTCCATTTAACTGCTCAGTGGCTGGGTACAACGTGTGTGTGTGTGTGTGTGTGTGTGTGTGTGTGTGTGTGTGTGTGTAAAATCCAATATATATAATCCAGTGTTGTCAATTCTGGTTGGCAGTGGATCTCCAGAGGTTCAGGCAGGATTGTTTCATGGCTCCATTTAGAGGTCCTTGGTCAGGTTTACATGTGCTCCAGCTGGCAAGGTAGACTTCTCTGGGTAGTATACCTGTATTGGACAGTCCCCATTTGTCTTTAGTCTTAGCTCAGTTCTGCATTGTTCTATGAATGCTATTTGGATGTCAAGTTCCTCTAACCCAGTGGTGGCGAACCTTTGGCACTCCAGATGTTTTGGACTATAACTCCCAGAATCCCAATCCTAGATTGCCAATGATAAAGGACAGTGGGGATTGTGGTCCAAAACATCTGGCGTCCCAAAGGTTCGCCACCACTGCTCTAAGCGTGGGTCATTTGGATAGCCAGAAAGAAACAAATTCCTAAGCTGGTGCACTGGAAACACACACACACACACACACACACACACCTCTTAAACTCATGGTTAAAATGTTTCCTACTATTTTACACTTACTGAACAATTCCAAACACATAAGGTTATTCATCTCATCAATTCATTCTGTTTCTATAAATAACAGCAATTATGCACCAGGTATCCCTTGTGTTTATTTTGTCAACTTCCACATCCAGTGAGAAAGTCCATGAGTTTTCTTATCTAAACCGTATAATTCTATTTAAAACAATCAAGCTTGCTGCCACAGGAAAAGGCAAGCTCTCACCTGTAAGTGAATAAAATGATGGAGAGGGAGGGAGTCAGAGAGAGAGAGAGAGAGATGAACAATCTGTTTGCTTTTCAATTTATAGCAACCCTCCCAGGGCTCGCACAGTTATTTACTGCGGATCAGAAATGTAACTGTGGTGTAGAGATTAAGTGGAGTGCAATGGACAGTGTTGGACCACGACTCAAGAGACCTGGGTTCAATTCCTCAGTCCCCGCAGGGGTAGCATTAGTAATCCACTATTTGAGAATCACACCCATCTTGAAATCCCAGTCCAGGATTCCATAAGTCAGAAGTGACTGGACAGTGTAGAAGAGCAATACTGGCCATTAGAAGTACAGTGGTACCTCTACTTAAGAGCTGCTCTACATAAGAGCAATTCGACTTAAGAACAGAAAACTGTTGGCATTTTAACTACCGCCTTACAAATTTTAGATGTGCTCTACTAAATTTTTTTATTTTTTTCCAATTTATTTATTTATTTATTCAATTTTTTTAGATACGGTACTTCTACTTAAGAGTTGTTCGACTTAAGAGCATGCATTCGGAACTAATTAAATTTGTAAGTAGAGGTACCACTGTATATCCTTAATACTGGTGAGGGTGAAGACAGGAAAACAGGGATGTAGCCAGCTCTTAGGGCTTTCTTTAAAAAAAAAAAAAAACAACCTTGTATTCTGGAGCACTCACTGGATTTGGGAGAGACTGGCAGAGTGTGAACGAGTAGCACAGTCTTTCACAATGGAGTTGAATCACAGTCTCTCCTTTTTTTCTCCTCCTCCTCACCCCCGTTCCCAACATCGTAATAAACGGTTCCTTCAACATTCAAATACACACGACAACATGGTAAGAGTTTTTTGCTGATGCAATCTATCTTCCCATCTTCCCTTTTTGTTATTTTATCTCATTGTCCTGTATCTGCTTGGGCCTCAATAGCTCAGTGGCTTAGGTACCTGGCTGTGGAGCCAGAGGTGGAGAATTTGGTGTCCCCACTGTGCCTTCTTGACAGGCTAGACTCAGTGATCCATGTGTTCCCTTTCAGCTCTGCAGCTCCAAAATAATGACAATGACAACAACAACAACACTCAACATTCAATACAGTAGGACCCTGGTATCGACTGGGGATCAGTTCCAGCCCTTCCTGTGGATACTGAAAACAGTGGATAAGAGAAAACTACCCCCCCCCCCAAAAAACTGCTGTTTTATGACAGTAGCTTTTTATTTTTATTTTTATTTTTATTTTTCTGGTCCCGCCATCTTGGCAGTGATTTTTATTGTAGTTTACCTTGTTGTTTATTTTATTTTTCCTTATTGTTGCTTTTTTATTTAGTTTGTTATTATTGTTATAGTTTCTGCTGTAAACCACCAGGACTTCCCCCGGAAGACAGGCGGTATATAAGTATTAAAATAAATAAATAAATAAATAAATAAATAAATAAATAAATAAATAAATAAATAAATACATTTATGGTAGCTATTTTACAAAAGTAGCTTGCTTTACGGCTGCTGTATGCGACAGTAGCTTGCTTTACAGCATCTGTTTGCGACAGTAGCTTGCTTTGTGGCTGCTTAATTATTTATTTAATTTTTTCCTCTGCCAACCATGGATAACTGAATCAGTGGTTAATGAATCAGTGAATACGAGGCTCCTACTGTAATTTATTAATTTAGGGGAGAGGAGATTTACCAGTTTTGTCTAAAAATTACCTAGTATATAAAATTAAAATAAAAGAAGCTCCAACCAGAGCACCTGACAGGAAGAAGCTGGTCATGACCAAGTGGTAGAATTTCTACATAACTGTTTGTTGCAGCTCAGATTAAATTCTCATGCTGGATACTTTAAATTTAAAGAGAAGCCTAAAGAGAAGAGTAATATTCTGAAAGAGAGAGAGAGATGG
The DNA here is from genome assembly GCA_037367245.1 of Phrynocephalus guinanensis. Taxonomy (NCBI): domain Eukaryota; kingdom Metazoa; phylum Chordata; class Lepidosauria; order Squamata; family Agamidae; genus Phrynocephalus; species Phrynocephalus guinanensis. The sequence continues at coordinate 122,505,855 of CM074733.1, forward strand.
AACATGTTTTTCATCCTCATTTTGAAAGGCTTCAGAGGGACCCTTACTCACTTAGCAGATATGGGGAATCTTAGGCTTTCCACATGATTCAGACTTCATTTTCCAATAGTTCTAGGCAGAGTCCCAGCAAAAGGATGATGGGAGTTGTAATCCAGACCTCTGTAAAGCCAAAGGTCCACCTCCCCCATACCCTTACATACAGGGTATTCAAAAACTTTTATAAAATATTCCATTCTCTACATTCTTTGTATGTGATATACATGCTCTGTGCTTTATAGCTACTGGGTGTGGATAATATGGTAGATGTAGACACCATTAAGTGGTCTTGTCTCTAGAGTTCCTCTTGGCAGGGAGCATGATGCCCTTTGTGGGCTGGAAAAATAAGCAAGCAGACTTTCCTCATGTGATGTTTGTCTTATCAGCCAGAAAAGGTATTGGGGAAATGCATTTACGATATCCAGTGATGTGAACGTGAACCAGAAAGTGATTGTTGTTCTTCAAGATTCGACACGGTACACAAAACATAGTGTGCAAAATAGCTACTAAGTATGGCTTTTCCTTCTGGATTGCATTTTGGTTACCAGCAATCATTAATGCATATTTTTACGTGTTGTCCTCTGACCTAAAGAGAGCAGGTGATGGAGCATAGATAGAAATCAATTCAAACAAAAACAAAAGCAGTAAAATGAATCCAGTGATAACGTGTGAGCAAAAATCTCAAAGCAAAGGTTGTGAACTTGTTGACTTCCTAATATTCTGGGAACAGGAGAGCTCTGTGAACTGAGGAGGGTACATAGTTATGCCTCACCCCCAGAATTTGACAGGGGTGCCCCTCTTGCTGGGGCCTTTGGGCCTTCAGTTACAGTTCTTATAATAAATAGCCTTTGGCTTTGAAGATGGAATTAATGTTGAAGGTCAGTCCAGTTATACACAGAGGCCCACATGTTCTCTTTCTCTATCTTAAAGCAGCAAATGATACCCAAAATGCAATTATATTGTCAATAATATTCTAGTCTCTAGGTTTCAGGGTATGTCCCTATGACAGTGTTGGCGAACCTATGTCACAGATGCCAAAGGCGGCATTCAGAGCTCTTTCTGTGGGCACCCGACATTGCCCCTTCACAACCACCTGTATTCAGGTTAAATTGCTGTCTTGACACTCTGTGAAAAATTAATGAGTTTTGAATCACAGTTTGGGCATTCGGTCTCTAAAAGGTTCGCCATCACTGCCCTGTGATGGCATACGGATGAGTCTTGGTGAGATCATAGAGGCAGAGTAGTCAAGGATTAGGAAAGATTTTGAAGTTGCTTTTGAAACATCTGTGGAATTGGACAACAGAGGAATTATGATAAACAGCCCAGAATGTGTGCAAAACCCAGCGAACCAAGTACTGGTAACATGGGAGCCAGGAACTGTTGGAGATGGCATTTGTGGGCCAGACAAATGGAGCAGATGGCTGAAAATGCCAACAATTTGGCCTGGCCTGACCTTTCTCAGATGCACAGAGCAAGTAGCCTCAGTAGGCACACATTTATATAAACAAGAGGGGGAGGAAATCATTAAAACATTGGATCTACCCCCCCCCCATGCTAATGGCCAATAGAAGCTGATCATCTTCACAAGACTAGTGTAACTAAAATGGTAGTCTTTGATGTTTTGTGAAAGGAACAGACGTCATACATGAGAAGAAGAGGCAAAACTTATGGAAGAAAATGAGAAGTTAAAAGATAAAGAGAGGGCAACAGAGTTAAGGCTTTTGTGGAGAGTAACATTATGGGGTGGAAAAAGAAGAATGGGTAACATGCTTTGGGTAATTTCAATGAGAAATATATTTTAAATAAAAATAAAATGAACTATCCAAAGACCAGTGGAACCTATGGAGGAAGCATAGAGATTACTATTGTAGAATATATGGATATGCAGAAGATGCTAAGAATCCTGTGGGAAGAAATAAAATGGGATACTAAAATTCACCTTCTGATAAGCTGTTGGAGAGAGGGGAGGGAAAGGAAGGGCAGGTATCTTATAAATTGAATGGCGGGGGGTGGGGGGTGGCAGGAGAGAATAGCCAGGGGAGCTTGTTCAGAGATACCATAGACGAGTGATGGCAAACATTTTAGAGGCTGACTGCCGAAACTGTGATTCAAGACCCACTAATTTTTCACAAAGTGCCAACAGCAATTTAACCTGAATACAGGTGCTGGTGAAGGGTTGATGTTGGGTGCCCACAGAAAGGGCTCTGAGTGCCACCTCTGGCACCCGTGCCATAGGTTCGCCAACACTGCCATAGACAGTGAGCACAGAGAGAAATGATCGGAAGAAAGTAAAATTTGAGCATAATTAAAAGTTAAAAATTTTAAGTAAATGGATCAAGGAAAAAATATGTTTAGAACTGTAACAAAGAAATCGTTTCCATAGCCCCTCTACACCCTTCGTTCCATCGTTCAGGAAGCATCTCCCTGAAATTCTTGAAAACAAGGGCCCTAAGTATGGTTGGAATTGTGCATCTTGGGTTGGTAGAAAGGATTTAGTTGTGACCTTCTCTCTCCCCCCCCCCTCTCTCTCATTCTCTCTCTCATTCCCACAAGCTCAGCCCTCCCCATAACTCCTCCACTGTGGTATCCGTTAAACAGCGCAACCCGTCAGAGCTGGACACACACTAGCATTTGGTTTCAGGTGAGCCTGGCTTCCAGGACAGCCCTTCCTTCCAATAGTGTTTACAGGTGAAATAAGAAGTGTGTTGGCTGTGCTGCTTGTTTAATCGACTGGAGGCAGCTGGAGATCAAATGAAAGAGAAACATGGCCATATTTGGTTTGTTGATTACTGTCTTCCCGATCGGCTTTCATATCGGTCAGTCTTGTCAGAGCCCTGGTGCCTTTGTGGGTGCCAGCTCTCCCGGGGATATTGTCATCGGAGGCTTGTTTGCCGTTCATGGCAAGATGTTACATCCAGAAGAAAAACCCCTCAAGCCTGTGATTGCCAGTTGTGCTGGGTGAGTAACCATAAAGAAAATAATATGGCAATGAATGGTGTTTCTCGGAATGAAAGTGGGGTCCCTCAATGTACTGAATTTATAAATTACTGTTCCTTTAAAAGTGCTTTATATGCCAGCTGTGTGAAGTGTGTGTAAGTGTGTCAGGGTTTTGGGGGGGAGCATAGGATGCACAAAAATAACATAAAAGAATGTATCGGGCTGCAGCTTCCTCCTTGCTCAAATGCTGTAAAATAAAATAATACTGCCTATGCCTCTAAAAAATAAATATTTTACGGCTATGTTTGTATGCCCAGTTTCTTTTAAGGAGTCATTAGAAAATAGTTTCCCCCCCAGACAGTGCAGAATGGTGTCTTTAGGACTACAGTAAATCTCATATGCACATTTCAAAGTAATTCTCATTGAATTCTTGCTTCTGATTAAGCAAGCATAGGGCTGCCATGCTAGCATTCTATTTACATATACCTCTTTTACAGTATAGACTTGACCTTGGCGTCTGGGTTCATGCTATAAAGAACACACGTAAATATGGCAAGAGACCTATGATATGAACAGGGTTCAGCCTGTATATTCAACACATACTGTCTATGTTATCCAACACTATACCCAGTAGATTTTGTTCTGAGTGGGCTATACCCTCAATTCAGTCCTCCATTACTTGCGCAAATTAAGCCCCATTGTGTACAAGGGACATGCTCCTAGGTTCAAGATGCTTACCCTCTCCTCTGTTTGGAAAGTATAAATGAGTTACAGGTTTAATTCCAGGGCCTAAAATAATAAATACTGTAGTATTTTTACACAGTGGCTGGAATCCAGTACCAAGTAATAAGCAGAGAACGTCCATTGAATCGGTGGAACTTACGGAGGAGTTGACTCGCCAAATTCCCATTGATTTAGTGAGCCTACTCTAGCTGCCACTAAATTGTGGATTTCAGCTACTGTGGCATGGTTTTTAGAAAATACAGCCACACAGGACTTAACTAGGAGTTTGTTTTCTGACAGGCTCCACAGAGACAGGAAACCTTGCACTATAAATCCCTCATATTTGTTTCATGTATGCCAGCATTTGAGAAGGCTAACACAAGAATTCCTTTCTTCACTTTCTTTACACTGATGAAATCCACCAGTTGTGGTATGATTACTCCAGAAGGAAGCAATTTAGGACTTTAGCATGTTTGCTATTAAGATGGTTTACCTAGAGAAGTAGTAATGTCATGTTAAGAGCTTACATCTTAATACATGTTTTGGCAATTAGAACACTTTCCATAGCATTTGTATTTTAATAATAAACTTTTACATTTCTCAACATTGTCATTTAAAAAGTTGTCACATTTAAAAGGTTAATCAGCATAACATTATAACTTCTTTCAACTCAATAGTCAAACACCACCTCTTGTTTGTTTGTTTTTTGAAGGAAAGGCCACAGTGTATTTTCTTTGCACAATAGCATGCCAGTATGAAAACAGATTCAAAAATAAGCAGATTTACCTTTTCTAGTGAACTCTGCTGATTAAAGGCTGCCCACAGTGAATAATGACACCCTCTTCTGGTATATATCAATGAAAGCTTCAAATTGATTGATCAACTAATTAAACCAATTAAAGCCTTGCCATCTTCTTAATCCCAATTTAGCCTAATTGCACACTATATGGGCAGGAGGCTTTCTTGAGCTTCTTGGTATTGAGGCAAGAAATAAAAGCCTCGCCAACTTCAACACCGTCGACATTAGCAACAGCTCCTAGCTGTATTGCTGAGACATGACATAGCAAAGTATTGAGATGGGCACAAACCACTCGCTCAGTGGACAAAGGTCTCTAGTGTAGAAGCATATTATTGTGGAGTCGAAAAATTGACAAGGTTTTCATTTCCTAAGAGTTTGTAGTTTCTTCCCCTGCTAATGCTGGAATTACACAGCTAAAGTGTTCATGATGAGCGGCTCCAAACCTTGCTGAAATATTCCAAGTGACAGGTAGTTTGCTACCTTCTCAGGTATTCTGCTTTACTGTTGAGCAGATTTTACCATCAGGAAATTCTTCATAAAACGTTGAGAACCTGGACTCTCCTTTCTTGTCACAGGAATCCATTTGGTTGCCTCCTGTTCTCTAGAGACACAGGGCTATAATTGCTCCTAGAGATGGGCACGAAATGAATTTTTAGTTCATTTCATTATTCATTATTTGTTTCGTTATGTAACAAAACGAATAACGACCTTTAAAACAAAATGAAACAAAATGAGAAAGATTGGTTCAGTTAGGTTTGTTTTGTTAATGGGGGGTGGAGATGTCTCCTACCTGGTGCTGGTCTGGAGGTCCTTCAGGGATGGTGACCGGGGGGGGAGGAGCCAACGGCCACACTACTGTAGTGCGGCCATGTGGTCAGCAGTAAAAAACAAACAAACAATAAAAATAAAAATAATAAAAATAAAAAAGGAGCACCGGTGGGGCCCAGGGGTGGCCTGGTCGACACCCTAAAATCTTTTTTAAAAAAATAAAAAAAACCAGCGCCGACTGGGCCTCAAGGACCACGCGGGCAGCACTGAAAGAAAAACAAAAAAAAAAAAAAAGCCCATGCTACAGCTGTAGCACGGGCCAAGAAACCCGGACATTTTAACCCCCCCCCAAGAAAATAAAATAAAAAGGAGCACAGAATGGCCCCAGTGGTGGCCTGGTCGGCAGCCTAAAATAGTAAAAAAAGAAGAAGAAGAAAAAGAAGAAGCATTCACCCGGCCCCAGGGGCTGCGCGGTGGGCACTTGAATTTTTTTTAAAAAGGAGTGCCGACCAGGCCCCAGGGGTGGCCTGGTCAGCATAATAATAATAATAATAATAATAATAATAATAATAATAATAATAATAATAATAATAATAATAATAATAATAATAATAATAATAATAATAATAATAGAAGCACCCAATCGGCCCCAGGGGCTGCGCGGTGGGCGCTTTAAAAAAATTTAAAAAAGAAGCACTGACTGGGCCCCAGGGGTGGCCTGGTCGGCACCCTAAAATCTTTACACAAATAATAAAAAAAAACCCAGCACTGCCTGGGCCCCAGAGGCCGTGCGGTCAGTGCTGAAATAAAAAAATAAAAAAATAAAAAAGCCAGCTGCTCTACAGCTGTAGCACAGCTGGAACCCAGAAGTAAAAAATAAAATAAAATAAAATAAAATAAAATAAAATAAAATAAAATAAAATAAAATAAAGGAGTGCCAACCCGGCCCCAGGGATGGCCGGGTCAGTGCTCTAAAATTAAGGAAATAAATAAATAAAATAAAATAAGTGTCCACCTGGCCTCAGGGGCCGCACGGTGGATGCTAGAAAAACAAAAAGAGGCGTGGCCCCATGCCAGCGCCTCAAAAAGCCCCTGCCGCAGGGGCCAGGATCCGCTGCCACCAAGGAGTCACCAGCAGCGGCGGTAAGAACCAAACCCGGAACCGAACCGAACCAAAGGTGGGCCCGAACCATGGGTTTTCTGGTTCGTGCCCATCTCTAATTGCTCCATATGATAGTCCTTCAGATATTTGAAAATGGCTGTCCCATAACTTCTCTATCTTTTCATTTTCTGGCTTAACATGTCCAGCTTCCCTACAGAGTTTCATTCCCAAACCATTCACAATTTTGTAGCACTCCTGTGGATATCTTCCGTCTGGTGGATAATCTTATTGAATAGCAGTGCCCAAAACTAGACACTGTAGAAATTCATTTTTTGCTTCTGTCTTGCCCTAGTCTCAAATCTGTTGTCATTCTGAACCCTGACTCTTTTTACTGAGGTATTAGATAAAATTTCTCAGTTGGATATAATCTGTAAATGATCCCCTCTACTCCCTCATCCATGTCAATTAAAAAGACACTGAACAGGGTTAGGACAGTACTAAGGAATATTTAGTGAACAGTTAAATTAGACATTATGAGGAAAGTGTGTTTGTTCCAATTCATCAGTTTTCCCTCACCCTTGGGGTTTCCTCAGAGACCCTTAGCAATCAGACTTCCAATTTAGGCTCATTCTTACCTTATCACACAAAACAGTGAAAGCAAACTAAGGTCATGTAAACTCTACCCTGTCTACAAAATAAGCCATGCTAATAAAAGATGGATAAGAGAAAGAGGTCCTGCACTATGAGAGACATCACATGTTCTTTACAACTTGAGGGAGACCTCTGCAAGAAGAAGAAGAAGAAGAAGAAGAAGAAGAAGAAGAAGAAGAAGAAGAAGAAGAAGAAGAAGAAGAAGAAGAAGAAGAAGAAGAAGAAGAAGAAGGACAACAACAACAAGAAACACCCTAGCAGGCATGTCCAAACTTTGGCCCTCCAGATGTTTTGGACCACAACTCCCACAGTCATTTGCCATTGGCAGTCTATGCTTAGAATTCTGGGAGCTGTGGTCCAAAACATCTGGAGGGCTGAAGTTTGGACATGCCTACCCTAGAGAGCTAGTTGTTTCATTTCAGAAAGTTTGCTCTAGAATCAACAATATAAAGGGAAGAGTGTGAGAAACCCATACAATTCCCTAGACCAGAGGTGGTGAACCTTTGGCACTCCAGATGTTTTGGACCACAACTCCAAAACTTCCAAGCCCAAATTGCTAGTGACAAAGGACTTTGGGAGTTGTGGTTCAAAAACATCTTGAGTGCCGAAGGTTCATCACCACTGGTCTAGACACTCAACCCCTTAAGCTTACTTGAAGACTTAAATCATTGTCCTTTTTAATTTTTTGCACTATGATTGAATTGCTTTGCTTGTGTTGCTTATGATAGTGATAACAGTTTTGGTAACTTTGTCAATTTGAAGGGGTTGCATATTGTTATTAATTTCATTTTCCAGAAAGTTAATTTAGTGAAGTATTGTAACAGTTGTGTTTTGTGATTGGATGTTTCATGCTGCTTATTGGGCAATCTACAAGCGGGGGAGAGAGAATGATTCTGGAATGTCTTCAGTGTGTGCCTTTCTGTAATGTCACCTGCTAATTACAAAGGGTGTTTCAAAATAGAGAGCTCCTAGCACAGGGGGGCCCAAACTCTTTGTAAGGAGGGCCAGATTTGGTGGCTGAGAATGTGTCAGGGGCTGGTTGCTCCCCGACCCTGCCACCTCACTGCAAGCCCCACCCACTGACCCATAAGCCCCACCCACTGACCCATAAGCTCCACCCACTGACCCTTGCAACCGCATCTGCGGGAAGGAAGGTGGGGACCAAGGGAGGGAGGGAGGAAGGTGGAAACCAAGAGAGGAAGGAAGGAAGGTGGGGAACAAGGAAGGTGGGGAACAAGGAAGGGAGGTGGGGACCAAGGGAGGGAGGAAAGAAGGAAGGTGGGGAACCAAAGGAAGCACAGGGAGCCGTGGCCACAGGTCGCTCCTTGGAAGAGGCAATCTGTGCGACCTTGCACCCCCCCAAGCTCCCCAGCGGTGGCGACGGCTCTCCCGCCAGCCCACCCCAAAGCTCCTTGGCGGTGGCAGAGGCCCGCTGGCCTGCTCACCCCCACAAATTTCCCTGCAGTGCCGGTGATGGCAGACCGCCCGTCCGCCCAAGCTTCCCAGTGGTGTCAGTGTTGGAAGAAGATTTAAAAAAAACATGGGGCGAAGGAGGGGGAGGGAGGGGCAGGCCAGCCAGCTGCGGGCCAGTCAGAATGGCCTGATGGGCCAGATTTGGCCCCGGGCCGGACTTTGGGCAGGCCTGTCCTAGCAGAACCTGCAAAAGTCACATTTTTGGAATATAGCTCCTAGGATGCTCCAGCTTCCCACACTGGGTGAAGGATTATGGGAGGCTGAAATGCACAAAAGCAATGTTTTTATGATGTGTACGTGTGAAATCATGAATTAAGGTTTCCACAGGGAAATGCTGTTAATTTTGTGAAACAATGGAATCTTGTCTTGGGCTTTAGCTAGTCAAGTGCATAATACTCTTATGTGTTTTTGAATCTTGTCCTTCATACCTTCCACAGAGTGGTCAGAGTGTTTCTTATCAAGGGTGTATGATATTTTTCTTATCAAGGGTGTATGATATTTTTTGGATTTTGATGGGACAGAATGAATGGGGTCAGCCAGGAAGATGGCAAATGTCCTCTAAGCAGGGCCGGTGCTAGGGTTTTTCGTGCCCTAGGCGAGGGGCGGGGAGGCGGGGCAGCGGGCGGCGGCAGCAGAGGTGGTCGGGTGGCGGCGGAGGTGGCAGAGGGGGTTGGGCAGCGGCGGCGGCGGCAGCGGGGTGGTGGCGGGGGGGTCGGGCGGCGGCAGCAGCAGGGGGGTCGGGCGGCAGTGGCGGCAGCAGCAGGGGGGTCGGGCAGTGGTGGCGGGGGGTAGGGCGGCAGCGGTGGTAGCAGGGGGGGTCTGGCAGTGGCGGAAGCAGCGGGGGGGCAGCCGGCTGGGCAGCGCCCCCTGTCCATTTTGGCACCCTAGGCAACTGCCTAGTTCGCCTTAATGGACGTGCCGGCCCTGCCTCTAAGTTAATTTGCTTGCTACTAACATCTTAGGTTTAGGAAGCTATACATGAAATGGACTGCTAGGGTTAGGAAATGGTTGCAGAAGGTGAATAATCCTTTTCTGTATCCAGAACTGGGGTGTGGCAACTATTGGATATTGGTGGACTGCAGCTTCTACTATGGGCTGAAGTGACTGAACCTAACAGGAGCTGATGAGAGTTGAGGCCCAGCAAGTTCTGGACAGCCACACATTCCTCACTCCTGCTCTGCTGTGAGAGGTGAACTAGCTGTAACTCAGCCACAACAGAAGCAGTCTCAGACAGAAGACGAGAGCTGAGTTTGTGGGCTTCTTAGTGGCATTTGAAGATGCTGTCTGCCTTTCTTTGGAGATCCATTGTGAGTAGCTTGATAGGTTGTCTACTAGAGCATTTGAGGCAGAAGCATAGGTTTCTTTGGGGAACGAAGTTTTCCCAAAGAAATTCAGACCTGCTCAATGCAGCATTCTTGGAGTATCTCAGAACTCATGGAGGTGGGGCAAGAGGAACAATATGTATAGTGAGATGGCTGACGTGTGGGCCACTCAATGTTACTGGACTCCAAGACTCATCAGCCCTTCCCAGCATAACTAATAGCAACATCTCTCTGACAACGGGATAGAGTCTGAATAGCATTTGCAAAGCATTTTCTGCATCTCTTCCAATAGGTGCAATTGGTACTGGCTCCTCACTGGGGCACTTGCTATAGATCTAAGTACTTACGAGTGTTGCAACCTAGGTACTACCAAGCACCCATCAATAAACAAGCAACTTGTATGTCAATTGCCTGATGTGCTAACATGGCTCCCACAAAGGTACTGATGAATGACCTAAATGTGCTTCCTGACAGCTTTGAAGTACAAGTGTTTCTTCAGAGTCTTGCGATGATCCATGCAATCGAAATTATCAACAACTCAACCTTCTTACCTGGAGTTAAACTGGGGTATGAAATCTACGACACCTGTGCAGAGGTCACCAGGGCAATGGCTGCAGCGCTGCGGTTCTTGTCCAAATACAATGAATCGAAAGACCTGGTGGAATTCTGGTGTGACTTTTCCAATTACACACCCAGGGTCAAAGCTGTCATTGGGGCCACCTACTCTGAGGTATCCATGTCGGTTGCAAGGATACTGAATTTACAGCTCATTCCACAGGTAGGTCCTTTTGTTGGCCATTATTTTCATTTTGAGTCATAGGATCAGATTAGTAGAAACAACATGGGTAAATATTTCTGATTAAATAGTTAAATACTGAATACAGTGGTCCTCCGCCCTTTCACAGTTCATATACTGTGGTCCCGCAATAAAGCGGGACCACAGTACCCTGAATGGGCTTGAGGGGAAGGTTTTGGCTCTGTGGCCGAGAGCCCTTTCTAAAGATTGTGCACTGCTCACCCGCAGCCCCTCGGGGGTGCAGGTGAGCAGCGCGCAATGTTTAAAGGGCTCTCAGCCGCGGAGCCAAGCACTTGGCTCCACGGCCAAGAACCTTTTTTAAAATCACATGCCTCTCGGCCAACCCCCCTGGGAGTGGCGTGTGATGCTTAGAATTGTGCCCACCCACCTGACCTTCATCCGCATATCGCGGATTTTCAATTATCGCAGGTCAGGTGGGTCCCTAACCCCTGCGATAGGCGGGGGTTACTGTACTGTGGTCCCGGTATATCATGAACTGAACTTAGAAAAGGCACAGTGCTATGAAGGAGATTATTATGTTTTTGTACTGCTTAATTAGATAGGCAGACAGGCAGGTAGATTTCTGAACACGGGATGGCAGATATTCAGGTCAATTCTAGCAAAAAAATATATTCAGAAGTAAAGACCACTGAGTTGAATGGAGCACACTACTGAATAACGAATAGAACCCGGGATATAGGCTCATTACTATTTTCAAAAGACTAAAGATAATCCAAATTCATAGGGAAAGCCCACATAACCTTTGCTTCTGGCTTTACCGCTTCTGACCACAAATACAAGGCTATGACACCAGGATTTTCTTCTGCATAAACATTCCCTATGGAGCATGTCTCATGGAGAAATCTAATTCCAAGTTTCTCCTTTTTGCTCACTAAGCTTTGCACATGCAGAACACCTCTTTTTAGAGAAATGCTGAGATACAGTTCACCAAGATGTGCCTCACCTACGGGTGTGACCCGGTACAATGGAACCTTAATGCCACTCTACTGTCAACAGCCTCTGAGTAGACCCATCAGTTAGCATCAGAGATTTTTGTACATCTTTCCCTGCTGGCAATTTTTGATTCACCATGCCAGCCTAGGCAGACGGTTGCCAGGACAGCAAAAGATAAACAACAGTTGAGGTTACCAGTTAGCCATGTTTAAATGAAACTTCTCTTATTAATACAGTAGGACCCTGGTATCCGCTGGGGATTGGTTCCAGGCTTTCCCATGGATAACAAAAACCGTGGATAAGAGAGAACCCCACCCCCCACCCCACTTCTGTTTTGTGACAGTAACTTGCTTTATGGCTGCTGTTTCTAGCAGTAGCTTGCTTTGCGGCTGCTAAATTATTTATTTAATTTTTCCTCTGCTAACTGTGGATAACTGAATCAGTTGTTAATGAATCAGTGGATATGAGGAGCCTACTGTATCTCATTTATGGTAAGCAACATGACAGCTGATTTGGAAGGTATGCTTACCTGCGTGTGGTTTGGTAGCTCTTTCTGTGTCATGGAAATGCATGTGGAAAACACAAACCCTGATTTTAAAGACCACCCCCATTAAAAAACACAACCCCACAATATCAAGCTTTATGTATTTCAAGATTCTCAAGAGTGGAGGGCCCATTATATGAGGCATGTGAAGCCTGCTTGAAATTGTTGCATAGAGTGCTGTCTCGTGGGCTGAATTATTTATATGCAGTGACTCACTATCAGATCAAAAAAGACTTTCCACATGACAAAAATGGCCCAGTCTCAGGAACAGCACTGTGGTAGACTTAAGATTATCTTTCAAGCAGCACTTGATGTGGTTTGCTTCTGAATAAATATTCATAGCATTTTGTTTCCACTCCACAAAACTAATACTGTACATAGAAATGTCTTGCCATGTGAATTCTAATGCCACACATTGCTGTGAACAAATGTCCTCTACCTGGCAGTAGCAATGTTTGCCTTGACTCTCATTGGTTAAGGTGAACTGAGCATGCAGCCTGGATAAAACCTTGTGATATTCAAATGGGGGGTTGAATTGCTGGGATCATAGAATCATAGAATCATAGAGTTGGAAGAGACCTCAAGGGCCATCCAGTCCAACCCCCTGCCATGCAGGAACCCCATCACAATATTTCCGACAGATGGCCATCCAGCTTCTGCTTAAAAACCTCCAAAGAAGGAGACTCCACCACCCTCCATGGCAGCATATTCCACTGCCGAACAACTCTAACTGTCATGAAATTCTGCCTAATGTTTAAATTGAATCTCATTTCCTGTAGTTTGAAACGATTGCCCCGTGTCCTAGTCTCTGAAGCCATGGAAAACAAACCAGTCCCTTCTTCAATATGACATCCTTTCAAATATTTAAACATAGCTATCATATCCCCTCTCAGCCTTCTTTTTGTAAGGCTAAACATTCCCAGCTCCCTAACCCGCTCCTCGTAAGACATTTATTCCAGACCCTTAATCATTTTGGTCGCCCTCCTCTGGACCCACTCATGGTTGTCAACATCTTTTTTAAATTGAGCTGCCCAGAAACAGTACTCCAGATGGGGTCTGACCAGAGCAGAATAGAGTGGTACTATCACTTCCCTTGATCTAGACACGATGCTTCTGTTGATGCAACCAAGAAACAATGTTGCTCTGTAAAAAACGGTGACAACAAAGACACCAAATTCCAATTGTAGTGGTAAATTCAGAAAAGTAGGTGCTTCATCATGTCAGTCTCCATAGTCAAACCCCCCCCCCCAGTAAGGAGAATCTAAAACTGCAGGCAGCTGGATCTGTCCATGAATTTTTTTAAAACAATGAGGAACAGATCTTTTGTACACTTAATAGCTCTTAATTGCCCATTCAAGATCAAATCATTATCAAATACCTGACATTACAAGAATGACCTGCAACAAAATATTGTTCCTTTAAAAAAATCTATGTATGTCCCAGAAGTTATGAGGATTGCAGCTGGGCTCAGAGGGAACCAGCTTGTCCAGCCTTTCTTTAACAAAATGGCTTTGTCACCTCTTTTAGGTGAGCCATGCGTCCACTGCTGAGATCCTGAGTGACAAAGTTCGCTTCCCTTCCTTCCTGCGTACGGTGCCCAGCGACTCCTACCAGACCAAGGCCATGGCCCGGCTGATCCACCTGTCAGGGTGGAACTGGATTGGAATCATTGCCACGGATGATGACTTTGGGCGCCTGGCCGTGGAGAGTTTTGGGCTACAGGCCATGGCCAACAACGTCTGCATCGCATTTAAGGAGATGTTGCCGGCTTATCTTTCGGACAGCACCATTCACGGCAAAATCAATCAAGCCCTTGAGAAGATCGTCAAGGAAACCAGGGTCAACGTCATAGTTGTCTTCCTGAGGCAGTTCCACGTCATGAGGCTTTTCAGAAAAGCCATCGAGAGGAACATCAACAAGACCTGGATTGCAAGTGACAACTGGTCAGCAGCGGTCAAGGTGAGCACGCTTCCGAATATCAGCCGCTTGGGGAAAGTGGTGGGATTTACGTTCAAAAGCGGCAACCTGTCCTCTTTCCACCGGTTCCTGAGCAACTTACAGGCCAGCCCCACCGGAAACAACAAGTTCTCAAGGGAATATGCCATGCTTATGTCGGCCTGCTTGCATACGAACGATCAGGATCTGAGTAAGTGCATCTCCAGCTACTCTGTCGAGAAATTGCTGCGACGGAACCTCACGAAAGCAAGCAGCCAGCGCTGGGGAGAAGAATTCCTCATTTCCAACATTGAGCCCGGATTTATACATAGCACGATGCTTGCCGTGAATGCCATCGCGCATGCCATTCGGAACCAGTGCAAGGACAGGAACTGCAAGGACCCATATGCTTTTGCCCCTTGGGAGGTAGGGCTTTCTGTGTTCTTTACATGCATGTATTTCTCCATATCCTGCTTGTATAGCTTTAAAATACAGTGGACCCTCATATACCAAACAATTTGCATAACATAAAATCTGTACAGCATAGAAAATTGCGGAGATGGGAAATTTGCTTAACAGAACCACCTATGGGGCGAATCCGTACAAGATAAAAATGGTCGTAATTAGGGATTACTCTGTTTTCAATGCATTCCTATGCGAAAGTTGTATAAAGGAAAATTTGCTTAACAGAATTTCATTTGGAACAAATTAATTCCTTTATACAAGGTACCACTGTCATATGATTTTACAGTAGACTAACTGTCAAGTCTTCCACCAAAGAACTCTGGGTATTGCTGTGAGAATCCTGATCTGACTTCCGAAAGGGATTCCCTTGACACAGAATACATTTTCCAGTGGGAACAGTGCACGTAGAGCTTTTTCTTTATCATAGACAAGTTCTGAAGATCTGTTCTTAAATTTTGTTCCAAGACATCTATTTATCTAGCTCACGTGTTCAGAGAGTGACATTATACAAGGAAACCAACATATTTTTTTTTCAGAAAGTGGGACAATTAAAGACCAAGGTAGGGCTTATGTGGCTGAGGTTTCTGGGATTTTCAAAGGCTGATAATTAGCATATTAACCTAAGATTCAAGCCAGGACCCTCCAAGAGGTTTTGATGCTTAAGAAAGGACAGCAGATGATTTTGCTCACACTTTCATTCCGTGATGCATAATAGTTAAGGCCAATGAAGGCATCTTGGCACCTAGGAGAGAATGTCGCATAAATGCCTCTGCCCACCCCAGGAATAAAAACGCGAAGATAATTGATTAATTGATGCATTAAAAAAACATATTGTAGCCTTTTCCTGAAGTCTGAGACAGCTGCCTCATTCTACCCAACAGCAGGGCCAACACCGAATCATGCAATTTCAATGAAATTAGATTTTGTTTCTTGGTATGGCCATGCTGAGGAAACCTAGATGCCCTAAGCACATCTGATCTCGCCTGATTTCAGAAGCTAAGCAGGGTCAGCCCTGGTTAGTACTTGGATGGGAGACCATCACGGAATACCAGGTGCTGTAGGCGCCTGGAGTAGGAACTGGCGAACTACCGCAGTATTCTTGCCAAGAAAACTCCATGGACATGAAGTCACGAAGAGTCGGTCACGACTGTAACAACACAGCACACATGGTCATGCTGACTCTGTCTGTTTACTTAGTTACTACATAGCCACTAATGGTATAATACTCAGCCATCTCTTAGCAAACTAGTGCCATTGTTGTCAGAAGAACGCCACTCAAAAAGCAAAAGCAGCTGCAAGACACATCCCACCAGTTACCTGCACAATCTGTCAGGTTTTCAGTTCAGCCCATTTTCCTGGTTCCTGAACATCAGATGTCGAAATTAAATAGGACATTCTATTGGGTGGGTGGGTGGGGGACAAAGGTTGGGATGAAATATAACTCCCTAAACTCCTTTCATTTTCTTACTAGGGAGTAAAGCTTTGGAGGGTGGCAGGAATAGACTGATTTTATTTCCAAAGAACTGGAAATAAAATTGTTTGTCTTTAAATTGCTACAATGTGTTGTTTTGCCTTTTCTTTTTTCCTCTCTCTTTTCCCTTCCCTACTCTTACTGAAAATCGTCCCCCTACCACTGATGAGGTCATTATCCTGCCACAGGTATAGTTATGCCAACAGGATCACGGCCACAGTGTGGAAAAGGAGAAGAAGACACGTACATACCACTTCCAAAGCTGTAGAGTTAGGGTCTCCTAATGTGTTTGATTGGAAGAATGGAAGGCTGAGCGAACCTTGAGCCTACTACCTGGAACTGAACCCCAGGTCATGAGGACAGTTATGGCTAAGGTACAGCAGTTAAACCACTGTGCCATGAGGCTCTTTCCATCAGAACTACCATAACATGTTGCCAAAGTTGCAGAGAGCAATTTCTTCTTTGCTGTCTGCTGACTTGTTGCTTTTTTACCCTTTTGGTTTTCCTAGTGCAACAGCGCTTGTTCTAAGTGCTTTAAAAATAAATCATTTGGGGCAATGAGTGCTCAGTTGAGGGAAACTGACATCCTGTGAGTGCCCCTTTGCTGTCTGTCTCCTCACTTAGGAAGCTGAGAGAGCCAGCTTCTGGTTGCCCGCTTAGCATCAGCCCAAATGATCACACTGCCTGAACCAATGAGAATCCATTTGATTCTTTTTTTAAAAAAAGAAAAAAGTAGAAGCCCCAGCAGCAGTAGAAGAAAATACTGTTTAGGGAGAGAGGTCTGGACTGATTTGCATTGACTTGTGGTAATGTGCAGTAGGGCCCCGGTATCTGCTGGGGATTAGTTCCAGGCCTTGCTGTGGATAATGAAAACCATGGATAAGACAGAACATCTACCCCCCCCCAAAAAAAAACCCTGCTGTTTTGTGACAGTAGCTTGCTCTATGGCTGCTATTTTTATTTATTTACTTATTTAGAATATTTTTACCCCACCTTTCTCCTTGGAAAAGGACCCAAGGTGGCTTACAATAATGAGTAGGACTGAGAATCAAGACATTAAGCTGTCCACAGAGTTTCTATGAGCACACGTCCGTGTGTAAAGTCCCTGAAGAAGGCCACTTCTGGCCGAAATGCGTTGGACTCTTAATAAACTTTTTTTTCCAGCATCCTGAGAGTGTTCTCTCCTATACTGCTATTGTTTATGGATGCTCCAGTCTTTGGTTACAATAATGAGGGACAATATACAGCCCAGAAAATTTAAGACATAATTTAAGTTATGAACGGGGAATTAGAATAGGCATCTTAGAACATTAAAAGGTAACATTAAAGCTACAAAGAGCATGCAAAAAGAAAAAATCCATTATGAAGCATGGAGACTAACTGTTTTGCAACAGTAGCTTGCTTTATGGGTGCTGTTTGTGACAGTATCTTGCTTTACCGATGCTGATTGTAACAGTAGCTTGCTTTGTGACTACTGAATTATTTATTTAATCTTTTCCTCTGCCAACTGTGGATAATTGAATCAGTGGTTAATGAATCAGTGGATACTGGGGTCCTACTGTATCAAGAGAAACCAGTATGACTCAGACTGCCCCAATCCTGGTGAATTTATGTGCTATTTGTCAGTGTAGTTGCCTCCCTAGACAAGATCAAGGTTTTTTTAAGTGTGGGAGTATCACACAACAGGTCTATCAATAGTTCATACTCAATTATTTGACTTAGCATCTCTTCCCGATGAGAACTGCCCACAACACACAGTCCTCCCAGGCAAGGGGCTTGAGGGTGTTAACTCCAAGAGAGTCTTATAAAAATAAAACAAGAAATTGGGCCTTCTCATCAGTTGCTCAGCCTTCCCCCTGATTTATGCCTGCCCCCTCCCTGGGATCTTTTAAATGATCTTTTAAAATATGGATGTGGATACAAGCATTCCCACAGACTGGTACATGACTATAGCATCATGCTATGTTTTTACTCTGATCATCTAAAAATCTCTAAAAAATAATAAAATAAAAGAATGTTAACAATGTGTGCTGGTTTTAGATTTCTTACTAGCATGTTATTTAATTTTGTGTTTATTTTTATAGTCTGTTTTTGCTTTACCATTGTTGCCTCGTGTACTTGCATTACTGATGCAAATCGCCCAGAGTGGCCCTGCTGCCAGATGGGTGGTATAAAAATCCAATAAACACGCAAACAGACCCCCTCTGATAGTGAAGAATGCAATGGGAAACCAGTCTTGAGATTGCCTCAAGTTTGCTTGAGGAACTCCTGAGGTTTGCAGAAGCAAGATAAATATTCAGGACAGAATATTCAGGAAAGTGAATGAAAGAAAAGGCCCCAACAGCTGGATTGGGACTAAACATGCTAAGTGGCTGTGGCTGTACTGAATATTTATCGAGGCATGGGATCGTGAAATGGAAAACCAAGTACTGTACAGGAAAGAGAGTATCCTGAAATCTGGAAAGGTTGGCTGAGTACAATGCTAAAGAGAAGCATGTCACATAGCTCCCAGTTGTTACCACTAGAGATGGGCACGGAACAAACAATTTTTCATTTTCATTTTTCGGTTTTCGTTTCATTATGCAACGAAATGACAAACAAAATTTGTCCCTAAAATGAAATGAAACGAACAGAAACGCGGGGATTTTTGTCATGCGTTTTGTTTCCATTACAGCAATGAAGTGAGCTGCTTTAAATGCTTAAAAATCACTTAAAATTGGAACAAACGGTAACGAAACGGTAACGAAATGAAAATGAATTTTTTTCAAAAAGTTCGCGAACAACGGAAACGAACCGAAACGGACCTCTAAACGACAAACGACAAACGAAACTCCATTTTTTCTATTCGTGCCCATCTCTAGTTACCACAGTAGCTTAATAGAAGCCTCATCTCCAGAGGATAGACCGGTGGTAGCCTCAGTAAGTGTTCATGTTGAAAAGATATAATCATACTACTCCTGAGTTCTGAAATTGGACTGATCTGTGACTACTGCAGCATGACGTTTACTGTCCATGAGCGGACACTGACTTCCATCACTCTTCACTCCCATCACTGCAGTTGCTTGAAGAACTTAAAGAAATAAAGTTCACCGACAATGAGAAGGAAGTCTATTTTGATTCATATGGAGACATCAACACGGGTTACGAGGTGCTACTCTGGAAAGAAATAGATGGGCGAATGGTAATTACCAACATGGCTGAATACGATCTAGAGAAAGATGACTTCATCTTTGCTGATGAAGAAGATAAAATTGAGTTCATGAATTTAAAGGTAGGTAGAGGCACCCTATCGTCAGATCCTGGCAGGAGCTTCACACACACTTGCTTCCTGCCTATAGATTAGTAGGTAAAGTGCACTTTCAGTTAAGTAATGTTGAAAGTAGAGGGGAGGAAAATGAGAGGAAGAAGATGCATCCCAAGTTTGATTGGTGCAATTGTTCTAGACCCAGGTGTTCTCTGGAGGCCCTGGAGCTCCCTGTGCCGTCACTTCCCACCCAATATCTGAGTTTCTATCTGTATACCTTCATTTATACAGAAAAAAGTGTTCTGCTTATATACCACCCCATAGTACTTCAAGCAGTCTCTGGGCGGTTTACAATTTAATTATGCAGGCTACACATTCCACACACAACCCCAGCAGGCTGGGTGGAAAATGTGTCTTTAAATTTGGAACTCTTATTTTAGTCATTTTCTAATTTCTTTATCTACTTTTATTTCTCCATCTCCATTTATAGAAGAGTTTGCAAATGGATGCATAGAAACCCTAGTTCTGGAACTGTGTCAGGGCCTCAAACACTTACTGTTATTTCCCCATCTATAAGATGCCACCATGTACAAGATGCCCACAATTTTTGAACCCTTTGGTTGCAGCAACAGTGTGCTAGGAGATTCTGGGAATAATAAATAAATAAATAAATAAATAAATAAATAAATAAATAAATAAATAAATAAATAAGTTACTTTCTAATCTCTGAAAAACAGGCATTTCCTACATGCTTAAATTGCTCTGAAGGATACAATACTATTCAGACTGGATAAGCAGACAACAGCTTCAGAATAGCTGAAAGTGATTTGAGAAGTGGTCTGCTTTCCGCATCTGAACTGCCCATGAACCCAAATAATATATAAACATTATTATGATACTTCCATCCTTCCCTTCTAGTTAGGCAGGCTTTTCAGGTTTTACAGAGAGACAGAAGCCAAAAGCAAAGCAAGATGTGCTGCTTATATACTGGCCCATAGTGCTGAAAGCATTCTCTGGGCTTTTAAAAATTAAATTCTGCAGGCTATACATTGCCCCTCACATCCCCAGTCAGTTTACCAACTTTGGAAGAATAGAAGGCTAAGTGAACCTTGAACCAGTTACCTGGGATTGAACTTGGGCTGCGAGGAGGGGGAGGATGTCTTCTCAGTCAACCCAGAGTTGACTGAGAAGTGGGCTGAAGGTATAGGAAGACAGACTTCAGTGGAATATCAGGAAAAGCTTCCTGATTATTAGAGCAGCATGTCGGTGGAACCAATTACCTCAAGAGGTACTGAGTGCTTCAGCACTGGAGGCATCCAAGAGAAATTCAGACAGCTGCCTGGCAGATATTATTTGATTTCTATTCCTGCATTAAGAACATAAGAACATAAGAAGTGACATGCTCAATCAGGCCAAAGGCCCATCTAATCCAGCTTCCTGATCTCTTCATTGATCTCTTTCTTTGATAGAATTACAGGCCTAGTGGATGAGGGGAATTCTGTGGATATTGTTTATCTGGACTTTAGTAAGGCGTTCGATAAGGTTCCCCATGGTATTCTTGCTAAAAAGTTAGTAGAAAGTGGGATAGATAGTGCTACTGTTAGGTGGATTTGTAATTGGTTGACTAATCGCACCCAAAGGGTGACCATAAATGGCCTCTTTTCAGCTTGGAGAGATGTGACCAGTGGGGTGCCCCAGGGTTCTGTTCTGGGTCCAGTGCTGTTCAATATCTTTATTAATGACTTGGAGGAAGGAATAGAGAGTATGCTAATTAAATTTGCAGATGATACCAAATTGGGAGGGGCTGCTAATTCCCTAGAGGATAGGATGAAAATCCAAAAAGACCTTGACAGACTAGAGTAGAGATGGGCACGACTTGAAAAAAATTTTTTTCGAGTTGTCGTTAGTCGGGCCAGTCCCATTTCGGGTCGTTTCCGGTTTTCGCGAAAATTCGCAAAAATTAGTCGGTTCGTTTTTTCGTTTTTTCGTTGTCGTTAGTACTGGTTTTTTGGGGGGTAGCGGGCTCCTGGAGGCACCTCTGTGGGGTGGGTGCCTCCTCTGGCCTGCTATAAAGGGAAAGTGGGCTCCTGGAGGCACCCGTGGGTGCCTCCTGCCACTAGGAAGGGGAAGCAGGCTCCAAGAGACACCCCTCTACATGGGGGTCTCCCTTCCTCACCTGCTGCTGCTGCAAAATGCTATGCAATAGCCATATGGATATTGCATAACATAATGTGCAGACAGTGAGACCAGTGTGAGAGTGATAGGGTCATACCCGCCCTTCACAAGGCTCTGGCACCACCATGTCTCACACAGAAGGGAATTGTACTTGCTGCGTGTAGTGCAATGCAAGCAAGTAGATCTGGCTTTAAGGTGGCTTAGTGCAAGAGCTAGGGTTAGGCTAGTGACGGGTAAGGTTACGGTGGGCTAGTGGGTTGCACCTCTGGGTGCCTCTCTGACCCACTAAGAAGACAGTCTGTGACGTATGGGTACGGAGTCAAGGGTTAGGGTTAGGGCTAGGGCAGGTTTTAGGGGGCTTTTTGGCACATCCCAGAAGTCTCCATGGCCAAGTGGCATGCCATGCGACTGGTGGGATGGCTCCAGAAATTTGCATGGTTGTCCACTCCCACATGGCTGGCCACTTGGCCAGCCCATCATTGCGCACTGCGCAGGTGTAAATAAAATAAAATAAAATAAAATCAATGGAGGACAGAGGAGGAGAGGAGAGACATTTTGTTGCAAGAAAAAACCCACTGCTACTGTGAAAAATCTGGCAGTTTATAAATTTTCGCGTGTTTCTGTTGTGCTTGTGTGTTTTTGGACCACGATTTCAAAAACAATATTGCGTTCGCCGCCCCATTTTGGATCCCCCGCCCGCACCGCATGGCATGGCGATGGCGACTCGCGAGTCCGGCTGCCCAGGACGGGGGGGAGGCGGGACCCCCCCTCCAGAAACCACCCCTCCGGTAGGTGCCCTGCGCCCTTAGTCAAGCAGGCATTTTTCCGCCTGCTTTTTTGGCCCGGGAATGGGTGGGGGGGAGAGTTTAAAAGTTTTTTCCTGTGCCGTCCGTGCCGCTTGCTTGCGCTTTAATTGCGGCGGCCGGCGGCCGGCGAGACTGGGCTTTTTGCTGGCTGCGAGCCTGCGGCGAGTCCCACCAGAGCAGCCAAGGACGGGGGATGAGGGGGGAGGCCGGGGACCTCCAGAAACAACCCCTCTGGTAGGTGCCCTGAGGCACGGCAGGCATTTTCCCGCCTGCTTTTCGGCCGGGAACCGGGTTTTTTTAACTTTTAAAAACTTTTTTTCTGTGCCGCGTGTGGCATCGCGCGATCTCGCGATGCAAGGAACGAGCACGACAAATCAGACCAAAATTGTTCGTTCGTCGGTTCGAGCTCGAAGTCTGGGGGAGTAATTCCCGTTACCGTTTCCGTAGAGTAACGGAACCGAGTAACGGAAACGGAAACGGGAATACCGCTAAGTCGTGCCCATCTCTAGACTAGAGTGCTGGGCCAAAGCTAACGGAATGGATTTCAACAGAGGGAGATGTAGGGTACTACATTTAGGTAAAAAAAATGAATTGCACAAATATAAGATGGGGGATACTTGGCTGGAGGATAGTACCTGTGAAAGGGATCTGGGAGTCTTGGTGGACCACAAATTGAACATGAGTCAGCAGTGTGATGTGGCGGCCAGGAAAGCCAATGCGATTCTTGGTTGTATCAACAGAACCATAGTGTCTAGATCAAGGGAAGTGATAGTACCACTCTATTCTGCTCTTGTCAGACCCCACCTGGAGTACTGTGTCCAGTTCTGTGCGCCTCAATTTAAAAAGGATGTCGACAACCTCGAGCGGGTGCAGAGGAGGGCGACCAGGATGGTTGAGGGTCTGGAGGAAATGTCTTATGAGGAACAGCTTAGGGAACTGGGAATGTTTAGCCTTTCAAAAAGAAGACTGAGAGGGGATATGATAGCTATGTTTAAATATTTGAAAGGATGTCATATTGAAGAGGGAACAGGTTTGTTTTCCATGGCTTCAGAGACTAGGACTCGGGGCAATGGTTTCAAACTACAGGAAAAGAGATTCCATTTGAACATTAGGAAGAACTTCATGACAGTTAGAGCTATTCGGCAGTGGAATATGCTGCCACGGAGGGTGGCCGAGTCTCCTTTGGAGGATTTTAAACAGAGGCTGGATGGCCATCTGTCAGAAATATTGTGATGGGAGTTCCTGCATGGCAGGGGGTTGGACTAGATGGCCCTTGAGGTCTCTTCCAACTCTATGTTTCTATGAGCAGGGAGTTGGACTCAATGGTCTTATACGCCCCTTCCAACCTCATGATTCTATGATACTGCAACTTAACCACTGGGCTAAAAAGCTCATCCAGAAGTGCACATACCTCTGTGTAGATATTCAAATATCCTTATACCTTCTCACTAGATCAAGCCATCTCTTTAAAGAGTGAAATAAATTATATAGTTAACTGAAAGGGACCATTAACACCTTTGCAGTCATAGTAAGGGTAAAAACCATAATTCATAAAGAAGGTGACATGCAAATCTTTAGCAAGAGTCAGGGTAGGAGCCACACACACATTCAGTGGCATAGTGGTAAATTTGGAACCACAGGTGCTCACTCTTAAGCAATCTCCGTCTCCAAGAGAATGTTCAAAAATGCAACCATCTCAATTTCAACAAATGAAGAGCAGGCTCTTGAGTACCACTCAAGACGAAACCATCTTCAAATACTTGGCTTTGCAATAATACGCATGTTGCTGGCAGTGCCCATTTTTCTTCCAGCTACTATGAAGATAGCAGCTAAGCTTACATGGATCAGGGAGATCAGAGAAACCTGGCAGGGAAATTTCAGTTCTTGCTAATTAGAAAGTCCTGGGATTTTGATGCGAAAAGTCCTGGCTCTGCTACACCATTGCACACATTTCATGACTGGCTATTTTGTAAGGACAGGGACATTGTGGCTGAAATCCTGCTGTTCAGTTACACAAATAATGTAACTTTTTAAAAAGTTGTAGCTATGGAAATTTCTTAACTTACATCAGTTTGTTTAATGTTATACCTAGATAGGGGCATGAATCAGGAAAAATGTAATTTGTTTTGATTTGTAAGTCGAGGTTGACAAATCACGAATAATGAATTTATTAATTCCCCCAATGAATCAATCAATCAATTTGTCAATTTGTTTTTCCCTTTAAAACCCTATAAAGTCTCTCCCTCAAGCTTCAAGAGACACTAAAATCATGTAGAAGCTTCCATTGATTATTCTCTACAGTCTATGTAATTTTTGTTGAAGCAAAACAATTTGATGTGTGTACATGAGAGCCGTGTCATGTCTTTGGAAGGACTGGGACAATAAAAACACCTCCCTCCCTTCATTTCAGAGGCAGCCTAAGAACATCCAAGCTCCGTGCCTCAAGTAAACTGCCTGGCTTTTTTCCATCTTGCCATGGACTCTACACCTAAGAAATAATTCCTGGCAATCCATCTTTTGCCATGTTATTACCTATTGGTCCTGCTCTGAAGAAGAGGGCTTTGTCCCCGAAATATTAGCAATGTTTTGTTATTTTTATAGTAGCCTAAAGGTATCGCCTGTTCCACTTTTGTAATTTTGGTGAGGACTGGGCTTCAGAAATCCAAGTTATACACTCACAAATTGGGTTTCCCTCCAGGAGAGTGGTTTGGAGAAACCTAATCTTTACCGAACTTGGGAAGACTATAGAAGAGAGTCAGAGGAAGCGTCTTGGAAATTTGGTATCTTCAAGTGCCTGGGAAGAACTTTTTTGGGGGGGGGGTCATTGTGAGTGTACAACCCAGATGTCCTAAAGCCAACCTTTACCAAACTCAGAGGGTTTGTAGAGAAGAATCAGGGGAGGCTTCTCTGAAATTTGGGTTTCTCTCAGTGCTTGGAGGGTGTTTTATACCGCAATGAATCAACAATTTAAAAATAACTAAAAGTTCATTGATTCGTATTCATGGGGAGGCATTGATTTGGAAGAATAAAAATCAACAAATTAGTGATTTTGATGAATTTTGCAATTTTTTTTAAAAAAACCCTGCCCATTCTAGTTATACCTTTTGGTGTAGTTGTTTTCATATGATTTCAGCCTATGAAAAAAGATCATAGATCTTGTAGCTGTCATCTTAATACATTTTGCTAGAGGGGACAAAATAGGACCTCTGTTTTGCTGAGTTTAGGTTCCAGATAAACTGGAATGGATCCTTCAGACTCCTAATTCACTTTATTTCAAATACCATAATCTGGAACCAATCCTATTTATTTAATCTTATTTTATTTATTTATTTATTTATTTTATTATAGCCAGCGTTTCTCCCAGTACAAGGCCCAAGACTGTTCAAAGCATGATTTTTAAAATGCACCTAAAATAAAGATATGATGGCTGAAATCTTGTTGCAAGGTTATACAAATAGTGTAACTTTTGAAAGTGAATTTTCATAAGTTAAGACATTATCAAAATTAATACCTTGGTTAATTGGAAGTAATTGGAATAAATACAGTTGGATGACAGAATACACTTCTTGAAGGCTGTAAATGGAATATGTGATTTGCGGTTCATTTAATGGTTGGGACTTTGAGGATTTCTTTGTCATTTTGATCTTGCAGAACGTCCAGTCCAAGTGCTCTCAGAAATGCAGCCCAGGGCAGGTGAAGAAAGTTTCAGCGAGCCCACATACCTGCTGCTACGAGTGCATTAGCTGCCCTGAAAATTACTACACTAATCAGTCAGGTATGGAAGACAAATGCTGAAATGAATTAAGCTTTTCAGAGAACAGAATATATGTCTTTTAAAAAGAAATAATTTGTTAGAGGGCAGTAGTGGTGAACCTTCAGCACTCCAGATGTTTTGGACCACAGCTCCCAGAGTACCGAGCCTAGATTGCCAATGCCAAAGGATGGTGGGAGTTGTGGTCCAAAACATCTGGAGTGCCGAAGGTTCGCCACCACTGTTACAGGTTTACTGGAAGTCACACAGATGTGAAGCAAATATTTCTGCAGTTGATCAAAGCTCCAGAGAAATTCAGGTAAGATTTTAAAAAACAAACTCCTGTCATGCCCCAGTCAAGGCCAGTTTGCTTAAGGAAACATTCTTAGAGGCAAAATGGCATGTGTCTCTTGTGTCAGTAACCATGTTAAGATGACCAATTCTAGGCTTCAGAACTGGTCTCAAGAGCTAAGCTTTCAACCTTGTCCCAATGGTTAACTTGTTTTAATGGGAATACGGACAAGCTATGTAAATTTGGTTTATAGTACAGTGGTATCCCAACTTAAGAGCAGCTCGATTTAAGAGCAATTCAACAAGAGCAGAAAACTTGGCATTTTAACTGCCGCCTTACAAAGAGATATGGTCTGCTTGACTTACAAATATTTTTTACATATTTTTTATTTTTTAAACTTATTTTTTCAATTTTTTAGATAGGTACCCCAACTTAAGAGTAGTTCGACTTAAGAGCATGCATTCGGAACAGATTAAATTCATAAGTCGAGGTACCACTGTAGTATCTTAAGGTGGCTTGGTGTGCAATTTATTGATATCACTTTTAAAAATGTAATGCCAGATTGACAGGTTGTTTCTGATGCTGGGGAATCTACAGCATCAAACCCAAAAGGTCAGTTTGACATTCTTCATAAAATAGATGGCAAAGCAACAAACAGCAAGCCATTTATAATGTAGAAATAGGTACAGTAGTTGCAAACTGATTCAACTAGATCTTGTGCATTGATATTAATATATAATATCTAGAATATCTATTCTATAATATACAAGTAATATCTTAGATTTGTTAATTTGTTAGATTGCCTTCTTCTCTTTAAAATATATATTACTTATTTCAATATTAATATTATTATCACTGTGATTGCTCTGTGATCCTATGTATTAGTTCCTTCAGACTAAGCAAAACAAATTCATTAAAACTGACCACAGTTAAGTTCTCCTAAGCATTTCAACAACATGTACAGACAGTTTTCAAGCGATCTCTGTTTCTCTGCATGTAGATATGGATTACTGCATTTTGTGCAACAACAGAACTCACTGGGCTCCCGTGAACAGTTCAATGTGCTACAGGAAGATGATTCAGTACCTCAACTGGGACGAGTGGTTTGCTATTCTGTTACTGCTTCTGTCTGCTCTTGGAATCGTTTTGATTTGTGCCATTATCATAATATTTGCTAGGAACGTGGACACTCCCGTTGTCAAGGCATCGGGTGGCTTGACTGTATGCTACGTTATCCTCCTCTGCCATTTTCTCACTTTTCTCAGCACATGCTTTTTCATCGGCAAGCCCAAAGCGTACAAATGTAAGACCCGGCAAGCTCTCTTTGGGATCAGCTTTGCTCTCTGCATTTCCTGCATTTTAATTAAGTCGCTGAAGATTTTGTTGGCCTTCAGTTTTGACCCCAAGTTGCAGAAATTGCTGAAGAGTCTCTACAAGCCAATCCCCATTGTGTCCTTCTGTACTGGGATCCAGGTGTTAATCTGTGTGGTTTGGATCACAGTCCGAAGCCCTTTTGTCGAGGAGAACTTCTCCATCCGGAGAGTTATTATCTTAGAATGCAACGAGGGCTCGGCTGTTGCCCTCGGCATCATGTTAGGCTACATTGCTCTCTTGGCCTTCATCTGCTTCATCTGTGCTTTCAAAGGCAGGAAGCTACCCGAGAACTACAACGAAGCTAAATTCATAACCTTTGGCATGCTCATCTACTTCATTGCATGGATCATATTTATCCCAGTGTACACAACTACTTTTGGCAAGTACTTGCCAGCTGTCGAAATCATTGTCATTTTAATATCCAACTATGGGATCCTGTGCTGTACTTTCTTCCCCAAGTGCTACATTATCGTGTACAAGCAAGAAGCCAATACCAAGTCGGCCTTCCTGAAAATGCTTTATAGCTACTCCTCCAAAAGCGCAGGGAGTCTCAGCGTAAACCAAAGTTCTCTGGACTCAAAGAGCGAGACCCCTCCCATGCCTAGTGCGGAGGCATGCCGTAAAGCAAAGAGTGAGAAAAACTGGGTGAACGGAAGCTGCCATTTCCACACATCAGCGTATAGGGAGATGAGAGGGGAATTGCCAGTCATGCACCTGGCAGGGCCCACAGTGCCAAGAAGAAGGCTCTCCAGTATATAATGAGATTGTTTCAGGGTAAGACCTTTGCTGGGCCTGTTCTGTCCATGATCTCTCAATTACCTATAACAACTGCTGTTACCGTACAAGAGATGTAGGTACATTGCAGAGGTAATCCTGCCTCCCTGTAAGCAGTACCGTTCAAACTGGGAGTTACCTTCAAGGCTGAATGGATTCCCTTCCCCTCTGCTTCTTTGTCGTAACGATTCAGTGTTACCTCTGTATTGCAATGGTTTGGTTAACACTATCCAGCATTCCCAATGCAAAGAGGGTTTGAAACCAGAGCTTGGTTTATTTTTCAGTCCTCAGCATTAGGAGCTGGCTTATACTCATTCAGACCATTGGTCCATCCAGGCATGTCCAAACTTTGGCCCCTCCAGATGTTTTGGACCACAGCTCCCATAGTCCTTTGCCATTGGAAATACAGGCTTGGAATTCTGGGAGTTGTGGTCAAAAACATCAGGAGGGCCAAAGTTTGGACATGCCCAGGCGTTCAGGCAGGATGCTTTCCTAGCCCTACGTGAAGATCCTAGGCATTACCTGGTGGGCTCTCATCTATGTACTAAGGAGGACTCACTTTGCTTAGCTTCCAAAAACTGATAAGATGTTTGTGGTCATGGAGGTATGGTATTGCTCACTGCACAGAAACTTCTTTATGGTCAGTGAAAACATACTATACAGCCACAGGCAAGAAGGAGATTTGTGTTGAGTGCAAAATAGAAAGCAAAGGCTACAGGGAAAGCTAGTGTCAATGTTGATTCAAGGGAACTAATTCATTAAGAAAACGGTCATACACAGTAAATGGTTTATCACACAAACAAAAATACAAAAGCAAAGTGTTCTTTGTATATAGTGATTAAAGCACTCCCTGAGTCGTTTACAATTTATTTATGCAGGCTACACATTCCCCCCTCCTACAATCTGGGTACTCATTTTACTGACCTTGGAAGGAGCGAGGGCCGAATGAACCTTGAGCCTACTACCTGGGATTGAACCGTGAGCACGGTTATAGCTACAGTACAGCAATTTAACCACTGCACCACAAGGCTCCTTACAAGAGAGCTTCCTGTTGAAAGGTAAATTTCAATTCCACTTTTAAGTAAGGCTAGGACTTGAGGACTGGATTCAAATCCCTACTTGGTTGTAGAATCTCGCTGGGGCACAGCACTAGTAGTAAAACCATTTCTCAAATATCTCCTTAGGAAAGCCTGCTAGGGTCATGAAACATCAGAACTGATTTGTTGGCACATAACACAAGATTATTTTCATTGTAAACAGTCACAAAGCAGGTACATAATCTGAATTAGTCATACCATTTGTCTGCAGTATTGTTTGTTGATTAGTGTCTAGAGCAAAGTTTTCTGACAGGTACACAGATAACTTTTGGAGATTAATCCTGGTTTCCCTTTTTTGTGTGCAAATCATAGATAACTGAATGATTTTTAAAATGTCAGAAAAGTTATATCCATTTTTGAATTAATTGTAAAGTATAGTAATGCCTTGTATAATGTGTTGGAAAGTAACTTTACAACAATACATAGTTTAAAATACAGCAGACTATCTGTTTTAAGAGACATTTGAATATTTACTACAATGGCTAGGATTAACTGATCTGGTTTCAGCAACAGCCCTAGATATGTTAATAATATGTTGAAATGGTGACCTCACTGATGCGGCTGAAAAAACCTCTATTGACTTGTCAAGGGAAGTGGATCAGTTTTTAGCCCGTTATTCTGGCTGCAACACTTGCATAACAAAATGCCCTCAAATATGCTGGATGGCAACTTCCCCTGTGCCCATTTAGCACAGCCCATGAGCTGAGGGTGGTTTTAGATCAAAACATATTGAGGATTGTAATCCCCACAATGAAATGCTTAAAAGATCATTTGTACAATTATAGATTCAGTCCAATGGAGATTTGCCTGGAACTAAGTTCATGTAGGTCAATGGAATGTACTTCTGAGTAGACATGCGTAAGACTGCATTCTACTTGTGTGTGTGCTATCTCTGGGCTCTTCAAAAAGGATGTCTGTACGCATAAATGTGTAAATGTTTTCTTGTAAATACTGTTACCAATACCTCAGTGTTAAGCATTTTGCCATTCAAAGCTGGACTGCCTGAAGTGGGATGGTGTTTGTGGCTTCATCTCCCTTTGAAAGTGACAAAGCCCCAATATTTCAGTAAAACATCTTCTCCTTGAGCAGCTGGCTCCAGAAAGCAATGCTAAAATGGATGTTGTGTGTACAGAGATATCCTTGTAAAAGAACAGAGTGTGACTCTACGGTTGTTAAAAAAAATAAAGTTTTACATTTCTGTTCATTTGGGATCTTTTTTTGCAAGCCCCCAATAATTTTTATTTGCCTTTTATGAAAAGCTTTTGATTCACAGACTTCCAGTGGCTTTATCATCATTTTCTGAAAGGGATACTTTCACTCCAGACAAATGGAAAGCAGTACTCGACCGTGGTCAGACCTGCATTTTCTGCGTAGTTTCCCATCGGCGAGCTACGCAGTAAAAGATTGTGTGATAACCAGGAAGAGAAGCAAATTCTGTTCCCGGCCGACCACGCTCCTCGAACAGCAGTTTCAGCGAAGTTTCCTAAACCACTGCCAGGGACTGGATTTAGGGCATTTCCACACGACCCCTAAAATCCGCTGGCCACTTAAATTCGGACCAGAGATCTTGGGGGTTCGTTGCTCTTCCTGCGTCCCCACCCCTCCGCACTTCCTTGCTCCTGTCTGCGTGAGGGGAGGGAGAAAAAAGGGACAAAAGAATGCAGGCTCACCTCCATTTGCCGGTCCAAGCCGCCCCGAGCCGCATTCCTTCTCTTAAAGGGGCAGGAGGCAAAAAACAACAACAAAGAAGCGAGGAGAGCCCGCACTCACCAGATTACATCCGGATTTGGTGATTTTCACCCCTCCAAGAGCAGGTACATGAAAAGTGTGCTGGGACGCGCTTAGGTGGGCGTGGTTGCACTTAATTTCCTGCAAACTCCGGAGCTGGTGGGGAAACAATTTTAGAAACTTTGCTCAAAAATGCTTACTTGTTTGCTTCTGTTGCAACGACAGGACACTGAAAATATGCAGTAAATTCAGTTTCTCCCCTTTCTCCCCGGCTTAAAAGACGGAGTCTTGGAAACTGGAGCCGGAAAGTAGGACAAACTGCGTATTACACACTTTAGGACAAAATCAGAATAGGAAGGTACGATGCAGAGGAGAGGACACCAACTGCTCATTAAAAGCCACGTGACTGCCCCCCCCCCCAATATGCAGGAAATTTAAATACGAAGGAAACCCAGGTATGACCGCAGTTTTTGTTGGATTAGGAACTGCTCTTGCAAGGTACCATAAAGAGACCAGTTATAAGGTTAGAGCTCTAAAACAAGCACAACTCCCTTCCCCTACCCTCAAATGTTACTGAAGAATCAAGGAATTTGAAGGGCCCACATAGACCCAAGGTGGTTGGGTATGTGCAGTGAAATGAGGTGAGTGATGAGAAATCTAAGCAACAGAGATATAGCCAGGTGGGTGCTATCTTTTTATTCCTAGGGAAGAGTGGAGCAATGCTTGGAATGGGAGGAGAAAACAGGAAGGTACAGCCAAAAGCTGGCATTTCTCACTCTTGCTCATCACTGGGTTGAGCTACGCACTGTCATTCTAAAGGAAAATAATCTGTACACAGGAGAAAGGAGACCAGGAATCAGCAATCTGGATTTTCTACCACCTTCAAGAAGGAGAGTGTGACCCTGTCTACCATCCGGGAGTAAGATGGGCTTGTCTTTTTCCAAGGAGGCTCTCTGTGTAATTTACGAGTATAATCCTAATCATACATCTGTACTATGCAGTTGTAACAATTACCGGTATGTCACAATTATATTTGCTTGGTATCGCACGAATGCCTATGGTTTCTTGATAGAGAATCCAAGAATTTGTTGCTTGGTGAGGTACTTAGAATTCTTTCCTTGGGAACTAGGCAATGAACTTCAGCAGACAATCTTATCAAACTATGAATCCAAGGATTCTATAGGAATGGAGCTATGGCAATTTAAATGATACCAGACTTCTCTAACGATAGTAAACATTGCATGTCCTGCATTCTGTTCAGTAGTTATGCACACAGAGCTCCAGCTGTGGAAACTGCTGCAACTAGCTTAACAGTCATGGGTTCTGGTTGCATAATTCATCAGAACACTTCTAGAAGACCCCCACATGCATAAATATTAAAAAGAATGCTGGCCAATGTTTCCAGGGTTCCAAACCACAGGATGAGTTTCCCTGGGTAGAAGGAAACTCTCCACTAAAAATTCCTTCCTGCACATGCAGGGTGATGAGAATGCAACAGAAGCAACTGGGCTTAACATGCCTGTTTTCACTAGCATTCTTCATATGTAGAGATTACACACATTTAGAAAATTGCACGGCACCAGGTGTGGGGAATGCGTGCCTGTCAAAAATGGTTGGTCCGCACATCCTAGCATCTCTCATCACTAGCTATGCTGGCTAGGGCTGATGGTAACTACCATCCAATATCATCCAGAGGCTGCAAATTGGACAACAAAGAGTTTTGGACTAGGAAGAACTAATATGTGGGAGCTCCATAAATACATATAATCCCGTTTCCTAGCTCAAGATGAAACTTGAATGGGTTTCACAGAACAGGGCTTGTTAGAAACATCACCTAGAGGGTATGAGGTTTGTACTGAATTGGATAATTTGCTGTTAGCCATAGAGCTATTATTTGCTACTGCCAATGGTCCAAAATAAACTATTTGATTTAACTAATTAGGCTGATGTCTGTGAAGATTCTTAGTCATCCAGGTGAGGTTATGTGGAAGAAGAGTCATGGCAACTGAACTTCTTTTCTTGTGAGATCGAAAAGTTTCACTACTCATCCAAGTAGCTTCATCAGTCTGACAAATTTGTTTACCCCATTAGCCCACAACTTTAATTGCTTTGTTAGTGCTGATGGATCTGTTTTGCTCCAACCAGTAGTAAAAGCTTGGAAAAAGTCCAAACTGGCAAAAGGACAGCTGATCAAGGAAGCAACAGCTGCAGGGCAGTGAGGGGAAGGCTGCTTTCAATTCTCTGACTGTAGCACAAAACTAATCTAGACGATTATTGAGCACATCATGAGAAGACAAGACTGAATGGAAAATGCAAACATGTTAGAAAAGGGTGAAAAGAGTGGGCTGAGGGAGGAAGAATCTATAAAAGAAGGTGTGACCTTAAGTTTGCGGGACCTGAGCAGGGCTGAGAGACAACCATTTGGGGTTACTAATCCATTTGCTTGCTGCAAATTAGCACATAACAAGAGTACCAAGAGAAAATATTCTCACAGCGCTCAAAGGCCTTCTATATTTGTACCTGAAATGAAAGCATCAGGATGGCTTTGTCCTCTGTATGTGGCCCCAATAACACACACACCCTCCTTGACTCCCTGGTGTCTGTTCTTAGCCTGGTTAAGACCCTTTGGAACCATGGAACACACCATTCCGATCCCTGCTGCTCCTTCAACCTACCAAACTCTCTTGGGACGACATATGGCAAGGTACACTTGATAGCGATGGGCAAGCATCCTTTCAGAAAAGCTTGCATGTTATTATTACCAATTCCAACGAACAACCAAAAGTTTCCCCAGAACAGTTTGAAAATCAGAGTGCTAGAGGTGCATACTCTGCATACTATACTGTACAATGATCAACACTACATGTGTTTAGGTGGGTGAGCGTGCTCTCATCGGGACTGGGATTTCTATCCAGGTTATTCTGTGCAGCATTGCAGTGCAGTTGTTTGAAAGACCATAAACTAGATTATGAGAGCATTTCAGTTTGACCTAACAGAGTTATGTGTAAGTCACAGCATGATTTATTGCACAGCATTTTGTCACATTGATTGAAATTCAGTAGTGAGTCATGAGTAGCTCTATTGAATCAGCAGAGCTTCTATCATTCTTGACTAGAGATGGGCACGGAACAAACATTTTTTCGTTTCCGTTACCGTTTGTCGTTTCCGTTACGTAACGAAACGACAAACAAAAATTGTGATGAAAATGAAACGAAACGAACAGAACCACGAAAATTGTGGTTGTTACGTTTCGTTTCCGTTAATGGCGACGCGCAATGAAATGAGCTGTTTTAAATGTTAAAAAATGCCCTGGACATCCATAAAAACGCAGCGATAATTATTTATATTGTCTGATAATACCTACCAGGGGGGTTGGGGTCCTTAAAATGTTTGTTTTTGTCTTCTCCCATTGCGATGTATTTTTCTTTTCCCTTTAAAATGGATGTGGCCACCAGCCACAAAATGGAGGCATGCCATGTGATGTGGGATCATGTTCAACCAATAGCATGCCCAGGTTGCAGACTGGGCGGGCAGGTCTGGCAACCACAGAGCCCCCGTCCTCCTTGCAGTCTCTGGTGGGAGTTAGGGTGGGAGGTCTCTGCGACTCTAGCTTCAGTCCTGCAGCCACCCTGTGTGTGCGCGTGCTGCGTACCTCTCGGTGAATACCCTCCCTTGCCCCGCAGTACAGTCACTCTGCGGCTGCCTTACACCCTGGGCAACGCCCGCCGCTGCCTTTGCAGCCTCCCTGCATACCTAGTCTATACTGTGTCTCTGCCAGCATCCATTTTTTTTAGTGTTTTCCCTCTGGTCTGGGGCATTGGGGGATGCCTGCGCACGGAAATGCTTTAAAAATCGCGCAAAAATCGGGTAGAAACGACAAACAAAAAAATGAAAAACAGTAACGAAATTTTTCAAAAAATTCCCGACAAACGGAAACGAACCGAAACAGACCTCTCAACAACAAACGAAAGACCGAAACACAATTTTTTTGTTTCGTGCCCATCTCTATTCTTGCCTCATCAAATCCCTACTGATTCAATGGACCTATTCTAACTGCGACTTCCTACTGGATTTCAACAAATGGCATGTAGTAGTATATAATTCTTAATCATGCATTACTATACAGGACTTTTCCAGGCAATGAAATGCCATGCACTTTATTCTTGGCGCATCATCTCTTCACATTTTCCTTATCATTAGCCTGTGTTTAAACTAAATAAAACTATTGTAGAATTTGTTTTCTGTGAAAAGAACCTAGGAAGCACAATAAACAGCTTATTATGGGAGACCTAAATGTTTCTTGCTTGCTTAAGGTACAAAAACTATAAACAGAAACAACAAAGGTATAGAGATTGGCCAATTTAAAAACAACCTATCTTAATCCAAACAACAAAAGAAGTCAACACTTGAAACCTTTCTAGAAAACAACTCCTGCCGTCTTCTTTACACGCTGGCAGAAATAAGCTGAAGAAAAGCCCTTTGAAAAAGTAGTTCCACAGAAAAGGGTTGACACATTAAAAGGATTGCACTTTGTCCAGCTGGGCTGAGGCATGGCATGGGGAGCCCTGTTTGCACTAGGAATCAGGCGACAAATTTCTATACCAGCCAAACACATGCATGCTTCAAAGGCAAAATAATGATATAAATTGTGTTGAAGCAATATAAAAGTAAAGATATAGGTTTCCCCTGACAATGAAGTCTGGTAGTTTCTGCCATTCGTAAGCCGAAGGATCGGTGTTTGTAGACTAAATGCACAGGTCCATGGAACATTACCTTCCTACCAAAGTGATGCCTATATATCTACTCTCATTTTCAACAAGCTTTCGGACTGCTGAGTTGGCAAGAGCTGGGGCAAGTGAAAGGAGATCACCCCTTTGCTTGGATTCGAACTCCCGACCTTGCATTCAACAAGCCCAGTGGCTCAGCGGTTTAACCCAAAGTGCCACCTGCATCCCCTATAAAAGTATGGGTGATTAATTGATAGTAACTGGAAAACCAATTTCCAGGGAGTGTGGTTCAATTACTTGTGGAAATGCCTTTCTGAACTAAGTCGCAGGCTCATTTAGGATTCTCTTCTAGAGAGAATTGTATCCATTATGGCTTGTAGCTGGAAATAGTCTCTGATATGTTCAGGTGACCACGGAGAACGTGAAGAAAACAATGAGAGGAAACCAATGCCAAAGGCTTTCTAGAGCAGAGATCAGTAGTGTAGTGGTACCAAGGCTTACAGCAGGCATGTCCAAACTTCAGCCCTCCTGATGTTTAGGACCACAACTCCCAGAATTCTAAGCTTAGACTGCCAGTGGCAAAGGACAGTGGGAGTTGCTGTCCAAAACATCTGGAGGGCCAAAGTTTGGACATGCCTGGCTTACAGGGTCTAAACCTTGGGATTCTCTGGCAGGGACTATGCCATTATCAATATCTACCTTCAGCCTGCTTTGTTCCTCTGAGCTTAGCTGCAGACAGTCTTCACAGTAGTTAGAAGAAAAGATGGAGTTTGCCAGCAACAGATATCTTTTCTGTAATACAAGGTACCATTTTGAGGTAGCTGTGCTGTTCAGTGGCTAATTAAGAGCCACTGGCTTTACAAAGGACCTGCCCTGCGTTTGCTGACAGTGATCAATCCACCTGCCTGACATTTTGGAACTTCATGGAGAGGGGCTGATGGGCCCTGCCATGATGAGCACCTTGAAGTCCAAGTTTACCACTGCACCAATGGCAGACAGAAATGCCTGATAGAAACCAACTCATGACATGGTTTATATCGTCAGTCACTGTCCTTAAAAAGAAACAAGGACTGGGCATTTCCTAAACTAAAAATTTACCATGGAGCTGCCTTGCTTCGTTCAAATACTGTATGTTTTATGGAACATGGACCTGGGGTGATTCCAGAAAAGGCTTTCCTGGATGCAGCATCTCTGTGCTCATTCAGCCATTGTCCTCCTGCAGCCCTACAGTAGACGGGCAAGGGGGGAGGGACACATAGGGCAGACATCCTCAGAAGGGCTCTGCTTACAAGGAGGCCTTTACTGCCATACAGTCTTTCCTCACCCGCTCAGCAATTTTCAGCCACCAGGGCTCTCTCATGGCAAAGGCCTCATCCTCTGCCCAGGAGATCCCCCACTTTTGGAAGCGGGGGTGGGGGGGTGACTCCTTTCACTTTCCCCCCTGAGAGCCCCAAACAGACTGGATTTGTCCAAAGAGGCTCTTCTTCACCTGTACCTAGTCAAGTCTCTCCCTTCCCTTCCCTTCCCTTCCCTTCCCTTCCCTTCCCTTCCCTTCCCTTCCCTGCCCTGCCCTGCCCTGCCCTTCCCTTCCCTTCCCTTATTTGGCTACTATTGTAGTTACATGACCACAACTGAGTTTTTAATGCAGCAAAATCTTCTATTCAGCCTTCTACGTAGTTTCCAAAAAGGAAGGAAAATGGTGGCGGGGTGCAAATTATAAGCAAAACGAAACAGTGAGTTGGCGAGACATCAATACCTGTGAACTACAGCTGGGGAAAATAAATCAAGACTAGTTTAGTGATGCCCCCTGGTGGCTGAAGATAGTCATGTTGCTGCTGCTTTGGATCACGGATTCTCACTGAGCGGGTAACTCACTGGCTAAAGAAAAGTCATTCCTCCAGGGGCTGGTCACCATATTCCATTACAGACAGATGTGGCTCAGGGCCAAAATATAGAGATAACCCATTATTGGAGCCAGAATCACAGCAGCATTCACAGATGCAGGCTTTTTAAAAATGTCCATCAAATCAGACCCAAAAAAAGGATGGGCTTGTAGACTGGAGACCCTTCACAAAACAAAACAAGTTAATTTGGACCTGGCAGGAGGTGAGACACTCTTCTGAAGAGACAATCACATGCCATCAGCTCTTTTAAAAATCTCTCCTCTGGTGATGGGCCATCTTAGGCTGGGTCTTAAGATACTAGAGATCCCTTGGAAATCCATAGCATAGTACCTATAGTAAGGGATCTCAAAAGATGTTTATCTGACTGTCAGCCCTATCTAGTCACAGAGGGTAATCTGTGCATCTTTAAACGGGGAAATCAATGGAGGATGAGGTCCCAGTGGCTACTAGTCACCATGACTATAGCATCCCAGCTGCTGGAGAATATGTAGATGTGGGTAACATTGCCCTCACACCCTCTTGGTGGGCTTCCCATAGGAATCTAGTTGACCTTCTGCAGACTTTGGAGGTAAATCCTGGTTCCTCTCATTCTCATTCACAAGGAGAAGGAATTATTCTTCTCCTCACCAGCAGAGATGGCAAGACATTTCCTCACATGGTCAGTAGAGTTATCCTCAGCCACGTTATTATTCTAGGTTGCCTTTATAGGATGGGTTTCTGAAGCCCTTTGGTGGTGGCCCCAGTTTTTCAGTGTGTCTGCATATTTAAAACTAGCCCCTCAGCTGCACCCATTGCCAATGATGTCTGAACTGGCCACGGTGACAAATGCTTCACTTAATCCTGTTTAGATTAATTTAAACTTAATTCATTCTCCATGGGGCTACCTTTCAAAATGGTCTGGAGTCTTCAGTGGATCCAGGATGCTGCCATTAGAGTCCTGACCAAAGCTGGTTACACAAAGTACAGAAACACCTTGTAACATATTTACTGGTTAATGGTCTACTTCCAGGCATAGTCCTGCTTTAGACCAACAATGCCCTTGGTCCTGGTAATCTAAGGACTATATTTATTTATTTTTATTTATTTTAGTGTATTTTTACCCAGGCTTTCTCCTTGGAAAAGGACCCAAGGCGGCTTACAGTAATGAGGGATAATATACAGTTCAGTATAATTAAGACATGTTCAAGTATTGAGAATAGGGAATTGAGAAACATCTTACATAGGATTAAAAGACAACATTACATTAAAGCTACAAGAGAATGTGAGCAGTTAAAAGGAGAGTAAAATTCCATGTAAACTTATGAGTGATGGAAACTTACATTGAAAACATAGTGTCAATGTAATCACACAAGGTTATAAGTGGTTATAAACACAAAGTCTATGTGATCCTATAGATTCATATGTAAGACACATAATAGATATGATGGTTCATCATTCAGGGAAAGCTTGCCTGAAGAGAAAAGTCTTTGCCTCTTTCCAGAAAGACATTAGAGATGGGGCAGTACTGGCCTCTAGTGGGAGGGAGTTCCAGAGTCTGGGCACCACAGCCGAGAACACCCTTTCATGTGTTTACATGTGACGTACCTGTGAGGGTGGTGGAATGGAGAGAAAGACCTCTCCTGATGACCTTAACACCCGAGCCCGTTCATACAGTGAGATTCGACCTTTGAGGTAGCTAGGACCTAGGTCGTACAGTGCTTTGTAGGTCAAGGTCAGCACCTTGAATTATGCCTAATAGCTGATTGGCAGCCGGTGGAGCTGCTTTAACAGGGGAGTAATGTGATATCTGTATCCCGCCTTAGTCAGCATTCTGGCTGCTGCATTTTGGACCCATCGAAGTTTCCTGAGACTTTTCATCTGTAGCCCCACATACAGTGCATTACAGTAATCTAGCCGGGATGTCAATAGGGCATGTGTCACCGTGGCCAGAGTTGGTTTCTCAAGAAATGGGGATAATTTGCATACTAGCCTTAATTGTGCAAATCTGCTCCTGGCCACAGCCGTGACCTGGGCATCCAAGCTCAAGTCCAAAAGCACCAAGCTGTGCACCTCTTGTATCAGTTGGAGGCTGACCCCATCCATTACATGTATCCCTATCCCTTGTTCTCCCTTTCGACTGACCAGAAGCACCTCTGTCTTGTCTGGGTTTAGTTTCATTTTGTTCA
Organism: Phrynocephalus guinanensis; assembly: GCA_037367245.1. Lineage (NCBI taxonomy): Eukaryota > Metazoa > Chordata > Lepidosauria > Squamata > Agamidae > Phrynocephalus > Phrynocephalus guinanensis. The sequence goes on from CM074733.1 coordinate 122,545,868, forward strand.
TCCTCATCCAGTTCATTACTGCAGCTAAGCACTCATGTAAAGTTGAGATAGTAGCTCCCTTAGAATCCAGAAGTGACGAGAGGTAGAGCTGGGTATCATCAGCATACTGGTGGCACTTAACTCCAAAAGTCCTGACAATCTCTCCCAGTGGTTTCATAGAGATGTTAAATAGCATAGGAGATAGAACAGAACCCTAGAGGACTCCAATAGTCAGTGGCCATGGTGTCAAACATGAATCACCTAATACCACTTCTTTCCTGTAGGAAGGACTAGAGCCACTTTGATGCAGTGCCCCCAATTCCCATTTCAGAGAGACGAGTCAGGAGGGTGTCTATAGTGTCAAAAGCAGCTGAGAGGTCTAGTAAAAGCAAAAGGGACATAGATCCCCTATCCATTTCTCTGCGTAAGTCGTCTACCAATGCAACCAGTGCCATCTCAGTCCCATAGCCAGGCCTGAAGCCAGACTGAGATGGATCCAGATAGTTTATCTCATCCAGAAACCTTTGGAGCTGCAAGGCCATAACCTGCTCTAGGACCTTCCCCATGAATGGGATATTCAATACTGGTCGATAATTGTTCAGTATCATTGAGTCTAAGGAGGGCTTTTTAACAGTACTGTAGTTTTACTATTGCCTCCTTTAAACATGCCCGGCATTCACTACTCTTCCTAACTCTTCCTCCAATGTTATGATTTTCACGGGGGAAAGTAAGTTATCTACTTGTATGAGTCAGGAAAGTTCTGGAAGCTTCCGAGTACATTTTATGCAGATGCACAGATACCCCAAATGTGTGAATCCACAGATGCCATGGAGTGTTCATTGTTGTTAGAAGGAAAAAATGTTGGCAAGATAATAGGTTGTCTTAAATGAAAGTCTGAAACCACTTTAGGCAGAAATGAAAAAGCTTGTAAGAGGGACAACTCAGAAGAACAATTTGATGTCTTGAACTTTCCAGGGTCTTTGCTCCCATATTAATCTCCAGGTTTTAACTCCAGTGAACGAGATGCCTGTGGTCCAATTTAAATGAGAATATTTTAAGTAATTTAGTCTAAAACTGTTGAATTTTGAGATAGGTAGGGCCTTGAGAGTCTCCTGGACTGCAAGATCAAGCTTAATCTATCCTGAAAGAAATCACTGGAAGGACAGATATTGAAGCCGAGGCTTTGGTCACCTCATAAGGAGAGAGGACTCCTCGGAAAAGTCCCTGATGGTGGGAAAGAATGAAGGCAAAATGAAAAGGGGACAGAGGAGAATGAGATGGTTGGATGGTGTCACTGATGCAACGAACATGGATTTGACCAGTCTCCAGGAGGCAGTGGAAGACAGGAGGGCCTGGTGTGCTCTGGTCCATGGAGCCATGAAGAGTCAGACATGACATAACGACTGAACAATAGGGTCCATATGGGATTTTTTTTTAAAGAAATGATTAAAACAATTTACTGCATTAACTAAATGCCCAGCAAAATGGGGCAATGTGTAGCCTGCATAATTAAATTGTAAACCGCCCACAGAGTGCTTGAAGTACTAGGGGGCAGTATATAAGCAGAACACTTTGCTTTGCTTTTTGCTTTACAGTCATGTATATTTTTTCCAGAAGATTACCATCTTCTAACCCTAATCTTATGCATACCTGTGAATGCAACCCAATAAATGAAATAGAATTTATTTCTAATCACTCACTGAATTCAAATGGAAGTCTTCCATTAGCAGTTCCCAACAATCACCTTGTTCTGGATAAGTTGTGATACAAAAAACACGAGATGGCTGTGGTATCAAAAATATTATCTTACTCTTGAAAACATATTATGAGCACTAAATAAGATATGTGTTAAACCGCAAAAACTAATATGGTGGGAACTTCAATCAGAGGAACTAAATGAAGACATAAATAAATATGTATTTAGTTTCCCCCCAAAAAGGAAAAGTTACCCAATTAAAAACCCTTTTCTAAGTTCCCTATTGCTCACTTGGAAAAAGTATGGAAAGAAATTGATACAGGAAGGTTCCCCGCTTGGCGCGGTGATCGATCAGGAAAATTTCCCCACGAACATGAAGAAATTGGGAGACTTATTTAAATTAAGGAAAGTAGCAAGACTAAAAGATTGGATTAAAAAGATGACATCAAAACAAGAAATTAAACGTATTCTGCAAACTCAGGAATTGTCCTGGTTGAATTACGCCCAGTTAGACAGCTGGACGAAAGAATGGACTAGGAAAAATATACAACTTAGAGGATATACAAAATTTGAGCAATTTCTGACAACATATGAATCAGAGAAAGGAAATACAGGGAAAGGAACAGTTGGTAAACTATATAAAATAATTCAAGATTCATTTGAGAATAGGGAACAGGATACAATAAGAGAGCTATGGAAACAAGACATAGAGAAAGAAATAAATAATGATGAATGGAAAAGAATTTGGAATTTGAGGATTTTACGGTCATTATCAGTCAGAATAAAAGAAAACTACTTCAAACTAGTTTTAAGATGGTATATGACTCCAGTCAGAATGAATAGAATGAATCCAAAATATTCTAAGCTCTGCTGGAAATGCGAAAAAAAGACAGGTACCTATTTTCATTTATGGTGGGAATGTGAAATAGTTCAAAAGTTTTGGCAAGAGATCTTTGAGGAGATAAGAGAAATAATACAAACTGATATTAAATGTGTACCGGAAATTGCTTTGTTATCATTACCATCTATTAATGAATATGATGTGAAAACTAAAGAATTAATAGCAAATCTTATGACAGGAGCTAGACTGATTATTGCTAGGAACTGGAAATTGAAATCAGACCTAAAAATTGCTGAATGGTATAAGGAAGTGTGGGACATAGCGTTAAATGATAAACTATCTTGTAATATAAAAGTTTTGAGAGGTGAAATAAAAAAAGATATTTTCTATGATGTTTGGGGGAAATTTATAGATTATGTATTATTAAAAGGGAAAGGGATACAACCAACTTATAACCCAACACAGTTCTGGCGTAAAGGACCTTAAGAAGCCTATTGGAAGAAAAAGAAAAAAAGATGAAGAAGAAAGAGAAGATGCAAGAATACTGGACGGTTTCTTGGGGGTGGGGGGCACTTTGTATTGTTTATGATTGTCTATTATTGTTTATTATTGTTATTTTTAAAAAATAAAATAAAAATAATTAAAAAAAAAAAATAAGATATGTGCTAGGTTTTTTGTAAAATACTTTTATTTGTTTTATATATAGTAATATTTTGCAGTAGCCACATTATTGCATACTGTTCCTGTTCATGTTTGTTCAGTTAGAGACTCCAATTTGTGTATATCGATTTGACAATTTACAGATGATCATTTGCGAGCACAAACAGAATGAGTAAGAACAATTCTTATAGGAAAACTCAATATCTGTCATAACTTCATAATACATGGTTGTTTTCCAAATAAATTTACAGGGAACTTAAAGTACACCAAAAAGGAAAATAAGGCTCAAGCAAATAAACTGAACCGAGGTAAAGTGTCATTATGATTATTCTTTTAAAAATACATTGACCAATTCTAAACCCTTTTAAACGAAAGAAAAAACTGTTTTGCATCTGAAATGAGCAATTGTCACAGTTGCATAGATTAAAGAATCATGTCAAATTCAGGCAAATATGTGAAAACCTCACAACCTATACAGGGAAATGTATACTGTTTTGAGTTTAAACATTCAAAAAGATATTTTTTTAAAATGTGTAACTTATATTCAATAACTTTGTTCTAGAACTCTGCTGTAGATATAATACCAATGTGTCTGATCTATAAGCATTCAATGTTTCTCTCACACATTTGAGAAAATGATGGCAAGCTAAACAGCAACATTGATAAATTAGAAATTAACCACATCAAGAGTACATTCTCAGAAATATTATTTAGGTATTTGAAAAACCAAATTTAACTCCACAAAGAATTTAAATAACTCTAAATTCAACATTAGTCCTTTTTATGGTAGAACCATTCAACTGAGTAAGTTATTTGTAAGTTACAAATTATATTAACGCCAACTGGTTTAGGCCAAGGAGGACTACACTAGATGTTGCCAATAGTCTTGATTTGATTTGATTTCATTTCATTGAGATGAAAGTGTTCAGATAAAAATTATCTATCAGATTTTTCAAATTAAAGAGTAGGCACAACTGGCAATTTTTGTAATGTAATAAAAACAAAGGGATACCCTGTCTACCTTGAATACTTTTGTTTTTTGTGTACTAAAATCATTACGATCAGCTCAATTTTCATTAGATTGCATTTGGAATGAATCATGTAAGACAGTCAAACAGTAAAAATGTCAAACTAGTACAGTATTATTAAATAAAGAGTAGAATTTACTCTGAACACTTTAGCTGCTCAGCTGTGCTGTTATGCGCACTACTTTAGGGAGCATTTGATGTCCAACAAAGCTGTATTTTCTTCAACCATACTCCACTATTTATACAAAATCTATAGTTCACTATTATCTTCAAAAATGCTTCAAAGGCAAATCTGGATAACAAAATCCTGAAAAGGAAATACTGCGGTGAGGTGTGGAGCCTCAGTGGGCTAGGATGCTGAAACTGCTGAAACTGTTGGCTGCAAAGTCAGCAGCTCGGTGGTTCAAATATCGGGTGCCATGCAGTGGAGTGAGCTTCCTTTGTTAACTCCAGCTCCTGCCAACCTAGCAGTTCAAAAGCATGTAAATGCAAATAAATAGGTACTGCTGTAAAAAGCAGAAAGGTAAACAGTGTTCCGTGCGCACAAATGGTCATGCTGGCCAAAGGGTCACGGACTTGCACAACACTGGCTCTTTGGCTTGGAAACGGAAATGAATGCAGCCTGTGTAGAGTCAGATACAACTAGCACACATGTGCGGGGGAAACCTTTACCTTTTTAATGGTCACATTAGGATATCCACACAGCAGAAGACTGTGTGTCTATTACTATATTTCCAGTTCTTATAACTCAAGCAGAAAAGCCTCCCCTAGTCCCCATGCAACAGCCATTCTTTCCGTTCAGTTCTGAATTGCATCACAGCAGAGAAGTATTTTGTGCAGCTTCATTCAGAAATCCTTAAGAGCTAATCTGGTAATGGGGAAAAAACTAGGGCATTTTACCACTGGTTATGCAGGATGAACTATCAAAAAAACCTTGCCACTAATGACTGGCCATTGCCTCTCTCCACATGCAGGCTCTTTGCAGCCCTGCCAAAGCAGGTGGCTATACCGGGGGTCGGCAACCCGCAGCTCCGGAGCCGCATGCGGCTCCTAGCAACCTTTGCTGCGGCTCCGGGAGTTTAAAACACCATCCCTCTCCTTGCACTGCAACTTCCTTGCAACTTCTCTCTCTCTCTCTTACACACTCCCTCCCCCCTTCCCTGCCCCTCCTCCTCCTCCTCCTCCTCCTCCTCCAACAAGGAGGCTTACAAGGCTCGTCGCCGGAGCCCCGGCCGCGTTCTGGCGGCGGCGCGCCACAGGGCTCGCTCAGGCCGCGCGTGAAGCCCTCCGCGGCCGCTCCAGACGGCCGCCGTCTTCCGCTTAGGAAAGGGATAGGAAAGGAGGGAACAGGCGGCCCAGGCCACGGGGGGGGGGAGGAGGAGGAGGAGGAGAAGGCCCTTTTCCCTCTTGTCGGTCCCGCCTTCGCAGGCAGGCCCCGCGGAAAAGAGGTGGGCGCTCCGGCTGGGTGGCTGCGGCGGGGAGGGCGGGCGGTGGGTGGCTGCGGCGGGGAGGGTGGGTGGGCGGGCGAGCACGTGCCTGTAGCCCCCACCTACCCACCCACCCCCAGCTCCACGTACTCAGGCCGAAAGGAGGGAGGCATCAAAAAGGGAGGCGGGCTCTTCCCGGTCGAGGGAGGAGGGCATGGTAGATGGAAAGAAGGTGCCGCCGAGTGCTTGTTAACGCGTCGTCCCCTCACCCGGGTTGGAGTGAGGAAGGTGCGAGGCTTTCCCCTCCCTCCCAAAAGCCATTTCTGCAACACACACACACAAACACACACGACTTTCCACCCATTTTTATTGCACACACACAAACAACCTGGCTTTCCATCCTTTTTCTCCTCACACACGCACACACGGCTTTCCACCCATTTTTGCAACACACACACACACACGACTTTCCACCCATTTTTATTGCACACACACACAAACCTGGCTTTCCATCCTTTTTCTCCTCACACTCACACACACGCACACACGGCTTTCCACCCATTTTTGCAACACACACACACAGGGGGAGGGCGACAAAATGCTTGAGGGGGGTGCTATGGGGCCCTGTGATTTCTAATTAGACTCCTACCCCTCGACCAGACCCCCCCCCCCAAAAAAAACTACTACGATCCAGCACTATTGAATATGACTGCATTTGCAGGTGTTGTAAGTCAACCTGATCTTGAGATGGAACTGGCCGATATAGCTGACAAAGATATATGGGCGTCCAAGTTCAAATGCTTGACCGCTACTCTTGAGGATGTTGCCCGCCAGAAGGCCATTCTGGCTCAGAATCATCAATGGAGTGATATTGAAAACCTTCCCAAACAAGACCAACTTGTATTCGAAACATGGAATGCCATCCCCAACACTTATATAAACATGAAAAAGTATGCATTTGGAGTCCTGTCGATCTTCGGCTCCACATATGTATGTGAGCAGGTCTTCTCCAACATGAACTATATTAAAATCAAATATCGATCACGCCTCACAGATGACAGCTTGCAAGCGTGTGTGAAAATGAAGGTGACATCTTACAGCCCTGATGTGCAGACACTGTGCACTGAGGTTCAGGAGCAAAAATCCCATTAACCAGGTAAATTAAATATTTTATTAGCTATTAATTTGCAAAAATATAATTTACATTGTTAAGTGAAAAAGTCCTTTTTCTTCTTCAGATTGACAGCTGACTGCACGATCCTGTATATAGCATTAAGGTAAGAAACAATATATGCAGTGTTGTATTTGTTTTAAATGTTGCAATGGTTTTGTGGTTCCCAGGTTTTTTTTTCCGTTGGAAACAGGTCCAAGTGGCTCTTTATGTCTTAAAGGTTGCAGACCCCTGGGCTATACAAATCATTCTCAGACTCATAGGACCGAGGCAAGAGGTCTGAAAAAAATAGTGTTTTAAAGCTAATCAAGTTTCTAGATAGAAAATAAATGGCACCTCCTTGAAAATGATATGGGGAAAAGGCAATGATTGGCTATAATACTAGAAATCTTTCTTTTAAAAGAGAGTCACACCAATCACCACATTTCTGGAAAGCTAAATTAACCGAAGTATTTTCATTGCATTATGGAATATGGGAGACATATTGATTCAAGTCCAGCAACAAAAAGTCCTCATATAAATAATTGATTTAACTGTCACGCGTTAATTTAAAACATTTAGCACATCTTATCAAACATGCTTCCATACTCAAGGGAACAAAATAGTATTTACAAGCAAACCCGTGTTCATTTTCCTTCACGTTCCTGGAAATTGTGTCCTTCTAATGCAATCCTACTATAAAGTTAGAACAAATAATTTTTTCAAACAAAAGCTTTTTTGTTTTGTTTTTTTAAAGGACATACTCCAACAAAAAAGACTTATTTGTATTCTTGTTGAAATGTAATACATTAAAATAAAAATGTTTTAAACAAATTGGTTTGAAGATGATACTTAACATTAGTGAAATTGAACTGAATGGATAAAAAAATCTAAGATGTGGGGGAGATGTGATCACGAAGTGAGAATAAATTTTCATGTGATGGAAATATGAATAAATATTGAAATTTTGAAGCGATTAGGTGAAAGGTAACAATTAAATCTAATATGTCCTAAAATAGGACTTTTATTGATATTTTAGAGCAATGAAATTTGACAATGAAAGAACTGATCACAAATCTAGTAACAGCGGCTAAAGTATTAACAGTAAATAACTGGAAAGTTAAATCAATGACACAAAGTGTGGAACACTGATGATAAAATATGTAATATTAAAGTAAGAAAGGGAATGACAAATAAGAATATGTTTAGAGCTACATAGGAAGAATTTATTGATTTTTTATTAACAATGGGGAAGAGTTGTTGTGTACCCTGCAAGGGTCAATGTATCTCGTGAATGGGAATGGGGCTCCATTCAAGGAAGGAAGTATCTCCAATGGTCCCAGTAGGGGGATGGGGAAGTATATGTTGTTTTTCTTTAGATTTGTTTTGTATGTATGATAGTTGTTAAAAATAATTCCAAAAATGCAAAACATTGGCTGTGTGTAAATAAAGCAAGTAATCACTGTTCAAAAAATAAAATACTACAGTCCCACATGGTTTGGTAACACATAAATTAATCATGAAAATTTCTGTTCATAGTCCTTAGTATGCAGCAATAGAACCTCTTCCTCACAAAAGAATCCAATTGTCAATATACAGTAATCATAAACACAGTCACATCCTCATGTGTACAATTTAGATTCTAATTTACCAAAATCCCCAAACACAGTTTTATCTGATTTTGGCTGAATTCCTGTTACTTCGTGTAGTAAGTCACAAACCAAGTAGCTCCACTGAATCAGTGGGAACTGGTTAAGCCAACTCCTGCTTAAGTTCCACTGATTCAAAGGGCCTTCTCTAGCTGCAACTTCCTACAAAAAGCAAAATAATGTACTGTATTTCTTTAAGTAACAGTCTGACAGACAACAATCTTCCAACAGTTGAAACTTTTTGCAGCAGGAAGATAATTATCTTGCAGCACATCAAGCTGGTGTTCAAGGCACAGCTACAGCAGCTAGTAGAAAATTGGAAATCTTATCTGCAGTGTCAGTGAAGAAATAAGAGGAAGAAAAGGGTTTTCTTGTATGACTGGGCAACAAGGCTTATAAAACCCACACTGAAATTAGCTACTGTCCCTTTTCTCACAGTGGAAAAAAGTTTGCTTATATTTTCAAATGACATCATGTACAATAAAGCGCACTCTCTAGTAAGTTTTATGCTTTAAATATAAATATTTCACCAGTTTATTGCAGTGTCACTCATAAAACTATATTTTCACTATTTAAATAAATAATTTTCCAAGTTTCATTTTTACTAGAAGCTCGTATGTCACAATTCAGTTGTGAAACATCATTTTTGCTCCAATGTAAAGAGGTAGTAGATTTATTGTAGACTGGGCCCATGAACCCTACTACAAAAATTCATAATACCAACAGCAGTTTATGCATAATAATGCCTTTCTACCAAGTCCTTGAAAACTCATTATCTGAAGTCTTACTGAGGCTATGATTCAAGCTTTTGTAACATTTTAAAGCTGCCATTAGTATTTCTGGACACAAGACAATGGGAAGACACAAACGCAAAAAGAATGAAAAGGTTCAAGTGCATGAACTGTTTCTTCACTTGACACTGATCAGCAAGTATTAGCCACCATGAAGCGCTACTTATTTTCCATTTATCTGAAGAGTTACAGTTGGAACCCCTCCATTGGAGAGTCCTGCTCCTGAAACATATATTGTTGCTCCTGCTCATCCACCCGCGGCACAATGTTCGCATCTTCTTCTTCCACACCAAAATAATGTTCAATAAGATCAAAAGCCTTCTGGTAGATCTCCTGGTTTTCATGACTTTGCAGAACTTCAATTTTATCTAGTCCTGAATTTAATGAAAAATATATGTAACTTAAGATTTATATATTGTTGAGTTAATTGCTGCTTTTTAAAAATAATCTGCTTTAATATCCAATAAGCGATGACAGATTTTTTAAAAAAAAATGTTTGTCATTTATTGAACAAGAGGCTTTTAATAGTAAACACAACAGTCCGTATTTTACTTCTCCTTGCATACAAAATATTTAACTAGCAGACTGAATGACTGCTTGTATAAAAAAAGACACTGAATACTGTACATCATTGCAGTAAACTTAAAACCTTTTAAAGTTGAAATATTAATGAACATTATATTGTGTCTGGCTTTCACATTTTAGTGTGCCATGAAGATGACATTGCTATCCTTTGACACACCTTTTCTAATTACAAGGTGAGAAAGAAAGAGACTTAGGTCACTCTGCTTTGCAACGGGCAAGCTGAAAAGCTCTTTGCTGGCTCTTCTAGCAATGCCTAGGGAGTAGGAATGCTTCCACCACTGCTCTTGGGGCAGAAAAGGGCAAACATGGCTGTATATAAAGTGCAGCCTCAGAAGTGTAGCGTAGCTCCCCAGAACACTCACCCACTCTCCTCTTTTAAATCCGGGGGGGGGGGGGGGGATTTACCTTGTATCCTGTATGGCCCTGTGTGGTTTTAGGCTGGGGGTACTCCCCCCCCCCCGCAAAACTGAAAGTCAATCAGAAGAGCTCAAAAGCACCTTAAACATGAAAATCTGTTCCCTGCAGTAACTACTGGCACATTTTAGTTAGATTAAAAAAAAAACCTTTTTTTGCACTGAAAACTGTCAGCGGGCCACACAGTGGAGCGAACTCTCTCTGTTAGCCCCAGCTCTTGCCAACCTAGCAGTTCAAAAGCATGTAAATGCAAGTAGATAAATAGGTACGGCCATAAAAAGCGGGAAGGTAAAAACTGTGTTTCCTTGCAGCCATGGACTTGCAGAACACTTGCTCTTTGGCTTGAATACAGAGATAAGCACCACCCCTAGAGTTGGACACGACTAGCACACATGTGCAGGGGGGACCTTTACCTTTACATTTAAAAACAAAAATATTATAGAGAGGGGCTATGTCTGGACCCTGCAACTCTAGATTAGCTTTGGTGATAGGCTGGCAAACACCGGCTAAAATCCAGCTGCACAGCTCCCCTGCATTATTGATGGGGTAGACAGTAACTGATCCAAAGCTTCCATCTGTGGTTTCGATGTGTTGCATGCAATGGTACCAAGTTGCATTTACCCAAAAATTCACAAAAGAAATATCTCATATACTTTGAAAACTCTCTTAGAGACACCCAAAGCAAAATGTGACTTGACATCATATAACAATTTGCTTAAAGCATTAAAGCCACAATTTAATACATGCCAGTTTTTAAAAATTCTATCCTACATTTACAGTGGACCCTTGCATAACATAGGGTTTGTATGACAAAAAATGTGTACAACATACAGTAAAAAAATCCGGATATAAGGGAAATTTGCGTAACAGAATAGTCTACGCAGCGAATCCGTACAACATAAAAATGGTCGCAATTAGGGATTATTCTGTTTTCAATGCATTCAAGGCGGTACTCGTAGAAGGCCCTTCTACGAGTACCGCCACCCAAGGAAGTACGAGGGGCGGCAACAAGAAATAGGGCCTTCTCAGTAGTGGCACCGACACTATGGAATGCCCTCCCCTTTGAGTTAAGAACTGCCTCCTCCCTTGAAACATTCAAGCAAGGCCTTAAAACTTACTTATTTAGGCAAGCCTTCTGAGCCTCCAGCCTTTACAAATTTTTATAACATCTTAGTTATTGGCTGGGGAGCCTTTTAAACTCTGCTGCAGTTACTGTTTTTAATCTTGTTTTTATTGTATTATATTGTATAGTATTTTTATAGTATTTTATTGGTATTGTGTTGTTTTTACATTGTATTGATTTTATTGTACCTTTTTAAAATTTGTTGTAAGTACACAAGGGTCCCTTTGGGAAGAAAGGCGGCATAAAAATAAAGTTATTTTATTATTATTATTATTATTATTATTATTATTATTATTATTATTATTATTATTATTATTATTATTATTATTATTATTGAAAATTTGTATAAAGGACAATTTGCTTAACATAATTTTATTTGGAATGAATTAATTTTTTTATACAAGGTACAACTGTATTTTGATGGTTTGAATGTGTTTACAGTACATTATTATACTGGTTTCTACAATGGGGCTGGTTTAATTGATCTTACAATTACATTTAATTTTCTTGTTTCATACTTTTAAGAGGATTGCAAGCCACCCTAAGTGCTATTTTTCAGTCAATGGGAAGGGTATACGTGATAATAAATTTCTTACCATATGCTTCCTCTATACGCACACAGTAAGGATTAACACCAATTCCCTTTTGCTTAGATTCTTGCTCTCCATGTCGTAGAATGTTTTCAAGTCCATTCAAGGCTACCTGGACTATTTTAGAATCCATCACCGTCAGGAGATCACAAAGAGGCTTGGTACAACCTAATGCCACGAAATAACTTTGGCAGAAAAAGGGAAAAGGAGGGTGCAAAGACTCAGATAATCATGTTTTTTTCTGTAAATGTAAAGGCTGTAAGAATAATCTGATAGGATGCTTTCATAGCCAGATATAAAAACTTTTCCCTGGTACATTATCAACATGAAGTCCTTGTATAGTTTAAAGAGCATAAAGAATGGCAAACAGATAATTTTATTCTATTTTATCTGAATGACAGAGTGAAAGACTTCATCCCTTCTCATGAACAGTGGCCATAAAGATGCACGTCTGGATCAATATACACACTTTTACTATACCAAATGTTGGCACAAGCTGTTTTGGTCATGCTCAGAATAGAGCATACGAACATGAGAAGAGTACTATTTTAATAAAGCAAAGCAAAAAGCGAATTGTTCTGCTTATATACCACCCCATAGTGCTTACAGCTCAATCTGGGCAGTTTACAATTTATTTATGCAGGCTTGAGCCAAGTACTGTGAGCATAACCTGAAAAGAGTTGAGAAGATACATCTCTTGATGAATTACTTTGCATGAATACTCTGGAAAGGAAAAAGGAATTCCCAAGCGAAGAACAGCCTTGCTGGAACAGGCCAGAGCCTATCCAGTCCAGCATTCTGTCTCACACAGTGGCTCACCAGTTGCTTCAGGGTATTCCCAAGCAGATGTCTTCACCTGCTTATGATTCCCTGCAAATGGTATTGAGAGATATCCTGCCTATCTCTCCAACCCGGAGGTTGTCCTTAGGCATCCATAATGATATCCATTGATACCTTGTTCTCCATGAACTTGTCCAATCCTTTCTTAAAGCTGTCAAGGCTGACAGATGTCACCACTTCTTCTGGCAGGCAGTTCCACAGACTAGAGATCCTCTAGGTCAGGGCTGTTCAACTTTGAACAGGCCAAGGTCTACTTTTTCCAGCCCAATGTGCCTGAGGGCTACTACACTAAAACCTCTACTTACGGGTTTTATCAGTTCCGAGCATATGCTCATAAGTAAAAACTTTTGTAAGTAGAGCAGTGGTTTCCCATAGGAATACATTGAAAACCAATTAATCTGTTCTGGAGGGAACAGATTTCAATATGCCATGGCCCTTGAACTGCCCTGCTCGGCAGAGACAGTGGGCTGGCAGACCCAGAACTTTGCTGGGGCAGTGGTAATCCTTGGGCTGGGGGAGGGAGGGGTGGAGAACTTATCTCCTCACTTTTTTTATTGATGGCTGGCGGGCTACTTTTGAACCCTTTGCGGGCTACTGGTAGCCCCCGGTCTACCTGTTGGACAGGCCTGCTCTAGGTGAAAAAGTACTTTCTTTTATTTGTTTGAGATCTAGCACCCAAAAGTTTCATGGAGTGCCCCCTAGTTCTAGTATTGTGTGATGGGGAAAACAGTATTTCCTTATCTACTTTGTCCACACCGTGTATGATTTTATAAATCAGGTCACCTCTTAGGTGCCGTCGTTCAAGAGTGAAGAGGCCCAGCCGTTGCAGCCTCAGATGGTAAGGAAGGCGTTCCAGTCCCGTAATCATTCTGGTTGCAATCCTTTGCACTTTTTCCATTTCCATAATATCCTTCTGGAGGTATGGTGACCAGAACTGTAGACAATACTCCAGATGGGGCCTCACCATAGATTTATAAAGAGGCTAAATGACATTTGCTGACTTATTTTCTATACAATTCTAATGATCCCTAGCATTGAGTTTGCTTTTTTCACTTCCGCGGCACACTGGGTTGACACCTTCATTGAGCTGTCCACCAGGACACCACAGTCCTTTCCTTGGATTGTTGCAGAGTTCAGAAGAACCCATCAGTTTATAAATGTAATTGGGAATTTTTGCCCCAACATGCATCACTCTGCACTTACTAATGTTGAAGCTCATTTGCCACTAGTTTGCCCACTCCCCTGGTGTCAAAAGATCCCTCTGGAGCTCCTCACAATCTCTCAGTTTTTACTACCCTGTATAATTTAGTGTCTTTGGCAAATTTGGCTACCTTGCTATATGTACCTTGCTAGTACATGCTGTTCATGCCCAGGTTGGTTTTCCTCCAATGCCATTTTATCTTCTAATACACTGCATGCACCAATCAGGGATCATATAATGAGAGGACATTTCACAGCTAGATCACATTATAACAATAGAAGAAAGGAATAATGGGTAGATAGGCAGTAATATAATAAATACTAGAACTAAGCCAAACATGTAACACAGTTCATTTTTTCTGATCTTTCAGTAAGACACAGGTGTGGGGTTACTGGGACAACTATCACATTTAAAAAAAAATAAGCTGACTGTAACAAGGTTTTACCCTGCTGAAGGCTGATTTATGTGGTCTTCCCTAAATATCTTACAGGTGGAGCAATAAAGACCTCTCAGATGGAGAGACAGAGCAAGCCTCCATCTCCCCTGTCTTTCTGCTGCATTTAAGTGATGTAACATGAGGTCAAGGATAAGACTCTTGTCCTTTGCAGGATGGGGAATCCTGTCAATAAAAGTTGTAGTGATCAATAAAGCCACTGGCTGATTTTAGCATGTAAACATGCTGTTTAAATATAGAACACTGCCACCTTAAAATTGAAGTGTGGTGCTATGATGATAGGAAAGCACTGTTACTTGGATTGATTTTCTATAGTCTTTCTTTTCCTTTCTCTTTCTTCCTAAGCAACTTGTTGAGCTGGACAGCATACCCCACCGCCTCGCCAAAGACAGTATTACAACTCCTTTTGCAGACAAGCGACACAACCTCCTCTTTTCAGGTTTAGGAAATAACAATGTAGTTATAAGACATTTAATAGTGTTTTCAGTTCATTTTATTGGCTTGGCTGCTGAAATATTTCATAGTCAAAACAGATCTAGTATGAAAGATCTAGTATTGGGCACTCATTTCTTTGTCAGATAAACAATGGACTACTGCAAATCTCTGTATGTGGTTGGACTGCCTTTAAACAGTATGAAAACTATGAACTATCAGGAGCTTTATTACTGCATGGTTAAGCTAGATGGGCCATATAAAAGTGGCACTTGTGCCAGATGGTGTGGTATAGAAATCAAATAAATAAATGAATGAATAAATAATATCAAACAAACAAACAAACAAACAAACAAATTTGTGGGTTTAATCTAAAAGCTTCATATCGGCCTTATACTACTAACAAATTTATTCTCTTTTACAAAGCTAAACAAGCTATAAGACCAACCTGTAGATACCACTATCTGCTCTCTCAGTGAAAAATCAGGTGGACAGGTATTAAGTGGAAGGTATGCCTGATTATGGATCATATAGAAACTGCCCTCCTTGACATGCTCTCCATAGGGCAGCATTTTTCAACCACTGTTCCGTGGCACACTAGTGTGCCGCGAGAAGTTGCCTGGTGTGCCGTGGGAAAAATTGAAAAATTCTAAAGAAATTCAACCCAGGGCCGGCGGGCAGCCCACAGCTGGGAGGTGCTATAAATAGCGTCCAAGGGCCAGCTTGGCTCCCCCCCCCGAGGCCCGCGGCGCTGGCGTCACTTCCTCCCCGGCCGGACCTGGCCCCGCTCATTCTCTTAGTGTTTGCCCTGTGCCTGCCGCCACCGCCGCGACTCGCTCGCTTCCCTCTCCCCCCCTCCTTTTTTTACCCTGGACACCACCACCCCTTTCCTGGGAGCTACCAATGGACTGAGCTGCCCGACAGCCCGCCCGCCAACACGAGCTGGCCCGGGAGCCCCAGCCCAGAACAAACCACCAGGTGAGGGGAAGGGGAGGAGGGGTGCCCGGCTGCCCCACGAGCACCGTGGCAGGGCTGCGAGGAGGAGGGGATGGAAGAGGCCTCCGCCGGGCCTGGGCTGAGGAGGCGGGCGGGCGGGGGGGGGGCTACTGGCACGGCTGGACAGCCGGACGGACGGCCTTTAGGGTCTAGGAGGGGAAGAGCCGTCTCTGAGGGGCCCCACGATGGGTTCCTTGAAGTCTTGCCCCTTTCTTTCTGTCTTGGGTCGCCCTCTTCTCTCTCTCTGTCTTTTCTTTCTCCCCCCCCCCACCTCTCTCTTTCCATTCATACCCTTTCCCCTCTTCATAGAAACGTGCTCATTTCTAGCCTGCATATGTGTATGTCTAGCAGCCTGCCTACTGTAATTAAAACTGTAAACTGCCCAGAGACTCCTTGAAGTGGTATGGGGCGGTATACAAGCAGAACACTTTCTGCGTTCTTTCCTTCCTGCCTTCCTTCATCCTCCTCCCCTCCTGTCGCTGGACTTGCTGAAGGCATCTGCCTTGGCCACAGTGTGGAGAGCAAGATGGGCTTTTGGGTCTTATTTGTGTTCCTGGAGAGTCAGTGCCCCTTCTCAGGTCTCCACTGGACACAGAAGTCCATGCAGGGCAAAATGTCTTTAAAAAAACAGCACAGGTAAGTAGGAACTGGGTGCTAGAGAGCGGGCTGCCTCAATCTGTGGCCCTTCTGTCCTGCTTTTCCCTACACCAGCAATGGCGAACCTTTTAGAGACCGAGTGCCCAAACTGCAATTCAGAACCCATTAATTTTTTCGTAAAGTGGCAATACAGCAATTTAACCTGAATACAGGTGGCTGTGAAAGGATGATGTTGGGTGCCCACAGAAAGGGCTCCGAGTGCCACCTTTAGCACCCATGCTATAGGTTCACCTACAGTGCCCTAAAAAAACTGTTAGTGTTTTGCAGCCAGTTAATGTTGCTATTTGATTCCTATTCAAGAGAATTACTTTATATATAGTCAATATAGGCACAGAGTTAAATTTTTTAACATTTTCTAATGGTGGTGTGCCTCGTGATTTTTTTTCATGAAACAAGTGTGCCTTTGCCCAAAAAAGGTTGAAAAACACTGCCATAGGGGACGAAGAGTACTCTAAATGTTTTCTGATATACCTTGAAAACAGATCAACCTCAAAAGGCTTTAAAGGTCTAATAGGATGTGCTTTGAAATAATTGCTCTAGATGATTACTGCTATATTTCCTACTTTATCATTAGCTGAAATCCCATTGCTTACTGTACTATTTTTACTACAATAAGGCCACTGAATCAATGGGAATATGGTAAGTCATTTTTTTCATAAGTTCCTTTGAGTCAACTGGGTCTACTCTGGGACTTACTTTAAGTAATAGGTAGAGTAGCTCCGTTTGAATCAAAGAAGCTAAATTGAATTAATTGAACTTTCAGAGGAGCTGACTGATTCTATGGGTCTACTTTAGCACAACAGGATTTTCTGCACTGAAACTGTGATATAATCAATTGATGTTTACATTTCTAAAAGACCTTTTGGTAGTATTTACTTTTAAAGGGGGTTCTAAATAATAATTTCAAACAGAAATGCAGCAGTGGCATTAATGACATAAGTGCTTAGAAAATGAATATACTGTATTTTTCATTATCATCACAATCATTGCTTTGATATCAATTATAACTTATTACCTAATTTGTTCAGGAGTCCCTCCTGATGTTGCATTAGTGATGGCCCATGCAGCTTCCTTTATAGTACGAAATTCAGCTTTCTGAAGAATTTCAATCAACACTGGAAATATATTTGCATCTATAACAGCCTAGGAGGGAAATGAAAATATGAAACTACAATCTAATTAACCTAATGAGCATTAATAAATGGCTGAAAATACATTCTCAAATATATTACAAGAAAACAAGCAATGGTAATTTTAACAGCAAAATGAATGGCCCTCAGATATTTTATTGAAACCAGTACTACATGGTTTGTAAAGAATCTCCAATACTTTGCTTAGGAAGTCAAGAGAAGGACACAATAAAAATGGCTGTTACATGGTTCTCTCTTGTTAACAATGAACCAAATCCCTACAGTTTCTTTAGGGAAATTAATAAATGATATCTCATCCTATGACTACTACCACTTATTTTACAAGTAAGGCTATAGACTAACTGCTTCCTTTCTCAGACCAACTTGAAGAAAAAATTGATCCTGAACTTGTCTAAGAGATACCAACCTTTTTGACTTCCCCTACAACCTGACAAAAATCAAAACAGGAGATAAAGCCTACATCAACTCTCCACTTCAGGGATTCAGTAGAACGTAAAGCACTAAAACCATTTATAAAGACCAAAAACAAAATAAAACATAAGAACAGCCTTGCCGGAACAGGCCATAGCCCATCCAGTCCAGAATTCTGTCTCACACAGCGGCCCACCATTTGCTTCAGGGTATTCCCACCTGCTTATGATTCCCTGCAAATGGCATTGAGAGATATCCTGCCTATCTCTCCAACCCGGAGGTTGTCCTTTAGGCATCCATAATGATAGCCATTGATGCCCTTGTTCTCCACGAACTTGTCCAATCCTTTCTTAAAGCTGTCAAGGCTGACGGCTGTCACCACTTCTTCTGGCAGGGAGTTCCACAGACCAGTGATCCTCTGGGTGAACAAGTACTTCCTCTTATTTGTTTGAGATCTAGCACCCCAACGTTTCATGGAGTGTCCTCCTAGTTCTAGTGTTGTACGACAGATTTTCCTTATCTACTTTGTCCACACCATGTATGATTTTATAAAAGACAAGTGTTTGCTAGCCGCTGAAATTTGTGTGAAACAACAACGGCTACTGCACACACTATACACACATCACCCCTGCAAAACTCAGCTCAGACCCTTGTGCCATTATGTCTAGCCCTCAACATACCAAGCCGTCAAGGAATGGCAACCTGCTTCTGTCTTAATGTAATGTACCCTTGATCCTCAACCATGTGCATGTCCCATCAGATAAAAAGATTTTTCAAAAATAACTGTATATAATTAAATACAGCACTGTGAACAATCCAATCAGCTGGGAAATGCAGACTATCCTAAAAATGCAAAATAGCCTGATGTAGACAGAGGCTGAGAGGAGCCAAATGGAGTATGCTAATTCCCAGCATTTACCTCACACTTTATAGTTTTACATACATATCATTTTTCTGAAATTTGAATCAATTGGTGGTAGAGGAGGATAACTCACGGAGGATTTGTTAATTTTATTAATTTGGAGACTTAAAAGTATGGGGGGGAGCCAAAATAGATGGAAAAATCTATTACCTGAATCTGAGCTATGTTTCCTGCAGTAATATTAGAAACTGTCCAGCATGCTTCTTTCCGAATAGATTCTTTGGGACTACTCAGCAAATGTAAGAGACAGGGTAATGCAGAGCAATTTAGAATTACCTAAAATAATTTGAAAGATGAAAAGTGCTGCCTAAACAATGCCAAATGAACACAGATCCATACAACTAAAATACTTTAAAGTACTCAGTTCATATATATATATATATATATATATATATATATATATATATATATATATATATATATATATATATATATATATATATATATATATATATATATATATATATATATATATATATATATATATATATACTATCTCATTTGTAATTATACACACCATAATGTTATTAGAACTTATGTGGAAGAATAAGATGTAACCCTTAACTTTTACAAAGAGAAGTACAGTACTGTACTGGACGCCAAAATGATGCATGTGAAGACACAGAAGAAAAGCAAAAATATAATATGACACAAAGGGAAAGACGCCACCTATAAGGGAGTTGAACTGCTTAAGCTGAAGGACTGAATCCATATAACTGTGAGCAAAAGGGAAATAATTCTAGTTCTACAAGCCATAAAATAGTTTTGCAGGGGAATTGAAGGTAGTCTGTTCTCCTTATGCAAGAACACAGCCTTTTTTAGATTTAATTTCACCATTCTTTCATAATAGTTTACAGATAAAGAATAATAACTATATGGTGAATTGATGCCACGTTGCTCATGCTGAAAAATTTCGGGTTCAACCCAAAATATGGTCCAATATATTAATAATTGAAAAATAGTTCCTTATTTATACTACTGTTCAGAAGCAATAAAACTCAGAATACACATCTTTATTTTTTTAAAGGGGCAGGTTAGCCAGTTTACCTACCAGGCTGTTATCTTTAAAACTGTTCATACTGTTTAGGCAGTATGAGAACAAGAAACAGACAGACAGAGGCAGGCCACATTACCCCATGCACCTGATTTCTGTATAGAAATCTTCCTGTTTGCTTAACCATTGTACTGTATTTCATTAAGGTGCCCAAAATGTAATTCATAGTGAATGAACAACTGCTTTAAAATACAGTGGAACAGTGAGAATTTTCACAATTATTGAACAGCAATAATTTTTGGCTATAACTATATTTCCTTTACTGTCCTCTAATTTCAAGTGCAGCAACTCAAGAAAATATTACTTCACCAACTATTTGTGCTGCTAGACATAACAGCCCTTTTAACAATCCAAGAACTGATCCTACTGGTATATAAGGCAGATTCCTTCTTAACTATACGCAAGATTAGGCATCATTCATTAGACTGAATTAAAGCAATTCAGTCACTAAACTTTATTTGCCTTTAGGTCAAACATGTCAATGTTCTCTAAAAAAATTAATATAAATAAATCAATGTAATTGCTGAGATTTTGTAAATCAATGAACTCCACCTACCTGTGTTTGAATATCATCTCCAGTTACAATATTTCCAACAGCTCTTAAGGCAGGAGATACCACTTTGTAGTCATTGTGCCTTAGAGAACATAAACACTAATTGAGGTTTAAAGCCAGGTGTTAAAAACAACTACATTGTTCTTGAAGCAATTAAGTCCCTTTATATAATATGGATGTATATGTTAATAACACTGTACTATTAGCGAGCATTTATGTAGCATATTCAAAGTATTTGGTGTACTTCACACACATGATCTCAACACAACCATTAAAGGTAGATCATCCTGCTCATTCCCATATTGGAAAGGTCAGGCTAATGTGAGAGTAAAGTGATTTGCTTGCATTTTCATTTTTGAGTTCTCTGCAAAAGATGGAAGCACAATCCTTTAAAGGCAAATACCATTTCACCTACAAGGTGCTCTGCAACATCTGATGTATATTTTGAGAATGATATTTTACTTGCATACTAAAATTCTTGCATACTTGTTCGACAGGCCAGAACAATGAATATACATATACTTTTCTTGCATGAACAAAATTATTACATTAACACCTATGCTTAGGCTGCTGGAATAATCAACAAACAACATGACAAACTGAAAGGGTTCTTATGGCCATTTCCCCCTCCACATTTCAACATGTAACGTTAACCAAAATAGGTTCAAAATTTAACCTTTGTTTTATCACCAAGTGGCAGACAAACCATTTCAAAAAAAAATCTCAATCTGTGAAATTGTTATTACAAATACTGTATAGCAAATTAAGGAAATTCAGTCAACATGTGTTTTACTACACAGAATTTAAACTGTCAATAATCAGATCATCAAAATATATAAAATCTGTCTGATTAAATCATATCATTTAGGACTTATGAGAGAGCTTTTGGATGTACCCCCCCACCCCACAAATAAATAAAAACCAAAATTGTTTTCATCCCTTCTAGTTACATTTCAATGTTATTTTCTGTGGATACATCCATTTCTTAGAAATATCTGAGTTGTCAGCTATATATCCAAATGGGCCAAGTGAGAATCAAGACAGATAAAGTGGGAAGGAAAATTTGGATAGTAGCAAATGGAACAGAATGTGACTGGCCAGAATTTGAGCACAAGTATGTCACAACTCAAAGTGGGACAGGACCAAAAGAGAGTGGCAATTGCCCTGAAACTCTGCTCCATTTTCAGGGGAATGGAGCACAGTCAATGGACACAAAATACTAACTTAATCAGGAGATAAAAGAAACTGGGTAAGGGGCTGCAAAGGTGACAGAAAACTTGGGGTGGTGGGGGGAAGAAAAAGGAAAAGATACATCTTGCTGGATGAATTCTAGAAAATGATGTTCCACAAGGCAAAGTTTTGTTACGGTTCCAAAGTGTTTGTATCACACAACTAGAGATGGGCACGACTTGAAAAAATTTTTTTCCGAGTTGTCGTTAGTCGGGCCGGTCCCGTTTCGGGTCGTTTCCGGTTTTTGCGAAAATTCGCAAAAATTAGTCGGTTCGTTTTTTCGTTTTCGTTAGTACTGGTTTTTGGGGGGGAGCGGGCTCCTGGAGGCACCTCTGTGGGGTGGGTGCCTCCTCTGGCCCGCTATAAAGGGAAAGTGGGCTCCTGGAGGCACCCGTGGGTGCCTCCTGCCACTAGGAAGGGGAAGCAGGCTCCAAGAGAGACCCCTCTACATGGGGGTCTCCCCTCCTCACCTGCTGCTGCTGCAAAATGCTATGCAATAGCCATATGGATATTGCATAACATAATGTGCAGACAGTGAGACCAGTGTGAGAGTGATAGCGTCATGCCCGCCCTTCACAAGGCTCTGGCACCACCATGTCTCACACAGAAGGGAATTGTACTTGCTGCGTGTAGTGCAATGCAAGCAAGTAGATCTGGCTTTAAGGTGGCTTAGTGCAATGGCTAGGGTTAGGCTAGTGACGGGTAAGGTTACGGTGGGCTAGTGGGTTGCACCTCTGGGTGCCTCTCTGACCCACTAAGAAGACAGTCTGTGACGTATGGGTACGGAGTCAAGGGTTAGGGTTAGGGCTAGGGCAGGTTTTAGGGGGCTTTTTGGCACATCCCAGAAGTCTCCATGGCCAAGTGGCCATGCGACTGGTGGGATGGCTCCAAAAATTTGCATGGTTGTCCACTCCCACATGGCTGGCCACTCGGCCAGCCCATCATTGCGCACTGCGCAGGTGTAAATAAAATAAAATAAAATAAAATAAATGGAGGACAGAGGAGGAGAGGAGAGACATTTTGTTGCAAGAAAAAACCCACTGCTACTGTGAAAAATCTGGCAGTTTATAAATTTTCGCGTGTTTCTGTTGTGCTTGTGTGTTTTTGGACCACGATTTCAAAAACAATATTGCGTTTGCCGCCCCATTTTGGATCCCCCGCCCGCACCGCATGGCATGGCGAAATGGCAACTCGAGTCCGGCTGCCCAGGACGGGGGGGAGGCGGGACCCCCCCCTCCAGAAACCACCCCTCCGGTAGGTGCCCTGCGCCCTAGGTCAAGCAGGCATTTTTCCGCCTGCTTTTTTGGCCCGGGAATGGGTGGGGGGAGAGTTTAAAAGTTTTTTTCTGTGCCGTCCGTGCCGCTTGCTTGCGCTTTAATTGCGGGCGGGCGGCGGCGAGACTGGGCTTTTTGCTGGCTGCGAGCCTGCGGCGAGTCCCACCAGAGCAGCCCAGGACGGGGGATGAGGGGGGAGGCCGGGGACCTCCAGAAACAACCCCTCTGGTAGGTGCCCTGAGGCACGGCAGGCATTTTTCCGCCTGCTTTTCAGCCGGGAACCGGGTTTTTTTAACTTTTAAAAACTTTTCTGTGCCGCGTGGCATCGCGCAATCGCGCGATGCAAGGAACGAGCACGACAAATCAGACCAAAATTGTTCGTTCGTTGGTTCGAGCTCGAAGTCTGGCGGAGTAATTCCCGTTACCGTTTCCGTAGAGCAGTGCTCCCCAACCTTTTTATCCCCGCGGACCGGTAAATGTTTGATAATTTTTCCGTGGCCCGCTTGTTTTAATTTAATAATTTTAATTTAATTAAAAGACCCCTCCTCCTCCTCTCTCTCTCTCCCCTCAGACCGGCTGCTGCACGTGCGTGCGTGACCCCCCCTCATTCGCCCCACCCACTGAACCCCCTTCCTCCCTCCCTCCTCTCCCCGAGGGTGTGAGACCCCCCTCCCCTCGCCCTCCCCCTCCCTCCTAACTGGCCTCGCAGTCGGCGCAGTACTTGTTGTCCTCCTCCCAGAGGAGCTTGGCCAGGATGGCCTGGTGCTGCTCGTTCTGCTTCTGTGCCTTCTCCCAGCACGAGCGGGTGGCCATGGCAAAGGAATTGGGGGGGGAGGGTGGCAGGGCAGGGTGGAGGGGACTGGGGGGCAGAGGAGACCAGGTGGGGTGGGGGTGGGGGTGGGGAGGGAGGAAGGGAGAGGGAGGGAGGGTGGCCTCAAGCAAGCGGGCGGGGGGTTTGAGTGAGAGAGAGAGAGAGCGCCAAGGGGAAGGATGAGGGTGGTGGTGGTAGTGGGGGAGAAGGGAGTCGGGCGGGCGCCCACCACCCTTAAGAGCCGGAAGAGGAGAACTGGAGCTGAAGCCGGCAGCCTGAGAGCAGGAGGAGGAAGAGGAGGAGGAGCGGGCGGCGGCGGCGGCGCTTCCTCCTTCCTTCTGGCCCGGTCACGCCGGCCACGAGAGGAGCCCCGGCGAGCGCAGCCAACCAACCATAGGCTGCCGGGAAGTTGGGCAAGGCTGGCTGCAGGTGGAGGAGGAGGAGACGCGGAGGGCACCCTCGCCGGCGGCCTCAACCGGAACGACTCCTGGCGAACCGAGGAAGAGGAGGAGGAGGAGGAGGAAGGGGGCTGTCGCCATCCGCTCGCGGGACCTCCGCCGCCGCCAGCAGCCTCCTCTTTCCCAAATGGTGGCTGTGCCCTCCTGGCAACAGCCCCATCACCCCTCCTTCCCGCTCCGCCTCCATTCCCGGTTCCCCAAGTGCCGCGGAGACCATCCCGATTCCGCTTAACCGTTGCTCATTTCCTCCTCCTCCTCTTCCACACACACACAAACCCCCCTCCCTTTTCCCTTCTCTTGGGGGAGGAAGGGAGGCGAGCCCAGACGAATCACACCCACCCGCTTGCATACACACACACACACACACACACACACACACACACACACACACACACACACACACACACACACACACACTCCCTTTTCCCTTCTCTTGCAACTGTTTTTTTTACAGGGCTCTTGGCGCAAGATCGCTTTCTCTTGGCCCGTAATTTTTTTAAAAAGGGGGGGGGCATGTATTCTTCTACGCCCGTCCTTCTCCAGCTCTAAAACTACTTGGGAGGGAGGAGGAGAGAAAAAAGAAAGCAAGGAGAGAGGGGAGGGGGAGGAAGGGAGGCGAGCCCAGACGATCACACCCACCCGCTTGCATACACACACACACACACACACACACACACACACACACACACTTTTCCCTTCCCTTGCAACTGTTTATTTTACAGGGCTCTTGGGGCGAGATCGCTTTCTCTTGGCCCGTAATTTTAAAAAAAGGGGGGGCATGTATTCTTCTACGCCCGTCCTTCTCCAGCTCTAAAACTACTTGGGAGGGAGGAGGAGAGAAAAAAGAAAGCAAGGAGAGAGAGGAGGGGGAGGAAGGGAGGCGAGCCCAGACGATCACACCCACCCACTTGCGCGCATGCACGCGCGCGCACACACACACACACACACACACACCTTGAACACGATTATACCGGGCGGGGGGGGCAGGTGTAGAGCGCGCCAATATTCACCCGAAATTAACGCAACATCGTGGGGGCGGGAGTTGGATGGCAGGGACCCTCCAGAAAAAAATCCAAGCCGGCTGGAGTGGAAACGGAGAACGAAAAGATGACCAAAGATGTCCTCACGTTTCAAGCTTTCCCTTGTCCTTCCTCTCTCTCTCCCGCCGCCGCTGCCACCGCCAGCAGCACCACGACCACCACAACCCCTTTGACTTTTCTGGATGGCGCAGTGAAGCGAGAACACATGGACGCTAGCACTGGCACAAACATTAAGGACTGCAGGTATAGGCTCTCCAAAGGAATGGGACAGAGAGCGCTGCCGACAAGACCAAGCCTGGGAAAATCAGCCTCGATTTCCTCTCCCTTCCCTTCCCCGCCTGCCCGTTTCCCCGCCTTACCTCCTCCGCCTCGTCGTCGACGTCGTCGCTTAATGTCCAAAGGGAGCAGGCCCCCCCTCCCCACACTCTTTGGGCAATAGGCGGGGTCTCTCTTTGCAAACCAATGACACAAACCCACACAGACCAGCCTCGCCCCCTACAGATACTCTTCACTGCAAATAGGCTTTCTCAGGGGATTAGTGTATTTTGAAGTTCCTCGGGCGGCCCGGTGCCGATTGGTCCACGGACCGGCACCGGTCCGCGGCCTGGGGGTTGGGGACCACCGCCGTAGAGTAACGGAACCGAGTAACGGAAACGGGAATACCGCTAAGTCGTGCCCATCTCTACACACAACCTCCAAGGACAAGAAAAAAGCTTGACTGACTATGTACCTGCATCAGTGATGGACAAAGTGTGGCCTGCTGGACTCATAGGCATAGGGTCTCCTCAAACCCTTTTCTGAGTCTCCGCAACACCTCTCAGCGCTTTCCATAAACAATGGTATTTTAATGTGCTCTTTGTTACTTACATCAGAAGTTCCACTAATCTTCGGCAGACTCCAGAGTCAATAACTGTTTGGATTTTATCATTTGGTCCATCAGAAAGGTATGAAAGTGCCCAACAAGCATCTGCTAATACATCTGGGTCACTGCTGAACAACAGTCTTGACAGAACACCTAAGCAAGGACGAACCTTGAGAAAAAGAGATAAGAAAGAGTGACCAGATTTTTTCTTTAAAAAAAGAAAAAAGAAACTGGGCATCTCTGTACTCTGAAATGTGGGCCCTACCTTGCTGAAATCAGGAGGTGGTTTCTTCCCTCTACAGAGGTTTGAAAGGGCCCAGACAGCATTCCGAGTTGTTGTAAGTCTATTAGAATGTGTTAGGAGTCTGCCAAAATATACAAACATTCACTAGAAGTAGATTTTTCTCATCATTAACATTGCACTTTCTCAGCTTTATCACAGGAAATCACTTTATGAATTAGCTGAAAACTACATTTTTATTTTATCTGTTATGACTGCACTTTCTTTTGAAAATGCTAAATATACTTCGTCCTTGAATTGCACGGATCTGGGCAGCAAGGCTTTGGTTATACACTCCCCCCACTCTCCAATGAATATGCAGTAAATACTGTGCTGCTATTTATCTCCAGGAAGTGGACTGAGATAGGACTTAGACTTGCACTGAACCATGTTGTTGGCAGTGTGGTGGCCCGTGGCCTGATGACAGTGGCTTGGCAATCTCTCCTGTCACAGTTGCTCTGTGTGGTGGTTGTGATGGGTGTTGGGGGCATGCAGAAAGACTGACATCCAGAGGTGTGTGTGTTAATCAACTGTTTATAAATTTGGGGGAGCATAAGACTTATTCATGGATTTGTAACTACACAGTGGTTCAAGGCCCCTCACCCCAGTGTTGCTGAAGGGAGAAGTGTGATTCAATAATAACATTCAGCTACTACTTTTTTACTTAAAAGTTAGAGTCCACATATTTCAAATTTTTAGACACATGCCATTTTTATTAGCAGAAATTATCGATACTTACTGTAAGAGTGGGGGGAGGATTCCACAATTTAACACGTAATCTCTACATTCTGCATTATCTCCAGCAATGTTACCAAGAGCCCACACTGCCTTAGAAAGAAAGTGATCAATTAATACTACAGTTTTTAGTGTAGCACTTCATCGACCTGGTCTGTAAACTCTGGTACACTGCGGTTATCTCAAAACATTTTGTAAAGACAATAACATGCAGAAGAATTCAGTAATGTATACAATGGTGTTATTCTGTAAGTGGAGTCCACTTATCTAAAACAATGAAAAAAGCGCAAATCTTGAGACTTTACATGCATTGTTCAATCCTAAAAGCTGCAGGAATGTTACAACAGAATTTAATGGGAAACAGAAGAAGCTCAGTAGAACCTGGATACAGAAGTCATGGCAATATGTTCCAGCACTGCACTCAAGCCCAATAATGACACAAGAGTAGACCTTTTAAAGAATACAGTAGAGATGGGCACGGAACGAACATTTTTTCGTTTCCGTTATCGTTTGTCGTTTCCGCTACGTAACAAAACGACAAATGAAAATTGTGATGAAAATGAAACGAAACGAACAGAACCATGAAAATTGTGGTCGTTACGTTTCGTTTCTGTTAATGGTGACGCGCAATGAAATTAGCTGTTTTAAATGTTAAAAAACGCCCTGGACATCCGTAAAAACGCAGCGATAATTATTTATATTGTCTGATAATACCTACCAGGGGAGTTGGGGTCCTTAAAATGTTTGTTTTTGTCTTCTCCCATCGTGATGTATTTTTCTTTTCCCTTTAAAATGGATGTCACCACCAGCCACAAAATGGAGGCAAGCCATGTGATGGGATCATGTTCAACCAATAGCATGCCCAGGTTGCAGACTGGGCGGGCAGGTCTGGCAGCCACAGAGAGCATAAAAAGCTCTGGCCGCCCCTGTCCTCCTTGCAGTCTCTGGTGGGAGTTAGGGTGGGAGGTCTCTGCAACTCTAGCTTCAGTCCTGCAGCCACCCTGTGTGTGTGCGTGCTGCGTACCTCTCGGTGAATACCCTCCCTTGCCCCGCAGTACAGTCACTCTGCGGCTGCCTTACACCCTGGGCAACGCCCGCTGCTGCCTTTGCAGCCTCCCTGCATACCTAGTCTATACTGTGTCTCTGCCAGCATCCATTTTTTTTAGTGTTTTCCCTCTGGTCTGGGGCGTTGGGGGATGCCTGTGCACGGAAATGCTTTAAAAATCGCGCAAAAATCGGGTAGAAATGACAAACAAAAAAATGAAAAACGGTAACGAAATTTTTCAAAAAATTCCCGACAAACGGAAACGAACCGAAACAGACCTCTCAACGACAAACGAACTAAAACACAATTTTTCTGCTTTGTGCCCATGTCTAGAATACAGTAAATGTGTCAACACTCATTCGTTTCATGTTAAGTGCATTCCTTTCATGTTCTACCCCAGGGGAGTTGAAATTTTACAGAAGAAACACAGATCTGGTGCCTACATTTCATCCTGAGGGCATCCAAATGGTCCAGCATATGGTTATTATAGGAGGTAGGCATCATTAAGGACCACTATAACCACTGGCATTCTATGCAATCAGTGTTCTCAATATCAAGCAGGACTGTTATGGTTGTATTAATGTGTACTGCTAATGGCACAAAACTTTTACCCATCTGTACTAGTCTTCCTCCATGAAACTCAACATTCAAACATCACTCCTTTAAGTACCAAACATTCACAAAGTTACCTGCTCCTGGACATCTTCGTGTTCAGAATTCAACAATTTAATAAAAATTGGGACAGCTCCAGTCTCTATTACTACTTTGGTGTGCAGAAATGTTCCAGATGCTATATTTGTAAGAGCCCATGCTGCTTCAAACTAAGAAATAAAAATAAAGTTAAATAAACAAAACACTGTATAACAGATCATACTCACTTTCTAGGCAGTTTTTACTGTTCATGTTACACACAGCTTAGCTTAAAAAGCATTATCCCTATAACAGTGTTAAAAACAAGAGAGAGAGAGAGAGAGAACTATGTCTGAGGAAACTAGTCTGAACTGTTAGGATGTTGATGTTTTCCTAAATTTTTATCACATACTTCCAAAAGAACTCACCTGAAGAATACAATTATTGTGTGTTTCCAAAAATTTCACAAATCTTTGTACAACTCCTGCTTTTTGTATGACTTCATCTATCGGAGGATTAGGTTCTGAAAATATATATTAGTTTAGTTAACAATAGCTAACGTTATATCCTGTTTCAGTTCAGAGAAAGGCTCAAGAAGAAAGCAAATCCAGAAAAGGCTAAATGACAGCACTACTATGATACAGTTGCTTGAATGCTGGACCTGGAATGGAAGTGGCTTCTGTTCCCATAAAGCAACAATTCTCAGTCACTCTGATTTTCAGACAGCAATGATATATAAGCTTGTATTCTCTTTGGACCAAGCTCATAACGCTTCAGAAACACCTTGAGCCCAAGACAAGCTGTAAAATAGCCTGGACTGTACATGAGATTAAATACTGGCAGTCTCTCTTCAGCACTTAAACTGAAGAGTAGACATGGGCACGACTCGGCGAAATCCTCGTTTCCGTTTCCGTTCCTCGTTTCCGTTATGTAACGAAACGAAGAACAATTACTCCGCCAGAACTCGAACTCGAACCGACTAAAGAAAAATTGGGTCTGATTTGTCGTGGTCGTGCCTGGCGGCATCACAGCGATCGCACGATGCCAAGTGGCACAGGAAAAAAGTTTTGAAAATAAAAAAACCCCGATTCCCGGCCAAAAAAGCAGGCGAAAATATGCCTGCCTGAGTGAGGGCACCTACCAGAGGGGTGGTTTCTGGGGGGGGTCCCCCTCTCCTCTCCTGGGCTGTGCAATGCGCATCCATTCCTCATCGTCTCGCCAACTCGCCATGGCATGCAGTGTGGGCGGGGGATCCAAAATGGGGCGACTGCAATTTATTTATTTTGAAATCGTGGTGGTCCAAAAACACACCAAAGCACCACAGAAACATGCGAAAATAGCTATTTTAAAACTGCTTGAATTTTTACAGTAGCAGCAGTGGGTTTTTCTTGCAACAAAACGTCTCCATTGATTTTATTTTATTTTATTTTTTTAGACCTGCACAATGATGGGCTGGCCATGGGAGTGGACCATGCAAATTTTTGGAGACATTCCACCAATTGCATGGTCACTTGACCAGGTTTTGACCGAGACTTCTGGGATGTGCCTGTCGGGAATAAAAAGCCCACTAACCGTAGCCCTAACCCTAACCCTAACCCTAACCCATACGCCAGTACACTGTCCTTCTTAGTGGGTCAGAGAGGCACCCAGAGGTGCACCCCACGAACTCACCCTAACCTTAGCCGTAACAACCCTAAGCCTAGCCCTTGCGCTAACCCTCCTAACCCTAAGCCAAATCTGTACTCGCATTGCACACACGCAAGTACAGTTCCCTTCTTGGTGAACCACAGAGCGCCGAGACTGAGGAGGTGGAGGAGCCTTCCCCCAGTGTGCGCACTGTGACACTGCAGTTAGCAGTGGGCCTGTGGTCAACAGAGAGGCACCCAAAAAAGAGGTGCCTCGAGTTTCAACTTGGTATGCATATCCAATTGGCTATGCATGCCATTTTGTAGCGGGCCAGAGGAGGCACCCACCCCAGAGAGGTGCCTCCAGGAGCCCGCTTTCCCTTCATGGCGGGCCAGAGGAGGCACCCACCCCAGAGAGGTGCCTCCAGGAGCCCGCTCCCCCCCCCAAACCAGTACTAACGACAGACAAAAAACCAACAAACGAAATGACAAATTTTTGGACAATTTCGCGAAAAACGGAAACGAGCCGAAACGGGCCGGCTCCGACACACGACAACTCAAAAACATCATTTTCCCTGGTCGTGCCCATCTCTACTGAAGAGTTTCAGTTGATTGTCTTTGGGATTATTAATGTTCTTTTCCTTAGTTCAAAACAACCCCCTTCATTGCTCTGCAAAAGAATCATGTAACAGGGGTGGATGAAACCGTGAGGAAAAGAGCACTCAGCTGTGCCCTTCCATTTCTATGATTTCTTCATGGCTCTTCATTAATCAATGAAGTATTACTACCACAGGCTTTCACATACTAAAAGAAGAACATAAAAATTACATTTGTAACAATTAAGATTGGACCCACCTACAGAAAGGCTAGGGAATATGTGGCCTCCAAGTTTGGTCAAATATTACAACCTTATCATAAATTGGGTGGCTGTCACAGGAATGCTGTAAGTTGTCTCTGGGACATCCGAGATATAGTTACATATTATACCTCCTATCAATCTTGATCACCAACCATGTTGGCTTAGGCTGATGACAACCTTTCACATTCTTAAATAGATTACTAGAACAGGAAAGAACAGTAGAGCATGAACAAAGGATGCAACTGCCACTCTGTCGCTGTCTATTTTGCTTATTTCTGTTTACACGTTATATTTTGGGCATGCAGCCTTTCCAGATGAATGAATCAGGCCAATTATGTGATTAAAATGGAGATGAGTATGAAACCCTTTTTTCAATGTGCTTTCAAATGCACGGGATTAACAATAGGAATTGCAATTTTAAAAAGCACACAGCAAAGAACACAACACTAGTTTACCTTTAGAAAGCAATTTTCTAAATCTCTGGGTTGCTGCAAGCTGTCGGTCAGGATCATCTGAGAAAATCATCTGTACCATGTCAGATGTAATTATATCTTCCTTAAAAAAAGAAAAGAAATATGAAAGCAACAAATCACTGCCAAAAAGTTTAACCACCTTTGTGAACATACTTAGTTTGGGTCACTTACATCAGGAATGGGTACAGTAGAGCTCACATCAGGATCCTGGATGGGACTGTCTTGCATTGATTCTTCATTTCCCAGCAGATAAACGTTTCTACGTTTAAATAACTAAGTGAAAATGTGAAATATTTTTTATAATCAAGGAAACTACAAACAAGCCTTGTCTCTATAAAAGAATTTTCAACTTTTATTAGTTTCTCCCTTCTAAAATTCTTTTGATCAACCCCTATTTTCTGAATATTTCAGGAAATTTCTGAATTTTCTGATTCGGCTATGTTGGGGGT
The DNA here is from genome assembly GCA_037367245.1 of Phrynocephalus guinanensis. NCBI lineage: Eukaryota > Metazoa > Chordata > Lepidosauria > Squamata > Agamidae > Phrynocephalus > Phrynocephalus guinanensis. The sequence goes on from CM074733.1 coordinate 122,578,243, forward strand.
TTTTCCTTTCATAAACAGGATCTTTAATAAACAGGATCTTTGAACCAAGTCTGAGCTGATGTAGCTCAGTAGTTGATGTGCATGGCTATGGAGCCAGGGTCATGAGTTTGAATCAAGAGAAGGGCCAACTGAGACCACCAGGAATGCGTGTGTGGCTAACAGATTGTGTGCCCTACTATCTGGGCAACCCTGGCCAAAGCTGCAGAATTCCAGAGTGCACCAGAAGGAAGAACCAGTAAACCATTTTTGGCAACTTATGTATAGAAAACCCTGGAAGGGTTGCCATAAATTAGAATCAATTTGAACACACATCATCATCATAATCGCTGTGATGGGCATGATATAAGTTTAGGAATACTGTACACTTAACCATATTTTTACTCACTTTGGGATCTATTAGATGCAAGGATTAGAGAAAAACACGATTATTTTATGCAGAAAATGGAAGACATCTCACATGAGCATGTTTTTGAATACAGTACTTAATCTTAGCTGAGAATTGTGCCTACATGTTTTCTAACTGTGACACATGATACAAAGAACAATGTTTAACATTATAATGCTAAAGTTATTTATCTTCACAGAATAGTAGCTACTGCTGTTTCATCTCTGGAAACATTTCTAAAAGAATGACCAAGACAGATTTATAAACAGCAACTGTCGTGTGTTGATGCACCTCATTCTTTCCCTCAGGTCTATATATCTAAGAGCACCAGATACCCGTACTATGGACTTGTATTCAGGGACGTTTGGCTGGTCACCGATAAAGAATAAAACATTGGGTCTTGACATGGCAATTCTTGTTCTAATACCATTCTAATATGAAAATAAAAATGTGATATTAAAAAACAAGAAACAACCCTACTTTTCTAGAAATGAAAGCTAAATGCACATAATAAACTATTGTAAACATGGTTTAAACAGGAAAATGCCTAAATTGCATCTCAAATAACAAATTTTATATATCACCAGAGAAGTGCTTTCTGCAATCTACAAAACAATTATGATGGTACATCATACAAATTAAAGCTTCAGTGGCTGCCTACTACCTGTTAATTTAGCATAGCCATGGTCAGTGGGAGCCATATGGCCCTCGGGGGTACACTCGCAAATCTGAAGGGGACCACGGTCTGAAAAATACGAGATTTTCTACTCATGTTGTATCCTTGTTTGAGAGGGGCCTTTGGAACCTGAAAAAAGCTCCTGAAAAGGGTTGTGGCCAAAAAGTGGTTAACAGACCACAGACACATACATCACACAAACAATTATATCCTACCCTGTTTTAGTAGACAATCCTTTACATTCCTACCAAGAAGGCCAATTATGTACACAAGACTTACTTTGAAGAATACAGAGATAGGACTGCAGCCTATGTTTTTTTACAAACTTACTTGCTCTTCCCTTTTTTGTTTCCGAAGCTGAATACCTTCCTCTTCTCTTCGTCGTCGCATTTCTTGAGGATTGAGGGCATTGTTCTTATAACTTTTCATTCTGTAATGATCTTTTTCTGGGCTTGCCATGGTATCTATGATAAAAATCAACAGAGATCACACCAAAGTGAAAATAATATTTTCTTAACTTGACTTTCACTACTTCTGTGAAAGAACAAAATAATCAGGACATACATAGGGATACATTCAGTGAATTCATAAAAAGAGGCTCTGCATCTTCTTGTATTAATACCAAAAACATTTATCTGCTACACAGAGATTTCAAGCTATTACCAGATGGTGGCTGAAATCCAATGGTAAATTACATCTAGATTAGATCTGCTGAATCTTGGGGTGGGGGGAGATCTGGAGAGTTAACTCATCTCTAATTTCCACTGATCCAGCGAATCTACTCTACTGACAACTTGATTTCAGTTTTTGAAAACCTCTAACATAATGCTCTGATGGAAAAATCAACGTAAAGATTATGTATCCATTTTATTTTGGTTGAGTAGCATCTATTGCAGTAATATCTGCTTTGCTTTTTTGCAAAATTTGTTTCATTATCAGAAATGGGAGAACACAAGTGCATACAGCTATAAAGTGCAGAAAAATCATGTGAAAGTTTCAACAATTCTACTGTCAAGAGTGATAGGTTGCCAGAACTTCTTCCAGCTTTGAAGCAGCAGAGATGAATTGAGACTGTCTGCATGGCTGCATGATAATCTTCCCCATCTTTCAAGTTATGCAGAAGGAAGAATGGCAATTGCTTGGCAACCGCCTGGCCAAGGCACCCCTTTACCCCTTGGTAAAGTTACTTTTTGGAGCACTCTGAATCTCAGCCAGCATAGCTATGGGAGTGGCTAGCTAAAGTATAGTGAAAGTTTCTTTCTGAAATAAAGTGACTTCCAATCTATGAATCAGTGCAGATTTCTCCACATTTAAAAAACAAACCTATCTTTCACTTCCTTGCCAGCAGAGCTACATTTTGCACACATTTCTTATCATCCTCTTTGGAAATATTGTCTGTTATAGAATAGAGGTGTAAAATGAAGAAATAGGCCAATTCCTTTCACCAGCAGGAATATCCTGAGACTCCTGACATGCCCTCTCAATGGAATGTCACTGGGAAAGTGATTTTGATAGCTGTTGTGAGTTTTTTGGGTTATTTGGCCATGTTCTGGAAGAAAAACTTCCAGAACACGGCCAAACAGCCAGAAAAACTCACAACAGTTACCAAATCCCGGCTGTGAAAGCCTTTGAGAATACACTCATTTTGATGTTTTGTGCCAAGAACCTAGCGCAAGCCTTTTAACGCTGGCATATCAAAAACATAGTCTTAAAGAAAGAAGTGCCAAGCTAAAGAAAAGGTTTTTGTTTTTTTAGCTAGAAACTCCCCGTTCAAAATTTTAAAAAATCCGACCACGCCTCCCGAAAGACCAATATCACCAAGTATAACAAGAGCGGGCCGGCAAGGAAGGCATAAAAGGGATGGAGCGGAGCCCTCGGTTTTTGTTTTGTTTTTGTTTTTAAATCGCTGGTAACTAGATTCACCCGGTAATGACGCCCACTAATTCTAATACGAGTTACTCCCAAGTAAACTCTAGGACACAGCCGCTGTCGTCGACCCTTCTTCTGTATATGACGACGCAAAACCGTGGGGGTTTGAGCCACCGGCTTCTCCCGTCCAGACTGTCCCTGTGGGTCGGGAGATGGTAGGCAAGGAAAATGGGGTGGGGGTGGGGGGGCAGGCAAGAATCTCACGCCCCCCCCGCTCCCCTTTTGCATATAGGGAGGCACTTGGGAGACGGACGAGGATGGAAAAAAAGGACATACGGACGGTCTTCTTCTCCCATCTCCAATGATTACGACTCCACGGATTCTCGCCGCCCCCCCCCCCCCCCCCAAAAAAAAACCCCTTTCCATGCCTGCAGCGTCCCGACCCTGCGCCCGAGCATTGGCTCCACACAGACACACACACACACACACCGAGACGCTCACGCACCCATGGAGAGGGAGGGGAGGGGAAGCAAGCCCCGTCCGCCACCTCCGGCTCTTTTTTTTTCCCTTGCCCACCCCCCCCCTCGGAGCAGCGGCGGAGAGGTCCCCGGTCCAAAATGGCGGCGCCGAGCCCACCGAAACCTCCAGCCCCTGGGATCGTCCTCCCTTCCCAGCACCTCCCGCGCGCGCACGGGAAACTGTCTCGGAACCAGAACGAGGGAAAAGAGGGGGGGCGGCAGGAGGGGGGGGGAGGCCGAGGGGGTGGGGTGGGGCGCTCGCGCTCGGCAGGCGCGTGAAGGCACCCCACCCCCACCCCCGAAACGTGAAGGTTGGGATTAATGCCTTTTTCGGGATCAAAATCTCGTTCCCCTTTCTCATCTCATCCCTGCTATGGGGGGAGGGTTAGGGTTTATTGCTGTCCCACGACATTTTTAGTCTGTTTTCCCTCCCATTGAAAACCTAAGCGTGTGTGTGTGTGGGGGGGGGAGAGACCAATAGCTACACATTTTCTTGCGACAAAGTACTTCGATACCACAAAGAGAAGAAAATTGCTATATTTCGGATACCTAACGCGCAGGAAGAAATACCATCTGCGGCGGGTTATCCTTCAACGGAAAATAGATGGGAAGCGTGGCCAGGGATGTAGAACAACATTCTGGTTTAAGAACTAAGCCAAGAGACCAGTAAGCACAGCTGCTCTGTTTAGAATAGTTTTAGATTAGGGGCATCCAAACTTCGGCACCCCAAGATGTTTCGGACCACAACTCCCATAATTCCAAGCCTGTATTGCCAATGACAAAGGGCTGGGAGTTGTGGTCCAGAACATTTGGAGGGCCAAAGTTTGGACACCATTGGACCAGTTCAGGCTACTGATCGCCAACGTTTCAAGGCACCTGAATAAGCACTTGGCGTTCCACCAGTAACCTGCAAGTGGTCTCCTGTTATCTTCGTGACCAAAGATGACCATTGCGACCAAAAATCGCAACCCAAGGCAGGCCAGTGCCCTTCCAAAGTAGCACTTCCAAAGTCCGCATTACAATCCAAATTGTCTCCCTTTTCAAGGCTCAAAGTTGGTATCCCGCAAACCGGGAGCTTTCTCGCGATTTGTATCCGCCCGACCCCCCAGTATTAACGAGGCGCTAGGTGGCTCAGCTCAGGAGGTTAGAGTACTGAAAATTGTGGGTTACAAAGTCGCTGCAGCTCAGTGGTTCAAATCCTGCGTCCCACCCAGCGGACTGAGCTCCTGCTGTTAAGCCGCAGCTTCAGCCAACCTAGCTGTTCGAAAGCATGTAAATACAAATAGATAAAGAGGTACTGCCGTAAAAAACGGGAAGGTAAAAACTGTCCTTGCATGCCACATGGCCCCGGACTTGCACAACACTGACTCTTCGGCTTGAATATGGAGATGAGCACCGCCCCTATAGTCGGGCACGACTAGCACGCACCTTTAATCCAATTACTCGGTCTCACCACAGGAATTAAAAGAATCCTCGGAGACATTTAGCGGCGCGAAAAAGAAACTGAATGACTGTACTGCAGGCACGTCCAAGCTTCGGCCCTCCAGATGTTTTGGAACACAACTCCCACAGTCCTTTGCCATTAGAAATCCAGGCTTGGATTCTGGGAGTTGTGGTCCAAAACATCATGAGGGCCGAAGTTTGGACGTGCCTGCTGTACTGTATCTAGAAGAACGCGAACAGAAAACACGTCCCACTATTTCCGGTATGAAGATCACATGAAGCCTTGTTTCTACCCGTCCCTAACTTAACCGAGCGCGTAAGAGCCCTGATGAAGAGAGGCAGGGAGCGCATGCGCAACTGGCCCTCGAAGGCGGTCCGAGTGCCCGGCGTTCCTCGTCCTGCGCATGCGTGGCGATTTTTCGATTTCTCTCCGTTCAAGCGGCTCGGCTCTCCCGGTAACCGTGCGAAGAGATGGAGTTGCCGCCGAGAGACCGTCAGGGGCGGCAGCGCCTTCTCCCGGGGACCCCTTCCGCGGGTGCCCGTGCCCCGCCTCCTTCTCCCGCCTGCGGTGAGCGAGACTTGGAGGGAGCCGGCGGGTGATGTTGGTGGGGTGGGAGGAGGATGCTTTGGTTATCTGGGGAGGAGGAAGAGGAGGTCTCGATGCTCGTGCTCGGTGCACTTCATCGTGCTCTGATTTGAGAATGAAGTGTCACTTTCGTTTCTTGCTTTGCGACTACGGTTCTTTAGGAAAGGGCTGGGAGGGAGGGAGAAGGTCTCTGTGCGTCCCTTTATTTATTTATTTATTAATATTTTGACCCCACCTTTCTCCTTGGAAAAGGACCCAAGGTGGCTTACCTTACAATAACGAGGGACAATATAAAGCCCAGAACATTTATATATTCAAGTTAAGAACAGGGAATTAGGAGAGGCATCTTAGAACATTAAAATGTTGCATTCAAGCTACCCCTCTGAAATGCTGCAGGGATAACTTGTGCGAGGCGGATCCGTTCCCTAGTGAAACCCTAACATTCCAGGGCCATTTATGTCGTGGGGCTTCTCGTCTATGGCAATCTTCATAGGGGTGTTGAGTATTTAAATAATTTACTGTTCTGCCCTGGGTGGAGCCAGGGCCGGATTAAGACCTGCAGGATAGAGACCCTACTCACTGAAAAAAGATTATGGTATCCTCTAGGAATTTAACATGCTATAGGTCCCACAGGATATCACACACATTATATGCAGGAAAACATAATTGAATTACTTGTGTGACATGTGGCAAAAAAGAGCCATGTATCATGTACAAAAAATAATTATGGACTTCCAGCCACTTTTGCACTTTGATTAATGTAGACAGATTTTGCCAGAATCTTTAAACTGAAAAGCCCAAACCAAGAGCTTAAAACCCCTTTGGCATAGTTTTTAACAGTGGCTGCTATTTCTTTGGCTTGCACATATAGCTCTGTTAACCTTCAGCACTCCAGATGTTTTGGACCACAACTCCCACAGTCCTTTGTCATTGGCAGTACAGACTTGGAATTCTGGTCCCCAAACATCTGAGTGCCAAGGGTTCACTGCCACTGTAGGCCGTGGGGCTAAAAGACTTGATCCTTATCCCCACCCAACCTCCAAAATATAGAAGAAAAACAAGTGATGGTGATTGATCATTTCACTGAAAAGATGAGTTTTCTTGCTAGGTGAGTTTTTATCCTTTTTAGCTTTTACAGATTCATAGTTACTTTAGGTAGGGAACTGGTTTTTCATGGTGTTTTTGAGCAGAGTGGGGAGAGCAAGCCAAGGGTGATGGATGGATGGAGGTGATTTGTTAAGGAGGGTGCACCATTTGCACCATTGTGCATGGTAAATCCAGCACTGAAAAAGACTTGGTGTGCCCCCTTCCCTTCGATGTTGCCTTAAGCAGGTGCTTATTCTGCTGAATGGTTAATATGGGGCTTTTGGGAACTTTGTAGCTTGCCCAAGGCTAAAATGGTGACAGAACACCTATCTGCATCACCCCCGTCTTGGTTGGTTTCTGCCCTGGAAGCATGGTGGAGAGTGAAATTCCTGTCCCCTGACTCTGCAGCCAGACATTCCAACACCGCTGACCCTAAGCCAGTGGTGGCGAACCTTTGGCACTCCAGATGTTTTGGACCACAACTCTCACAGCCCTTTGTCATTGGCAATACAGACTTGGGATTCTGGGAGTTGTGGTCCAAAACATCTGGAGTGCCGAAAGTTCGCCACCACTGCCCTAAGCTTTTCTGGAGTGTACAACACCAATACCTTTTTGTATCTTAAATACAGCCACGCCTCTGGCTCATGAATAGTAGGAGAGAAGGAAGCAGAAAACTGAAAGTGAGGAAAATGGAAATTGGTCAGGGAAGTTAGTCTCACATCAGGTTGATATTGTGATTAAAATATACAATTTCTAACTAGATTATTAATGCAGTTTCAAAACTAAGTTTTGCAATGTGGCTTCAGAGAAACCATTTTTGATAGAACATATATTTACTTTTTAGTGTATCTTTAAAATGACAAAAATGTGATCTCATTTGTTAGCATCCAGAATTTACTTGAATTGAAATTCATATCTTCGTGTCATTTTTGGTGCAATTGCAAAACAGATGTTGGTGCAGTTAATGTTGAAAGAAGCTGACATTGAATATTTTACTAGGGCAAATATTTTTGCAGTTGAGACTAGTTTTAACTTGTGGTAGCATTTGAATGGTGGTAGTGGAAAACAGCAAATGTAGGTCATGGACAGTCAGGGAAGTGAAGAATAAAATTTTAGGGGCAACCCTGGGTAGATGTACTGTATGTGCAAATATAGTGCTATACAATTATCAGTCTTGTCTGTCCAATGCTCTTTCTGTCTTTTCTTTCACACTGCCTTTCTCTAGCCTTTTCCCCTAAGCCTAATTGGTTATTCAAATAGCGAAAGGGGGGCTGTAGTGTGAGGAGAGTTATTGTTTGCTTCAGATCAGTGGATCTCAACCTATGGGTCCCCAGATGTTCCTGGACTGCAACTCCCAGAAGTCTTCATCACTAGCTGAGCTGGCCAGGATTTCTGGGAGTTGCAGTCCTGGAACATCTGGGGACCCACGGATTGAGAACCACTGCTTCAGAATCTGTTTTCCCTTCCCTTATCACATCTTACTGATGCAGCAAAGTTGCTTGGGCAGAGGGCAATTGTCTGTGCAAAGTATATAAGACTCATTTGTTTGATGGGGAAAAGGCAAGGCCAAGGAAGGGAAGCTGTGGACTTCATCCCAAGATGTTACACATTCAGGTCTGTTCCTCACCATACCGTACAACGGTGTGACATTGAGAAAGGCTTGGAGATGGTATTTTGTTTTACAGCAGGCATGTCCAAACTTCGGTCCTCCTGATGTTTTGGACCACAACTCCCAGAATTCTAAGCTTAGATTGCCAATGGCAAAGGACTGTGGGAGTTGTAGTCCAAAACATCTGGAGGGCCAAAGTTTGGAGATGCCTGTTTTACAGTATTCTGAAGATAATTAGGTAATATGAAGTAAAGTTTTTTTGGGGGGAAACCACGTACAGGAAGAAACTTGAGTTCTTCAAGAGAGGGGGTTTATTCTGTCTCTTCGGCCAACTGTAAATTATATGATGGATATATGTATGATTGAATACTGGGCCTCATAACTTACCAAGTACTTTTCTTTAATGCAGAAAATGGTCCGAAATTGTATGAATGTCCAATGTGTCGGCTTGTTTGTGATAACTATCCAGTTCTACAGGAACATGTTGAACTGCACTTGGAGGAATGCAACTTTTTGGAAGGTAGGGAAAGATTCCAAAATAAGAAACCTAACTTTCTTTCTTTTTAATTACGAAGGTCCCTTTTGTATTGGTTTAAAAATTGAGGCGATATTGGGTCCTGCACAAATGTATGCATCTTTTGGCATTTGCCAGATAATGTTGAGCAAAATGAGAACATTGTATATTATGTTAGGTGAGAAATGGAAAATGGTATACTGTAGCTGAAGAAAATGTTTGAGACTTGTCGTCAACTTTGTTTTGTAGGTGTGATTCTCTGATGCTGAAGACCGTACTAATGGGAGTTTAAAAGAGTTGCAAACAGTCCAATGGTACATTAAGGATTAGTAGGTTTATTATAGCATGACCATTTGCAGATTGTAGTCCACATAATTAGATATTACAACAATTGATGTTTTATGTGTATTCATCCAAATTGTTAGAGCTCTTTTCTGTCTCTTGGTTCTTCAAGTACCATGTCCTTGTAGAACTTTGGCAATCAGTAGCATGATCTGGTTTTTCTCCAAAGCTATTCTAAATAGAGAAGCTATGCTCCCTGCAAACTTTTCTGTCTACACTAAAAGAAAAAAAAATGAGGCCAAATATATTAATAGGGCACAGCAGTGTAGGTGATGTATTGTTATGTTGTGTATCACTGTAACAATTTTTTATTCTAGATTTTTTTTTTACAATTTTTATAGCTCTACTACATGCAACTTGCTCAGTCTCAGTTTCTGGATATTTCTTTGCTGTATTCAGCACACACATTTTTTGCTCATGTCACAAAAATAAGCTACAGTGCCCAGGCAATAACTTACCAGCCTTTGTTTCTGCAGTACTCTGGGTGGGCCCATGATTGCTGTAAGCAAAGGTTCTGTTGCTGCTAGGGAGCGTTGGTCCATTAGCAGAAGAGCTATATGTGGAAGAAACTTGAATATAAGAAGGGTTACTGCTGAAGAAAGAGAAGAATGGAAATTTCCCTGCCTCTGTAAAGCTTTGTATGACAATGACAAGGGCAAATGTATGAAATCTGAACAAGGACCTCAGAGCACTATGCTAGATTATATCACCCCTTGGTAGTTTGAGTCTGGGGTGGTCCTTCACGCCTGATTGTTATCCCTGAAATAGCTAAATCCAATGTGAACCAGATAATCATAGCAACCATATACTTTTGACCTTGTCATCACCACTGTCTGCAAGGGTTGTTCCAAGCATCTGAAGCAGATTTTTACAGGTTCAGTGATGGAACAGAAAGTTGGCAAAAAATGGCCACCCTTCCCCTTTGTTAGAAAGAATTAAGGTGGAGGTTCTATCAATGGTGTATTCCAAAGGAATAGACATTGTACATTTCTATGGTGGAGGAATGGCCAAGATATCCCAAGAGAGTTGTGCAGTATAGGGGAAGTGAAATGTTTTTCAGTTTGCTGAAAAATGTTGAATGTATTTAAATATTCAGCATTCTTAAATAATGGCAAATCACTCCCTCTCTGTCTTCCCTCCTCGCCCCATCTCTCTGCGTATATGATTTTTAAATAATGTGGCATAATAATAGGAAGACACTTGAGTGACTTAGAATTGGCACAACATCTCCAGGATGAGGAAAACAGGCAAAGAAGAGAAGAAGCAGCAAGACAAGAAAGAGAAGATTTCCAAAAGTTGCAGGTATACTATTGTGATCTCATTGTAATAGTTTAATAAATTGACTTGGGCATTTCCTGATTGAGCTGAGAACATTATCTTTTAGTCAACACCTTTGTTATAAACAAATATATTAAAAATAATGCCGTAAGTTATCAGCTAGTGTTTCTAAATGGCCTTTTAATACCTCCAAGCTGGATTTGCTTCCAGAAAGTTACTTTATAAATTTATGAGTGAATTTTCATTATATATGGAGAAAGTAGGCAGATAACAATTCTTTGGAAAGAAGGCGACATCTAGTGAAGCCTTTTCTCCTGGAGAGCAATTGATGGCAAAGTATTTTGGGTTGATCTGATCAATAGTGGCTTTCTCTGTAAGGAATAGCAACAGTATTGCAGACTTTTGATCTTTGGTTAAATTCCTCTAGCTGCACAGCTGAAGTGCAGGAGTTCACAGAGCAAAACAGTCGTTTCCCAGAATAATCCAACCCTTTTTTCACTAACTGACACTTGCAGTCTCAATAACTCACTCTGAGACATTAGTGGCAGAAAGAATAAAAGGTTTCATTACTAACAATTGAACACATCAAACAGCAAATTGAAAAACGTGACTGCCTTCAGCAACAGACTTAGACTGAAAAGAGTGGGAAAGATGTTCAGCAGAGAAGTGTCTCTCTCTGAATTCAGAGGCAGGGAAGGGAAGATTGGTTAGTACTGTATAGATCAGTGTTGGCGAACCTATGGCACGGGTGCCAAAGGTGGCACTCGGAGCCCTTTCTGTGGGCATCTAACATCAGGTTAAATTGCTGTATTGGCACTTTGCGAAAAAATAGTGGGTTTTGAATCACAGGTGGGCACTCGGTCTCTAAAAGGTTTGCCATCACTGGTATAGATTGACAGGCATCTCAGCCCATAAAGGTACTAAAGGCAACATGCAAGGTTGCAAAAACTCAAAACTGATGACAGATGATGAGTTGGTCTCTGAGTCACATTATGCAACTGAATGGATATTTTATGAATAAAGGACTCTCAATGCCATAATTTGGCATAATTCCCAGGTTGAATTATGGGGCTGGCAGCCTTCAAGTAAGTAAGAGGTTGAACAGCCCACTCACCTCCCATGCCATTCCTGCACTGCTTCTGTGAACCATTAGAAGAGTGCATGGGAGGTGAGGAGACTGTTCTGCCTCCTGCTGGTTTGAGGGTTCCCATTCCCCTAATTGAGCCGGGAGGAGAGGTTCCTGCCAAATTACATAACTGAGAGTCCTTTATCCCGGGTGGATTCTCTCTGTTTGTCAAATTAATAGCTGAGTAGATACTCACAATGTCTTATATACTGTTACAGGAATACAGCTTGCCTTTACATAGTTTAGCAAAGAGAACATTCTGTGTGAAGTATCTTGGTCCAGTTGCCACCTCTTTGAAGGTGGTTTGATCCACTGCTGCTCTTAGCCTGAGAAACAAACTGTGAGCTTAGACAACCAGAGGGGAAAGAGAAAGAGACATTTGGGGGCGGGGGATGAGAGGGAGGGAAAGAATAATAGTGGTGACTTGATGTCAAACCTGTTGTTTATCATCTTTCCTTGTTTTCCTCTCTGTTTTTTTTCCATTATGCAAGCAGGGTTTTTGTGAGCCTGTTTTGTTTGTGAACACAACTTCTAGTGGAAAGCCCCCTCTAATTTGGTGCTCTCAAGATACGTTGGACTATAGTAACTGTCAGCCTCAGATCCCTTGGTTATTGGCTGAAGTACCATCAGAGTCAAAGTCCAGAATACTGTATATGAAAGGCACCCAGCGGGGTGGGTAGGGGGAGTCCTGTTTTCAGGACTACTACCCAGACCTTTTCTTCTCTCTTGGAAATGTAATGTGTTATTAACAGAGACAATACGGTTTGGATGGCTCCGGAGGATATAAGCAGCAGTCTCTCAAGTACATGGAAAAGGAAGTGGCTTTTGGAAAAATGCAGCCATTTGAATATCACAGGAGAAAGGCTGATATGATGGAGTCTCTGGCTTTTGGCATTGATGATGGGAAGACAAGGACTTCAGGTCAGTAATAAAAGCTTCATCCAAACTTGGTAAAATTTCTCAAGTAGCATGCAGTGTTTCTGCTACAGAAAGCAAAGTGTTCTGCTTATATACCACCCCATACCACTTCAAGTAGTCTCTGGGCAGTTTACAGTTTAATTATGCAGGCTACACATTGCCCTCCCCCTCCAGCAAGCTGGGTACTCATTTTACCGACCTCAGAAGGATGGCAGGCTGAGTCAACCATGAGCTGGCTCCCTGGGATTGAAGAAAGTGTTCTGCTTATTTCAGAGTAGGGAGAAACATATTGCAGTCCTTAGGTATATATGGCAGCCTCACTATCTTGCCAGGTGCAGCCTTGATCCCAACTAAATTTCTCCTCCAGTAATTTGATTATTCATAAGGCTAATATATCACATGCTCATCTGAATGAAGATGCATAGTACAGTAGTCCCTCGTTTTTCGCAGTGGTTAGTTTTCTCTAGCCATCTGCGATAAAGGAAAAACCGCAATATGCTGAGGCCTCGGCAAACTGACCCGTGGGGGCTCCTGCCCCTCCCCCAGGCATGACACACAGGGCACTTACTCTGCGGCGCTATAACTCCCCCCCACCTCAATGAACTGAACTGACCTGCAGGGGCAAAGACAAGGTGCTTCCGCTACTGGTCTGAAAACCAGCAGCTTGCAAACAGACTGCGCTTTCCAAACCTCCCTCCACACTAAGCTAGAAGAGCTCATGCGGGCTCTTTCGGCTTAGCAAGGGGGGAGGGGTTGGGAAAGCAAAGACAGGAGCGCTTCCACTGTTGGTCTGAAGACAAGCAGCTTGCAAACACACCACACTTTCCAAACCTCCCTCCACGCCTAGCTAAAAGAGCTCATGCCATCTCCTTCAGTGCCTGGTCCATGCAAACTCCCTGTCTTCAGAGGAGCACCAGAAGCGTCCCTGTCTTTGCCTCTTTCCACCCCCTCCCTCTTCCTAAACAGAACGATCTGGCTGGGCCTCCGTCAGCTTGGTGAGGTGGAGGGAGGTGAAGAAGCACCTCGAAAGTGCCCTGTCTTCAGCACAAATGGGAAGGAGCCCCCTTCTCCACGAGTAGGTTCAGCTTGGTGAGATGGGGGAGGGGGTGGGCAAAATCCACAATATATTGGGATCGCGGATGAGCCGCGATATGGCAAGGGACTACTGTATGAGTTCTGAAATATAAGATGCTTGTGAGTTCTTGCCATCCCTTCAGACTTACTTCATATTTTGCCTTTCAACTTTTTCAGAAACAATTGTTGGCTTTAGGTAGTGGTTCTTCAGGTGACTGATTTATCTGTCTTGTTTTGCATGGAGAGAAAAACTAAAAATACAAACATGTTGTATATTTTAAAATAAATATGACAATTGACTTCATTTTAAAATTTAGAGATCCCATGCAATTTTCTACACTTACGGCAGATTTCTTGGAGAACAGATGGAGAATCTGTGGCCCTTTGGGGGGGGGTGGACTACAACTCCAATCTTTTCCAGCTATTGCCTATGTTTGCTAAGGCAGACAAGAATGCAGTTCAGCAATACCTGGAGGGTTATGTCCTCCCCATGCCTTTTAGTCTGTCTTCTTCACATTAGCCCCTTTGGCTGCTTATCAAAGGCATTTATCTGGGGGCCAGTTGTAGGTACTGGAATTCCTGAAAGAGGAAAGTTACATTGGCTCCTTTACTTGTCCTCTCTCTGGGAGGCAAAGATTGTTTTGCTTTGCATTTTAGGTTTTTCTTTCAGGTTGCTTATGGTTTGTAAAGTACTGTATGTGAGAACTGCAGAAATAGAACCAGTAACACAATTTAACATTGTGTTTTTTTCTTGCCTTATCCCCCACTTTATTTTTCTTAAAAAAAAAACAGGAATTACTGAAGCGCTATGCCACTACTATCAACATGAATGCAAAGACATAAAACGTGTGTGGCTTTCAACAGGAGTGGATCACTTCCATTGTTCTTCAGGAGACAAAGGCTGGGGTTGTGGTTATCGGAACTTTCAAATGTTGCTTTCTTCTCTCTTAAGAAACAGCCTCTATAAAGACCACGTAAAGGGTTTGTAGTTTGGAATGAGCATTGGGTTGCAGGTGCAATTTTTGTCAGCCTGTTAACCCTGGTGAAGCATGCATTGACTCGGCTTTAGATGTACGCCTTAGGAGGGCTACAAATTTCCTCCCTTACTTACCCATCTGATTGTATGTTCATAGGTCGGTAGAAAGCAATGCTGCATTTTCACTGACCAGAATTATTTGTTTAAAAATTGTGTGAATCTAATTAACATAACTTAAGGTAACCTTGGTATAAATAACTCATAGTTAATTCAAGTGTTTGCTTTTCATTCATAGGGAACAGTGGAAAGCTACCAAATTATGTCTGCCAGCAGAGATTAGTATAGTATGAAGGAATGTTATTCCACCAAAATAAAAATAAACATCTCCATGTATAGGAAATTAGCATGTAGATAAGAAAATGAAACAGTAGAACCTAATTATCTGAAACCCAATTAGTCATGTTTATTAGTACAGCAATGTATATTAGTATAGATGAGGATTGTAATGTGAGCTTAGGCGTAGTTTTACTGACTTTCTGAGAAGCTGACTAGAATCAGGCCTCTGGTCCATCTCGTTCACTGTTGTCTGCAATGCAGACAATTTTTGTCCCTGCCCTGAGGTATGGGACACAGGGAATAGCATTTTCTCGTGCTCTTCCTAAACCAGTGGTGGCAAACCTTCAGCACTCCAGATGTTTTGGACCACAACTTCCAGAATACCGAGCCTAGATTGCCAATGGCAAAGGACTGTGGGAATTGTGGTCCAAAACATCTGGAGTGCTGAAGGTTCGCCACCACTGTACCAGCTATTCTGCTGGTTTGTAATGACAACTATTTGTGCAGCTTCTTGTTGACTTAAGGCTGCAATCCTAAAAACACGATCTTGAAGCCTGTATATGATCTTGGAGCAAATATTGTTAACTTTAATAGAGCGGGCTTCTTAGTAGACAAGTAAAACTTGGCTGTTAGTTCAATACAGTACAGTTTTCTCTAGTGGTTCCATGGGAACTACTGTTTTGGGAAGAACCTCTTGGTTAGACAGAAAAGACTTTCAGCAAAGGAAATGGTTTGTCTTCAGCTCCTAGCTCCCCCCCCCCCCGCCCACAAGCAGCATGTTTCTGGTACAGTGCCTATTTGAGCTGTTGTGGCACAATGTCAATGATTTTTTCAGCTTCCTCATTTGGTGAGTGAGTCGCATTTTTTTAGGCAGGGTTTTGGCCCATAATGGTTGTGCTGTGACCTCCATGGCTGAACCAAAGAACATGGCGTAGGAGAGAAAAATGTACTTGTGAAGACATGGGGGTTTCTTTTCAGGCAGTGTTTCCTGCCCTTGACATCCACCCCTGCCATGAAGAAAGTTATCTGAACTGAAGCGATGAAGTCTTAGAAGTGGGCCTCTTGTATTATACATTTTTTTCTTATCTCCCCCAGGTGCAAGGCAGAGCAAGTGTTAAACCCTGCATTTCCCTTGGCTGGGCATTTTACAGTGCCTGGTAACAAACAGATGTTAATCTGAATGTTATGGAGGGGGGAAGCAAGGCGATTGGTCTTGTGGGGGGGTGGCAGCACAACTGATGCAACAACTTTCATACAGAAGGAATTGGCCTTATCTGGCTAGTGGGTGTACAAGAATGCTTCAAAGGACTAGACATTGCAGTTGATAAATTCTCCCCCCCCCCCCAAACAGCTTTGTTGCATTTCCAAAGGCTGTCCTTGAGTTCTCATACCAACAGATCACCCACGTATTCTGACAGTCCTTGGCTTTTCATCACAAAGTATTCCCACAGGCAATACATCAGTGGTTCTCAACCTGTGGGTCCCCCAATGTTCTTGGACTGCAACTCCCAGAAGCCTTTACCACTCGCTGTGCTGGAAAGGATTTTTGGGAGTTGCAGTCCAGGAACATCTGGGGACCCACAGGTTGAGAACCACTGCAAGAGATGATCAGTTAAGGGGATCCGTAGGAATAGCAGCATTCAAAATTTAGGCACGTGAAAAATTAGTGATCCCAGATCACTCTGGAAGTAGTTTAAGCATCTGGCTGCGGTGACAGAGGTCAGAGGGTTTGCTTCCCCACTGTTCCTCCTTGACAGGGACTGCTCCTAGAATAACTCTGACCTCCCAATAGTAAGCATTTTCTTACTGTCGAATTTCTGGACAGAAATTGTGATCAATCCATGTTTCCTTTTTAACACCAAAGCCAGGATGTTGCCTTTGTTTAATTCCTTTCCCTTTTATTTTAGAAAATACATCAGTCCCTTGTATCCCCAAAATTCAGTTATCAATTGAAGATGCCTGGAAAGAAGGTTTTGATCCTCAAGGAGCTTCTCACTTCAACGGCCGATTACAGGGCACTAAAGCATGGATAGGAGCCTGTGAAATTTATTCACTGTTAACTTCTCTCCGTTTAAAGTAAGTACTGCTTTTAAAGGAAAGGAGTCTCATTCTGGGGTTGTGGTAATCTATTCATAAATGCTATGGGTGGTTGTGGGTGTGCTTGAATACTTTTAATGTATTTTAAAAAATAATGTATTATTTATTAACTGTGGGAACATAGAACTGTATTGGTGGGCAGTAATGGGCGACCACCAGGGAATACCACGTACTGTAGGCGCCTGGAGTAGGAACTGGCAAACCACTCCATTATTCCTGCCAAGAAAATTCCATGGACCTGGGGTCACAAAGAGTCGGTCACGACTGTAACAAGACACACGCGCGCGCGCGCACGCACGCACACACACACACACACACACACACACACACACACACACAAAGCTGTTGGGCAGCAAACCTTACATCCAGCCTTGTGTAATTTCTCATTTTTATTATTCTTACTATTGTTATTTTTACGTCTTTCAAGGTTTGCTTCATGCTTGCTAGTTGTTGTTTTTCAGAGTATTGACTGTTGATAGCCAAATTCTTATCTGCTGATGCAGTTCATTTAAACAGATTGGCTTCAACACCAAATTCAAGCAAATTCTATTGTGTTTCTTTCAGAAATATTTATCGCACTCCTTAGCATTTAAATTCAGAAAGAGTCAGAAAAATAATTCAAATGCCAGGAACAACCATTTTTCAAGGCAGCCATCAAAAACAGAACCTTTTTAACATTTATGCTCGGGTCTCAGACACTGCTTGTACTAAGAGGAATCCTTGTTTGACTAACACGAAAACATTAGTATAAATGTTCCATATCGCATCGTTGTAATATTTCAGTGGAGGTTTCACTTTTATTACATTTTAGATGTCAAATCATTGACTTTCACCAGCCGACTGGCCCTGCAGGAACACACCCTCATTTGTTCGAGTGGGTTTTGAACTATTATTCTTTTGATAAAGAGAGCAATGCAAATGTTGTGTGTACCTCTAGACCCCCTATCTACCTTCAGCACCAAGGTCAGTCTCATTTTTTTTTTGCTCTTGTAGAAAATATTTGTAGAGATTACATTACTCTTCTCATTACTTTTCTTCTCCATGCTCTTTGAAATTGCAGTTCATAATGATCATGGGCAAGCATCTGTCATCCTTTTATATACCTGATGACTGAGGATTTGTAAAATAAACCCAGTTCTGTTATCTCCCATTTGCATTAGAATTGGTTTACTTCTACACAGAGGTGTAATGAGAACATGTGCCCAGTAGATGAGTTATAGATGCATGGATATAACCAGCTGGATCTACCAGTCCCTGAGTGATATCCTTTGTCCGTGGTTTAGTTTAATGATGCATGCTACATATTACACTCCTCAACAAGCTGGGTATTTGTTTTACTGACCTTGGAAAGATGAGTGAACCTCAAGCCAGCTGCCAGAACTAAACACTGATTGTGAGCAGAGTGTTGACTGTACACTACAGTTTAACCACTTTAACAACTGTGCCACAAGGCTTAGTAACAATCAATTGTCCAGGGACTTTCCCAGTTGAGGTTTATTTGTCAGTCTTCTGTAAGTATCTGCTGTTTCCATGGAAAAGTTATATTTATTAAGAATTTAGATTTGCTTGAGTGTGTTTGTTTTTCCATGGGCAGAGAGACAGCACAAAATTGCCTTGTAGTCCGCTTCTGCTCCATTTAAATATGTTATCTTAGACTAGCAAAGAGAGGGGAGGAGGTCCCTGTAGTGCTTGAAGAGGTAGAAATTCAGAGAGGATGGATCCTGGGATTATAATTTGACAAGCTGACACAGATAACTGGGAGCTATGACCTGAATTGTACCACTTCTCTATTACTGCATCACCTTTCCAAACAATGTAACTTAAGTCATTTTGAGCAAGCTTTCCTTTGATAAAATGTTCTTATTCTGAAACGAGTCACAATGACGCTGGGGCTTCTTTCAAAAGCCCTTGTTCTTTTCTGCAGTTGGGTCTTTTTACACATTGTGCCATGGCAGTTCCCATTCTTTGTCACTCCTAAAATTGCCCATCTGTTTCTGGCTGCTGTTCACATTACTACTTAATTGGCTTTCAAAGCCATCAACAGCTTGGATTACTCCCATGTAAATTAGCCCACCTTTGCGTCTTCTGTGTCCCACTGCCTTTGAGGCATTCTTGGTGGTAACCTATGAGAAGCTCTCTCCCTTTTGAGAAACAGCATTTCACCCTAACTTATAATGTCATAAGATCACTGTTTCAAAATTATCCTTTTCAACGGAGTTTTGAATTGTAATTTGTATTGTGTGTGCGTTTAGCTATTACTCTTATAGATTTGCAGTACTTTACTGCTATGTGTTGATACATCATTGTTTCTTAACTGACAGTAATGTTTTTATTTTCTTTCTGTTAACTATTTTGAATGGCAGCATTTGAAAAGAAAGTACTGTGTGTAAATGTTAAAATCACTGCTTTGATATCTGTCACCACAGAAGTCCTGTTAGGGTTGCTATAAGTCAGTTCCAGCTTGATGACACATGACATGACATAACCAGATGTTAATATGTTGAATTGTATGATCAATAGATGTACAGAATTTAGTGATGTATAAGTTTGGAGCCAGCAGGAGAAAAATTCTCTAACTTCCTATGTTTGTTCATGTGTTTTTAAAATTAGGTCATAGCCGTACTATTGTTGGGATAGAAGAAAGAAAAAACAAAAGCTTGTGTCTGCTAGTGTTTGATCCAGGGTGTTCCTCACAAGAAATGCAAAAAATATTTAAAGGCATTGACGGAAACAGTCTCAGACTACTTCGGAGATTTCTTGGCAATTTGAAACATAAACAGTACCAAATAGTAGCCATAGATGGAGTACTGTCAGAGGACGAAAAAGTTGTAAGTATGCCAAGAGACTCTAATTGATTTGGGGGATCAGTATGGTATGAATAAAAGTGGCAATGCTACATCCTGACTCTTTAATTATTTGCTTCCCATTTTAAGGCTCGAAGGCATGCTTCTCAACTCTTCACAGCTCAGAGAATTCCTTGAAAACAATGCAAAAGAATAGCAACACAAAGACTGCAGGAGGGATCACTGGTTATATTCATAATGTCTTTAGCAGTGTATGTAATATATTTTAATTATGTCTAAATAAAATTTTGGGGGAAAAGTTTCTGCAAAGTTTCTCTATTAGTTATGGCAAGGTACACAGAATATCCTAAATTATGCAATTATTACATCCATATTCTTTTGAAATTTGCTAAGGTTGGACATGAAATGTCCCACAGATCAAGCTAAAATAGCAGGAGCCCAATGTAGATATTATTTTTTGCTACTTTAGGAACATGTGTCACTCCCATAACTGAATGCAGTGGTATACTAAAAATCCAAGGTATAACAAGAATGATTGTAATTATTATTATTTTCAAGGAAACTTACTTCTGAGTTAGCCCAGCAAAAACAGACACTGAAAATGCCTCCCTCTCTTTGGCGTGTCAGAGACATCAAGGTGGATGTTTGTTTTTCTAGCAACTGTAAATAAACTGCAGCTCATTGTGTGTGTCTTCCATTTCTGTGATCTTTGCACTCAAATGTCCAGGGTCATCCCGTACTTTCCTACCGTCCTTGCTTTTTATTTCCCACCAAAAATTAAAATGAAAGGAATTCTTTAAAAGGAAAATACATTGCATAGTGCTTTTAGGTATGTTAGGAGCTTTCCATCTGAAAGCACTTATGAAATACATGTCTTATGCACAGCATCATCTCTTCCTAGCCTGCAGCTATGAGAGGTATTCAAAAGGTAGGATGAGGGAAAGCAATTGTGATCCAACTAAATGTCTCACAATATTGTTAAATTAGTATTGCCTCCTCCAAAAAGCAATCATGGGAAACCCTGACTCATTGACAGCAAAAGACAATCATCAAAACACTAGTGTGTAGGTTACTTAAGTAAAAGACAGAAGGAATTTTAAAAAGTTTTGAAGCAATGTTATTTGAAAGCTGTCTTGTACATTGTTTTCTGCAAGTACTGTATCACATATGCAGGAGTCTTTTAGGAGCAATTACAGTGGACCCTTGTATAACAAACAACTTGTATAACATAAAATCTGTACAACATTAAAAATTCTGGAGATAGGGGAAATTTGCTTAACATAATCACCTATGGGGAAAATCTGTACAACATAAAAATGGGATTACTCCATTTTCAATGCATTCCTATGGGGATTTGTATAAAGGAAAATTTGCTTAACATAATTTCATTTGGAACGAATTAATTCCTTTATACAAGGTACCACTGTATTAATTTAGCACCAGTTTACCATTTTTCCCTTGGTTGTAAAAGGCATGTAGTGTCCCTAATGGCTTATTTAACCTGCCTAGTATTTGTTACTCCACCCTTAGTTGAGTTCTATTCACTCTAGTATCTTGTACATGATCATTACGTGATATTCCTCCATAGATGTGCACAGCCTCACTTTACATTTTGAAATAGAATCAATAAGACAATGTCATTTAGCACCATGGCCTTGTTTCTGTGTGCAGCCTTGAATCAGGCAGTACATATTTCAAGTACTGTACTCAAATGACCACCTGTCACCTTGACCATCTTCCCCACTGCTAATTAGCATCAGTCTTTTTTTTTTAGAATGGATATTCATCACAATGTTTTCAAATAGCATTATTCCAACAGGCCAATGACTGTGTGTTAAATTCATCCTAGTTAAATATCACTTCACACTCAAACTTTTTTTTGGGGGGGGGGGGGAATAGCTACAAATCCCTAGTCTG
This sequence comes from Phrynocephalus guinanensis, assembly GCA_037367245.1. Taxonomy (NCBI): domain Eukaryota; kingdom Metazoa; phylum Chordata; class Lepidosauria; order Squamata; family Agamidae; genus Phrynocephalus; species Phrynocephalus guinanensis. The sequence goes on from CM074733.1 coordinate 122,599,797, forward strand.
GCCCTGTGGGCTTCATCTTCCTCTCAGCCTGTGTTAGTTATGTGCAGAAAATTCCTGTTCCTCTGACTATGGTTACACTATGAAAATTAATTTGGATGGATCAGGGGTTTGGAAGTTGGATTAAGTCAAATGGGGTTTGATGTTTGCGTCCTCTTGGAAATCTGTTTTTAAACTATATTGTATATTGGTCAAGGAGGGTGGTGGTAGACAGGCTTTTAAATTCATTCCATTTGAACCTTTGTCCTCTGCACTTGCCCAGTATTATTTGGTTTCAGTTCATTTTGTTTCAAACTGGGATAACGCTAGCTCAAAATTAGGTCAATAAAAAGAAAAGAAATCAGAGTGCAAGGGTTGTTTTGTTTTGTTTTTGTTGTTGTTTTGCATCCGGACACATGCACATGGACAGAAATGTGCCAGCTCTGTTTCCTGTCACCATTCTGGTCATCATCCACATATACAAAGCAATTGCCTCCCATCTAACTTTAGAATGCTGGAAAAGGGATTCTGAAACACAAGTTCTCTAATGTACAGACCATATGAGAGACAGTGTAAGCATGTAGTCATGCAGCAATTCTGACTGTGCTGGTAGTCTACATTGAAGGGGTGAAGGCAAGCCACCAGTTATTCTAAAATGGCAGGGAATTGAAAAAAAATCCCTATATTAAACTACCAAAGGCATTATTGAATAATAAATAGTTCTGTCACCTGAAATACATGAATGGTTTAAGATACACAATAGAGTATTTAGTCTTTGCTATAATGGCATAAAGGATTTTTAAAGAGCTATTGAAAAAAACTACATTCTGGTATAAACCCATATTTCCCTAGAGTGCTTCCTTCCTCAGACTACTTAAGAAACTAGAGAAATACTTTTTTAAAAATACTTTTAAAAATATTTTTTAAAAAGAAGCAATTCTTTTTTCAAGAAAACAACAGTTGATAAGAATCGGAGGCATTCTGTGACACATATTAGGTCTTTGTTGTTTCAAGAGAAACAGGCTGAAGGGGTGGGTAAACAGCAAACTTGCTCCCATAGAGCGCCAGGGCCCATTTAGGAATTGTGATAAATCCTGGTATAAGGCGAAAAAGGAAAGACATTTTTGGCATCGCTTCCATAAGCATATCCCGGATGGAAGTATAATTGAATACCTCCCTCCCATCCACGTCTTTGAACTTATAAAGACGGGCCAGGTCAGCACTGAGGAGCACTTTGCCAGAGTGGCGCATGACATGAGGATCGCTGGCCAAACCAACCACACACTTCCCGCTCACTTCAGGGCTCTCGCCATTAATGCGCACTCTTTCCTTTAACTTCTGGAAGTGCGGAGACTGGTTTTGTTCCGCTTGCTCCATTACGAACTCGGTGCGGACCAGGCCAGGCCACAGGGCCACGCAGGCCACCCCAAAGGGGCGCAGTTCCACCGCGCAATCCGCGGCCATGCGGTCACAGGCTGCTTTGCCCACTCCATAAGGGACGTCGAAGAGGTAGCGCAGCCCCCCAGCGGAGGAGATGATGACTATGAGCCCTCGTCCTGCGGGCACCATGAGGCGGGCCCCATAAACCGCGCACAGGTAGTGCCCACGAAGGCCTGCATTGTTCATCTGGTCCCAGAGAGAGGGGGAGCGCTCCCAGAAAGGCAAGTCTACATCGCCGGCGATCGCGCTGATTCCCGAGAAGGCGTTGTTGATGAGGACATCCAGGCGGCCGCCCTGCTCCTTCTGGACGCGCTCGAACAGCGCCGCCACTTCTTCCTCCCGGGAGGAGTCGCAGACCACCGGCACGCACTTCCCGCCGCGGCCGCGCACCTCGGCCGCCGCCCGATCCAGCGCCTCCCGGCCCCGCGCCGTGATGTAGACGGTGGCGCCCGCCTCGGAGAGCTGCAAGGCGATCCCTTTGCCAATGCCCCGCGACGCCCCGGTCACCACGCAGACCTGGCCCGACAGAGCGCCCGCCATGGGAGCCGCGATGCAAAAAGAAAAAGGCGCAGGAAGAGCCCAGAAAGGCGCACTTAACAGATGCCCGCCGGAGGGGGAAGCCGCGGAGGCTGCTCGGTTGCCCGGCTTAAATAATTCCCGCTGCCCCTGCGCGAGAGAAAGGGGGGCGGAGAGACGCTTCTGGGGCTGCGGAGGCAGCGGTGCTTTGGCTCGCTTCCCGCAGAGCCGCCCAAGGCCTGGAGGGGAAGGAGCGGTTTCCTTCTCGGTGCTAATAAGAGTGAGGGACGAGATGCCTCAGCACCCCCCACCCCCAGGGAGAAAAGCACTTGCCCATCTTTCCCTCAGCACAGCTACCCGCCTGCCCTATGTATTCTTGGTTAGGGTTGCTAAAACTGACACCTTGTGCAGCTAATTATTTCTCTGCCTGCCTCGGTACCCCTTTCCCTCCTTTTACCTCATTCAGGTTCCAGTGTTTATTACCGTCTGTTAGTTTTTAGCCATGTCTGTGCCTGAGACAGTATTTCATTATTCACATTGTGAATATTTTGAAGCTGAACAGCTGGCCACTTGTCATAGTTCTAAAAATGAAATGCCATAATGACAGTTCCATAGAAGATCAAATGGTGGAAGCTACAGAACCACAAATAAACTATGATCAGCAAAATAATATTGCCACCCATCAATGCTGCCTCAAGTGTTATCTCCTGGATAGATCTGTGGGACTGTTGCCAGCACCGCCAGGAAAATATTGGGCATCGCCAAGTCAGGCAGCTGTTAGATTAACAAGCAGGCATGGCTACGGACCAAGTAAGTGCAGGAAAAAGTGCAAGAGAAGAGAGCCTTTAAAAATGGCAAACTGATAAGACCAATGAAAAACAACAGAATTATGTCACTGCCAAATAAGCAACCAAGAGAGCCATCGCCAAAGTCAAAGTAGATCACTACCAAGATCAATAGTCACCTGGAAACACAAGAAGGGGAGGACATTTACCAGTTAGCCAAAGCACAAAAGACATCAAGCACTTTCTGCAGTGATGGCAAGATCCATTTCGAGTACATCTCATGGGAACACATGAAAGGGCCTTCTCAGCTGCTGTACCAAGACTTTGGAACTCCCTCCCACTCTGGAATGCCAGGACTGCCCCATCTCTGATGTCTTTCCAGAAACAGGCAAAGACCTTTATCTTCAGGCAAGCTGTCCCTGAATGATGGACTACCTATTATGTGTCTTTTATATGAATCTACTGTATATGATCACATAGACTTTTTGTTTATAATCACATATAACCTTGTGTAATTGCATTGACACTGTTTTCAATGTTTGTTTCCATCTCTCATAACTGTTACATGGAAATTTTACTCTCTCTTTAACTGCTCACATTCTCATGTAGCTTTAATGTGATCTTGTCTTTTAATGCTGCAAGATGTCCCTCAATTCCCTGTTCTCAATACATGAATATGTCTTAATTGTACTGGACTGTATATTATCCCTCATTACTGTAAGCCACCTAGGGCCCTTTTCCAAGGAGAAAGGTGGAGTAAAAATACTCTAAAATAAATAAAATAAATAAATAACAAATCTGACCCAGCGAACTGTGCCAACTATCAGCTGATCAGCCTCCTGTTCCACATTGTGAAGATCTTTGAGAAAATTCTGGACCAGCACATTTGCAACATTGTCCAACTCACCACCAACCAATGCAGTTTTGTCAAAGGATGTGGAACGACTGATGCCATCTTTGCAACTCATCAGCTCACAGAGAGGAGATCCAAGCATTTCACATGGTACTCCTAGACCTGGATAAGACATTTGATCATGTCCCACATGAACTGATCTGGTGTGCCCTCCAAACCATGTGGTGCCAGAACCATTCATCAACTGGGTCAAAATGATATGCAAGAGTACCAACAGCCATGCTCAGCTGGTTTCTCTAAGAGTTTTCCAGTGACAGTTGGAGTGCACCAAGGCTCTGCACTGCCACCACTCCTGTTTATATGTGTCACTGATACTATCACACAAAACCTGCAGCAAATTGCTCTCTACGCTGGCATCATGCTTGCTATTACCTCTAGGAATGAACTGCAGTGGCAAATTCAGACATGGAATGACCACCTCAACCACTTTGGACTCCACTTAAACATCAGGAAAACTGAGTAGCTAGAGACTGAGGCCACCCATAGAATGATCCAAATAAATGGAGAAAACCTAAAGAAGGTGGATATCTTCCAGCATCTTGGCTCCCATCTCACTCTAAGGCGATGGTAGCATCAGTGGTGACATGCAAACAAAGGTTAATGTGGCTGGGTTGCAATGGCAAGAACTCATTGGTGTGCTTTGCAACAGATGAATGCCAACCCATCTCAAATCCAAGATATACAAAACAATTATCTTGCCCTGTTGCACTGTAGGGAACAGCATGCTAAGCAGCAATAGTGGGTATAGAGAGCCACATCCATGCAATCGAAATGTTAATGTTCCATTAGATATTGGGTATCTCCCTACTCAGCCACATAACAAATGATTCCACCTGCCTCCAACTAGGCATGGTATCAATAACAGAGAATATGAGAGAAATCTGGCTCCGCTAGTATGGACATATCCTTGAAGCAGCACCTTCCACCATCACCCAAGCTGTATATAATCTGAAAACTGATGGCCGGTGGCCATGTGGACAACTAAAATACAGATGGCAGGACATGTGAATTGTTGGCCTGTCACTGATAACACAGTTGATTAGTCAAAGTGGTGTCCCAGGATCCAAAAAGCAGATCCCATACCTGTGGGAAAACACGAATAAGAAGAAGCAAGCAATGAAGCTAACAAGATTATTATTCTATGGAACAAGTTAATACATTTTGATTGTTTTCTAACTGACATGAAGAAACATTTTTATTATTTCTTAACCAGAGTCTCTGACTGTTTCCATAGGGGCTAGATGCCAGCTGTTGTAAACTGAGATAAATCTAACTGAAACTAGCTATGCAAAAAGGGGTGGTGTCATTGAGGGGGCCTTGCATCATACTCTGTAGGTACCTGTGTGGCCTCAAAAAGACTGACTCAGTCACTTATTTGCAACATCCACATGCTTTCAACTTTCTTTACAGGCTATCTGTTACATCTGTTTCCAGCATGAGAAATGTCAGACTCAGCTAGTTCTCCTCCCTTCTTGGGTACATTTCTGACTCCACATCACCACCCACCCACCCACCCACCTTGAGAAGATTGGGGCTTCTAACAGCCTTCTTCCATGTGACTTGTTTAAGACATTAGCAGACACAATAAACATTCAAGCAGCTTGTGTTGAGATTTAGAAACCAAGTTAGGCTGACAGACCTTTGCAATTCAGGTCTTGCCATGTGATGGATGGTGCAACAATAGAAACAAAATCACTAGTTGTGACTGAAGTCTAGTACTGGATTGGCATGCAATTTAAACATGCCAATTTAAACCATCCCATGTGCTAACAGTGATAAAAGAGATAAACTTTGCAAAGGGGTTAATCATGGTAATAAATGATGCAATATTAAGTACCATAGAAATGTGAACTCCAACCTGGTCAGCAATTAGAGTAAGATGCTCGCTCTGAGGGAAAAGTCATTTGAAAAACTGGAAGAAGCTGGATTTTATACATAACAGATAGCATTTGCCAGGATTAAAAAGGGTTTGGTTAGTTGTATAAATTATCTCAGCTGATCTGAATATTCATTAGAAGAATGACTTTTTAAGAACAAGGTGTTTCTTGAATTCACCCCCTTTCCTTCTCAGTTAAGTTGGTAAATATGCCAAGGTTCAGAAATACTGTGCCTCCCAATGGTACAAATCAAGTACCTTTAATCTGCATACAGTGACTGAGCAGCGTGGAAGACCTGTTGCCCACCAGATGTTGTTAGACTCTGATGTCCACCATCCTAGACCATTGATCAAGCAGAAGAAGGGAAAGGGTAATTCAAATCCAAATAGATCTGAAGAATTCAAACTGGCCTTCCATTCCTAGTCTAGATGCCTGCCTCTTGGCACTGCCACTAAAAAGAATGAAGGCAGATGGTCCCCTGGCCTTCCTTAACAGGTGTTTTGTTTGTCTATTTTGACATAAGAAGCTGTGTGAAAGCCACAATAAACCCCTGGTCAAATGGTTGCAAAGCAGTAATGTGCTTTTATTGCCAACACCTCCTCTGAAAATTCTCCCTACTCCAGCTAACACTGTAGTATCAGTTTGTGAGGAATCATGGGCAGAAATAGAACCAAGATAGAGCTCTTACATTTGATACTTGTGAGGAGGAATTCCATTAGATGAGATTCCTTCTATACTGCCTTTAAAAGTACAAATGCATTGTTTCATTTTGCAACTGCCTACCAGAGACAGACCTACTTTTAGAGAGAGTGAGGCCATCCTATCTGATGGCAAATGCTGGGTATCATCCAGCCTGGGATTCAAATGGTAGTGAAAGATATTAACTAGAGTGGTGCCTTCAATTAGTACAGTGGTTCCCAACCTGGGGGTCGGGACCCCTTTGGGGATCGAACGACCATTTCACAGAGGTCACCAGGAGCCAGTGAAGAAAAAGGCACAAACGGCTTGGGCCTGGAGGAGGAGGGGGAGGAACGGGGTAAAGAGTGAGTTACAGCTTGATAGGTTGGAGGGGATGTCAGTCAATGGCACTGAAGGCTGTGATTGACTGAGGGTGCCTGTAGTAGAGGGAAGTTCTCTATGGCACCTCTTCCAAGCAGGGCAAAGGGTAACCACAACATGAGGAACTGTATTAAAGGGTTGCGGCATTAGGAAGGTTGAGAACCACTGACAGTGGAAAGCCCCAGGGAGTTCCTTACAGGCAGCAACAACTGTGGGTCTGACCTTGCTGGCCACTCTACTGGTTGTATATAGAACAGCAGTATCAATATATATGGACGTTTTTAAAATAATGTACAGTATCCAAATGCACCATACATTTAGTTCTTGTTCTTCCCAACCTAGTATGTCCTATGACAGTGTCAAGGTCCCTGCTTTTTGATACCAAATATTTTTACGAAATACCATCTTTATGATTTGATAAATTTTTATAGGGAAATTTCAACCTTTTAAAGATTCTGAGTAAAAAATTATATGTGGCTACTTTTTCAGGGTTATATATAAAGGGGCTTTGCATGCCTGGGTTGTGGATGATCCTGGACTGAGTGCTGAGGTGACTTGTAGTTGAGTAGCTAAATACAGTATTGCTTGTTTAGCATGTTTGAAATAGTGTGGTCTAGAGAGTCCAGTAAGAATTAAGCTGATATACAAATGCTTAGAGAGAACCTTGAACCAGGTCCAGAGGAGGGCAACCAGGATGGTTAAAGATCTGGAAGAAATGTCTTTTGAGGAGCAGCTTATTTTATGTATTTATTTATTTTTACAACTTATATGCCACCCACTACCCAAAGGTCTCTGGGCGGCTTACAATCAAAGAATTAAAACAGTTAAAACATCAATATCAATAATTAAAACAATAATAAAAACCTTGCACTAAAATCATTACACTAAAATTGCCATCATAGGACCCACAGTCTATGTTGTATCAATTAAAAAACTTCTGGAACAGGAAGGTTTTTACCTGGCACCGAAATGTCATCGTTGTTGGCACCAGGCGGATCTCACTTGGGAGGGCATTCCAGAGCTTGGGGGCAGCTGCCGAGAAGGCCCTATGTCTACAAGCCATCCCTCTCACCTCAAGAGATGGCTCGTTCAAGAGGGCCCCCTGGCTTGATCTTAATTGCCGGATAGGTTCATATGGAAGGAGGTGTCCAAACTTCAGGCTTATGTCCAAACTTTGGCCCTCCAGGTGTTTTGGACTACAGCTTCCACGGTCCTTTGCCACTGGAAATACAGGCTTGGAATTCTGGGAGTTGTGGCCCAAAACCTCAGGAGTGCCGAAGTTTGGACATGCCTTTAGCCTTACAAATCAGGCTGAGAGGGGATGTGATAGCTATGTTTAAATATTTGAAAGGATGTCATATTGAAGAGGTAACAGGTTTGTTTTCCATGGCTTCAGAGGCTAGGATTCGGGGCAATGGTTTCAAACTACAGGAAAAGAGATTCCATTTGAACATTAGGAAGAACTTCATGATGGTTAGAGCTGTTCGGCAGTGGAATATGCTGCCACGAAGGGTGGTGGAGTCTCCTTCTCTGGACGTTTTTAAGCAGAGGCTGGAGGGCCATCTGTCAGGAGTACAGTGGAACCTTGACTTACGTCATTAATCCGTTCCAGAGGTCTAGACATAAGTCAAACATGACTTAAGTCAAATGAACTTTTCCCATATAAAGTAATGGGAAAGTGGATTAATCCGTTCCAGATGATGAAAAAGACCCCTGAAAACAGCAATTTAATACAAATTTGACTGGGATAGGAGATTCCTTCCGGGGATGTAAATGAAATGTCTCTTCAAAGAGAGGGGGGAGGCAGTAGAATTATAGTCCACAAGTTATACACCTCCACTTTTTAATGTTCATAGCAACAATGTCTAACATTTTAGTTTTACTGATTTTTAACCTGACATTCCAAGTTATGAACAACCCTATGCTTACCATTAGAGTCCCATAACTGTATAGCTCCCCAACTAAAATGCTTCCATTGTGGACCAGAATTCTGCAGCCAGATTTTTTACAAGACTGAGCCGACTGTCTAACCAGCGAGGCCAGCCCCGAGCTCCCAGCCCTTCTTCTCCTCCAGCAGCAGCGGCGGCTTTGGTGAGGCCGAGGACCAGCTCCAGGTGCTCGGAGCTGGCCTTGCCGAAGCCGCCGCTGCTGGAAGAAGGCAGGAGCAGTTTGGAGGCGGCAGCCGCGATGCTGGGTCGTGGCTGCCGCCAGATTCCGGTGCCTTGTGCCGGGGCTCTGAGATGTAAGTCAAAGCCTGTGACTCAAGTCAAACAGGCCCCTTCTTGCTGCAAGTCAAATATGATGCAAGTCAAGCAGCATGTAAGTCAAGGTTCCACTGTACTGTGATGGGGGTTCCTGCGTGGCAGGGGGTTGGACTAGATAGCCCTTGAGGTCTCTTCCAACTCTTATGATTCTTGGATTCAAATTTCTTCTAGTTTTTTCATCAGTTTTTGCAGGGACATCCAGTTCTTGATAATGTCACTGTTGTGCCATATTTTCTGCACTTGAAGATGACTGACTTCACTGTGTTCCATGGTATATCTAATGACTTAAAAATTCTTCTGTACCCTTCTCCTGACTGATACCTTTTAACAATGAGACACCTCTGATGCTTTGGAAGTTCTCTGAGGACCATGGCTTCTGCTGTAGGATGTGAGTAAGAAAATGTCAGGAAAGATCTCTTAACATGGCTGATCTTTATTTGGGACACTTAAAGGCTCTTTAAATGATGACAGGTGTGTCCTGACTCCTACTTAACATGAGTTTGAATGTGATTTTTTACTGCTGAGCACAGCTACATCCCTAGTTATAAGAGGGTGTACATACATATGCAACCATATTATTTCAGTTGTTTTAATTTTTCCTTCCTCCACCTAAAAGATTTGATTTTGCTGTTCAACTGAGTTGTACAGTTCATAAGTCTCATTAAAATTGGAAAAAGGTCTGAAATGATTAAGCTTTGTCTCATTTATTTACATCACAGGCACTTGACATTTTAACAGGGGTGTGTAAATGTTTTATATCCACTGTACTGCCATTTCCAAAGAATCCTCTCTTTTCACAATGGGCCCCAAATAAGTCTTCTGCATTTTTGCCTCCACAGATACTTCAGGCCTGATTTACTCTAGGCCCCCCTTGTTTGTTTTTCTGGCAGTTCAGAGTATCCACAAAGCTCTCCTTCAGCAGCATTATTTCAAAAGAATAACTGTTTTTCCTGTTAGTTTATGTGAGCGACCCCCGCCGCCCCCTCCATAATGAGGTGCTTAAAAGTAATGTAAGGTAGGCTTTTATTATGTCCACTGGAATTCAACACAGACAGAAAACACCTCAGCACAGTTCAGCGGTGCTTTGCCCCCTCTGAGAATTAATAAGGCATCTTCTTCTGTGGAGCAGGCCCTGTCAGAAGTCTATCCATCTGGTAATAGCACCTGGCCAGGTTGTCTTTTATCTTCACAGCACAAAGAACTTGTGTTTCTCCCAAAGTCCCAAGACACAGCCTATAAACACAGTCTCTCCGTTCTCACTCTTCCTTATGGGTTTTACTCAGTGCCTGTGTAATTCCCATAGAGTGGGGAGTTACCTCACTCCCTCACTCCAGAAGCCAGCGAACGTCCTGGTCAGTTAAACCAGTGGTCCCCAACCTTTTTGTCCCCGCGGACCGGGAAATTTTTGATAATTTTTCTGTGGCCCGAAGCTGGGGGTGGGGGTGGGGAGGGGGGGAGAATTCGAAAGGAGGGTCCGGCGGGGAGGCAAAAGGGGGGTGAAAGCAAAGGATGGGAGGGAAGGAGGAGGGGGAGGTACGAGAGCGGCGGCGGCGGCACTCACCGGCCTGGGGCGGCGGGCGTGCCACTCCCCCACACACACACAGGCGGGGAGGGGGGGAACCCGGGGCTCCTGGGCAGGCGGGCCTCCGCCTCCTCCTCCGGCGCCGGGAGCCGCACGTGGGTCTCGCTGCTGGCGCCCCGCTTGCTATTGCTGCCGCCGCCGCCGTGGGCCTCCTCCTCCGCCGGGGAAAGCAAGCGGGGCGCCAGCAGCGAGACCCACGTGCAGCTCCTGGCCTCGGCGCCCCGCGCGCGGCTCCTGGCTTCGGCGCCCCGCGCGCGGCACCCGCCCGGCCGCGTCGGGAAGCGCCCTCGCGGCATCGACGAGCCGCCGCCGCCTCCTCCTGCTCCTGCTCTGGTTCCTCCTCCTCCTCCTCCTCCTCCCGCCGCCGCCGCCGGAGGAGCAGCAGCAGCCACCCCACCGCAATCGCCCCTGCCGCCGCCGCCGCAATCGCCCCCGTCCCCCCGCCGCCGCCGCCACCCCTCCGCAATTGCCCTCGCTGCTGCTGCTGCTGCTCCTTCGGCGGCGGCGGCGGGAGGAGGAGGAGGAAGAGGAGGAGGAACCGGAGCAGGAGCAGGAGGAGGCGGAGGCGGCTTGTCGGTGCCGCGAGGGCGCTTCCCGGCGCAGCCAGGTGGGTCCCGCGCGCGGGGCGCCAGGGCCAGGAGGGAAGGGGAGGAGGGAGGCAAAGGCAGCGGCGGTGGCTCCTCCTGCGCTCCTCCAGCCTTCCTCCTCCACCGGCCGCCCGCGGGAGAGAAGAGGAGGAGGAGGAGGGCGGCGGAGGAAAAGGGGAGGAGCCTCCCCGGCCTCCCCAGGCGGCCCGGTGCCGACCGGTCCACGGACCGGCACCGGTCCGCGGACCGGGGGTTGGGGACCACCGAGTTAAACAACACAGTCTTAATCAGGCCGGCCCGCGTTGTCTCCCTTTATTCTCAGTTCTCAAACGTTGGGCTGCCTCAGGGAGGGACTGAGTCCATGAGCTGGCTTCCTTCACTCTGCTCCTGGGTTACACAGAGGAGACTTTATCTCTTATACTCCTTGGCCCTGGCCTTTAATGCTCACCTCCTCAGGGTTTTCCGACTGGCCAGGCTTCCTCCGTATCCAGGCTTTCCATAGCATCATGCCAAACAACCGTCTCCCCATCCTCCTCCTCCACGATCATGTTTTCTCCCCTTATCTCTAGGCCCACCAGAGCTCTCTCTTCCCCCCCAGACAGGTGTTACATTTCTCTCTAATTGCCTTGCTGCCTCAGGAGGCTGACCACTCTCCCAGCTGCTTTCAGCTGTCTCACAGTTTACTTTGAAGTACAGCTTTCATATCCACAGAGGGTGATTTATCAGGGACAATGGACTAACAATGGGGAATCAAAGGTGGTTACTTCACGTCCCTTTCGTCCCTCCTTGTTGTCATGCTTCAGACCGGTACAAAAAAATCTTACTTCACGTCCGTAGCGCGACAGCTGAAAGTTGTCTCGACCACGCCCCCCGCCCCCCCCGAAGTGGGAACAGAGCGTGACAAGTTGTACCTGCCCCTGGGATGGGGAATTCTTTTGTCTCTGTTCCTGTTCTTTGACAAGGTCCCGAGAGGTAACAACTATCACGCAACGAAGGCAATCATCCACTCGTGAACTTGCATCATTTCTCTCGTACTTTTGAGTCCTGTGGATCGACACTTCGAATAGACAAAGCACAGGGGGTGTGGTGCACCGTTTATTTTTATGTTTGTTTTCAAAAAAGCAGATCTTGTCACGAAACAAGGCCATGAAGTAACACTTGTCACGAAACAAGTTATCACGACCGTGAGTAAACGCAAACAGGGACTAAACAGGGACAAAACCACATGATCGCGACCAACGCTGTCATGGTACAAAACTAGTCGCGGAACAAGGTAGGATGTGAAGTAACTGCCAAAGTTGCTTGCTAGATGGACTTCCTGGCCCAATTCTTCTATTGGATATGTAAATATAGTTTTATAATATCTCCATCAATAATATAAAATAATTTCAAATTTTAAACAGTATGAATGAAAATGAAACATTTGTCTTCATTAATATTTTTGAATGAATCATCAATGGAGCCACATGGTGCAGACTTTCCCTAGCATATCTAGATGTGGGGAGGAGGTTATTATGATATTGGAAATAATGCATTGACTTTTTTTCCATGTTGCTAATTTGTTATATTTGCTGTTTGCTAAACTCAATGTACTGTCTGACAATGTTTCGTGTGTGTGTGTTTGTGTTTGTGTGTGTGTGAGGTATACCAGATGCTACCAGACAGACACACTGGGGTCCCATGTTTCTGTGGTTGGCACACTGAGCCTCAACTGAATATAGAAGATTAGAATAACCTCCTACCTGCACAGCTCAGTCTTGGATACTCACCTTTTAAAACCTATTGAACCTTTAAATTAAAAATACAGCGGACCCTTGTATAACAAACAGATTGTATAACATAAAATTAGTACAACATAAAAAATTCCAGAGATAGGGGAAATTTGCTTAACATAATCGCCTATGGGGAGAATCCGTACAATATAAAAATGGGATCACTCCGTTTTCAATGCATTCCTATGGGAATTTGTATAAAGGAAAATTTGCTTACCATAATTTCATTTGGAATGAATTAATTCCTTTATACAAGGTACCACTGTATCTGATTATATATCATATGTTATAGTTGTATTAATTCTCTTTTTCAGTACTGTATTGTATGAATTCTGTGAACTGTCCTACTGTTGTGTACATAAAAGAATATTATGCTTTTTAGGGAGGCATATGACAACCTACTTTAATTAAAAAAAATTCTTATCTCCTCCTGCCCCCTGATGTATCTTGCCTAGAGCTTTCCCCCTTTTTTATCTGTACCTTGATGTTTTTTTATCTGTATATTTATGTTTTCTTTTTAACTTGTAACCCGCCCAGAGTTCCAGTCTGGAAGATGGGCAGTATAAAAGTGAAACAAGCAAACAAACAAAGAGATAAATACTATCAATCTACTACAGTAATACATTGGTTTACGAGCATAATCCATTCTGGAAACATGCTAGTAAACCAAAACACATATCAAAGCAAATTTCCCCATAAGAAATAATGGAAACTGAGATGATTCGTTCTGGGACCCCATAGACTACATACTATAGACCAGGCCTGCCCAACAGGTAGACCATGGGCTACTGGTAGCCCGCGAAGGGTTCACAAGTAGCCCGCCGGCCATCAATTAAAAAAAGTGAGGGGATAAGTTTTCCACCCCTCCCTCCCTCATCCCAAGGACCACCACTGCCCCAGCAAAGTTCTGGGTCTACCAGCCCACTGTCTCAGCTGAGCAGGGCAGTTCAAGGCCATGGTGCCGTCCCCTGTTCCCCCCACCGGCCAGATGATCGATGTGCCACTGTCTTGTGACCAGCTGAGTCGCTGTTGTGGAGTAGAGGGAAGAGACGGGAGGGGAGGGAAGGGGAGGGGAGGAGAGGGGTGAGAGGTGGGGTTGCAGGTATGCCCATCTCCTTTGTGCAGTGACATCTCCCTTCTTCTCCCCCCATGGAGAATTCCCTCCATAATGGATTAATTGATTTTCAATGCATTCCTATGAGAAACCACTGCTTGTAAGTAGAGGTTTTAGTGTAGTAGCCCTCAGGCACTTTGGGCTGGAAAAAGTAGACCTCGGCCTCTTCAAAGTAGGACAGCCCTGCTATAGACACAAAATGCCAAAACACAAAAGAAGTTGGCTAGAAGTCCACGTCCACGCCATGGTTTAGGTACCTGGTTGCAGAATCTGCTGTGCTTGGGACTAACAACTAGATTTTACTCTGCATTTTAATGTAACAATAATAAAGTTCAATTTGTAGCCCTATACACACTTGACTAGCTGCCCCAATGCCTAGAAATGGTTTGAAAAATCAGAAAGAATGTTGAAAACAAATTAAATAAAATTATAAATATAAATAAAAATAAAACCCTAACCTGTCCTCCGCTTTGAAAACCTTCCTGGCAGTGGGAGAGCTTCCTCCCTCCCTCTGCTTTGAAGGCTGCCTGAGATGGAACATTCCAGATAATCACCCACAATCCAGCAGGGAGAGCCACCATTGCCTCACTTGTGATCATGTGACTTGCTCCAGTGCTAGTATTGCAATATACTGCTTGTTGATCAAGGGAACATTTAGAAGAAATGTTTGCTTATCTTGCAAAATGCTCTTAATCCAATGTACTCATAAACCAAGGTATTCCTGTAATTTAAAAAGGCAACATTTAATTTTTTTATGATACTGAGAACAACAACAAGCTCCCGGGTATCAGCAAAACCATCCTTCCATATTGAAGAAACCAGGTTTACTGCCTTTCAAAGAATGGGAGTAGACAATGACTATCTGCCAGGGTATTGGGAAGGGCTGTATGAGTGACTTTCACACACCCCAGGCCATTGTCCATCTAATGAGCCGATTTTGACTAGGGTGGGGTGAAACCAAGGTGAATTATAAATTGGAGGTCTCCTACCAATTAACTCAGGGCGCTTTTACACAACCTCTAAAATCTGTTGGCAACTTAAATTCAGACCAGAGATCGTGGGGGTTTGTTCTGCTTCCTGTGTTCCCACCCTTCCACACTCCATTGCTCCTGTCTGCGGTGAGGGGAGGGAGAAAAAAAGGGAGAAAAGAATGCAGGCTCACCTCCGCTCACCTCCATCTGCCATTGGAGCAGCCTCGTAGGGATTCCAGGCTGGCGGGGACAAAAAAACAAACAGAAGGCGAGGAGAGCCCGGCATCCACAGCTTTATAATCCGCATCGGAAATTTTTTACCTCCGGAGACCAGGTACTTGAAAAATGCGCTGGGGTACGCTTAGGTGGGTGTGGTCATACTTAATTTTTTTTTAAAGTCCACAGCTGGTGGGAAAACAATTTTAAGCTCCGCATCTGGGAGCCCTTTGCCTCAGATTTTAGGGGTCGTGTAAAAGCAGCCTCAGACTGAAGAATCTACAGTACTTGGATGAATAGCAATGTTTTGGCCTAAGAAGAAACAAGTCCAGTTGCCATGACTCAGCTTCTGAACATCCCCTCCTACATATGTAGGAAGGGTGTCTTATCTATCATGTATTTAGAAAATAAATATCATGTATTTAGAAATCATGCTCATTTAAGGATTAAAAAGAATATTGGTCATAGCATATAATTTTCCTCATCCTCCTTTCTTTCAATTACTGTACTGTTCTTTGTTTCAGTCATATTTTCTGGTTGATCTATCGAAACAAAATGGATTAGTTTTGCAAGTCTAATTGCTATGACATATACCTCTGTGGGAGTCTGTCTGTCAGAGGGGGAAGACAGCAAATATGCATTTTCTTCATTGTTATGACCTAGTTCTGTTCCCTGTCACCATTCTAGTTACCATCCGTATTCTGTATACAAAGCAATCGTGTGCCTTTGAGAACCTCCTCAAACATGGAGATGCTCTACCTAACATAGAAAACTAGAAAATTGGGGTTCTGAAAACATGGAGAAACTAGAGAGTGGAGGCTCTTCACAGCAGTCCCTCTCTAATTGGAAAGGACAAGCAGAAAGGTGATGGTGGTGGGGAGAGTACATTTCAATGCTTATCCCCCACTTGTCTCTTCCTGTTCTCTAAAGGGCCCTATCACACGGGCAGAAGAGGTGGTCAATAATAAAAGCCATGTTTCTTTCTGAACTTGTCACATGACTGAAAATGCGGTTCCCGTGTTCCCATGGACGTGGTTTAAGTAACCACATTTTATATGTCCCCACATCATAAACCCGCATCTAGAAGCTCTGAGGGGGACTTCTGGCGGTGTGGAGCTTAGAAGCTCTGGTGCTACCGGAGCTCAAACCGCGGCGGGTCGGCAACGGAATAAAGATTGGGGCCACAACGTCAACATGAGGTGGGGGAGCAAAGCTGTCGTCATTGAAAAACAGTACATAAGAGGAGCAATCTAAGCATATTTACACTGCAAATTTGTCTTAGTTGCTGTTTCCACATGGCTACGAAATCTAGATTTTCTCCTTGATATAAATAGGAAGCAGTTACAGCAGGCCCTGACCTGTTGTTTGGAGTGCAGGCAAGTCACAAAGGCAGCAAACTGAAGGGGGAACTCTTTCCATACAAGACAAAAACTACCAAAGCTATTGTTTAATAATAGAATATTTAGTTCTGTCACCTTTGGAATACATGAATGGTTAAAGATGCAACACAAAGCATTTGGTTTGGTTATGACTGAATATAGAATTGTATGAGAACGCTTAAATGATTATGTAACCTGGTTCAAGCATGAAGAAACAAAATCCTGTATTTGGAAAATAGAGATAGGCCTCCATATTGATAACAAACCCATAGTTTCAGAGAACCCTTCCTGAAGCACAATTCCAAACAAGAGAAATACTCATTGAAAGGAATATGGTTGCTTGTTTCTTTTTAAGCAATTCACTACTAAAGAAAGCTTCAAGGCATTGTATGACACAAATCAGGCCTCTTTTGATTTAAAGGAAATTGGCTGAAGGGGTGGGTAAACCGCAAACTTGCTACAGTAGAGCGCAAGGACCCACTTAGGAACAGTGATAAATCCTGGTATTAGGCTAAAAAAGAAAGACATTTTTGGCATCACTTCCATAAGGATGGCACGGATGGAAGTATAATTGAATACCTCCCTCCCATCCACGTCTTTGAACTTATAAAGACGGGCCAGATCAGGACTGAGGAGCACTTTTCCTGAGTGACGCATGACATGAGGATCACTGGCCAAGCCAACCACACACTTCCCGCTCACTTCAGGGCTCTCTCCGATGATGGCAGCTTTCTTCTTCAGTCTCTGAAACAGGGGAGACTGGTTTTTTTCCACTTGCTCCATTATCAACTCAGTGCGGACCAGGCCAGGCCACAGGGCCACGCAGGCCACCCCAAAGGGGCGCAGCTCCACCGCGCAATCCGCGGCCATGCGGTCACAGGCTGCTTTGCCCACTCCATAAGGGACATCGAAGAGGTAGCGCAGGCCACCCGGGGAGGAGATGATGACTATGAGCCCCCGTCCTGCGGGCACCATGAGGCGGGCCCCATAAACCGCGCACAGGTAGTGCCCACGAAGGCCTGCGTTGTTGACCTGGTCCCAGAGAGAGGTAGAGCTCTCCCAAAAAGGCAAGCCGATTTCGTCCGTGATGGCGCCCACTCCCGAGAAGGCGTTGTTGATGAGGACATCCAGGCGGCCGCCCTGCTCCTTCTGGACGCGCTCGAACAGCGCCGCCACCTCTTCCTCCCGGGAGGAGTCGCAGACCACCGGCACGCACTTCCCGCCGCGGCCGCGCACCTCGGCCGCCGCCCGATCCAGCGCCTCCCGGCCCCGCGCCGTGATGTAGACGGTGGCGCCCGCCTCGGAGAGCTGCAAGGCGATCCCTTTGCCGATGCCCCGCGACGCCCCGGTCACCACGCAGACGTGGCCCGACAGAGGCCGAGGGGGAGCGCCCGCCATGGGAGCCGCGATGCAAAAAGAAAAAGGTGCAGGAGAGCCCAGAAAGGCGCACTTAACAGATGCCCGCCGGAGGGGGAAGCCGCGGAGGCTGCTCGGCTGCTCGGCTTAAATGCCCGCCGCCCCGGAGCGAGAGAAAGGGGGGCGGAGAGACGCTTCTGTCGCGGCTGCTTCTTCAAGAGGCGGAGGCAACCCGTGCTGCTTTGGCTGGCTTCCCGCAGAGCCTGCTTTTTCGGCCTCCGCGTCCTAGGCCCGGGGAACAGGAGCGGTTCCTTCCCCGTGATGAAAGAGCGAGGGACGAGATTGCTGAGCCCCAGGGAGGAGGAACAAGCACCCACCTGCCTCTCCGTCACACCGTTCCAGGCTGGGATATGTTTTTCTTAGTGTTGCTCTCCCTCCCTAACCTGTTCCGTGAGCTTCAACTCCCGAGGTTCTGAGCCCATAAAGGCTATGGTGAAGCCACTAAAGGCTATGGTGAAGATATCCAGCCAATCCCGTTTTCCTAGTCATTCTTAACTGGGAAAGTCTTCATTTGGATGACAGCCTGTGACTGCAAGACCTTGAAAAGGGATGAAAGCCAAGAGTGATCTAATAAGAGAGAGCCTGAATAATTGAAGAACAAGACCGATATAATGTGCACCATGACATTCCTGGTTTCAGTGCATGAATGTAAACACAGGACAGAGCCAAGAGTTCATTTATTGCTCTTGAGGATTTAAAGCTGGGATTTGTTTGAGGTCTGATTTCACAAACAAAAAGACTGCTTCAATCCCTTCTTTGCAACAAACATACATAGCCTTTCAGCTCTGTATGCAGGCTATCTGTTACATCTGTTTCTGGCCTGTTAAATGCCAAAATAGAACTAGTTCTCTTTTTCTTACTGGGTACATTTCTGGTTTCCCAACCCACATTGCAATCTGTTCTCCTAAGTAGATCTTTGATTATGTGAAAGCTAGATGCACATGCTTCCATCATTTTCAAATTTTCAATCAGATCTCAGATGAACATTAGTTTGAAAACTAATATAGCACTGCGTTGTGAAGCTGAATTGAAAACAAAAGTGTCTGAATTTCCATTTTTATTGCTCTGTCCATCATTCATGCACTCTTATTTTAAAACACCTAATACTAACTAAATAGTAAAAATTGTATTATCATTTTAACAAAGAATTGTGATGGTGGGCAGCAACGTAACTTGAGACTCTTCTTCCACCCATGCTAGCAATTTCTCATCCTTGTTTGTGGGTTGGGTGGTGGGGGTGGAGTGGTGGGGGTTAGAAAGATTGCTCCATTACTGCCCGCTAATCTTGTTTCATACTGTGGACTGTTGATAATAGCAAAATCCTTACCTGCTAATGGTGTTCAGTGTAATAGCATGGGGTCAATTATTTTTAAAAAAGAAAGTTCTATTGTGTTAATTTATGAAATGTTTCTTCCATTTCACCATTTAAATTCTAGGACTGTAACACAAATTTAAAATGTCAGGAACAGGGTTTTTTTTAGCAGCATCCAAGGCAAACTGTTTGTAATATTCACAGTTTGGGCCTCTGACTCTGACACCAGAGGGTGCTAAAAAGTCATGCTAAGAGTCCTCCCCTCACCCACCCAGTTATAAGCTAGGACAGTGTTGTTAGGACACAGATGTTATAAGCTAGGACAGTGTTGGCAAACCTATGGCACGGGTGCCAAAGGTGGCACTCGAAGCCCTTTCTGTGGACATACGATATCGCCACTTCACAGCCACCTGTATTCAGGTTAAATTGCCGTATTGGCACTTTGCGAAAAAATAGTGGGTTTTGAATCGCAGTGTGGGCACTTGGTCTCTAAAAGGTTTGCCATCACTGAGCTAGGATGTACTTTTAAAACTTAGTGATAAAACTATTTATTTAAGTGCTCCATATGGTGTCTTTCAAATACTTCAATAGAGATTTCCACTTTTATTACATTCTAGGCTTCAAATTATTGATCTTTTCCAGCCAATTGATCATCTGTACTATAGTGCAGTGGTACCTCTATTTTGACTTAAGGGCAAAACAGTTGTTGTTTTAACTGCTGCCTTACGAATTTTAGATGTGGTCTGCTCTATTTACAATTTTTTTAAAAAATTATTTTTTTATTTTTTGATTATTATTATTTTAGATACAGCACCTCTACTTAAGAGTAGTTTGACTTAAGAGCACACATTTGGAATGGATTAAATTCTTAAGTAGAGGCACCACTGTATTTGAAATTACAAGAATATACATATGGAAACTGTTCAGTAAAGAAAGAGGAAGGGTAAAATCAATTTACACAAAATATGTTGTTGGAGGACAGCTTTATACATGCCATGGAATGCCAAAAAGACAAATCTGTGGCTCTGAGATCAAATCAGAATTGAACGCTACTATGAAGCAAAAAAGTACTAATATAAAACTCTTATTTGGGGCATATCATGTGTACAACAGATTCCCTGGAAAATAGAATAATGCTAGGGAATGTTGAAGTCAACAGGAAATGTTGGAAGAGCAACTGCTTATTACACCTTTAAGTGGCTTGAGTCAGAGGGACTTTGAATCATAGAATCATCAAGCTGGAAGAGACCTCAAGGGCCATCTAGTCCAATCCCCTGCCATGCAGGAACCCCCATCACAGTACTCCCGACATGGCCATCCAGCCTCTGCTTAAAAACTTCCAAAGAAGGAGACTCCACCACCCTCTGTGGCAGCATATTCCACTGCCAAACAGCTCTGTCATGAAGTTCTTCGATGTTTAAATTGAATCTCTTTTCCTGTAATTTGAGACCATTGCCCCACGTCCTAGTCTCTGAAGCCATGGAAAACAAACCAGTCCCTTCTTCAATGTGACATCCTTTCAAATATTTAAGCATAGCTATCATATCCCCTCTCAGCCTTCTTTTTGTAAGGCTAAACATTCCCAGCTCCCTAAGCCGCTCCTCGTAAGACATTTCTTCCTCAATCATCTTGTTCGCCCTCCTCTGGATCTGTTCAAGACTGTCAACATCCTTTTTAAATTAAGGTGCACAGTACTGGACACAGTACTCCAGATGGGGTCTGACCAGAGAGGAATAGAGTGGTACTATTACTTCCCTTGATCTAGACACTATGCTTCTGTTGATGCAACCAAGAATCGTGTTGGCTTTCTTTGCCGCCGCATCACACTGCTGACTCATGTTCAATTTGTGGTCCACCAAGACTCCCAGATCCCTTTCACAGGTACTATTTTCCAGCCAGGTGTCTCCCATATCTGTGCAATTCATTCTTTTTACCTAGATGCACCACCCTACATTTCCCTCTGTTGAAACCCAGCTTTGACCCAGCACTCTAATCTGTCAAGTTCCTTTTGGATGTTCATCCTATCCTCTAGGATCTTGCCAGGACACTGAAGTCAAACTGACTGGGTGGTAATTATTTGGGTCCTCTTTCCCCCCCTTTTTGAAGATAGGGACAACATGCACCCTCCTACAATCTCTGGCTGACTTGGGGGTCTATAATATACCCCCACAGTGACATCTCTCATTTTTCTCACTCTTAATTCTCACTCAAATACTTTCAACCTGCTTTCCCTGTTGTATATCTTGTATTTCTTCATCAGTATATATGTCCTTAATATATAAAGCTACACCTCCTCCTTTCTTACTAGGTCTGTTCCTTTGAAACAGGTTATACCATCCAATAACAACATTCCAATCATAAGTCTCATCCCACCAGGTTTCAGTGATGCCAATGACATCATATTTGTTTTGCTGTATTAGAAGTTCCAGCTCCTCTTGTTTGTTTCCCATGCTCTGTACATTGTTGTAGAGACATTTGAGGCTGTGTGTGTTTCTTACAAGCCCTTTGCTTAACCTGCTTTTCCTCGCACTTCTTGTCCTCCTGCTTCAACCTTTGGGCTGAATGTCAATCACTAACAGCAGCCAAATGTTTCTTTCTCCACCTCAGATTCCTTTTCCTATCTTTTTACCTCAGTCAGGATGCAGTGTCTACTGGAGTTTGTATTTAGCAATGTCTGTCCTAGAGACAGGTTACTAACGCCAGTGCAGGCATTCTGACTACTTATGTAACCAGTAAGTTAATAATAATAATAATAATAATAATAATAATAATAATAATAATAATAATAATAATAATAATAATAATAATAATAATAATAATAATAATAATAATAATAATAATAATAATAATAATAATGGACCCCACCACCAAGTGGGACACACACTAAGAAAATGAAGGTTTCTCTATTATTTACAAAATCTTCAGATCAGTCAGAATACAAACAAAACCTATTCACTTGTTACATAGTACAGTATATTATGTATCAAGTGATGATGACTACTTTTGGCAGTTAGAGGCACATTCCTCCATAGTGTACTGACATCAGAAGAACTGAGCAGGCTCTTAACAAAAGAGCACACTGGATGTCAGTAGAAGAAATACACAACTTGAATGTTGGCAATGAACAAATTGAAATAGTTGGAGATTTTGTATACTTTGGCCCATTCATCAATCCAAACAGACTACAACCAAGAATTAAGAAGATATCTTGGACGAGGAAAAGCAGAAATGAAGGATTTAAAAAGGATCATAAGTATAAGCGCATGTCATTGGAGATCAAAACCAAGACCATCCACACTCATTCCCCCCATGTACAAATTAAAGTCCAAAAGCCCCAGAGTAGTCAGAATTTGTAATAGAAAAAAAGGGGATAAAAAGTGAATTGGAAAGCATATACCCATATATACTCGAGTATAAGTCGACCCGAGTATAAGCCAGGGCCCCTAATTTAAAACCCCAAAACTGGGAAAATTTATTGTCTCAAGTATAAGCCTAGGGTAGGAAATGCAGCAGGGCCTGGCAACTCCTCCTTTGTGAGCTGGATGTGTGTGTGTGATGTTTAAAATGACTTTTAGCCACCAAGGCAAGTGCTTGAGTTGGTGGCTAAAAGTCATTTTAAACATTGTTTTAAAATGACCTCTTTAAAAGTCATTTTACACATGGGGAGAAGTGGTGCACAATGTTTAAAATGACTTTTAGCCACTGACCCAAACTTGCCTCATTGGCTAAGAGTATTGACCCGCATATAAGCCGAGGACCCCTTTTTTTCAACCCAAAATTAGGGCTGAAAAACTAGGCTTATACTCGAGTATATACAGTATTTATTTTCCAGGTCAGACAAATACAGGGTACAGGTACTGGGATACGGATTCTATAGGTAAAAAGGGGAAAGCATTAAGTGATAAATCACATCATCTCCAATTTTGATACCAAACCAAGTTATAAGTCAAATCTACTAGTGAAGCGATATTAGCTAGGGGTTCTTTTGCATAGCAGTTTATCTTGCCTTCTGTAAGTCTTTCTCTATGAGCAGTTCTGCAAATATGTCTATCTCTGCCGCTTCTAAATATTTATCCAATAGTTCTTGATGCTCCGGTATATCTTCTGTTTTCCAATATTTGGCTAAAGAAATCCTTGTTATAGTTGTCCTATGCATTAATACATGTTTCTTCTTAACGTCCTTAAATTCTGGCATAATATTTAACACAAAGATTTCTGATCTGAATGGGAGATTATCCACCCTCTTTATGCTTCACTCACCATGTGTGGGTTTGAAAGCTGGACAGTTAAGAAAGCTGACAGGAAGGAAGCCGATTCATTTGAAATACAGGGCTGGAAAAGACTTGGCAGATACTAGTGACTACTAGAAAGACAAGTGGGTTCCAGGTCCAATCAAGCCTGTCTCAAGGCAAACATGTTAACAGAGGCTGTCTTATTGGGGGACATCATGAGCCGACAGGATTCTCTGGAAAACGCAATGATGCTGGGAAAGCTAGAAGGTAGCAGGAAAAGAGGAAGACCAAATGTGGGATGGATTGACTCCCTAGAGCAGGCATGTCCAAACTTCGGCCCTCCTGGTGTTTTGGACCACAACTCCCAGAATTCTAAGCTTAGATTGCCAATGGCAAAGGACAGTGGTAGTTGCTGTCCAAAACATCTGGAGGGCCAAAGTTTGGACATGCCTGCCCTAAAGGATATAGCAGGCTTGAGTATACAAGAGCTGAGCAGGGCATCCGAAGACAGGATGTTTTAGGGATTTCTTATTCATAGCATTCCCCTAAATTGGAGGCTACTTGAGAACACATAACAACAATTCATATGGTTTATTTATTTATTTATTTGATTTATATACCACAACCATCTAGCAAAAAAGCTACTCTGGGCGGTTTACAAACATATACAAAACACAAAAACAGATTAAACAACTTAAAATAGTAAATAAAAACTAATCTGTCAGACCAAATAATAAAATCATAATAAAAAGAAATAAGCAAATAAGCACAAATACAAAATATCAAAATGATTTGACAATTCAATATAAGAACAAATGGAAAAAAAACTAGTAGAAAATTATCATAAGGCGGGGGGAAATAACAGCATCCTATTTATATAAGTTGGTTGAAACAGAATGATCAGGGAAGGCCAACCGATAAAGCCAGGTTTTCAGTAATTTTTGAAGCCTTGTAGTGAGGGCGCCAGGCAAATCTCTTGGGGAACCTGGTTCCACAGGTGAGGTGAGACCACCAAGAAGGCTCGTTTCCTTGTTGATGCTTTCTGGGCGTCCCTCGGGGTCCGTACCTGCAGATGGCCCGCCTGGCTTGAACAAGTGATCCTGGCAGTTCTTTTTGGGAGGAGCCGTTCTGTTACCATACATCATAAGTGATATGATGCCACATAACAATAACAAAGGACAACACAAAGGAGACCATTTGACCCAATTCTTCTAATTCATTTTGCATCAAATCTATCATCCCAACAATGTATCTGCTTACTGGAACTATGTGTTTATGGCTATGATTGTATTTCCACCATTCGTTATTTTAAGATTTTTCTGCACTTTTTAAGGTATTTCCTTTCTGACAATTCTTTAACTTTTGTGGGCATGATGTTTTCTGCTTCTAGTAGTCCAAGGTGTTTATAATTTTCATCCCTTGATAGTGATTAATAGTAATAAATGTTAAGAGCAAACAAAACAGCCTTGGTGTTTCTACTGCTGCTACTCTGCATCACTTTTTAAAGTTGTTAGCAGTCACAATAGAAAGCTTGAGCTGAGATTTTGGAACCCAACTGGACTGAGATGTGCAATGTTGATGTTCTTGCCATGATGTTCTTCTGCAATAACAGAAACAAATGCACCGGTTCCACCACTGTATTCTGGGACTGAGGTGTAATTTGAACAGCGAGGTACCCACCTAATATGGTAACCAAGACGAAAGAGAAGGATCTTGCAAAGAAATTAACTGTGAAGAGTTTAATCATGATAAGAAGAGATGCAATATTAAGTGGAAACATCAACTCCACTCTGAATAGAGTGGTACTATCACTTCCCTGATCTAGACAGAATCACCATGCCCTCGTCGTCACCATTGCCCTCCTCGTCATCCCCTTCGAATTGCGTGGTGGGAAGGGCAGTGTGTGTTTGAGCAGACGGGCACAAATGCATGTGCAGGTATAGAATTCCATGTTTGTGTTTGTACGTGCCTCCCTCCTCCCATCCTGGCCAGCGCCAGGAAAAACTTGACAGCTATGTATTTGTTGCTGTCAAATTAGAACTGACATACAGTGACCCATGGAGCTGGTCGACATAATTAAGAACACTGAGGATTGGGATTCAAAACAGACAGAGAAATTCTGGATAGCAGAGAGTCACCTACAAAATCAGTGCTCCCCGACATTGGATCACCATGTTTTTGGACTAGTATTCCCAGAAATCCTCACCAACACATCTGGCAGTAAAGGTAGCTGGGAGCCTTAATTCCAGAACACCTGGGGACCCAAGGTTGGGGACTCATGTTCTAAATGCAAAAGTCAGCCAGAAAAGCAATCTGAGCTTGCTTGCTTAGCTCCTCCTCTTCAGGTGTAGATCCTGCACACTAATGGTTAAACAGGTTCTGAGGTACACAGATAATCTGAAGAGGTGTCTAAGTATATTCATCCAACAAATCTGTCTCTGCTACTGGTCTACTCTGATACAGCATCTAGTGTT
Organism: Phrynocephalus guinanensis; assembly: GCA_037367245.1. Classification (NCBI taxonomy): domain Eukaryota; kingdom Metazoa; phylum Chordata; class Lepidosauria; order Squamata; family Agamidae; genus Phrynocephalus; species Phrynocephalus guinanensis. Next base: position 122,625,682 of record CM074733.1, read on the forward strand.
CCTAGCTGCTGTAAACAGGCAACAGTTCTAGCAGGCCGTAGCCAGTCTCTTGGAGTGAAGGTAAGCCATAGGTTGTTCTACTATGGTAGGGAATGGAGAGGAATGTGAGAAATAAATATCAACATATTATTTAATAGCAGAATAATTAGTTCTCTCACATATGGAATACATGAAGGGTTAAAAGTATACCCCAAACCACCAGGATTTAGATACAGAATCATGAGAAAATTATACATTGTCGTTCAAACATTAAGACTGAAGGCAGAAAAAAAGAGGGATTAATAGTCTATATTAGTATGAATGAATCCTTTCTTCATTGAAATGATTTTCAAATTTGGGAAATACTCACTGCAATATTTTTTTAAGGAAGTAAACAATTCATTCATCAAGAAAACGTCAGAATCCAACTCTGGATAACCAAAAAGAATGCAAAGCACACTGTGATATATATTGTGTATTTTTGTATGATTTATAGGAAACTGGCTGAAGCGGTCTGTAAAGAGCGAACTTGCTACCACAGAGAGCAAGGACCGACTGAGGAACCCTGTTCTGTGAGACATATCAGGCCTCTTTTGCTTTAAAGGAAACTGGCATGATAGGTGGGTAAATAGCAAATTTACTAGCATAGAGAGCAAGGGCCCACTTAGGAACCCTGAAAAATCCTGGTATAAGGCGAAAAAGGAAAGACATTTTTGGCATCGCTTCCATAAGCAGATTCCTGATGGAAATGAAGTCAAAGACCTCCCTCCCATCCACGTCTTTGAACTTATAAAGACGGGCCAGGTCAGCACTGAGGAGCACTTTGCCAGAGTGGCGCATGATGTGAGGATCGCTGGCCAAACCAACCACGCACTTCCCGCTCACTTCAGGGCTCTCTCCCATGATGTCCACTCTTTTCTTCATGTCTTGGAACTGCGGGACGTTGTTTTGTTCCGCTTGCTCCATTACGAACTCGGTGCGGACCAGGCCAGGCCACAGGGCCACGCAGGCCACCCCAAAGGGGCGCAGCTCCACCGCGCAATCCGCGGCCATGCGGTCACAGGCTGCTTTGCCCACTCCATAAGGGACATCGAAGAGGTAGCGCAGGCCACCCGGGGAGGAGGTGATCACAATGAGCCCCCGTCCTGCGGGCACCATGAGGCGGGCACCATAAACCGCGCACAGGTAGTGCCCACGAAGGCCTGCGTTGTTGACCTGGTCCCAAAGAGAGGTGGAGCTTTCCCAAAAAGGCAAGCCGATTTCTCCCGTGATGGCGCCGACTCCCGAGAAGGCGTTGTTGATGAGGACATCCAGGCGGCCGCCCTGCTCCTTCTGGACGCGCTCGAACAGCGCCGCCACCTCTTCCTCCCGGGAGGAGTCGCAGACCACCGGCACGCACTTCCCGCCGCGGCCGCGCACCTCGGCCGCCGCCCGATCCAGCGCCTCCCGGCCCCGCGCCGTGATGTAGACGGTGGCGCCCGCCTCGGAGAGCTGCAAGGCGATCCCTTTGCCGATGCCCCGCGACGCCCCGGTCACCACGCAGACGTGGCCCGACAGAGCGCCCGCCATGGGAGCTGCGCCGCCGCTGCTGCTGCTGCTGCTACGAGGAATAGAAGAAGGCGGCGCAGGAGGGAGAGCCCAGAAAGGCGCCCTGAATAGATGCCCAACGGAGGGGGAATCCGCGGAGGCTGCTCGGCTGCCCCGCTTAAATAATGCCCGCCGCCCCTGAGCGAGAAAAAGGGGGGCGGAGAGACGCCTCTGGGGCTGCGGAGGCGGCGGCAGGAGGCGGAGGCACCCCGCGCTGCTTTGGCTCGCTTCCCGCAGAGCCGCAGGAGACCGGTCTCGCCCAAGCCGTTCCGGGCCCTTCAGCTCCGAAACCTGCTGAACCAGTTAATGTCACGGTGCAGGCTGAAATCCACCAGATCGGACTGTCCCAGCCATTCTTAATTCTTCATACTGGGAAAATTCTTCAGATGGATGCCTACTTTTGATCCTCTGCCGTGACCCACCACCTTTTCAGAATTAGAAATTATCCTAGCTCAGTTGTATTTTTGTTTCATGTTTGTTATAGAAGTTCAAAGCTTCTGCCTCGCTGTGAATCCTCTATTTTGCTGTTATGTCCTGAAACCAACCAAGCTGAGTGGGGATTTGAACCCTGGTCTGCCAAGCCCAAAAAATAGTACAGCGCTAAGGCTCTAGTCAGTGTTTTCAAGGAAAATGTTTATTTGATAACATTGACAAGTCTTTTCAAGGAAAGAGGGGGGAAAGTGCCTTTTAAGTTCTACAGGGATATGGAGGATGGATTATGCATCTACAGGACTTCCAACTTGCAAGAGAAAAGGAAAGAGCAGTGCACACATTTAATCCTCATCCTTTGGCCTCAAGAGATGGCCAAGTGTCTTGATGGAGTCCTTTTAAAAACCCTTCCTCCAGAGGCATTGGGAGAGTGTGTTATGTTTCCCATGTGGATGAGGCATAGCTTATTGGCACAAGAGAGTCAAGCTGAGCCAGAACTAAATACAAAAGAAGAAACACTATCACCAAACATGCTCAACTCTGTCTTGGGCCCTGGCTTTTCCAGTCCTTTAATTTTTTTCAAAAAGTTTAATGAAATCCTCCCATTTCTTTTCTTCTTGTCCTTCAGTCTTTCCTGGATACTGTGAGCTCTCCATCTGTCAGGTGTATAAAAAGATAACATCAATCTCCCAACATGCAACGGTGCTAAATGTAATTTAAGATTTCTTTCCTGTAAGTGGGTGCTAGCTTTTATTATGAGGCCAATGTAGCCCCACGAGCTTAGTCATTTGGAAGTACTGTATGGAGAACAGGGAACTTCACACCCATGTTACTGTAGTGTTCCTCAGCAATTTAGTTAATAGCTTTAGGGGAAAGTGTTTACAAACAATCTCTATTGTACAGTGCTATACCTTATGTTATCACATCCTAAAATACCCAATTATTACATTCACCTGCTTCTGAAATTTGCTAAGGTTGGAACTATTTTATTTTATTTTATTTTAGATGGGAAGGCAATCTGACTTGAGTCATGACCGTGGCACCGACTACAGACTTAGAGCTCCTGTTGCTTCAAAGTTGAAATGGTGGTATAAAGAAGTATACTGTTTTAAAAGGCAACACATGCTGTAGAAAAGTCATTCTTGCATTTCTATGATAGGCAGTGCTTATGGAGCTACCTTTCAGGACAGCTTTCAGGTGCTTCACTACACAATTCCTTATGGCTGTGAGACAAGTTTCTTTTGTGAGCAGCATGCTTCCAAATTATCAGATGTCTTTATCTCTTGTTAGATAAAAACTCAAAGGCATATTTTTGGGAAATGATGTATGAATGAACATGCTGAGTCACTTTATTGAATTAGACACATGAACTAACTAAGCATTGGTACTGCAAAGCCATGGTGACAAAGACTTTCAGATCTAAAATATTAACTCTGTTTTTTCAGAGTGATCTGAGCATTGGCAGAAACACCAGCTATTCTAACCAGAAACTTTTTGGTGGCTTTCCAGGCAACCTCAGGCAGATTCTACCTCTGCAACTTGAGAGGACAATACCTACAGTGGTCTAGCGAGCCTGGGATCACAAAGAGAAAGCTCAAGAAATATCCTCTTCCATGCTTCCCTCTTTCCTCTAAGCTGACAAGTGGCTGGGAAAGAAATGAGATTTCCTAGAAACAAGCTGTTATTGCAAATTATCCTTGCAGTGCAAAATATAGAGGTGACAATTAAGGATTGTTAGCTTTACAAAATACCTGCTCTTTTGATGAAACAGGCAATCCCATAACTGGCCATATTGGAATCTCCTTGTTGTGGGGGAGTCTAGGGGGGGCTGTCATGATGGACACCTGCATGTCTGAATTTCTCACTATGCTACTGCACAGCTAATCTAAATAGTAGTAAACATAGCAAATATTTGACAGTAATGATCAAGTCACAACCACTTGTTGTCATCTGGAGCACGATCTTGCTCTGTTCTTTTCTGTTCTGCATGCGGCCTGCAACATGTGAAGTATTTTTTTAAAAAACTTTATTGATTTATGTTTTCTTGTGATATGTGTTCTGCAAACATTACAGTAAATGGACACAAACCCATCTCGAGTCAAAAAGAGATTTTTTTATAATATCAAAAGAAGTAGTTCAAGAGCCTCTGACTAGGTGCTAAGTTCTACTCTTGTTACCCATGGTGCAAGGAAGCTCTGGATGGAGCAGGAATAAGTGCCCCCAAGATAAGAGATTTTCAAGCTCTTGCAGGTATGTGCAAGAGATTGAAAAAGGGTGAATGCTAAAATACAAGAATAACCCGAGAGAGACCCCAAATAGCTGAAGAACAAGACCAAGATCACGTACTACATAAGTATACTATCAAAAAGACAACACACACATTGCAGAAAAGTTATTCTTGCATTACCATGATAGGCAATACTTGTGGAGCTGCCTTTCAGGATAGCTTTCAAGTGTTTAGCTACAAAATTCTTCGTGTGTTTATTATGCAAATAATGGCTCTGAGACAAGTTTGTGTGTGTCTATGTGTGTGTGTGAGAGAGAAAGTGGTATACTTGAAAGGGGTAAAAGCTAAGACAAGAGTAGCCAGAGAGAGGCTGTGAATAACTGAAGAACAAGAACAAGATCATGCACGCCATGGCATTCTTTATTTCAGTGCATGAATGTAAACACAGGACAGAGCCAACAAGGACAAAATGTGTTCATTTATTGCAGTTGGAGATTTAAAGATGGGATTTCTTTGAGGTCTGATTTCATAAACTCAAAATGACTGCTGCAATCACTTCTTTGCAACATGCATAGTCTTTCAGCTCTCTTTGCAGCAGCTTATCCGTTACATCTGCTTCTGGCCTGAGAAATACAAAAGTAGAACCCATTCTCTCCCTTTCACTGGATATATTTCTGGCTTCCCACCCCACAAGGTGTTCTCCTGAGTAAGCCTTTGATGATGCAACTCCTCCTGATAGCTAATGGATACTCTTCCATCAATTTCAGAGATCAGGTCTCAGATGGTCACTATTTTAGTTTAAAAACTACTTCACTGTGTTGTGAAGTTTAGTTAATCACAATCGTTGGTGTCTGAATTTCCTTCTTCCACCCAAGCTTGCAATTTCTCATCCTTGTGTGTGTGTGTGTGTAGGGGGGGAGTTAGAAAGATTGCTTCATTACTGCTCGCTCATCTTGTTTCACACTGTGGACTATTGATAATAGCAAAATCCTTACCTGTGTTCCGTGTAATAGCTTGGGTTCAATAATAAAGAAAATAAAGTTTTGCAATGTCAGGAACTTTTAAAAAAAAAGCAGTATCAGAAGCAAACTATTTGTAATATTCACACTTTGGGTCTCTGATACCAGAGGGTGATGAAAACTTGAAGTAAGAGGAATCCTCCCTCCCCGCTACCCCACCCAGTAACTCGCAACTGGTTTTATAAGCCAGGATGTACTTTCACACAGCCACTAATATCCGCAGCAAACTTTGATCCAGATCACACACACCCCAGAGCAGTCATGTGGTTGAAGTCACGGATCAGATGTTCCCATGGTCGCGTTTTGAAAATCCACAACTGTTGTGATCCCACGACTGAAAACCACAGCAAAGACATAACGGGGGCGAAAAGGTTTTGGTGTGGATTTTCCGTGTTCCCACGGACTCAAGTAACGGTTTAAAATCTGCTTCGGAACAGCGACAAGGATTTTACCACCTCAAGAACAGGTACTTGTAAAATGAGCTGGGTCACGCTTAAGTGGGCATGGTTGCACTTTATTGTTTTTTTAAAATCCCCTGCTTGTGGGAAAGCAATTTTATGCTCCACATCTGCGAGCACTTTGCAGCGGATTTTAGTGGTCGTGTGAAAGCAGTCTTAGACGGTTACTTCATGTCCTTCCTCGTTCCGAGATTACGTTCGTTTCATGATAATGTTCGTGGTCATGTGGTCTTGTCTTGGTTCTGTCCCTGTTTCCATTTAGCCACGGGCATGATTGATGGTATTGTGACAATTGTTACTTCACATCCTTGTTTCGTGACAATTACTGAATTTTCCTGGCTTTGTTTACCCTTTTTTTGGGCCCGGGCTTCCATTTTTCGGTATTTTGAATCTCTGCAATGTTGCCTTTCATGCGTTAAGTGGCAAAATCCCAGTTTCATGCCTTCTTCCCTCTCAGCAATGCATTGTTTATGCCATTGGGATTGTACTGGAGAATGCAACTTTGCACTCCTACCACTAGATGGAGAATGCGTGCATTGCGTGACAAGCATTACTTCACGGGCACTTGTCTCGAAACAAAAACCGAGACAAGACAGTTCCCGAGGCCAGGGAGAGGTATGTCTCATCATGCTCTATTCCCAGTTCAGGAGGCATGGTCGGGACGAACTCCCGCCGTCACACAATGGATGTGGAGTAAACTTTTTTCATACCGTTCCCAAGCGGGACAGCAAACCGCGATGAGAGGGACGTGAAGTAACTATCTTAGTGACAAAACTACTGCTTTAAGTGTTCCATACGGTATCTTTCAAATACTTCAGTGGAGGTTTCCACTTTTATTACAGGCTTCAAATCATTGATTTCCATTAGCCAACTGGCCTTGCAGGAACACACCCTTGGTTGTTTGACTGGGTTTGAACTATTATACTTCTGATAAGGAGAACAGTACAAAGGTCATATGTACCTCTACACTGCCTATCTACTTTCAGCACCAAGGTAAGTCCTGATAATTTTCTTGCTCTTTTATAAAACATTTATAGAGATAATGTTGCACTACTTTACATGACCTTTGTTCCCCATGATGATGGTGCCTTTTTATGTAGATAAAAGATGCTGGTGGGCATACCAAGTGTCAGACACACAACACATTTCTTTGAAAGAAGTATTACTCTTGTACCAATTTATTTATTTTTTTCCATTGTAACCGAATAGTCCAGAAGAAGCACAATGCGTTTTCTCGCCCTTGTCCAGTTCATACATTCAAGGGGCTTTCTCTTGCAGAGGCTGTCATATTATCATGAAGAAAGCATACCAAGGTAACACTGTAGATCAGGCATGTCCAAACTTTGGCCCTCCTGATGTTTTGAACCACAACTCCCAGAATTCTAAGCTTAGATTGCCAATGGCAAAGGACTTGTGGGAGTTGCGGTCCAAAACATCTGGAGGGCCAAAGTTTGGACATGCCTGCTGTAGATCATAACCTCCTCTTTCTGCAGCTGCGTAGCAGGAGGACGAACAGACCCTGAATCATAAGGATGCTTGAGAGACAGGAAGTAGTGGCAACAGTGGTAACCATACATATAGGGTTTATGAGGAGGCATGGTTTATGAATAGGACATGATTATGCTCTTCACCGGTTCCCCTGACCTCCTAAAGCACCACCTGTGATGTTCCTATGCTATGCCCCGGGGCGTTTCCCAGGTTATTGATAAGCCCCACCATTAATTCACTCTTCCGCTGCCACCAACTCATTTCTTTAGTAAATTAAAGGTTTCCAGACTGATTTAAATTGAATAACAATAAAGGAAGTTTACTTATAACAAAGTAGAAGTAAACGCATAAAGGGCAACTTGTTGAGGTACAAGCAAATGGAAGAATATAGCTAAAATACACTTAGGCTAAGTTACAAACAAAGTTGGTCACTTGCACACACTGTTGTTTATAGACACTCAACACTTAAATGTTATCTCAGGTTTCTAAAATCCTGTCTCTTCTCTCTCTCTCTCAGTTTTCTTATCTGATCCCTCTCTCTGTAATTCCCTGTCTGTTTCTTTCTCAGTCCCTATCTGACGAATTCAGTGATGGGCTGAGCCTCAAAACCACTCAAGCTCCTCCCCCAAACTCTCCCATTGGTCAAAAATCAACAAATCAACACTGACACATATCACATAAATTATTCATGACAAGGGGGTGCCACAACACCCACAATACATCCCTTGAACAGCAGTTGCTGGTATTGAGCTGGCTCGTAAACCACGATGGTGACAAAGCTTGGTGTGACAGTAGTTCATGATGACCATACCCCTGTTCTTGCTCAGATTCCTCCCCCTCTATTAATTCAGCTTTTTCATTTTCCCCCAATACTGTATTCCCAACCCCAAATCTGAATAATGGTTTTTTTCCTTTCAAAGAAGGTTTAATTCAGGAAGGTTTATTCTATGTGGCCAGAGCCATTACAAAAAGGAGGGAAATAGACAAATAATGTTTAAAAAGAAAGATGTTAAAGAAAAGTACAATAGTTAAGTACACGTAGCCTTGATCAGAATTCTACCAAATCTGATTAGATGTCTTGTGTGTGTGTTGCATCATTACAGTCGTGACCGACTCTTCGTGACCCCATGACCATGGAGTGGTTTGCCAGTTCCTACTCTAGGCATCTTAAAGATACAAATTTTCACCAGCTCCTCTCAGAGATATAGGGAACACTTTCCTTCAGTAGAAATTCAACTTGATGCTCAGCAGGGTTTGCAGGCGATAAAGCTAATTGTTCAAAAAACATTGTTCTGAACATATCATTAGTTGGGTAGCCAAACAGATAATGGGGTAGATCTTCAAGTAGATTGGTCTTCCAAGAGTACAGTCTTTTCTCATAAGGAGTTCAATGATAATGATCTTAATTTACAGCAGAATTCATAGACTAGCATAATAAAGCTGTGGTCAATCATTTCTTCAATTGACATTTGAAGTGCTAATTTTATAATGGCTGATCTGATCTGGTTAGCCCTCCCATTGAAGCCCAGGTCACCCATTTGTATTCAGAGGTGACCCAGTTCCTCCTATATGCCATCTTCATTGCAGAGTGCAATTATCACTGTGGTTTACAGAAAAGTTGAAGATGATGAAACAATCAAGATGATGGCTTGAGAGCAGATGGAGGAAAGTGTCCTCAGAATGCAATCTGGCTGCAGTAAAGGAGTTGCCCAGCAAATATTATAATTCAGTTAAGGTGGCAAAAAGAGGCTATGACTCCAAATTGATTAATGAGGCCTTCAACCGTAAGGCAGAACTCTCTTGAGTCAGCCTTACAAATGCTATATAGATACAAACTTTACCACCAGGTATAGAAAATTGGTGGCTCAGTGGGCTAAAGTGTTGAAACTGTCGGCTGCAAAGTTGGCAGGTCAGCTTTCAAATCCCGGGTGCCATTCAGTGGAGCAAGCTCCCACTGTTAACCCCAGCTCTTGTAGTCTGTCCCCAAATATGGCAGTTTGACTGCCTTTCTTTCTTTCCATTCTCATTCAGCCATTTCTCACGGGAGTTTGAAAGTTACTCATTCCCCCGCTCAGGGATCTTTCTTTACTATTTCTTCCAATTCCTCCCATTTTACTTCCTCCACATTAACTTCCCAACCACCCAACGCTGTTTCACCTCCTCCTTCTATCCCTTTCTCTTCTCCGGTTCCTGGAGCCCTGCTTCCCTTTGTCTCCTTCCTCTCAGCCAGGGATAAAGATTTAGGCTCCCCCTTTGTGTTGACTTTTTTCTCTCTGGTGGGTGACCCCTTTGACGAGGAGGGTGCGCCTTCTTTCTTGCATTGCTCACAGCCACAGTTCATATGTTCTTATCATCACCATGTTTTCTTGCTTCTCTGCCTCCTTGTACATATGACAGCCATGTGTGTAAGTTGGTAGGTGCATAGATTGACTACTCATACACAGTTCATGTGCCATTTTGGGGTTAGGTCTACTACAAAAATTCCAAACCCCTCCAAAAGGGTCTAGCCTTCTTTAATGTTGCGATGAACCATCAAGTGTCATTTGATTAAGGATGAGCCTAATAGGGTCCTAGCAGCATGTGACATATTTAAGGGATATTTGTATCCCTTAATATGCCATACCTCTGTGAATATTCATGGATGGGCGGAAATCTGAATGCAGGTCTCCTGAGTCCTGACCCAGCTTTCCTGCCTCTGGAGAAATTTTTGAACATCTACTGACCCAAAGAAGCTCTAGGTGAGAGATGGTGTTTACTGCTGCCTCTTGGCTGCTCTCCTGTGATAAGGTTCTTGCCTTGCTTCAGGCGATCCCTCACCTATGGACACCTCAAGGAGCGGAGATGGTAGTAAAAACAATAAATCTTTATTAACTTCTTCGGGAACTGGAATAACAACATTGTCTCTCTGTGAGTGGGTTCAGTTCGGTCTCCATCCCGAATTGGTGCATTGAGGACATATTGGCCAGATGACGGTGTAGGATTTTCTAATAGTTCCTGAGATAACATGAACTGTTTCTAAAGTGGGGTCTCCCACCCCGTGGTAGATGGAAAGCCTGCTCCGGCACATTCCCAGTCCCGTGGCGGGAACTGCTGCAACATGGGTGCCGTGCCCAGCGGGGAGGCTCCCTCCGTCCTTGGTGAGGTATATTCCCCTTTGTCGACCTGGGAATACCCCCACTCCATGATGGAGCCACCGTCACTGTCCACTCCCAGCTATCTTTCTCTCCAACTGTCATAACTGTCACTTTGTCTGTTTGAGTCCCCGCTTCACGTTTTTCCATTGGTTCCTCTTTCAGCCAATCCCGCATCACCACTACCTCCTCCGCCTCTGTATCTACCCACAATCCTTCCTTGAGTCCCCTGTTTTTGTCCCCTTTTGGCTCTTCATTTCTCCCTGGCTTTCTTTGTCCTCCTGCATGTCGGACAGCCCACCCAAAGACTCCTTCTATTTATTTATTATTCATTTATTTGACACATTTATATACCGCTAACCATTTTCCGATCCGGAACTCAGGGCAGCTCACACTCTCACATAGTCATCCACCAACCCAACGCCATAACTCGGTGATTCCCATGTGTCCATTTGGAGAGTCAATAGTCCGGAGGGCCAGGTACCCTCTCGAAGTGCTCCGCGTCTGTAGTTTGCCTCAGGTGGGGTCCTCTTCCACTGCACAGTGTCCCACAACAAGGGTGGCGAGCCCAATCTGGTGCAGGCACCTTCCAGTTGGCCCGTCCTTGTCCCTCGGGGGGGGGGGGGCTTCTTCCAAGGACCCACCACCTACCAAAACGCATAAACCTTCCATTTCTCTGCCTCTGTCACTCTGGTCCATTCTCTCTCTCTTCACCTCTGCCTTCTCCCTGCTTCCCGCGCTTTCCTTCTCTTTTATATCTCCCGCCACGGTGGCCCCTCCTTTCTCTACTATGTTCCCTCCTTCTTCCACTCAGAACCCTTCCACTACTGTGTCTCCCTCTACCTTCCAGTTGATTTGTGTCTCCTTCTTTAGTTGATCGGTTTCGGGAGCCACCCTCATTTTCTCTCTTTTGTTCAGAACCATCTTCATCCCCATATCTCCTCGGATGGCACGCCTGCCTGAACGGTGGTCTCGGGTTCAGGCCCCTGATATCTCCCCATGAGACTCTGGCTGTGGTTCCCTATTTTTGACAGGACTGGGGCCTCACTGGAACCAGCTGCTTTCATCTCACTTTTCATTGACATCAGCTACCTCGCTCAGCAGGGGAGAGGTTTGAAGTGCCTTTATAAGCAGTGCTTCTGCACTGAATGACCAAAACCAAAGTGGGGTTGCTTTAAGGGGAGACATGAGGGCCAGATTATTTCCAGGTAGGGGTTTATTTCTTATTTGGCTACCTGTGGTTGTTTTATCCTGCTACCAGCTGAAGACTCAGGAAGGCTTTAAACAACCATTATTGAATCACTCGATGCCTTCTTATCATTAAGATGTTTACTTGTTTTCAGTTAATTAATTGTACTTAAATTAACATATAGTTTAATTATTTCTTAATGTTTAATTTACTATATTTTCTATTCCTTTTAATATTGTGAGCTGCTTTGGGTCTCCTTATAGGGAGAAAGATGAGCCATAAAACAAATAAACAAACACTCCAGCACTCCTTCCACGACACCACACTGTCCCTCTGTGGTGCCTTTCTAAATCCAGTGATTCACATTTTTTTCTTTCACCCTCTCTTGAGAAAATACTTCTTCTATCTATGTGCAGCATGTATACATTTAACCACATGAGTATATTTGTACATGGAATGTGCAATGTGCTTCCTTGCAACTCTCCCAATTCATGAAAACTATCAGTTGAGCATTCAGTTCATGCGTTTCTAACAGCTTTAGAAACACAGCATTAACCACATGTCAACTGTGTACCACAACCTTCAATAGCAAACCAAGGGCTTATGTACATTCTTGGAATAAGCATAGGATTTATTTATTTATTTTTGCTGCAATTTAAAGTGATGTGACTGCCATGTGGTGGATGAATTGTTGCCTCCATCTCCTTGAGGTAGTGATTAAAAGGCATTGCATTTTCACTCTGAAGAAGAATGAATTTGTACTGAATGGATGCATGGCAGTTCTTCCCCACTAGGTAAAGCTCCTTTCTGGTACCTCCTAACAACAGGTTTTCATCCTGTCCATGTATGTTCAGGTCTTCCTGGCCTGGAGGGGTGTGTGTGTGTGTGTGTTGTGTCATTACAGTCATGACCGACTCTTCGTGACTCCATGTCCATGGAGTTTTCTTGGCAGGAGTACTGGAGTGGCTTGCCAGTTCCTACTTCAGGCACCTACAGCACCTGGTATTCCCTGGTGATCTCCCATACAAGTACTAACCAGGGCCGACCCTGCTTAGCTTCCGAAATCAAGCGAGATCGGATGTGCTTAGGGTATCTAGGCAGGTAGTGCCTGTGTTTTATTTCTCTTTCTGATCAATGACAAATGAAGGGACACACAGTACTTGTGTGATCTGATTTAACCACTGGAAATACTGTAACAGTGGCAAAAGAGGAAGCTAACTCATGAGCAGAAGGAAAGAAGTGGAGAGAAAAAAAGAACCATTATGATGATTAGCCAATCAAGCCCTGTATTAAACACCAAAGCCTCCAGTCATTCTGCCTTCCTCTTAATATCAAGGATCAGCAAAAGACTCCTTAAGGTTAAGTCCTGTCATTGCGCACTGAAAACTGGATCTAGTGCTACTTTCCACATTGATTTACTAAAGACCAGCCTTCCCATTAAATATTTGGATGCTGGGCAAGAATTTGAACCCCTAAGGAAGAACTCTTTATAAAAGTTGGCCTTGGGGAAGGCCTGAAGACCAGCTGGCCTAGTTAAGCTGAAATACTCAGAAGTGGCAGGAGACCTTTTCTAACCCTTTCAAACAAACAGGAAAGGTAAGGTTGCTGTCTATCAGACTTTCCCTGCCAGCTTAATGAGTGACAGCAACAAGAGCCAATCAACTTCTTTGGCATAGGTTTTCAGGAGCAGCACCTGCCTTCATCAGATTTCATAGAATTTCACGTCACAACAATCTTTTCTTCCTCTTTCCAATGTCTAGTAAAATATATTTTTAAGAGCCCCAGAGGAAAGTCCGGAAATCAATAAAATAAACTGACATAAATAAATAGAGAAGAACATTTTAAAATGCTCTTTGCTAAAATCTCGATGGTTCGATTTTTATTTAAAGAATATTCTCTCTCACAGACTTTGTGTGAAAATATATATTGCAAATTCTTTTCACATTGTATATGATTCTGAGTCAGTGTACACAAGAGGTTTTCTGCCATATGGTTACTCTGACTTTACTTGACTCACCCCCAGGCAGTAGAGAGAAAATCTATCAGCATTAGAGATGGGAATAACGGACCCCAGAGTTATTTTAGAACTAAATGAACCGAATCAGTTCGTTTCGTTTCATTAATGGTGGCGATGTCTCCTACCTGGTGCTGGACGTCTTTGGTCTTCCTGGCTGCAGGGAAAAGCTGATGCAAACAGAGATGATCTGAGCCTATACACAAGTGGAATGAATTGGAAGATTTGCAGATGAACAAAGCATACGTTCCATGAAATGCAGGAAAATATAAAATAAATCAGAAGATCAATGAATTTCTAACATGATACAATGCAATGAAAAGTGTAACGCAGAGCAATTTCAATTAAAGTTCCAGATGAAATTATAGTTAAACAAGAATGGCCACAGTTCACCTTTTATAAAACACTGTATTTGCCCTTGAGTGGAAGTTCTCTGTGTTCCCTGCTGTTTAGTAGATCCAGAATATAGGTGCATAACTACCCATTTCAAGGAACAAGTTCCTGAAGATTGATCCAGAAAGAATCCAGATGGGAAAATTGGTAGAAAAGTGTAAAATAAAGTAATGAGGCCATAGGTGTGTGTGTGATGACAGAATAAAAAGCAAAAGAACAACTAGAAAAATGAACATTCATACAGGGCAATCCACAGGCCCCAAATGTAGTCTAAAAACACCTGGATCTTTGTAAAATAAAATAAAGATTAAAAACACAACACATACATACAGAAACACAAGGAAAGGGAGGTGTAGAATCTCCTAGAACAGGCCTGCCCAAAGTCCGGCCCGGGAGCCAAATCCGGCCCATCAGGCCATTCTGAGTGGTCTGCGGCTGGCTGGCTGGCCCGCCCCTCCCTCCCCCTTCTTCACCCCATGTTTTTTTTTTAAATCTTCTGCCAACACTGACCGCTGGGAACCTTGGGCGGCTGGGTGGACGGGCAGTCTGCCGCCACCGGCACCGCAGGGGAAAGTGTGGGGGTGGGCAGGCCAGTGGGCCTCTGCCACCGCCAAGGAGCTTTGGGGTGGGATGGCGGGCGAGCCGTCGCCACCGCTGGGGAGCTTGGGGGTGCAAGGTCGCACAGATCACCTCTTCCAAGGGGGGACCTGTGGCCACGGCTCCCTGTGCTTCCTTTGGTCCCCACCTTCCTTCTTTCCTCCCTCCCTTGGTCCCCACCTTCCTTGCTTCCTTCCTCTCTCCCTTGGTCCCCACCTCCCTCCTTCCTTCCCTTCCTTGTTCCCCACCTTCCTTCCTTTCTCTCTTGGTTTCCACCTTCCTCCCTCCCTCCCTTGTTCCCAGCCTTCCTTCTTGTGGGTGGGATTGCAAGGGGTCAGTGGGTGGGGCTTATGGGTCAGTGGGTGGGGCTTGCAGTGGGGTGGCAGGCTCGGGGACCAACCGGCCCCTGGCACATTCTCAGCCACCAAATCTGGCCCTTCTTACAAAAAGTTTGGGCACACCTGTCCTAGAAGGAATAATTTTACCCATTGTCAAACCGGAAGTTTCTTTCAAAATCAAATCAAATCATAGTCCAAAGGTCCCAGAGTGGTCGGAATCTGCAATACAGTGGTCTCCCCCCCATTTGCGGTTCATACACTGCGGTCCTGCTATATCATGGGAGCACAGTATATGAAAAAAGGCCCTCCTGGGGTAAGGGGGGGAAAGGCCTGTTTCAGGCCTCCTTTACTTACCCCAGGACTGGCACTGCCCCAAATGGGCCTGCGAGGGCCTTCCCGGGCCTCCCTGTGAACAGGAAGTGACTTCCAGTAAACTGGAAGTAACTTCCGGGTCACCAGAAATCATTTCTGAGGCCTCCAGAAATTATTTCTGGCAACCCGGAAGTGACTTCCAGTTTGCAGGGAGGCCCTTTTGGGGCCTCCAGAAGGCTCGAGACGGCCCTCGCAGGCCGGTTCGCGGCAGCACCAGGCTGGGGCTAAGTACAAGAGCTCCCAGCTAGGCGCCCGAGGTCTGACCTGACCTGTATCCGCATATCATGGATTTTCAATTATTGTGGGTCGGGTTGGGTCCCTAACTCCCATGATAGGTGGTGGGGTCACTGTAATAATTAAAAAATGGGATAAAAATGATCTGGAAAGCATATGTGTGGAAATATGAATACCGTATGAGGGGAATCAGTATATGTCCTCTATTCTCCCAAGCCATGATTACTCTATGTTCCACTAGTGCCCCTAATTTTCCTACATTCTGCTTGGATTCATTATAATTATGTTTATCCATAAAATTTAATTTTGTATTGTTAGATGGCAAGTTAGGAGGAAAAGTGCAGCACACCACCTTTCTTCCCAGAACATAAGCCATCCCTTTATCCTGCAACACATGACATGACTGTAGCAACTCCTCGGGGTACATCTGGAACTGGAATCATTGAAGGTAGCCAAAGTCTTGCCCTGTGGATACAATTCCATTGTCCTCCAGCTGGGAGCAATCATTGCCTTTTGCACTTTCTATCCTTCAATAGTCCCAAGTAGAAGAAATCCTCAACCTTTTCTTGCCAACAGGAAAATGCCAGTCATGCTGTTTATGAAGGAAACTCAAGACGTCTTTGGTCCCATTGCAGAGGCAAGCCATGCCACAGGTTGGTAATCAGAAACTGTGCATTTCTAGGCCAGTCCTATCCACTTGTTTACACACCTGCTTGATGAAATGAAGACCCACCGAGAGACGTACTGTATCTGACACCATTAAAAGAGGGTCCAAGCTATCTGAAGGACTGTGCCTCCATTTAGGAGGCTGCTTAAATGTTAAGATAATCAGGAGCTGACCTCTCGGTCCCACCACTCTCACAGGGATGCAGGAGAGGTCCTTCTCTGCTGCAGCTCCCAGACTCTGGAACTCCTTCCCACAGGAGGCCTGTCTGGCCCCATCTTTGCTGTCCTTCCACAAGGAGATGAAAACTTTTCTCTTCCGGCAAGCTTTCCCTGTGTGACTGGCTGCCTGAGTGGGGTTTTTAAGTGGATAATTGTGCTTTGCTATTTTGAATGCAATTTAGGTATTGCTTTTCTTTACTGTCTTTTAGTGTGGCCTTTGTTCGATAATTTTTAATATGTATCCATTTACTGTTTTTTTTGTTTTCATATTCCCTTTTAATGATATTAATTGCTTTTCTAAAGTACAGGGTTAGGTAAAAATATTTTAATTAAGTAATAGAGCAATGTTAGACGGTGTGGTGTGATTTTACTGCATCACCCTGAGGAGACCAGCTTGCAGAAAAATCTGAAACCATTTTTCGTCTTCAGTCTCCTGAAGTACAGTTGGGCCTCTTTATCCACAGAGGATCAGTTCCAAGCCCTCCTCTCTGTTGGATGTTGAAAAATGCAAATAACTGTATAGTGCAGGGGTCTGCAACCTTTAAGACATAAAGAGCCACTTGGACCCGTTTCTGACGGGGGGAAAAACTGGGAGCCGCAAAACCATTGCGACATCACCGGGCGGGCAGTGTGGAGCGGAGCGGCGAACCTGTCACAGTCACCTCCCGGAGCCGCGGCAAAGGTTCCAAAGAGCCGCATGCGGCTCCAGAGCCGCAGATTGCAGACCCCTGGTATAGTGAATGCTACAGTATTTTAATAGTGAATGATATACATCATATGGTTTCTGGCACCCTCTTATGACCAGTTCTGGTAATAACATTGTGGAAATATATTTCTCTAAAGCACTATGAAGCTGTACATAGCATGGTTTTTAGTTCCCTCTAGTGGCCTCCTCTGGTAACTTCAGCTTTAAAATATGTATATATTTCTTGAAATATATTTATTATTTTGAGACTGAATAAGTGAATTGGTTGATATCCATGATAAGGATAATCATGAATAAGGGGGTCCTACAGAAATTTCACTGATAATATAACTCTCCACATGCAGGTTTTTATGTCCTTAATTAGTGTTCATCTCATCTAATCATTGTGGACATCACTAACATTTAGAGATGGGCACGAATCAAAAAATGGTGTTTCATTTGTCGTTTGTCGTTTAGAGGGTCCGTTTCGGTTCATTTCCATTTTTCGCGAATTTTTGCAAAAAATTCATTTTCGTTTTTGTTAATTTTGTTACCATTTCGTTACCATTTATTTTAATTTTTTGTGATATTTTTAGCATTTAAAGCAGTTCACTGTATTGCTGTAACGAAAACGAAACACACGACAAATTTTCTGGTGTTTCTGTTTGTTTCATTTTATTTTAGAGACAAAATTCATCTGTCGTTTCGTTGCGTAACGAAACAAAAAAACAAAAACAAAAATGAAAAATTGTTCATTTCGTGCCCATCTCTACTAACATTAACAGGGGTGAGAGGGTGGGGCTTAAAACTGGAACAACAATTGCCCCAAAATTCCGCAGTGGCCTCTCATGAAAATAGATTGCACTCAAAATGGGAACTTTTAAGCATCGACCAAATTTCTTAGTGTGGTTGGGCCCACTGCCCCAAAAGGAAAGGGACTATCTGCGGAGAGCATGATCCACAACTGTGATTTTTCACAATCTCTGATTACATGAGCAGGAGCCACATATAGTAATGGCATTTCTCTTTGATTCATCCACTTGCTTCTGGAGGGAGTGGCAGATGAGGGAGTGGCTTTAAATCTTTCACTTTGAAATGTCTGAAATAAACAGTGTGCCTCAACTGGAGAGTGACTCAGAGAATACTGTGATGCCAGCAATATGTTTAGGCAGAGCCACCCCAAGATTAACTTATGTACATGGGAATATGGGTCAGTGAAAAACAAAAACAGCATCTGAGTGTTTCTAACCTGGATACGCTTTGGATCAGGAGACACACATCATATATTTGTTCATCTACCACACAACTCTAAGTTGGCCATTCTAGGTCTCTACCTTTCTCACACTTAACACGTTCTTAATCATTTCAGTTATCACGCCCAGGAAAGCAATCAGTGGATTATATTGTAGAGGAACTTGGATAAAATTGGCCTTTGATACAAATTCTGTAGTAAAAATGGCAATCTGGTATAATCAGCACTTGTGGACTCAAAGGGCAAAAAGTGTTTACAAGAGACAGTATTTTTTTTCTAGGGAGGGTGGGAACTAAAGATCCAAAAGGAGAATTAGTTTTTTTCCTACTTCTGAACTTATATAACCCAAGGACAGGAAGGGTTACAAAAGGATAAAAGACCAAATTGAACAAATTATTCATTGAACAAACTGGCTTGACCTCCCCTGTAAAGTTCTTTCCAGGTGGGTAAGTGGTGACAAAATCCCAAATCACTGCAGTTGTTAATTGCATTTCTAGAAATTGGTGAACCGTAGAAGAGAATGTCACTCATCTCTATCTCTCAGCTCAGAAGTCAGTGAATACTAGAGGTCCTTATCAGGAAAACAATGGAGTAGGGGAGAAGTTGCCATGTACGTCTGGTGCAAGAAAGGGCACAGCATTCTCCTTGTCTTCTCTTGTCAACCTCATCAAGATACAGCAACCGAAACGGACCCCAAGATCATGTCTAGAAGGGTTGTACTCAACCACCAGGCCAGGGTGACGCCTTTATTAGACCATTAAATAACTCAAATGATCCATGCAAGTGTTGTGAATGAACACCTCATGGTGAGAGCTGTGACATCAAGTCTTTGGAGAAAATGAACAGCTTTCTCTTCAATGTGCCTAGCAAATTCATTATAATATGTGACCAAGGGATGACCAGGTGGCTCCTGATCCATGAACTGAATCCTTTGCTACTGAACTGGAATTTCAAAAGATGTTTTTATGCTGTTACAGTAGTCCCCCACCACATTGCGGTTCATATATTGCGGTCCCTGTATATCACGAATTTTTATTTGGAGAGACACGACCTGCCCAGCAGGAGTGGATAAGTGCAAATGTCGAGGTGGTGAAAGCCCTGCCACATGGCTTTCACCCTTCCACCACCTTGGAGACCTGCCCTGCAGGTGATCTTTCTGGTGAGCACCACAGACAGGGCGTTTCCAGTGTGTGGCTTTTACACAACTCCTGGCACTTGCCCTCCATACTGCAGTCCCTTCCATCCCATGAAGGTGCAGCAGCAGCTGGAGTCCAGGCTGTGGTGAGCAGTGCCAGCCCCTGCTTGCTCTCATCCTCTTTTGGGTGAAAATAAGTGGTGGTTGACCTGGCCAGCAATGGGATAGAAGGGATTGTGTTTCCCTCCATGAGAATTGAAATCTATGGACCGTGGGGTGGAAGGGCTCCTGCCTCCTCTGGAGAAGCATATCAGTAAGAGAGAAAAGGAATTTGTGCATCAGGGAATTGCCCACCCCTCTCCTAAAGGCTACAAAATAAAGCTTTGATCTGATTTTTAAACACCTTTAAAATGGAAGATGAGGTGCTGGGAGGGGCGTGAAAGCTGTCGTCATCACTGTCACCCCCTCACCATGGCCTGTAAATCACAGGAGGCTTTTTCATTCAACCCCTCTTGAGAACATACTTATTCTATGTGTACCATGCAGACTTTCCACCATATGACCATATTTGTATGTGGAGTGTGCAATACATTTTTCACAACCAGCCCTGAAATACATCCAGTTCATGAGTTTGTAAAACATCAGAAACATAAACTTTCCGACAAATTTAGAAACAAGACAGTGATAATCAAATGTGAACTTTGAACTGTGTACCACAATCTTCAACAGCAATCATAAAAGCCTAAATCAAAAGGAGAGGGGAAGGGTGAAAAGAAATATACTTATCAACACCTGTAGGGACTAGCCAATCAGGCCCTATTATTAAACACCAAGGCCTGCCCACTTTCTGCCCTCACCTTAATACCAAGGGTCAGCACTGACCTTTATAGGCTGCATCATTGAATGCTAAAGACTGGATCTTCTGCAATGATTTACTAAGGAACAACCTTCCTTTTAAATATTTGGATATTGGGCAATATTCAAATCCCCGAGAAAGAACTCTTAACAGTTGGCTTTGGGGAAGGCTTGAAGACCAACCTGCTTAGTTAAGTTGAAATACTGCGAGTGGCAGGAGAGCTTTTTCTAACTTTTACAAACAAACTGAAAAGGTAAGTTTTCTGTATATCAGACTTTCCCTGCCCAATTACTGAGGGCGTTTATACACGACCCCTAAGCTCCGCCGCAAATGGCTGCAAGCTCCGGACGATAAAAATGTTTACCCACCAGCTCCGGAGTTTGCAGACAATTAAGTGCGACCCCGCCCACTTAGCGTGACCAAACTGCAGTTTTCTTGTACCTGCTTTTTTATGGTGAAAAATATTTGATGCGAAGACTGCCTAAGGTCTCCTCGCTTCTTTCTGATGTTTTTCTTTTGCCTCCTCCCCTTAAAGAGGAACCAGGAAGTAAACAGAGGTCGGAGCAACTTCCCCCAACACCGGGAGGTAAGCCTTTTATTCTTTTGTCTCTGTCTAAGCCTTTTTTTCCTCCCCCCCTCCCGCAGGCAGAACAAAGAAGTGCCGAACGGGTGGGGAGGGAGGAACAGCAACGAACCCTCAAGATCTCTGGTCCAAATTTAAGGGACCAGCGGATCTTAGGGGTCGTGTAAAAAGGCCCTGAGTGACAACAACAAGAGCTAGTCAAGTTCTTGGGTTTAGGTTTTCAGGAGCAGCACCTGACCTCATCAATACTTTCTATGTCCTTAGTG
Organism: Phrynocephalus guinanensis; assembly: GCA_037367245.1. Taxonomy (NCBI): domain Eukaryota; kingdom Metazoa; phylum Chordata; class Lepidosauria; order Squamata; family Agamidae; genus Phrynocephalus; species Phrynocephalus guinanensis. The sequence goes on from CM074733.1 coordinate 122,646,799, forward strand.
TTTCTTTTTCTTACCCTTTTTCTTCTTTTTTCATTCTACATGTCTAGTTCTGCTAGAAATGTGCACAAATACTACTTACATTTTTGCTCCATTTTAGATTTCTCCAGGGAACACCTCTTCTGTTTTTTTTTCTGCTATCGTATACTGTTTGTTTCATTTATTATGTGTGGGATCAGAGCTCTTGTGATGTTATTGGCTGAAAAATTTTCTGTGTAATTTTACAACCAGTGAAAGTAATATTTCATGAAACAGAGAAACACAGAAAAACCTGAAATTCTTTCCTCTCCCCTCATTTGTTAATTCAAATACTTTTTGTTTAAGAGGTTGATTTCTGGAAATCAACTAAAGAACAGATACATGAAATAAGAAACTTTGTCATGTGTTTACCTATGTATGTTAACGAGCTGTCTAGATGCCCTAAGCACATCCGATCTCGCCTGATTTCAGAAGCTAAGCAGGGTCAGCCCTGGTTAGTACTTGGATGGGAGACCACCAGGGAATACCCGGTGCTGTAGGCGCCTGGAGTAGGAGCTGGCGAACCACTCCAGTATTCCTGCCAAGAAAACTCCATGGACAAGGGGTCACGATGTGTCATGTCTACCTTCTGTTGCCTGACACATTGTTTTATTCCCCCCTTTCTTTTCCTCACCGTTTTCTGGTGCCGCTACTGCTACTTCTGCATTGTGCAACTGTTGGTTTTATGATATGGCTATTAGACTTTGAGATCTGGAAAAGGGAAGGATTCCACAAATTCTTTAGAATAACACATTAATCTCAATATATTGATTTGTAACTGTTTGTTGCCCCATAACAGTGGAGAAATCACTATCATTTCCTCTATTCCTCTATTCAGAGCACAAGCAATGGAACCCTCAGATAAGTACCTGTTCAAATACAAAGGAATCTATGTTGTATCTGATCTAGTTACACCAGATTACCTGGATTCCCTAGAGGATTTTGAGATCAGAGACAGTGATGTATTTCTAATCACTTATCCAAAATCAGATAAGAGTAGAAATATTTCACTCAGAAATATCACTTTTTAATCTGGCTTCATCATTCCTTTTTAAGCGTTATACAGTAATTTGATGTCTGCATTTTGAGGGAGGAAAAGGGATAATAAAGAAGGTGATAAACGCTGCTTTTACACAACCCCTAAAATCCGAGGCAAAGGGCTCCCAGATCCAGAGCTTAAAATTGTTTTCCCACCAGCTCTGGACTTTAAAAAAAATTAAGTATGGCCACGTCCACCTAAGCGCGCCCCAGCACACTTTACAAGTACCTGGTCTCCAGAGGTAAAAAATATTCTGATGCAGATTGTAAAGCTGTGAATGCCGGGCTCCCCTCACCTTCTGGGTTTTTTTTTGTCCCAGCCGCCCCTTTAAGGGCGCTTTTACATGACCTCTAAAATGCGCTGGCAACTTAAATTCAGACCAGAGATCGTGGGGGTTTGTCCCTCTTCCTGTGTTCCCACCCCTCCGCACTCCATTGTTCCTGTCTGCGTGAGGGGAAGGAGAAAAAAAGGGAGAAAAGAATGCAGGCTCACCTCCGTCTGCCGTGGGAGCAGCCCCGATTAGCCCCATAGGGATTCCTGTCTCTTAAAGGGGCGGCAGGGACAAAAACAAAGACAAAAAACAAACAGAAGGCAAGGGGAGCCCGACATTCACAGCTTTACAATCTGCATTGGAAGATTTTTTACCTCTGGAGACCAGGTACTTGTAAAGTGTGCTGGGGCGCGCTTAGGTGGGTGTGGTCGTAGTTAATTTTTTTTAAAAGTCTGGAGCTGGTGGGAAAACAATTTTAAGCTCTGGATCTGGGAGCCCTTTGCCTCGGATTTTAGGGGTTGTGTAAAAGCAACCTAAGAGACAGGAATCCCTACGGGGCTGCTGGGGCTGTGGCAGACGGAGGTGAGCCTGCATTCTTTTCTTCCTTTTTTTTCTCCCTCCCCTCATGCAGACAGGAACAATGGAGTGCGGAGGGGTGGGAACGCAGGAAGAGGGACAAACCCCCACGATATCTGGTCTAAATTTAAGTTGCCAGCGCATTTTAGAGGTCGTGTAAAAGCACCCAAAGTGAGTGAAGAGCTTTGTAGAAAAGTTTTCGGATGGAAAGAACAGGTCCCCTTGGTGAAAATGAAGTTCTTGATTGGCTCAAGTAGGAAAAGGATGCAAATAGAGATTATCCCAGCCTATTTACAAATGGAATGAATTTGAAGATGTATTTAAATCCCTGCAGTTCCAGATGAAGTTATTCTTATCTAAGATTGGCCACATTTCAACTTTTATTAGCCACCATATTTGCCCTCTATTGGACATTCACTGTTTTCTCAGCTGTTTAACAGTGTTTGGTGTAAAGTACGAGAAATACAGATGCATAGGTACTCATTTCAAGGAACAGTTTCCTGAAGATACTAGGGAATGTGCAGGAAAATTGATCCAGAAAGAATCCAGATGGGAAAACTGGAAGAAAAATGTAAAACAAAGTAATGAAGCCACAGGTCTCTGTGTAGTGATGGGGAAAAAAGCAAAAGGACATAGAAAATAAACACGCACTCAGGGCAGTACACAGGCCCCATAGTTAGTCCAGGAAAACCTGGTTCTTTGTAAAACAGACAAAAAATAAATAAACAGACAAAACATGCACACGATGGAAGGGTGGTGAATAGTTAGCTAGAAAGAATAATCTAACCCAATGGTGGCAAACATTCAGCACTCCAGATGTTTTGGACCACAATTCCCAAAATTTCAAGCCTGTATTGCTAATGACAAAGGACTGTAGGAGTTGTGGTCCAAAACATCTAGAGTGCTGAAGGTTCGCCACTACTGATCTAATCCAATGTCAGTCCTGAAGCTTCTCTCAAAATCAAGACAAATTAAAGTCCAAAAGCCCCAGAGTAGTCAGAATTTGTAATAGAAAAAAAGGGGATAAAAGTGAATTGGAAAGCATATACCCATATATACTCGAGTATACGTCAACCTGAGTATAAGCCGGGGGCCCTAACTTAAACCCCCCAAACTGGGAAAATTTATTGACTCAAGTATAAGCCTAGGGTGGGAAATGCAGCAGGGCCTGGCAGCTCCTCCTTCGTGGGCTGGGTGTGTGTGTGATGTTTAAAATGACTTTTAGCCACCGAGGCAAGTACTTGAGTTGGTGGCTAAAAGTCATTTTACACATTGTTTTAAAATGACCTTTAAAAAAGTCATTTTAAACATGGGGGGGTCAGGAGAAGTGGTGCACAATGTTTAAAATGACTTTTAGCCACTGACCCAAACTTGCCTCAGTGGCTAAAAGTATTGACCTGCATATAAGCTGAGGACCCCCTTTTCAGCCCAAAATTAGGGCTGAAAAACTAGGGTTATACTCGAGTATATACAGTATGTGTGAATATGAATATGAGGGAATCAGGGTGTGTCCTCCATTCTTCCAAGCCACCATTGCTTTATGTTCCACAAGAGCCACTAATTTTCTAGCATTCGGTTGGATTAATTACCTTTACCCCTAAAATTTAATACTATATTGGTAGACAGCAAGTGGGGGCAAAAATGCACTACATCACTTTTATTTATTCCATGGAAGTAAACCATCCTTTTGTCTTGCAGTACATGACGTGATTGTACCATGTATTCTTAGACTTCTACACTTGGTCTCCCATATTGCCTTTTCTAGTGTTGCAATTTAAATTATATGCTCACGGGGAAGAGACATTTACTTTTAGAGGGGAAGTTATTTTGATGTCAAAGAAGGAATTACACCATGCTGTTCTTATTCACAGGCACTGTGTGGACTCAGAACATTTTGAGCTTGATTTATTATGAAGGTCATCGAAATGGGACCGAAGAGACAGACCTAATGGACAGAGTGCCATGGGTGGAGTACAACATCCGCAATGTGGATTTTGCCAAGCGTGAATCACCACGTCTCATTGCTTCTCATTTGCCCTATTACTTGGTACCAAAGGGATTGAGAAGTGGTAAAGGAAAGGTATGACGTACCACTGCTATTGGTTCCCCTAATTTGTTTATTAATTGTATCTTACTCTAAATTAATTTATCACAGACAGGTGCAAACAGCCAGCTCAGATAAAAACTTTTTGGCTTCCTTAAAACATAGTAATCCAGAAGTAGGCCCATTCCAGCCATCAGACTGAAAAGACCTACAAACAATCATGCATTTAGCTTTCAAGCAAAACGCTTTTTAAGAACCTTTGATACCCAACAAAAGATCGGCCTGGCTTTTGGCAGGAAAACCCATCTTGCCATCTTGAAGAGCTTTTCAAGGCAAGAATGAAAGGAAGTGTGTGTGTGTGTGTGTGTGTGTGTGTGTGTGTGTGTGTGTGTGTGTGTGTGTGCTCAGTGAAAAAGCATGAGTCTAGACTACAGAGAAAAAGCAGTGCCAAGAATATTTCCAGAAGGGAGAAAGGATAGATTTTTATTCTTCATTGTGTCCTTCATGAAGCCACCAGATGGGTTTCCAAGCATGCACGTGCAAGGCTCAGACTTCTCTAGCAAAGGAAAGTTTGTTGGTCTCCTCCCCCCTCGCACTGAGCATGTGCGGGAGGCTTCCCGCCCAAATCCCCCAGTTCTCTTTAGCCGCCACATTGGTTGCATCTCAGAATATTCTCTCCTGTCATTAGTCCCTTCAGTTAGTAAAATGATTTTTTTTTGTTTTCTTCCTTCCCTTTTTGTAATTTGTTGTGTATTGATTCAGTTCACTCTGAGTGGAATCATATCATTATTATGGTTGTAAGAATACACTAGAGTAAGTACCTCATTTCCTGTCTAGAAAGAATATTACTGAAGCTGCCTCCTGCCTTCTTGTCTAAGAGCTGAAATCACTGGATTAAAATCCCACGCTATAACATAATTTATTTTTATTTTTGTTTTTGTTTTCTTCTCATGGTTTATGATCCCTTAGGGCCCCTTCAGAAAGTGTGTTAGCTGTGAGGGGAAAATTATCCTCACAGATGGCCATTCTAAGTCTCCTTTTTTTTGTCTTGGGGAGTCCCATAAAGTTGCCAGTAATTTGGTCTGTCAATGATGAAAAGAAAAAGAAAAGCGGAAAAAACTCCTGCCACAAGCTGAATATATTTCTCATCAAGACATCTTTATTCCCTGCCAAAAATGTAAGTTGGATCCAAACAGATCTCGGTCTGATAAGTGCCTTTTTCCACTTCAAGTCTGGCTTCTTTGGATTCAGTCTCCTCCAGACAAAGGCGCCCCCCCCATCCTCCTTGGGTGCCCCACTTTTGTCATTGGATTTCTCCCTATTCAGCAGGACTTCTCTGTGACTGCTCCTCCGTTCCAGGACTCAGTGCCAGTCTGTTAGGCTGTGGCTCCACCTAGCTCCCAGGCTTCACCCACAAATCCGTTCCAGTTTCAGCCACAATACCTTGCAAAGGCTGGCCTGCTGTTTAGCCTTTGGGCTCCTTCTCAGGCACGTATGGACACCCGATTGGTGTCTGCATCTGAATGGCCTCTAGCTCTGGAGCTGTTTGCCCGGACATGTAATATATGTCACAGGCATAGCTGTGACCCTTAGCCTATTCCACCTCAGCAGGTGCACCTTTCGGTACCAAACCTCCCTTAGAGGTAACTTTGGTACCAGGCTTCAAATTCAAGGCTTTCGGTATCAGAAACCTTTCAGTATCAAACGCTTTTCAGTATTGAACTTCATCCAGAGGTAACCTTGGATCCAATCTTCGGATCCAATGCACCAAGACTGACAGCTGCAGCTTTCAGTACTGAACACCTTTCAGTATTGAACACCTTTCGGTACCGAACTTCCTCTGGAGGCTACTTCAGATCCAGGCTTTGAATCCAAGACATCAAGGGTTACAGCCACACCTTTTGGTACCAAACACCTTTCAATACCAAGCACCTCTTGGTACTGAATTTCCTCCAGAAGCAACCTTGGATTCAGGCTTCTGTTCCAAGGCCTGACCCTCAATATTCAGCATCCAGCTCCTTCTCAGTTGGCTCTGACATCAAGTCCGGGACACTTCCTCCATGGTAACTACTCCTGGCTTAGAAGTTAGGGACATGAACTCCCTTCGCCTACAGAGAACTTAAGAGTGGCATTGTCTGTCAATGGGCCTACCCATAGGCCTGCGTCTCCCCATTTTGATCACCTTTAAGATCAGATCTCTTTGGATAAAAGGCAGATGTCATCTGGTGTGTGAACCACGTGCAGCCCCCAAAGGAGCCAGTGTAGCCAAGCAGCTTGTGACCCAAGACACAGCACCAACTACATTGACAGTTACTTCACATCCACTCTCTTCCCGGGAGGAAGTTCGTTGCGTGTTGATGTCGGTCGCGGTCACGTGGTCTTCTTGCCATTCTGTCCCTGTTCCCGTGTACGCACAGGCGTGATTGATGATACCGGCATGACTGTTTCCGCATGTCCTTGTTCCATGATGAGATGTGAAATTCCATGCCTTTGTTCTCTGTGGGGTTTTTCTGGCCCAACCTTCCGTTTTTCGATGTTTTGATTCTCCGAAGCCTTGCCTTCAATGCGTTACGGAGCTAAGTTTGAGGCATTTGTCTTTTAATCTCTCTGCACTGCATTGCTGACTCCATAGGGAATGTACTGGCAAATGGCACTTCGCACTCCTGCCACTTGATGGAGAATGGCACGTTGCGTGATGAGCCTTACCTCACAGGCACTGGTATCAGAACGAGAAGCGAGACGAGGAGATTCCCGAGGCCAGGGAGGGAAATCTCTGATCCCGCTTAGATCACAGTTCAGGGGGACGTGGTCGGGATGAACTCTCCTCACCCTGCAATGGACGTGCGGTTAGATTTCTTCGTACCAGTCCCCAGCGGGACCACGAAGAGCGATGAGATGGACGTGAAGTATCAGCCGTAGAGGTATTTTTTAAAGGGTCCAAAATCCACATGTGCCTTTTGTCGAGGGAGGCCCGTGATTTTGGTATGCATTGCTGCCACCCCTTAATTCAATTTTAATTTTAATGATCCCTACAGGTTATTTATGTGCTCAGAAACCCAAAGGATGTCTTGGTCTCCTGCTATCATTTTTCGAAATATTCACGCAACATGGAAGAAATAGAGTTTGAAGATTTGATAGAAAGGTTTCTAGCTGGCAAGGGTAAGAATTTCCTGACATTATAATCCAAAATATATTTGTCCATATATTGGATCTATGATTTCAGAACACAATCTCTTTTTCCATAACTGCACTTGGAACAAAGGAAAGGGCTCCCTTGCCCACATCATCTTCTTTGGAGGGCATTGTCCCCCCTATTTTTATTGGAATTTGTTTTTTTGATTTCTTGTTCTTCTTTTGTAGTTTTGTTTTACTGTTAGTCTCCCAGAGTTCCATTCCAGAAGATGGGCAGGATATAAGTGAAACAAATAAATAAATAAATAAATAAATAAATAAATAAATAAATAAATAAATAAAAGGTTAGCTTGGACTTGGGACACCCTTGTAAACTATGGGTACCCCCCCTCACCTGGTAAAGCAAACTCCTGGTCTTAAGAGTACTGCTAAATGTGTCCAGACAAAAATGCCAATTAGGCTCCACTTTAGATGCTTGTGATCCTCTTGGAGAGGCCAGGGTGACCTATCATTGGGGAGAAGGAATTGGAGGGGGTTACACACACATACCACCATCACTACTGCTGTTTCTCCTCTCCCCACAGTTGCGGACCTAGTGCCTAAATAGAACTGGAGAGAATGCAGATGATAGTGTTTTCAAAAGGTCACACCAGAGGTAGTTGCATGGGGATTCATGTTCAAACTGATTGAATTGCAGATCCTCACTAAATCAATGAGAATAGACGGCTACCGCACTTTAGATTTGAAACCCCTTTTCCTTAAAGACAAATTGCCTTAAAAATCACTGTCTGCTTTTCAAATCGCTTTTTCTGAAGAGTTCCCTTGGCCACGCCCATTTTGACCGCTGTGTCAGGTTTTCTTGCAAGGACCACTGCAGGTGGTGTTTTTTTTTTAATCGGTTCCTGCACCCCCTTTTAAACTGATTTGGTTGCATTTGTGGACATACTACACCACCCTTTTTCGGTTTCCCCCCTGTTTCTGCTGTTTCCCTATAAGTTTAAAGCAGTTCAGCCAAGTGCGAATGGGAAGCCAATTGTTAAGCAACCACTGAAGTGCAGACTGCCAAGGTGCTGTAGTGACCACCTGACCACGGGAGGAGATAAGGTGATGCAAAATAAAAAGCGGCTGCTTAAGGAAGTGTGGTAGCCGGAGGAAAGTGTGGTTACAGACTGTAGTGAGAGACAGCGGATGGAGGAGAATGTATTTCATGCACCAGAACCCTTATAATTCCTGAACACAGTGTGTGTGGTGTGGTGGTGGGGGGAGAAGTAGGCAGCCATTAGCAAGAGGGAAGAGGTTTATTATGTATGGAGAGGAAATAGGACACGAGGAAGAAAGCCCAGCTCTGTTGAATAAAATAGTTAAGATCATGTCTGTAAGTAGGAAAATATCAGGGCACCTTTGCATCTTATCAAAGGCAGGTGTTTGTAGTCTGGGAGTGGGATGTAAGTCTCACATCCTTTTACACACTCTTCTGGAAGAAAGTGTTATTTGCCCCATATCTCTCCCGAGAGTATGTTCTTCAGAAACAACCCCTTGCTCTTAAATACTGTATTCTAGGCACCGGTGGTCAAGATTGCACTGTACATGGTTCCATTTCAAGTATATATTTTTAAAATGTTAGCATTTATACAGTTTTTAGAGGCTGTGGTCCTTCTTTGCTCCTATGTCCTGTAGTGAAGGCTAGGTGTAACAAGGGCAAGTTCCAGCATTGTCAGGGCTGCTAATGCCCACTCCTTGGAGGGTGACACATTCTACTATTGGAAACCATTCTGTCTTTCCATATTCTGTCCTAACTATTGCCTCTTGTCTCCAATATATATTGTGTTACAAGACCATCAAGTGCTGAGGCACACCCATTTCTTTCATAACAATTGAGACCTTGTGGTCCACCCATTCAAAGGCTTTGCTATAGGCTGTAGACTGATGTTGTTCTGAAATTGTGTGGTATGTTCCAGTTGGCAGCAACTACTTGTAATATGATTTTTGGAATCTCTTTCCTTTTGGAATCCGGCTTGAACTTCAGACATTTCTCTCTCCATTTGAAGTAAAAGCGTGCACGAGTTACCTCATCTCTGGTCACAGTTTGTTATGCCAATAATTAGAGATGGGCATGACTTAGCGGTATTCCCATTTCCATTTCCGTTACTCGTATCCGTTACTCTACGGAAACGGTAACGGGAATTACTCCGCCAGAATTTGAGTTCGAACCGACGAACGAACAATTTGGTCTGATTTGTCGTGCTCGTTACTTGCATCGCGGCGATCGCGCAATGCCAAGCGGCACAGAAAAAAAGTTTTTAAAAGTTAAAAAAACCAAAAACGATTTCCGGCCCTAAAAGTAGGCGAAAACTGTCTGAGGGCACCTACCAGGCCAGAAGGGTGTTTTATTTGGGGAGGGGGGTTTCCCCGCCCCCCTCTCCTTGGCTATTGCTACTGCTGCGCTGCTGGTACTAGGCTGGGAGGGCGCATCCATTTGCCATGCAGTGCGGGGGATCCAAAATGGCGACTGCAATTTTTTTTTGGAAATTGTTGCCCTAAACCCCACCAAAGCACCACAGAAACATGCGAAATTAGCTATTTTAAATGCTTGAATTTTTACAGTAGCAGCAGTGGGTTTTTCTTGCAAAAAAAAAGTCTCCGTTGATTTTATTTTATTTTATTTTATTTTATTTTTTACACCTGCACATTCGCACATGGGAGTGGACCATGCAAATTTTCCACCAATCGCATGGCCACTTGGCCAGGTTGACCACAGAGACTTCTGGGATGTGCCAATCGGGCATAAACAGCCCACTAATCGTAGCCCAAACCCGAACCCTAAGCCTAAGCCTAACCCATACGCCAGTACACTGTCCTTCTAAGTGGGTCAGAGAGGCACCCAGAGGTGCACCCCAATACTCACCCTAACCTCACCGGTAACTAGCCTAACCCTAGCCCTTGCGCTAACCCGTCTTAACCCTAAGCCAGATCTACTTGCATTGCACTACATGCAAGTACGTGAGACACAGCGGGTGCAAAGAGTCTGCCAGTCCGTCTCTTGTGGCTCTGGCTGACTCCTGCAGCTCCCTCCAGGAGCCCGCTACCCCCCACCCAAACCAGTACTAACGACAACGAAAACATGAAAAAACGAACCGACTAATTTTTGCGAAATTTCACAAAGAACGGAAACAAGCCGAAACGGACTGCCTCCGACACACGACAACTCGAAAACGTCATTTTCCCTAGCCGTGCCCATCTCTACCAATAATTTAAATCTGTATGTGACCAAAGGTAATTCTTGAACTTATTACTTGGAAGGAAGGGGAATGAGTAATGGATGAGAAGGGGAAACTTTCAGACCTGTCAATTAAATAATTAATAGCAAAATGCTTTTGCTTCAGAAGAAAAAGGTCTTCCCACACATTCTAACAGGTTTCAGAACAAGTAACTGATTCCCTCACATGTAATTCATGGCGTTTCTCTTTTGCACTCTCAGCTGCGCACATCATTGAAACGCCACCTACAGGTGCACACACCCATTCATTCCAGGAACATATCACACAACTAAAGGCATGTGGGGGAAATCTCGTTCAACTTGTTCTGACTGGAAAAAATAGAGGCTCCCCAGCAGCTGACAAAGAAGCCCACTTTGTGAGCAAAAGGGGCTGGACCACTTATATCATGTGGTCGGTAAAAAAAAACCCTTTGAATTCACCCCTTTTATGAGCAAAGCAAATCCTGCTGCAATTGACCATGTAGTCGCATTCTGAATCTAATCTGTTTGTCAACTGCATTAAATAAGAGCCAGCGATACTGCAGGCATCATTATTATCTTGCCTAACGGATTAGTTTTTTTGAGTATGTTGTTCACAGCAAAGTCTTCATCAGATATTTATTGCAATGCTTTTAATCATTTTACTAAGTTTGCAAGTACAGTACTATGATTTTTCTTCATGACTACATACGGATTACTCTTTGTGGCAGAGTCTGGAAGTTGAGTCATGGCTACTGGACTTCTTTTTGAGAGAGAGAAACATTTCGCTGTTTGAGAGATAGAAACATTTCGCTCTAGAGGGGAACTGCAGCATGTTGACCTAGAACTTTCCTGCCTTCCAAACAACTTTGTCAAATGTCATTGCGTCTCTTCTAACTTTTGTGTGGAACTGTGTTTTTCTTTTCAGTGGGAGCTGGTTTGTGGCTGGACCATGTAGAGGGCTGGTCTACCCACAGGGATGATTTCAATATTCTCTTCCTTACCTACGAAGAAATGAAGAAGGTAAGCCATAACACTGCTTTCCCAATCAATAGTATACAAGGGCCATAACACTCTGAGCTTCTAAATGGGAAGTGGTGAGCAGTGAGAAGAGCAAGAGCCAGGAGACAGTTTGATGGGCCTCCAAGGAGACTGCTGCACAAGTATGAATACTAGCACTGAAAGGCGGATATCCAGATTCAAGCCCATGAGGGTACAGGTGTCTGCAATGAGGATTGAAAAGCAACTTTGCCATTCTAATTCCCATTGTCTTTCTCCGTTTTCTTATGACACCTCTGTTCTGCATCTTCATTTTTCAATTTAATGACACCTCACCATCATTATCACTATCATTAGAAGCAAAACAAGTTGAGGAGCTGTGTAGCCATCACAAAAACCAAATACAAAAGATGAACAGATGATACCTTTAGGCTACTAGAAAAATAACAAAAACATTGCTAATATTTCAAGGGTGAAACCCTCTTCCTCAGAGTAATACCTATAGGTTATAACATGGCAAAAGCTGGATTTGCCAGGAGTTATTTCTTAGATGTAAGGTCCTTGGCAAGATTGAAAAAAAGCCAGGCAGTTTCTTGCTGAGGCTCGGAGCTTGGATGTTGTAGGCTGTATCCGAATTGAAGGGAGGGGGGTGTTTTTATTGCCCCAGTCCTTCGAAAGACATGTCACAGCTCAAGTACACACATTCACGCCTCTCCTCAATGTGGCTCATTGAGGCCAATGGCCCCTGCCTTGCCAGCGAAGGGGGAGGGGGATGGTGCAGGAGGCCCATGCATTTCATTTGAGGATTGGGATAGAATTTGGAAAAGTCCACTGGGTGTAGTTGATTGGGTCAAATAAAAAGGAAAGAGGTTACCCAGTGTTGCAGTCTTGTCATGTCTCCGTTGATGGTCCATTTGCCTCTTCCTTGGTGCGGGGGGGGGGGAGCGGCTCATTCCCGGTATCTCAGTATTTCCAATTGAAGCAAAACTCTGAGGTAGAGAGTTTCACCCTCAAGATATTAGCAAAGTTTTTGTTATTTTTCGAGTAGCCTAAAGGTATCATCTGTTCCACTTTTGTATTTGGTTTTTGTGATGGCTACACGGCTCCTCAACTTGTTTTGCATCTAATGATATTGATGGTGAGGTGTCATTAAATTGGTTTACGAGCATAATCTATTCTGTAAACATGCTTGTAAACCAAAACACTCATATCAAAGCATATTTCTTCATAAGAAATAATGCATTGGAGGCTTGCTTGAGATGGAGATTCCAGACAATGACCCTCAGTCCAGCAGAGGGAGAGAAAAAGAACCACCACTGGCTTAGTTATGATAATGTGATGTACTGTAACTTATGTACCTTATGAGTGTCATTTGCCTTTAAGACAATACAGTATTGAGATACTTAAAGAACCTTAACTGCTCAGGAAATCTCAGAAAATTGGAATAGGTTTTGGAATTGAAAAGGTTCAATATTCTAGAGTAGAGATGGGCACGAAATGAACAATTTTTTGTTTCCGTTTTCATTTTTTCGTTTCGTTATGTAACGAAACGACAAACGAATTTTGTCTCTAAAATGAAACGAAACGAACAGAAACACCAGAAATTTTGTCGTGCGTTTCGTTTCCATTACTGCAATATGAGTAAATTGCTTAAAATCCTAAAAAAAAATCACAAAAAATGAAATAAATGGTAACGAAATGGAAACAAAATGAACGAAAAAGAAAATGAATGTTTTGCAAAAATTCATGAAAAACGGAAATGAACCAAAACAGACCCTCCAAATGACAAATGACAAACGAAATGCCATTTTTTTATTCATGCCCATCTCTATTCTAGACTCAACATTTCACACTCTAATCGGCTAATGAATCCATTACACCTGCAAAGGGTTCCTGAGCCTTTAAATGGTCTCTCAGGCTGGTTCAGTAGGAATCACAATCATGGGAAAGACTGCTGACCTGACAATTGTGCAGAAAACCATAATTGACACCCTCCATAAGGAGGGAAAGCCCCAGAAGCTACAGATTGCAAAAGAAGTGAGATGTTCCCAAAGTGCTGTATCAAAGCTGGTTGACTTAGCCTTCCATCCTTCCGAGGTCGGTGAATGAGCCTTGTGGCGCAGTGGTTAAATGGCTGTACTGCAGGTAAAACTGTGCTCATGACCTGGAGTTCAATCCCAGGTAGCAGGCTCAAGGTTCACTCAGCCTTCCATCCTTCTGAGGTCGGTAAAATGAGTACCCAGCTTGCTGGGGTGTGGGGCAATGTGTAGCCTGCATACTGTAATGAAACTGTAAACCGCCCAGGAACTACTTGAAGTGGTATGGGGCGGTATATAAGCAGAACACTTTGCTTTGCTTTGCTTTATGTGGAAGGGAAAAGTGTGGAAGAAAAAAGTGCACAAGCAGCAGGGATGACCACAGCCTGGAGAGGTTTGTCAGGAAAAGGCCATTCAAAAGAGTTGGGGACTTTCAGAAGGAGTACACCACACAGAGACGGATCCTGGACATGGACTACAAATGCCGTATTGCTCTTGTCAAGCCGCTCCTGAACACTGTTGCTCAGTGGTCCAAAGTTCTCTTTTCTGATGAGAGCAACTTTTGCATCTCATTTGGGAACTCAAGACCCAGAGTCTGGAGGAAGAATGGAGAGATACACAATGCACGATGCTTGAAGTCCAGTATGAAGTTTCCACATTATGTCTTGATTTGGGGAGCCATTTCATCTGCTGGTGTTGGTCCACTGTGCTTCATTAAGTTCAGGGTCAATGCAGCTGTCTACCAGGAGATCTTGGAGCACTTCATGCTTCCTTCCATAGATGAGCTTAATGGGGATGCTGACTTCATTTTCCAGCAGGACTTTGCACCTGCCCACACTGCCAAAAGTACCACAACCTGGCTCGATGACCATGGGATTACTGTGCTTGCTTGGCCAGCAAACTCGCCTGACCTGAACCCCTTAGAGAATCTATGGGGCATTGCCAAGAGAAAGATGAGGGACATGAGACCGAACAATGCAGCGGAGCTGAAGGCCGCTATTGAAGCATCTTGGTCTTCCATAAGGCTGATAGCATCCATGCCATGCTGCATGAAGGCAATAATTGATGCAAAAGGGGCCCAAACAAAGTACTGAGTACATATGCATGCTTATACTTTTCAGAGGTCTGATATTGTTTGATTTCCAATCCTTGTGTTCTAATTTTGTGAAATTGTTAATTTGGGGTTTTCATAAACTGTACACCCTAATGTGGGGAAAGCCTCCCTGAAGGGGCTGCCAGAAGGAGAGTGACACCTGCACATTGGGAAATAGAGAGGGAAGAATGGATGGCAAAACAGAAATGGAGGGAGGAAACGCAGAGCCGCTCAAGAGAGAGAAGAGCAAGAGCGAGAAAATTTGTGCAAGCAGTTTGAACAGTCAGTGAAAATATTGGAGAGGGAGTTGGAGGAGGAGAAACAAAAGACCCCGGTAATGGCAGAGATGGTTAAGGCAGGAAAAGAACCAATAGAGGCGGGAAAACCTGACCAATCAGCTGTGGTAGAGGTGGGGTTTGGACACTGTAAAAGGGGAAACCCACGTATCCTACCCCCAGACTGGGAATGGGAATGGATGGAAAACCCATGGACCGGAGATTGGGAGCAGATGATGATGCCCTGGCCCCAGGCTGAAAGCTACCGGAGACGGGTATACCAAAATGGCTGCTCCTACTGGGGAGAAAGAGAAGCCTGGGAATACAATCAGAAAAGAAAGGAACTCAGGCAAGAACTGGCCTGGGGAAAATGGCTAGCCAAACTGAGGGAGGAGGAGGAACGAACCGGGAGGAAATGTATCGGGAGGGGTCTGACTTTGAGAGACGACTATCCCTTCAAGCGCAGGCTCCAGAAGCGATATGGACCCAAACCCACTATGGAGGCTGGGGTGCAAGTAGGGGAACCGGCCCCTTGTGAGAAGGAGGTGAAAGAAAGTGGTGGAATCACTTCTCCCCTGGAGTAGAAGGGGCTTGGACTTTCCTGTATTACTATTCACCCTTCCCCAAGAATCCAGAAACAACCCTTTTACTGTTAATGTTGAAGAAGTTGGAACTGTTGTAAAGAAACGTGCCTCCACTGCTTTGGATGAGTTGAATAAAACACCAGTTGGTTCTTTGAAAAATGTGTCTTTATTGGACTCTGAGGGGCGAGCAGCCTGGGAGAAGAAGGAACCCTCACACATAATCATCATCACAATTATACAAAAGTAAGATGTGACATATCTTGCTTTGCACGTATTGAGTCTATATCATATATTAGTTTCACCTTTTGAGTTGATTTACTGAAATAAATGATCATTTGCACGATATTCTGATTTTTCAAGTTTGACCTGTATACTGAATTGTGTAACTCTGCATGCAACTGATCACTATGGTAATTTATTCCCTTGATGTGCTATGTTTCCAGAAGTTGTGCCATTGATGCAGCTATGCAAGAGGATTTCTGCCAGAGAAAATGTTAAAAACCGACACATTTTATTTCGCTGGGCTCCGTTTCATGTTTTCTTTGTGTGTTCAGTATGTTTCTTGATGCACTGTTCGATAAAGTGTCTTTCTGAAATTGTGGCCTCTATGATCCATGTATCTGTCCTGAGGAAGTCATAACCTCAATAGAAGGGTGTCTGTTTCTGCAGCCCCTCTAACAGAGCAGTGGCATGGCAGTGCTATAGTTTGACATTTTTCAGGGGCTGAAGATGCCACTGATACACTACTTTGAGTGTTAATTTTGTGAACTTGAGATAAATTGATTTCAAGAGGGGATAAGCATATTTTGTTGCATTGCTCCTTGGAGTACTTTTTTCCTGCACCCTACTCCCAAGAAAGTTTTAGTCCAGTCATAATGCCACATTTTGCACCTTCCATTCACAAGTATATTAGATATTTAGATACAGTAGGGAGTTGAACTGCCAAGCTCTGGGTACAGCATCAGATACTGAAAGCATTGTGCTATCCAGTGAGTTCTTTTTAAATAATCAAAATAGTAAAATGTTTTCTAAAATGATTTTCTCTTAGTTCCTCTCTTTCTCATTCACTGTGACCAACATTTGACTGTCCCATGTATACGTATTTGACCCTTCACAGAGATTCTTATATCCGCTCTCCACAGCCAAGCGTTAGGTATTGGACTCAGCACCGTTCACCTTGAACAGAGTTAAATAAGGCATTTTGGCTTTGTTTGTTTTGTTTTATGGTTGGGTTCTTCCTTTTAAAAAATTAGTTTTCTCACCTATTTCAGGTTTCTGATTGATCTTTTTTTTTTTTACCATTCTGCAAGTTCTTTATGACAATCTTGAAAACAGAGTTGGTGCCTCGCACTGTGTTTGGTGTCCTTTCTGTTCTTGAGGGGTCAGATTGATATAGAACTACCTTGGTGTTATATAATTCATCTCCAATTCTAAGTTTCTTGCATATAACAGGTCATGCACACTCACTCACTCACTCACTCACTCACTCAATCTCACTCACTCACTCACTCACGCACGCACGCACACACACACACACACACACACACACACACACACACACACACACACACACACACACACACACTAATGTATGTTCTCATGGGGTTACAATTTTTGTTTTTATTTGGGGGTTCTGCCCCTTTATATTTGCTAGAGATTTAAGTGCTACTATCAACAATAATGGTGATGGTGGCCATTCTTTTGTTCCCCATCTATAAAGTATTATACTTGGCACTCCCCCATTTGTGTATCTTTGTGTTTGTGAGTTTCATCCATCCTTCTCTCTATCCCACCAAGTGATTTAATGCATATCTTTTTCACAAAAAGAAAGAGATTCCAGGATGTGGGTCTCATACATAAACCATATCATATTTCAGGATCTCAGAAGTGCTGTATTGAAAATATGTAGATTCGTAGGGAAGAAGCTGACCGAACAGGAGGTAGATGAAGTTGTGGATAAGGCTACATTTGATAAAATGAGCAAGGATCGCAGGGCAAACTATGAGAACCTGTCATCTGATCTCGCAGATCACACAAAAGGACGCTTTCTTCGCAAAGGTAAGATGGTGTCCGTGTACTTTAGGATTGGGCTGGTGTAGGCTAAATAAGACAGCTTGTGTTCAGATAGTATGATATGCTGTGTGATTTGGTGGGATTCTTTCATCCCAGAGCTAAAGCAACCCCATTGTTTTCTAGCTTCCTCCAGTGGGAATTTCCAGTCTCATGAAGGAGGCTTAATAAGAGAAGCGCTTCAGGATATTGGCAAATGAAACACTTCTGCTCCTCAACTGAGGATTTGTGGATTTGGCTGTGGAGAATTTCTCAACCTACTTTCAATAATATGGACTACAGTTGTGTGTTACTGTTTTACTGTAAGCACTGAAGTGAAACTGAGCTGTAGAAGTCTTTTAATTAAGTAGGTAAAGCGATGCTGCTTACTAGCTGGTAGAGATGGGCATGAAATGAACAATTTTTTGTTTCCGTTTTTGTTTTTTCATTTCATTACACAACAAAACGACAAACGAATTTTGTCTCTAAAAGAAAATGAAACGAACAGAAACACTAGAAATTTTGTCGTCCGTTTCGTTTTCGTTACGGCAATAGATTGAACTGCTTTGAATGCTAAAAAAAAAATCACAAAAATTTGAAATAATTAGTAACAAAACGGTAACAAAACAGATGAAAACGAAAATGAATTTTTTGCAAAAATTATCAAAAAACGGAAACAAACCGAAACGGACCCCCTAAACAACAAACGACAAACGAAACACCATTTTTTTATTCGTGCCCATCTCTACTAGCTGGACAGCCAGAGCTACTCTACCATTCCAGCACCATTAGAATTAAAGTTTAGCCCTGAAGGAATGGCCCTAACGTAGCTGAGAATGCAGAATGTCTCTGCCAAATGCAACTAGATCTGCATATTCTAAACAGGTTAAAGTGAACACAGTCTTTAATGTTTCAGTGAGTCAATTGTTCTCAAGGGTACAAGAGGTGAATAAGACACTCTCTCCTTCTCTCTCTGCTTTGTCTACCAGGTATTGTTGGAGACTGGAAAAACATGATGACTGTTGCCCAGAATGAAAGATTTGACCATGTTTTTCAGGAGAGACTGGAAAAGCTACCCTTCAAGTTCTGCTGGGACATGCATGATAAATTATGAGTTGGAATTGACAAATCTAGCTTATTAACCTTGTAAAAAGCTTTGATTTTCTGAAATATGCTATTTCTCTTCTTAAATCAGTATGTGAACATTTGTGATAAACATGGGGATGTTTGGGCAAAAGGTTGTGATCCTTTTTAAAAAAAAAGGAAACCAAAGCAAAAGGTTTTACCCCTTGGAAACGCAAGCAACCATGCATCTACAGCCTATTCATTTTTATTTTAAAGACAAAATTTACATTCCTGAAAAAAGAAACATCTACATCCATTTTACTAGCCATTTTACCAGCATTCTGATCAATCAGAATGTGTCTGGAGTCAGCCTGGTTTTTTATAGAGCAAGAGTCAAAAGTCTCTCACTTCTAAACATGGGAGTGCATTTAGTATGAAGGGTAGCATTTAACTCTTTCCTGCTGACACATTGTTCTGCTTGTGCCGGTGAAAATATTTAATTTATTTTTTTTTAAAAAATAGATCATAATGTTGAGGAGCTCACTCATTTAAGCTGTGGAATTACTGCTTTCCCCCTTTTTAGTTGCAAATGATCTGAAAACAAATTTTACCCGGTTAACTCAAGAGTAGAGATGGGCACGACTTAGCGGTATTCCCGTTTCCGTTTCCGTTACTTGGTTCCGTTACTCTACGGAAACGGTAACGGGAATTACTCCCCCAGAATTCGAGCTCGAACCGACGAACGAACAATTTTGGTCTGATTTGTCGTGCTCATTCCTTGCATCGCGCGATTGCGCGATGCCACGCGGCACAGAAAAAAAAATTTTAAAAGTTAAAAAAACCCGGTTCCCGGCCAAAAAGCAGGCGGAAAAATGCCTGCCGTGCCTCAGGGCACCTACCAGAGGGGTTGTTTCTGGAGGTCCCCGGCCTCCCCCCTCATCCCCCGTCCTGGGCTGCTCTGGTGGGACTCGCCGCAGGCTCGCAGCCAGCAAAAAGCCCAGTCTCGCCGCCGCCCGCCCGCAATTAAAGCGCAAGCAAGCAGCACGGACGGCACAGGAAAAAACTTTTAAACTCTCCCCCCACCCATTCCCGGGCCAAAAAAGCAGGCGGAAAAATGCCTGCTTGACTAAGGGCACAGGGCACCTACCGGAGGGGTGGTTTCTGGAGGGGGGGTCCCGCCTCCCCCCCATCCTGGGCAGCCGGACTCGAGTTGCCATTTCGCCATGCCATGCGGTGCGGGCGGGGGATCCAAAATGGGGCGGCAAACGCAATATTGTTTTTGAAATCGTGGTCCAAAAACACACAAGCACAACAGAAACACGCGAAAATTTATAAACTGCCAGATTTTTCACAGTAGCAGTGGGTTTTTTCTTGCAACAAAATGTCTCTCCTCTCCTCCTCTGTCCTCCATTGATTTTATTTTTTTTTATTTTTTTTACACCTGCGCAATGATGGGCTGGCCGAGTGGCCAGCCATGTGGGAGTGGACAACCATGAAAATTTTTGGAGCCATCCCACCAGTCGTATGGCCACTTGGCCATGGAGACTTCTGGGATGTGCCAAAAAGCCCCCTAAAACCTGCCCTAGCCCTAACCCTAACCCTTGACTCCGTACCCATACGTCACAGACTGTCTTCTTAGTGGGTCAGAGAGGCACCCAGAGGTGCAACCCACTAGCCCACCGTAACCTTACCCGTCACTAGCCTAACCCTAGCCATTGCACTAAGCCACCTTAAAGCCAGATCTACTTGCTTGCATTGCACTACACGCAGCAAGTACAATTCCCTTCTGTGTGAGACATGGTGGTGCCAGAGCCTTGTGCAGGGCGGGCATGACGCTATCACTCTCACTGGTCTCACTGTCTGCACATTCTGTTATGCAATATCCATATGGCTATTGCATAGCATTTTGCAGCAGCAGCAGGTGAGGAGGGGAGACCCCCATGTAGAGGGGTCTCTCTTGGAGCCTGCTTCCCCTTCCTAGTGGCAGGAGGCACCCACGGGTGCCTCCAGGAGCCCACTTTCCCTTTATAGCGGGCCAGAGGAGGCACCCACCCCACAGAGGTGCCTCCAGGAGCCCGCTCCCCCCCAAAACCAGTACTAACGACAACAAAAAAACGAAAAAACGAACCGACTAATTTTTGCGAATTTTCGCGAAAACCGGAAACGACCCGAAACGGGACCGGCCCGACTAACGACAACTCGAAAAAATTTTTTTTCAAGTCGTGCCCATCTCTACTCAAGAGTACATTTACCCTTACATTTTGCTAGCTTATTCATGAGCCACTTGACTCAAAAGTGTACCCTGCTTACTTGTAAATTTACCCAGTTTACTCATGAGTAAGTTCATCTGTTTTACTCACAAGTATTGTAAAAGAAACTTTGAAATATAGAATAACATTCAAAAACTCACTCATTTAAGCTGCGAAAATACTTTTGGGGAAGGTGCGGGCAAAAGCCAGATCCATAAAATCAAGAATGAAACCTAGTGATTACATATGATTTTTTTTGTATGATCCTAGCTAAATCACTATCAAATCATAGATCCAATCTATGCCCACAAACTACACCACAGAAATCATGTGTCCTTTGGCACATGACTCTGCAGTGACACAAAAGCTGGGATCCGAGGCACAGATCCATGCGATTTCATATGATTTTTCATGCAGTTCTCCTTAAACCCCTGTAAAGTCAAAGGTGCCACCTGCACATACAGATTACACCACAGAAACCAAGGGATCTTCAGCACATGGCTTTGCAGTGGCACAAAAATGTGAATCCAAAGCAACAGTGCTCCTGGGTCCACATTATTATTCTGCAGGATTATTCCCAAACCACTGTCCAGCCATACGGACCATGAGTGCCCACAGACCACAAGCCAGAGACTAAAGCAAAGCAAAGTGTTCTGCTTATATACCGCCCTATACCACTACAAGTAGTCTCTGGGCGGTTTACAATTTTTAATTACAGTGTGCAGGCTACACATCGCCCCCCCAGCAAGCTGGGTACTCATTTTACCGACCTCGGAAGGATGGAAGGCTGAGTGAACCTTGAGCCTGCTACCAGGGATTGAACCCAGGTCGTGAGCACAGTTTAACCTGCAGTACAGGCATTTAACCACTGCGCCACGAGGCTCTTGTGAGGCATCCTCCCCCACCACAACCATGATGAGAGAGGCTTTGCAGAAGAAGGAACTTTATTAAAGTGAAGAAGGAGATTAAACAGCGTGCACCAAAAGTATTTTACAGAATGGGGTTCCACCTGACACTGGAAGGAAATCATCTTTGGCAGACTCAGGCCATGCCTAGTAACAAGTATATACAGTAGTCCTTTTGAATCCAGGACCTTCTGGACTGCTAACCAAAAAGCCCTTACCAGGACTGAGACAGTCCAGGTTCAGCACAGTTCTTGTCAGAGCCCGGCTCTGCTGCTCTGGGTCAGGCCCCTCTGGGCCAATGGCAGACACGCCCTCAACTAAGTCCAGTTCCTGCCATGAGCCACAGCCCCTCATCCAATAGGACAACACCCTTTCATGGGCTCCAGGGCACTCCCCAAGTTAATGTTCAGCTGGTTCAGAGCGTCTCTGGAGGAACCGCCAAGGGCGTACCAGGCAGGAGGCATGCTGACATTCTGAGGCCACACCTCACCCTGGGTCCCTGATAGGAGCAATGTTTGTACACACACACACACACACACACACACACACACACACACATACACACACACACACACCTGGGTGTTACAACCGAAGGAATATGATAGCTAGAGAATTACACACTAGAGATGGGCACGACTTAGCGGTATTCCCGTTTCCGTTTCCGTTACTCATATCCGTTACTCTACGGAAACGGAAACGGGAATTACTCCACCAGAATTCGAGCTCGAACCGACGAATGAACAATTTGGTCTGATTTGTCGTGCTCGTTACTTGCATCGCGCAATGCCAAGCGGCACAGAAAAAAAGTTTTTAAAAGTTTAAAAAAAACCTGATTCCCGGCCCTAAAAGTAGGCGAAAACTGTCTGAGGGCACCTACCAGGCCAGAAGGGTGTTTTATTTGGGGGGGGGTTCCCCGCCCCCCTCTCCTTGGCTATTGCTACTGCTGCGCTGCTGGTACCAGGCTGGGAGGGCGCATCCATTTGCCATGCAGTGCGGGGGATCCAAAATGGCGACCGCAATATTTTTTTTGAAATCGTTGCCCAAAACCCCACCAAAGCACCACAGAAACATGCGAAAATTAGCTATTTTAAATGCTTGAATTTTTACAGTAGCAGCAGTGGGTATTTCTTGCAAAAAAAAGTCTCCGTTGATTTTATTTTATTTTATTTTATTTTATTTTATTTTTTTACACCTGCGCATTTGCAATGATGGGCTCGCCCATGGGAGTGGACCATGCAAAGTTTTGGAGCCATTCCACCAATCGCATGGCCAGGTTTTGCTGACTGTACCAGGCTGGGAGGGCGCATCCATTTGCCATGCGGTGGGGGGGGGATCCAAAATGGCGACCGCAATATTTTTTTTGAAATCGTTGCCCAAAACCCCACCAAAGCACCACATAAACATGCGAATATTAGCTATTTTAAATGCTTGAATTTTTACAGTAGCAGCAGTGGGTTTTTCTTGCAAAAAAAAGTCTCCGTTGATTTTATTTTATTTTATTTTTTTACACCTGCACATTTTTGGAGTAGACCATGCAAATTTTCCACCAATCACATGGCCACTTGGCCAGGTTGACCACAGAGACTTCTGGGATGTGCCAATCGGGCATAAACAGCCCACTAATCGTAGCCCAAACCCGAACCCTAAGCCTAACCCATACGCCAGTACACTGTCCTTCTAAGTGGGTCAGAGAGGCACCCAGAGGTGCACCCCAATACTCACCCTAACCTCACCCGTAACTAGCCTAACCCTAGCCGTTGCGCTAACCCGTCTTAACCCTAAGCCAGATCTACTTGCATTGCACCACATGCAAGTACGTGAGACACAGCGGGTGCAAAGAGTCTGCCAGTCCGTCACTTGTGGCTCTGGCTGACTCCTGCAGCTCCCTCCAGGAGCCCGCTACCCCCTCCCCAAACCAGTACTAACGACAACGAAAAAATGAAAAAACGAACCGACTAATTTTTGCAAAATTTCACGAAAAACGGAAATGAGCCGAAACGGAACCGGCCCGACTAACGACAACTCGAATTTTTTTTTTCAAGTCGTGCCCATCTCTATTACACACACACACACACACACACACACACACACACACACACACACACACACACACACCAGGGCGCTACAACCAAAGGAATATGATAGCTAGACAATTGGGGTGCAGTCCCCAGAGTCTACTATCCGGTCACCCAATTCCTGAACCCAACCCTCTTTTCAGAGAGTAAGCACAGACGTCTTCTTCCCTGAGCACAGACCAGTCTTCTGTGTCCTGCCAGCAATCCTGCCCCTCTGAGTCTTCCTGTTTATTTTTTATCTCTAGCTCAGACTTCCCTATAGCTGTGCCTGCTTGGGCAACCTGGCCCCAAGAACCCAGTGAGGCATTGCGGAGAAAGCAGGCCTGCTGCACCTGGTGAGGAGGTCTGCCCACTACGCCAGCCAGTGGAGGCTGGGGCAGGCTCACAGTCCTGTAGCAGATGGCGTTGGAGTGGATCAAAAACAGTGATCAAAGGGCACGGATTTCCTTGGATCCATTTGATACTTAGGTAGGATAACACCCAAACCACTGTCCACTCAAAAGACCCATCTCTTCTCACACACTAAAACACAGACATCATGAATCCCGCAGCCCATAGCTTTGCAGTGGTGCAAACATACGGATCTGACACATGGATCTGCCTGATTTTCATGCAGGACCATGAGCAAACTGCTGTTCAGACATAGGCCCCATTTGTGCTCATAGGTTACAACACAGAAATCATGACTCCACACACATTCTGAATGGCCAGAATCAATGGCATTGACTTCGGTGGCTGCTGCAGGACTTGCACACACGAACACCTTACAGGAAACATTGGTCAGAAGGTTATGCTAGGCAAATAATTCGGCCACTTGGAACGTTCGCATTTCCATTACATATGCATGGCAGGATAGGCTCTGGTTACTCATTTTTGCTCCAGTGAGAGTTCAGGCTTGTCTTGGAAAAAAGAGTCAACTTCTGGGATTTTTCCTTGGACTTGAAAACTGGTGTGCAGGCAAATAAGCTTTTTTCCTGGTCCGTGTGGTTCTGAAGTGCTTTAAAGACTTTCCAAAAAAAAGTAATGGTAATGGTCTCTAAATCAAATGGAGTTCAACTTCCCTTGGGTCTTAAAGAACTGCTGTGTCCAACAACAACTTCTGAGATATTCTGCAAAATCAGCGTGGTTGCAGTCTTTATCAAGAGCTCTCATACACATGTACACAAGCATGAAGACATTTGTTAAATAACAGAAGGCTGTGTACAGAGTCCTAATGTTGCAACATAGCCATGATGAGCAAACATCTCTCCAAGGTGTTACAGGACCGTGATGTCAAACACTGGGACAAACCTTCATGAATTCAAGTAAGTGACGAACAGTATACAATGGTACAGCAGTAAAATTCATTCCTCACAAGTTCTAGAGTTTCACATCTTGCATGCCTCCCTGTAACTGGACCCAACCTCTGCCCATACTCTTGTCAATCTGCCTGGAACCCCACGGCCCTGTAGAGAGGTATCCATGTGTGTAAGTTGGCATGTGCATAGGTATTCTTCTCCTATCCACTAGAATGAACAGATGCAGAGGTTGGTTCTGCTGGAGCATTCTAAAATTCTTCAACGTGATGTGGCCTGTGTGGCCCCATGACAGCTGGATTGTGGTTAGGAGCCCTCAAATCCCTAACACAGAAGTATGGCTGTATGTTGCCTCTGCATAGCACATACTTACAACTTTCCCACACAGTGAAAACCATCAGTCATGCATCCAGCTTATAAGTTTGTAAAACTTCAGACAGACACTTTTGTATTCAACATGTTATTAGTAGATTCACTTTCACCCCAAAGTACTGCATACAGGTTGCTGGTCTGATAAGCTTCCACAGAGCACTTGCTTTGCTATGGAATGATGCAGGTTATGCTAGTTCTTGCTTCTCTTTCTCCTGACTCATCACTTTCAATGCAGTCATGGACTTGCATGACCTTTAAGTTAATCTGCAGCCCAATCTTCCACTGAGAAAAGTCAGCAGAGGTAAACCTTGGAAATTGTTCAGGAAAAAAACTGTTCTGATGGAAACCCATCTTGGTATTTCTGAGGGTGTTTGGTGACTGATCTCAGAAAAACGAATTTAACAAATGAATAAATAATTCCTTCTCTTCAGCTAGTGTGTGAATTAGTTGGGGAGGTGAGAGAGATGAGGGAAAAATAGTAACCAGAAAACCAGAAAACCTGAAATCTCTCTCTCTCTCTCTCTCTCTCTCTCTCTCTCTCTCTCTGTGTGTGTGTGTGTATCAGAGAGAGAGAGAGAGAGAGAGAGAGAGAGAGAGAAAATATTTTAACCACTATTTCCAACAAGGACCTTTCCTCTGTAATGCTGCAGCTTTCAAAGCTGCAGAAGGTGAAGAAACAGGGAGGGAGGGAGCAAGAACAAGGAAGAAATCAAGCAAAGGGGCACCTGTGAGACAAGAGAGCACCAGGGGGAGAGGGAGAGGCAACTGTGTGCAGTCCCTGTGCTATGCGCTCTTTGCCAAAAGATGGTAAGAGGGAGAGGAGAGAGGCATTAAGCAAGAGAGAGAGAAGGAAAGAAAGAGAGTCAGTAGTTGTTGCTTACCTCTTGCAAAGGGAGAACCACAGAAAGGGAAAGAAAAACAAAGACAGAAAAGTTCCACAGTCCCTTGCTAACCAACATTATGTTTATTGTGTTCGCTTTTTATCTGAGAGTCAGAGAAAGTCCTAGCACTTCTTGCTGTAGTTCAGCTTAGCTGTCAAGGTTGAATCCCATGACCAAAGGGGCTTATTGTGCAGTACCTTTTGAATGGTCATGAACCTTTGCATAACATTCTAATTGCTATGACAGAGGTTGATCTAGGCAAATCACTGCATAACTGGTTGTTTGTTACAAGGCTCTGCTGGAAAGAGTGGGTGTGTAAGAGCTGTATGATAAACCCAAAGAAGAAGAAAAATCAGCAACATTTGTGTATTTCGGAACATAGTGGTTTCCAACCTTGTGTCCCCAGATGTTCTTGGGTTAAAATTCCTAGAAGCCTTCACTACTAGCTGTCCTGGTCAAGATTTCTAGGAGTTGTAGTTAGACATGGGCACGACTTGGCGAAATTGTCGTTTCCGCTTTCGGATATCGTTTCCGTTACGTAACGGAAACGGTAACGACAATTAAGCTGTTAGAACTCGAACTCGAACCGAAAAAAGAAAAATTGGGTCTGATTTGTCGTTGTCGTTCCTAGCATCGCGCGGCGATTGCACGATGCCAAGCGGCACAGAAAAAAAAGTTTTAAAAATAAAAAAACCCGTTTCCGGCCAAAAAAGCAGGCGAAAATATGCCTGCCTGAGGGCACCTACCAGAGGGGTGGTTTCTGGGGGGGGGGTCCCCAGCCTCCCCCCCTCCTGTCCTGGGCTGCTGGTACCGGGCTGAGAGGGGGCATCCTCGGCGTCTCCATTTGCCATGCAGTGCGGGGGGATCCAAAATGGCGTCCGCAATATTTTTTTTGAAATCGTGGTCCAAAAAACCACCAAAGCACCACAGAAACATGCGAAAATTAGCTATTTTAAATGCTTGAATTTTTACAGTAGCAGCAGTGGGTTTTTTATAGCAGTAAAAGGTCGCACTGATTTTATTTTATTTTATTTTTATTTTTATTTTTTTACACCTGCACAATGATGGGCTGGCCATGGGATGGGACCATGCAAATTTTTGGACCCATTCTACCTATCGCATGGCCAGGTTTTGAATGACACTTCTGGATGTGCAAGAGGGCATAAAAAGCCGAGGCACTCCCAGAAGAGTCGCAGTCCGGGCTTGGATGTGGGTGGGAGAGGGCTGTGTGTAGCTGGCTGCTGCGCTAGACTAGTTTCGATTTCGCGGAGCCTTTAGATTTCAGTTAGGCAGGCAGGGAGGGAATTGATTCAATTGAATTTTTAGGAAATAATAATAATTCCTTTCATTCTCTGTCTGCTGTGGGGAATAGCAACACAGTTTATTCTTTTTTATTCTCCTGCAGTTTGTTAGGATTTCTTTTCTGATAGTGCTTCAAAGGGGGGGAGGTTTGAGTTGGAGGGGAGGTGTGGATTTATTTTAAAATTTTCATTTGCTTGGTGGCAAGCAAACCAAGGTCCTTTCATGCCCTGCCTGCAGCTCTGCTGTGGGTGCACTGCCCACTTTGTTTGCAAAAATTGCAATTGCTTTATTCGATGCAGTCTTGTGCAGCAAGTCAGTTTAAAAGTGTTTTCCGCCTGCTCTGGGTCATTGTGGGACCCGCGCCCGCCACCCGTGTGCCCGCCCGCGCGCCCACCCCTCCCCCCTGCCACTGCCGCCGCCCACCCATGCCCCCCCGCCACCCCGCCTGCCGCCTAGGGCGCAAAAACACCTAGCGCCGGCGGGACGCCACTCGCTGGGACGTCAAATCGCGCGAAATCGCGGCGGCGGTAACGACAAACGACAAACGACACGACGAAATGACAATTTTTTAAAAAATTCACGAAAAACGGAAACGACCCAAAACGGACCCGTCCCGAAAACCACAACTCGAAAAAAAAATTCTGGTTGTGCCCATCTCTAGTTGTAGTCTAATAATATCTGGAGATCTAAGGATAAGAACCCCTGTTTTATGGGATATGGCCACTCCCAGAAACCCACAGCCATTGGGCAGACTAGCAAGGAGAGGCTATGGGCTAGTCTGAAAAGGTAACTTATGAACAACACTAACATTAATGGGGCACAGTGGCTCAAAACGTTTCCCCCTACCCTCAAGGAGACTCTGATTAGGCCCATCCTGAAGAAAATGACTTTGGTGGCACACCAGATTGACAGCTATAAACCTGTCACCAATATTCGATTCATCAGCAAGATAGTCGAGAGGGTGCTGGTGGATTAGCTTCAGGGACTGCTTGATGAGACTGACACTCTTGGGACATTCCATTAGGGGTTCAGGCTGTGTCATGGTACGCAATCAGCATTGGTTGCCCTGCAAGACAACCTTTTGTGAGAGGCTGACAGGGACAAATCATCCTTGCTGGTACTCCTTGTTGGTCACAATTAGGGGTTAATCCATTTTCAATGCATTCCTAAGGGAAATTTCTACAAAGGAAAATTTGCTTAACAGAATTTCTTTTGGAATGAATGAATTACTTTATACAAGGTACCACTGTATATGAAGGCAAAGCTCCACGGGTCAAGCTGTGTGGGCCTGTTTGAGGCCTCCTGCACTTACCCTGGGCCTGGTGCTGACCCAAGTGGGCCTCCGACAGGCTTCCCAGGCCTGTCAGAGGCCCCAGAAATGGTTTCCAGCAAACTGGAAGTAGCTTCGAAAAACCAGAAGTGCCTTCCGAATCACCTGACAACACTTCTGGGGCCTCTGACAGTCCCGGAAAGCCCATCAGAGGCCCATTTGGGGCAGCACCAGGCCTCAGGTAAGTGTAGGAGGCCCCAGACACCCACTCCCCCAAGACCCAACCCGCCCAGCATCCGCATATCACAGGTTTTCCTTTATGGCAGGTCTGGTTGGGTCCCTAAACCTTGCAATAAGCAAGGGGATTACTATACCGGGGGGGGGGGAGGGATGGAGTCTTGGAGGAGTTGCCATGTACTTGTAGTGCAAGTAAGGGCACAACATTCCCTTTGTCTTCTCTTGTCAACCTCATTAAGATACAGCTCCCAGCTGTATCCCAACTCCTGAAACTGATCTCAATATCTTGTCTAGATGGGTGGTATTCAAACACCAGGCCAGAATTCAGATGCAGGCCTGGGTGGAAGCTTTCTTAGACCATTAAATAAGTCAAATGATTCATGCAAGTGTTGTGAATGAACACCTCATGGTGCAAGCTGTGACATCAAGTCTTGGGAGAAAATGAGAAGCTTTCCATTCAATGTGCCTAGCAAATTCCTATCATTTGTGACCCAAGGGATGATCAGGTGACTCCAGATGTTTGAGGCAAATCCCTTGCTACTGAACTGGAATTTCCAGAATATGTTTTTGTGCTGTTATTAATTTTTTACACTTGTACCATCCAATGAGCTAAGCCAATGTACATTGTTGGCCCCCATTCCTGATTTATTCCAGAAAAAGATCTGTACAGAAGGCTAAGCTGAAATAGAAGGATTGATCACAGGTCACCTGGAGAGTTTCATCCAAGGGACTTCAACTCATATCTCTTGGGATAGTTGAATTCTACAGTGTGTGTGAATTTGTAAGTAGTCCACGGAACCAGGCTTTCACGGTGGTAGTCCCCATTCCTTGAAACACGTGGCCAGCGGAGAAACAAGAGAGTCCTTCCCGTCTGATATTTCATAAATGGATTGGGAGGAGGGAATAATTCAAAGCGTCCTCTAATAATATATCTACTCTTCCCTTGCCTTGGCACCCTCTTTGTGCCAAGGGATTGTCGGAGGATATACAGTAGTACCTTGGTTTATGAGCATATTTTGTTCTGGAAACATGCTCGTAAACCAAAATATCAGTAAACCAAAACAAATTACCCCATAGGAACAAATGAAGACTTACGTGATTCGTTCTGGGGCCTCTCGCTGCAGCTGTCGCTGTCTCCCCCTCTCTACAAAGGCCGTCGTCATCACTTTTACCCCCTCACCATGGCCTGTAAATCACAGGAGGCTTTTTCATTCAACCCCTCTTGAGAACATACTTATTCTATGTGTACCATGCAGACTTCCCACCATGTGATCATATTTGTATGCGGGCTGTGCGATACATTTTTTCACAACCTTCCCACACTATGAAATACATCCAGTTCATGAGTTTGTAAAACCTCAGAAACATACACTTTCCGACAAATTTAGAAACAAGACAGTGATAATCAAATGTGAACTTTGAACTGTGTACCACAATCTTCAACAGCAATCATAAAAGCCTAAATCAAAAGCAGAGGGGAAGGGTGAAAAGAAATATACTTATCAACACCTTTAGGGACTAGCCAATCAGGCCCTATAATTAAACACCAAGGCCTGCCCACTTTCTGCCTTCACCTTAATACCAAGGGTCAACACTGAATTTTATAGGCTGCATCATTGAACGCTAAAGACTGGATCTTCTGCAATGATTTACTAAGGAACAACCTTCCTTTTAAATATTTGGATATTGGGCAATAATTCAAATCCTGAGAAAGAACTCTTAACAGTTGGCTTTGGGGAAGGCTTGAAGACCAACCTGCCTAGTTAAGTTGAAATACTGCAAGTGGCAGGAGAGCTTTTTCTAACTTTCACAAACAAACAGAAAAGGTAAGTTTTCTGTATATCAGACTTTCCCTGCCCGATTACTGAGTGACAACAACAAGAGCTAGTCAAGTTCTTGGGTTTAGGTTTTCAGGGGCAGCACCTGACCTCATCAATACTTTCTATGTCCGTAGTGTTTCTTTTTCTTACCCCTTTTCTTCTTTTTTCATTCTACATGTCTAGTTCTGCTAGAAATGTGCACAAATACTACTTACATTTTTGCTCCATTTTAGATTTCTCCAGGGAACACCTCTTCTGTTTTTTTTCTGCTCTCATATACTGTTTGTTTCATTTATTATGTGTGGGATCACAGAAACACAGAAAAACCTGAACCCCCCCATTTATAAATTCAAATCCTTTGTGTTTAAGAGGTTGATTTCTAGAAATCAACTAAAGAACAGGTACATGAAATAAGAAACTTTGTCATGTGTTTTACCTATGTATTTACAAATGCCCCATGTACCTTACAAATGCCCCATCTACCTTCCATTCCTGACACATTGTTTTCTTCCCCTTTTTCCTTTCCTCTCCTTTTTCTGATTCTCCTGGTGGTGCTACT
Organism: Phrynocephalus guinanensis; assembly: GCA_037367245.1. Classification (NCBI taxonomy): domain Eukaryota; kingdom Metazoa; phylum Chordata; class Lepidosauria; order Squamata; family Agamidae; genus Phrynocephalus; species Phrynocephalus guinanensis. The sequence continues at coordinate 122,678,177 of CM074733.1, forward strand.
GCTGCTTCTGCATTGTGCAACTGTTGGTTTTATGATATGGCTATTAGACTTTGAGATCTGGAAAAGGGAAGGATTCCACAAATTCTTTAGAATAACACATTAATCTTGATATATTGTTATGTAACTGTTTGTTGCCCCATAACAGTGGAGAAATCACTATCATTTCCTCTATTCCTCTATTCAGAGCACAAGCAATGGAACCCTCAGAGGACAAGCAATGGAACCTGTTCAAATACAAAGGAGCCTATTTTGTATCTGATCTAGTTACACCAGATTACCTGGATTCCCTAGAGGATTTTGAGATCAGAGACAGTGATGTATTTCTAGTCACTTATCCAAAATCAGGTAAGAGTAGAAATATTTCACTCAGAAATATCAGTTTTTAATCTGGCTGCATCATTCCTTTTTAGCGTGATACAGTAATTTGATGTCTGCATTTTGAGGGAGGAAAAGGGATAATAAAGAAGGCGATAAAGTGAGTGAAGTGTTATTGTAGAAAAGTTTTTGGATGGAAAGAACAGGTCCCCTTGGTGAAAATCAAGTTCTTGATTGGCTCAAGTGGGAAAAAGGATGCAAATAGAGATTATCCCAGCCTATTTACAAGTGGAATGAGTTTGAAGATGTATTTAAATCCCAGCAGATGGACACAGCATAAGTTCCACAAAATGCAGACAAAATATAAAAGAAGTCAGAAGGAAAATCAATGCATTCCTTAGCAATGAAAAGTTTAACATAGAAAAATCTCTATTAAAGTTCCGGATGAAATTATCATTATCTAAGATTGAACACATTTCACCTTTTATAAACTACCATATTTGCCCTCTATTGGACATTCACTGTTTTCTCAGCTGTTTAATAGTGTTTGGTGTAAAGATCGAGAGATACAGGTGCATAGGTACTCATAGGTACTCATTTCAAGGAACAGCTTCCTGAAGATTCTAGGGAATGTGCAGGAAAATTGATCCAGAAAGAATCTAGATGGGAACATTGGGGGGGAAAAGTAAAACAAAGGCGGTTACTTCACATACTTCCTTGTTTTGTGACTAGTTTTCTACGGTGACAGCGTTGGTCACAATCACGCGGTTTTGTCCCTGTTTAGTCCCTGTTTCCATTTTCTCACAGCTGTGATAACTTGTCTCATGACATCTGTTACTTCATGGTCTTGTTCCATGACAAATTCTGAATTTGCCTTGCTTTCATAACTCTTTTTTAATATCGTAAATAAAACTGTTTCGATATTTCAATTTACTGTTCTTCCGGGATTTACACGTCAGTGCTGCAGAATCTTCATTTGTGCTGCATGGTGTAATGTTGAATGCCGCTTCAGCCGCTGACCACTAGGTGGACACTGGTTGTTGCATGACATTTGTTACCACACGGTCCCTTGTCTCAGAAAAGGAACCGAGAACAAACCATGACAAGAGAATACCCCAACCCAGTGTCAGGTACAGTATTGTCACACTCTGATCCTGCTCCAGGGGCGTAGTTGAGACACATTTCAGCTCTTGCACGACAGACTTGAAGTAAGATTTCTTTTTGTACCGGTCCTAAGTGCAACACTTACAAAGACAAAATGGACATAAAGTAACCGCCAAAGTCATGAAGCCACAGATCTCTGTGTAGTGATGGAATAAAAAGCAAAAGGAGGACACAGAAAATGAACACGCACTCAGGGCAGTACACAGGCCCCATAGTTAGTCCAGGAAAACCTGTCTCTTTGTAAAACAAACAAAAAATAAACAGACAAAACATGCACACTGTTAAGTCCGGGGGCTAGGAACCACGCAGGCAATCTGGTCACTTCCAAACTTTATTTCCTGGACGACCCCATATGACGACGCAACCCCCCCGCTTAAAAAGGCACATAATTTCCCCAGCGTGCCCCCGATTGGCTATTGCCACATTCCCCCAATTACTCATAATTGGCTGGGTTACGTCAAACACGCGACTCCATTATGGCTCCGCCCACGCCTCGATCTCGCTCACTAAAACACAACATTCCTCCCCCCATAGTTCAACACAGTAACAACCAACACTACTATCTACCCTACTATCCTAGTCACATACATAATCCCCCAGATGTACTGGTCTTCTACGCTCTCGCTGGGACCGCCGCAACTTAGGTGGTGATGTAGGAACAACGGGGACCGCTGCTTCCCGGATATCAGGCTGTGCCTGTGCCTCCGGGTCAGCAGGTAACCCATTAACAACCGGGGACTCGGCATTCCGCCTGGGCGGCACCTCCTTGGTCTCCCCGGGTTCAAAGTCACTAACTTGCTCCGGCTCAGAATCCGGAACTTCCTCGGGCTCTGGCTCGGCTAGATCTTCCGGGGGCACCAGCGCCACAGTTGTTCTGACGCGGATCTGATCGATGTGACGCCGCCACACCAACCCCCCTTCTAAACCCACCTCATAAGACGTGGGACCCGAGCAGGCCACTATCGTTCCAGGAACCCATCGTCGCTCTCGACCATAACTTCGGGCATATACAGGGTCGCCTATGGCAAATCCTCTCGGAGCTTCCCTATGCTCCGTGGAGGGCCTCTTATCGAGTGCCCTGTCGGGATGGAGACGATCAAGGAGCGTCGTCAGTCTCCTTCCCATGAGGATCTCTGCGGGGCTACGCCCCGTTACGGCACAAGGGGTGACATGTTGGGCCAACAAGAACTGTGAAAGACGATAATACCAGTCCCCCTGTATGATCCGCCTGAGCGCGTCCTTGGTCGTACGGACCATGCGCTCAGCTTGGCCGTTAGTGGCCGGATGAAACGGGGCGGACCTAATGTGCCTAATACCCGCTAGAGCGACAAACTCCTGAAATTCGGCCGAAGTAAACGCCGTTCCATTGTCACTCACAATTGTGTCGGGCAAACCGTGGGTGGCAAACAGCCGCCTCAGCACATTTATTGTCGCCCTTGTGGATGTGGTGGAGGTAGGGGCCACTTCTAGCCACTTGGACTTTGCATCCACTACTATTAAAAAATATTGGTCCTGAAAGGGCCCAGCAAAGTCTAGATGTAATCGGGACCAAGGGGCTTGCGTGGATTCCCAGGCCTGTACAGGGGCCTTAGATGGCTCGGGCCGAGACGCCTGACAAGGTTCACACCCTTTTACCCACTCTTCGATTTTAGCGTCCATGCCCGGCCACCAAACATAACTCCGAGCAAGTGCCTTCATGCGGACAATTCCCGGGTGGGCAACATGCAGGGCCTCCAATACCTTAGTCCTCAAAGAGGGGGGAACCACCACCCGACCACCCCAAAGCACACACCCCCTGTGTGACGAGAGTTCGTCTTTCCGGGCCGTATAGGCCGCAAATTCCGGCCCGGTTGCTTAGGCCACCCCCTCCCCACCCAATCCAAAACACGAGCCAACACTCGATCACGTCGGGTTAAGGCGGCGATATCCTGGACGTGCAAAGGACAATCCGGCAGGTCTTGGATCCTTAGGACCTGGTGGGCGGGAGCAGGGTCCGGGCCACACTCCGGTAGCGGCAGACGGCTAAGGGCATCAGCATGACCCATCGCCTTCCCGGGCCGGTGCTGCAGTTCGTAATTGTACCCAGCCAGGAAGATGGACCACCGCATTACTCGTGGCGAGAGCACTTGGGGGGTCTGACGGTCCGCGGCAAACAGGCCCAACAACGGCTTGTGGTCTGTGACTATTGTGAAGGGTCGGCCATACAAGAAGTCATGAAACTTCTTGACCCCTTTCACAATGGCCAAACCCTCCCTATCAATTTGGGCGTAGTTCCTCTCTGCGGACGAAAGAGTTTGAGAGAAGTACGCCACCGGAACTTCTCTTCCGTCCGGAAGTTGATGACCCAGAACGGCGCCCACTCCATACGGGGAAGCATCACAAGCCAACACAACCGGCAGGGACTCATCAAAGTGGGCCAGTACCGAATTTGACACCAACAGGTCCTTCACCCCGCGAAAAGCCTTCCTTTGTCTCTTGCCCCACACCCAGGGCGCCTTTTTTTTCAGGAGCCGGTGCAACGGCTCCGCGACGGCCGCCTTATGTGGCAGGAAGGCGTGATAAAAATTTAGAAGTCCTAGAAAAGCCTGTAACTCCGCTTTCCCCTTGGGCTCTGGTGCCTCGCGGATGGCGCGAAGTTTGTCCCGGGCTGGATGTATGCCCGTTGCATCGACGTGAAACCCCAGGAAATCCACGCTATCGACTCCCAACAGGCACTTTGATTTTTTCACCTTAAGGCCCGCCTCCCGAAACCTCTCCAGCACCGTTCGAAGTCGAGCACCAAAGTCCGTCCTAGATGGAGCAGCGATTATAACATCATCAAAAAAACGGAGTTACTCCGGGAATTCCCTTCAGGAGGCGGTCCATCATATTCTGGAAAAGTCCTGGGGCTACACTCACCCCGAATTGCAATCGATTTACACGGAAGGCCCCCTTATGGGTGACAATCGTCTGAGCATCTGCCGTCGCTGTGTCAACCGGCAGTTGTTGGTAGGCCTGTGCCAAATCCAACTTCCCGAATACTTTTGCCCCGGCGAGGGTGGCCAACACATGGCTCACAACCGGGACCGGGTACGCATGGTCTCGGAGAGCTTTGTTAAGAGTGCACTTATAGTCCCCACAAATCCTAACCGACCCATCGGGCTTAACCGGGGTGACTATAGGAGTCTCCCAGGTTCCCGAATCTACCGGTTCTAGGACCCCTTGTGCAACAAGACGGTCCAGCTCCGCCTCAATCTTGGGCTTGAGGGCGAATGGGACCCGGCGGGCCTTCACCCGGATGGGGCTAATCTCTGGGTTCAAGCGCAGGGAAATCGGGGGGGCCCTTATACTGTCCCAAGGACCCGTCGAAAACAGATGGAAAGTCCTTGCAAATCTCTTCCGGGCCCACCTTGGAAAGGAGACTATGAATGCCTGTAAACCCAATCCCCAAAGGCTCCAACCATGATAAGCCCAGAAGGCTGGTAAAAGGGCCTTCGACAATTATGAGGTCCAGTCGCTGTGAAACCCTTCCATACTGGACCTGGAACGTGCCCATTCCCACAGTCTTTATTATATTCCTCTGAAAATCCTTGAGGATCACCGGGGATGGGCGAAGAGGGGGGCCACCCCTGGGGCACAGACGCCGGAAGGTCTTCGCCGAGATGATAGAATACATGGAGCCCGTGTCCATCTCCATTACACAAGGGGCCCCCTCTATCTTGACTTCCAACTTAACCTTAGCGGGCTTACGGTTGCGCGTGCAGACCTGCATTACCGTGGCAGCGATGATCGACTGCAACTCCTCTTCCTCCCGAGTCTCATGTACGCGCTGTCTCGTCCGGTTTCCTTTCAACTTGGAACGGCAGACTCGGCGGATATGCCCGGCCTTGCCGCAACGGCGGCACGTGGCATCGCGGAACGGGCAGGAGCGACGATCGTGATCCTCACCACAACCAAAACAGGAGTCTCCTCGGGCCGATCCGGTAGAGCGCACGTGCAAGGGTGTGGTCGCGTCTTGCAAACGCCGACTCGTACCTGACTTGCTGAGGTTGCGGTGGACGCTGGTATCTTCTTCCTCCGACGTACTGTCCGTGGCGTGGACTTCCGCTGCCTTCTTGTTGGCGTGTGTGGAAGCCGACCGCTCGTAGGCCAAAGCTTCACTATAGGCCGCGCCCAAGGTGATAGTCTCGCGCGCCATCAGCTTGGTCTGCAGCTTCTCGTTACGTAAACCCCATATAAATCGGTCCCGGATCATTTCCTCCAAGTTAGGGTATTCACATTCTCCCGCCAACGAACGGAGCACAGCAAGGTACTCCGCAGTGGACTCGGAGGGGCCTTGAGAGCGCAGGAAAAAACGGTGCCTCGGGAAACTATTGATGGCTTCGGGATGAAGTGGTTGGTGAGCAATCCCGCCACTTCGTCATACGATAAAGAATCCAGCGGGTTATGCCCGGCCAACCCTTTAGCAATTATGTAGGTGGCCGCCCCACAGCCACCCAACAAAATATTCCGCTTCTGGCGGTCCTCCGTAATGCCATGGGCCTCGAGTAAAAAACGGAGGCGCTCGATGTATGCCTCCCAATGCTCGGGGCGTCGAGGGTCGAACTCACCCAGGGCGTGCATAATGGCGGCTACTCCCTGGCCAGGCGTGGGCGGCGGCAGTCGAGAAGCGCCTCGGTCCGGAGAGGACATCGCAAGACGACGTGGTGGCCCGATATGGGGACCAGGGGATACGGCAGCTCAAAAGAATCCCACCTTCGTCGCCACTGTTAAGTCCGGGGGCTAGGAACCACGCAGGCAATCTGGTCACTTCCAAACTTTATTTCCTGGACGACCCCATATGACGACGCAACCCCCCCGCTTAAAAAGGCACATAATTTCCCCAGCGTGCCCCCGATTGGCTATTGCCACATTCCCCCAATTACTCATAATTGGCTGGGTTACGTCAAACACGCGACTCCATTATGGCTCCGCCCACGCCTCGATCTCGCTCACTAAAACACAACACACACGATGGAAGGGGGGTGAATAGTCAGCTAGAAAGAATAATCTAACCCAATGGTGGCAAACATTCAGCACTCCAGATGTTTTGGAGCACAGCTCCCAGAATTTCAAGCCTGTATTGCTAATGACAAAGGACTGTGGAAGTTGTGGTCCAAAACATCGGGAGTGCTGAAGGTTCGCTACCACTGATCTAAGCCAATGTCAATCCTGAAGGTTCTCTCAAAATCAAGACAAATTAAAGTCCAAAAGCCCCAGAGTAGTCAGAATTCATAACAGGAAAAAATGGGATGAAAAGTGAATTGGAAAACATATGTGTGTGAATATGAATATGAGGGAATCATAGTGCATCCTCCATTCTTCCAAGCCACCATTACTTTATATTCCACCAGTGCCACCAATTTTCCAGCACTCTGCTTGGATTAATTACCTTTACCCCTAAAATTTAATTCTATATTGGTAGACAGCAAGTTGGGGGCAAAAATGCACTATATCACTTTTATTTATTCCAAGGAAGTAAACCATCCTTTTGTCTTGCAGTACATGACGTGATTGTACCATGTATTCTTAGACTCCAAAATTGGTCTCCCATATTGCCTTTTCTAGTGTTGCAATTTAAACCATATGCTCACGAGGAAGAGACATTTACTTTAAGAGGGGAATTTATTTTGATGTCAAAGAAGGAATTACATCATGCTGTTCTTATTCACAGGCACCGTGTGGACTCAGAACATATTGAGCTTGATTTATTCTGAAGGTCATCGAAATGGGACTGAAAAGACCGACCTAATGGACAGAGTGCCATGGGTGGAGTACAACATCCGCAATGTGGATTTTGCCAAGCGTGAATCACCACGTCTCATTGCTTCTCATTTGCCTTATTACTTGGTACCAAAGGGATTGAGAAGTGGTAGAGGAAAGGTATGACGTACCACTGCTATTGGTTCTTCCAATTTGCTAATTAATTGTATCTTGCTCTAAATTAATGTATTACAGACAGGTGCAAACAAGCAGCTCAAATAAAAACTTTTCAGCCCCTTGAAGCTTACTAATCCAGAAGTAGGCCCATCCTAGTAATCAGAATGAAAAGCCTACAGATAATGATGCATTTAGCTTTCAAGTAAAATGTTTTTAAAAAACCTTTGATACTCAACAAGAGATCGGCTTGGCTTTTGGCAGGAAAACCCATCCTGCCATCTTGAAGGGCTTTTCAAGGGAAGAATGAGAGGAAACTCAAAACTACTAGACCTTCACCAGCCTTCGAAACCACTTTCTGCTATTGTGTGTGTGTGTGTGTGTGTGTGTGTGTGTGTGTGTGCGCGCACACACACACTCTGTGAAAAAGCATGAATCTAGACTACAGAGAAAAAGCAGTGCCAAGAATATTTCCAGAAATGAGAAAGGATAGATTTTTATTCTTCATTGTGTCCTTCATGAAGCCACACAGATGGGTTTCCCAAGCGTGTACGCGCAAGGCTCGGACTTCCCTAGCAAAGGAAAGTTTGTTGGTCTCCTCCCCCCTCGCACTGAGCATGTGCGGGAGGCTTCCCGCCCAAATCCCTCAGTTCCCTTTAGCCGCCACATTGGTTGCATCTCAGAATGTTCTCTCCTGTCATTAGTCCCTTCAGTTAGTAAAATGATTTTTTTTGTTTTCTTCCTTCCCTTTTTGTAATTTAGTTTTATTTTTGTTTTTGTTTTTCTTTTCTTCTCATGGTTTGTGGCCCCTCAGGGCCCCTTCAGAAAGTGTGTTAGCTGTGAGGGAAAAATTATCCTCACAGATGGCCATTCTAAGTCTCCTTTTTTGTCTTGGGGAGTTCCATCAAGTTGCCAGTAATTTGGTCTGTCAACGATTAAAAGAAAAAGAAAAGAGAAAAAAAACTGCTGCCACAATCTGAATACATTTCCCTTCAAGACATCCCCCCCCCCGCCGCCGCCACCAAAAATGTTGAATCCAAATAGTTCTTGGTCCAATGAATGCTTTTTCTCTACTTCAAGTCTGGCTTCTTTGGACTCAGGCTCCTCCAGACAAAGGCGCCCCCCATCCTCCTTGGGTGTCCCACTTTTGTCATTGGATTTCTCCCTATTCAGCAGGACTTCTCTGTGACTGCCCCTCAAATGGGGCCTCCGTTCCAGGACTCGGCACTAGACCATTAGGCTATGGCTCCACCCAACTTGCAGGCTTCACCCACGAATCCGTTCCAGGCTCAGGTTTCTTTGGCTTACGTAAGCCTTGGTTTCAACGGGCCTTCCAGTGTCAGCCTTCGGGCTCCTTGTTGCCTACAGCTGAGCGCCCCTTAATGTCATGATTGTACAATGAGGAGACATGAGCATCACAGTTGATGGTGAAACAGCAGCATCCACAGCCTGACCACAGGTCACCCCACTGCATGCCCCTGGCCACCAAAACATTTAACGTGGGCATGCTCCTCCAGTACCAGGTGCTGCCCCTGGCACCAAACCATGCACCGTGGACACGCTCTTCCAGTCCCAGGTGCTACCCCGGCACCAAACCATGTAACATGGGAACACTCTTCCAGAAGGAACACCCATACCTTTGATGTTCCTGGCTGCTAGGCACACCCCAGGGTGTCCACCCCCTCGGTGTCCTGTGCCTCCACTCCCATTAGGGAAAAGAGGGGTTGTTTTCCTCACAGCCTCCTTTTTAACTCCTCTGGTACAGCCCCTTGGAATGCGCTGTGCACCAATGGGGCTGCCCCTCCTGGTGCTCATTTCCATGTCCGGGTGTCCCCTTCCACCCCCACATTTCCCTGGCAGACCCCTGGATTCCTTGCTTCCCACGTGGAGGTCACAATCATTCCTTTGTCCAGGGATCCGCTCTGGCAACAATCATTGGGCTGATGAATCAGGCCCTCTCCCTTCTCGGGTGTGTATGCACACCTGATTGGTGTCTGCATCTGAATGGCCTCTAGGTGTGGAGCCATTTGCCTGGATGTGTAAAAGTGTCACAGGCATGGCCATGACACTCATCCTGTTCCACCTCATCAGGCGCACATTGTGGAGCTGGACTTCCCTTGGAGGCAACTTCGGTATTTGCTAAGGAAGTCTGAGCCTCGCACGTGCATGGTGGGAAACCCATATGTGTAGCTTCACAAAGGTCCACTCGCAGAACCACATTTACAGGTAAGCAACCGGTTCTTTTCAGTTATAGTATGTCTCTTGTAAGATCTGTTTCACAGTAAGAACATAAGAACATAAGAAGAGCCATGCTGGATCAGGCCAAAGGCCCATCTAGTCCAGCTTCCTGTATCTCACAGTGACCCCACCAGATGCCTCTGGGAGCACATGAGACTAGATATCTGTCTCCTGATACCACTCCCCTCCATCAGCCCTTGAAGTACCCTGGTTTAAAGCCCGGAGATTACACATCTCCATCATGGTTTGTAACCTGTGATGGACTTCTCCCCAGGAATCTGTCCAATTCTCTTTTGAAGGCATTCAGGCTAGATGCTATCACCACATCCTGTGGCAGGGAGTTCCACAGTGTGTGTTACAGAAGAAAAAGGAAATGGCTACTCATCCTCCAGAAGGTTCTCTTTCTTCCTCAGCCAATGTGTGAATTAATGTCATGGTACAGAGTCACAACAGGGGCCAAAAAGGTGGCAATCAGAAGGAGCATAAAACTGTTGAAATATAAAATCACATCATCTAGGTCAGAGGCAGATGTCATCTGGCTTGTGAGTCACATGCAGCCCCCAACAGAGCCAAACAGTGTAGCCAAGCAGCTTTCGACCCAAGACCCAGCACCAGCTACATTGTAGAGGTGTTTTTTAAAAGGGTCCAGAATCCACATGTGCCCTTTGTGGAGGGAAGCACGTGATTTTTGGTATGCATTGCTGCCACTCCTTAATTCAATTTTAATTTTAATGATCCTACAGGTTATTTATGTGCTCAGAAACCCAAAGGATGTCTTGGTCTCCTACTATCATTTTTCAAAATATTCACGCAAACTGGAAGAATTAGACTTCGAAGATTTGATAGAAAGGTTTCTAGCTGGCAAAGGTAAGAATTTCCTGGTACTATAATCCAAAATATATTTGTCCGTATATGGGATCTATGATTTCAGAACACAATCTCTTTTCCATAACTGCACTTGGAACAAAGGAAAGGGCTAAAAGGTTAGCTGGGACTTGGGACACTCTTGTAAACCATTGGGTACCCTCTTCACCCGGTAAAGCAAACTCCTGGTCTTAAGAGTACTGTTAAATGTGTCCAGCCAAAAATGTTTGTGATCCTCTTGGAGAGGCCAGAGTGACCTATCAGTGGGGAGAGGGAATTGGAGGGGGTTACACACACACAAACACACACACTACCATCACTACTGCTGTTTTTCTTCTCCACAGTTGCAGACCTAGTGCCTAAATAGAACTGGAGAGAATGCAGATGAGAGTGTTTTCAAAAGGTCATGCCAGAGGTAGTTGTATCGGGATTCATGTTCAAGGATTGAATAGCAGAACCTCACTAAACCAATGAGAATTTAAGGAACACTCTTATTCCACACTCACACACACTTCATGTAGCCCCCACTTTCTCTGTTAACTACCATGTTAGGGAGGAAAGTGTGGTTACAGATTGTAGTGAGAGACAGAGGATGGAAGAGAATGTGATTATTTCATGCACCAGAACCCTTGTTCCTGAACACAGTGGGATTGGGTGGGGGGGGAGGGAGAGAGAAGTAGGCAGCCATTAGGATGAGGGAAGAGATTTATTATGTACATGGAGAGAAAATAGGACACGAGGAGGAAAACCCAGCTCTGTTGAGTAAAATGGTTAAGATCACGTCTGTAAGTAGGAAAATATTAGGGCATCTTTGCATCTTATCAAAGGCAGGCATTTGTAGTCCATCTCCTACACAGATCTGGGAGAGGGATGTAACTCTCGCATCCTTTTACACACACTTCTGGAAGAAAATGTTATTTGCCCCATACGTTCTTCAGCAATAACCCCTTGCTCTTAAATACTGTATTATTCTAGGCACCAGTGGTCAAGGTTGCACTGTACATGGTTCCATTTCATGTAGATTTTTTAAAATATTAACATTTATACAGTTCTTTGAGGCTGTGGTCCTTTTTTGCTTCTGTGTCCTATATTGAAGGCTAGGTATGACAGAAGGGCAAGTTCCAGCATTGTCAGGGCTGCTAATGCCCACCCCTTGGAGGGTGACACATTCTACTATTGGAAACCATTCTGTCTTTCCATATTCTATCCTAACTATTGCCTCTTGTCTCCAATATATATTGTGTTACAAGATCATCAAGTGCTGAGGCACACCCATTTCTTTCATAACAATTAAGACCTTGTGGTCCACACATTTAAAGGATTTGCTGTATGTAGGCTGTAGACTGATGTTGTTCTGAAATTGTGTGGTATGTTCCTATGGGCAGCAACTACTTGTAATATGATTTTTGGAGTCTCTTCCTTTTTGGAATCCAGCTTGAACTTCAGACATTTCTCCATTTCAGAAGTAAAATCATGCAGGAGTTACCTCATCTCTGGTCAGTTTGTTATGCCAATAATTTAAATCTGTACACGACCAAAGGTAATCCTTGCACTTATTACTTGGAAGGAAGGGGAATGAGTAATGGATGAGGAGGGGAAACTTTCAGACCTGTCAATTAAGTAATTAATAGCAAAAAGCTTTTGCTTCAGAAGAAAAAGGTCTTCCCACACATTCTAACAGGATTGAGAACTAGGAGCAGATTCCCTCTCATTTAATTCATGGTGTTTCTCTTTTGTGCGTTTCCTCTCTCATCTGACTACACTATTGAAACACTACCTATAGGTGCACACATCCATTCATTATTACAAGAACATATCACACAATTAAAGTCTGTTTGTCAACTGCATTAAATAAAGGCCAGCGTGACTGCAGGCATCATTATTGTCCTGCCTAACTGATTAGTTTTTTTCGAGTATGTTGTTCACAGCAAGGTCTTCATCAGATATTTATTGCAGTGCTTTTCTTCATTTTATTAAGTTTGCAAGTATTGTTCTATGATTTTTCTTGATGACTGCATATGGATTACTCTTCATGGCAGAGGGGTCATTTCAAACAATTCCAAACAAATAGTGGTGGCACTGCAGAGCAAGCACAACATTAGTTGAACATATTTTTCTACCTAATAGAAAGGAAAAGATGGCACCTTCCTCCATTCCATATAGCAGCGGTTCCCAATCTTTTGTCCCCAGATGCCCTTGGACTACAGCCCTGAGAAATCCTGTCCAGCACTTTGTCAAATGTTGTTGCTTCTCTTCTAACTTTTGTGTGGAACTGTGTTTTTCTTCTCAGTGGTGGCTGGTTTCTGGCTGGACCATGTAGAGGGCTGGTCTACCCACAGGGATGATTTCAATATTCTCTTCCTTACCTACGAAGAAATGAAGAAGGTAAGCCATAACACTGCTTTCCCAATCAATCGCATACAAGGGTAATAACACTCCTAGTTACCATAGACTCTGAGGTCAAATGAAAAGACAAGCAAGCGTCTAAATGGGAAGTGGTGGGCAGTGAGAAGAGCAAGAGCCAGGAGACGGTCTGATGGGCCTCCAAGGAGACTGCTGCTCAAGTATGAATACTAGAACTGAAAGGTGGATATCCAGATTCAAGCCCATGAGGCTACAGGTGTCTGCGGTGAGGACTGAAAGGCATCTTTGCCATTCCATTGTGTTTCTCAGTTTTCTTATGACATCTCTCTTCGGCATCTTCATTTTTAATTTAATGACACCTCACCACCATTCTCATTCTCATTAGATGCAAAACAAGTTGAGGAGCCATGTAGCCATCACAAAAACCAAATACAAAAGAGGAACATAAGATACCTTTAGGCTACTAGAAAAATAACAGAAACATTGCTATTATTTCGAGGGTGAAACCCTCTTTCTCAGAGTAGTACCAATAGGTTATAATTATAACATGGCAAAAGATGGATTTGCCAGGAGTTCTTTCTTAGATGCAAGGTCCGTGGCAAGATGGGGGGGGGGGGGAGCCAAGCAGTTTCTTAGTTGAGGCTTGGAGCTTGGATGTTCCTAGGCTGCACCCCAATTGAAGGGAAGGAGGTGTTTTATTGCCCCAGTCCTTCCAAAGACATGTCACAACTCATGTATACACATTCATGCCTCTCCTCAATGTGGCTTATCAAGGCCTATGGCCTCTGCCTTGCCAGCGAAGGGGGAGGGGGGTTGGTGCAGAAGGCCCATGCATTTCATCTGAAGATTGGGATAGAATTTGGAAAAATCCACTGAGTGTAGCCAATTGGAACAAATTAAAAAAAAAATGTTACCCAGCGTTGCAATCTTCTCATCTCTCCGTTGATGGTCCATTCGCCTCTTCCTTGGTACTGGGGGGGGGGGGGCGGCTCATTCCTGGTATTTCAGTATTTCCAATTGAAGCAAAACTCTGAGGAAGAGGGTTCCACCCTCGAAATATTAGCAATGTTTTTATTATTTTTCGAGTAGCCTAAAGGTATCATCTGTTCCACTTTTGTATTTGGTTTTTGTGATGGCTACAAGGCTCCTCAACTTGTTTTACTTCTAATGAGAATGATATTGATGGTGAGGTGTCATTAAATTGGTTTACGAGCATAATCTATTCTGTAAACATGCTTGTAAACCAAAACAATAAGATTTGTAAAACAAAAAAATAAGAAATAATGCATTGGAGGCTTGCTTGAGATGGAGATTCCAGACAATGACCCTCAGTCCAGCAGAGGGAGAGAAACAGAACTACCACTGGCTTACTTATGATAACGTGATGTACTGTACTTTATATACCTTATGAGTGTCAGTTGTCTGAAAGACAATACAGTATTGGGATACTTAACTGCTCAGGCTTGTTGACCTCAATCTTGTTGACCAATTTATTGGCTATTTATAAATATTTGATCTTTTATTTATTTATTTATTTATTTATTTATTTATTTATTTATTTATTTATTTATTGGGTTTTTATACTGCCTATCTGGCAGCGAGGTCATTCTGGGTGGTTAACTTTATGTAAACACCATAACCTTAGGTTTCTCATCTTTATTTGGAGGTTTCCCTCATGACTAGAACATAGCAGGGCACATATAGTTCCTTTTTAGCCACAAGATCTCAGCAACAGCAGCACTACATCACTCACATATAACAGCATTAAAAGGTATCTTCCCATTACCCTGAGTGGGTGAAAATCTGGATGACTAGGATCCAAAACCATCAAAGTAATGGAACAATTAAATAACAATGGGGCCAGTACAGAGAGCCTTGCTTAATTCCATTGTAAATTGGGACTTTGGTAGGCAGGCAACCCTCCAACTTGCACCTTATTTTCAAGTTTGTATTATTCCCATTATGCATTGCCCATCAAATGACAGAAATTAGTTCCTTGATTATCAGGTCATTCTCTAGGATATTAATATATATGTCCTTAAAATATGTTCTGTTCCAAGTAAGAGACCTCTCTGCCACTGATTCATCATGATCTCATTTAATCCCAGAGTATAAAGATGATTTTATAGCAGTTGGACCTAAAACACCAGTTACAAATGGCACAATGTTAGAATTCTCTTCCCATATTCACTCAATTCCAAGTTATTATTGCTGTGGTTACTGTTACTGTAACTGTAACTACTATTAAGGATTTTTATATATTTTAAAACTATACAGTATAACATAGTACTTAAAAACCACTATCAACAGTGGGAAGCAATATAATAGAGAGTTCTTTTTTATAAACAGTAAATGGATATCACATTCAAACTAGTAGTAAAAAAGTTCTTTAAATGCCTTAACAACAACATTATAGTCCCATTCTAAATAAAGCTTCCATAGGCATCCATTCATTAAGAGCAAACCTACCTGAATAGAAAGCCTGGAATCCTTTTGTCTAGTTACTCTGGTAGAACACAAATGCCATAAATTTTGCAGATAAAAGTCCTTCAGTTAAAAAATAACATTATCTGTCCTAATATATGAGACAAACTTATTAAATGCAAAGCGACATATGTCAAGCCTTACTTTGGTATAATTGTGATGATTCTGGCATACAGCTTATGAAAACCCCAAATTCACAATCTCAGAAAATCAGTGTGAAAATTAGTGTGAAAAGGTTCAATATTCTAGGCTCAACGTTTCCCATTCTAATCAGCTAATGAATCCATAACACATGCAAAGGGTTCCTGAGCCTTTAAATGGTCTCTCAGGCTGGTTCTGTAGGAATCACAATCATGGGAAAGACTGCTGACCTGACAATTGTGCAGAAAACCATAATTGACACCCTCCATAAGAAGGGAAAGCCCTAGAACAGTGATGGTGAACCTTTTAGAGACTGAGTGCCCAAATTCAAAACCCACTTTTTTTTTTTTGCAAAGTGCCAGTACAGCCATTTAACCTGAATATGGGTGGCTGTGAAGGGGCCGTGTCGGGTGCCCACAGAAAGGGCTCCGAGTGCCACTTTTGGCACCTGTGCCATAGGTTCGTCATCACTGCCCTAGAAGGTACAGATTGCAAAAGAAGTGGGATGTTCCCAAAGTGCTGTATCAAAGCACAACAATAGAAAGTTATGTGGAAGGGAACAAGTGTGGACAAAAAAGGTGCGCAAGCAGCAGGGATGACTGCAGCCTGGAGAGGACTGTCAGGAAAATGCCATTCAAAAGTGCTGGGGACTTTCACAAGAAGTGCACCACACGGAGACGGATCCTGGACATGGGCTTCAAATGTCGTATTACTCTTGTCAAGCCACTCCTGAAAACTGTTGCTCAGTGATGCAAAGTCCTCTTTTCTAATGAGAGCAACTTTTGCATCTCATTTGGGAACCCAGGACCCAGAGTCTGGAGGAAGAATGGAGAGGCACATAATGCACAATGCTTAAAGTCCAGTGTGACGTTTCCACAGTGTATGTTGATTTGGGGAGCCATGTCATCTGCTGGTGTTGGTTCACTGTGTTTCATTAAGTCCAGGGTCAATGCAGCTCTCTACGAGGAGATGTCAGAGCACTTCATGCTTTCTCCTGTAGATGAGCTTTATGGGGATGCTGACTTCATTTTCCAGCAGGACTTTGCACCTGCCCACACTGCCAAAAGTACCAAAACCTGGTTCAATGAACAAGGGATTACTGTGCTTGATTGGCCAGCAAACTCGCCTGACCTGAACCCCATGGAAAATCTATGGGGCATTGCCAAGAGAAAGATGAGGGACATGAGACCGAACAATGCAGTGGAGCTGAAGGCCACTATTGAAGCATCCTGATCTTCCATAACCCCTCAGCAGTGTCACAGGCTGATAGCACCCATGTCACGCCAAATTGAGGCAGTAATTGATGCAAAAGGAGCCCAAACAAAGTACTGAGTACATATGCATACTTATACTTTTCAGAGGTCTGATATTGTTCGATTTCCAATCCTTGTGTTATTGATGTCATGTAATATTCTAATTTTGTGAGATTGTTAATTTGGGGTTTTCATAAACTGTACACCATAATAATCGCTATTATATCAAAGTGAGATTTGACATATCTTGCTTTGCATGTATTGAGTCTGTCTCATATATTAGTTTCACCTTTTGAGTTGACTTACTGAAATAAATGAAGATTTGCACAATATTCTAATTTTTTGAGTTTCACCTGTATACTGAATTGTGTAACTCATGCAACTGATCACTATGGTGATTTCTTCTCTTGAGGCACTGTGCTTCCATTGTTGTGCCATTTACGCAGCTATGCAAGATAAAATCAACACATTTTATTTAGCTAGGTTCCGTTTCAGGTTTTCTTTGTGTGCTCAGTATGTTTCTTGAAGCACTGTTTGATACAGTGCCTTTCTGAAATTGTGGCCTCTATAATCCATGTATCTGTCCTGAGGAATTCACAATCTCTATAGAAAGGTGTGATTTTCTAATAACCACACATGATAAGGGAAATCTCTGTTCCTGCAGCCCGTCTAACAGAGCAGTGGCATGGCAGTAGAGATGGGCACGACTTGAAAAAAAATTTTTTCGAGTTGTCGTTAGTCGGGCCAGTCCCATTTCGGGTCGTTTCCGGTTTTCGCGAAAATTCGCAAAAATTAGTCGGTTCGTTTTTTCGTTTTTTCGTTGTCGTTAGTACTGGTTTTTTTTGGGGGGTAGCGGGCTCCTGGAGGCACCTCTGTGGGGTGGGTGCCTCCTCTGGCCCGCTATAAAGGGAAAGTGGGCTCCTGGAGGCACCCGTGGGTGCCTCCTGCCACTAGGAAGGGGAAGCAGGCTCCAAGAGACACCCCTCTACATGGGGGTCTCCCTTCCTCACCTGCTGCTGCTGCAAAATGCTATGCAATAGCCATATGGATATTGCATAACATAATGTGCAGACAGTGAGACCAGTGTGAGAGTGATAGGGTCATACCCGCCCTTCACAAGGCTCTGGCACCACCATGTCTCACACAGAAGGGAATTGTACTTGCTGCGTGTAGTGCAATGCAAGCAAGTAGATCTGGCTTTAAGGTGGCTTAGTGCAAGAGCTAGGGTTAGGCTAGTGACGGGTAAGGTTACGGTGGGCTAGTGGGTTGCACCTCTGGGTGCCTCTCTGACCCACTAAGAAGACAGTCTGTGACGTATGGGTACGGAGTCAAGGGTTAGGGTTAGGGCTAGGGCAGGTTTTAGGGGGCTTTTTGGCACATCCCAGAAGTCTCCATGGCCAAGTGGCCATGCGACTGGTGGGATGGCTCCAGAAATTTGCATGGTTGTCCACTCCCACATGGCTGGCCACTTGGCCAGCCCATCATTGCGCACTGCGCAGGTGTAAATAAAATAAAATAAAATAAAATCAATGGAGGACAGAGGAGGAGAGGAGAGACATTTTGTTGCAAGAAAAAACCCACTGCTACTGTGAAAAATCTGGCAGTTTATAAATTTTCGCGTGTTTCTGTTGTGCTTGTGTGTTTTTGGACCACGATTTCAAAAACAATATTGCGTTCGCCGCCCCATTTTGGATCCCCCGCCCGCACCGCATGGCATGGCGATGGCGACTCGCGAGTCCGGCTGCCCAGGACGGGGGGGAGGCGGGACCCCCCCTCCAGAAACCACCCCTCCGGTAGGTGCCCTGCGCCCTTAGTCAAGCAGGCATTTTTCCGCCTGCTTTTTTGGCCGGGGAATGGGTGGGGGGAGAGTTTAAAAGTTTTTTCCTGTGCCGTCCGTGCCGCTTGCTTGCGCTTTAATTGCGGCGGCCGGCGGCCGGCGAGACTGGGCTTTTTGCTGGCTGCGAGCCTGCGGCGAGTCCCACCAGAGCAGCTGAGGACGGGGGATGAGGGGGGAGGCTGGGGACCTCCAGAAACAACCCCTCTGGTAGGTGCCCTGAGGCACGGCAGGCATTTTCCCGCCTGCTTTTCGGCCAGGAACCGGGTTTTTTTAACTTTTAAAAACTTTTTTTCTGTGCCGCGTGTGGCATCGCGCGATCTCGCGATGCAAGTAACGAGCACGACAAATCAGACCAAAATTGTTCGTTCGTCGGTTCGAGCTCGAAGTCTGGGGGAGTAATTCCCGTTACCGTTTCCGTAGAGTAACGGAACCGAGTAACGGAAACGGAAACGGGAATACCGCTAAGTCGTGCCCATCTCTACATGGCAGTACTATAGTTTGACATTTTTTAGGGGCTACATGAGTGTTAATTTTGTGAACTTGAGATAAATTTATTTCAAGGGGGGATGAGCATATTTTGTCGCGTTGCTCCTTAGAGTACTTTTCCCCCCTGCGTCCTACTCCCAAGAAACTTTTACTCTACTCATAATTTTTCACCTTCCATTCACAAGTATATTAGATATTTAGATACAGTAGGGAGTTGAACTGCCAAGCTCTGGGTACAGCATCAGATACTGAAAGCATTGTGCTATCCAGTTCTTTCTAAACAATCAAAATAACAAACATGTTTTCTAAAACGATTTTCTCTTAGTTCCTCTCTTTCTCATTCACTGTGACCAACATTTGACTGCCCCATGTATACGTATTTGACCCTTCACAGAGATTCTTATATGGCTCTCCACCGCCAAGCGTTAGGCATTGGACTCAGCACTGTTCACCTTGAATAGAGTTAAATAAGACATTTTGGCTTTGTTTGTTTTGTTTTTATGGTCAGGTTCTTCCTTAAAAAAAAAATTAGTTTTCTCATCCCTTTCGGGTTCCTGATTGCCTTTTTTTTTTTACCATTCTGCAAGTTCTTTATAACAATCTTGAAAATGGAGTTGGTACCTCACACTGTGTTTGGTATCCTTTCTGTTCTTGAGGCGTCAGATTGATATAGAACTACCTTGGTGTTATATAATTCATCTCCAATTCGAAGTTTCTTTCATATAACGGGTCATGCACACTCATTCACTCACATTCACATTCACATTCACATTCACATTCATTCTCTCTCTCTCTCTCTCTCTCTCTCTCTCTCTCTCTCTCTCTCTCTCACACACACACACACACACACACACACACACACACACAATATTGTATGTTCTCATGGGGTTACATTTTTTGTTTTTATTTGGGGGTTCTGCCTCTTTATGTTTGCTAGAGATTTAAGTGCTACTATCAATCAACAGTAATGGTGATGGTGGCCATTCTCCTTTTGTTCCCCATCTATAAAGTATTATATTTGATACTCACCCATATGTGTATCTTTGTTTGTGAGATTCATCCATCCTTCTCTCTATCCCATCTAGTTACTTAATGCATATGTTTTAATTATCTTTTTTTCACACAAAGAAAGAGATTCCAGGAATCCCCTTAAAACTGTGGATTTCCTCTTATGTACGGTCAGTTAACCTGGTTGCACTCATTTCACACGCTAGCAAGGTTATGCTCAAAATTCTACAAGGCAGGCTTCAGCAGTATGTGGAAAGAGAACTTCCAGAACTACAAGCTGGATTTCGAAGGGGCAGAGGAACTAGAGATCAAATCGCCAACATGCGCTGGATTATGGAGAAAGCCAGAGAGTTCCAGAAAAACATCTACTTCTGCTTCATTGACTATGCCAAAGCCTTCGACTGTGTAGACCACAACAAACTATGGCAAGTCCTTAAAGGAATGGGAGTGCCTGACCACCTTATCTGTCTCCTAAGAAATCTATATGTGGGACAAGCAGCAACCGTCAGAACTGGATATGGAACAACTGACTGGTTTAGAATTGGCAAAGGAGTACGACAAGGCTGTATACTGTCACCTAGCCTATTTAAATTATATGCAGAGTACATCATGAGAAAGGCCGGTCTGGATGAATCACAAGCCAGAATTAAGATTGCTGGAAGAAATATCAACAACCTCAGATACGCAGATGATACCACTCTAATAGCAGAGAGTGAGGAAGAATTAAAGAACCTCTTAATGAGGGTGAAAGAGGAGAGTGAAAAAAATGGGCTGAAGCTCAACATCAAAAAAACTAAGATCATGGCCACTGGTCCCATCACCTCCTGGCAAATAGAAGGGGAAGAAATGGAGGCAATGACAGAGTTTATTTTCTTGGGCTCCTTGATCACTGCAGATGGCGACTGCAGCAACGAAATTAAAAGACGCCTGCTTCTTGGGAGGAAAGCAATGGCAAACCTAGGTAGCATCCTAAAGAGCAGAGACATCACTTTGCCAACTAAGGTCAGGATGGTTAAAGCTATGGTTTTTCCAGTAGTGATGTATGGAAGTGAGAGCTGGACTATAAAGAAGGCTGATCACCGCAGAATTGATGCTTTTGAGCTGTGGTGCTGGAGGAGAGTCTTGAGAGTCCCCTGGACTGCAAGGAGATCAAACCTATCCATTCTGAAAGAAATCAACCCCGAATGTTCACTGGAAGGACAGATTTTGAAGCTGAGGCTCCAGTACTTTGGCCACCTCATGAGAAGAGAGGACTCCCTGGAAAAGTCCCTGATGCTGGGGAAAATCGAAGGCAAAAGGAAAAGAGGACGACAGAGAATGAGATGGTTGGACGGTGTCATCGATGCAACCAAAATGAATTTGACAAAACTCCGGGAGGCAGTGGAGGATAGGAAGGCCTGGCGAGCTCTGGTCCATGGGGTCACGAAGAGTCGGACACGACTGAACAACTGAACAACAACAACAACAAATCCAATCTGTTAGAGTCTAATTGGTGGTGATTTCCAAATGTGCCTGTGGGTCTCATACATAAACCATATCATATTTCAGGATCTCAGAAGCGCTGTATTGAAAATATGCAGATTCGTAGGGAAGAAGCTGACCGAAGAGGAGGTAGATGAAGTTGTGGATAAGGCTACATTTGATAAAATGAGCAAGGATCGCAGGGCAAACTATGAGGACATATCATCTGATCTCGCAGATCACACAAAAGGACGCTTTCTTCGCAAAGGTAAGATGTTGTCCGTGCACTTTAGGATTGGGCTGGTGTAGGCTAAATAAGACAGCCTGGGTTCAGATAGTGTGATATGTTCTTTGGTGGGATTCCCAGAGCTAAAGCAACCCCATTGTTTTCTAGCTTCCATTTCCAATCTCATGAAGTCGGCTTAATAAGAGAGGCAGTTCAGGATACTGGCAAATGAAACCCTTCTTCTGCTCCTCAACAGAGGATTTGTGGATTTGGCTGTGGAGAGTTTCTCAACCCACTTTCAATAATATGGACTACAGTTGTGTGTTACTGTTTTACTTGTAAGCACTGAAGTGAAAATGAGCTATAGAAGTCTTTTAATTAAGTAGGTAAAGCGATGCTTCTCACTAGCTGGACAGCCAGAGCTACTCTACCATTCCAGCACTATTAGAATTAAAGTTTAGCCCTGAAGGAATGGCCCTAACGTAGCTGAGAATGCAGAATGTCTCTGCCAAATGCAACGAGATCTGCATATTCTAAACAGGTTAAAGTGAACACAGTCTTTAATGTTTCAGTGAGTCAATTGTTCTCAAGGGTACAAGAGGTGAATAAGACACTCTCTCCTTCTCTCTCTGCTTTGTCTACCAGGTATTGTTGGAGACTGGAAAAACATGATGACTGTTGCCCAGAATGAAAGATTTGACCATGTTTTTCAGGAGAGAATGGAAAAGCTACCCTTCAAGTTCTGCTGGGACATGCATGATAAATTATGAGTTGGAATTGACAAATCTAGCTTATTAACCTTGTAAAAAGCTTTGATTTTCTGAAATATGTTATTTCTCTTCTTAAATCAGTATGTGAACATTTGTGATAAACATGGGGATGTTTGGGCAAAAGGTTGTGATCCTTTTAAAAAAAAAACAAAAGGAACATTAGTTTTACCCCTTGGAAACGCAAGCAACCATGCATCTACAGCCTATTCATTTTTATTTTAAAGACAAAATTTACATTCCTGAAAAAATAAACATCTACATCCATTTTACTAGCCATTTTACCAGCATTCTGATCAATCAGAATGTGTCTGGAGTCAGCCTGGTTTTTTATAGAGCAAGAGTCAAAAGTCTCTCACTTCTAAACATGGGAGTGCATTTAGTGTGAAGGGTAGCATTTAACTCTTTCCTGCTGACACATTGTTCTGCTTGTGCCTATGAAAATATTTAATATATTTTTTAAAATAAATCATAATGTTGAGGAGCTCACTCATTTAAACTGTGGAATTACTGCTTTTTCCCTTTTTAGTTGCAAATGATCTGAAAACAAATTTTACCGGGTTAACTCAAGAGTACATTTACCCTTACATTTTGCTAGCTTATTCATGAGCCAGTTGACTCATAAGTGTACCCTGCTTATTTGTAAATTTACCCAGTTTACTCATGAGTAAGTTCATCTGTTTTGCTCACAAGTATTGTAAAAGAAACTTTGAAATATAGAATAACATTCAAAAACTCACTCATTGAAGCTGTGAAAATACTTTTGGGGAAGGTCTGGGCAAAAGCCAGATCCATAAAATCAAGAACGAACCCTGGTGATTACATATGATTATTTTGATCCTAGCTAAATCACTATCAAATCATAGATCCAATCTATGCTCACAAATTACACCACAGAAATCATGTGTCCTTTGGCACATGACTCTGCAGTGACACAAAAGCTGGGATCCGAGGCACAGATCCATGCGATTTCATATGATTTTTCATGCAGTTCTCCTTAAACCCCTGTAAAGTCAAAGGTGCCACCTGCACCTACATATTACACCACAGAAACCAAGGGATCTTCAGCACGTGGCTTTGCAGTGGCACAAAAATGTGAATCCAAAGCAACAGTGCTCCTGGGTCCACATTATTATTCTGCAGGATTATTCCCAAACCACTGTCCAGCCATACGGACCATGAGTGCCCACAGACCACAAGCCAGAGACCATGGCTGCCTGTGAGCCACCCGCCTCCACCACAACCCTGATGAGAGAGGCTCTGATGAAGAAGGAACTTTATTAAAGTGAAGAAGGGGAGAAAACTGCGTGCACCAAAAGTCTTTTACGGAATTTTACCATTACAGAATTTTACCATTTCCATTTCTGATTTCCATTTCTGTTTTCCTTATATACTAATGATTGTACCTCAAAGGATTCCTCTGTTAAAATAGTGAAGTTTGCAGATGACGCTACGGTGACTGGCCTCATTTGAGACAATGATGAATCTGCCTATAGGCAAGAGATTGAACAACTAGTTTTAAGGTGTACTCAAAATAATCTTGAATTAAACACAAGCAAAACTGTTGAAATGGTGGTGGATTTTAGGAGGACTCATTCTATGCAGCCACCTCTTATGAAAGCAAATAACTTAGTGTCAAAGTCCTTTAAATTTTTAGGTATTATTATATCTCAAGATTTAAAATGGTCATCTAAGATTGAAAGTATTATTAAGAAAGCACAACAAAGAATGTTTTTTCTGCATCAACTTAGGAAGTTCAGACTGCCAAAAGAACTGTTGATTCAATTCTATAGAGGTGTTATTGAATCTATTATCTGTTCCTCTATAACTGTCTGGTTTAGTTCTGCGACTAAGCATGACAGATATAGACTTCAAAGGATAATTGGAACTGCAGAAAAAATTATTGCTACTAATTTGCCATCTATTGTGGAATTGTATACCACATGAGCTAAAAAGAGGGCGATGAAAATATATACAGATTCCACACATCCTGGACATAACCTGTTTCAATTGTTACCCTCAGGGCGACGTTTTAGGGCATTGCACACCCGGACAACTAGATATAAAGATAGTTTCTTTCCAAGTGCTATCAAATTGTTGAATAATTAATTTTTGCTTTTCTTCTTCCTTTTTATATGATGGATCAAAAACAAACAAATAAATAAATATTAGTTTTTGGGGGGTTTTGGCCCACCATCTTGCTCCTTTTCCTTGTGTTTTATCTTTGCTTGTTCTCTGTGTTTGTATTATTATTTTAACTGTAAGCCGCCCAGAGTTCCCACTGGGAAGATGGGCGGGGTATAAGATGAATGAATAAATAAATAAATAAATAAATAAATAAATAAATATGTTATATTGTATTGTTGTACTGTGTTTTTATTGTTGAGTATATGATTCTTATATTTCCTTTTATATAGAGAGAGCATATTTTACCAAAACAATTTCTGGGTGTGTCCAACCACACTTGGCCAATATAAGCATTCTGATTCTGATCCTGATTCTGGGGTTCCGCCTGACACTGAAAGGAAATCATCTTTGGCAGACTCAGGCCATGCCTAGTAACAAGTATATACAGTAGTCCTTCTGGACTGCTAACCAAAAAGCCCTTACCAGGACTGAGACAGTCCAGGTTCAGCACAGTTCTTGTCAGAGCCCGGCTCTGCTGCTCTGGGTCAGGCCCCTCTGGGCCAATGGCAGACACGCCCTCAACTAAGTCCAGTTCCTGCCATGAGCCACAGCCCCTCATCCAATAGGACAACACCCTTTCATGGGCTCCAGGGCACTCCCCAAGTTAATGTTCAGCTGGTTCAGAGTGTCTCTGGAGGAACCGCCAAGGGCGTACCAGGCAGGAAACATGCTGACATTCTGAGGCCACACCTCACCCTGGGTCCCTGATAGGAGCAATGTTTGTACACACACATGCACCCCCACACACCAGGATGTTACAACCAAAGGAATAAGATAGCTAGAGAATTACACACACACACTCTCTCTCTCTCTCTCACACACAGGGCCTTTTCACACGACCCCTAAGATCCTCTGGCCACTTAAATTCGGACCAGAGATCTTGGGGGTTTGTTGCTGTTCCTGCGTTCCCACCCCCTCCGCACTCCTGGCTGCTGGCTGCGTGAGGGGAGGGAGAAAAAAAGGAAGAAAGGAATGCCGCTCACCTCCGTTCTGCCGTCCCTGCACTGCATTCAGATCTCTTTAAGGGGTGGGCGTGGGGCAAAAAAAGAACAAACAGAAGCAAGGAGAGCCGGGCAGTCACTACGTTATATCCGCACCAGGAATTTTCACCTCCGGAGAGCAGGTACCTGAAAAGTGCGCTGGGACGCACTTAGGTGGGCGTGGTCGCACTTAATTATCTGTGAACTCTGGAGCTGGTGGGGAAACAATTTTAAGCTCCGGAGCTGGGAGCCATTTGCGGTGGAGTTTAGGGGTCATGTGAAAAGGCCCACATACACACCTGGGCATTACAAGCAAAGGAATATAATACCTAGAGAATCGGGGTGCAGTCCCCAGCGTCTACTATATGGTCACCCAGACACCTTGGCTCTTGGAGACTGGCCCCGTCTCTTCTTACCTGTGCCAATTCCTGGGCAGTGAATCGCACCCTCTTTTCAGAGAGTAAGCACAGACGTATTCTTCCCTGAGCACAGACCAGTCTTCTGTGTCCTGCCAGCAATCCTGCCCCTCTGAGTCTTCCTGATTGCTTTTTATCTCTATCTCAGCTCTCCCCCCACAGCTGTGCCTGCTTGGGCAACCTGGCCCCAAGAACCCAGTGAGGCATTGTGGAGAAAGCAGTCCTGCCGCACCTGGTGAGGAGGTCTGCCCACTACGCCAGCCAGTGGAGGCTGGGGCAGGCTCACAGTCCTGTAGCAGATGGCGTTGGAGTGGATCAAAAACAGTGGTCAAAAGGCACGGATTTCCTTGGATCCACTTGATACTTAGGTAGGATAACACCCAAACCACTGTCCACTCAAAAGACCCATCTCTTCTCACACACTAAAACACAGACATCATGAATCCCTCAGCACATACCTTTGCAGTGGTAAAAATATATGGGTCTGACACATGGAGCCGCCTGATTTTCATGCAGGACCATGAGCAAACTGCTGTTCAGACATAGGCCCCAGTTGTGCTCATAGGTTACAACACAGAAATCATGACTCCACACACATTCTGAATGGCCAGAATCAATGGCATTGACCACGGTGGCCGCTGCAGGACTTGCACACACGAACACCTTACAGGAAACATTGGTCAGAAGGTTATGCTAGGCAAATAATTCGGCCATTTGGAATGTTCACATTTCCGTTACATATGCATGGTAGGATAGGCTCAGGTTTACTCATTTGTTGCTCCAGTGAGAGTTCAGGCTTGTCTTGGAAAAAAGAGTCAACTTCTGGGATTTTTCCTTGGACTTGAAAATCTGTGTGCAGGCAAATAGGCTTTTTTCCTGGTCCATGTGGTTCTGAAGTACTTCAAGGACTTTCCAAAAAAAGCAATGGTAATGGTCTCTAAATCAAATGGAGTTCAACTTCCCTTGGGTCTTAAAGAAGTGCTGTGTCCAACAACAACTTCTGATATATTCTGCAAAATCAGCGTGGTTCCAGTCTTTATCAATAGCTCACATATACAAGTACACAAGCATGAAGACACTTGTTAAATAACAGAAAGCTGTGTACAGAGTCCTAATGTTGCAATATAGCCATGATGAGCAAACATCTCTCCAAGGCGTTACAGGAGCATGACGTCAAATACTGGGGCAAACCTTCATGAATGCAAGTAAGTGATGAACGGTATACAATGGTACAGCAGTAAAATTCATTCCTCACAAGCTCTAGAGTTTGACATCTTGCATGACTCCCTCTAGCTGGACCCAACCGCTGCCCATACTCTTGTCATCTACATATTTGCCTGGAACCCCACGGCCCTGTAGAGAGGTATCCATGTGTGTAAGGTGGTATGTGCATAGATATTCTTCTCCTATCCAGTAGAATGAACAGATGCAGAGGTTGGTTCTGATGGAAAATTCTAAAATACTTCAACATGATGTGGCCTGTGTGGCCCCATGACAGCTAGATTGTAGTTAGGAGCCCTCAAATCCCTAACACAGAAGTATGGCTGTATGTTGCCTCTGCATAGCACATACTTACAACTTTCCCACACAGTGAAAACCATCAGTCATGCATCCAGCTTATAAGTTTGTAAAACTTCAGACAGACACTTTTGTATTCAACATGTTATTAGTAGATTCACTTTCACCCCAAAGTACTGCATACAGGTTGCTGGTCTGATAAGCTTTCACAGAGCGCTTGCTTTGCTATGGAATGATGCAGGTTATGCTAGTTCTTGCTTCTCTTTCTCCTGACTCATCGCTTTCAATGCAGTCATGGACTTCCACGACCTTTAAGTTAATCTGCAGCCCAATCTTCCACTGAGAAAAGTCAGCAGAGGTAAACCTTGGAAGTTGGAAATTGTCCAGGAAAAAAACTGTTTTGATAGAAACCCATCTTGGTATTTCTGAGGGTGTTTGGTGGCTTGATCTCAGAGAAACGAATTTAACAAATGAATAAACAACTCCTTCTCTTGGGGAGGTGAGAGAGATGAGGGAAAAATAGTAATCAGAAAACCATAAAACCTCTGTGTGTGTGTGTGTGTGTGTGTGTGTGTGTGTGTGTGTGTGTGTGTGTGTGTGTGTGTGTGTGTGTGTGTGTGTCAGAGAATGAGAGAGAGAGAGAGAGAGAGAGAGAGAGAGATTAAGCAAAATAAAGGAGAAAATATTTCCAACAAGGACCTTTCCTTTGTAATGCTGCAGCTTTCAAACTGCAGAAGGTGAAGAAACAGGGAGGGAGGGAGGGTGGCAGCAAGAAGCAGGAAGAAATCAACCAAAAGGGCACCTGTGAGAAGAGAGAGCACCAGGGGGAGAGGGAGAGGCAACTGTGTGCTGCCCCTGTGCTATTTGCTCTTTGCCAAAGGATAGTAAGAGTGAGAGGAGAGAGGCACCAAGGAGGTTACTTCACATCCTACCTTGCTCCTCAATTACGTTTGTACCCTGACAGCGTTGTTCGCGGTCATGTGGTTTTGTCCCTGCTCAGTCCCTATTTCTGTTTACTCACGAACGTGATTACTTGTCTCTTGACAACTGTTACTTCATGGTCTTGTTCCATGACAAATTCTGAATTTGTCTTGATTTCTTAACCCTTTTAAAAAATATTGTAAATAAAACTTTTTTGATATTTCGATTTACTGGTCTTCCAGGGTTTACACGTCAATGCTACAGAATTTTCAGTACTTTCTTTAATAAACATTTGCACTGCATGGTGTTTCCCATGGGGAAAGTAATGTTGAATGCCGCTTCAGCCACTGACCACTAGATGGACACTGGTTGTTGTGTGACAGTTGTTACTATCCTTGCTGGTACTCCTTGTTGGTCACGATTAGGGGTTAATCCATTTTCAATGCATTCCTATGGGCTTAGTCTGGACCCGGCGCTTACCATGGAAGCCCAGGTGGCCGCTGTGTCCAGGACTGCATTTTTCCATCTTCGCCAAATTGCCCAGATTCGCCCATATCTGGATGGGGACTCCCTCCGAACTGTTGTGCAAGCACTGGTGACCTCGAGAATAGATTACTGCAACGCCCTCTACATGGGGTTGCCCTTGACTCTCCTTAGGCGACTGCAGTGGATCCAAAATGCAGTGGCCAGACTGGTGGCGGGTGTGCGTCGGTTCGACCACATCACCCCAGTTCTGGCTCGTCTGCATTGGTTAACTGTTGCATCCTGAATCAGATTCAAGGTCCTGGTTTTAGTTTATAAAACCCTCCATGGCCTAGGCCCTGACTACCTGGCAGAGCGGATCTCCCAGCGGTCAACTTCGGCCCGACCTACCAGGATGTCGCGGGCACACTCGCTATGGGTGGCCACGCCCAGGGAGGCTCGTAAAACATCCACCCGAAACTGAGCCTTCTCTGTGGCTGGCCCTACATTATGGAACCATCTCCCTAGCCATGTGCGCCTTGCACAGTCCCTGCCAGCCTTTAGGAAGGCATTAAAGACCATTAAAGACCATGCTATTCCGTGAGACGTTTGGTGACTTAGGTTGATTACCCCCCCCATCTACCCGTTGTTTTTTAAGACAATTAAGTAGTTTCTTTGTTTAATTGTTCTTGTGCATTTGTTTGATTCGACTATCTGTTTCATTTTATAATGTTGTAAATAAATCCCTAAACCCTGTAATAAGCAAGGGGATTACTGTACCGGGGGGGGGAGGGATGGAGTCTTGGAGGAGTTGCCATGTACTTGTAGTGCAAGTAAGGGCACAACATTCCCTTTGTCTTCTCTTGTCAACCTCATTAAGATACAGCTCCCAGCTGTATCCCAACTCCTGAAACTGATCTCAATATCTTGTCTAGATGGGTGGTATTCAAACACCAGGCCAGAATTCAGATGCAGGCCTGGGTGGAAGCTTTATTAGACCATTAAATAAGTCAAATGATCCATGCAAGTGTGAATGAACACCTCATGGTGAGAGCTGTGACATCAGGTCTTGGGAGAAAATGAGAAGCTTTCCATTCAATGTGCCTAGCAAATTCCTATCATTTGTGACCCAAGGGATGAACAGGTGACTCCAGATGTTTGAGTCAAATCCCTTGCTACTGAACTGGAATTTCCAGAATATGTTTTTGTGCTGTTATTAATTTTTTACACTTGTACCCTCCAATGAGCTAAGCCAATGTACATTGTTGGCCCCCATTCCTGATTTATTCCAGAAAAAGATCTGTACAGAAGGCTAAGCGGAAATAGAAGGATTGATCACAGGTCACCTGGAGAGTTTCATCCAAGGGACGTCAACTCATATCTCTTGGGATAGTTGAATTCTACAGTGTGTGTGAATTTTTAAGTAGTCCAAGGAACCAGGCTTTCATGGTGGTAGCTCCCCAGGCGGCCAGGGGAGAAACAACAGACTCCTTCCCATCTGATATTTCATAAATGGATTGGGGGGAGGGAATAATTCAAAGCGTCCTCTAATAATATATCTATTAGACATGGGCACGACTCGGTGAAATTGTCGTTTCCGTTTTCGGTTATCGTTTCCGTTACGTAACGGAAACGGTAACAATAATTAAGCTGTCAGAACTCGAACT
Organism: Phrynocephalus guinanensis; assembly: GCA_037367245.1. Taxonomy (NCBI): domain Eukaryota; kingdom Metazoa; phylum Chordata; class Lepidosauria; order Squamata; family Agamidae; genus Phrynocephalus; species Phrynocephalus guinanensis. Next base: position 122,708,831 of record CM074733.1, read on the forward strand.
CGAACCGAAAAAAGAAAAATTTGGTCGGGTTTTTCGTTTCCGTTTGTGGCATCGCACGGCGATCGCTCAATGCGAAGCACAGAAAAAGTTTTAAAAGGTTTTTTAAAAAACCCCGACTCCTGGCCAAAAAAGCAGGCGAAAATATGCCTGCCTGAGGCTTTGCCACCTACCAGAGGGGTGGTTTCTGGGGGGTCCCCGGCCTTTCCCCCCTCTTCTCTTGTCATGGGCTGCTTGCACCAGGCTGGGGGGGGGTCATCCTCGTCGTCTCGCCATGCCATGCGGTGTGTGGGGGGGATCCAAAATGGATTTTTCTTTTGAAATCGTGGTAAAAAAACACACCAAATCACCACAGAAACATGTGAAATTTATTTATTTTAAATGCCTGAATTTTAATAGTAGCAGCAGTGGGTTTTTTTATAGCAATAAAACGTCGTATTGATTTTATTTTATTTTATTTTATTTTTTATTTTTGTAGACCTGCCCATTTGGGCTGGGCATGGGATGGGACCATGCAAATTGTTTGAACCATTCCACCAATGGCATCGCCAGGTTTTTGACTGACACTTCTGGATGTCTCGGAGGGCATAAAAAGCCGAGGCACCTTCCAGAAATTGCAGTCGGGTGTATGGATGTGGTTGAGGGAGGAGGGCTGGCTGCTGGTGCTGGTGTGATCCGATCGAGATTGAGGAGGGAGGCTGGAGGCTTTAGGATTTAAGTTAGGCAGGCAGGGAGGGAATTGAATTTAGAAAATAATTTCTTTGATTCCCTGCAGCTTTGTCTGCTGAAGGGAATAGCAGTTTATTCTTTATTTCTTCTCTGGCAGTTTGTGAGGATTTTTTTCTGATATTGGATAAAGGGGGAGGTTCGACTGAGAGTGGGAGGTGTGGATTTATTTTAAAAATATATTATATACTACCATTTATTTTGTATTTTCCCAACTTCAATTTGCTTGCACACACACACATTTGGGGTGCAAGCCAAGAACAGAACCTCTATCCTAAGTGATATCCTAACTGCCCACTCGCTCGCCCGCCCGCACTGCCACCCGCCTGCGGCCCGCGCTGCGGCCCGCCCACTCGCCCGCTCGCAGCCGCCGCCCGCCCATGCCCCCCGCCACCGCCGCCCACCCGCACCTCCCCCCACCACCCGCCACCCTGCCCCGCCCGCCGCCTAGGGCGCAAAACCACCTAGCGCCGGCCCTGATTGCAGGACGCCCCTATGCTCTGGGAAGTCAAATCGCATTAAATCGCAGTGGAAACGACAAACAACAAACAAAACGACAAATTTTTGAACAATTTCGCGACAAACGGAAACAACCCGAAACGGACCCGTTCCGACAAATGAAAACTCGAAACGTCATTTTTTCTGGTCGTGCCCATGTCTAATATCTATTCTTCCCTTGCCTTGGCACCCTCTTTGTGCCAAGGGATTGTCGGAGGATATACAGTAGTACCTTGGTTTATGAGCATAATTCATTCTGGAAACATGCTCGTAAACCAAAATACCAGTAAACCAAAACAAATTTCCCCATAGGAACAAATGAAGACTTACCTGATTCAGTCTGGGGCCTCTCGCTGTAGCAGTCGCTGTCTCCACCTCACTGCAATGGCCGTCGTCATCACTGTCACCCCTTCACCACAGTCTGTAAATCATATACCCTCCTCTTGAGAACATACTTATTCTATGTGTACCATGTGTACTTTCCACCATGTGCATATATTTGCATGTGGGCTGTGCAGTACATATTTTCACAACCATCCCACACTACGAAATACATCCAGTTCATGAGTTTGTAAAACATCAGAAACTTTCCAACAAACTTAGAAAGAAGACAGTGATAACCAAATGTGAACTGTGAACTGTGTACCACAATCTACAACAGCAATCATAAAATCCTAAATCAAAAGGAGAGAGGAAAGGTGAAAAGAAATATACTTATGAACACCTGTATGGAGTAGCCAATCAGGCCCTATTATTAAACACCAAGGTCTGCCCACTTTCTGCATTCACCTTAATACCAAGGGTCAGCAATGACTTTTATAGGTCATTGAACGCTAAGGACTGGATCTTCTGCAATGATTTACTAACGAACAACCAACCTTTTAAATATTTGGATATTGGGCAATAATTCAAATCCTGAGAAAGAACTCTTAACAGTTGGCTTTGGGGAAGGCTTGAAGACCAACTTGCCTAGTTAAGTAGAAATACCGCAAGTGGCAGGAGAACCTTTTCTAACTTTTACAAAAAAGAGAAGGTAAGCTTTCTGTATATCAGACTTTCCCAGCCTGCTTGTGACAGCAACAAGAGCTAATCTAGTTCTTGAGTTTAGCCAGAGCAGCACCTAACTTCATCTTATTTCATGGAAATTTGTGTCACAACAATCTTTTCCTCCTCTTTTCAATGCCGAGGAAAATACGCTTTAAGTGCCCAGGAGGAAAGTTCCGATATCAAGGAAATCAAATGACTTGTAAATACATTTTAACATTCTAAAATGCTGCTTTGCTAAAATCTGGATGATTTGATTTTTACTTAAAGAAGATTCACCCACACAGACTTTGAGTGAAAAATATTTTAAATTATTTTCACGTTTGTATATAACTCTGTCAGTGTAACACATGAGGTTTTCTGCCATATGATTGACCTGGCTTTACTTGACTCACCCTTGGGCAATAGAGAGAAAATGTATCAGCACTGGTCGTCAGTTTATTTTTCAGTACCCAGATATGTAACTGGTATTGGGCATCTTCCTTTTTAGATTAGGTATAGTAAGTCTGTCATGTCTTCAAATGTTGACTAGAAGAGAAGATCTGGAATGGTTATGGCTAAAGAGTAGGGAGTCAGAGTGTATTAGGACATCACTGTGTTTTTAAAAAACATTTAAAATACTTTCTACATCCTTGGTGTTTCTTTTTCTTACTCTTTTGCTTCTCTTTCATTCTACATGTCTAATTGTGCCAGAAATGTACACAACAAATAGTTGCATTTTTGTTTCACTTTGGATTCTTTCTGGGCATGCCTCCTCTGTTTTTTCTGTCTGCATTGCACCATTTATTTTATTATATATGTATGGGGTTGTAGCCCTTCCGATGCTATTGGTTGAATTTTTTTCTGGGCAATTTCACATGCAGTGGAAGAAAGTTAATGGAACAGAGAAACACAGAAAAAACTGAAATTCTTTTGTACCCATCATTTGTTAATTCAAATATTTTGTCTTTAAGACGTTGATTTCTATAAATTAACTCAAGAACAAATACATGAAATAAGAACCATTGTCATTGTTTTGGGCCATGTAACACAAATGTTCCATGCGTCATGTCTATCGTACATTGCTTGACACATTGTTTTCTTCCCCTTGTCCGTCTCTTCTTTTTCTGGTTCTGCTGCTCCTGCTTTGTCTAACTATTAGTTGTATCGTATGATATTATTATTAGACTATGAGATCTGGAAAAGTGAAGGAGTCCTCACATTTTTTAGAATAAATTGGTCTTGATATATTAATTTTTAAGTGTTTGTGGCTCTGTAACAGTGGGGAAATTACTATTATATTCTCTATTCCTCTATCCATATCACAAGCAATGGAAACAACAGATAATTCTCACCTGTTTGAATACAAAGGAGCCTATTTTATCACTGATCTAGTTACACCAGATTACCTGGATTCCCTACAGGATTTTGAGATCAGAGACAGTGATGTATTTCTAGTCACTTATCCAAAATCAGGTAAGAGTAGAAATATTTTACTTAGAAATGCATTTTGTTTTTAATCTGGCTTCATTCTTCCTTTTTAGTGTGACATAGTGACATGCCTAGTAAATTGATGACTACAGTTTGAGGGGGGAAAGGGATAGTGAAGAAAGAGATAAAGTGAGTGAAGAGTTATTGTAGAAAAGTCACTGGATGGAAAGAACAGTTCCCTTTGGTGAAAATGAACTTCTTGATTGGCGCAAGTACTCTGCTGTAGGCTCAAGTAGGCAACAGGATGCAGCCAGAGACGATCTGAGGCTATTCACAAGTAAATGAATTGGAAGATTTATTTAAATTACAGCAAATGAGCAAAGCATGCATTCCAAGAAATGTGGCCAAAATATAAAAGAAATCAGAAGAAGAATAACTGAATTTCTAACATGATAAAATGCAATGAAAAGTGTAACACAGAACAATTTTAATTAACATTCCGGATAAAGTTATAGTTATCTAAGATTGGCCACAGTTTGCCTTTTATAAACCACTGTATTTAGCACCTGCTGGAGATTCACTATGTTCCCAGCTGTTGAGCAGTGTTTGGTGTAAAGATCAAGATATACAGGTGCATAGCTACTCATTGCAAGGAAGAGCATCCTGAAGACTCCAGGGAATGTGTAGGAAAACTGATCCAGAAAGAACCCAGATGAGAAAATTGGAAGGAAAATGTAAAAGTAATGAAGCCACAAAATAAAAAGGGAAAGAAGTACATTCTGTACTTAGAAAATGAACATGCAGTCAGAGAAACCTGGCTCTTTCCAAAACCACACACACACACACACACACACACACACACTGGAAGGGAGGTGTAGAATCTCCTAGAAGGAATAATCTAACCCATTGTCAAATCTGAGCTTCTCTCCTAAGAAAGGCAAATTAAAGTCCAAAGGCTGCAGAACAGTCAGAATTTGCAATAGTACAAATTATGGGATTAAAAAGTGAATTGGAAAGCATATGTGTGCAAGTAGGAATGTGAGAGAATGAGTGTGAGTCCTCCAGTCTTCCAAGCTGCCATTACTTTATGTTCCACCAGTGCCACTAATTTCCCTGCATTCTTCTTGGATTCACTACCTTTATTCTTAAAATTTAATTCTGTATCGGTAGACAGTATTGGGGGGGGGAGTGGATTATACCACTTTTCTTTACTCCAAGAAAATAAATCATCCCTTTGTCCTGCAGTACATGACGTGATTGTACCATGTATTCTTAGACTCCAAAATTGGTCTCCCATATTGCCTTTTCTAATGTTGCAATTTAAATCATATTCACATGAAGAAGAAATATTTACTTTTACTGGTGTCAAAGACAGAATTACATCATGCTGCTCCTATTCACAGGCACTGTGTGGACACAGAACATTTTGAACTTGATTTATTATGAAGGTCATCGAAATGGGACCGAACAGATAGACCTAATGGACAGAATGCCATGGGTGGAGTACAACATCCACAATGTGGATTTTGCCAAGCGTGAATCACCACGTCTCATTGCTTCTCATTTGCCTTACCATTTAGTACCAAAGGGATTGAGAAGTGGTAGAGGAAAGGTATGACGTGATACTGCTATTGGTTCCTACAATTTGTTAGCTAATTGCATCTGGTTCTAAATTAATATATCACAGACAGGTACAAACAACCAGCTCAAATAAACCCTTTTTGGCTTCCTTGAAACATACTAACCCACAAGTATAGCTTTCAAGTGAAACACTTTTTAAAAACCTTTGATACACAAGAGATTGGCCTGGCTATTGGCAGGAAAATCCATCCTGCTATCTTCAGGATTACAAATGGCATATGCTGACTACATTGCTGATCTTTAAGACCAAAGGAAGATAAAATAAGAGGAAGGTTTGGTCAGAAGAATCCACAGAAGTTGAAGGCGTATTCAAGGCAAGAATGAAAGGAAATATCTCTCTCTCTCTCTCTCTCTCTCTCTCTCTCTCTCTCTCTCTCTCTCTCTGTGTGTGTGTGTGTGTGTGTGTGTGTGTGTGTGTGTGAGAGAGAGAGAGAGAGAGCACACTCTTTCAGATGGATCTAGACAACAGAGAAAAAAATTCCCAACAATCTTGCCAGAAGAGAGAAAAGATTTTATTCTCAATTGTAATGCTGTATGTCTTTTGCTACATCAGTTTCAAGTTGTTTGTTAGAGGAAGGAAATGGTTACTCCAGAGGTTTTTTCCCCCCTTCCTTAACCAATGTGTGAATTAATGTCATTGAACAAAGTCACAACAGGGACCAAAAAGGTGGCATTCAGGAGTAACAGAAAACTGTTGAAACAACATCGCATCATTCTAGGTCCACCACCAACTGCATTGTAAAGGGTTTAGAAAAATACTCCACAAGCCACATGTGCCTTCTGTGGAGGGAGGCATGTTATTTTGGTATGCATTGCTGCCCCCTTTGATCCAATATTAATTTTAATGATCCCTACAGGTTATTTATGTGCTCAGAAACCCAAAGGATGTTTTGGTCTCCTACTATCATTTTTCAAAATTTTCACGCAAACTGGAAGAATTAGACTTTGAAGATTTGATGGAAAGGTTTCTAGCTGGCAAGGGTAAGAATTTCCTGACACGATAATTCAAACCATATTTGCTTATATATTGGATCTATGATTTCAGAATACAATCTCTGTTTCATAACTGCACTTAGAACAAAATAAATAGGCTATAAGTATAACTGGAATAAAAATAGAGGATGGAGGAGAATGGTAACCCTAACCCTGGAATAGGGGCTGATTGCTTGAGGGGTCAGGGGGTCAGGGTCAGGGTTAGGGTTAGTATTTCATGCACCAAAACCCTTGTTCCTGAACACAGTTGGATGGGGTGGGGGTGGAGGGGACAATTAGGCAGCCATTAGGAAGAGGGAAGAGTTTTATTATGTACATGGAGAAGAAATAGGACATGAGGAAGAAAACCCAGCTTTGTTGTTGAGTAAATAGTGAAGATCAAGTCTGTAGTAGGAAAATATCAGGCCATCAAAGGCAGGTGTTCATAGTCTATCTGAGGCAAAACCAGCTACATAGATCTGGGAGAAGGATGTAACTCGTACATCCTTTTACACACTCTTCTGGAAGAAAGTGTTATTTGCCGCATATCTCTCCCATATTTCTGTATGTTCTTCAGAAACAACCCCTTGCTCTTAAATTCTGTACATGGTTCCATTTCATGTAGATTTTTTAAAATGCTAACATTTATAAAATCCTTAGAGGCTGTGGTCCTTCTTTGCTCCTATGTCCTGTAGTGAAGGCTAGGCATGATAGAAGAGGCAAGTTCCAGGACCGTCGGGGCTGCTTATGCCCACCCCTTGGAGGGTGACACATTCTACTATCGGAAACCCGTTTGTCTCTAGTCTAACGATTGCCTCTTTTCTGCAATCAAGTGCAGAACACACCTGTTTCTTTCATAAGAACTAAGAGCTTCAACGACTTTGCTGTAGGCTGTAGACTGTTCGTGTTCTGAAATTGTGTGGTATGTTCCTACAGGCAGCAACTACGTGCAACATGATTTTTGGAGTCTCTTCCTTTTTGGAATCCGGCTTAAACTTCAGACATTTCTCTTTCCATTTGAAGTAAAAGCATGCAGGAGTTACCTCATCTCTGGTCACAGTTTGTTATGCCAATAATTTAAATCTGTATGTGACCAAAGATGAAGTAATTCTTGTACAGTACTTGCAATGGTTGAGTGGGGGAAACTGACAGCCATGTCACTTTCAGACCTGTCAGTTACTGTAAGTAATTATTAGCACTAAACTTTTGCTTCACAAGGAAAAGGTCTTCCCACACATTCTAACAGGTTTCAGAACAAGTAACTAATTCCCTCACGTTTAATTCATGGTGTTTCTCTTTTGCACTCTCAGCTGCGTACATCATTGAAACGCCACCTACAGGTGCACACACCCATTCATTCCAAGAACATATCACACATCTCTAAAGGCATGTGGGGGAAAGTTCGTTCAACTTGACCTGACTGGAAAAAGTGGAAGCTCCCCGGCAGCAGAGAAAGTAGCCCACCTTGTGAGCAAAGGGGGCTGGACCACTTTGAATCAGACCTTTATGTCATGTGGTCAGTAAAAAAAACACCTTTGAATTCACCCCTTTTATGCGCAAAGCAAGTCCTGCAGTAATTGACCACTGTATTCTGCATACAGTCTGTTTGTCAACTGCATTAAATAAAGGCCAACGTGACTGTAGGCTTCATTTCCGTCCTGCCTAACTGATAAGATATTTGATTATGTTGTTCACAGCAAGGTCTTCATCAGATATTTATAGCAATGCTTTTCATCATTTTTATTAAGTTTGCAAGTGCTGTACTATGATTTTTCTTGATAACTACATATGGATTACTTTTCATGGCAGAGTGGGCATTTCAAACAATTCCAAATAAATAGTGGTGGCACTGCAGAACAGGCACAATATTAGCCAGACATATTTTTCTACCTAATAGAAAGGAAAAGATGGCACTTTCCTCCATTCCATATAGCAGCGGTTCCCAATCTTTTGTCCACAGATGCCGTTGGACTACAGCTCTGAGCATGCCTGGCGGTGAAGCCTTATGGCAGTTTTAATCAAAGATGATTTAGAGACTGAAGGTTGGGAAGTACTGCCATAATGGCATGCCAGTCAGCCAATGTGTTGCATCCAGCATCCACAGAGACCACAGGAGACCATCACCTCCAACATAGTAAGCAGCCACACAACATTGTTTTTAACCAGCCCATAGATTCTGCCACCTATAAAAGATGTCCCGCTTTGCTTAGCTCTAGTGGGGAACTGCAGCATGTTGAATTTGAAATTTCCTACATTCCAAACAACTTTGTCAAATGCCGTTGCTTCTCTTCTAACTTTTGTGTGGAACTGTGTTTCTATTTCTCAGTGATAGCTGGTTTGTGGCTGGACCATGTAGAGGGCTGGTCTACCCACAGGGATGATTTCAATATTCTCTTCCTTACCTATGAAGAAATGAAGAAGGTAAGCCATAACACTGCTTTCCCAATCAATCGCATACAAGAGTAATAACACTCCTAGCTTTACCATAGACTTTGTGGTCAAATGAAAAGACAAGCAAGTGTCTAAATGGGAAGTGGTGGGCCATGAGAAGAGCAAGAGCCAGGAGACAGTTTGATGGGCCTCCAAGGAGATTACTGCACAAGTTTGAATACTAGCACTGAAAGGCGGATATCCGGGTTCAAGCCCATGAGGTTACAGGTGTCTGTGTTGAGGACTGAAAAGCAGCTTTGCCATTCCAATTCCCATTGTGTTTCTATGGTCAGTGACCAATATCCAAAATACAAATAAGCCAGAGATACATAAAATATGTATCCTTTTTCTGAGGGCTAATCTATCTGTAGGATATTCACCCTCTGAGTTTAGCAGATAGAGCTTTAGGAATGGGCACAAAAAACAACATGCTGTTTCATCGTTTTGTAACCTTATGAAACCTTATAAAATGAAACAAAACAGCAAACAGCGTGTCGCCAAGAAATGAAATGAAATACCATATTTTGTTTCGGAAATGAAACAATTTGTCTTGAACCAGCCATCTTGAGAACAGAAGGTTTATTTTTTTTAAAAAAACTGCTTGATTTGTTTCCCGCTCCTCAGTGGTTGAGATAGCTTATCTCCGATCTTAATCTGCCTAAAGCTAGAGAAGCTAGCCCAGGAACTGAGCTTTTCCCTTCGCTGTCTGTCTGCAAGTTGATTTAAACTGATTGCTTTACTTTCCTTTTTAAGTAGGACTGTGGAGGTTATTTTTTTAAAAAAAATCTCTTTCCTTCCCTCACCGCACCAATCAGCTGTTGAGTTTATCTCTGGGATCTCTCAGCGCAGCAGCTGGATATTAGGTTTCTAGCTTGTTTAGAGAGGGTTCTTTGCTAGAAAGCAAATTGATTGGAAGGTTTAAGGGTCTTTGATTTAGGGCAGTGGGCTCCCTGTTAAATAAAAAAAGTAAAGCTCCCCATTATTCATAACCTTATGAAGCGTTTCATTTCATGACAAAAATTCTGAAACTAAACTAAAGGAAATACTATATTTCCGTTTCGTGCCTATCTCTATGTGCCATAAAGAAGTTGAGAGATGCCTCCCAATGGAAAAACCCAGTACTGCAAAAAGAGATAACTGTGCTGACTGAGCAACACTCTGCATGTAACTTTTGAGTGCCATTTGCCTGAAAGACAATATTGGGAGACTTATAACCACCTTACCTGGCTGAAAGGGACCCCAAACCAGCAAACCAGCAAATTAATGTAACAATTAAATAGCAAAGGGGCCAATACAGAGAGCCTTGCTTAGCTCCATTGTAAATTGGGATTTTACTAGATAGGCGACCCTCCAACTTGCACCTTATTTTCAAGTTTGTATTATCCCCATTCTACACTGCCCACCAAATGCTGACAGAATTTAGTCCCTTGAATATACGTCATTCCTCAGGATGTAGTACTTTATATTAATGGGTAGGTCGTTTAAATAGGTTCTGTTCCAAGTAATACAGCTTTCTACCACTAGTGTGCAGTGATCTCATTTACTCCCAAAGATGATTTTATAGGAATTGCACCTAAAACACCAATTAAAAATGGAATAGTGTTAGAATTATTTTCCGTATTCACTCAGTTTCAACTTTTCATTGCAGTGGTTGCTATTACTACTGCTACATATTACTATTAAATATTTTGTTTCTAAATTTTAAAATTGTACACTATAACATAGTATTCAAAAACCACTATCTAGAGTGGGAAGCAATACATTATACACTCCTTTTTTAAAAAAATAAATAAATGGATATAGTCAAACTATTAGTAAAAAAAGTTCTAAAAACCCATTAAGGACAGCAACAACAGTTTTCTCACCTCTTTCAGATTCCTGATTGACTTTTTTTATTGTTCTACAAATCATTTATGATAGTTGCTTTATTCTCATGTTATGAGATTCCAGGGTTCCTCTAAAACCTCTGAAAGTGAATTTTATCAATTTGATTTCTTCTTATGTACAGGTGATAACCTGGCTTGGTCCATTCTGTTAAGAGTATTATTGCTGGTGATTTTCAAGTGTGCCTGTGGGTCTCATATATAAACCATATCATATTTCAGGATCTCAGAAGTGCTGTATTGAAAATATGCAGATTCGTAGGGAAGAAACTGACCGAAGAGGAGATAGATGAAGTTGTGGATAGGGCTACATTTGATAAAATGAGCAAGGATCGCAGGGCAAACTATGAGAACCTGTCATCTGATCTCGTAGATCATACAAAAGGACGCTTTCTTCGCAAAGGTAACAATATGTCCAGTCCAAGGACTTGTCTTCGTGGGATTTTATGGAATGGGTTGATGTGGGATAAAGAGGGTGACTTGGGTTCATGCAAAGGTGGGATATGTGATTGGATACAATCCTCGTGTATCAGTGCTAAGGCAACCCTATTTGTTCTGACTCCTTTCAGTGAGAATTTCTTATATCACGAAGCAGGATATTGTCAAATTAAATACTTCTGCTTCTCAACAGAGGATCTGTGGATTTAGCTTTGGAGAGTTTCTCAAACAATTTTTAAGGCAACACAAATAAAGGTTTATCTTTTTTAAAAATAAGTGATATACAGTAACTGCCACCTATCGCAGGGGTGAGGGACCCAATCCGGCCCGCGATAATTGAAAATCCAGGATATACGGAAGCTGGGTTGGATGCTGAGGGGCCTATATGGGGTCTCCTACACTAAGGCTTCCGAAAACTGTTGGCTGCAAAGTCAGCAGCTCAGCAGTTTGAATCCCGGGTGCCACACAGCAGAGCGAGCTCTCGCTGATAACCCCAGCTCCTGCCAACCTAGCAGTTTGAAAGCATGTAAATGCAAGTGAAGGTAGAACAGCGTTTCCTTGCAGTCATGCCAGCCACATGGCCATGGACTTGCACAACACTGGCTCTTCAGCTTGAATACGGAGATGAGCACTGCCCCTAGAGTCAGAAACGACTAGCACTCATGTGCAGAGCTAACCTTTACCTTTACACTTACCTGAGGCCTGGCACTGACCTGAACGGGCCCCAGTACTGCTTTCCGTTAATCCAGAAGACTTCCGGTTCGCCAGAAAGCACTTCCAGGGCCTCTGATAGGCCCCAGAAGCCTGTCAAAGGCCTCAGAAGTGGTTTCCAGTGATCCGGAAGTCGCTTCAGATTAACTGGAAAGCACTTTTGGGGCCTCCGACAGGCACCAGAAGTGCCAGGCCTAGGGTAAGTACAGGGGGCTGAACCAGGCCCATACACTTTACCCCAGGGTGGCTTTGTTTCATATACTGTGATCCCACGATATACCGGGTCCGGGACCGCAGTATATGAACCACGAAAGGGTGGGGGCGACACTGTAGTGCATTTTCATTGCCCTAATGTACTGTAGTCTAAATTTTTTCACTTCCTCTGCCCCTCTGTCAAGGAGAAGAGGAAGTTCTCAATTTGCTGATGTTCTGAAGTGATTCTTTTATTAAGCTGTTTCATAATATTAGTTATTCCCACTTAACAGCTAGAAGGCTCACTTTGGTTCATTTCCAGAAATCATACATGCTGGAAATGAAACACTTCACAGTGATTCTTTCTGCATAAAAAAAAGTAGAAGCCCCTCACAGGGAGTACTTGGATACAGATAGGACCACTCTTGTCTGATTTTTAGAGGTGAACCAACCTGCCCCTACAGTGGACCAAATAATCGGCTAAATGCCGATGTCACTCCCAACTCACTGTTGGCACTTAAGGGTGCCACTTGACATTTATGGTGCCATACTAATGCAATTTCTATTCTTTAATAATATGGACTACAGTTGTGTGTTATTGTTTTATTTGTAAGCACTGAAGTGAAACAGCTATAGAAATCTTTTAATCAAGTAAGTAAAGAGACACTGCTTACTAGCTGGACAGCCAGAGCTCCTCTACCATTCAAGTACCATTAGAAGTGAAGATTAGCCCTGAAGGAGTGGCCGTAACATAGCTTTGACCACAGAACATCTTTGTTAAGTACAAAATGATCTGCATATTCCAAGCAGGACGAGGTGAACACGGCTGTCACATTTCCATTAGTCAAACAAGCCACAATGTTGTCGAGTGCAGAAGAGGTGAATAAGACTCTCTCTTCTTTGTCTACCAGGTATTGTTGGAGACTGGAAAAACACGATGACTGTTGCCCAGAGTGAAAGATTTGACCGTGTTTTTAAGAAGAGAATGGAAAAGTTACCCTTCAAGTTCTATGAGTAATTATGAGTTGGAATGGACAAATCTATCTCATTAACCTTGTACAGTTTGATTTTCTGAAACATGCTATTTCCCCTCTTCTAATTCATCAATATATGAAAATGTTTGATAAAAATGTGGATTTAATGCACATTAGAGATGGGCACGACTTAGCGGTATTCCCGTTTCCGTTTCCGTTACTCGTATCCATTACTCTACGGAAACGGTAACGGGAATTACTCCTCCAGAATTCGAGCTCGAACCGACGAACGAACAATTTAGTCTGATTTGTCGTGCTCGACTTGCATCGTGCAATGCCAAGCGGCAGAGAAAAAAAGTTTTTAAAAGTTAAAAAAAACCCCGATTCCCGGCCCTAAAAGTAGGCGAAAACTGTCTGAGGGCACCTACCAGGCCAGAAGGGTGTTTTATTTGGGGGGGGGGGTTCCCCGCCCCCTCTCCTTGGCTATTGCTACTGCTGCGCTGCTGGTACCAGGCTGGGAGGGCGCATCCATTTGCCATGCAGTGCGGGGGATCCAAAATGGCGACCGCAATATTTTTTTTGAAATCGTTGCCCAAAACCCCACCAATGCACCACAGAAACATGCGAAAATTAGCTATTTTAAATGCTTGAATTTTTACAGTAGCAGCAGTGGGTTTTTCTTGCAAAAAAAAAGTCTCCGTTGATTTTATTTTATTTTATTTTATTTTATTTTATTTTTTTACACCTGCACATTCACAATGATGGGCTTGCCCATGGGAGTGGACCATGCAAATTTTCCACCAATCGCATGGCCACTTGGCCAGGTTGACCACAGAGACTTCTGGGATGTGCCAATCGGGCATAAACAGCCCACTAATCGTAGCCCAAACCCGAAGCCTAAGCCTAAGCCTAACCCATACGCCAGTACACTGTCCTTCTAAGTGGGTCAGAGAGACACCCAGAGGTGCACCCCAATACTCACCCTAACCTCACCCGTAACTAGCCTAACCCTAGCCCTTGCGCTAACCCGTCTTAACCCTAGGCCAGATCTACTTGCATTGCACTACATGCAAGTACGTGAGACACAGCGGGTGCAAAGAGTCTGCCAGTCCGTCACTTGTGGCTCTGGCTGACTCCTGCAGCTCCCTCCAGGAGCCCGCTACCCCCCCAAACCAGTACTAACGAAAACGAAAAAATGAAAAAACGAACAGACTAATTTTTGTGAAATTTCGCGAAAAACGGAAACGAGCCGAAACGGACTGCCTCCGACACACGACAACTCGAAAACGTCATTTTCCCTAGTCGTGCCCATCTCTAATGCACATTATGTAGTACTTTTATAAAATATCACATGACAGGACTGCCGTGCAGTACAGTAAATTCACATTGAATAAGTCAATTCTGAAAAAGGGGACAGTGAGAAGATGCTTTGATAAAAGAAAGGCCAAATCAAGACATGACTATGGATGTCCAGAGAGAGGCATTTGGACCAGATTTGCTGAGGCTTAAAATGTTCTTATTTTCCATCTGATTGATTTCATCCTCCATGAGTGATCTTTTTGTTCATTATGATTAAATGTGTAGCCTGCAGAAATAAATTGTAGACTGTCTAGAGCAGGGGTCCTCAACCTAAGGCCCCGGGGCCGGATGCGGCCCCCCAAGGTCCTGAATCTGCCCCCTGGGACCAATTGCAACCCCCCCACCTACCCCCTGTTTTGTGAGCAAGCAAGCCTCCGCAGCTGCTTTTGGACTGTGATCTGGCCCCCAATGGTGTCTGGGTGGTGGTGGACCGGCCCGCTGTTTGAAAACTTTGAGGACCCCTGGCCTAGAGAGTGCTTTAAGCACTATGCGGCAGTATATAAGCAGAATGCTTTTCCTGTAGCCATCATTCAGCCATCATTAATAAAAACAAAGTAACATAGCAAAATAGCAGTGCATCAGAATGGTGTGATGCACATTACACTACCAATATTTCTCACTTATCTAGCATGATACTGTATCAATAGGAGATATCTATCTATCTATCTATCTATCTATCTATCTATCTATCTATCTATCTATCTATCTATCTATCTATCTATCTATCTATCTAATTTAAAATGAAAGAGTAGATGAAAATAGAGATGGGAGGATTATCCACCAACCGTTTGAATGCCTGAACCCATTCAATACATTACAGAGTGGTCACTTCGGATAACACCATCCACAGCTCTATTTTGATATAGAGTATATGCCAGTGTTGGCAAATCAATGGCATGGGTGCCAAAGGTGGCACTCAGAGCCCTTTCTGTGGGCATACGACATTGCCCCTCCACAGCCACGGCACTTTCCCCCTCTGCTCAGAGCATGCCACTGTGTTCTGTGCAGAGAGCCAGGTGAAGGGGAGGCAGCAGCTTGTGGGCATTCATAGCCCTAGTTTACTCTCCAGCCACACTGCTCTGAGCGTCCCAAAAGCGGCGTGGCTGGAGAGTAAACTGAGGCTATGAAGGAGCCCACAAACCACTGCCTCCCCTTCAACCAGCTGTCTTCCTAGAGCCATTTTGAGACCACCGAAATGGTTCCGTGAACAGAGCCGGGCAAAGGGGAGGCAGTAGTTTGTGGGCTCCTTTGTAGCCCTAATTTACTCTCCAGCCACGCTGCTTTTGGGATGCCCAGAGCGGTGTGGCTGGAGAGAAAATTAGGGCTACAAATGAGCCCACAAGCGGCCGCTACTCCCCCCCGGCTTTCTCTACGGTGTAGCAACCCATCCGCCTCTCTGCTTTGGGCAGAGAGGCAGGTGTGGTGCTACTCTTTGTGAAAGCAAGGATCAAAGGGCAGGTTTTTGAATCTCCTGCAGCCACAGTGAGGGTGCCTTGGCCAAAGGAAATTCAAAAACCTGCTCTTTGATCCTCACTTTCCCGAAGGGTAGAATCCCTGCTCTTCAATCATTGCTTTCCTGAAGGGTAGCACCTGAAGCATTTGTAACTTGGGGTACCACCGTATTCAGGTTAAATTGCTGTATTGGTACTTTGCAAAAAATAAGTGGGTTTGAATAGCAATTTGGGCACTCGGTTTCTTAAAATGTTTGCCGTCACTGGTATAGACTAATCATGCACATGGGCTACAGAACAGGCTAATTAGGAGAGCAGTCTGTATCATGCCAAAGATACTGTAGCCCTAGTGCCAAAAAGGAGCAGGACAGTCCTAAAAAGAAACACAATATATTGCCCTAAGTCAGTATACTGGATGCTGTAAACCAAATAGGACCAAAAGTCACCCAAATTGCATGAATTTCAGCTGATGCAGATGTGCCTTATGTTCACACACTTCCTACTTCTCCTTCTGTTGTGGTTTTGCATTCTTACAAGGACAAGGAACTCCAGGTCTCAACCCTTTCTCTGGTTACACCACAAAGCAACAGCATCTGTACAAGAGGCAAGGAATGGGAGGACCTGATTTGTACACAGAAAAAAGTTCATCAAGAAGACCACAGGAGGATTTGCGCTGACTTGGGACTTTTTTTTTGTAAAGTGTTCCTCTGATGTTACTTCAACCAAGTACTCTTGAACATTCTACAAAATGGTTGTCATTAGAGATGGGAACATTTTTTTAAAAAAAAAATCATGATATTCAATGAATATCTGTGATGTATTTAATATTTGTCCCTTCAGATTTGTTAGGTTCGGAGACCCTGACGAATATGGAGGGACAAATAGTTGCATTTTTTATTTGTCTATTTTAATTTTAGACAGTCGGTGGGTGTCTTTAAAAAAAGCAACCAAGCTCCCTGCCCCCTCCAAAGCCCCCTCATCTCCCTACCTTAATTGCCACTGCCAAAGGTGCCTGGGCCTCCATTACTGCTGCTGCCATCTTTGCAAAAATGGCCACCCAGTTTCCCTCAGGCCTAAAGGAAACCAGGCCACACTTTGCAAAGAGGACTGGGTTGGTTTCACTAGGGTGAAGGTCACTGTCAGCATATAGTACTTGCAAAAAGCAGTTTCCTATAGAAGGAGACGGGGGTGGTGGTCATTTTTTTGTTTGATTGGGGGTTTTCATCCGCTCACCCTCCTTTCCTGTTTACATGAACATAGGCCCTATCCCTATTTCTAACAACCCTCGAGATTATGTTCTGCCTGATTTGATGTATATTTTCTTCTTCTTCACCTGCTGATAAGCAGGATAGAAGAACAGCCATACCCTCTCATTTGATTTCCAAACTGCTGCTACTAAGAGGTATGCTTCCGGGTGCTGGAAGTAATATACGGCCATCATGACTAGCAGCCATCAGCACCCTTAGCCTTCTTGAATCTTGTTCCCATAAGCACCTTCTGCTTCACCCACAAGAGCAGCACTACATGGGATGCTAAGAAGTATGTTCAGATATTGAAGCATCTGCCTTCTAAAATACTGTTCTCCTATTCTTTCTGATATTAAATTGTGTAAATGAATATATCTTTGCAAGAGAGAGAGAGAGACAATACCTCACAGGCAGGGTAAGACATTATTGGGTCAGACAGCAGAGTGGAAGGAGATTAAGGGAAGACAACCAGCTAAGATGTCCAAGGGCAGGGCTGGCCAAGTAGTACCAGCCAGATCACTCTCAAAGAGTGAGCAAAAGCCACTCCCGAGAGTCTACAGTGGGCACCTTGGTTAAGAACATAAGAACCATGTTGGATCAGGCCAAAGGTCCATATAGTCCAGCTTCCTGTATCCCAGTGGCCCCACCAAATGTGTCTGGGAGCACACAAGACTAGATATGTGTCTCCTGATACCACTTCCCTACATCTGGACCTTGAGATACCCTGGAGATGACACATCTCCCTCATTGTTTGTAACCTGTGATGGACTTCTCCTCCAGCAATCTGTCCAATCCTCTTTTGAAGGCATCCAGGCCAGATGCCATCACCACATCCTGTGGCAGGGGAGTTCCACAAACTAAAAACACGCTTGGTTAAAAAAAATTATTTTGTCTGTTCTCACCCTCCCAACGCTCAATTTGAGTGTATGTCCCCTAGTTCTGGTATTTTGTAAGGGGAAGGGTGTCCCTCTATCCACTTTACTCATGCCATGCATAATTTTGTACATCTCAATCATATCCCCCCTCAAGCACCTATTTTCCAGACTAAAGAGCCCCAAATGTTTTAGCCTTTCCTCATAAGGGAGGTGCCCCAGCCCAGTAATCATTTTAGTCACTCTCTTGGAGAGGAGGAGCTCTAGCAGCGAACGGCAGCTCTAAACAGAGCTCCGTTTCCAGGAGAGATTTTCGGAGGCCTGTAAGGCTTCACCTCTTATTCAGGAGAGGAAAAGAGGTCCGAAAAGGAAGGAACAACTGTCGAGTTGAAAGCACTGTGTGACGCTTGCAGTTTGGAGTTTTCTTCCTGAGGCGAAACTCATCTGGAGCCGGTTTACAATGGTGGAAAGCTGAGCTCTAGGGAGGAGGTGGCACAACAAGATTTAGAAGAAAGTTTGACTCAAGTTGCTTCAATGGAAAGTGAGTGATACTATGAGAGTTGGCTTTTATCTTAGAGAGCTGGCTTCATGTGAAAGAAAGAAAGAAAGAAAGAAAGAAAGAAAGAAATTCTCTCCCTTACTCCTCCTCATTAACTTAAGATAAAAAAGGGAGGCGAAGAGTCACATAAATCTCTTTGGGAGTGTCAAAGCCTGGAAGAGAAGGGAGGTGAAAAAGGGAGAGTGGGAAAGAAATATATCTGAAGCGAAAGGTTATATATGCATTACTGTGTTAAAAAGAAAAGGACAGCAAAAGCCCAGACATAAAAGGAGATAGAGAAGAAAAGAAATTTATGGAGAAATCTATGGAGATGGTTAACAGATGGAGTGTTTTTGCGGCTAATGGAAGGAAGGAATGAGAAGAACCTGAGACGACGCTGGAGTTTTTTTTTCCAGCTTTAATTTGACTGATTTTTGATTGTGGGTGGGAGTAGGTTTCTCTTCTTTGGGGGGAGGGACCTTTATTATTTTGTTACTTTGGGGCTGATTACAAGTCACTCGGGCCTTGTGGGAGGGAAAAGAAGAAGAGAAGAACGGATAATCATTATCAGCTCACCTGTTTGGCTGAGGGATAATAAACTGATGTGCAGAGTTTGGAGCGAAGAGTAAAAGAGACACCAACATCTGCCAGATTAGGAGAACCGTCAGGGGAAGGCTGAGAAGTATATATCTTAAGGAAATACTCTGACTTCTTCCCTACCATATAATTTTAGATACTGTTTGTTTTGAGGCTTGATTCATATATTGGCTGGGTGGATTTGATCTGAAGTTTACTGGTAATTCATTTTTACTGTGTATGGTTGCTAGTACTGTTTAATACCTATATACTGCCCATCCTATGTTTGTGTTGTTGTCATGGCAACAAGGGCTAAAGGAGGGATTGGGACTGGTAAACCCTCACCAGTTCTAGAATCCTCGATAGGGAAATTAGTAAACCAAGAATCCCAGGTCATTTCCATGCAGAATATGGTGGAAAAGATGTTGGCTTCAATACAAACTCAACAGAATGTAATGCAAGCACAACAGAATAATTTTTTTGAACGTCAGGAACAACAAAACAAGAAATGGGAGGCTAGACTAGAAAGGCTGGAGAAAAAAATGGATGATATGAAACTTGAGTGTATGAATCTGCATGAATATAAGAAAGATATAGAAAAAGAACTTACAGAACTTAAACAAGACATGCAGAAATCTCTCTCAGTAACTAAGAAAATGGAAAAGGAAACAGAAAAAACTAAACAAATAATAAGAGATATGGAAAGACAAAGAAAACAGGAAGATACTGACCTAATGCAGATTCAATTTGAAAATGCAAATTTTCTCTTGAGATTACAAAATGTCCCAGACCAGAAGGGCCAAAATGAGGTAGAAACAGCTGTTGGGATATTAACAGAGTGGACGGGTCTGGAGAAAGAAGAAATTGAATCTAATGTGGACACAGTAAAAAGAACATCAGCTTTTATTAGGAAAATGCAATTCCCTAGAGAATTACAGATTAGGTTCTTAAAATCTGGGTTTAGAGATAAGGTACTGAAGGCAATCCAAGGTAAGACATTTATAAAAGATGGTAAAAATATAAAGGCTTTAAAACATGTACCTTGGAAAATTAGACAGATAAGGAAACAATATGAGAAGTTAATTAAGACATTGAGGAGAAAGGATATATCTTACAGGTGGCTTTCCCCAGAAGGAGTTACATTTGAATTTGCAGCTCAGAGGCATTATGTAACCTCCACAATGAAAGCAGAACAGATATTGAAGAGATTATTTGAGGATGAGGACCAGGAAGAAGATGAGGAGGTGGAGAAGGAGGAGGAGAAGCTACAGAGAGAGGATTCAGGAGAGGAAGAAGAACAAGGGGCAGAAACTTCCAAAACTAAAGGAAGCCCTAGACAGGGAAGAAAGAAAGGAAGGAAGAATTAAAAATAAAAATAGTAAAAATTTAAATATGTGTAATGCAAATTTCAAAATCTTGTCAATAAATACAAATGGACTCAACTCACCCCAGAAGCGCAAAAACATGTTTTATCATTTGAGGAAATTAAACTCAGAAATAATTTGTATTCAAGAAATACATTTGAAAAAGGCAGATGAGAAATTAATAGAAAATAAGAAACTGGGAACCCTGTTTGCAGCATCTGGTAAAGAAAAAAAAAGGGGAGTAGCTATGTATGTCCAAGAAAATTTACAACCTAAATTAATATTTGCTTCCGAAGATGGAAGGATATTGATGGTCGAGGTAAATAAAGGAAGACAAAGAGTTTTGATAGTTAACATTTATGCCCCCAATTGTAATCAGAGTAATTTTTATGGAAAATTATACAAAGATCCAAGGATTAGACAGTACGAGGAGTGCTGCCTGGTGGGAGATTTTAACGCAGTATTAGACAGAGAGTTAGATTCCAGTAAAAAAAACAAAAACAAATGCACGTACTTTAATTCCAAGAGCATTTCTCATGCTGGCAAAGGAATTGGCTTTAGTGGATGCATGGAGGACTAGATATCCATATACAAGAGACTACACCTTTTTTTCAGATAGACACCAATCTTGGTCAAGGATTGATGCATGTTGGGTCCCTAGAATATGGATGAAAGACATACAAGAGGTACAGATTCTACCACAATTAATGTCAGACCACTGTATGGTTATTATGGAATTACAAATATTTAAGCCTCCTACACAATGGAGAATGAATGGTAACATTCTTAAAAAAACAGAAAATATACGACTTATAAGACAAGAAATGAAAGAGTTTTTTCAAAGGAATTACACACAAGATGTATCAAATCAAAGTGTATGGGAAGCAGGGAAATGTTATTTTCGAGGGCTAGCTATCAAAATATCGGCAATAGAAAGGAGAAGAAGAAATAAAAGATATGCAGACTTAGAAACAGAACTAAAGAGGACAGAGTCTCAATTAAAACAAAATGTTACAACACAATGTATACAACACAAAATAAATATACTAGTGGCAGAAGATATGGCAAATAAATTGAGATTTGTTAAACAATCATATTTTGAAAATGCAAATAAAGTAGGAAAGTGGTTAGCGCACAAATTGAAAAGGGAGAAAGACAAGAACATAATAGTGAGTTTGAAAAGACAAAATGGAGAGACTGCCACAAAATTGGAGGAGATAAAGAAAATTGTTGAGGAATTTTATGTGAGGTTGTATAAAGAAGTGGATGTAGCTCAAGAAAAGCAAAAAGATTATATACAGACCTTATTCAACCTTATTCAACGCAAGAAGTGTTAGAAGCAATTAGGAAGCAGAAAAAAATGAAATCGCCAGGAAGTGATGGGATTTTAATAGAATATTATAAAGAATTAGAAGACATTATAGTAGAACCATTAAAAAGAATGATAAATGAAATTCATGAAGAGAAAAAAAAATCCCAAATTCATGGAAGGAGGCATTAATCACAGTTATTCATAAAGAAGGGACAGACCCAGAAGATATACAAAATTATAGACCAATTTCGCTTCTGAATACCGATTATAAAATTTTTGCAACAATATTAGCAACTAGACTGAAGAGAGTTTTGGCAGAGGTGATCCATAAAGACCAAACAGGTTTTCTTCCAAAGAGATATCTGCACTCTAATCTAAGAAATATTATTAACTATTTAGAGTATTATGAAGCACATCCAGGAAGACAAGTGGCTTTAAATTTTATAGATGCAGAAAAAGCTTTCGATAAAGTGAACTGGTCTTTTTTAATAGCACAGATGGAAGAGATGGAGATGGGGCAGAGGTTTGTAGAAACAGTCAAAGCTATATATGTAGGACAAACAGCAAAAATTAAAATCAATGGAGAGTGCACATCCAAAATTGATATCCAGAAAGGCACAAGGCAAGGGTGTCCACTTTCCCCGCTTCTCTTCTTGATGGTAATAGAATTGCTGATTCATCAAGTGAGGATTTCAGAGGAAATCAAAGGTCTTAGTGTAAGAGGAGAAACATACAAGATTCAAGCATTTGCGGACGACCTACTTATAGTTGTAGAAAACCCTCTAACTTCTTCAGTAAGTTTGATGAAGGAACTTAAAGAATTTGGAGAAGTAGCTGGTTTAAAAGTTAATCAGAAAAAAACTATGATACTAACTAAAAATATGAGAGAACAGGAGATTGGAGAGCTATTAGAGATTACAAAGTTCCAAGAAGCGAAAAAAAAAAAGTAAAATACTTAGGCATAATTATATCAAAAAAGACTAGTAATTTGATGAAAGACAATTATTTAAGAGTAAAGGAAGAGATTAAAAAGGATTTGGAAAAGTGGAAACATCTTCAGTTAGCACTGCTAGGAAGAATAGCAACAATTAAAATGAACATTCTCCCTAAATTATTATTCCTGTTCCAAACAATTCCAATAGTACTAAAATAATCAATATTCCAGGATTTAGAGAAATGCATCTCCAAGTTTATATGGCAGGGCAAGAGACCGAGGATAAAGCGGAAATCTTTGCAAGACCATAAATCAAGAGGAGGAATGGGGCTCCCAAATCTATTATTATACTACAGAGCGGCGACCCTGACATGGATTAAAGAGTGGATTACACTGGAAAATACAAGATTGTTAAAATTAGAAGGACATGATCTGAAATGGGGATGGCATGGTTTCTTATGGTATAATAGAGTAGAGGACTTTAAACAATTCAATAACCACATAATAAGGAAAGCTTTGTTATGGTCATGGAGTAAAATAAAGGAACAGATGTATATGAAAATCCCCTGGTGGGTGACACCAATAGAAGAATTCACTCTTCCACCTTTCAGAGATGACAAGAATATTTTGAGGTATCGACATCTTTTGAAACCGGATGGAACTTTAAAATCACAACAAGAATTGGAGATGCAGGGAGCGGAGGTGAACTGGTGGACGAGATCTCAGTTAATATCTAGATATGCAAAAGATAATCAACAAGGTTTTTATGTAGAAAATACACCCTTCGACAGAATTCTTATAGAAACAAAAGAAAAACATATTAAATGCTTATATAATTTTTTACTCGACTTCGATACTCAGGAAGAGACAGTGAAGGAATGTATGGTTAAATGGGCACAAAATATAGGTCACAATATCGAGTTTGAAAAATGGGGAAAAATATGGAAAAGAAACCTGAAGTTAACCAAGTCGGTTACCTTCAAGGAAAATATATATAAATTATTTTATAGGTGGTATATGACCCCAGTCAAGTTGGCAAAAATGAATGTTCAAATCTCAAATTTATGTTGGAAATGTAAACAGAAGGAGGGCTCATTTTATCATATGTGGTGGTTATGTAAAAAAACGAGATTATTTTGGGTAGTTAAACAAATGGTAGAAGGTGTCCTAGAGATAAGTCTCGAATTTCAACCAGAGATTTTCTTATTGAATATGTTGCCTGATTCACTAGAACAAGGAAAAACATATGTGGCTATTCATATGATAATTGCAGCAAGATTAGTCTTTGCCAGATACTGGAAGGATCCTGGAATACCATCTGAACAGGAATTAATGTCTAAAATTTTAGAAACAATAGAGATGGATAAATTATCAGAATGCTTAGAAGATTCCAGGAAGAATAATCACCATAAAGTCTGGGAAAAATATTATGTATGGATGAAGAAGAGAGAAAATAATGACAAAAGCTACAGAATTAAGAAAAGCATTATTGTACATACATTATGATAAACACGAGTCAGTTTAGATGTGTAGAAATATTGAAACTAGTGGCAATTAGATATAGGTGACTACCAACTCACACCTCTCTGTATTTTGTACCCCCCCTTGTTTATGTTTCCCTATACCCTTTCCTCAATTCGTCTGTATCACACACACAAAAAAATAGTCGCTCTCTTCTGCACCTTTCCCAGTTCCACTATGTATTTTTTGAGATGTGGTGACCAGAATTGTACACAATACTCCAGGTGTGGCCTTACTATCGTTTTGTACAATGGCATTATAATGTTGGCTGTTTTAATTTCAATCCCCTTTTTGATCATCCCTAGCATGGAATTGGCCTTCTTCATCGCTGCCACACACTGGGGAGACACCTTCATTGAGCTGTCCACCAGCACACCAAGATCTCTTTCCTGATCCGTCACGGATAGCTCAGAGCCCATGAGTTGAAAGATAAAGTTTTGATTCTTTTGCCCCAATTTGCATTACTTTATATTTTCCTACATTGAAACACATTTGCCATTTCTCAGCCCATTCCCCCAGTTTGGAGAGATCCTTCTGGAGCTCTTCACAATTTTCACTAGTTTTTACCACGTGGAAAAGTTTCGTGCCATCCGCAAACTTGGCCACCTCCCTGCTTATCCCTGGTTAGGTGTCTGGGAGAGAGACCGAGCCACGGCAATGCCAGCAGAGTTTCTCTCACCAATAGTAACAGAGGCAACAAAATTGCTCAGGACTCCTGCAGCAATCGTGTTCTTGGAAAAACTAAAACAGCTTCCAGACGAGTGAAAGTGGAGAGCTGTTACGTGCTCTCTTCTGAAGAGCTGGATCTGTTCTGGTATTAACTGGTAAGATCACACAAGAGTTCAGAATTCTCCATAGCCCATTGGTAATAGCACTAAGCCTTTAGGACTTTGACTTCTTAGCTGGAGGCCAGGAAACTATCTTATCCATGTTAATGGAGTGCGGTGACTGATCCTACTGACTTGCTATTCTGTTGTACCGAGCAGCTTTCATCAACAAAGCAAGGGGTTTTAAACTGCTGTGTAGGAACAAACTAGGAAACGCTGGAGCCCATTGCTAACAGGATGACTTTCGTATAAAGTGCCTTTTTAGACAAGGTCCACACATATCCTGATGCAAAAGATGGTACAGTGGTCCCCTGCCCTTTCGCGGTTCATATACTGCGGTCCCGGTATATAACGGGACCACAGTATATGAAAAAAGGCCCCCTGGTGTAAAGGGGGAAAGGCCTGTTTCAGGCCTCCCGTACTTACCCCAGGACTGGTGCTGCCCCAAATGGGCCTGCAAGGGCCTTCCCGGGCCTTCTGGAGGCCCCAAAAGGGCCTCCCTGCGAACCATAAGTGACTTCCAGTAAACTGGAAGTGACTTCCAGATCGCCAAAAATCATTTCTGAGGCCTCTGAGGGCCTTTCTAGGCTGTCAGGGGCCTCAGAAATGATTTTAGGCAATCCGGAAGTCACTTCTGGTTCACAGGAAGGTCCTTTGGGGGCCTCCAGAATGCCCTTGCAGGCCCGTTCAGGGCAGTGCCAGGCTGGGGGTAAATACAACAGCCCCCAGCTAGGCTCCCCAGGCCTGATCTGACCTGCATCCGCATATCATGGATTTTCAATTATTGCGGGTTGGGTTGGGTCCCTAACCTCTGCGATAGGTGGGGGAATCACTGTACTTGAACTATGAGCATTAGTACCTGCAATGATGTTCAGGTCCTGGGCCTCTTGCAGGACATGGACAATAACACTGTGAATGACATAATGTGCCATATTTACAATACTAGAAGCTGACCTTTTTCATAGGCTTTATTTCCTTGTTTCTGTACACAGAAAATAGAGTAGCTTTAGTGTAATTCAGAGACGGGCAATGGAACTTCCAGATATTACTGAGCTGCACATCTGGTCTTGGAATAGGATTACTTTGTTTATTGTCTAAAACTATTGCAATTCTCCCTTCTGGGTGTCCCGCCTGACAGATCTACACTTAAATGAAGCTCATCTAGGTCTTTCTTTCAGTCCTGCCACTTTCCACAGGGAAATTTGGTGGGGACATAAGAGCAAAGCTTCTGTATTGCGGCTCCCAGACTTTGGAACTCCCTCCCACAGGAGGCTGGTCTGGTCCCATTTTGCTGTTCACAAGCAGACAAAAAAGTCCCTTATCTTCAGGCAAACTTTCTCTCAATGACTAGCTGACTGACTGGGGCTTTTTAATGGATGGTTGCGCCCTACTGCTTTGATGCTTTCATTCCATTTGGTGTGGTATGGGATCTTTTTCGGTACGTAGTTGTGTACTTACTGCTTTTGGCTTTTAATACAGCATTTAAATCAAGCATGTCCAAACTTCGGCCCTCCTGATGTTTTGGGCCACAACTCCCAGAATTCTAAGCTTAGCTTGCTAATGACAAAGGACTGTGGGAGTTGTGGTCCAAAACATCTGGAGGGACGAAGTTTGGACATGCCTGATTTAAATGATGCCTGGGATCCTTTTCCAGGAGAAAGTTGGGGGTAAAATATATGAGATGGGCATATGGATGGAAAGGGTTTGAGGCCTAGCATAGCCTGAGCTTTGCCTTGGTTTTCTGTTCAGAAAAGAAGTTCCCAGCTTTCAGTGTTGCAGCTTCCTTTATACACAGGAAGCTAAGTCAGAGCTAGGTCAATGCTAGGTTTCAAAGCCTTTCCTGTCAGGCCTTTTGTCCAGGAAAGCCAGGTTGTGACTCTAAGTGTGGACTTGTCAGGTGGAACTTCCAGAATGGAAAATTATAGAATTTCTAGTCCAAATAATCCAAAAATACTGTGCCTACCCTGGTCATCCCTCGTTTATTTAATGCACTGACTGAGGGACCACGCATATTTCCCTACCTTGATGCAACTGAAAAAGGGCCTGAAATAACCCTGAGAAATAGCAACTCTGAAATATAAGCAAGGCTGCTTCGTTTTATAATACCAACCCACAGACTTTATTGGCCTTTATGATTTTTCAAGATCCAAGTATACTATCCTGCTGAACCTTCAGCTGCGTATCCAAGTTAGACTTCAATGGGCTGTGGTTCATTTTATACCCTGTATTTATCTACTTCCATAAACATTTTGAAAGAAGACAGGATATTTAGAGCAGAACTTCAAAAGGTCTAAGGCACTCTTGCTTAGATAACAGTTTTTAAAAATCTTGACAGGTAGCATGGCAATGTTGTGAACTCGCCCTGTGTGCATTTCCTGAATTTCATCCAAGTGGATTCTGGGAAAACTAGACCTCAGAACACCCACAGCCATAGTTCCAATACTGATATTTTTAGAGGCAGACATGCAAAGCATCACATTTCAAAAAGCAAGTCTGTACATCTCATCTCTTTCTTCAAAAATAAATACTTGCACCATACTTTGCAATCTTCAGAATACTGTTTAGAAGTTTGGGTTTCATTGCTGCATGTTCCTTGCAGAACCAGTCTTCCTAAAACGAACCATTTTCTTGGGGTACAAAGAAAATATGAATTTTATATATATATAATTTCATTATATATCCAAAATATGAACCTTAAGCAGCAGCCTTAGAATTACCATATGTTCAGAACCTTGTGGCTTTTAACCTTTCTTGACACGGTTCTGTTTCTTCAGTATGAGAGAGACATTTAACAAGTTACATTTCAAAGGTTAAAGTCAATTTATTATCCCTCATGAAAGGTGCCAGAGGAGAAGTCTCCTGCCATTGAAACACTTTCTGAAAGGAAACCCAACATGTGCAAGCGTCTCTCCGTATAAGTATTCAG
This sequence comes from Phrynocephalus guinanensis, assembly GCA_037367245.1. Lineage (NCBI taxonomy): Eukaryota > Metazoa > Chordata > Lepidosauria > Squamata > Agamidae > Phrynocephalus > Phrynocephalus guinanensis. Next base: position 122,736,674 of record CM074733.1, read on the forward strand.
GTCTGTTGGTCAGTCTAGACGGTTCAACAGCTTCCATCTAGTCACTGTCTAGATGAACAGGGTTGTAGTCTGGATCGTCCTCTTCATCCTCCAACTCTAAGTCATCCATTTCCTGGAACAAGGATTCATCTACTTCCACGCTGTTTCCAGCTGGCAGAGATAAAAAAGGGGGGGGGGAGAAGAAGCTTTCAGAGTGATAACTTCCTGCCTTTGGCATCTTGTTAGGAGCTTTAGCAACAAAGTCGTTCTGCTCTGCTGTTTCTGACCCAATTCTTCCTTAGGGGGAAGACACTGGCCCTCCCCACACATACAGTGTGATACGTCTGAAGAGAAATTTCCTGATGCTGTCTAGGCCCTGCATGTGAGCAAGAGGCCCTCCTCTTTGGAGACATCAATCCTTACTTGGAGAAACTGACAACCTAGAGGGGAAGAGTTGGGCGCTCCTGTCCCAGGATGGAGTCAAGAACCAGGTAAGCAACAACCCAACATGGCCCCAAAGAAGCTCTCTTGTGATAGCCTATAGATTTCATCTAGGGCTAGGGTCTCTTCTAGAGATGGGCGCGAACTGGTTCATGCCAGTTTGTAAAGGTGGCATGACAGCTCCTGCTGCTCCCAACCTCTGCCTCCTCAGTCAATCAGCCACTTCCCAGGCCCAGCTTAGGCTGCTTTTCCGACCTCGCCACCAAATCTCCCAGTCAAGGCCAAGAGCACAGACTTCTCTGCCCTGACCTTTTGTCTGAATGGGAGATAAGCCAAGAGGGTGGACAAGAGAAGCCTGAACTTTTGCCGGGACTGGATGATCAGTTTAAGAGGGAGGTACAGGAAACTGACACGCTGGCCTTAAGTGAACCAGAGTTGGCAGAGAGGAGCAGCAGAATCTGTCCTGTTGCCTTTACGGACTCGGACAAACTAGACGAATCAGTTTGTGCCCACCTCTAGTCTAGTCAGCTGCCTAGATGCCCTGAGCACATCCGATCTCTCCTGATTTCGGAAGCTAAGCAGGGTCAGCCCTGGTGAGTACTTGGAGGGGAGACCACCAGGGAATATCAGGTGCTGTAGGCGCCTGGAGTAGGAACTGGCAAGCCACTCCAGTACTCCTGCCAAGAAAACTCCATGGACATGGAGTCACGAAGAGTCGGTCACGAGTGTAACGACACAACACACACACACACACACACACACACTAGTCTATTCTTTATGGAGGCTAAAACCAACAATTTGTAGCACGGCTGCGGATCACATGACCCTCAATTTGTAGCTGGACTACAAACTGCCACCCCTGACTACCATGCATTTTGGCTGAGACTAATAAGAAGTCCATCATTCTGGGCATCTGTACTCTGAGAGACTTTGTCCATGGAGTATGAGTAGCTTGGATACTTTTTCACATATCTTGTGTTCTTGACCTTTTCACACAACTCCAAGAGACCATTTTATTAAACTTTCATTTGATTTATTGGAAATATTCTTTGGAGACCTCATCACCACACTATTAAGAAATTTAAAAAAAACTTTAATTATTTGTAGCAGCGGCTAAATTTGTTGCTGCGACTCAGTCTTCTGAGATAATTGAATCTCAAGTTATTTACATATTTTATTTGTTGCTGCTCCCAAAGTTTCTCATGAACTTCTGAGGAAAGAAAGGAAAGGATTGGACTATATGGCGGTCATCCCGTACGTCTAACCCAGCTGAAAAGGCAATTCCTCAGAATCCATAAACATAAACTGATTCATAAACTGAGAAACAAAGGGGGAGATGGAAGGAAAGATTAAGCATTTGCTCTGTACTCTCCTTGTTTGGCATTCTCTACTGGTCTTTGGCTTTAAAAAAACTACATTAGGACTAGGCATGGGCTTTTGTTTTGGAATGGGTCCAGGTGCTGTTCAGAACTCACCCTCTGATACGAAATCAGCCACTGACTTACCTTGGTTTACCTTGCATGGAGTGATACTCCAACCAGGATTCTTTTTTAAAAAAAATAGTATTGTTTTTATAGTCTTGTATCATATACGTATTTTATAGCATTGTATAAATATTGTATCATATTGTATTTTATAGTATTGTACTGAATTATTGTTGTAAGCTGCCTTGGGTCCCTCTGGGGAGAAAGGTGGCATAGAAATAAAGTTGTTGTTGTTGTTGTTGTTGTTGTTGTTGTTGTTGTTGTTGTTGTTGTTGTTTCAGAACCAGACCCATTCTGAAACGAACGGTCCATGCCTAATTAGGACCCTAGTATTCTGGTTTCTCTTATTCATGGTCTGAAAGTACAGTGCATAGCATGGTATCTTGTGTCCTCTAGTGGCCAGTTCTGGTAATGCATGCTAAAATATTCTTTCTGGCCCCACCTTTACTAATACAGGTACTACTGTATTCTAGAATGCAAAATGTTACAACAGATGAACAGTTACACCTTCTGGGCTAATGGCTTTTACCTACTGCAAATTAACTTCTAGATCACGCCTGCAGTGGCCATTGACTATAGTCACTGTGCACAGGCCTGTAACATAAGAAATGCAGCAGGAGTAATATGGCTGATAGGAATGTCGGCTAAATGATGCCAGATTTCTGACCTGGTGATCAAGTTTTGGCTTTGGTGATTGTTCCAACACCAAGTGACTTCAAAGGCCAGATAGTCGTTTGGCAAACTGATTCTCTACTGAAATTCAAATGGCTGAGATGCACTAATAGCTTGAAAGCGATGACATGACAAACATTAATTCTATGTGGTTCTAATGGGAAGCACTCGGAGAACTTTGAAAATGGCCTACATTATTAAGGATGCATTATGACATTAGCTCTTTCAGTTTCAAGATGTCACGTTGTACTTATTATATGGAATGCATTTTGCTATCCATCTAAGCCACTCAAACTAAAAGTGGCATGAATTCTCCACTTTCCTGGACCTCCTTACAGTAATTTCTGCTTCAACCTGACCAGCTTCCTGCTTCCAATAAAGGCTTAATGCATCAAGGGGAGGACAAGAGATATAAAAGAATATGCCTTCAATAAAGACACCACTGAGACTTCTCATTCGGGCAAAAACCATTATTTTGGTTGTTGTTTTCCACACAGCATAAAAACCCTTAGTCTTCTTTTAGTAGCAGAGGTAGCATTTTAACAAATTACAAAACACAGATTTTGATTGTGATTTGAAGCATTACAATATACAGCAATTAATATGGAGTAAATTAAAATAAAATACCTTCTTCCAAAAACTGAATGTCAGATGTATCAAGGTTATGATCTGTCTCAAACAGCTGTTTTCCTGTAAGATATTTAATATTAAGTCAGGCGAAGTTAGAAGAAAAAAGTTTGCAATTTGTTTGTTTGGTATCACCCAGTTTGGAATTTGTGTAAATTTGGGGACCACACAGCCTTTTCCTTGTTCTTTCTAGAACTACCAAGATCACAACAAATGCAGTCTTGTAGACTCCATTCCTATACTCATCCATCAATGCAGGAGTAAGCCCCATTTAACTCAATGGGACATAGTTCTTCACAGACAAATTCTTGGAATGTGCTGTTCAAATTTTAACAAATGTTTCGGTACATTTTTATTCCTAACAGTGCTGAAAATACTCAGCAGGCTACAGCCCTGAGCAGCCTATTTCAGGCATATTACTAAACTACAGCTTAACATTGTTTGACCTGGTGCCAGCCTCCATCTTACACCTCACTTGACCCTTCTTGCACGTCCATCGAAATGCCCGAAGCTCTTGTATCCACTTTCAAAACCTAACTGCATTTCCTCCAAGTTGGCACAGAATAAGAAAATCCTGCTTAATATAAATGGGAGACTTTACTTATCCCCTTGGGACTGCGGCCAAGGATTTACACACACAATACAACACCACAGTTTTAACATTAAACTGCCGTATGCCCGTTGTGTCCTACTTCACGGTGGCATTGGACACATAAAACTCTTACCTAGCATTGACAGAAGCAATGATTTGATCCTTAATGGAAAAGCAAAGCCCAACTCTGTAACGTCTAAAATTTGAGTTCTTGATTTACTGGGCATTAAACATTTCCTAACATCTCTTAACAAAACTTCTGTTCAAATTCTCATTTGGAGCTCATTGGTTGTGGGTATCTGATCGCAGAGTCAGAGGTTGGGAGTTCGAGTCCCCACTGTTTTTCCTGCTAGTACAGCCAGCCTGTGTGGCCTTGGGGCAAGCTATGCAATCTCAGGGCATTTCCTCCCCCCCCCCAAAAAAAGAAATGTTAAGCCACTTCTGCATCCTCTCAACTTAGAAAACGTTGATTAGTGTCACCATAAGTCAGAATTGACTTGATGCCATATTTATTTATTTATTTATTTATTTATTTATTTATTTATTTATTTTATTTTATTTTATTTTATTTATATACCGCTCCATCTAGCTACATGGCTACTCTGGGCGGTTTACAAACTGAACAGAAATCAAACCATAAACAGTAAAATACAATATAATAGATAAGCCCATCTATATAAATAAAAACACTATAACTAGTAAACAATATATAACAAAAACATAGAACAGGAGTAAGATGGGCTACAGATAAAAGCAAATAAGTACCTAATAGCAATCATTATTAATATCCGGGGAAAGCCTTTTTAAATAGCCACAAAATAACAAAATAAGGATAGAACCTTAACTATCAGTGGGATTCTTCCTCTCCTCTCTTTTCCCTTCTTGCTCCCCTTCAAATTAAGATGTGAGTGAAAGGTGTTTCTTTTTTCTGTTAGGCCATTTTAACTTTGTACCTAATTCTTTTAGAAATGTAGTATGTTTTAACTTGCTCTTGTATTTAGTATTTGGATGTTGGCCTATGGCCGTATTAAAGATTTCGTATTTGTAAATAGCCACATCTTTAGATGCTTCTTAAAGACTGGGAGGGAAGGTGCCAGACAGATCTCAGGAGGAAGTTAGTTCCAGAGCCACAGGGCCGCCACTGAGAAAGCCCAATTTCTCGTCAAAGATTTACAGGCCTCCTTCAGCGACGGCACCCTCAAATGCCCTGCCTGAGATGATCGGGTGTTATTTGTACCAGTTATTACTACTATTATGACTCCTTCTGCAGGCCCCTGGATGGCATAAACTTGTACACTTTGAACAGTCCCCATTCTCACACTGCATGGCAGCCTTCCTTTGCAGCTCAAACGAACCCCCTATCTATTTGAGACAACAGGGTTAGGCTCAATGCAGAGAAGAAGAAAAAAGCCGAAGGTGCCTGCAGCACACCCAAGAAGACCCTGATGGAGCTCCTTAGGTCCTTGGCTCTGTAAGGTGAAAAGACTGTCATCTTTTTGTCACAACCTACCTGTTAGTTTATTTTTGCCAGACTGTTCCTCTTCTTTCATCTTCTTCCGTTTGATTTCTAAGAGCTCTGCATCAAATTTTGCTTTCCAGTTTAAGAAGTTTTCAATGGTAACAGGAGTGCCATGGAAACATTGCTACAAAATGGAAAAAATGCATAATTAAAATCAGTTCATAGAATCACAACCAAGAATAAGCAACCCTTTAAGATTGAGCTTTCAAAAAGGAATTCTGGCAATAAAAAGACTTATTATCTCATGACGGGTTTTTTTTAGGGGGGGGTCATGAAAGCTCCCCATGAATAATATAATACTATCCAGTTTGGCTTCTACTGCTTGTGTATTGCATGCCCAATACCCAACTTTGCTAAATTATGAACAACTATGTTTTCTTACATCTATCTTTCTCACCCTACTAGTGCGTCTGGAGACCCTGGTGCCTTACTACCTACTAACTTCAAGCTTGCCAGCATTTTAAACATTACAGTATCTTTACCTTTTCTGCCTCTTCTGCTTCTTTTTCCTTCTGTTTTTTTTCCTCTTCTCTTCTTGTATTTATTTGATCTACTATTTCATTTAATTTGTCTTGTATCGCCGATACTAAAGTAAAGATCATAACGATTCCCAAGTTCTCCTCTACCTGAAACACAGAGAGACAGCTACTCAGTAATATGGCACAGAAAACAAAAGCGTTATTTGTACATTTTGCCTTGGAAAGCCATTCCGAATGAAAAACAAGTGATCTCTAACAATGTGATGAGCTGAAAACCCAGGTACCTAATCTTCGTCTCCTCTGCCCTTTAACACTGCATCCATGTTCACCGAGTCCACACAACAGCCTAGGACAAGGATGGCGAACCTTTTTGAGACCAAGTGCCTAAACTGCAACTGAAAACACACTTATTTTTCACCGTGCCAATATGGCAATTTACCTTGAATACAGTGGTAACCCAGGTTCAAAATACTTTCAATTAAAAAATGTGCTGGGGGAGGGGGGGGAGAAGCGGTGGCCGAGGTCTCCTGTTCCCCCCTCCCCAGCCAGCCAGATCATTGTCCTGGTGCGCCAGGTGGAGAAGCGGCAACGGAGTCCCCCATTCTCCCCCACCCCAAACAGAGGACCATTGCCACAGAGCACTGAGTGGAGAAGTGGCGGCGGTGTCCCCCGTTCTCCCCTTCCCAAGCCAAAGGATCATCACCCTGGGGGTGCTGGGTGGAGAAGTGGCACCAAATTCAAAAGGATCAGGACCAAGCACGCTTAGCTTCCTCCTCCGTTACTCTCCTTCTGAATTCGAGCTCGAACCGACGAACGAACAAGCATCGCCCTCACCAAGTGCAGAAAAAAAAGTTTTTAAAAGTTTAAAAAAAAAAAACCAATTCCCGGCCCTCCAAATTCAAAAGGATGGGGGGGGGGCAGCCCCCCTTCCCCCTCCTCCCCTTCGCTCAGGCGGGGGATCCAAAATGGCGACCGCAATATTTTGAAATCGTTGCCCAAAACCCCACCAAAGCACCACAGAAACATGCGAAAATTAGCTATTTTAAAGAATTTTTACAGTAGCCTACTTGATCCGTTGATTTTATTTTATTTTTTTTATTTTATTTTTTTTGCACATTCGCAATGATGGGCTTGCGTGGACCCTGCAAATTATTCTCGCATGGCCACTTCGCCAGGTTGACCACCCTGGGGCGCCCACTAATGATAAGCCTCTAGCTGTCCTTCTAAGTGGGTCAGAGGGGAGGCAGTGAAGGGGGCCAGATCTACTTGCATTCACTGCTGCAAGTACGTGAGACACAGCGGGTGCAAAGAGTCTGCCCGTCACTTGTGGCTCTGGTGCTGCAGCTCCCTCCAGGAGCCTGCTGTACTAACGGACTGAAGAAGCCACCCACTCAAAAACGTCATTTTCCCTAGGTGAAGAAGCCCCGGTATGGGACTGCTGCTTCTCCTCCCTGGTGGCCGTGGTGAAGTCCCCCAGGGCCGTGGTGAAGTCCCCCATTCTCCCCCTCCCTGACCAGAGGATAATCACCTCTGGGGAGATGGGTGGAGAAGTGGCGCCAAATTCAAAAGGACCAAGCAACCTTCCTCCTCCTCCCCCCTTCGCTCGGGGAAGGGGAGGAGGAGGAAGGCTACTTGATCCTTTTGTTTTGCTGGTCAAAGACAGTTGAAAATCTCACTCCCCCCCCCCATGCGCCCAATTGGAGGGGGAAAGGCATGGGGTTTTCAAACTGTCTTTGAGCCACTGAAGCAAGCAGCGGCTGTGGCCATCACCACTTGCTTCAGTGGCTCAAAGACAATTTTAAAGCCCTGTACCTTACATGTCCGATAAGAGGGGAGGAAGATGAAGGGTTTTCGCCTGTCAGGCGAAAGCTCTATGCGTGCCACCCTTGGCACACATGCCATAGATTTGCCATGACTGGCCTAGGAGGTGGAAAGGGTAGAGGGGGCTACAAGCATGGGCCCCCCACCTGCGGGACACAACCCATTGAGTGAAAAAATCCAAATTAGATAAAAGCTTCCAGATGAAAAAAATGTTTTGCGCCATCAAAGTGGGTGGCCTCCAGTGTATTGGCTATACTCAATCAGACAGTTGTGATCCCAGAATCGCAATTTCCAACCAGTTAAAAACCAGCCTGCTGCCCAACCTCGTAGTCTCACCCAATGTGCCCTCCAATTTTCACCCAGGGTTCCATCACAACCAAAACCAAAAACAGCCATAATCGGGATGCAGGGTTGGAAATACCCTGTGTGGAGGGGGGTGCCAGTGCACACACATGCCTTAGAGAGTACTTTGGTCTCAACTATACTGGTGGATTGCACCAATCCATCATAGACTGATGCGACTCTTGGAGGAGCAGCCAAAATCACTTACAAACATTTGACTTTATACAATTATTATATTTCACAACAATAAAAAAACTGAATGGAAAAAAACCCAAAGCCATCTATGAAATGTATGCAACAAGGCTTACTATAAACAACCCATCTTCTTCTACATTGAATCAAACTCTCAAAAAGGATTCTTGAAGACTTTCTCAATGCAAATCTATCAGCTTCAGAGCCCATAAGCAAACGTTTTGGTTGCTTGCACTTATTCTGAATTAACTAGTAATGGTGTAATCATCCGTCAAATGGGCAGGAGTATGTCTCTTCCATAAAGAAACAGAATTAACAGTAACTGAACCACATTTTAATAAATGAAATAAAACTAGTATTTAAATATTTGATACCGTACCTGAGCTGGGGGGGGGGGGGGGGAAAGAAACACCGAATATGACAACTACAGCCTTTACTCGCCACTTGCAAAGCATATGAACTTCTGTATGCTGAGCAATAGCTGGACTTATTGCCTCTTGTTACCACATGTACTGCTACCATCAAGAAGATCCTGTTTGGTCTGAATGCTGCTTACCTGTTCTTGCAATAATTTCAGTATATCTGTAATGTCATTATCTTCTAAATTCTCTTGTGAAAATAACTCGTAGAGCGGGGCTTCATCGGGATACTTCTCTGCATAGGTGAATTTGAGGGTGGCTTCCACAGCTGAAGTGCAACAGAAAACCTCTGGATTAAATTTCCAATTTAAGGGACAGCAGCCTGGCCTACAAACTTCATATAATAAGCAGGTACCCAGGGCTGAACTGTTCCCCCTGCAAGTGGGAATGACTGAAGCAAACACAAACCTGTGCATGACCCGTTTTAACATGATGTATGAATCAGGTACTTTGAAAAAGGTCCTCAATCAACCAGAGTCACCGGGCATGAGTCACAAACCACCATTTAGGAACCTGCCTCATTGGGAAGGATATGTCAAATTACAGTCTCCACAAATCAGAATAAGCATATCATAATAGAGGAGATCTACAGAGCTTAGTGACTCTCACGCAAAGCAATGCTGCAGTGTGCCTCAGCCCGTCAGCTCATCACTAGGATGTCTGCATCCAGCTCTACATCTCAATTTATTCCAACACATTCTGCCAAAGACTCAGGAGATGTGAACAAGCCAACTGACAGATGTGTTAAAGAGGAGTTTGTCTGATTCACGTGCTAAGCCCTTGGTGCGAGAATTCACATCCTGTAATCTCCCCCTACTCAAAAGACAGTAATCTTTTGTGTGTGTATAGTTTTCAGGATGGTGAGAACATAAGAATACTTTGCTAACCATGTATAGTTTCACCTAAAGAAGCTACCCCCCCCAAAAAAGTTGATGTTAATTGGGCTCATTACTTCGACCCAAAGAGATGACAGAAGATGGACATGACGCAAATACAAGGGAGAAATGCAAAAACAAGTTTCCGAGGAATAAACCATCTGGACCCTTGATTCAATTTCATGAAATATGGAAAATGCACAGTTAAACTTAATCCACAAGCATCCAGTATATTAAAATAACTTACCCAGATTGTTTTACCATGTTTCCCAGGCTGATCCTGGAAATTTGATGCACGCAAGTGGAGGTTGGACTATAAGCAATGTACTACGTATTCTTTGCTGCATCAAGGTCTTAATATACAGATAGTTCTACTTGGCTGGAATCTCACATTCAGCTCTTTCGTTAAAAAAGCTCAATCCGTCATATTCAAGGAAGAGTTTCAATCTCATAATAAAACTCCACACAGAAATCAAATTGGCTACTTTTGTATATAACTTATCCTCCAATGTCTGGTTGGATAATTCAGTACCTGGCTACAAAGTTCAGTTCCTCACTGGGCCTCCTTGGAGAAGAGCCAGCCTGTATAGCGGTGGTTCCCAGATGTTCTTGAACTACAATTCCTAGAAATCCTGGCTAGCACAGCTAGTGGTGAAGGCTTCTGTGAGTTTTAGTCCAAGAACATCTGGGGATCCCAAGTTGGGAACCACTGCTATATAGCAGTGGTGGTGAACATTCAGCACTCCTGATGTTTTGGACCATTACTCCCACAGTCCTTTGCCACTGGCAATCTAGACTAGGAATTCTGGGAGTTTGGGTCCAAAACATCTGGAGTGCCAAAGCTTCACCACCATTGCTATATAGCCTTGAGCAATCCCACTGCACCCCTCTCCTGCCCCCAAGGAGAAGGGAACAGGAAAACTCTGTCTTGGAACAGGCAAAATCGGTCTGTTTACGAGATACCTTTTTATATCAATATTTAATGACACTCAACTTACTTTCACCATTTTCTCCTGCTTCAGATGTCACAGTGATCGTGAAACTTGTGGGGTTTTCTGATAACACTGTTGATGAAAGAAGCAACAATGAATTTCATAAAGTTCTCTCCCATGTCAGTTGAAATGGACATGTAAGCCCCCGCAAGCTAATCATAAAAAGTTCAACAGTGTCTAACTTCTTCTGGAAAGTGTTAAACAAGGTGTAAAATGCCACTTTCCCCTTTAAATGGTTCTACATCTGAAGTGAAACTAATTTCACACACAATCCAAGGAGAGGTAATGATCAGAAACACACTCAGTCTAATCACTGCTGATTCCTCAGTCTAAACCGAAGTGATACCCACTGATTCAGAAGACATTACTTTCTGAAATATTGGTTGTAATCTGTAATAGCAGACAGAAAACCCGAAATCCAATCTGTGGGATGTCCTGCAAAGTGCCTATCAGTCTAGACAAGAGTTTGCAACAAAGTCCCAATGGAGTACAATTACTTTCACCAGTATCTCTGGATGGCAACCATCAACACAGGGATTAGAAGTCAAAGGCAAATTCAACAGCCAAATTTTCATAGAGGGAATGAAACTTATTTGGCAAATTGGCTACTGAACCCATCCTAGGATAAAGAGGGTAACATCCTCAACTCTACTTTTGCATGACTTATCCTGACTTGTTTTTACCCTGTTAAGGTTCTAACTGTACAATCCCTAAATTACTTGTTTGGTTCAAGAAACATTTTATATGCATATGCATATATTACATATTATATCCTGCAGTTATGAATGTAGAAAAATCAACGTTTTCATTTGCAGTATCAGCAAATGCAACAAGTCGCCTCTGGGCAGAGGGGGGTGATAACAACAACTTTCCTTTGTTGTTCCTCTCCCGGTAAAAATTGGATATGGTCATGGCCAGTCCGATTTTGGGTGTGCCACCTCTAAATAATGATGCTGTCACATCCAAACCTCTAATCTCTAATGCTTTTCAGCCAACCTTCTTCTCTCCTCTGCAGTTCTTCTCCTATTTATTTTTGCCTTGAACGATCAGAAGGAGCAACCCGCTTTTTCTATTTTTTCCTTACACAATCAATACCTTCCCACCAACATTTTTTTTTATAGTTTATGATTTCTCGGTCTTTATTTACTCACTTTACCTACAGCTCTGCTGGACACCATGAAACCAGTTCTTGGCCTTCCATGATAAAAAATATATATACCCACGATGGTGTGTAGAATGGGTGGAGTGATGGGTGAAGGACTCCTGAAAAGTGGGTTCAAACCTCTGCTCAACACTCTTTATACACACCTCCACCTACCCTGGAAGTCCTAGTAGCGTCACCGTTAAGTCGGTTTCAACTTGACAGCCGACAACACGACTTTCTTAGAGGCACCTGGGTTAAAATCCACCGTTCCCCGGGCACGCAGCAGAAATGCGTGTAACTTTTTAACGCTTGGGGGAAAGGCGGGCGTGATCTCGGCTGGCCCCGAGAAGGGACGGAGCAGAAAGGTCCCCCGTTTGCCCCGGATGGATGGCGAGGACAAGGCTGGGAACGGCTGGAAATTATTCAAGGCGGCTTCTGATTCCCCCCCCCCAGCCCCACCACCAGCCAGATCAGCCTCGCCAAGCCGGCCCCGAAAAAGCGGGCGGCAGCTCAGCCGCGGCTGCAAAAGCAGGGACAGAAGGCAGCAGGTCTCCGATCCGTCTGCGAGGTGGGGATGGGGGGGCAAGAAGGGGGGTGAGAAAGGAAACGATCCCGTGGCGTTCCAGATTTGGGGTGGTGGTGGTGGTGGTGGTGGAATTGCAACACCCGCCGCCCAGCCCAGCCCAGCCCAGCTTCCCCACGCGGAGCTGCTTGGTACCTGTAAAAGAGTCCGGGTAAATGGACTCCAGGGCCTCGAGCTCGTTGCGCTGCTCCTCCCCGTAATCGGTCATGGTCCCCCGCGGCCAGCCATGAAACGCCCGCGCCCGCAATCGCCTCCGCCGGCAAAGAGGGGGAGCCGCGCGAGAAGAAGAGGGGAGGCAGGACCCGAACCCGCACAGCGGCCGAACGGGCGCGGACGAGGCGCGCGCGGCGGCGGGGGGGGGGAGCCCATGCAAGTGTGCGCATGCGCCGGGCCTGGTCCCCGTCGCAACTCCTCGGCCTGGAATGGAATCCGCCGCTCTTTCGTTGATTGATCGCGCCTGGAGGCGTGCTGTAGGAGGCACGCCTTCTTCTTCTTTTGCTCCTCCCATCAGAAGGCATTAGAGATGTTGATCTCCGGCTTGCTTTGGGCGCGTCCAAGGAAGGCGCTTCTGGTACTTGGCCAAGTGCGGGTCGGGGGCAGCTTCGTGGCTCGTAGGAACAGGAAGAGCAACACGCCACCCCCCCCCCAAAAAAAAAATTATAGCACTTGTGGGCTTGCTTCAGAGGCTAATGAAATTGGAAGAAGGAATAGTTTGGGGGAGAGAGAGAGAAATGAATGAATGAATGAATGAATGAATGAATGAATTGAATTGAATTGAATTGAATTGAATTGAATGTATGAATGGGACTACCGAGCGAGAGAGACGCTCCTTCGCTACCTGTGAAGTCGGGCCAGGGAAATGAGATCTGTTTTTGCTTGACGAGCGCAACTGCTCCAGTTCGGCTTTGCTGCGGTGGGATTCGCAGCCTGGACTAAGGCTGAACTGTCAGCCCAGGGCCCCGGGATTGTTTCAATTGAGCTGTGTTCACATTCTGTGTGGTGCGTTGCAGATTTCAAGCCATAGCCGCCTGCTTTCCTCTGGTCTCACCGACGTACGCCCACCTTTTTTATGGTCCACGATCAAGCAGTTTCATTCTGAAAGGGCTGTACCAAACTATGCCCCAGAAAATGTGGCAGTATTCCAGATTTCTAAATGTGTATCAAAATACCACATACTGTGGGAACATCTATTTTGTCTGGGTTGTTTGTGTTTTGTTCATAATTTAAAAAAAATACAGAAGAGTGCTAACCTCATATTCAGTTCTTCCAAAAACCTCTGGTTTATGAACGTGTGATCCTGTGTTTCTCTACAAACAATTCAGAAAGGTAGGAAATGACCCAATATTGCTGCCCTTGATGCCAGCAGGAAAAAAGGATGCCAGACTTTACATAGCAAAGTATCAGTGTTGATAACACTAGTGGCAGCAGTCAAGATGGTCTGTAGCTGTGGTGAGGAACCTTTGGCACTCCAGAATGTTTTAGACCACAACTCCCACAATTCTTTGACATTGGCAAAACGCTTGGATTTCTGGGAGTTGTGGTCCAAAACAGTGCTGTGAAGGTTCACCACCACTGGTCTATTAGATACCCTCTTCTGCTCACTATCATTCAGAGCTTGATGTAAGTTAATGGTATAGTCTTCTCAATGCACATAAGAACATTGGCCCTAATGGCTGGTTGGGTGTAGATGGATACAACAATAAACACATGGCCTGATATCCGCATCAACATGATACCAAAAGATGCTGTAGCTGAAGTTAAACCTTAGCATCACCTTCTACCTGGCTGTTGAGCGCATCGTGGAATACAGTAAATTTAAGCAATGTCTCCAAGAGACTTGCAGTGGGGTTTGCGTCTTTTCCTCTGCCAGCCAGCCATGCCCTCTTCATGATACTCCATTCCATTCTTTATTCTGCATTTCTATTTTCTTTGCCAGCTGTTGAGTCAGCATTTCATGGTTGAGGAGCTTGCTCACTCCTGGTGGAGTTGCTCTGCAGACTTATTTATTTATTTATTTATTTATTTATTTATTTTATTTATATTTATTTATTTATTTATTTATATGCCACCAAGCTTAATTCAGAGAACAACTCCAGGCAGTGTTCACTTGTTTCACTTCTCCCTTGCCCTTTCCCTCTAGTCTAAAAAGCTCCCCCTCCTTTTACAACTACTGTATATCTTTTGCTAAGTCCCTCTGGGTATGTTATAACATTTTTAGCTGTGTTCTTACGGGTGGGGGGTGGGGAATAGTCTGGATGCTAGATTGAAACTTCAAAAAGGGCACTTTCAGGTTGATGGAATAATAATAGGAATGAAGCTGAGATCAGCCTATTATAAAAGGTTGGCAGGAATCGTTTCTCCCAAAGAGGTGGGATGGAGTGGGAATTCCCACAGCCAGTATTTGGTTGCCTAAATGTAGAATGACACAGGACTAGACTTCCTTGAAAATGCACATTTCAGATAATCTGAAGGTATTTGGAAATGTCACTGAATAGCTTTTAGGTAACACTATGATGAATATTCATTAGTCTCATTGAATGGATGAGTCTTACGTGTGTGGGGGCGTACTGTATTTACAAATAAATAAATCAATTTGTCCCTAAACTAGGACTGGAAATCTTCCATATGGAGCATTTGTTTCCCATACTATACCTGTCACTCTGTGTATTGCATTACTCATATCTGATTCTATACTGTTTGTATTGGTATTTTTTCTAATGTCTAGACTAGGCAATGTTTCAGTTAGAACGGTGATAAAAATCTATGTATTTCCATGCTTTATGGTCCTCTCCAGAAGCACATGTTCTTTTTAATCCAAGTTTTTTTTTTACTTTTTATTTTTGATTTTTTGAAAATTTAACATAATACTATAACATAAACTACATTAAAGAAAAAAATTTAAAGAAACAAAAACAAGCAGACAAAAACAAAGGTCAATACATCATAAGATCATATAATACATCCATTATAAATTGCCTTGTATATTTACAATGAGTCAATAAAGGGCTTCCATATATCTATATAGATATCCTCTCGTAGTTGCTTTCTATATGATATTCGTTTAAATGAGGCTAGTTGTCGCAGATCTTCTGACCATTGTGTGATATTTCTCAGATGATTAAATCCCAGTTTGTTTTTAGATATACTGTATGTCTTATTTAACTTTATGGCACTTCCCAGATGAGATTCATTTCCATGCTCATAACTGTCTAAAAGAGTGGGAGGTTTCATTTTAGTTATCAGTTGACTTTGCGAGGAGGGATTCCAGAAGAGAAGGCCCAGCAGAGAAGATGCATTTCGTATTTTAAAACAAATTTCCCGAGAAGTTATTTTACTGAGAAATGGCTTTCAATATCAAGTTTAGATTGAAGTCTTGGATCCTTCATTAGCAATCTTCTCTCTCTCTCTCTCTCTCTCTCTCTCTCTCTCTCTCTCTCTCTCTCTCTCTCTCTCTCTCTGTGAAAGTTCCGCTGTCTGGAATAGCTAAATCAGTAAGGATCAAAAACAATGCTACTTCCTAATTAGTTCCCTTAATATCGGAAACAAGCTTAACTAGTAGGCTGAAATGTAGCAGATTACAAAATCAGAATTTGACTAGCTGGGGATTTGTCCCCTTGTTTCATCTGCTCTGGAGATGGGCTGGTTCTTTCCTTTTCCCAGTGTCCTCGTGATGTAAGGACCAACATAAACCAGCCCTACACAGTACCCACACTTTTTTTTGGCTCCCTGTAATGAGCTACTGTTTTGTAGGTGCATGTAGGATCACTTCATTTTGGTTTGGTTCCAGCACACTTGGTCCCTGGGATCAAACCAAAGCAAATGACTTAAGCTTTCAATTTCTCATTGTCTTTAAGTGGCTTACATAGAGAGCTTAAAACACTTAACAATATTGGGAAATTGAAAGCTTCCTCCGCTCCTCCGTGAAAGAGGAGAGAGTGGAAGCAAAGGCTGTGTGCATGTTTTTTAAAGCCTTGTACTGTAGTGCTCATGTGCTCTGCCTTTAAGAATATTGTTTTTTTAATTGAAAGCGTCCTGCCAGAAGGAGTAGGTGACAGAAAGAAATGGAGGAGGATTTTGTTGTTTTCTTTTCCTTTTCATTTAATGGGAGATAGGCCAAAGAGGGTTGCTTGAGGTCAGGTGTCATTTTTTTAACTCACAACCACCTGATCCTTGCAAGGATTGGTTGCAAGGATTGCACCACATGACATACTGCATTGTTATGTGGCCTTAGGTGACCCTTTAGCTTGATCCAGCCTGGTTCAATTTGATTTTCTAGCTGAGCCCTCTATCACCCTATCTGACATGATCTAATAATCTTTGCTTCACTAATGTTTTCAGAATGGAAACAGAGTAGATAGCAGTTATGCTTCAGAAGTAGCCAGTTGGCAGTGTAAGGTAAAATTGAAAGATGATTCAGCTGTCAAGGGCCCTAGTTATCGTCAGTGCAACTCATTGATTTTCTAATAGGGAAAAATCTCTTAAAGGCTTAGCATCCCTTTGTAATAAACAAAATTTTATTTCAAAGAGGAGCACACATTGGAAGTTGCTTCTTTCAACTCTGGGTCTAATTGTTAAGGGTCAATTGACGGGTATAAATATGTCATACACATATCTGATGTTAAAGTCAACCATTTACCGCTAAACATTTTATAAGCGCGTCCCAGCACACTTTTCATGTACCTGCTCTCGGAGGGTGAAATTTCCTGATGCGGATATAACAGTAGTGACTGCCGGGCTCTCCTTGCTTCTGTTTGTTCTTTTGTTTGCCCCCACCCCGCCCCTTTAAGAGATCTGAATGCAGTGCCGGGAGCAAAGCGAGTTGGCAGAACGGAGGTGAGCGGCATTCTTTTCTTCCTTTTTTTCTCCCTCCCCTCACGCAGCCAGCAGCCAGGAGTGCGGAGGGGGTGGGAACGCAGGAACAGCGACAAACCCCTAAGATCTCTGGTCCGAATTTAAGTGGCCAGCGGATCTTAGGGGTCGTGTGAAAAGGCCCTCTGAGAGAGGCAAGTGGATCAGCCTTAACAAGCCTACTGGTGGCTTAAAATTAAGATGCCAGTGAAGTATTTTATGATGGAACTTGATGCACAAAATAATTGTATTGAAATTAATTTAACATTATTTTCTATGGAAGACGTCTACTGCTTGAGACTTCTTTAAAGTTGGCCCCATCTTGTGGAATACCTTCCCTAGAGATAATTCACTCAATGCCTTACTTATTGCCTGATTTACATCAGAGTAAACATTTCTGTTCTATTGGGTCTTTTAAGCACTTTCTCACTTAATTGATAATAAATGTGAGCAAAAGTAACCCACTGGGCTGTTTGTTTTTAGTATGGTTATGGACTCCATTTGGATGCACACTTTAACATAGTGAGGATGTTTGAATGTGTCAGAGAAAATGAGAAAACAGGTTAAAGCTGAAACTCCAGGCTAAAATCCATCTGTCCTGTATACAGGATTTGATCAGGAACCAAAATCAGGAAGATGATGACAGAAATATTTCAAAATCCTAAATACAAATATTAAATGATTTGCACATAGTGAAAATAAGACATTTTCCACTTTGTTGTCCATTGCTTTCTCCCTTTCCTTTCCTTTCTTTTTTTGGTAATCATACCAATGGACAACCAGCAAAAAGAAAAACCAGAGACCTCTTTTGCAGGATAAAAAAAAAACACCAAAAGCAAGTTGAAACCTAGATTAGAGATGCCAAAAGTTAAAATGTGGGTATATGAATATATATATATGTTAGAGATGGGCATGAATCAGAAAAATGGCAAGTTGTTTTAATTCATGATTCTTTGAGGTTCACCAATCACATATAAAGAATTTACGAATTCTTTCCTATGAATTGGATTGATTCGTCAATTTGTTTTTACATTTGAAACCCGATAAAATGGGTACACAAGCACCTAGAGATACCAGAATTGCAGAGAAGTTTCTCCAGACTGTCCTCTACAAGTCTTGAGTTTAGGTTCTATATTTCAGAATTATGACACCCCCCCAAAAAAAAAAAAGGGCCCCCAGGCACCTAGGGACATCAACATTGCATAGAAGCTGATCCCAACTTTCCTCTACAAGCTGTCAACATTCGGTGAAGATTGGGTAGCAGACATCTGAGTTATAAACCCACAACGTGCCCCACCAGGAAACTCTCCTCTAGCAGTTGGCTTGGAAAAACTTGGAGGGACTGCAGAGGAGACTCAGGGAAATCTTCCTTCCAATTTTGATGTCTCCAAGTGCCTTGGTGGGCATTTTATATCCCAACAAATCAAAATTCGCTTAACATTTGTTGAACTGTATTTATAGGGGTTATTGATTTGTAATCATACAAATGGAAGAATTAGCAATTTGTTGAATGAAGTTTGAAATTTGCTTTTAAAATGTGTGCCTATCTCTGATATATGCTACAGAACTAAATTAAAGGGATGCAAGGGTGACACAGAAGGACAGATGAAGAACTTGTAATTTCACAATGCAAAGTGGAAGCTGCTCTCAAAGCAGTCAGAAGAAATAAATTACCTGTAGAAATATTAGAGAGCTATTAGAGACAGGTTCAACCAAAATCCTAACAAGAATACTGTATGTTAAAAAAATGGAAGAGAAATCCACAGAATGGAAACACACAATATACTTTCCAATCACAAAGAATGCATATGCCAAAGATTGCAGTAAATACTATTGTTTTAATTTCCTAATTCCTAATTTCCCCAAGCAAATTTTGCAAAATAAGATTCTGCCATATATGCAGTAAGAAATGTGACATATTGAAACTGGTTTTAGAAAAAGAAAGAAGGACTAAAATCATCTTGCAAATATATATTGGATGCTCTGGAATAAAACAAGGAGTCTCACAAAAGAAATGAGGTTTAGTTCTGCTGATTGCAATAAAACTTTAGGCTGTATGAAGAGCTATGGATTGTTTTAAAAGAAATAAGTGTGCTACAACATTTGGTTGTTCTGATATACTGTACAAACAATTCTCTGTATAGAAGACTACTTTTTGAAGAAACAAATCTATTTTTTTTTGAAAAAGCGTTGTTTATTCCCTCCCCACAGTCATGTGGCTTGCGTCGGGGGCAACGCAACTTTGGGGCAAGGCCAGTATTGCGGGCTGTGGGTTGTGCCAGCTCTGACCTGCAATGTGTGGGAAGTGTGTGGGGCATAGGAGGTGTGATGGAGGAAGCCCCTGTGGCAGAGGCATGAACTAGCCTCAGAGCTTCTCAAAGTTCCACACTGGTGGTGACAGTGAGCCCAGCACCCCCTGGCAGTGCAGACATGGACTGCTGGGAGGGGTAACGGGAGCACAAGGAGCAGCTGTGGGAGTGTGCTGTGTGGGACAGCCCATGTGCCCCTACGAATGTTGTGCCCAGGGGCATGAGGGTGAGGCCGGAGAAGCCCCTGGGATGGTGCCATGAAGCAACTGTGGAGCCTCTTGAGGTCCACACTGAGAGTGGCAGGCCTGGTGCCTTCTTGTGGTTCAGACCTGGAAGAGCCGTGTAAGTGTGCACTGGGGGCAACCACCTCCTATTCCTGCCATGCTACACTACTGCTTCCCCAGTTATCTCCACATCCTTTCTTGCTGATTCCTAGAATTCTGCATTTCTCTTTCATAATGCATTTAATTGTCACTAAAGCTACAGCTAAATGGTTCCTTCTAAGGTAAATAGGTGTTTTCCTGCCAATTAAAGCAGAATGTGAAATAGAGCAATATGCAAGAGAACTAGGTGAGGCATAACATTTTTAAAATGTTGATTATCGGTCTAGAAACATTTGCAGAATCTCAGAACTTTCTGCAATTTTAAACACTCTCTTCCTTAAATCACAGGTACACGATTTAATTCTTTTTCTTTAGGTCGCAGGAACATCCTATTCCATTGATTTTATAAAAAAAAATACTCATTTCTCTCTGTCAGGAAGCTTTCGAATCAGCAAGTCCTTTCTATGCTTTAATTTTTAACTTGGAAAATGCATTAGTGAAAAAACAAAGCCCGAGAGAAAAGAGAGGAACATCAATATTGTTGATACAGAACAATTGGGCAGCCAATGTTCTGTAGTAGGGCTGCATTACCAGCTTGGAAATGCCTTGATAAGCCCTTAAGGAGGATCATATCACCCGCAATAAGCAAAATAAAACTGTAACTTCTGTAGGGGATGTGGATCTTGCAGGTTTTCACCCATAGTGTGAAGAAAATAATGACATTTTTCTACTTACAGCAGTGAGATTCCCCCCCCCCCCTTATGTACTTTGCTGGAAATCTTGGGAGGATTTTCTCAACATTGTGGAGAGGGGTGGTGGTAAGAAAGGCTGCACTGTACAGAAATTTTTATGGTTCCTACACAGAATGGCATCTCCCTACACAGGATTCACCTGAAAAGTGACATTTTGCAAGTACAGTATTTGTGATATATGTAATTGTGAGAGGCTGTGTTAAACAAAATTGAGATTGCAGCGGACAATAACTTTTGTATTGTCGAATTTTGCTTACATTTATTTCAAAATTGGTCCTGTTCTGTTTAGTGCTTTTTAGAGCCCAAGGAAACATGTATTGTACTGAACCAGCAAATATTTTTTTAAAAGAATAAATTATTTATTTAGAAAACACTATAGAAGGGGTCCTCATCTGAAAGAGAATTTAAGGGCAGTATACAACAAGAACAAGCTATTCAGTGCAACAGAAATAGCACATAATGATAGTAAGGGTTTAAAAGCAAAAAAAAAAAAAAAAAAGAAACAAAACCTTAAATCTAACATGGTTAAACACCCCAAATGCTGTTTTTGCTGCAGAAATACGCCAACAAAATAGTCCTTCACGTTCTAAGTCATTGTGACGTCCAGTGGTTAGCTGCATTTCCGCTGTCAGCTCTTGGCCATTTCCAAGTTTCTTTCTATAAACAAAAAGCTATCCTGGATATACACACCCCATTAATAAAATTGTACCCTACAATATATTTTTGTCCCCAGCTTTTTGTGGGATGGAGAAATGGAAGAGATGTGCTCTGGTCTGTGGCATGGTCTCAGAAATATTTTTGGAATGTGGTGGGACTAGAATCTCATGACATAGAAAACATGGCCCTTCCACGGGATATTGTTTAGTTCAGTGGTTCCCAACCTGGGGGTCAGGACCCCTTTGGGGGGTCAAATGACCATTTCATAAGGGTTGCCATGAGCCAGTGAAGAAAAAGGCACAGCTTGGATCTGGAGGGGAGGAGGAAGGGGGGGAAGAGTGAGTGACAGCTTGATAGGTTGGAGGGGATGTCAATCAATGGCACCGGAGGCTGCGATCGGCTGAGGGTGCCTGTAGAGGGAAGTTCTCTATGGCACCTGCAGCAGTGGCCTGCCAAAGGGGGCTTGTGGCCTCTTCCAAGCAGGGCAAGGGGTCACCACAACATGAGGAACTGTATTAAAGGGTTGTGGCATTAGGAAGTTTGGGAACCACTGGTTTAGTTCATTCAATCAGTTGTTGGAATGTTCATCCTCATTCCTTTAATAATAACATTTGCAGATACAGTATCAACACAATACTGAAACTGTGTTGATAACCAAGATTACAGTACTTTTTTGTTTTCGGGCTGTGGATATTTAGGTATAACACACTTGTTCTGTGCAAAGACAAACATTCCTTTGATTTGCGGACAGTTGTATACGACACAATACACTGGTATCCGATAGCATAAAGTTTGTATTTTAAAGAATATTTGTGTATGTTAAATTAACCTACAAATCAAGGCCAGCAGCAGATCTGCTTTCCTGCCTGAGGAAATTCCAAAAGCGGGGGAGGGGGGGCTACAACAACAGAAGCTTTCCCTCTTGTGGATTAGAAATGTTCTTGCAGAAGGAAATCACAGAAGAGCCTCTTCTAAATGCCCAATCACTTTGAAAAGGAAGGCAGTTTTCCTTCAGTTCTTTCGTCCTTGACCCCAGCCATTCAGGTACTTTAAGAAAGCATCAACACTGACAGCATCACTCTGTACTCTCTATTTAATGGCAGACTAGCAGCTACATGAGGGGTATGGTGGCTCAGTGAGCTAGAGCACTGAAACTGTCAGCTGCAAAGTCAGCAGCTTGGCGGTTTGAATCCCAGGTGCCATGCAGTGGAGTTAGCTCCCACTGTTAAGCCCAGATCCTGCCAACCTAGCAGTTCAAAAGTATGTAAATAGATAAATAGCAAATAGATAAATAGATACCGTCGTACAAAAAGGGAAGGTAACTGTGTTCCATGCTCAGAAATAAGTTCAGCCATGCCAGCCACATGGCCATGGACTTGCACAACACTGGCTCTTTGGCTTGGAAACCGAAATGAGCACCACCCCTAGAGTCGGACACAACTAGCACGCATGTGCGGTGGAGGAACCTTTACCTTTACCTAGCAGTGGCATCTTATTTGTCGCTACTACATCTTATTGACTGAAGTATTGCGTTTCATTTCATTCAATGAAGGTTACTTCAGGCCATAAGGCAGCTCTAAGCTCCAATCCATTAAACTCTATAGGGCTTATTGCTATGTGAAAGCATATACAGTACTTTTGAACAAATTTCATGGCTGGTCCATTGGTATTTGTGTGGGTGCATTAATATTGTAAGGTCTAATAGAAATGGAAATAATTGTCTTAAAACTGAATGCACTTGCTGGCCCCAGTTGTTATCAAACGGCGGTGTTACCTGCATCATGGTGGGCAACTGTAGCCCCTTGAAGGTTTTTCCACCTACAGCTCCCATCAGCTGCAGCTAACACAGCCAAGGACAAGGGATTATGAGAGCTATAGTTTAAAAACATTTGGCTTTTTAAAACTGTTGCCCTCTGCCCTTTTCTAGTACAGGAAGAATTTCCCCATAAAATCTAACATCATGTTCCCAATCCCTTTTATGGCCATACACAAACATAGCCAAATTATGTACCAGGGTTTTTTTGACATTTGTTTCAGAGGAATGATTTTTTAAATGAATCCAACTAATATCTTTGATCACAATTCTTCATAGCCATATAAAAGCATTTGTTTGGCAGCATTCAATTAAGAGATGCAAGCCCCACAAGAGATGACACAAGTATGCCTTGGTCAGCTGTATACTAGCTAATATGAATATGCTACAGAAGCAATACCTTTATAGGCCACTGATAAAAAAAATAAAAAAAATCATTGTGTGGTTTTGTGGATGTATTGGATAATTTTGTGCATGAATTTATCCATGAAAGTTTGCATATATTTTTTTTAGTTTTTATCAGTGGCCTTGTGAGAAGGATGGTGCGCCCTCCTCTCCAGAGAAAACACCTGGGCAAGAGAACACGAAGGTCCAACCCAAACAAGAGGAAGGGGAAAGTGAAGCTATGGAGGTGGGAGACACAGGGGAGGTGGCGTTAGGAGGATGGGCAGGCGAAGGCAGGAAGGAGGAGGAAGAAAAATTGGTGGAGGTGGTAAAGGAGGATCCCTGGACAGGGGAGTGGGTGACCTTCAAACTCCTGCGAGAAGTGGCCGAATGGGAGTGGAGAGAGAAAAAGACGCGAAAGGCTCCATTTTGGGGGCAGATGGTGGAGAGGGTGCATTGGAGAAGGCGCGAGAGTATTTCACAGGTAAAACCTGCTGCCATGAGCTGCAAAAAGCTTTGGCCGAGATATGGCAGAGTACCCATGGAGCTGAGAAGGAGAAGAGCTTGGGCAAGAAGACAAACTAGAAGACCCTGCCGTGGCTGTGGCGGGAGTTACGGATGAGAACCCTTCCTTGGTTAAGAGTTTAGCCGGGCTTAGTGTGGACCCAGGCCGTCCAGCAACCCGAGGGACCCCCCCCCTCCATTTGGAGGTGAACTGTAGAACCTGGTTTCATGCCAGGGCAGATAGCTGAGTTTTGGTCCGAGGCTGGACCATCGATCCCAGAGAAGGGAGAACGTGCAGTTGAAGACCCAGATGTTAATGTTAGTTAATGTTAGTTTTACCAATAAAAGTTGCAGTCCCCCCCCCCCCCGCCATCTGTTCAATTAGTTACTGTTGTTCTGCTCTGGGGTGTATATTGTATATTTTATTTTATCCTATTCTGTTTTAAATTGTGTTGTATTACATTGTTTGTCTGTTGTATTAGTAGGCTGACTTTGTTCAGCTCCTGTACACCGCCCAGAGTTCCATTAGGAAGATGGGCGGTATAGAAGCTCATATAATAAATAAATAAATAAATAACACATCTTTATCATCTTTATCGCCGTCCGGAGGGCAACGGAGGGAGGGAGAAGAAGGGGGTGACCCTCACAGGCCTATAAAGGTAGTGCCTATAGCCTATTCTTGCATTTGTATTTTGTAATGACTGCACAGCTCTCCCGTTTTATATCAGTGGAACTCTAATAGCTAGGCATTCTTATTTGAAAATAAAGTCCTACTGATACTAATGGGGACTTCAAAAAAGCCCTCAATACACAGCTACGATCCCTCTTCATTCATACCTGACTGTAAGCTTTTGTTGTTTATGGATTTACTTCAGAGTAGACCAGCATGGGATTTCCTCTGTGAATATTGGTGCATGGCTCAGTGTGGCCTCTTTAAAAATAAGTAAAGAAATTATATTTTTGAGCAGACACATGTTTGCCTCTCCGATGAGTATATTAAAGATGATCACCCGGTTTAATCAAAAACCCTTTCCAGGGATTTTTTAAAGGCAGAAAGTACCCACAAGTAGTTTGGTACCTCTTCCTTCTAGTGGTGTCCTGGGTTTTTGGATCTTGCCCCAGGCTTGCACAGGTACAACTATTCTTCTCTGGCTCTGCAGCCCAATACCCAACTCACTGAGCCATCCAGCAAGCTATTGAATTTATATACTTCCAGTATAATTAGGCATTTCTGGTTTTGCCATCCTGCTTTGTGCAGTGAGATCAGCCATTATGTATATGATTTACAGTCTCTGCTATCAAATGGATGTCTTACTGATCTGAGTCAGGTTGTTTTCCAAAGCAGGCTTGACTTCTTGCCAAATGTGTTTCTCCTAAAAGGTTTAAAACAGAGTTTAGGAGGAGCCTCGGCAAAAGCAGAGAATGTAACACGCCCAGAGTCCAAAAGGAACATTTCCCCCAAGACAAAAAGGAAGAAGTGCGATAAAGGGAACTGGTACCTAAGGACGAAAGAACATAAACGGGAGCATATACACCCCTGCTGCTCGAGAAAAATGTCACGGCTGGCAAACAGAAGACCAGATAATCCCAAAATAGTAAGGCTTATTTGCATATCTAAAAGCTACTAAACTTAAAACTACCTTTGGATATTTTTAAATTAATGTACTGTTGCATTCAATATGCATGCTGAATGGATCTTGGTGTCAATATTTTAACTCTAGGGATGGTAGTTTCCAATGTTGGCTTGGCTCACCTGGGAGGATTTTGGGACTTGAGTGTAAGAGATACCGTTATGTTTTCCCACACTAA
Organism: Phrynocephalus guinanensis; assembly: GCA_037367245.1. Taxonomy (NCBI): domain Eukaryota; kingdom Metazoa; phylum Chordata; class Lepidosauria; order Squamata; family Agamidae; genus Phrynocephalus; species Phrynocephalus guinanensis. The sequence continues at coordinate 122,762,234 of CM074733.1, forward strand.
CAAAACTTTAGAAACTCAGCAAAGCCAACTGCCATTACAGGGCTTTGGCAGTGGCCTAACATGTGCTGGTGCTGGTGTTTGCCCAGCCCTCCTCCAGGGAAGTGGGAGAGAAATGCTACCATAGGAATCCTGAAGAAGCCTCTTCCTTTTTCTTTCACTAGTAGATATGGGTGCTGGCCTCCAGCCAAGTCACCGCTTGAGCAAGGACACGCTGATCAAGGCCTGGCCTGCTTTATGCCCCTTGGAGATCACCCAGCCAGATAGTTGTCCAAGTCCGTCCTACAAGAGCTGTGTTTCCACCGCTCTGTGTGAAACACTCTGTCCTGCCCAAATGGGCAACCACGGGTAACTGTGGCTTGAGATAGGGGGTGGGATTACACAACACTATCAAAATAATTTTTGTCAGAATTATGGAGCCACCTCCAGCCCCGAGAAAGCCAGGGCGAGGGGGAGGGGGAGAAAAGGAACAGCTATGATGGATTTTGGCAGGGACCAATGAGAAAAGAGAAAGAGCGAACAGAAAGAAAGACGCTAGCACCTTAGCGTGCCATTCTGATTTAACCACAAGGATGTAGCCATTCATCTGCACATACACACAGGCACACTCAAGTCATGATAGTGTAATTAACCAGCTTTAAAAAAAAGGATTTCAAAGTCCCTCACTTTCTACTGCAGCTTTTAAAAAACACAAAGAGCATGGTTGCTGTAACCTGCTGACCTCATTCAATGACCCCCTCTAGTGTCTCAGTGGTTCAAGTGTCCCAGAGAGATCCTGGTGTATTACTTGCACTTCCTTTCCCTCATTTGGTATGTCTTCTTTATTTTTCATTTTTAATGCCCAACATGCCAGATTCAATGGAAGGGACCGATGCAAAGTTCTACAAGAGGCGACCACAGGACTGTACAAAGAGTCCTGATTCAGTCTCTACTTACTGTATACATTCGTCTGAAGAGTTTGTACATCCCTACATACTGTAACTACCACATTGTATCTGTCAATCTGTTTGTGCTTCTGTCTTTTGTTTGCTGTTCTTCATTTGAGGCAGTAAGATTTCAAACTTCCTGCTTCAGAAATCCTTGCAACTGACTGGATCTACTCCCAGTTTCTCTGATTTATAGGGACACATGCACACACCGTCAAGTGGACAATAATTCATTGAAACATTATAACAATTGAAGATATGAGAAGGCAAAAGCCAAGTAGGAAGGTGTAAAATTTCATTGAACCCCAGGGGGATGCTTAGGGACCGGATGATTCCACAGAACCCACAGTAAAAGAGTGCTGAGTACTTTATTCTTGTTTCTCTCTCTCCTGATATTCCTGTGAGGCAGGCTTGCCTACTCAAGGGTGCTCATCCAAGGGCATCCAGTGAACCTCTCAAAACCAGAGATCTAGCTTCATGAATATATATTAAGTTATGATTTTTAATAGAACATAATATCCTTGATGGCCTGTCATAATAATTTAGGCTAAAAGGAAATAAGACAGCAAGTAAGGTATTTCTCTGTTTATGTCTAATTTTTTATTGTTATTTTCCTGCTAACTCCTTTTTTCAGGCCCCTGAGGTGCTTCTGATTCATTATTGCTCACTTAACAATCTGGTCATCCTACTGTTCAAGCGCTGGTCATCCTACTGTTCAAAGTTACTTTTTGAGGTTACTTGTTGAAACTGCAGCTTTTGGGAATTCCCAACTAGCCTAGTCCACTGGCTTCTCTCAAGCCATTTCTCAAACTCGGAACAAGTATTCAAAATTTTATCTCAAGACCACTAGATGGCAGCATATTTACAGCCTATTATTCTATTAGTGTTATTATAGAAATTGACATCTGTCCACTTAGATCCATTTCTTTTTCTAATATTGTAAAACTAAACGAGACTAATAACCTAATTCTATATATGATCTCTCACTTGAATATTGGCTCCAAAGGCAAGTATGGGATTAATGGTCAAAATTAATGAGCAAAATTGTTTAATTATATTAACGGAAAAGAAATGTCATAATTTGCCATGGTAAAGTGCCACTGATTAATAAATCCCTGTTTGGATTCCTTATTAATCTGATGTGTGACCAGGAGTCGAAATGGCACGTTGTCAAAAGTAGCAGGAATTTTCTGCTATAAATTACATTATTTCCCATTATAAATGCACAACCAGATTTTGGACTTGCATGACACTAAACAGAGCTTACAAAGTTAGACCACAGTAAGATAATAATATGTTCCAGAAGGCTACTGTAAAGGAGCATCTGTTACAACATAAAGTATTATGGAGATGGATGTGAAAGTCAGGCCCAAATTTACACTGCCATAACATAATAGCTGTAAATCTTGATAGACTTAAGAGTCTGCAAGTTAAGAGTCAACATAGGCAAAATTAAATCAGCATAGGCATTTGTTGTTGCACACTGAGTCATGTGCCTCGGTGTGCAGCAAGAGATGTCTGTAGCAGGCCCTAGCATCTTCGATTAAGATGTCCCCTAGAAGGACAAATAAACATGGGATAGGATCTTCCGAAGCAGAAAGACTTTGGGCCTTTTCACACGACCCCTAAGATCCGCTGGCCATTTAAATTCGGACCAGAGATTTTAGGGGTTCATCGCTCTTCCTGTGTCCCCACCCCTCCACACTTCCTGGCTGCTGGCTGCGTGAGGGGAGGGAGAAAAAGAGAAAGAAAAGCATGCCGCTCACCTCCATTCTGCCTTTCGCTCCTGCCGGCAACATTCCAGTCTCTGTAAAAGTAGCTCTTAAAGGGGTGGGAGCCAAAAAACAACAAACAGAAGCAAGGAGAGCCCCGCACTCACTATCGTTACACCGGATCAAATAATTTTCACCTCCAAAGAGCAGGTACTTGAAAGGTGCGCTGGGACGCGCTAAAGTGGGCGTGGTCGCACTTAATTTCCTGTTAACTCCGGAGCTGGTGGGGAAACATTTTTAAGCTCCGGAGCTGGGAGCCATTTGCCCCGGAGTTTAGGGGTCGTGTATAAACGCCCTGAAGTGTGCTTTCCCACTGTGTTCCTTATATTGTACAACTCTCGCATCTACCAAGCTGCCTAGATGCCCTAAGCATATCCGATCTTGCCTAATTTGGGAAGCTAAGCAGGGTCGGCCCTGGTTAGTACTTGGATGGGAGACCGCCAGGGAATGCCAGGTGCTGTAGGCACCTGGAGTAGGAACTGGCAACCCACTCCAGTATTCCTGCCAAGAAAACTCGATGGACATGGAGTCACTATAATGACACAACACACACACACACACACACACACACACTATAATGACACAACACACACACACACACGTCTATCACTGGCTCACACGTAGAATGTTTGATGCTTCTAGGATGGAGGTGACAAGACACAAAAAGAAAAGAAAAAAGTGAAAGCAATGGTCCTTTTGCAAGTGCCCTGGGACGTGATGTTGTGGAACAAGTAACGTTTTCCCTTTGCCTTTTCTCCTTTTGATCTAAAAATATATTGAGGGTGCTTTGAGGACTTCTATCCTGCATTCTAACCCATGTCCCGACATTTTGGACAGATTTGTTTTAAGATGCAAAAATGTAGCCAAAGAACAACAAGGGTTGTTGAGATTAAGTATCGCTGTGACTTAAGTTGCCAAAACTAGTGGCTATGGCTAAGTTTTTAAGTGTCAAAGAATCCAACAATGAATACTGTTTAAAAATAAGTATATATGTTTAAATTGCATTCACCTTAGAACCTTACCTTGGAAGTGAGCCCCATTGATCTTAACATAGACTTAATGCAGGGGATAGCAATCCACAGGTCACTGATCATATCAGTAGCAGTGGTTTTGTTTGAGGTATTTTTTTGGGGGGGGGGGGGAAGAGACTTCTAGACTTTTAGTAGTACAGTGGCACCTTGTATAAAGGAATTAATTTGTTCCAAATGAAATTATGTTAAGCAAAATTTCCTTTATACAAATTTCCCATAGGAATGCATTGAAAATGGAGTGATCCCATTTTTATGTTGTACGGATTTTCCCCATAGGCGATTATGTTAAGCAAATTTCCCCTATCTCCGGAATTTTTTATGTTGTACAATTTTTTGTTATACAAGCTGTTTGTTATACAAGGGTCCGCTGTACTCTGAAGCCCCCTTTGGGACTGTGAGGCACATGCTCTAGGAAGAAGACGCCATTTCAGCCTCCCTGTTTTAAACTTGGCTGGGTTTAGAAAGTGGTTTAGAAAATGGTTGTTCACTCAGTGGGCAAAAGGAGAGAAAGGCACGGTGAAAAGAGATTTTCAAAAGAAACCGTATGCAGTATGCGCTCATTATAAAAAAAATTCCTGTCCTGTGACTGCTGAGTCAGCTGAAGGCTGTATGAATTATTTTCTTTCCATTATTAAACTGCTTTTGCCTTTCATTCCATCACACTTGGCTTCTCCCCCTTCTATCAGAGGAAGACGTATGAAGATATTGTTTTTCCTCTCACATTTTCTTTTTTTAATGTTATACAACTGGCATTTGTCCACCATTGCATCCTCTGCATCAGCACATCACATGGCATGCAAAATATACTGCATGTTCCTTGTCCGTCTCTCCCTCTGTCTGTCCAACCATCCATCCATCCTTCCATTCCCTGGGGTACTGGGGTAATTGGGCAATTCATGCTGAGCTTGGCCAATATGGGATAGTTGCTGTTGTAATTTATGGATAACATTCTGAGTTTTGTTGCCTTTTCAACATGCTTCTGTCATAGATCTTGGGGCGTGATAAGAGAAAGCTTTTTCCTTTGAAGCAGGAGTTGGAAAAACTGTACAACTAGCAGCCATTGTTATTATCCTTAGTACTGAACACTTCCCAGAAAAAAAACCAGTCAGTTTGGCCATGCTGACCATGGGATTCTGGGAGATGAACTTTTTCCAAGGCCTGCTTCTGATTGGATCTGTTTCTAAGCCCTACCCTTCACTTGTTGTTTCCTATAACTGGCAGAGTCGAGAACTTTTTGTGCTCACCTACGGTGCCTTGGTGGCCCAGTTGTGCAAGGACTACGAGAACGATGATGATGTAAACAAATATCTGGACACCATGTAAGTGGCAATTGGCAAGTGTATATGCAGCTAGCTAGAGCTAACCAGCAGCCATGAATCAATCAAAAACTCATGGAGCTAAACTAGTTATTTTGAATCATTATTTATTTATTTATTTATTTTTTAGCACTTATATACCGCCCGTCTTCCAGAGGAACTTTGAGTTGGAAACAGCCTACACAGCCATTAATCCAACTCTCTGCTCAGTGCAGGAGTCCAAATCAAAGCTGATCTGGCAGACGGTAGCCCAGTTTTCTCTTGTAGGCCTCCAGCGTTGAAGCACTCACCACCGCCCAAGGGAACTGGTTCCATTGCCATACAACTCTTTCACAAGCGATTCCGCCTCCCCTCACAACCCACTCATGTGCTTCACTTTGGTGTTTTTAAAGCAGTGGTTCTCAACCTGTGGGTCCCCAGATGTTCCTGGACTGCAACTCCCAGAAGTCTTCATCACTAGCTGAGCTGGCCAGGATCTCTGGGAGTTGCAGTCCAGGAACATTTGGGGACCCACAGGTTGAGAACCATATTTGCAACTTCTGTTGAACAGAGTTGCAGCTTCTGATTTCTGATTTGTGAGCCCATTCCCATTCTGAACACACACACACAGTTCTTAAAGAACATTGTGTTCTTTCTTCTTTCTTTATTTCATTTATCCTTTGTCTGTCAAATTACCTAAGAGATTTTTCATTCAACAGCATCAAAAGGCCTGCCCTATTTTTAGGAGTAGCCTTTAAAAGTTCTTTAGGGCTTTCAGATTGAATTTCTGTTGCTTGTCCTCCCCTGCGTTGGGGAAACAGTTTATTAGGATTCTTTATGCTTTGGGGTAAGTGTATGAAAAAGAATGAATGAGGAAAATGAAACGAAATAACTCAAAAGAGGTGGCCCATTTTGTGTTTAACAAAAGTACAGTGCATGAAAGAGAAGAAAACAAAATGAAGCACTCTTGCAAATGAACCATGCTGTGTAGATCTTGCTGTGTAGATCTCTAGAAGCCAGCTATTTTTCTGGGACAGTTTTTAACTGCGTAGAAAAAGATATAATTCCCAAGCTACTCAATGTGAAAAACATTCATAGTTATTTTGCTTTGTGAATGTTGTGGTGGTACTTTTTAAAGATGTACACATCTGAACATCTATTACTCAAGTATTTCCAGTGCTTCTGTTGATGATTTTTTTAAATATTACTATGAAGTAACAAACTGTTCAGGACTCTTGACTTTATTGACTTTATAGATTGAGGAAGAAAAAGGTGCATTGCAATGCTTGGTTCCAAAATCATTTGCAGTATATTTGGAGATAGTGGCATGGCTAACCCTAGTCAGAGGTGGAACAATCTCACAACACTTAGAATCAGAGAGTAATTGGGTTGGAAGAGGCCCCTAAAATCAATAAACATTTTTTCTGCCTTGGATCTTTAAATGAAAAGCAGAGAAGAAAAGGACTTGAGTGGAAATTATGAACATATACAGCTGACATCTGCTATGTCTTTCTGCCAGGGGATACAACATTGGCATAAGGTTGGTTGAAGACTTTCTGGCCCACTCAGTGGTAAAGAAGTGCCGGAGTTATTCTGAAACTGTGGACATCATTGCACAGGTATGAAAAGACCCAGGCATTGCTGCCATCCTGCTGTTTTAAATATAAATATGCACATTGCAGACACATGTTTATTTGGAGTTGACAGAGATGGGCACGACCAGGAAAAATGATGTTTCGAGTTGTTGTGTGTCGGAGCCGGCCCGTTTCGGCTCGTTTGTTTGTCGTGAAATTTTTCAAAAATTTGTCGTTTCGTTTGTCGTCTGTCGTTAGTACTGGTTTAGGGGGGGATAGGGTAGCGGGCTCCTGGAGGCACCTCTCTGGGGTGGGTGCCTCATCTGGCCCGCTACGAAGGGAAGGCATTTAGCAGGCTCCTGAAGGCAACTCTCTGGGGTGGATGCCTCCTCTGGCCCACTACAAAGGGAAAAGGAAAGGTACATGACCGTGTAGCCATTGCGTACCAAGTGGCACTGGCAGAGGCACCTCTCTTTTGGGTGCCTCTAGCTCACTAAGAAGGACAGCATACTGGCGTACAGAGTTTTTTGGAACTTTGGACTGGTGAGTGAGGTGAGAGAAGAATGCCTCTGCTGGGCGCCCTCTGACTCACTAAGAAGGGAAATGTACTTGCGTGTAGTGCAATGCGAGTACAGATCTGGCTTAGGGTTGGGGTTAGGGCAAGGGCTAGACTTAGGGTTATTACGGGTAAGGTTAGGGTGAGTTAGTGGGCTGCACCTCTGGATGCCTCTGACCCACTAAGAAGGACAGTGTACTGGCGTATGGGTTAGGGTTAGGGTTAGGGTTAGGGTTAGGGCTAGGGTTATAGTGGGCTTTTTATGCCCGACTGGCACATCCCAGAAGTCTCAGTCAAAACCTGGCCAAGTGGTCATGCGATTGGTGGAATGGCTCCAAAAATTTGCATGGTCCCATCCCATGGCCAGCCCATCATTGCGCAGGTGTAAAAAAATAAAAATAAAAATAAAATAAAATAAAATCAATGGGATTGCAGACAGACGTTTATTGCAAGAAAAACCCACTGCTGCTACTGTACAAATTCAGGCAGTTAAAATACCTAATTTTCGCATGTTTCTGTGTGGTGCTTTGGTGGGTTTTTGGACCACGATTTCAAAAAAAAAAATATTGCGGTCGCCATTTTGGATCCGCCCGCACCGCATGGCATGGCGAGACGACGAGGATGCCCCCCACCAGAACAGCCCAGGACAGGAGAGGGGGGGGAGGCCAGGGACCCCCACCCCAGAAACCACCCCTCTGGTAGGTGCCCTCACTCAGGCAGGCATATTTTCACCTGCTTTTTTGGCCGGGAATCGGTGTTTTTTTAAAAACTTTTTTTCTGTGCCACTTGGCATCGCGTGATCGCCGCGATGCCATGAACGACAACGACAAATCAGACCCAATTTTTCTTTTATCGGTTCGAGTTTGAATTCTGACGGCTTAATTGTCATTACCGTTTCCGTTGTGTAACGGAAACGAGGAACGGAAACGGAAACAAGAATTTCGCCAAGTCGTGCCCATGTCTAGACAGTAATGGATTTTAAGCCGTTCTTGAAATTAGGTGAGGTCAAAATGGCTAGATACAAGCAGTTTGAGGGAAGAAAAGCACCTACATAGGTAAAGGTAAAGGTTCCCCCCGCAAATGCATGGTAGTCGTGTCTGACTCTAGGGGCAGTGCTCATCTCTGTATTCATGCCAAAGAGCCAGTGTTGTGCAAGTCCCTGGCCATGTGGCCGGCATGGCTGCAAGGAAACACTGTTTTACCTTCCTGCTTTTTATGGTGGTACCTATTTATCTTCTTGCATTTACATGATTTTGAACTGCCAGGTTGGCCGGAGCTGGGCTTATCAGTGGGAACTCGCTCCGCTGTGTGGCACCTGGGATTCAAACTGCCGAGTTGCCGACTTTGCAGCCAACTGTTTTCGGAGGCTTAGTCCGCTGAGCCACCACGCCCCATGCATAGACAGCTGCTGACTGGTGGCACTGGCAGGTATTTAAAGGTAGCTAGTACTGAGCAGGACTAGAGCTCGCCACCCTTACCAAGCTGTAGTTCTGGAGAAAGGGATGAAAACACAAACCTGTGTTTTCTGTGTCTCATTTCTTTGCTTTGTCTTCCTTTCGTGGGTTCAGAAAAATCCCTAAAATAAATACCTGAATTCTGAACAACCAGAAGTCTTTTATCGCTGAACGAAAGCCTGAAATGTGCAAAGATGAAAGCTAGATGTTTATTTCCCCCCTGTGGTCCTTTCAATGCTGATCCATGCATGCACATCCACATTTTTCCAGTCCCTTGGAAATTGGTGAAGCTGTGAATTTTGAAAGAGATACGCACTGCTCACTCCATGGCAGCTGTTTCATCTGCATCCAAAGCCTCCAGAAGCAAAATAAGACAGAGCACAACAGACAAAACATGGCCCATATGAAACAAATAACATACTTTTTAGCCTATTATATTAATACCAGATGATTAAAAGAATCTCAAAGTGAGGTCTTTAAAAAAAACCCACAAGAGAAATAATCCAAACAGAGCTCCGTTCAAGCATTTACACAGAATGTGTTTTCCGTATGGCAGGAGTAAAGTAGTAAGATCCTATAACATTTGGATCATGACCTTGCTCATCTTCCATGACACCACATAACTACTGATGGCAAAGATATTTCCTAGCTTCAATTGGTTTGGAAATCCCTGGGATTTATCATGTTAACAATGTCTGTGGTATTGTTAATGGTATTAAAGAGGTGGAATGGGCAACATGTTACCTATGAGGCTCCACATGAAGCCCTCTTCATCTCTGTTTTGGTAACAAGTTTGGTCCAAGCCTGGGTCCAAGCTACCTCTAATAGGATTTTCACTGTGCTCGCCATGAAGCATGAACCACCACAAACCAACAAGAAAACCCAACTGTTAACTGCTTCAGTTTTTGGTTAATGCCTGTTGAGGTGGGGGGCTTTACCTCCTCCGGTTATACTGCCACCTTGTTGTCACCACCGCCACACTGCCACCACCGTGCTGATAGGCACACCCACATGCAGAAACAGCCAGCCCAGCTCATGAAAGGAAAGTCAGGCTACTGTCGCTGAAGATGGTGCTGGCAGAAAAGAAAGGTGAGGTAGTAGCAAGACCAGGTAGAGAGGTAACAAAGGCACCAGGAAGGGGAAGGGCCATTCATTTTGCTGAAATGAAGCACTGGATGGAAAAACATTTATCCCTTTGTTTCCTTTGAGCAAAGTAGAATGCACAAACCAACCTAGTTTGTAGGGGTTTTTTGTTCGCCATTCAGTTCGTGCCCATCCATCTTTACAACTGATGTTTGAACCCAGGTCTTCCGAATCCTAATCTGACACTATATCCATCTCACCCCACTGATTTTATCCAGTCCATTTTTGTAAGTATTTAAGAGAGATAGGGTGTGTGGGAGAAGCACAAGGAATGAAATAGACAAAAGTGTGTTTTCCATGAGGGAAGTTACCTTCATGAAAATAATATTGTTGTTGACAATGCATTATTTGGATACCAGACTTTTTCTTCCTGAGGTGAAAGAGAACACAACAGAAGTCTTTCAGATACCCTCCCATTTGCACCAGCTTGGCCGGGCTGACAATTGAATTTGTTCTGGTGTCACAACGTTGCATCTGAGGGAAGCAGTCTAGTGGCTGTAACTCAGAGACAGGTTAGTTTTTGTAGGTTACATTGTGTGACATGCTGGCTGCTATCCCACGGCCAGAAAATCCAGATCAAAGTAAAATGGGGATTTCCCCCCAGAACAGTCATGTGCTTGAAAACACGGTTCCTGTGTCCCTACGGGTGCAGTTTAAAACCCACATATTTTATGTCCCCATGAGCGGGAACCGCAACACAGCAGGGTTTGATGTGGATTTTCCAAGTCCCCACAGACTCAAGTACCAGTGTCAAACCCGTGTCGGAACTGATATAAGCTTTGTACCACCTCGAGACCAGGTACTTGTAAAACTCGCTGGGTCACGCTTAAGTGGGCACGGTCACATTCCCCCCTTTAAAGTCTACTGGTTGTGGGGAGACAATTTTATTAATCACATCTTCAAGCAGTTTGAAGAGATTTTGAGTGGTTGTGGGATAGCAAATTGACTCCCTGTCCACAGCTTTGTCTCCTCGCTGAAGCGTCTGCCTCATCCCGCAGAGTACAGGGTTGGCCTTGGTTGCTCTGTTCAGTGAAAAGTATGCCTGTCTCTGTTTCACAGAAGCCATGTTGGGAAAGTGTTACTAAGTGGTCTTCAGGACCCCTAATACATGCAAGTAGTTCTTGGAAGTTCCAGATATAGTTGCTTGCCAGGTACTTTAGTGAAATCTTCTGTTTCTTTCTTTCTTTTTCTTAGCATTTGTCCCACTTGGTGGTGGGACATCTTCTGTTTCGTTTGTTGGTTATAAATGTCCTTTCCCCCTGCTCCATTTCTAGGTTGCTTTTAAGATGTATCTGAATGTTACCCCAACCGTGACCTGCAGTGGCCGAGGAGGAAATGAATTCTCTCTCATTCTGGACAAGAATCCCTTAGTGGATTTCGTGGAAGAGTTACCAGCTGGGCGATCTTCACTTTGCTACTGCAACCTCCTGTGTGGTGCCATTAGAGGGGCTCTGGAGATGGTAAAGAACTGTAATCTGGCTCTCCCTCTGCTTCTTCCTGCTCCATCCCTTTCTCACACAATCAATCAAGCAACCACATGCACGGCCGGGCCTTCACCATCATGAAATGCATGAGAGATTAGAAGCCCCTTTGTGATTAGGAACCCTCTGCCATGTTCTTGGTAGTTGTCCTTGGAACACCACAAAGGTTGGGCAGGGCTCTACGTAGGACTGGGCAACGGAGGCTTTGCTCAGGATGATAAAATCTCAAGGGTGAAATCTAGAGTTCAACTTGCTCATGAGTTTTAGGAAAATATTTTAGGTGTGTCTGTGTGTGTGTTACACCACCTTTCTCCTTAAAAGTATCCCAAAACTGCTCACATCATTAAAGTAATAAATTACTTGAATATTTTTTTAAAAACTTAAATGATCATCATCTTAAAAATACTAGAGAAAACATTGCTAAAACAAATTTAAAAGCAACAAAAATAAATGGCTATGCCTTCCAAATCCCTATTCACTTTCCTCTTTGGAAAGTTTAAACTTTCTTTATGTCTGTGAAGATTCTCAGTCATCTAGGTGAGTTTATCTGGGATCAAAGTCAACAATAAAATGGAGGACTCGTCACTAGCTTTCTTCAGACTGACAACGATGTTTGGATGAGCAACGAAACATTTCGATCTCCCAAGAAAAGAAGTCCAGTTGTCATGACTCAACTTCCATTTAAACTTTCTTCTTCGTTTCTGGAGAAGCACCACATTCCCTTTCTCCTTGTGTGGGTGGAAGATGGCACCACTTTCCCCAAAATTTCTAGTTGTGACTGACCTAAGAGCCGGTTTGGATCAGACCAAAGACATATCCAATGCAATCTGTGGTGTTTGCCATCTCCCACTTCTGGCGAGTACTAACAAAAGTTAGCTAGAGTGTCAACACCATTGCCTCCACTGCCAGTGTCACCTTCAACTACTGCCACTGTCCAGTAGCTGCCTTGAAGAGGTCGGCTGCCTGTTAGTCTGTTGTCTCATCAATGACCATCTGCCTTTGGTGACCTGGGTAGGAACTTAGGCTCATAATGGAGTTGCCATTGCTCTCAGCTTCACTAACTCTCTCTCTCTCTCTCTCTCTCTCTCTCTCTCTCACACACACACACACACACACACACACACACACACACTCACTATGTTAAGGTATATATATCCAAGAAGTTAACTCAAATAGCTCAACTTTTTAAAAAAATTTATTTTCAGGTACATCTAGCCGCTGAAGTCCATTTCCTTCAAGACATGTTGAAAGGGGATGATGTGACAGAAATTGGAATCATGTTCTTAAAGAAGATTGACACCAAGAAGCACAAAAAGAAATAAGGGAAACCAGCCTGTGGCACCACTGTCTATGGATAGTAAACATTTTGGCTTTTCATTCCAGGAAAGAAAATTAACTCAAGCCAGAGAAAGTCAATCCACAAAGGCCACACTGTGAGCCGATCGGTTTCTGGATCAGGCACTGCATGGCATAAAGATTTGTAATGGGGAGCAACTTTGTGTCTGTCAACCAAGATCATGATAATGGATAGCTTCCCAAGCTGGGGTCCAGGAATTTTTAGGAATTCCTGTGGCTCAATAATATCCCCCTCATGTCTTTGTTATGAGTTGGATCTCTGCTACGAATACAGGGGAAGCTCAAGCTTTCCTGCTGCCTGAGGCAGGACTAAAGCCTCCCCCCTACACACACACACACACACACACACACACACACACACTTGCAACTGTGGTGAACCATCACAGTGGCAGCACTGTAAATTATGGTGGCACCATTTTCCGTTTCAAGGCATAAACAATTATTTTGGTGTCTATCATGCCTGCTGACTTTTAAACTTCTGTTTAACAACAGTCAGTGGCTTTTAAGCAAAGAGTTTGCCACCTTCACAGGCAGTCTGTTTCACTGCAAAACAGCAGCTAGAATTCTAAGTGATCCTTAGTTAAAATCTACTTTCTAGTGATTTGAATCCATTTATTTGGATCACTCTCTCTGGAGTGGCAGATTTAAACAATTAAAAGGCAGGGAATCCATCTATAACACACATCCCTTAAGGATCATAACTTTAAGTCATTTTTAGCATTTATGCAAGTTATAAAACAACACATGTGAAAAGTTACATGAAAGATTCAAGCCAAACTGGTTTGAATCTATGGAGGAAACTCCACTTTTTTGTCTACTCTCTTTGCCCAGTGCAGTTTCATTATCCTTTCCCTCCCATCAGCTACTCACCACTACTTGGCTTTGCTACTTGTGGCTTAGCTAAAATGTCAGACCCAGAAACTAGGTACATAAATCTTCTGGATCTCTCTTGTTCTCTCCCCTCCCCCACTGTTATTTATTTCCTTATCTCTCCTGCATCTAATTATCTCTCCTTCGTCACCAATTATTTTTGCAGAGCCTGGAACTCCAGCACTCTCGTGTACCAACAATTTTCTTTCTCTCAATATGAAATCCTGTTATTCTCACTGATCTTGTTGTTAACACCAAGGGCTTTTGCAACTCTGCACCTGGCAGGCTGCCAGCATGACGAAATGCATCCTTATCTTCCAAGGCCTAAAGAAATAGAGGCCTGTAAAGTAAATGATCTGGCCCACCCTGATATTGGAACAGCAGAAAATTGCAGCTGCCCAGAGTGCTAGTTCTGCAAACCCCACTTCTGGCGATATTATACATTGCAACATTTTACTAAATAATTCAATACACTTTCAGCTGAATTATCTCCTCAGTTCAATTATTAGGGATGTTGTTGTACTGTGACCTTGCTTTTAGATCCAGCTGGAAAACAGCTGATTATTTCACAGTGACCTCTAGTAAGATGCTGTTCAAAACACTATGCATATTTTCAAGATTACTTTTCTTCCTCCCCTGTTCTAATTATTTTAGCACTCTGTACATGCAGAATTCCACAACTTGACATTCTACCCCCTTCCTGCAACAGTTGGATGTGGAAATATTTTGCTCATCAATCTGCTTTGCTGTTACAAGGTCCATCAGTCTTTGCTAGCTGCACTTCTGAGAAATTGTATAATTGTGGGTCAGTAACCTCCTAATTCACAGGAACTCAAGACGACAGCTCAAGACGAGAGTACGGATGTGGACATTTTCACCTCTCTCTGATATTTTGGGGTGAGATAGCCCTGCCCTGGACTATGAGCCACCACTGCTGCAAGCCTGCCTTTTGTTGCTTTGAAATAAAAGCTGAACCATTCCTGTTGAGCCTGTAAGGACATAGATCACCATAATACAAATATAGGTATAGTGTTGAATGCCCAGAAATACTTAGCCATGGTTATGCCTTATCTTATGTGTAAGGGTTCCCCCACCCCCCGGTTTGGCATGGACTATACAGTCTAGCTGGATTTTTGTCTTCAAGCTTGAAAGGATGGGAAGCAGGAAAATGTGCCACAAAACGTTCACATGGGAAACTGAGTCTTAGTTGAGAGGCAGGCAAGTAGCTAGGGGTCCCTGTTTTAGTTCATCGCTGTCTTCCCTGATTTGTCTCTAGATTGATAGCTTTAGCCCTTTCCCTCCACTTCTTTAATGCACCCTCCGTTCCTCTTTCTTAGTACTATGGTGAGTGGTAGCAGACTCATTTTTCATGCACTCCCGAATGGACTTCCTCTTTCCCGTAAATGAGCGTACCATTGTAGACTAATAGGAAACCTGCCCGATTACAACTTCACAGCAACCTAGGTGCACTAAAAAGAAAAGTAAAGATTTTTGTGTAATTCCATTGTGTCATAGTGATTCCAGTGTGAGGTCAGGGCTGGAGTGTTGCACTGGGAAATGAGGTTCTCATCCAGGCATTATCTCAATCTGTCCCAAATCTTGAGGTTGTTCCGATAGTAAAGAGAAGACCCATGTACTTTATACTGTACTGAACTCATTGGAAGGAAGGAAGGAAGGAAGGAAGGAAGGAAGGAAGGAAGGAAGGAAGGAAGGAAGGACGGACGGACGGACGGACGGACGGACGGACGGACGGACGGACAGGCTCAACCTGCCAAAGCTTACCTGCACCACCCCAGAAAGAAAGAAAGAAAGAAAGAAAGAAAGAAAGAAAATTAATTTTAAAAAATATATTAAGTAATATTCATATAAGAAATTAAGCAGCTAATCTTTCCTTAAGAAACACACAAGCAAAACTTTAATGCTTAGACTTTTTTTAAAAAGCAAAACTTGTCATCAAGGCATAGCCAAATTTTCGCTGACACTGTTGTCACATTTATGAGCCTTATAGCAGAATGGCATGCCTTCTCGTTCCTTTATAATCCGTGCTACAATGGGAAATGGTGAGGCACAGATGTTCATCTTGGCAATCCACCTAGGCAGATCCCTGTGAAGAGGTGAAAGAGGTAGGCTGCTGTCAGGTCAGAGAACCTGACATCGGAATGTCTCTCTAAAAGTGCTATTGGACTTTACAGACCTCAAAGGAAAAAAATCTGAAGCCTACGATCATCACAGCTGGCATTTATCTCCAAAGGGTTAGTTTCAGTGTGATCCAAATGAATGTTTTGCGCCTTCCAAAACATTCCTTACTTCTGAATATCCTTTTAACTTACAGTATTTCCCTAATACTAAATAAACCAAATGTCCAAGAAAGTCTCTACTTTTCTTTTTATTAGATAGTCATCTGCAAGTAGATATAAATGTGTTACATTTTTGTTCACTGAACATCCAGAAAATGTTACCTATAAAAGCCTACAGTGCTACAGGAATATGATTATGTATGTAAGATTTAATGAACTAAATGAAAAAGTGAGTAAGTATACTAACAGAACCTGAAAATGCTCGAACAAAAACTGATCCTCTGAGATTCACAACAAAATGTTTACACAGCTTAACCCTGCCATGTTTTCATATCTCTTTGTCTGTATGCGTCCTATAGATTATGGAATTTGTGAATTTTTCAGGAAATCCTTTCCTGTGCAACTAGAAAATGTGCCAGTTCTAATCATTAATAAGTAGACATGGGCACGACTTGGCGAAATTGTCGTTTCCGTTTTTGGATATCGTTTCCGTTACGTAACGGAAACGGTAACGACAATTAAGCTGTCAGAACTCGAACTCGAACCGAAAAAAGAAAAATTGGGTCTGATTTGTCGTTGTCGTTCCTGGCATCACGTGGCGATCGCGCAATGCCAAGCGGCACAGAAAAAAGTTTAAAAAAACAACCCGATTCCCGGCCAAAAAAGCAGGCGAAAATATGCCTGCCTGAGGGCACCTACCAGAGGGGTGGTTTCTGGGGGGGGGGGTCCCCAGCCTCCCCCCCTCCTGTCTTGGGCTGCTGGTACCGGGCTGAGAGGGGGCATCCTCGGCGTCTCCATTTGCCATGCGGTGCGGGGGGGATCCAAAATGGCGTCCGCAATATTTTTTTTGAAATCATGGTCCAAAAAACCACCAAAGCACCACAGAAACATGCAAAAATTAGCTATTTTAAATGCTTGAATTTTTACAGTAGCAGCAGTGGGTTTTTTATAGCAGTAAAAGGTCGCACTGATTTTATTTTATTTTTATTTTTATTTTTATTTTTTTACACCTGCGCAATGATGGGCTGGCCATGGGATGGGACCATACAAATTTTTGGACCCATTCTACCAATCGCATGGCCAGGTTTTGACTGACACTTCTGGATGTGCAAGAGGGCATAAAAAGCCGAGGCACTCCCAGAAGAGTCGCAGTCCGGGCTTGGATGCGGGTGGGAGAGGGCTGTGTGTAGCTGGCTGCTGTGCTAGACTAGTTTCGATTTCGTGGAGCCTTTAGATTTCAGTTAGGCAGGCAGGGAGGGAATTGATTCAATTGAATTTTTAGGAAATAATAATAACTCCTTTCATTCTCTGACTGCTGTGGGGAATAGCAACACAGTTTATTCTTTTTTATTCTTCTGTAGTTTGTTAGGATTTCTTTTCTGATAGTGCTTCAAAGGGGGGGAGGTTTGAGTGGGAGGGGAGGTGTGGATTTATTTTAAAAAATTCATTTGCTTGGTGACAAGCCAAGGTCCTTTCATACCCTGCCTGCAGCTCTGCTCTGGGTGCACTGCCCACTTTGTTTGCAAAAATTACAATTGCTTTATTCGATGCAGTCTTGTGCAGCAAGTCAGTTTAAAGTGTTTTCCGCCTGCTCTGGGTCATTGCGGGACCCACGCCCGCCACCCGCGCGCCCGCCCGCGCGCCTGCCCCTCCCCCCTGCTGCTGCCGCCGCCCGCCCATGCTCCCCCGCCACCCTGCCTGCCGCCTAGGGTGCAAAAACACCTAGCGCCGGCGGGACGCCACTCGCTGGGATGTCAAATCGCGTGAAATCGTGGCGGCGGTAATGACAAATGACAAATGACATGACGAAATGACAAATTTTTGAAAAATTTCGCGAAAAACAGAAACGACCCGAAATGGACCTGTCCCGAAAAACGACAACTCGAAAAAAAATTTTTTTCTGGTCGTGCCCATCTCTATTAATAAGGCAAAACTCCAGATAAGGTTGTTTGAAGACGATGCATCTTACATGTCCATTTGGGAACAAGCAACATGGGAAGCTTTAGAGGCAAATGGTTGATTCTAAGATAGGAACCTGGAGGCTAGATATCAAATCAACACAGGAGGAATGACAGCATAAAGCTTCGCCCTCATGGTAGGCTTGCGTTTATTGTTTTAATGTGTACAGTTTATTGTTAATCTCCAAATGTCTATTTCTTAGTCTTGAAACTTCTTTTATTCCTGGCATTCAGCCTAGTCGTATCTAATCTTTGCAAATTCACTTCTACAAGACCTTTAAGTGGAACCCCGATTCTGAATCTAGTGTCTGCCACTTGACCAGACTACCAGGAAGGTTCTGAGAACACATTGAAAGCAATTTCTGGACACACCACATTCAATTAAAAAGGGTGCCAGCGGCGGCAGTGAGGACAAGGTGTGTTAAAATGGTGACACACACACACTCCCTCTCTCTCTCACACACACGGTGCCTTGTGGAGTCAAATCTTGGCCTTTAGTTGCTTCTTAAGAGGTCCCTTGACTTTGGGGAAAGCACAGAGGAATGGAAAGGACCACAGGAAAACGGCTCAGAGAGCTGGTTCTGTTACCACAACTCCAGCCCCATCCACAAACCCTAGAGATAGGTGAAAGGCATCTCCTTCTGTAGATTTGATGCTACCACTTTTGCTTTTGCAAGTGACGTACTTGTGTATCATACTGTAGTAATGCTGTTCAGGATTGAAGGCAAACAAAGAAGAAATGCCATTCCAGGCTTTGGGACTTGGCGTCTGAAATGGTTCCAGCTCTGTGGAATCAAAGAAGCATTTGAGATTTCTCTCTGCCAGCTTGGCTGCATGCTCCGTCGCCTTGGCCTCAAAAAGCTGCCTTTCCTTTTCCATGTATATTTTCCAGAACGCAAGCTGGAGAATACTAACTGGAGAACGACAACGGGAAATGCAGGTACCAACAAGGACCAGTGTGAAGACGCTGGCAATCAAAATCCACCCGATCACCTTTGGGAAGAAACATGAAGGAAATCAGAACAATGCTTTGTTAAGAACAATCAGACATTCAGGGAAGCATCTTTTTACAGTTCCTCATGGTCTCTCTCATTCCAGTTGAAGCGATAGATCAGGCCTGCCCAACAGGAAGACTGCGGGCTACCAGTAGCTCACGAAGGGTTCAAAAGTAGCCCGCCGGCCATCAATAAAAAAGTGAGGGGATAAGTTCTCCACCCCTCCCTCCTCCACCCCAAGGACCACCATTGCCCCAGCAAAGTTCTCTGTCTACCAGCCCACTGTGTCAGCCATGGTGTATTGAAATCTGTTCCCTCCAGAACAGATTAATTGGGTTTCAATGCATTCCTATGGGAAACCGCTGCTCTACTTACAAAAGTTTTTACTTATGAGCATGTGCTCAGAACGGATAAAATTCGTTAGAGGTTTTAGTGTACCAGCCCTCAGACACTTTGGGCCGGAAAAAGTAGACCTTGGCCAGTTCAAAGTTGAACAGCCTTGCTGCGATAGATTATTGGAACACAAAGACAAATCTCCATTGGAGACCAGTCTTTTCGGAGACCCTTTGATATCTCTCTCACTTTATAACTGGGCTGATCCACAATTTTATTCATTAGACATTAAATTGCTCTAAAACTTATAGGTGGCTATCATGACTAGGAAAGCCACCACACAGGAAAGGATTAGGTTTTTAGAGGCTCATATAAAACATTATCAGTTTTGTGAAGCCACAAATACAAATATATATTCTTGCAAATATTTCCTACTGAGATTGAATATAGAACTTTTCTACTATCCTGCCACAGTAGTGCTAAGGAAAGACCTTCCTCTGAAGGTTCTGCTTGCTATGGAAGGAAATCCCCTACCAGCACAAAGGGATGTTCCCTCTCCTCCACTCTCCTGAAACCAGCTTCTCTCCAGCGATGGAGCATGTGCATGCATGTAGAGAGAAAGGGATGAATTTCAGCCACTGTAGTTTGTCATCTGGCACTCTAAAGCCTATACTATTAAATGAAACCCTCTTTGTGGGGCCACCCTTTTGTGAAAGTGCCTGGTGGGAAGATGCTTCTGTTGATGCTTTTAACAACCTGGCAGTGAAGTCTGAGATTCCCCCATAATGGAAGGAAGCCATTGATAGGACACCTAAAAACACAACATGCATCACTCCCCCCTAAAAAGGCCAATCCATATGTTAGTTTATAGACATGGGCACGACTCGGCGAAATTGTCGTTTCCGTTTTCGGTTATCGTTTCCGTTACGTAACGGAAATGGTAACGATAATTAAGCCGTCAGAACTTGAACTCGAACCAAAAAAAGAAACATTTGGTCGGGTTTTTCGTTTCCATTTGTGGCATCGCAGCGATCGCGCAATGCGAAGCACAGAAAAAGTTTTTAAAAGCACAGAAAAAGTTTTTAAAAGTTTTTTTTTAAAAAAACCCCGACTCCCGTCCAAAAAAGCAGGCGAAAATATGCCTGCCTGAGGCTTTGCCACCTACCAGAGGGGTGGTTTCTGGGGGGTCCCTGGCCTTCCCCCCTCTTCTCCTGTCCTGGGCTGCTTGCACCAGGCTGGGGGGGGGTCATCCTCGTCGTTTCGCCATGCCATGCGGTGGGGGGGGATCCAAAATGGTGACCGCAATTTTTCTTTTGAAATCGTGGTCAAAACACACACCAAATCACCACAGAAACATGTGAAATTTATTTATTTTAAATGCCTGAATTTTAATAGTAGCAGCAGTGGGGTTTTTTATAGCAATAAAACATCGTATTTATTTTATTTTATTTTTTATTTTTTTAGACCTGCCCATTTCGGCTGGGCATGGGATGGGACCATGCAAATTGTTTGAACCATTCCACCAATGGCATCGCCAGGTTTTTGACTGACACTTCTGGATGTCTCGGAGGGCATAAAAAGCCAAGGCACCTTCCAGAAATCGCAGTCGGGTGTATGGATGTGGTTGAGGGAGGAGGGCTGGCTGCTGGTGCTGGTGTGATCCTATCGAGATTGAGGAGGGAGGCTGGAGGCTTTAGGATTTAAGTTAGGCAGGCAGGGAGGGAATTGAATTTAGAAAATAATTTCTTTGATTCCCTGCAGCTTTGTCTGCTGAAGGGAATAGCAGTTTATTCTTTATTTCTTCTCTGGCAGTTTGTGAGGATTTTTTTCTGATATTGGATAAAGGGGGAGGTTCGACTGGGAGTGGGAGGTGGTTTATTTTAAAATATATACTACCATTTATTTTCTCTTTTCCCAACTTCCATTTGCTTGCACACACACACATTTGGGGTGCAAGCCAAGAACAGAACCTCTATCCTAAGTGATATCCTAACTGCCCACTTGCCCGTCCGCCCGCGCCGCCACCCGCCTGTGGCCCACGCTGCCGCCTGCCCACTCGCCTGCCCGCGGCCACTGTCCCCCCGCTCACCCGCCCCCCGCCCTGCCCACCACCTAGGGGGCAAAAACACCTAGCGCCGGCCCTGATTGCGGGACACCCCTATGCTCTGAGAAGTCAAATCGCGCTAAATCGCGGTGGAAACGACAAACGACAAACGACAAACGGGAATGACAATTTTTTAAAAAATTTCGTGACAAATGGAAACGACCCGAAACGGACCCGTTCCAACAAACGAAAACTCGAAACGTCATTTTTTCTGGTCGTGCCCATGTCTATTAGTTTATATAGAGAACTAAACATTACTTCATAGTTTTTCTGGATCCATTTAAGGAATGCAGGTACAGTATTTGCTAAAATATATGTAGATACGCATATAAGAGTGGTGAAATTCCAGCAAAATATCTCAGCTTCTACATTCTTCACTTGCTCTGTTAAAAGAAAGCTATTTCACAGAGGAAAACCATTTTGCTTTACATATACTGTACACAGGTGGAATTAGAGTGATTTTAAAAAATAAATCCCACCTAGGTGGGGAAGGCTGTAGCTAGGTGGCTTCTGTGCCTCCTGAAACTAACCGTAGATGGCATTGAAAGTAGAAACCTCACTTTTATCTTTAAATCAGAGGTGGATCAAATAGACAACTATCCCTTAATTTTTTTTTAAAAAAGCATGCTTTCTTGCTCTTGCCCAAACCAATAATCTATCAATACAGAAGAGAGCAGACCTACCTGAGACTGGGCTCGCAGGCTCACAAGCATATTTTGCATCTCTGAAGGGGTCGCAGAGGAAAGACCACAAGGCACTCGAGGAACCATTTCCAAGCATTCTTTTCTTGGGTCACCCATTTTGCCTTGGCACATCTTCTGCTGGAAATGGGTGCTCCCAGTAACAGCACATTGATAGAAGCTGCCTCCCAGTAAGGCCACGGCAATCCACGTGAAGGGAGCCACAGCAGCGCTGGCTGCCACCAGCCACAGTACTTGCAGGTAGTGACAGAAGCGACTGCCATTAGGGCACTGACCCATCCTGCTGGGAGCACAGCATCCAGTGAGAACCTTCCAAGACTGGGTTTTGAGCAATAAGCCAAGCAGAAACAGAACCAAGGCTGGCACCAGGAGGAAGACAGCGCCATAAAGCATATTCCAGGAGTTACATGGGCATTTGAACACTGCCACAGAGAAGATGCGCTCGCTGCCAATGGTCAGCAGAGACACCGCTCCATAGCCCAAGAACTTCTGGTGGCTGAGGAAAAAGTTTAACATTCTGCCAACCTTCTCCATCTTAGGGTTTAGCACTTCAGTGTTCCAGGCTGGTTCTCTGGCAGCTTTCCTTTGCTAGTGAGCTGAAAAATAATCTGGCTTGGTGAAGGTCTGTCAAGAAAACAGAAAAGGGAAGTTTCAAGTTTAAAAATATAAGCAGAGAAGAGCACAAAAGGTTTCACTTTCATGTGTCTGCAAGCGTGGAAGGTCCAGAGAAAGGAAGAGGGAAATGAGATAATATAGAGGCTTTAAAAACAAACATGTTATTTGGCCTTTTTCTTTTCTTTTTGAGATTTGGAAAACAGCCGTTCATTGACCCAAGTAACAACAGCAGAAGAAATTAAGTTATAAATCTTTCAGCAAGTTGCTGTTTCAGATTAATACTGCATTTTGCTAAATCCACAAGTGGTTTTCATTTTAATTTTTTTTCTGAGCAAAGCAAAAATGTTTAAGACAATATACTTTCTGTTTTATTGCTGCTGTAAGTAAAATTGCAAAATTCCTAATAAGCAAGACTGCTCAGTTAAC
Organism: Phrynocephalus guinanensis; assembly: GCA_037367245.1. Taxonomy (NCBI): domain Eukaryota; kingdom Metazoa; phylum Chordata; class Lepidosauria; order Squamata; family Agamidae; genus Phrynocephalus; species Phrynocephalus guinanensis. Next base: position 122,785,118 of record CM074733.1, read on the forward strand.
TCAATGGAAGACTATGCTTCAGATTATGACATTACATGCAACTTTAGCAGTTGCCACACATGCTCACTTTTTAAATGTGGGCAACCACTGGGGTCACATGGTATTAGTGGTAGTCTAGGAGAGAACACTCTCAGGATGCTGAATGAAAGTTTATTAAAAGAGCCCAACGCGTTTCGGCCCAAATGGCCTTCTTCAGGGACTTTTTCACTATAGAAAAGGGTAACATTTAAAAGACATAGGGTCAGAGTATTCTATATACGAACAACAAACAAAAACATTACTTATCAAATGCATAATTAACACTTAGAATGCTGAAACAGTATACATAATGGTCAATGTGGAAAACACTAAGTATTATAGGGATACTTTGTATGCGGGCTGACCTGCTGTCTCAGACCACTAACTATCTGGCACTCATAGCATTCTAGGCTTTTTTCAAATATGCTGTTCTAAGGAAACAACCGTATAGAACATGGTATGCACATATTTCATACAGCTCCAAAGGTATTACTTCAAAGGAGGGGTGATATTAACAGATACATGAACCTTTTAACTGTTTGCCCCATTGCTTTACATATGAGATAGCATACATATGCTTGCATATGTGTGGGTGTTATTCACAACTACTTCCAAACATACAAAAACATTTCATATCAAATGCAGTAAAAAACTTAGAATGCTGGAACAGCATACATAATGGTCAATGTGAAAATCACTAAGTATTACAGGGATACTTTAAAAGCAGTCTGACCTGCTGTCTCAGACTACTGACTAACTTACATTCACAACATTCTAGAAAACAACCATATAGGACATGGCATGCATGTGTTTTATACAACCTCAAAAATATAACTTCAAAGGAGGAGTGATGATAGCAGATACATGGGCCTTTTACTGTTTGCCCCACTACTTCCACATATAGGGTATCATACATCTGCTTGCATATATGTGGGTGTTATCCACAACTACTTCCAAACATCTTATCTGAAATTAAACTTTCAGGCATTTATCTCTGTGTTCCACTTGTTACCAAACATTCTCTTATCTTTCTTAGTACTCTCACTTCATCATCCATTGTTTAATAGGGTAAAAAAAAACTATTTTTATTCTACATGACTGCAATATTATAATACACACCACCAACCTGTGCTCAAAGAAACTCTGGAAACAGCTTAATGTCTTGCTTCTCAGTCTGTTACTAGCTACAGCTGAAGACTTTTATAATTGCTGGTAAGGTTACCCAGCTGATGTAACATGCAAGTGAAAGCCATTTGTAGCTGCATCTTTGACCAAAACTTATATCAATGGTAAAAAGTCTATTTCCTCATTTAAACCCATAGGGGATAAGGTGTTTAGCCTAATGATCCAGTCTATTTCTTTTTTAGAAGGATTTTTTCATTATTTTTCACAGTTTCCATTGCCCAAAATTTAAGATCCTTTTCTGAATGCTTGTATTCTGTGAAGTGGTTTACTAAAGGAGTACCTATCCTTTTATGTCTGATGTTGCTAAGATGTTCCCCTATCCGTTTTTTTAAGGGTCTAGAAGTCTTTCCTACATATAGTTTAGGGCAAGGACAGCTGATGACATATACAACACCCTGAGTATTGCAGTTTGTGAATTGCATTAAAGTATATTTCCTATTTTGTTGAATGTCTGTAAAATCAGTCATTTTAGTGGTATGTTTACAATAAATACAATGCCCACATGGGTGGTGACCAGTAGGTAGCATTCTGGTCTTGAGAATGTTATCTTTTGTCTGATTTTTTTTCTTTGAATTCACTCCTGATTAAAAAGTCAGCTAGGTTTTTTGTTCTTTTGAAAGTAATTAAAGGTTTTTCTGAGCACTCAGGTATGTTATTTAGAATGTGCCAATGTGTTCTAATGCTGTTTTGTAGTTTGTTGGTGATATGATTATATGTCAACACACAACTAATGCGGTTATGGGTATCTCTCTGTTGACTTAAAAGTAGATCTTTTCTTCTTGAGTTGTTTGCTTTACAGAAATTTCTTTCAATGATGTGATTTGGATAGCCTCTATTTGACAATTGTTTTTTTAAAAGATGAGATTCAGATAGGGACAACACATTTAGCTACTCTAAAGAGTTTTTAGACAATTTACTAACACAGCCATCCTATTTTTGAACGTCAAAATGAATGTACCAGCATGGAATGGGAAGAAATTTGCTATTTGCATAAGAAACTGATAAGAAGCGAACTGCATGCCTCCACACTAATAGAATACTGCCGAGTACAAAGAATCCCTAGAGGATTAAGAATATTAAATGAACCAGGCATGTATAGAGACAACAATGAGTTCATTAATAAATAGAATGCCATCCTCAATAAATGTTCACAAGATCTTATGCTCCTCATCATTGACACCTCTTCCAAAAACAATATTGAAATGAAAAAAAATCTTAGAAAAAATATGGAAAAATACAAACAAACATCTAACGAAAGATAAAGAAAAGAATTTAGAGAACTTGGATAAGGAGCTGAAGAAATTCCATGAGGAATTAAAAGCATTCAAATATAAAAAAAATTAAGAGATGAAGGAGATTATGTTTCTAAGAAAGTTTACCCATGGCAATACAAAAGATCCAAAAAAGTATTTTCCACATAGAAGACAGCTCTTTCATCATCACACACAGAGGGGGGAATCGGACATAGATGACAACAGAGATACAGATGTTAATCATAGGAGTTTTTCGGTAGACACAGATACAAGACACAACAAACAAAAAGGACATCCCAACACTTCCACGACCAAAAGAAGACCACCAAAGGAACAACTCCTCCAACAGAACCAGGAGAAGAGTACGGTAGTGAACCTTTCTCACAGAACTCTCAATGATACAGAACGTGAGGTGTTAAACAAAGGTCTATCTTTTGTTCCCACTCCCAAATTAGACCCCACCACCATTAGGCTTGATCTTTTTCGTTTTATTAGAAACATAAGATTATGCCAGCATTTTGGCACATCTGAATCCTTCCCTCGTACATGTCATATTTTTAAGGGAAAATCCTCATTTATGCCTACTGATCATCCAGATCCTTCCATTTATCACTTTTGAAAGACTAGTTTTACAAGATCTTTGGACAGATTAGAAAAATCCCACAGGAATCCTTGGACACAATATGAGTAAAATAGAAATGGATACTTTACAGGTCTCTCTCCCAAGATCCCACTATTATCATAAAACAAGCGGATAAAGGCGGAGCCATTGTAATTCAAAATACCTTAGATTACAAACAGGAAGTCCTCAGACAACTGGCAGATACCTCCACATATACAATGTGCTAAAACTAGATCCCACACAAGACATCTTAAAGGAGATGAAATTTATATTAGAAGAAGGATTTTAACTCTAGGATATATTACCAAGTCTGAGGGAATTTCTTACTCAACAAAAACCCCAGAATACCGGTTTTTTATACTCTTCCTAAAATCCATAAACAAAAATATCCAGTAAAAGGTGGACCCATTGTTTCAGGCTCTAATTCAGTTTTAGAGCCTATTTTAAAATTCATTGTATTATTTTTTAAAACCCTTCATACCTATAATCCCCTCTTACATTCAAGATTCTAGGGATTTCATTAATAAAATTGAACCTATACAGATCAAAGAACATGACCTCCTGATTACTATGGATGTCAACTCTCTAAAACACCAGCATGACCGATAGAAGAAGCTTTATCCATCATACTATGACACTTTGCAGAAAAGAACAGAAGAACACCCCCCTCATTCTTTTTACATGATTTAGCTGAACTATCCCTTACAAAAAATTACTTCAAGTTTGACAATAAATTTTATTGGCAAGTCTCTTAATTTTTTGTCCTATGGCCCCTGAAATAGCTTCAGCTCCTTATGGAAGTTTTTGAAAGACTTTTTTATTCCCTTACCAATTAGATGTTGTTTAAAACATATTGTCAAATATTTTCTTCGATTTACATTGATTTCAATTTTATTATTTGGAGAGGAGGATGATGAACCTCATAAAGTCTTTTTCTGAATGGATAAATTCTTTAGACACCAATCTGAAATTTGATTTAGAATACAACCATTCTGAAATCCACTTCTAGGGATCTTACTCATCAATTCTACAGTCTGGACGATTGAACACCAGCCTATAAAGAAAACCTACAGACTGCAACTCTCTTCTCAGATTTGACAGCTCACATTCAAAATGACCCTCAGAAAAATAGATACCATATGGACAATTCCTAAAGAATCAAAAGAAATTGCACCAACACAGATGATTTTCTATCTCAATCTCATCTTTTAAAAAAAAACAATTGTCAAATAGAGGCTATCGAAATCACATCATTGAAAGAAATTTCTGTAAAGCAAACAACTCAAGAAGAAAAGATCTACTTTTAAGTCAACAGAGAGATACCCATAACCGCATTAGTTGTGTGTTGACATATAATCATATCACCAACAAACTACAAAACAGTATTAGAACACATTGGCACATTCTAAATAACATACCTGAGTGCTCAGAAAAACCTTTAATTACTTTCAAAAGAACAAAAAACCTAGCTGACTTTTTAATCAGGAGTGAATTCAAAGAAAAAAAATCAGACAAAAGATAACATTCTCAAGACCAGAATGCTACCTACTGGTCACCACCCATGTGGGCATTGTATTTATTGTAAACATACCACTAAAATGACTGATTTTACAGACATTCAACAAAATAGGAAATATACTTTAATGCAATTCACAAACTGCAATACTCAGGGTGTTGTATATGTCATCAGCTGTCCTTGCCCTAAACTATATGTAGGAAAGACTTCTAGACCCTTAAAAAACGGATAGGGGAACATCTTAGCAACATCAGACATAAAAGGATAGGTACTCCTTTAGTAAACCACTTCACAGAATACAAGCATTCAGAAAAGGATCTTAAATTTTGGGCAATGGAAACTGTGAAAAATAATGAAAAAATCCTTCTAAAAAAAGAAATAGACTGGATCATTAGGCTAAACACCTTATCCCCTATGGGTTTAAATGAGGAAATAGACTTTTTACCATTGATATAAGTTTTGGTCAAAGATGCAGCTACAAATGGATTTCACTTGCATGCTACATCAGCTGGGTAACCTTACCAGCAATTATAAAAGTCTTCAGCTGTAGCTAGTAACAGACTGAGAAGCAAGACATTAAGCTGTTTCCAGAGTTTCTTTGAGCACAGGTTGGTGGTGTGTATTATAATATTGCAGTCATGTAGAATAAAAATAGTTTTTTTTACCCTATTAAACAATGGATGATGAAGTGAGAGTACTAAGAAAGATAAGAGAATGTTTGGTAACAAGTGGAACACAGAGATAAATGCCTGAAAGTTTAATTTCAGATAAGATGTTTGGAAGTAGTTGTGGATAACACCCACATATATGCAAGCAGATGTATGATACCCTATATGTGGAAGTAGTGGGGCAAACAGTAAAAGGCCCATGTATCTGCTATCATCACTCCTCCTTTGAAGTTATATTTTTGAGGTTGTATAAAACACATGCATGCCATGTCCTATATGGTTGTTTTCTAGAATGTTGTGAATGTAAGTTAGTCAGTAGTCTGAGACAGCAGGTCAGACTGCTTTTAAAGTATCCCTGTAATACTTAGTGATTTTCACATTGACCATTATGTATGCTGTTCCAGCATTCTAAGTTTTTTACTGCATTTGATATGAAATGTTTTTGTATGTTTGGAAGTAGTTGTGAATAACACCCACACATATGCAAGCATATGTATGCTACCTCATATGTAAAGCAATGGGGCAAACAGTTAAAAGGTTCATGTATCTGTTAATATCACCCCTCCTTTGAAGTAATACCTTTGGAGCTGTATGAAATATGTGCATACCATGTTCTATACGGTTGTTTCCTTAGAACAGCATATTTGAAAAAAGCCTAGAATGCTATGAGTGCCAGATAGTTAGTGGTCTGAGACAGCAGGTCAGCCCGCATACAAAGTATCCCTATAATACTTAGTGTTTTCCACATTGACCATTATGTATACTGTTTCAGCATTCTAAGTGTTAATTATGCATTTGATAAGTAATGTTTTTGTTTGTTGTTCGTATATAGAATACTCTGACCCTATGTCTTTTAAATGTTACCCTTTTCTATAGTGAAAAAGTCCCTGAAGAAGGCCATTTGGGCCGAAACGCGTTGGGCTCTTTTAATAAACTTTCATTCAGCATCCTGAGAGTGTTCTCTCCTAGACTACCACTAATACCATGTGACCCCAGTGGTTGCCCACATTTAAAAAGTGAGCATGTGTGGCAACTGCTAAAGTTGCATGTAATGTCATAATCTGAAGCATAGTCTTCCATTGAGTTAACTGAGCAGTCTTGCTTATTAGGAATTTTGCAATTTTACTTACAGCAGCAATAAAACAGAAAGTATATTGTCTTAAACATTTTTGCTTTGCTCAGAAAAAAAATTAAAATGAAAACCACTTGTGGATTTAGCAAAATGCAGTATTAATCTGAAACAGCAACTTGCTGAAAGATTTATAACTTAATTTCTTCTGCTGTTGTTACTTGGGTCAATGAACGGCTGTTTTCCAAATCTCAAAAAGAAAAGAAAAAGGCCAAATAACATGTTTGTTTTTAAAGCCTCTATATTATCTCATTTCCCTCTTCCTTTCTCTGGACCTTCCACGCTTGCAGACACATGAAAGTGAAACCTTTTGTGCTCTTCTCTGCTTATATTTTTAAACTTGAAACTTCCCTTTTCTGTTTTCTTGACAGACCTTCACCAAGCCAGATTATTTTTCAGCTCACTAGCAAAGGAAAGCTGCCAGAGAACCAGCCTGGAACACTGAAGTGCTAAGCCCTAAGATGGAGAAGGTTGGCAGAATGTTAAACTTTTTCCTCAGCCACCAGAAGTTCTTGGGCTATGGAGCGGTGTCTCTGCTGACCATTGGCAGCGAGCGCATCTTCTCTGTGGCAGTGTTCAAATGCCCATGTAACTCCTGGAATATGCTTTATGGCGCTGTCTTCCTCCTGGTGCCAGCCTTGGTTCTGTTTCTGCTTGGCTTATTGCTCAAAACCCAGTCTTGGAAGGTTCTCACTGCATGCTGTGCTCCCAGCAGGATGGGTCAGTGCCCTACTGGCAGTCGCTTCTGTCACTACCTGCAAGTACTGTGGCTGGTGGCAGCCAGCGCTGCTGTGGCTCCCTTCACGTGGATTGCCGTGGCCTTACTGGGAGGCAGCTTCTATCAATGTGCTGTTACTGGGAGCACCCATTTCCAGCAGAAGATGTGCCAAGGCAAAATGGGTGACCCAAGAAAAGAATGCTTGGAAATGGTTCCTCGAGTGCCTTGTGGTCTTTCCTCTGCGACCCCTTCAGAGATGCAAAATATGCTCGTGAGCCTGCGAGCCCAGTCTCAGGTAGGTCTGCTCTCTTCTGCATTGATAGATTATTGGTTTGGGCAAGAGCAAGAAAGCATGCTTTTTTTTAAAAAAAATTAAGGGATAGTTGTCTATTTGATCCACCTCTGATTTAAAGATAAAAGTGAGGTTTCTACTTTCAATGCCATCTACGGTTAGTTTCAGGAGGCACAGAAGCCACCTAGCTACAGCCTTCCCCACCTAGGTGAGATTTATTTTTTAAAATCACTCTAATTCCACCTGTGTACAGTATATGTAAAGCAAAATGGTTTTCCTCTGTGAAATAGCTTTCTTTTAACAGAGCAAGTGAAGAATGTAGAAGCTGAGATATTTTGCTGGAATTTCACCACTCTTATATGCGTATCTACATATATTTTAGCAAATACTGTACCTGCATTCCTTAAATGGATCCAGAAAAACTATGAAGTAATGTTTAGTTCTCTATATAAACTAATAGACATGGGCACGACCAGAAAAAATGACGTTTCGAGTTTTCGTTTGTTGGAACGGGTCAGTTTCGGGTCGTTTCCATTTGTCACGAAATTTTTTAAAAAATTGTCATTCCCGTTTGTCGTTTGTCGTTTGTCGTTTCCACCGCGATTGAGCGCGATTTGACTTCTCAGAGCATAGGGGTGTCCCGCAATCAGGGCCGGCGCTAGGTGTTTTTGCCCCCTAGGTGGTGGGCAGGGCGGGGGGCGGGTGAGCGGGGGGACAGTGGCCGCGGGCAGGCGAGTGGGCAGGCGGCAGCGTGGGCCACAGGCGGGTGGCGGCGCGGGCGGACGGGCAAGTGGGCAGTTAGGATATCACTTAGGATAGAGGTTCTGTTCTTGGCTTGCACCCCAAATGTGTGTGTGTGCAAGCAAATGGAAGTTGGGAAAAGAGAAAATAAATGGTAGTATATATTTTAAAATAAACCCACACCTCCCACTCCCAGTCGAACCTCCCCCTTTATCCAATATCAGAAAAAAATCCTCACAAACTGCCAGAGAAGAAATAAAACCAGCAAGTTATTCTTTGTGTTGCACTGGTCTTTGATATGCTTAGAGACTGTAGCAAGACTACATTTCACTCCCAGTGAGACATCAGTCATTAAGCCATGGGAATGAGGTGGATGCCAAATACCATGTCAATCTGAATCTATAGAGATCACATGGTGGAGCAAGATCTTGTGGCAAAAGACCTACAGACCTACAGGAGTAGGTGAAGGATTGACAGGCAATTGATGTTCTGCCTGTCAAAACTTTTCCAAAGATGACAGCAGTAAAGGTGTGGGAGATCTGGATGTCTACTGAAAATCCAAAACAACCTTGACAGACTAGAGTGCTGAGCCAAAGCTAACAGAATGGGTTTTAACAGAGAGAAATGTAGGGTGCTGCATCTAGGTAAAAAACAAAACAAAATGAATTGCACAGATATAGGATGGGAGACACCTGGCTGGAGAATAGTACATGTGAAAGGGATCTGGGAGTCTGGGTGGACCTCAGTTTGAACATGAGTCAGCAGTGTGATGCAGCGGCCAAGAAAGCCAATGTGATTCTTGGTTGCATCAGCAAAAGCATAGTGTCAAGAGAAAGGGAAGTGATAGTACCGCTCTATTCTGCTCTGGTCAGACCCCACCTGGACTATTGTGTCCAGTTCTGTGCACCTCAATTTAAAAAGGATGTTGACAACCTTGAACGGGTCCAGAAGAGGGCGACCAAGATGGCTAAAGGTCTGGAACATATATCTTATGAGGAATGGCTTAGGGAGCTGGGAATGTTTAGCCTTACAAAAAGAAGGCTGAGAGGGGATATGCTAGCCATGTTTAAATATCTGTAAGGATGTCATATTGAAGAGGGGACTGACTTATTCTTCATGGTTTCAGAAACTAGGACTCAGGGAAATGGTTTCAAACTGCAGGAAAAGAGGTTCAATCTGAACATTAGGAAGAACTTCCTTGTTCACCCATCCTGGAAATAAAGAGTCAAGACACATTTGTGGGATTAAATTGGGCCACAATTTGGATGTCACTGGTGCTCTTTTCTCCCACAAGAGGGCGTGAAAGTGCAAGTGGCTACATGGTGTTCACCTAGTTATTGTTGGGAGGGCCTTGACAGCTCCCCCCAACTTGAACTTGAACTTGAACTTAGAGTTAAATGATCTGGGCAGCCCTCATCAACCACTTTGGCGTGTTATTAATCATCCTGGTATGTCATATCTACTATCCTAATGTATTCCTAATTATTGTTGAGGGCTGCCGATTTGATAGGTCATATGTTGCTAGCTACTCTTATCTTGATGTCAGTTGGCCACTTGCACTGACCACTAATTGTTACCAGATATATGAAGAACCTCCACTGCACACAAGTGAATGGGATGGGTGAAAATGCACTGTCACTCACGGCCAATCAGAGTGGCAACCAAAAATCCCCATCTGGCCCTTCCACGACCAGCTACTCTCATTCTCTTACTGGGATGGTGGGTGGGTAGACAGCTGGTGATCAAAGAGGCTGTTTCCCTGGTGTTGAGTCCTTAAATGCCCTTGGCCCTTTTCAAACCCAATGACCTACTCACCCAGGGTTGCGTTGGTCCATTCTGGACCATGTGACGACTGGTCAAACCAGTCTCCCCAGGTCAGGTGGACAAAGCTCCCCCCCTCCCAGCACAGGGCTGGATCAGAGCATCCCTTGTCCACCCATCCTGGAAATAAAGAGTCAAGACACGTTTGTGGGTTAGGTCATATTTTGCTACTCTTATCCTGATGTCATTTTGCCACTTGCACTGACCGCCAGACAGCTCTAAGGGATGCTCTATTCCAGCCCTGTGCTGGGAGGGGCAGCTTTGTCCATCTGACCTGGGGAGACAGGCTTCACCAGTCGTTACATGGTCCAGAATAGACCAACGCAACCCTGGGATAGTAGGTCACGGGATTTGAAAAGGGCCGAGGTCATTTGAAGACTCAATTCCAGGCTAACAGCTTATTTGGAATTTTTTAAGCAAAGGCTGGATGACCATCTGTTGGGAGTACTGTGATGGAGGTTCCTGCATGGCAGTGGGTTGGACTTGGATGGCCCTCGAGGTCTCTTCCAACTCTAGGATTCTATGATTCTATGACCTATTGATTGCCCTACATCATTTCCTGCAGATCTTCATCATCCCTGTTTGTTTCATGTGCCCAAAATGATTTGGAATTGCCAGCAAAGGCAGCTACCTGGCCTCAGTTACCATGAGGTGGCAACAAGCTTGATACTGACATCCACTTGCCCAGAAATCAGAAAAGTTAGAGAAAAGCGGACATGCCAATACTGGGCAGAAGGTCCCAACTGTCTGTCTGTCTGTCTGTCTGTCTGTCTGTCTGTCTGTCTGTAAAAGCGGAATGGTGAGGATATTCTGTCTTAATAATAATAATAATAATAATAATAATAATAATAATAATAATAATAATAATAATAATAATAATAATAATAATAATAATAATAATAATAATAAAAGTAAAAAAATCTAAAACATGGTGGCGCCTTAAAGACTACTTCATCTATTTTTAATGTGAGTTTTTGTGGGCAAGTGTGCTTTGTCAGACATAAGAGAAAGAGATAGAACATGGCAAACATGTATGCATGGCATCAAATATGGATATCAAAATACAAAGATTGTGGTTGAGTGGTTGTTTGGTAAGTCAGTCAGTGGGTGTTTAACATTGTCGTGATAGCATCTTTGATATGCAGGTCTTTCATTGAAGCTTGTGCTGTAAGGATGTGAGAATCTCTGTGATAAAATAACAGTGGTAATGAAACAGGAATGTTAGTTATACTGGCTTTTTACAGTTGCTAAAGATCCCCCCCAAGTTTTCCTTTCTAATTAGTTGAAATGGTTTATGAATTACCACAGGCAATGGGTGACCACTAGAGCAAAGAGTTGTTTTACCTTTGAAGTTTCTGAGGAGGATCTGCTGGGAAGGAAAATATCTGAGAGATGTCTAAATAATGTGAATCTGGTTGCTCTGTGTTGCCATTCCTGATTGTCCAGTTTGAGTTCATTTATTCTTGTGCAGAGACTGTCTTTTTGTCCTATGTGGAATGCATATGGACACTGTTGGCAAAAGATGGCATAAATAACACTGGCAGAGGAACAGGTCCCTTTGATATTGTGTGTGACATTGTCAGGTCCAGTAATTGTGTTGCCAAGATAAATGTGGGAGCAAAGTTGACATCTGGGTTTGTAGCAGGGTCTTGTTCCCATCTCTGTGTCAGTGTTGCAATGTTCATTGTGTGTCAGCAATTGTTGGAGATTGGAGGGTTGTCTGCAAGGAAGTACAGTACTGTATAGGTTTGTCACCAAGCGCTTTGGACTGAAGTATTCAGCATGTAAACACAAGTAGATAAATAGGTACCACCATAAAAAGCAGGAAGGTAAACAGCGTTCCGTGCACAGAAATGTGTTTGGCCATGCCAGCCGCATGGCTACGGACTTACACAACACTGGCTTTTTGGCTTGGAAACAAAGATGAGCACCAGCCCTAGAGTAGTAGACGACCAGTACACAAGTTTGGGAGGAAATTTTACCTTTACCTTATTCTTCACTGTGGGAAGGAGCACTACCGCAGGTCTTTTATTCCCATTGCTGTTAGACTCTGTAACTCTATAGTCTAACCTGCTATTCATATGAGGTTATAATGTAGTTTCTTTCCCCCCACATTTATTTTTTATATCTAAATTTTATAGTATATATTTGTATATTGGATGTTTTTATCTTATTTAATCTCTATTGTCTATATTTCTTTCTTTCTCACTTTATACTTTTTGTGCACTTACCCTTATTGCTTGTTTTTTTTATTGTTATAGATAAAGGATAAATGGGGGGGGGAATAACTCGGGGTACAGAAAATAAGGGGGATGCAGATTGGGCAGAACACTTCTGGCTTGTTCTTTATATTGGGAGCAGTGCAACAAGTAAATGTGGGATTAATCACGATTTCTCTTATATTCTTCCAAAACATTTTTTTGCAGTCCGCTAGGTGGCTCTCACGGGTTGAAGAGGCTTCCATCCACTTTGAACTGAATATTGATCTGGTTCTGCCTTTGCAGCCTGTGGTTTGAACTCTTGCTACTACATATGTTTATTTGGCATTGAAATGGAAGAGGTAGGCAGTAGTCTTAAGAGACAGGGACATGGGACCAGACCCATCTAAAGCCCTGCTGCTGTCTTTACTGGCCAGTTGAAAACCTAACCAAAGTAATTTTCAACTCATTCTCCCCACACCCCACTATGTACATCTCACTTTTTTTAGGGGAAAAGGCACACCATACTGTTATTGGGAATTTATTTCTCACTAGGGCATTATTTGGTACTGAGACATGTTTTTGCATCCAGAAGATCCATATTATCTCCCTCGTTGGTCATGTTCAGAATATAACCTGTTTTGTTCCTGCTCAAAATTTGTGTTTTGATGGGGTGGGGGCAGGGGGTGGATTGCTTGGTTTGGGATTAGGCAGGAAAGGGATCCAACCCCAGATGTTCAGTTCTGAGGTTGGCCCCTGTCCAGCATCATGCCATTGCTTGGGGGCAGTCTCTCCTTTTGCCATCTGGGAAAGGTTGCCACTTTATTCTATTTTAATACATTGTCCAGCATATTTCTGTCTTGCTTTGGGTTTCCTGTTTTGTAATTCCCTCGTGGAGAAGTGTTTCCTTCAGAAGCAATATTAATATATTTTAAATGAAGTAGTAAAAGTTTATAAACTTCACCAGTATTGAAACACAATTTAAAAATGGGGATTGAGAAAACAAAACAAAACAAAACAAAACAAAACAAAATAAATAAGTCTGGTGACCGAGGCACCCAGAGCATAACAGAACTGAATGGACCACAACTAAGTTGAAGCTTTTTTAAAATGAGTAACACAGTACATCATTTTAGATTACCTCTCCTGCCTTCAGGAGCATATGGAAAGCTAAAACACTATTTGCACGGCTAAGAAAAGGAGGAGGTGTTTATAAGATATTTTCCAGATAGCTTGGCTGATGTAAAGTACTATGACTTTGTGAGAAAATAGGTTGTCTCACATCCTGCCTCAGGTTACAGGATGTCTTGGGCCGTCCAGGTGTTGGAGGTTTAGTCAATCACACAATCTTATTTGCACTAATTTTAAACTTTTTTTTTTTGGCCAATGGCTCTGTGGTTTTCTAAAAACACCATTTACAAAGGCAGATGGATTATTGCAAGCTTCCTCTTCCCACCTGTCACTGGTCATAAACTGACTTTTTAAATAGCAACAAAGTACTGCATCTGTAACTGAATCTTCATGGAACAGCCTTTCTTTTTACTGCCATTGCTGAGCGAACTGTGGAAGAAATCATTACCGGATTGTTTATCTATACAATTCAGAAGGTGATGGACTGTAACTGAGTAGTGAAATTCAGGAAAAGGCCTGAATCTGGTTGGCAGTAGGTGTGTGCAACACGTGTTCATTGTTGATGTTGCTGTTGGTGGTGGATTCCAACCCCCAGGACTCCCTCATCCCTGAGGGATGAGAATCCCTCAGGGGTTCTTGCAATTTTGAATGGGAAATGATATGTGGTGCTTCAGTCACATACCTATCATATGTCATATCCTTCCCCCTTTTTAAAAAAATCTATATAAGGACATTGATTTGTCAATGATTTTAGGTGCTGGTGCCTTATCTCCTGATGTGTTGCTGTCATTGCCAAGGAGTTGGCTGGCCATTGCATTGCTCTTCATGATGCAGGACTGGTGGGGCTGGAGGCCTGGATGTTTCAAGCTGCTCTGTTCTCTGTTCTCACCTCTCTGACTTATCTGGTATAGTTTGTGGACATCAAAAATTTGTTGGTGGTTTTGCAAGAATCCCCCATAAAGATGCGATGAAATCTTGAGGATCTTTCTTGATTCCATATATATGCCTTTTAATTTCTTCCCTCTATTCACAAAACTGAATGCAAATTGTCCATTGACGTAAGGAGGAATCAACACACAGCTTAGTAAAAAAAGGAGGGGGAATTAGATTATGAAAATGGGCTTTGTCATAGCAACATGCGAAGAAATATTCTGGAACCATGGGTTCACACAGAACCCCAAACAAAAACTAATGCTGGGCAGAATGTGAAATAAAAGAATTTGTAGGTCCCTGTCTGGCAGATTTTGCCATGGATTCAGTTTCAGAAAAAGACCCTATGAAACATGAATTAACTATATAAATGATAGCAGAGGGGAAGGGCAGTTCATGTTCTTTCAAGTTTTCCTCACTCCTTTAACCTTTATTTCACCTTGGACCATCAAATCACCCAGTAAATTACTGGGAAATTTTTCATTCAATACCTCTGTCAGATTTGCTCTCAACAGCTCACCAAAATGTCCAGGAGCAGGGGAATGGAAATGTTGAACCTGTCGAAAAGCCTAGAATGGTTGGAGCCCAGTGAGGGAGCATTTTGCTTCAGAGTTCAGACATTCATTTGAGAATCTAGAATGCTAGCTATCTCCTAATGACCTCCATCAAGTATTGGGTTGCATGAAAAGAAGACATGAGTTTTAGCAAGGAAATATCCCCATATTCTAGACCTTATAGGGAGAGAGTCCTCTCCCTGTTGTTTATTTAAATTGCTATTTGGTCAATTTACTGTGTATTTATTCTCTTTAAAGTGTATATTTTGTTGGGTTTTATGATTATTTTTCTTGCTAATAGACTGATGCCTATTTCTGAAGTATATCTGCTATCTTGCCTCTCTGCTTTTGGAGTAATTTTAGAATTCTCTAGGGATTTTGAATCAATTCTCTGTTGACTGCTTTGCTCATGATTCTTTGGAGTAGTTTCACAAGGTTTTTTAGGACGTTTAGATGAGTGCCAGAGAAAACCTGAACCAAAAGACTTGAAACAAAAGAACCTGAAATATCAATTACGGTACTTTTGTATTTAACCAAAGGACCAGTAAATGAAAAGAAGTACACCAGAAACAAAACAAAAATGATTATTTTCGCTGTGCTTACTCCTCTTCTTAAACAGCACCATTTATTCCAAATGCAGGAAGAGAAGAAAGTGAACAAATATGGACATTTCAAATAATACTGTATAAGAACACATGTTAATCAAATTTGGAATAAATTCTTTAAGTCAATAAATCAAGAAATGTTACTCAACTGCAGCCATTGCTTTGATTTATGAAAAAGAATGCAGTCCAGCAAATTAATTTGTTCTTCATAGAAAATGTGAAATCAAGGAAGTTTACAAAGCTGGGATACTTAAACTTTCATTGACCCTTCATTGCCTTAAACAAAACTCTCTTTTAGAAAAATGGATCAGGAAATGGTTTTGGTTTTCCTTGAATGTTTGGCCAATCAACTCTGTTTCAAATTAATCCTGACTTGTAAGCGCACCATAGGGTCTGGAGAAGGCCTGTGTGTGTGGTGCATTCACATTTCACAGGAGTATGTGGAAAGAGGTTTGCTGTGTTTATTTTACATTTGTGCTTTCATTGGAAAAGTTCTGCCAATTTTAATGTACAATGGTGCCAATGGAGGCTTCCATCTTGCTCCAAATAAAGATGGAGTCATTGGGGGGGGGGGGTCAAACAATGTTTCTTTCCTCCTTCTTCCAGAGCTGAGGCTGAAGGTCCTGGATTTGCATTTTAGAAAGCGCTTAGGTTGTTAGTGTTCTCTTAATCCGATGCCAAGTCTTCCTGGGCGTCAGCTCTTTTGATACACAGACTCCAGGCAGTTGCTCCAGATCTGTGGGTGGCAGGGTGGGGCATGCCAACTTGTGACATTTATGTACGTTTGGAGTGCTAGAGTAATTAATAATTGTAAAAAAAAAGATGCAACCCTCAACATGGACGTCATGCTTCAAAATGAAGATTGAACCGCAATTTGCTAAAGGTCCCTGAAAAGCGATCAGCTCTTTTGCCAAGTCTAAAGGCAAAGGCAATGTAAAATAACACGGCCTAGCAAAATAATTTCTTTCATACCTAACAATTAGGCGTGGAGGAAAACAACAGATAAGAAATATATAGCATTGAGGGCGGAAACCCTCTTAAACCCTTAAACTCACAGAGGCCTAAAATGTGGATAGAGCAAATTGGTACTGGCCAGCTTTGGCCCTTTGTACACGACCCCTAAACTCCGCCGCAAATGGCTCCCAGCTCCGGAGCTTAAAATTGTTTCCCCACCAGCTCCAGAGTTTACAGATAATTAAGTGCGACCACGACCACCTAAGCGCGTCCCAGCGCACTTTTCAGGTACCTGCTCTCTGGAGGTGAAAATTCCTGATGCGGATATAACGTAGTGACTGCCCGGCTCTCCTAGCTTCTGTTTGTTCTTTTTTTGCCCGCCGCCCCTTTAAGAGATCTGAATGCAGTGCCGGGAGGGCAGAACGGAGGTGAGTGGCATTCTTTTCTTCCTTTTTTTCTCCCTCCCCTCAAGCAGCCAGCAGCCAGGAGTGCGGAGGGGGTGGGAACGCAGGAACAGCGACAAACCCCTAAGATCTCTGGTCCGAATTTAAGTGGCCAGCAGATCTTAGGGGTCATGTGAAAAGGCTCTTTTGTTCACCAACACTTTACTCTCACAGCATTTTGGCTACTAGAGACCCAATTAGCTCACATCCGCCCCCCCGATATACTGAGTGCTCTCAATTTCTCCCTTTACTGCTTTTGCTCCATCTCTCTCTGGTGATGGCATCTGGCCTGGATGCCTTCAAAAGGGGATTGGACAGATTCCTGGAGGAAAAGTCCATCACAGGTTACAAACCATGAGGGAGATGTGTAATCTCCAGGCTTAAAACCAGGGTACTTCAAGGGCCAGATGCAGGGGAGTGGTATCAGGAGACAGATATCTAGTCTTGTGCGCTTTCAGATGCATCTGGCGGGGCCACTGTGAGGTACAGGAAGCTGGACTAGCATGGCTCTTATGTTCTTATGCTCTCTCTCTCTCTCTCTCTCTCTCTCACACACACACACACACACACACACAGAGAGAGAGAGAGAGAGAGAGAGAGAGAGAGAGAGAGAGAGAGAGAGAGAGAGAGAGAGAGAGAGAGAGAGAGAGAGAGAGATACTGGTCCTGGTTTCATGAGCTCTCTCCAAAGAGAATCCTGCCACCTACATGCTGTGAATGTTCACAAGGTGAGAAAGAAGAAAATTATCAAGGTTTCTTTTTCTGTAGCAGAGTAGGTGCTGTGTAGACATGTGGGTTGTTAGTCCCACAACACACACTCACTAATAAAAGTTAAGAAGGAGTTAAAAGCAAACAACTGGCCTCTGTTTTAAAATTTCCGTTTCAGATTAAAAAAAACTATCACTCACGAGATAGGACAGTGCCCAAGTGGGAGCATGAGAAAGGGACAAGAAACATGTTTGCCCCTTAAAAACAGGAAAAGAAAGACTAATAGATGAGACAGATCCTCTTAAGAGGGAGGAAATCAGAGTCAAAAAGACAAATGGACATCCTGGCTGCTGTGCTCCCAAATCCTGCTGTACTTATTTGGCTGGACAGGTGCCAGGAGGCAATGCTTGGAGGTCAGCACATCCAAACTATTTTTTTAAAAGCCAGGCTCATTGTGTACTTCAGTGCCTGCCATGCCCTCTTTGCCTCCTGCACAGGGTGTGCTTCCAGCAGCTTCATATCCATCACCTGAATGAATCTGAACCACTGAGTCCAAATGTCAAATTGCACCTTCCTCGTCCTCCACGCCCAGAGAGTGCACTGTGGTGGTGGTGGGATGTGCATCCCTGTCTTCATCCATACCCACCTCCTGCTACTGCTGTAGCTGCCACTCCCACTGCCATCTGTGCTCCCAGTGAAGGCTGGTGCCCCATAGGCGCAGACTGTATCCCTGCTACCTCCTATCTTGCTTCAAATCCTGGGCATTAGCTGTAATAACAGCTCTTTATGGCAAGCCCTTTGAGTGGAAGAATAGTTTGGGCAGATAGGTTAAACAGAGCCACTTCTTAAGCGTCCGTGGGCACAGGGGGTGTTGGTTACAACAAAAGCATGGATCTTGTAGCAGCTTCCAAGACTAACCAGCTTTGACTCTCCGGGACTGCAACTGCATATGTCTGAAGAAGTGTGCACTGGTCACCAAAACGTAGGCCAATTTTAAAAATTAAAATAACCATCTGAGGCTCACCAAACTATTCTGTGACCTTTGATGTATACCCAACCCAACTCGGATATTACTTAGTACATTAATGAGGCATCTCTGCCCTACTTAGGAATCTGTCCCCAATCAACTGTAATAAAGGAAGCATTCAGAACTGTGCCTCTATCACTCACTCTTTCCTGACAAATTTCAAGGACATTACCAACGTAATGTTTACCGACTCACAAGAAAAGTGCCAGCCTAGCTTTTCGGGGGGGGGGGGTTGCACTTTTAGCAAGCAGAAGGAAATTAACAGCAGTTAATCATTCCTATTCCAAAAGGCAGCTTTTATTCTTCAAAGTAAACTTCTTGGGAAACAACAAATTAATCAGGAAACTCTGGTTTGTCAAAGGAACTTATGGGTGGCTAGACATTACTACAAAAATCCTTCAACCCATTTCCCATCAGGTCAGCCTAAGGGTTGAACACACACATACACTGTGTGTAGAATGAAATCTCTCACCCTGGAGTTGTGGATGGGTGCTATTTTTAGACTTGAGAAAATGAACAGACTGTTCATGTATGATGTTAATGACTCACTCATACTTGGCTATTGTGGCCTTGTTTCCACCCAGAGAACAAACTATTTCTTACAGTTGCCAGTGTGGTGTTATACTAGCAGAGAGAACAGAAAACTCCTCACCTTGAGTTTCCACTGTGCCTTCTCCTTGGGTTTGGAAATGACCACTCAGGTGGCTCCAGGGTCACACTGTTCTGTTGTGCTAAGGGGCAAACACAAATCTGTCCTGTGTGAATGGTGGAGAAGCTAAGCAGAACACTGATCCAGTAGCTGTCCATAAGGTTTTTAACCCATGCTCTACTCTAGACCAGTGTTGGCGAACCTATGGCATGGGTGCCAAAAGTGGCACTCAGAGCCCTTTCTGTGGGCACCCGACATTGCCCCTTCACAACCACCTGGATTCAGGTTAAATTGCTGTATTGGCACTTTGCAAAAAAATTAGTGGGTTTTGAATCGCAGTTTGGGCACTCGGTCTCTAAAAGGTTCGCCATCACTGCATTAGACCAATCTCCAAATGAAGAGCTACATTAGGTGTACAAAGGGGTACAGACAGAATTGATCTCAAGAATTTGGTCTGCACTATCTCACAAGTACATACATTTGTGCACGCAAATATTTGGGCACCATAAAACATTTAGGAAATGACCTTGCCCTTAAAGACCCGAATGGCCAAAGGGACATGTTGCCCACCACAATCAGTTCTTCTCTCATGTGTTGTGCTTCTTTGCACATTGCAACTCTGCATTTCTTTTGTGGCTTTTTGGTCTCACATGCCATTTTTATGAGGACATGTGTAAGGACACTATGACATCAATTGGGATGAGAAGCCCTAATATGCACACACGGCTTTCCATAAATTTACCCTAAACGGCTTAGGACCTAGATACCTGAAGGACCATCTACTTCCATATGAACCGGCCCAGCAATTAAGATCTAGCCAGAGGGCCCTCCTGAAAGAGCCACCCCTCAAGGAGGTGAAAGGGATGGCTTGTAGGGACAGGGCCTTTTCGGCAGCTGCCCCCAGATTATGGAATGCCCTCCCATGTGAGACCCGCCTGGCACCAACACTGATGACATTCCGGCACCAGGTAAAAACATTCCTGTTCCAGAAGTCTTTTAACTGATTATTGTGGGTCCTGATGGTGATTTTAGTGTAGTATTTTAATATATTGTATTTATTGTATTTAACTGTTTTATTGTTTTAATTTTATTGCAATTTGATGTTTTAATTGTCTGAATTGTTTACTTTGATTGTGAGCCGCCCAGAGACCTTTGGGTAGTGGGCGGCATACAAGCTAAATAAATAAATAAATAAATAAATAAATAAATAAATAAATAAATAAATCTTCTGGCATGTTGTTTTTAAGACCCAAACTATAAATATGTTTGGCATTCCAGATATGTTTTGTTATACATTACTGTTTTTAGCAAGCGAATCATAGAATAGCCCTGTCATAGCTGTAATGTCCCCCCCCTCACAAATTGCAGAACCCAGGTATGCCTGAAAAAGGCTTTTGAGAGAAAGAGTGCCCAGCATTGGCACATGTTTTTGCATGCTGGGGCGTAGACTGTGCATGTACCTCAACATTTTAGAAGGTACATTGCATGTGTCAGTCATAAAGTGGAGTCTTCCCAGATGTTCCACTTTTATTTTCACTGCTTGGGGAAATGATCTGAGAACTAGAAATAATGGCACACTAGTTCTTCATGTTTTCCTGAAGTGTTTCCATAGCTATGAGCTGAAGGTGGTTTACATGACAGATGCATCAAGCAAAATAGCCGCAACTGAGAGGCTTATAATTTAAAATGCTGTACATGAAACAAAAGACAAGCATGACATAGTGAGGTAAGGGGAGGGAGCAAAGTCTAACCTTTTATCCTGATTAGCTTAGCTGGAAACAGCTAAGGGAGTAGAAAAGGGATGGAATTGGTTTCTCAGGCAAGTTGACTAAGAGGTCAATGTGGTCTAGTCTTACCTTCTATAACCTGGTGGAATGGCTGCTCCTCTTCAATGGGACCAAAGCATCCATTAGTGTGGTAAAATAGGTAGAGTGACAGTCCTGGGTTTGAATTCTGCTTGGCCATGAAAACTCAACTGATGGGGAGTGCCATTGGTGCCACACCTTACATTTTTCACTTACTTTGAGATAAAGGTCGAGGAGAAACATTAAGTGTTAAGAACAACTGATGGTTACCACTGGAGCTTTACACCCCCTTCTGCAGTTTGCACATTAACATGCTTCATTTTATGGCTGGTCACTAAGAGCTAAGCACAGACTTTATGACAAAGGAACGAATAGGCACCAAGGTCTGCTGGGATCCCATGTCAGAAGGAAAGACCGACTTCCACATTGAAGTATTTCAAGGATGCCCTTCACACAAAAAAGGTGGGAAACATATATACAGAACCTCCTGTTTTCTATGTTATACAGAGGAAAACATTTGTCAAAATGATTTTCACAACATGTTCTCTCCCTTCAGCCTATACCATCAAAGGCATTTCAATGAAAGGAAAGAGACAAATATACAGGATTCTTATTTCCAGCTTTGTAAAATGACAAGCACCACCCATTTTTATACAGGCATTTTTTTCTGACTCAGTCTAGACCAGCCTTGTCCAACCTCATTTTCCTTAGCTAGCAGTAGCCCTGATACTACGAATAATGGGAGCTGTCATCTGATACGTATGAGGGGACCCCGGTTAGGCAAGGGGGGAAATCAACAAATGTTTGGGTTCAATAAGAAGCTTGTTTATACAGCTCTCAGCTGAAAGAATTGCTTAGGACTAGCTAATGTGTTATTTTGGCATATGCAAAATGTTAACATCTAAAATTGTACCTGTTATAAATCCAGATTTGGACCTTATTTTGACCTTTATTAACTGGGTCTTTCAATATATCTCCATCAGCTTTCCTATTGTCCCTTTTTAATGTCCACAGAAGCTCTGAGCGCACAGTACAGGTTGCTCACCTGACAAATTAAACTTTGGCAGAAGTGCTCGTTGATGGCTTCCTAGAGTTTTCAAGATCTGCATCTGCAGAGAAGATTTGGACAGGTAATGCATGCTAGCAATATATTATGTCAATGTACAGATCAGCTAAAGAAACTGTATATGAAGTTGCTAGACAACACACAGGCGGACAGTTTCTTTAAATCTCATTCTCTAAGTAAAGTGCTGCCTGCACATTTTTGCAGAAAAGTAAAAGCCTAGTTCTCGGACCATTAAGGAACCGTACCAATGAGCAATTTGCTGCATGGTTATGCCAGCATACATAGAAAAAAGCCCTGCTTAGTTCAACAGCATGTGAATGAACTAAGCACCATATTCTCAAATACTGAAATATATGTTTTTGGAGTTTTTTATTTCTGTAAGGACAAAAGGAACAGAAATCAAGGAAATGGGGAAGAGCTTGAAAACAATAAGGAACAGATGATGTGCAAGTCCTGGGAAGAAAGAATAAATTGCAGGGTCCACAATGGTCTGCTCAATCATTATGGGAAGCTTGCCCATAAATAAACATATATTGCTGCATAGCTACGCAAAATTTTTAAATGGTAGGTGGTTTTTCTTTGTTTTTGTTGGGTTTTGTTTTATTGCTGAAAAACTATTTTTGCAAGTTTCATATGCAGAAAAACAGGCAGTACGGATCCTTTGTTATATGTATGGAAAACAAAAGAATAATAATAAAGTAAAAGATAGGTAGCACTGAGATACTTATAATCTGTTTATTTAGCAAATGTGTATTTGGAAAAAAAGTTTTTATTTTCTTTGAGATGTACAATAATAAACCACTTTATCACCTCACTCTAATCTTCTCACATACCTATGAATTAAAAACCAGTTTCGTGATTGTGGAACGCAGGAGTGGCCCATTGTTTAATCGAACCAGCAGTGTTCTTTCATGTTTCAAGAACATCTAGACCCATAATGGGTCTGGACTCCCAAACTGCAAGGGCAAGACCTCATCAGTTGACTTTCTGGTAGAGATGGGCACGAATAAAAAAATGGCATTTCGTTTGTCGTTTGGAGGGTCCATTTCGTTTCATTTCCGTTTTTCGTGAATTTTTGGAAAAAAATCGTTTTCGTTTTTGTTCATTTCATTACCGTTTCGTTACTATTTATTTCAATTTTTTGTGATTTTTTAAAGGATTTTAAGCAATTCACTCTTATTGCAGTAACGGAAACGAAATGCACGACAAAATTTCCAGTGTTTCTGTTCGTTTCGGTGCATTTCAGAGACAAAATTCGTTTGTTGTTTTGTTACGTAACGAAACGAAAAAACGAAAACGAAAAATTGTTCGTTTCGTGCCCATCTCTACTTTCTGGTGACTTTCCATGGGGAAAAAATCAATATTCCCATCAACAACTTATTTGATACCAATTCCCCTCAGCTTTCTCTCTGCTGCCAACTTTTGGTAATTACTAGCCAAATATTTGAAATGCTTGAACATATTTTTGCTTTCCTTTTTAATTGACCGAGTAAAGGTACAGTACTGGCATTTGTCTCATGACCCAGATGGCTATCTCTGTTTTTTCATTTAAGGACGCACACTCTTCTGCTTTGAAGATTCCAAGCGTTCTTAGTTAGCCCTGATACGGTTGCCTTTCTACCTCACAAGAAGGCAGAAATGAGAAGGGTTTCATATCATATTGACTGTCATTGGGGTTAAGGCAGAGAGCAAAGAGCATGCTCCCTTCGTTCTCACTGAGAGGAGATGAAAGCCACACTGACAGGATGTGGTATTTATAGCGAGGGCATGTTTTCAGACAATCATATAATGACATGAAACAAAGAAGCTGTGCGAGTCATTGTCACAGGGCCTTCAAAGAATTACCAAGTAAAAGATTTGCTGCACTTGTCAGCCGAGAGGATGCTGTTAAAACAGCATCACCCAGATGCATATTTTTTAAAAATGTTGTTCCCGACCCCCCCCAATCCTCTCATGAAGCAACTGCTTTAAGACAGACTTTTGCTCCTGAAGAAGAAAATACATGGGAGTTTAAAAGCAAGACACATCCTGTTCATTCATAGGACAGATCCAACTTGACCTGTATCTAGATGGTACTTTGAGAAATGTGTCTGATGCCCCAATGCCCGTTTATTCTCTGACCGCAAGAATTCAGAGTGTTTCCTGGAATGTGTCAGGGGAGAAACAAAACATTCTGGCCCTATTAGGGTTAATGCTTTGCATAGACATATCTAACCACAGAATGGTCAAGCAGCAGTCAAGGTCTTTTCTTTTTTGCTAGCACTGTGACTGGGAACAAGACGAATACAGCCACAATAGCACACAGCTGTCAATTAGTAAGACTGCATAGAGGCATCTTTGGCCATGCAGGCTCTTGGCCTTCTGGAACCAAGTGAGTTGCATGGCCAGCATGACAAAGAAAATCACAATGTTCAGGATGAGGAAGAGGCGGGTGTAGGATGCCGACATGGAAGGGGCGCTGCTCCGCGCAGTTGCCAACGTCTGGGCCAGACCAGACCGACCTCTGAAGGACAAACTGTTCTTGCGCTTCCCATAACTGATGTCTGCGAAATCGAGGAGATCTTTCATCTCCTCGTCCTCATCCACCGGAAGTTCACTCTGGGCCATCGTCTGGGCCTTCTGACGAACTTTTCTTTCGTTGACTTCAATCTGTGCAAAAATGTCAGGGCCGGAGTCAAGGAACTTATAGCCTTTCACCACCCTCCGGTTCTTCTTGGCCCGGCCTTGCTGCTGCTGCTGCTGCTGCTGCTGCTGCTGCTGCTGCTGCTGCTGTGAGATTGCAAATATCCTATCAATGGCCTCCTCGGTCTGCCTCTTGTCTGAAAACCGTAGCAGGCGCTCGGCTGTCTTCCTGAAACTGTCTGTGTTCCGCACCCGGGAAAGGATCTGCTTCTCCAGCTGCTGGAGGACGGGCTTGAATTGCTGAAGCTTCTGCTCCACTATCTGAACATAGTCCTTGACTTCGGGTATAGGGGAGCTCCTAATGGCAGAGGCTCGCTCAAACAGAACCTTCTGCCGATCCGCAATGACCTGCGCAAAGACCGAGTGGCCTTTATCCTCACCAGTCCATAAATAGACAGCGTAGGCATGCTCGCTGGTGGTTACAAAAACATCCAGCTGCTGGGCATCCCCATGTACGCTGAAGCTTTGGACACTGATGGAAGGTCCAATGAAGAGGTACACAGCTCTGGTGACGGGCCTACGCAGGCGAGTTGTGACGTTCACGTAATTGGTGCCATTGTAAGGGTAGCCCCTAGGATACATTCGTGAGGCAACCACGGCTTTCTCGCTATAGCCAGTGTCATCCATCCAGTACATCTTGTACAACCCGTCTCGCTGCCTCACGAAGGCCCCATGGACGTCGTCGATAACCGTGTCCTCAAAAGGCACGTCCACGTTGTGAAAGAAGCTGGTTGCCATCTCCAAAGGACTGCCCTCCTCAAGATGTATTTGATCCACGAGCAAAAGGAGCTGGGGGTGTATTAGTAACAGGTTTCTTTGGAGGCTTTTCAACTTTAATTTGGGATGGTAAGCGCCAGTTCCTTCACCTCGGATAAAGAGGATGCCCTTTCGTTCCAGAGCCGCAACGACTCTCCCTTGACAATCGGCAGCCAAGTCGTGCTTGTATTTCAACCACTTTGATGAACAGTCTTCGGTCACCTGTCCTTCCCAGGGGTAGAAGCAGCTCTTGGATGCAGCTGGAGAAAACATTAGCACATTGTTCAGAAAGGTGTATTTTGGCCCATAGAGGGCTTCCGTTATGAAAGGGACACCGTTGGGGGCAAATGTAAAGGAATTCTGATCGGGATGTTCGTGCCCAGCATTGAAGTTCCTCCAGCCTTTGATCCAATCTTTGTATTTGTTCTGGTGAACAATGTCATATATTGCACGTCCTCCCAGCTTTCCCGATTTGAAAGAGAGGAAGGGTCTGTTGATTTCAGCGGGCAGTGCACTTCCATATGTGACAACTCCCCAGTCCTCGAAATAATGCAGCTTTGGAATACCATAGTCTGGTGGAGGGACAAAACCCAGGCTTGGATCGTACCTTTCCAAGATAAATTAAAAAAAGAAAGAGAGAGAGATTGAGAGAGAGCATCATTTCATTTTATGACATCATAATATTAGTTGCCTTCTATTGTTGATCTGTTTTGATGGTCTCAGGAGTCAAAACATTCTAAGGGATTAAATATTTACAGTATATGGAGCCATGTTTCATTTTTAATAGTTCTTAATGAACTACATGGCATTGTCTATGCAGATCTTGCTTATTCATGGGGGACATATTGCAAGGGTTTCAAAGTAACAAATTATGCAATAACAGGTGAGGAGGTACTTTCTTGTCAAGAGGATGCAAAAAAATTGCCTTCCAGTAGTAATATGACAAGTGACAACAATGTTTTTAATGGTGCAACAAGTTACTACGTACTTGTGACTGTGCCCAGAATTGTTAAGAGCATTTAAGAGGCATCTTGATGAGAATTTTTCGAATTCTATGTCACTTTAATCAATCCTAAGTTTGTTTTAAAGAACTAGAAAGTCATGAAAAACAATGGAACAAGTTGCCATTTTCACACTGCAACGAATCATGCCAGTGGCTTGCCTTCTAGTGCTGATTTACGCCTATGTCAGGAAACAGCATTAAGTCTTGATGGCAGATTTCCATGCGTTAATGAGGCGCTGGTTGGCATTTTTGGTAGGCAGCGGATTGAGCTACTGAATGCGTGCCCAGAAATGCAATCAGAACCTTGTTAATGGGCGGCAATTTCCTGCCAAGAGCTAACACCGTTTCCCTTAGGCCAGCGTAAATTAGCAGTAGAATTCCAGCTGATGGATTAGTTTTCCTACAGTCTCACAGAGAACGGGAACCTATTCTTTCAAAGGGGAACTTTGGAAGCTCGGAGTGGGCGGGGTCAATATAACATGCCCTATAGGAGCCCACCCAGGAAACTATTAGGGAATAGCGACCTTCCAGATTGTCTCATGCATCCCATGGACACTTTCCTGGTAATGTGTGTGTGTGTGTGTGTGTGTGTGTGTGTGTGTGTGTGTGTGTGTGTGTGTGTGTGTGTGTGTGTGTGTGTTGTGTCGTTATAGTCGTGACCGACTTTTCGTGACTCCATGTCCAGCCACGCTAAATCCAACAGGATTTACAACTAAGTGGATGCAATTGTTTGGTGCTGTCAAGCGGTATCCTTTTTTCTGTATACAAGTACTTACACTTCCCTTATCTAGAAAATATTCCTGAGTAAAGAAAACCAATAAGCCTGGGCTTCTGGCTGTCCTGCTACACTCAGAGAGATCCCTGTCTTTTTGCACTGGAGTTAAGGATGCCAGTGGCACTACAGGACCGAGGCTCCTGGACTTTTCTTTAATACCTGTGCAGAAATGGAAATTTCACTGGACACAGTTTATAAGGACAAGACGCATCTATTGAAATGCCCTCTTCTAGGAAACTATGAAAGGGAGAAGTCCCGTTCTCTTTTGCAGCTGGCCACCCCAGAGGAGGAGCAGGCAAAATGAGCCACTTTTGACTATGGCTGGCCAGCCATGGGTAGCCAATCGCATCAGTGTTTGTGTTGGTGAAGGCAGACAAAAGTGGGAATCTAGTGACACGGAGAGGGTCCCAAGTGTCTCACTTCTGCCCTTGAGGAACTGCCAACAATCCCAACATTCTCATGGCATGTTGTTCCTTTCAGCAAATGGAAGTCCTTAGACCTGACCTTTTAGTATTGATGCAATTTCAAAATAAATGATGCTCCCAAAGGAGTATGGAAGAAAAAGTGCACAACTTTGTTTTCCTTTCTGGCTTCCCATCCATTTCTGTTCAACCAAAACAGCCACCTGGCAGTGCAAGGATGCCATGCTTCCAGGATGGCCGCTTCTGCTATACAATTCCCACAGGATTCTGGCTAGTAATGTTTTCTTTTAAAAGACAAAGAGTACAGTCCCTTCTTCTACACTTAACCCAGGATGCTTGGTAGATGTTTCACATTTACAAGTGAATTATTCCTGAATGTATTATCTACACAGGATTAAGACTTGAAACCTATTCATAATTTCCTTGGAATAAGACAGACTGAGCTCAACAGGGGTGGCCACGTGAACGTGACAAGACAGCTGTTGCTCTATTGACACTACTGTGGGAAGGAGAAGTTTCATCAGCAATAGCTTTTGTCCTAAAAGCTGCAGCTGCTGAAATTCTCTCTTTGGCCTCAGTGGTTCTCAACTTTCGTCCCCCTAAGTGTGCAAATCGTCCCTAGACGGTGCAAATCTTTGACTGTTGGCTGTGTTGGGGATGGGGCTTCTGGTTGCTGAAGTGAAACAACATCTGGATGACCCAATGTCAAGAAGCATTATTCTCCAAAACCAATACAGTAAAAGTGCAAAATTCCTATCCTCGTTTTCATTCTGGCAGCCTGACAGAACTGACTCCTGAGTCATATTGCACAGGACTGCACTGTTTGGTGAACAGAAGCAAGAGAATGACTGGGTAGTTCAAGTCTTGAACCCCGTTGAGAGACTCAGCATGAGCAGGGGGGAAATCTTCCTCCGACATAGAACAGGGGATTCTAAACTCAAGCCCACTAATTAAGACTTGCTTCTCCCGTACCAGATAAATTCAGTGTGAAGAGTGCACCAGCGCTGTCCTTTAGATGGCGTTCCCGGCCCTTCAAGCACACGGTTCTTCCTGATTTGATCAGCCAACCAATTTCCGCTACCATTGCGCATAACAAATTTATCCAAGAACACCAACTGGCTCTCTGGTCCATAAAACCAGTTATAGTTGGAATCTGCAATAGCAACTGTCCTTTGGAAACCTAGGAGGAACAGTAAACACAAAAATA
Organism: Phrynocephalus guinanensis; assembly: GCA_037367245.1. NCBI lineage: Eukaryota > Metazoa > Chordata > Lepidosauria > Squamata > Agamidae > Phrynocephalus > Phrynocephalus guinanensis. The sequence continues at coordinate 122,813,995 of CM074733.1, forward strand.
TAGACAAGTAAGCAAATTACCTAATACTATGTACTAAGCAAAGTGGTGGAATTCTTCCAGTAAAATCAGAGATGCAGCTTGGGAATTATGATATCATAATTAGCAATGTGCTGGGTTCCTAGTGAAAATTTCAATACCAGCTTTTGTTTCTAATTCAAAACTACTATCCTGCTCAAGTATTGTCTTAGATTTGCATGTATTAAAATACTTGGATAATTTGCTATTAAGAACTCATTTAATAAATAAGCGTACAATAGCCTACTAATTAGCTGTGGTCAGGAAAGGCATAGAGAACAATTAACTTTCTTTCACAATTAAATTTCACAATTAGCTTTCTTTGCGATGTAACACAATAATCCTGCATTCTATAAAGATTGCTAGTGTTCTCCATAAGGTATAACCTTAAGCGAATTTTGACACAAAAATTTAAGCAGTGGCCCTGGCTTCAAGTGGGTCTCGAATATATGTAAGGCAGAATGACTAGTCATAGTTTGGGCACCTGAATGCTTCAACAACCAAATAATTTGATTTACGAATGCTGCTCTCCTCTGCCCGACAGCTGACTTTGATAGGTTGGACCTGTCAAAGTCAGCTGTTGTGCGGAGTGGAGAGCAGCATTTGCTGTCCATCCCCTCCTCCTCCTCCTCCTCCTCCTTGGTTGCTCCCACCAAAGAATTTATGGCTGATCTAGTTACCACTGGCAAAATCTGGGGCAGAGTAGAGAGACTGGAACTATCCTATCAACAATGCCAGTGAGAGGACAGTTGATAGGATAGTTGAGAGCTTCCCTCATTGGTTTCAAGTGTGTGTAATGGGATTTATCAGAAGACAATGATGCCGGGGCTTTTTTTTTTAAGGGGGGGGATACCTCTTTCCCTGGGCCCTCGCATTCCAGCAGAAGCTTGGAGCTGGCAGATTTTCTGCCACTGCACTCTCCCACCTCTCCTAATTTGGACTGCTTTGCCAGACCTCATGTGTAATCCAATCATGGCCATTGCATCTCATCAGTGCTCTTCTACATGCCAGACAGGATTGTAATGCATGTGAATTCTGATTTAACCCTGATTGTAACAAATAACTTTCACCTCCTTTGCCTTCCAATGAACGTTTTCAACAAAGGAAATGCTACCAACACATGGAGAACCTTTTCTGAGGTGGCCCCAGAGTGCTAAAGGCACAAATAGATGACACATATTTAGAACAACCCTTTTGTTCACAATTTGGTTTCCTTTGTACTGGTTTGGAGAGTAAGTATTTTTTTTTACGTTGGCCTTTAGTAAAATTGTTCTTGTGAGGTTCACAGCTTTTCAACAGCTTTTGTTGAAACCACCTTGAAAAGGGTGCCTATCAAAATTTAAATAATAATTTTAAAATCCTGTATTTTTTGCCAAAGGCATTTTATGGCTGGAGCCAAACAAAGGTAAGTAGGAGGACAACCGCAGCAGGCACTCAGTACGTTCAGGAGTACAGGTACTATAGCTATTCCATATTTATAGTTGTGAAAGGGGCTTTGTAAGACTTTGGGCAGAAGAAAGAACATTGCTAGACTCAGCTTCCACCAGAATACAAAACAGTCCTTTCTGTAAGCAAAAGACATTTTCCGTGTGAGAAAATACAACTTTGGGTCCAATACAGAAGTAGGATCACTCTGGTCAGCAGAATTCAACCTGCCCCCATGAGTCAGATGGTGTGGTGGCTGAACGACCTGAGTTCTATCCCAATGGACTCAGGTAGCCAGCTTGAGACTGATTTATTCTTCCATCCTTCCAATGTTGGTAAAACGTGTACAGTAATAACTTGGTTTAAGAGTAACTTGGTTTAAGAGCTTTCTGCAAAACAAGCAAACATTTCTTCTAAATTATGCCTTGATCAACAAACAATGTTTTGACATACAAGCACTGGAGCAGGTCACACGATCACAACTAAGCCAATGATGGCTCTCTCCCTCCCTCTCCCTGCTGGATTGTGGGTGATTGTCTGGAATGTTCCATCTCAGGAAGCTTCCAAAGCAGAGGGAGGATAGAGGAATAGACGTCTCCCATGCATCAGCCAGGAACGTGCAGGTTAGGGTTTTAGTTTTCTTTACATAGTATTTATATTTTTGTTTAATTTTTTCAACATTCTTTCTCATTTTTTCAAACCATTTCTAGTCATGGGCCATCTAGTCAGGTGTGTGTGTAGGGCTACAAATTGCACTTTATTATTGTCACATTAAAATACAGAGTAAAATCCAGTTGTTAATCCCAAGAAGAACAGATTCCACAGCCAGGTACCTAAACTATGGTGTGGACATGGACTTCTAGCCAACTTATTTTAGGAGTTTTGGTTTTTTTGTGTATACACTATGTGTCTATGGGACCCCAGAATGAATCATCTGCAATTCCATGAGTTGGAAATCTGCTTTGAGATAAGGAAACAAGCATGTTTCCACAACGGATTATGCTCATAAACCAAGGTATTACTATACTCAGTTTGCTGGGTGGGTGGGAGGAGGAAGGGCTACTTCCTTAATTATGTTAAGGAAGTGTGCTCTAGGCACAAAAAGAGCCCCGTGGCAACGAGTTTAAACACTGTATTGGAGCCATAACTGTGCTCATGATCTGGAGTTCAATCCCAGGTAGCAGGCTCAAGGTTCACCCATCCTTCCATCCTTCCGAGGTCAGTAAAATGAGTATCCGCTTGTGTGTGTGTGTGTGTGTGTGTGTGTGTGTGTGTGTGTGTGTGTGTGTGTGTGTGTGTGTGTGTGTGTGGCAAGTATAATTACTTGTAAATTACTTACACACTTTGGGGCATTATATAAGCAGCACACTTTGCTTTTGTTTTCATGGGGCATTATGTACTGTATTTTTTGCTCTATAAGACACACCTAGTTTTTAGAAGAGGAAAACAAGAAGAAAACGTTTAGCCTAAGGTTTCATGGCAGGGGAATCCTGGCTGCAAAAGGCGAGGGCAAGTGCTCTGTGGAGGAGACCTCCTTGCAAATGAGGTGATTTTTGACTAGGGAATCCAGGCTGCAAAAAGGGAGGCTTGCAAACAAGGTGATTGGAACTGTGGAATCCAAGCTGCAAAAGGGGATGGTTGCAAACAAGGTGATTGGGGCTGTGGAATCCAAGCTGCAAAAGGGGAGGCTTGTGAACAAGGTGATTGGAACTATGGAATCCAGGCTGCAAAAGGGGAGGCTTGCGAACAAGGTGATTGGAACTGTGGAATCCAAGCTGCAAAAGGGAAGGATTGTAAACAAGGTACTTGGAGCTGTGGAATCTAAGCTGCAAAAGAGGAGGCTTGTGAACAAGGTGATTGGAACTATGGAATCTAAGCTGCAAAAGGGGAGGCTTGCAAACAAGGTGATTGGGACTGGGGAATCCAAGCTACAAAAGGAGAGGGTTGCAAACTAGGCTCTGTCATGGAGACCTCTTTGCAAACGAGGAGATTTTTGACTGGGGAATTTTGGCTGCAGAAAGGAGGAGATGGGGAGGGGCTTCCTGGAGGAAGCCTCTTTGCAAACAAGGTGACTGGAACTGTGGAACTCCCTGCCCTCTAAAGATTCCAGCCACAGTGTTTGGTGAAAAGTCAGGAAGAAAAGCTTCTGGAACATAACCAAACAGCCCCCAAAAACTCACAACAGCTATAATATTTAAAGTACTTGCCTGGCAAAATGGTCCTATACATAAAAGCAAAATGTTGCTTAAGCCAGGGATGGTTGAAGTGGTTAATATCAAAGTGCCTTTGGACAAGAAACATGTACTGGAAAAGAGATCTGGTCGTGTAGCTCCCATAAGCCACTCCTTCGTACAACGATCCATCTGTCACTTCTTGAAGAAGAACAATAGACTTCTCCATGATAGCCAGGACTTGCTTAGTCCATAGATAGGCTTCCTGAAGGTAACCTAGAAGAAACATGGGTATTCTATTATTATATGAGCCATAAAAAAAAGAATTACTGTATAAAAACATGGATATAAATAAGCATACTAGTGTATAGACAGGGCCCCTATTGCTCTATGTTAATATATAAATGGTTAGTGAACTCTGCTTCTATGAAGAAAAGGAATCTTAAACGCTCTTAAGAAACGCAGAGGAAAATATATGAGCTGCCCTCCTATGCATGTGCGAGTCCTTTCGGCCCGAAGCAGGACTTAGCTTCATGAAAACATGTTGAAGAGCATTAAAGCTGGACCTATATGTCAGACAGTGCCTTCAGAGATGTCCCATAACAAGGAATGCCCCAAGCTTTTTGAGAATAATACTGGGTCTGTGGAGGATAAGCTAATGAAATGTCAAATTGGTAGAAATGGTAAATTAACACACATATAAATCTTGGTGTGGTTGAAATACCATATACAGTTCTATTTTCTCACTCTCAAAAAGATTTGGGAAACTGTCAGAAACGGAGAACCAGATTGATAAGGGATTAGAAGGCTTCCCATTGTGTAAAGCTAAAACAAACATTTTACCTTTAAAAAGATGGCTATAGAAGTTAATGACAGAAATATATAAAAGTTGGGCACCACACACAATGTCTTGTCTTATGATACAATGAGCACCTCCATTTAAAAAGTGACCAGCATATCATTGCAGACAACAAAAATACTTCTTCATATAAGGTGGATTAAAAATCAAGGATGTAAGAATCGGGTAGATAACTTATCAGAAGTTCATGTCATATAATATCAACAAACCCAGTCTTGGTTGGGCGACTATTGGTGGAGCCAGGCCCCATTTAGCCTCCTTGAAATCTAACATATATCACATTTTTAAAAAGTGAGTATGACCTGAACTTCATCTTTAGTTTCACACATAGACAGACAGACAGACACACATAAACACCCCAAAGGACATTTTTTTTCCACCAAAGCAAGCCACTTTTCTTTGTTTAAGCCATTTTCCCCAACTGGGTTGGGATCTGGGAGTTGTAAATATGGACAAAAGGCTGGGGTGGCCCACAGCCTACATGATGCTCCCACCTTATACCAAGAACCTCCATGTAAGATGCAGCACATCTCTAAATGCTAGTTGGAGGAAATGGGAGAGACCAACAACAGGAGAGGGTTGCCCTAGTTGGTGACAGGATGCTGGACAAGGTGGACTTGGGGTCTCACTCAACAGAGCTCTGCCTGTAATTATAGATTAATGCTCCCTCCCATCTAAAATGCTTTACACCTATCTGGGATAAGTATTCTGCAAGCAACCTTGGTGTAATATAGTTTGCTAATGCATCTTGAGAATTAACGATTAACTTTCATTGGCAGCTACTTCATTCAACAACAGTTCTCAGCTCAAGGTACTGACAAATTAAATCAGTGTTAACGGGAAGCAGCTGTGGTCTGGTTGACACAGGCCCCGATAGAGCCTTCCACTTCATTGCATTAGAATAGATGTTGTTGAGTATTAACATGCATTAAGCCACTGTATCCATTCCCTAAGCTTCCTTCATATCTGGCAAACACAAATGACTTAAATAGGCTTTTAAAAAAGGACTCTCCTATTCTTTACCCACCTACCTTGATTCATTAGAACGAGGCTTCCTGCCAACAAGGCCATGCAGTTGGTCGGCTGATGGTTGTGTAAGTACTGGAAACCCCATCCACGCCTATACGACGCTTCATACATATATCCCGAGGCGTTGGCAATCACCTCGAGAAATCTCTCCTGCTGTGACTTGCTCAGATAGTTGTATAAGAAGTCGTAAGCAGTGGCAAACCCGACCAAAGAGTGAGCCAGAGGAACCTCATCCCATGGAGCATCTTTTACTAACCTACAAAGAGAGGAAATGTGTCAGTTCTCGTCCTTTGCTATAGAGATGCCATGCATTACACAGCATAATTTTTTTTAAATCTGGAAACTTTTTAAAGAAAAAAACAAGTGTTCATATGAATATTTAATACGAAATCTACAGTATATACCAATACTTTTGGAAGATCCCTGCCATGTCCAGGCCATTCAGCTGGTTTACAAATGTCTCCGAAATCTTACCAGTGACCCTAGCGAAGATGAACTAAAGAAAAGCAAAAAAACCCAAAACAAACAAAAAACAAACAAACAAACAAACAAACAGAAGCCATCCAATTGTGCCCATGCACCTGACGAAAGAGCCTCTTGTGTTGAAGGCATACATGCATCCCAAAGTTCACTTGCAAGTATTGTGCCTGCAAAATACCCTAATCATCTGAAAAGAAGCAACATCCATGGCCTGCTTTTAGCGAAAACCACCAGTCCTTGTGGTAGAGGACCCTCTGTGCATGTAACCTGTACTATCTCTTGCAGAAAACACCAACACCAATACAGTTATATAAAATTAGCAACAACCAAGCCGCCAGTGCCTAGTTCCATCCTGGAAGAGAACTAGACATCCAGGCAAGAGGAAGAAAAGGAGAAGGTGGAGCAAAAGGTGAAAATGATAGACCTGTTCCCTGTCACGGTGGTTGAGGATGAAGAGGTCCACAAAGGGTCATGGGTGGATGCCCTACAGAGATGGCAGCCAGGTGGAAATAGAGCTCCCAGAGGAGCCTGAATCATCTAGGGACTAGTAATATATATACTGCATATCAAATTCCTGAACTGGGGTCCTGGTTTAGCTCCATGTCCTTTGGAATGAGGTAGAACACCATCTCAACCCTCACCTGCCTCTTTGTCCTTTATATTGGGGAGACCAAGAACGTAGGGAGAGGAGATACCAGGTTCAACAATGCAGCCCCATGGAGTCACGTGTCACATAACAAAAATACTGGTGGGGACAATGGTTGAGAGCACAACAAACCCAAGAGTGTGTGAGGTGCAAGGAAAGATCTTGGGAGGCTGACTCCCCTGTGCTCCATCCCAGCTATGCAGCCCCCAGCTCAGCTCAGCAGGTACAACTCTGTTGAGAATGATGGGACTGCAAAAACCTGGATTCTGTGAAGTTGGTTATAGGCACTGGACAGTACAATGAATTAGACTGAGCTTAGCCGGTGACAATTCTGTTGCTAAAATGAAGTACTCCAGCATATTGAGGGCTAACAAATTTAATTCAGCAGGAGCATTTGTAGATGCAATCCACAACTTCAGATACAATGAAGTTGTTTGCAAATTGTAGTCAAAATATTTAGCTAATGTGGCTTGAGCAGGTGTCTGAAGAGAAGTTAATTGTATCCATACAAACTCACACAGCACATTTTTGTTTGCTTTAAAGGTACTGCAGCCTTTGCCTTGTTCTCATTGGTGCTAAGTGCATGAGCGTTTCAGAGACATGGTTCTGGCAACTTTTTTGTCCAATGACCAATCTAAAAACAAAACAAGCAAAGTTGCAAACTACAGAATTCTGTTTTCTATTGATGTGCTATCTGTAATATATAGTTTGCCCCTAGGAAGAACTATGCAAGGGTCATATTCTGTTGATTTTCCCTTAGTTATACAGCATGCTGGCCTTTCATAAACTGCAATTGCTTCACATCTGCATAAACATTTAAAAGATTATAGCTCTTCACATGAATCACAGTTAACTGGTGATTATTCTAGGCCGTTAACAAACCCAAGAGACTAGGAATGTATTCACCTGTGAAGACTGTGAAGTCATTTATTTGACCTCAAAATGTAATACTAGATCACTTCTGTCAACCTGAAAGGAACAGTGCTAGGCGCCCGAGTTCTAAAACATTATATCTACTGAGAAAATTAGTGATTCTCCTGCCAAAACCTCCTCCTTTAATGTACAAACTGAAATGGATGCAATACCTGCATGGTTGGAACAAACGGAATGGTTTTTGGACCACATTTTTTTCAGTCCAGGGCACTAACTATCCATCTGTCTGTCTTCTGTTTCTACCACAGTGATGTCTTTCACCTTGATACTCCCTTCCCCTCATATTAAATTTACAAAAGGCAGTGTTATAAAAATTGGTCAATGTTAGACACTTTAAATCAAATATGGAACCACTCCACGTTTTTCATGACTGACTGACCATGTTTATCAAGAAGCACCGGGATATACCAAGTAAATCCCCCTTTTAGTGAGGCATTAATTGCTTGTTTTCTGTACTTTCATGTTGCCAAAACTGCAGCCTCATACTGGCATCAAGTACAGATGAGGGATTTGTAGAGGGCATGCAAGCTCCTGGGAAGAAGGTCACTCTCTGTTTGATCAATTTGGCATTCATTTGATTCATCTGAGGGTACAAAATAAACACCTTTATAAACTGGGGAAAGAACTCTTATCCTCCCCCCCGCCCCTGCCTCCAGACACCATTATGGGGAAAAACAAAACTGATTTTTAAAAAATTGATTAAAATATTTAAATAGCATGGGTCACTCATGTACATGGTTATCTGGAGATACCAACTTATTTTTCAGTGATTTCTTTATACGCCCTGGGGTAAATAATAGTATTTGTGGCATTAACCATCTTAAGAGTCTGTGAGGAAGGAGATTTGAATAAAAGGCTAGGATGTCTAAGCTCTGAAAACCACCAGAGTCATATTAGTCTTGAGGGGTAAAGGCAGACAAACTGCATACATTAGAATTTATATGAGTGGGACTTGGCTGTTGTTCTAGACAAGCATTTGCCCATATTTACCTCATAACTCATGAGAGAGAGGGACAGGATTTTATTTTGGCTGACAACTTGTATGAAGACACCTGGCACCTCTGGGATCAAAACAGAAATCAACTACTTATTTCCGGCTTTCTTTCTTTTTTCTTCCACTACCAAGAGCAAAGTTCCTACTATGGTATCTAAGTATCCAGTGTTTTGTTTTAAAGAATAATTGTGCATATGGACTTTCTCACCCAGCCTATAGTATCACAGTTTGCCTTCATGTCAAGCACCCCCAGAAGAGAGATACAAAACCGTTATTGCTGATTTCCAAAAGGTTTGGCTATCTCTTCTCAAGGAAATTGTCATTTACATCCAATAACATCAAACTTTTAGGGATGGATGACCTAAGGCACCAAAACGACATGAGTGAACAAGCCTGCACATGTTTCACATTGCCTCAAAAATACAATGCTTAGAGATTCTTCTGAGTCTACAGGCAAACATTGCTCCAGGGAATGTGAGGGAAAGGGGTTGCCTCCTTAGTTACTCAGTTTCACTGAAACATTTCTAAGAGGCATACCTAAAACAGACCCCACCAAAGTCAATAGGATTTCAGTCTGATACAACAAAGTCCCACTAATCTCAATGGGTCAACCCATGCTGAAGTTTGGATCCAGCCCATTTTACGTAGTGGGTATATGGTTTTTGTCTTAGATCCCAAAGGGAAAATAACTGTTCCACTTTTGTATTTGGTTTTTGTGATGGCTCCTGAACTTGTTTTGCTTCAATTCGAAATACTGAAATACCAGGAATGAGGCCCCCTCATGTGCCAAGGAAGAGGCAAATGGACCATCAACGGAGACATGACAAGACTGCAACACTGGGTAATCTCTTTCCTCTTTATTTGATCCAATTGGCTATACCCAGTGGACTTTTCCAACTTCTCTCCCAATCCTCAAATGAAATGCATGGGCCTTCTGCACCACCACCCTGCTCCCCCTTCGCTAGCAAGGCAGGGGTCATTGGCCTCAATGGGCCACATTGAGGAGAGGTGTGAATGTGTGTACGTGAGCCGTGACATGTCTTTGGAAGGACTGGGGCAATAAAAACACTTCCCTCCCTTCATTTCGAATGCAGCCTAAGAACATTGAAGTTCTGAGCCTCAACTAAGAAACTGCCTGGCTTTTTCCCCATCTTGCCAAGGGCCTTACATCTAAGAAATAACTCCTGGCAAATCCAGCTTTTGCCATGTTATAACCTGTTGGCACCGCTCTGAGGAAGGGGATTTCCCCCTTGAAATATTAGCAAAGTTAATTTTCTAATAGCCTAAAGGTACCACCTGTTCCACTTTTGTATTTGAATCTAAAATGGTTCGTACGCAGGAAAATTGAGCTAATTCTTGCAACTGGAAATGAATGGTTCTTTCCAATACTGTACATCTCTTTTCGTTTATAGCTAATGCTCTTCAACAGAGAATGAGCTTGCAGCAACCAATGGGAGACCATTTCGAATAAGTTGTTTTTTTTAAAAATAACTCTTATGGCCTGATGAATCATTTTGGCAAGACAGAAGTTTGAAAATATGTCAGCCAGGTGCTCAGCTTCTTAAACATTTGCTGCAGACTCCTATGGCTGAGTTCCAAGACTACCTAGTCAACTTTTCCTGAAACATATCAAAGTAACACTCGCTGCCAGCAGCCTGAAGTGAGGCATATTTTAGCACAGTCCCAAGCATTTGTGGAGATATATCTATGTCTACAAATTACTCATTCATAGGTATGTGCTTTCTATCAGAAATATACGATTTAACCACATTTATTTTACTGGCATGGGGGTCATTAAACATCTGGAATTTAAAGCATTTTACAACTGGGCAGCCATTTTAATATGTTTTAGCAAAAACAGCAAAGAGTCTTGCAGTATTTTAAGGAATAGAACATTTACTATTTATAATAAATAATTTTTATTTATAATTTTATTTATATTTTTTCCAATCAAATGTGTATTGCCAATTGTACGAGGATGCATCTGATGAATTAAGTCACAATAAATTTTTATACAGTACTTCTACAAATCTCTTTGATAGATTAAGGAAGTCAGTAGAATAAATAACAAACCACAGATGGGAAATTACATGGTTCCCTATGGTTGAAATCCTTTAGATATACAGGTGAACAGTACCTTGGCTGAAGAAGTTAATCCATTCTCTGGGGTGTTTTGTCTTCTGAAAAATTCATAAACCGGAAACACACAGGGTTTCCAGTTTACAATGCATCCTGGGTACTGTTTTTTGGTAATGCCTTATGTAAACCAAGGTATTGCAAAAAATAATAATAATAATAATTAGTAAACGAAAGTGTTTATGGCTGCAGATTCCCTTTCGGGAATTGAAAATTATGTAAATAGAGGTGTTCATCAACCTAAGTATGCCTTTAATACTAAAAGTGGGAAGTTTGTGGAAAGCAGATTAAGATTTATAATGAGTCTTAAGAGAAAACTTTTACAAAGGACCATCGATAAGTACTGGAAGTGTCAATAGAAAGAAGTCTCTTTTTATCATATGTGGTGGACATGCAGAGCAGCTCACAAGTTTTAGAAACAAATCTAACAATGCAGGAGATACTGAAAATCAACCTGCAATTGAACCCAGAAATGTTTCTTTTGAGCCTAGCAATCAGATTGATAATAATACAGTGATTATCTGACATATGACAACAGCGGCAAGACTTCTACTGGAATTAGAATAAAACACCAACAGTGGAAGAATGATTATTTAAGTTGCTGAATATAGCAGAAGTGGTGATACTATCAGTACTAATTAAGAACAAATCATTAATGAACTTCAGAATACTGGGATTCCTGTTACATAGGTTAAAAAAGAAAGGAACAGAACTGATGGTATATGGTTTTGAACATTACAGACCTGAGTAAGAGATATAATTGTGTGTGTTGTGTCATTACAGTCATGACTGACTCTTCGTGACCCCATGTCCATGGAGTTTTCTTGGCAGGAATACTGGAGTGGTTTGCCAGTTCCTACTCCAGGAGCCTACAGTACCTGGTATTCCCTGGTGGTCTCCCATCCAAGTACTAACCAGGGCTGATCCTGCTTAGCTTCTGAAATCAGGTGAGATAGGATGTGCTTAGGGCATCTAGGCAGCTAAGAGATATAATTAATGACCTCTAAAATTCCAAGTATTTACTAACTTTCATGTAGTAGTGAATATTGCCCCTGGGGTATCTACCTTAGACAAGTGAAAAAGCAACTGTTAGGCTGAGTAACAAAACAGGGAAACTTCCAGAACATCAGTACTTTGAAAAAAATGTAAAACTGGTTTGCTCCCCCTCCTGAACCCCTTTTCCCTTTCTGTATCACTTGTATGAGAAATGTAATAAAAAGCTTCAATTAAAAGAAAAAAAGCATCTGGAAGAGCCATAATTTTCTTACACCTTTTATAAATTATGCCACTTGGAGGGTTTTTTTAAAAAAATTAAACATTTCTAAGTGCCATAACATCCACATTACCAGCAAAAGGGTGGGGAAGCAATCTATATGAAAAGGTCATAGCAAGGGAGGGAATGGAAGAAGATGAGGTCAGAGAATGCTGGCGACAGTCCAGTCTTGTAGGTGGGTCAGACCAAGTGGCAAGGTTCCCAACCACCGTAATGGTGGGAATTGTCACTAGGAAGAGTAGGCACACAGTACATTATTTACACAATTGATTCTACAGCCAGCCAGACCACAACAAATGGAAACCTGCTTAACAAGGAACAAGCCAGGCTTCTCCCAACAGGGCAATATGGTAGTTAGATATACAAAGTTTTGGTCCGGAGCCTATTGGCTTAGTATCTGTGTGTGTTGGTCGTTACAGTTGTGACTGACTCTTCATGACCCCATGTCCATGGAGTTTTCTTTGCAGGAATACTGGAGTGGTTTGCCAGTTCCTACTCCAGGTGCCTACAGCACCTGGTCTTCCCTGGTGGTCTCCCATTAATGCTATGACCCTGCTCAGCTTCTGAAATCAGGCAAGATATACCTTTCCCATAACTTTTCCTTCAAATCAAATTCAGGAGAGCCTGTTCTTCCAGTTTACAATGGCAGGGGCTGCATGCAGTATTCACTGGATGGCCTACAGTGCTAAGAACAATTGTTTTATTTTACATTTGTTGCATTTCCCCACAACGATGGACAAACACGTTGATGTCTATTGGAGACTCATTCATCTCTTTGCTGGGAAGTCCTCTTAAAACAGGGGAAGTAACAAAGGGAGCAAGAAAATCAGCACCTAGTGTGAGTGTGATATGAAAGTCTTTTGATGAGCAAAGGCAGTGACAAGAAGAGAACAAAACAATAACACCTGTACCCACTGCTGTTCATATCACTTATGCAGCCACAGTTCCAGAAGGGTGATGTTGGTAATGTTCATAATGAAACCCAAAACATGCCACCCATTTTTGCCATGGAACAGCCCAATACCTGGCTAAGAGCCATCAGATAAAAGCTTGCACTTGATTAAAAAGGCAGAAAGCTACTTTTGTGTAGACATAGGATGGCTGGTTCTTTTCTCTTCTAACTTAGCCTTAATGGGCACTGCTGCCCTTTGCTGCCAAATATGCACCACTATGTTCCGCCCCTCCATGCCAAATAGCTCACAACTGTTTCTTTTCAGTCAGATTGTATCACTGGTTGATCCCACCCATTATATTGACAGAATAAGTGCTTCCGCAGCAGATTCCCTTCTGAACCAATGGGAAAATGAAATATTGACAATGCCACGCAACAGTAAGAAGGCAACCATGGTCCATTTTGTTAGGTGGGTGGCTGGTCTGTGCAGAAGACACTGCCATCTCTCCCCAAAGAGTCTAGGGGTCCTTTCAGGGCTGGATGCTCCCACATAACCTAGGAAATATAAGGCCCTAGTCTAAAGCAATACTGTTCAGTGTTACATACAACCTCCCCAGAACAAACCCTATTACAAGACTGGAGGAAGAGGGAGGAAAAACAAACAGGAAATGAGTGAAGTATAATATAATTAGGACCACTGAAATGTATCAGTGAAACTGAATGAAAAGAGACAAGAAGAGTTAGCCTGAAGTTCAGAATGCATGATGAAACTGATAAGCACTTTTTAGAGATACTGAAAAAATCCAGCTTTTCAAAAGTGTGGCACAGAAGACAGAGATAAAACTAAGAATACCAAAATGCATATACTTCTGAATTCTAACTTCTGTTTCAGCCACTAAAATTCTTTCTAAGGCAAAATAATAACTGGAAAAAAACTAACAAGAAGCAAATATCAGTTTGAACCAACATAGACCAATCTGCACAAAAGTTTCACAAGTGTTGTTTCCAGTGTTCTTTCCAGAGTTTGTTGTTGTTGTTGTTGTTGTTGTTGTTGTTGTTGTTGTTGTTGTTGTTGTTGTTGTTGTTGTTGTTGTTGTTGTTGTCTTTTTTAATCCTTTGGCTGAAATCCTGCCACACATTTATAGATACATTCTATTTTTGCAAAGCAAATTGCTGTAGTTTAAGAAATGTGGGATACAGAAGTTGAGTAATGACAATTGGACTTTCCTTGTGAGATCAAAAGGTTTTGCTACTCGTCCAAGTAGCTTCTTCAGTCATGGATGAGTAGCAAAACATTACAATCACACAAGTCTAGTTGCCATGGCTCAACTTCTGGATAACCTCACCTGGATGACTGACAATCTCCACAGACATGCAACAGGTACGTCTTGTGGAAACACATGAAAGGGCTGCGAATTGGCAAATGCATTTCAATGCAGGAAAATGTAAAGTACAGTGGACCCTTGTATAACAAACAGCTTCTATAGCATAAAATTTGTACAACATAAAAATTCCGGAGATAGGGGAAATTTGATTAACATAATCACCTATGGGGAAAATCCGTACAACATAAAAATGGGAGCACTCCGTTTTCAATGCATTCCTATGGGAATTTGTATAAAGGAAAATTTGCTTAACATAATTTTATTTGGAACGAATTAATTCCTTTATACAAGGTACCACTGTGATGCATATTGGGGCAAAAAAAAATCAAAACTTTATCTGTCAACTCATGGGCTCTGAGCTTTCCATGATGGATCAGGAAAGAGATCTTGGTGTGCTGGTGGACAGCTCAATGAAGGTGTGTCTGATAGCAGAAAGTGTGGAAGAATTAAAGAACCTCTTAATGAAGGTGAAAGTGAAAAGTGAAAACAATGGGCTGAAGCTCAACATAAAAAAAACTAACGTCATGGCCACTGGTCCCATCACTTCCTGGCGAATAGAAGGGGAAGAAATGGAGGCAATGACAGAGTTTATTTTCTTGGGCTCCTTAATCACTGCAGATGGTGACCAGCAATGAAATTAAAAGACACCTGCTTCTTGGGAAGGAAGTGATGTCAAACCTAGGCAGCATCTTAAAGAGCAGAGACATCACTTTGCCAACAAGGATCCAAATAGTCAAAGCTATGGTTTTTCCAGTAGTGATATATGGAAGTGAGAGCTGGACTATAAAGAATGCTGATCTCTGCAGAATTGATGCTTTTGAGCTGTGGTGCTGGAGGAGAGTCTTGAGAGTCCCCTATCCATCCTGTAAGAAATCAACCCCGAATGTTCACTGGAAGGACAGATGTTGAAGCTGAGGCTCCAGTACTTTGGCCACCTCATGAGGAGAGAAGAGTCCTTGGAAAAGTCCCTGATGTTGGGAAAGATTGAAGGCAAAAGGAAAAGGGGATGGCAGAGAATGAGATGTTTGGACGGTGTCATCAGTGCAACCAACATGGATTTGACCAAACTCTGGGAGGCAGAAGACAGGAGGGCCTGGCGTACTCTGGTCCATGGGGTCACGAACAGTTGGAGACAACTGAATGACTGAACAACAACATTAACCTTGTGTGATTGCATTGATACTATGTTTTCAATGTTAGTTTCAATCATTCATAACTTTTACATGAAATTTTTACTCTCTCTTTAACTGCTCGCATTCTTTTGTAGCTTTAATGTAATGTTGTCTTTTAATGCTGTAAGATGTCTCTCAATTCCCTGTTCTCAATACTTGAATATGTCTTAATTGTACTGGGCTGTATATTGTCCCTTATTACTGTAAGCTGCCTTGGGTCCTATTCAAAGGAGAAAGGCGGGGTAAAAATACTCTTAAAAAATAAAAATAAAAAGTGTAGGAAATAAAACCAAAGGGGCAGCATTCTGTTTGTGGATTATAAACAAATTGTCTTTGAAATGTTTGTCTGAGATTACAATTTGATAACTATTGAACAGTTGATAACGAATGAATGCTTCATCTGATTCCATGTCTGGTAGCTCTTGGTTTTTTTCAACTTTTAGGCTACCAATTTTTCTGCCTCTTTATGAACACACAATATAGCTATGGATTTGGCCTTGGTAGCCAAATGGGCTGTATATAAACCAAATAAATAAATGCAAATGTTACCAAACATGGAACTTTGCATCAATAGCTTTGCTCTTTCCTGTTCCTAATGCAGTCCAACCTCTGGCTGCTACCTTTCAAAGTGATACCATGCCTTGACAATATATGCGGGTATCACAGCCTTAAAGTGATTGAATTTGCTTAGATGATTGACTTAGCAGAGGGAAAATAAAGAGAGATTCTCTGATTGCTGCTCTACCATGTATTACTACAATGCTAAGCTTTTATTTAATCTTTGCAAAGAAAGAAGATTAGTATTTAAGGGATGGCAGGGATGCAAGAGATTAGATGAGAATACAATCAAGCTGTAAATGCTAATGTAAACAATTGTGACTACTGGTAACATATCAGAAATCCGCCGCCTACTTTTCCTGGTTCCAGCTCTCTAAGACTTTCAGACGCTCAGCCACTTTTTAAAAAATCTGGTGTGTGTGCATTTAACTGAATCAATCACTCACTAATATTTGGGCCAGAGATGTAGCTTAGCTACATTTATTATTCTTCATGTTGGCTCCCGTTAAGTTCTGGTTTCCACCTTATTTTTACAGCAACCACAACTGCTAAGTAACAGGCAGTTTGAATGGACAGGTGGCTCAGGATCTTGAATTCAGGCAGCAATGTAAGCACAGCTGTTGGCTGATTATATACTGTAGTTGCTGCTTCAGTTCACATCCCACTTGGCCTATTTTTCTCTCTGAAATAATCCGACAATTAACATTGCTCCACCACTGGTTCCCCCACAGTAAACAACTAAGATGAAAAAGGCAGAGAAATTCAAAGTAGCTTGGGAATGAGGGAATGTTTAGGCATGCACTTCTACACTTGTTGCATTTGAAGTAGGAAAGAGTTGTGTAAACCCTCAGTGTTATTGTAACAAACCTACGTGCCAAATAAATTGCAAAGTGGGTTTTTCCAAACTCTCTCTCTGGGCCTTTTTACACGACCCCTAAGATCCGCTGGCCACTTAAATTCGGACCAGAGATCTTAGGGGTTCGTCGCTCTTCCTGTGTCCCCACCCCCCTCCGCACTTCCTGGTTGCTGGCTGTGTGAGGGAGGGAGAAAAAGAGAAAGAAAAGCATGCCGCTTGCCTCTCGTCTCTGTAAGGCCATCAAGTCCAACCCCCCCATCTCTGTAAAAGTAGCTCTTAAAGGGGCGGGAGCCAAAAAGCAGCAAACAGAAGCGAGGAGAGCCCCGCACTCACTATCGTTGCACCGCATCAAAGATTTTTCACCTCCAAAGAGAAGGTACAAGAAAAGTGCGCTGGGTCGCGCTAAAGTGGGTGGGGTCGCACTTAATTGTCTGTAAACTCCGGAGCTGGTGGGGAAACAATTGTAAGCTCCGGAGCTTGCAGCCATTTGCAGCGAAGCTTAGGGGTCGTGTATAAACGCCTCTCTCTCTCTCTCTCTCTCTGTGTGTGTGTTCTGTGATGTCAAGTCCAAATCAACTTACAGTGACTTTAACAGGGTTTTCAAGGGAGATACTGCATTTAACCTATTCTGTTTTCTAGGGTCCTAGTCTGACTCTCTATCCACTAGATCACAATGGGAATCCTGCCACACTGGGGTGCAGTGTTCCACTAATGAGAACAAAATAATCTCCCATGCATAGACCAACACTATCCAGCCATCTGTGCATATGTAGTGCACCTTTCCTGAGATGTCACCATGATATCACAGAGGTGGATCTCTGTAATGTCACAGAGGTGGAACAGACCATGATTATGGGGGTAACTCTACTTTGGGGCTAGCCAATTCTGAAATTATACACCGGGGTGGGCATCCATGTAAATGGGTCTCAAAATGTAAATGGGGAACTTGGAGACTGACAGCCATCGAATGAAAAACAAACCAACAACTCACAATGTTCACCAGCTGGACAAGTGGCCAAATGTTCCTAGCTACCTTACCTACAGCACACATCTTGCGCTGCCTTTCCTATACCACAGGCAATGCATGGAGAGTTTGGGAAGGCCCCACACTTCTGTTAGGGCAGGGGAAGCTCCACCACTCATCTACAGGGAGTCTTTTTTCCAGTTGCTGCTGCTTCCGCCAATGCTGCAAGTGACAAGAAGTTTCTCCTCACTCAGCAGCAGCAGAAGTGGCAGACAACACACACCAGAAGATTATACAGTGGCACCTCTAGATACGAAATTAATTTGTTCCTCAAGATGCTTCGTATCATGAAAATTTTCATATCATGGATCTGAATAGGGTACAATGCACCCTGGGAATGGAAGTCTTCCACAAAAGTTTCGGATTTGAGTTTTCCCATAGGGATTTTTCATATTTCGAGTTTTTGCAGAATTTTTTTGGAAGACTTCCATACCCAGGGTGCATGGCACCCCAGACAGACTTCCCTTCGCATCTCAAGTTTTTTGTATCTACAGGCATTCATATCTACACGTACTACTGTATGTACAAAAGTCATGTAACAAATTCTAGGACACCGAGGAAATGCTTTAGAGGTAGGAAACTACTTTTGAATATTTGAAATGATCACATTGGCCTGAAAACTATGGACATCAGCATTTTTGAAATTCAGATCTCATATGTTAAAGTGCAACCAATGCTATCCATGTCAATAACAACGCTAAAAGAGGTTTTTAAACAGTTAAGATTTCATTAAAAAAGATTTTCAAAGATGGCAAAGAAGGAGATTTTAATGGCTATCCTTTAAATGCATTTACAGAAGAAATATAAGAGACATTGTTCTTCCACTTCTTGTGTGTGAAGAAGTGAATTTAAATCCACAAAAACTTACATTGAAACAAATATTTTGTTTTTTGTCTTTACCTGTTTTACTTTTGCTAAGATATGAAGATGGCAGGATCTACATCTGCAATTCTACATTACAACCAAACCACAGCAAGTGATCAATTAATTGCCAGTTTCAGATATACTCAAGGGACCTCTGATGAACAGAAGAGGCAGTATTTGAAACCAGTCAGTTGAATTACAAGAGATTATTTAGTTATTTTCTTTTTCCACTGCTTTACATTTAAAAAGTTATCATTTTAAACTGGTCATTCTGAAGGAGATAGTGGTTCCTGATATATTCACCCTATAATCATGATTTCACTTGTTGGAAGGGAAGTTGAGCGCTTTCTATTGAGCTCTTTTGAGTTAAGGCAAAAGGTAAAGTTTCAAAATACATCATGGTAATAATAAAGGTTTCTTCTGAAATTATCTTTTTGCCATATATCCATTCTAACAAAAATTATAATATAAGTCAAAATTATCACTGGGTCTCTCTAGGCATCCTGCACACTACTAGAGAGGTCAGTTTTAGCTCTCACCTATACTGTACAAATACAGTATGTTCTGCCCCCATACATAGGTGGCTGACACAATGCAGAACTTAGAATATTATCCTGTGTATTGGCTCTACTCTGCAGAACTGAACCTTAAAATTAGAGCATGTTATTTTTCATTTAAGATACCTTCTTTAGTATCAACATCATTTTCATGGAAGCAACGAGATCTGAAGCACAAATCTGAGGCAATCAAACTGCCAACAAAACTTTATGAGAACGCCAGATGTGAAACATACCAGTGTTATAGAAATAACCTTTAAAAAAGTGCAGACACATCTAAAAACGAGGGTTTGTCTGGCACCATCATACAAATGACCGATACAGACAGTTACAAACAAGATTTCAGGACATTTGCTGAAAAAAGACACATAACTTTGTACTTTTATGTTGAGAGTGTTTCTAACAGGCAGTTTGTCTTATTAAGTTATTATGGTCGTACCCCAAACGGATTATGCAACATGAGACACCCAGGACAATACTCCCAAACTCCCAATCTGCACGGAAATTCCAAATATTCATGTTTATTGCTCGCTCTCTGTCTCTCTCAGCTCTTTGTGATAATATTTAATTATCTGTTTTATCTCCTATTAACTCAAACCCCTCCTATATCTCACTTAATCATCACAACAGCCATGGCCCTGAAGCCCATCACAATTGAGCGGGCATGAAAGTGAGAAAATCCTGTTGTCATTAAAGACAATCTTCTCTTTGCCACTTTGACTCTTCATTCCACACAGCTGCATAGTTTCCAAGTGCACCTCACATTGTGCGTTCTGTGCCTCCTAGGATCAACTCATGGCAAGCCGTGCATATCCACCAAAGATATTCCAGTACATTTCAATATTTATATACAGTATTCTGCAGTTGCTTCATCTCCTGCTCTGTCCCTTCAAACCTCAACTTTCCCACAAAAACCTCCAGCTTGCTGCTTTGAAATTATCCCTCTCTGAAACAAAGCCATATACTGCAACTCTGTATATATTTAGTCAACATAAATTCAGTTTATACCCCAGTACAATAGATACCTTTGCTCATGGCCAGGTTCCCCTTTGTTATTTTTTTCCTTTCCTCTTCTCCTCATCCTAACACAGCTTGTAAAATGGCTTGTGATGTTGCCACTGTAGAATGGCATTGTTCGACAGTATAATGAATAATTATGCACATCAGGTCAGTTCTGATTTATGCTGATGCTTTCCTAGGTTTTCCAGGAACAGAGTGTAGACCAGGCATGTCCAAACTTCAGCCTTCCAGATGTTTTGGACCACAACTCCCACAGTCCTTTGCCACTGGAAATACAGGCTTGGAATTCTGGGGGATGGGGGGGGGTCTAAAACATCTGGAGGGCCAAAGTTTGGACACGCCTGGTGTAGACTAATGCAGGTTGCCCCCTGGATGGCAGAGAGGGCTTTTCGGTGATGAGAATGGATCAAGCCCCCTGGGCAGCTGCAGCAAAAACCAGGCCCAACCAAAGAGCAACATATCTCGATGTACCAACTCAGCGAGACCCATATTTGCTTCTTGCCCCTTGGCCTTGGGAAGCTGCAGCCAGGCTTTACCCTCAAGGGAGAGAGGCTGCTTCTCTGGGTCCTTGTTGAGAGTTCTCCCCCCCCCCCCCGGCAGCTGCTGAGTTAACTCTTTCACTTCCCTTCTTCCTTCCTCTTTCAAGGAGAACTAGTTTTTCAACTGGGTGCCCTCTTCCACAGCTGTGGAGCCCTGCAGCTCCAGCATAGTTGAGGGGGGCAAGAGGTGGAGACGGCCACGCTGGGCCACTCTGGGGCAACCCCAGCTTCTGAGAGTGCATGGGTGGTTGGAAGACATGAGTCTATCTTGCCTGGCCCTTGTCACCTCCAGCATGCATGTGATCATTAAATTGTATGGGGGGCATATTATGCAAGATGTTCCTCTATTCGGAAATACTGTGGTGGGGGTTCCTGCATGGTAGGGGGTTGGACTGGATGGCCATTGAGGACTCTTCCAACTCTGTGATTCTATGATCCTCTTCTGGAGGGGGGCACCCTGAGACTGTGCAGCTTCTCCAGGACTACATAGGTTGGCTCTTTTCATGGGAGGCACAATGGAGACCCAAAATCCCGACCTCTGGCTTCACATTGAGATACCTACCCATTGAGTTACTTGACAGCACTACTATTGTGATTACTAACAATAGCGTTATTACTAAGCTCTATGCCCTGATTCCTGAAGAGTCTGGGGAAGGGGGAGGGCAGGAGGAGAATTCAAAACAGCAGGCTTTCACTGATATAAACAGCCAATATAGACCAGCTAAATATGGCCCAAGGGATAATGCAGTCCACGGCATCCTATCTGTTTTCAAAAGAAGCAGCCAAGGAGGCACTTAGTGGGAAAGTATATACCAAGCTTGAGAACTGGGGGAAAACCTGTTTCAAATTTCAAGATATACAAACAGAAGATAGAATTTCAAGCTACACACCAAGTGGTGGAAACAAAGCATTCTAGCAAGACCCTTTGCAATATGGGCAATTCTGCTTAGATAAAGCAAAAGAAAACAGGAGGTTACTTTCCCCCTGTACAATAATGATCTTCAAACAGCTCAATGGCTAGATTCTATGCAGAGTAATTATTTTGTTACAGGTGAGACCAGTAAACATGGGAAATGATGGGGATTGTATATAAAGGCAGGTAATTGGGATCTATCTCTAAAAGACACAGGAAACGTCACACGGGAAGCTCAATAAAAACTAGTTTCTCCCATGACCTCCATTGCTCTCATCTGCTTGCTTAATTGCTTTCATCAACGTTTTCTAACAGATTTGATCAAAAAGATTCATGCAGATGTCTAGCTTCTTCGGAACAATAAAAAGTCAATTTCACAAGGAAGCAAATACATTAGGGCCATTTCGTATAACTATGATCATAAATTCAACTTTGAGAAAATACACAATCAAAGATTCTTAAGCACCCCCAATAGGCTGATGTGAACTGACAACAATCTGAAATTAGCATGTTGATAAAGAGTTTAAAAACTACCTGTTTCTTAAATAACACTCTTAAGAAAGGAAGTCAGAACTTTCCATCACTTTACTTGTTTTCTCTCATATCATTCAGATTTGACAGATTGGTTTTACAGTAAAAACAAAGACAAAAATCTACCAACTAGGCTGAGCCGCCATTCTTTCCATGTAGTCTTTGGCCATATCAATGGCTTCCATGTTCTCAGGATACAGTAGACAGAACATTGCCAGGGCTCCCAGGTTGTTGCCATAAATTTCATTCCACCGAGCGCTGAAGTCCTTGGGATCCCAGGGAGGAAGGTACTCCAAAGGATTTGACAGCATGGTCTGTACAGCCTCGGCCAACCGGACGGCAATGTGCTGATGGGTAGAGGCTGCCTTGGACTGGAGATCCTGGATCTCTCCTCGGGAAAAGTAGAGCATTGGGTAGCTATCGTAATTGGCATTGACAAAGGGAACCGCTGGGCTTGGGTTTTCCTGGGTTCTGCCGACGAGTGCCAAGGAGACCATATGTATGAAAAACACACTGGGAGCCCCCCGTGTGTGAGTCCTCATTGTGACATTAGAGCTCCAGGTCTCAACAGCAGCCGAACCATCTTCGAAGGAGCCTAGGTAACAAAAAAATAAATAATTAAATTTTTTTAAAAAAATTTAAAAAAAGAGTTTAAAAGTGATTAATCCCAAATCAATTCAACAGCCCCAAGGGCAAAATTAAAGTATACACGTAATTCAGACACACTGCAGGCCTTTGCAGTGCACAATTCAGCATTGATTCCTAAGCACCCCTCTTTGTGCTTACAGTGCTAAATCTATGTTCATGCCATTATTAAAAGTTAACAATCCTCCCAGTCGGGGGGGGGGGGAGGGGTGAAAGATTAAATCAGAAGTTGGTGGGAAGAAATCTACTCAGAAAGGGCAATTCTGTGGTGTAGGTTTTCCAAGCTGCTATACTGTATTATGGTTAATGCCAGCATACCTTAGCCTTGAACAGATGTTGAAGTAACTATGACTAAGAGAGCTAGGTAAATAAAAGCCAGTACAGCCAAACTGACACAGGTACTCTCACACCATTCTATTAAGCTCTGCCTCCATTCATCAATCATAACACAGAAAGCGCGGCATATATGACCTAGCTCTCTCTCTCTCCCTCTCCCTCCCTCCCTCCCTCCCTCTCTCTCTCTCTCTCTCTCTCTCTCTCTCTCTCTCTCTCTCTCTCTCTCTCACACACACACACACACACACACACACACACACACACACACACACACACACACACACACACACACACACACACACACACACACACACACACCACCACCACCACCACCACCACCACCACCACCACCACCACCACCAAGAAGCCAGAAAGCGACCAGAATTTCCTTATCAGGTGGTAGATTCTTACAACTGTGGAGAACATTATTTCCTCATGGAAATTTTATCTCCACACAGACAGATTCGAGAATAAAGCCTAGAAGTTTATAAATCTGCATTGGAGGGAGAAATAGTATCTGACATGGGACAAAGATGGTGATACACACAGTGTCCTGCCCTTATGGCACAGGGCATTTTAAGAGTGATCCAAGTCCATCCTAGTTGGGGGCGCCCAGCACAGGTAAGCAAGGGAAACCATCACAATAATTAGGATTGCCTAATGTAAAACACTTCTTGCGGTGTTTACATAAAGGAAGGAGGGGGAGAGGGGGTTATGCTAATATCAGCCAAGACCTTGAATGCTGGATTGGCTGATGTTCACAGCTGTGGAGTAAAGAATTTGGAATGTGGGAGGTTTGCACGGGGGTCATTTAGAATGAGTATAACTATAAAGCCTCCAGTTGTGACACGTCTTCATTAAAAGCAGGAGAAAAATTCCAGCGGAGTAGAATCGTGGAAATGTATTTGAAATAACTAGCCTTTAGGGCATGTGCAATTTTTCTTATTAGGATTTTTTTTAAAAAAGTTCCATTTTGCTTACGGAGATTTACAGCCTGCTGCTTAAAAAGCTGAATGTTAACTAAAAGCATACATTTTCTCCAACTCCATGCCTATTGTACAGGGTTGAAAACAGCAAATGCAACATGAAGGGTGATTTTTTGGGGGGGGGTTAATGGTTTAAACAGTCACTCCCTCCTCCCTTTCAAAATTACCATGCAATTTAACCCAGGTCTTAGATAAAACAGGCCAGAGTCCCTGGGAGGAAAGTCAGAGAATTCCTGAAATTCTCAAGAGGCGAAAGGTTAGAGAAAGCAAGACCAAGAGAGATGGATTTATGTAAATAATGAACAGTGGTTTTCAATTATTAAAACCAGAAGTAGGTCAAGGGCAAAGAGGGAAAAAAGGCATCAAAAACTACTACACACAATATTTTTCCTGAAGAAAAGCTGTTTCATAAGATTCAAAAAGGGGAAAGAACATGTAAGACCTAAAGCAAATAGAAACCACACACAGAGATCAAGTTTTCTAAACTAGAGGAGCAATATTAGACTAATAAATTAAAGTTTTAGTACATGCATAAAGACTCATGTGAGAACCCCTCACAGGCACAAATAAATGAACTGCTTATGAAATAATTGGCATGCTTTCAGCAAAGTTAGAAAGTCTGGCCAGGTAGGAGCAGCTGTACTATGGCTACATGTTATAGGCCAGGGCATATGATGCCTATAGGTAAAGGTTGTTCAGTTATATAACCATAAAAATTGGTGGCAATATTCTTTTAGGCATTCCAGATCCACATTGTGGAAAAACAGTTAGCTCTGATTATTACAATTGACTTTTTAGCTTGCTGCGCAACTGAATACCTGTTAAAAAGAATTCATTTTAATCAAATGGTACACTACACTGTTATTTTGGATCCAGTAGCAACAGAAACACCGTTACAAATATTTGGATGTGTATATTACAACTAACAGAGCTTGGGAAATGTAACTTTTTGGATTGCAACATTGACAAGAGAGTAGCAGAATTTGTATCAATGCTGACCAGAGCAACCTGCTCTGTCATTTCATCTTCTTTTTGTGACTTAATTCCATTATTTTACAGTGGGATTTGGAGAACACATTGAGTCCTCTAAAATGAGCTTGCCTCTGTGCATGGCTTTCCACACCATGTTTAATTTCTCAGGTACGCTGCTCTGAAAAAAACTGCATACTTGATAATTAGTGTTGTAGAGGTGTAGAGGAAGAAATAAGTACAGTGGTACCTTGACTTGTGACATTAATCCGTTCTAAAGGCATCTTTGGAAGTCAATCAACTTCTAAGTCGAACAGTGCTTTCCCACAGGAATGCATTGAAAACAAATTAATCTGTTCCAGAGGGAACAGATTAATAGGTTTTTAATGCATTTCTATGGGAAGGCTGTCCCAACCCCCCTCAGCCAAGGGCAGCCAAAGGCTGCTTTCCACAGCCCCACCAGACAACTGACTTTGACAGTTATCAAAATCAGTTGTCTGGCGGGAAGGCAGGAAGCAGCCTTTGGCTGCCCTTGATTGAGGGAGAAGCCTGGGAGCCTTGCAATGGAAGTACTTACATCCGGGTTAACGCTTATCTTCACTTAATGGTCAATTGTTGCATTACATGGAGGTAAGTGCTTCCCTTGCAAGGTGCCCGGGCTGCCCAAATTTGCATTGTTTCCTGGGAACGATGCAACTTTGGCCAGCCCGGGCACCTTGCAAGGGAGGCGCAATGGCCACCTCTTCCTCCTTCTTTTGCAGAGATCAGAGCAACCAAGAAGGAGGAGGTGGCAATGGGCAGTGAACACTGCTTTCTGCTGTGCATGACAGGTGACTTTGATAGGTCAGACTTGTGAAAGTCAGCTATCATGCGCAGAACAGAGGTTCGTAAGTCAAATAATTTGGTTGTCGGAGCAACCGTAAGTTGAAGTACCACTGTACAGTAGTGCCCTGTTTATCGTGGGAATTAGGTTTCCTAACTAGCTGCAATAAATGAAAATCTGCAATATGCGGATGCCCCGGCAACCTGCCCAGTGGGAGTAGGTAAGTGCAAGTGCTGAGGGAGTGAAAGCACCCTCCAGGCACCTTGGGAACATTCCCTGTAGGAGTCAGTAAGTCACTGAGATGCCGAGGGAGTAAAAAGCGAACCACACGGTTTTCATCCTCCTGGCACCTTGGCGACCTGTTCTGCAGGAGTGGGTAAGTCACTGAGGTGCTGGGAGGGTAAGGCAGGTCGCCAAGGTGCTGGGAGGGTGGAAGCCGCACAGCATGGCTTTCAACCCCTTGGAACTTGCACTTGCCCACTCCCACTGGGCAAGTCGCTTCTCTCCATATTTGCAATATACCAGGACTGCAATACATGAACCACGATGTGGCAGGGGACTACTGTTTTTTTTTTTCTTAATGTATCCAAACTGAACTTCTGCTCAGTAAAGATTTGTGTATGGTTACTGTTGTAAACATATAGAAATCAAATGAATGAGTGAATGAGTGAGTGAATGAATGAATGAAAAGAGCAAAACCCAGTGTATATTTGTGTCAGTGTGTGTCTAAGCAGACTGCTTCTCCACTGCAGCCCTCAAGCACCCCACAAGACAGCTATAGGGAGGGCTGGACTGATGGATCATTCATTGGTTTAGAACAGTCTCTAGCTGCAGAACCAGAGATTGAGAGTTCAATTCCCCGCTGTGCCTCCTTGATAAGGGTTGGACTTGATGATCTGTAGGATCCCTTCCAGCACTGCAGTTCCATGATGATGACGCCTCAATCATGCTTTCACTGTCAAAGAGGTGGATAAGGAAGAAATCCTAATGCCACTGTAGGGATCACATTGACTCTGAGCTATTAATTCCAGACATTCAGTTGTGAAATTATTGGTTGCTTCATATTCTTAACCTGATATACAGTGTGTGTGTGTGTTGTGTCATTACAGTCGTGACCAACTCTTCATGACTCCATGTCCATGGAGTTTTCTTGGCAGGAATACTGGAGTGGCTTTCCAGTTCCTACTCCAGGCACCTACAGCACCTGGTATTCCTTAGAGGTCTCCCATCCAAGTACTAACCAGGGCCAACCCTGCTTAGCTTCCGAAATCAGTGCATTATCTACACCTCAAGCAAAAGACAGATAAAGGGAGAAGAAAGATAGAGACCACTCATCTCCTACACAGTATAGACATAACAGGGATTCATCATCAAGCTGCTTTTTGGAAAGGGATAGAAGAGGTATTTCAATGGGCATTAACATAAAATAATACATTGACACCCACTGGCAAGCTGCAATAGGCTGAAGGAGAAGTAAGGTGCCTGTCAGCCTATGTGAGTGATGGCAAACCTTCCAGAGATCCAGTGCCCAAACTGTGATTCAAAACCCACTCATTTTTCACCAAGTGCTAATATAGCAATTTAACCTGAATACAGGTGGCTGTAAAGGAGCAATGTCAGGTGCCCACAGAGAGGGCTCCGAGTGCCACCTTTGGCACCCATGCCATAGCTTCACCAACACTGGCCTATGTGATTACTGAGGAGCCTCATGGTGCAGTGGTTAAATGCCTGTACTGCAGCTAAAACTCTGCTCACGACCTGGAGTTCAATCCCAGGTTGCCGGCTCATCGTTGACTCAGCCTTTCATCCTTCCGAGGTCAGTAAATTGAGTGGCGGCAATGTGTAGCCTGCATAATTAAATTGCAAACTGCCCAGAGAGTGCTTGAAGTGCTATGGGGTGGTACATAAGCAGAGCACTTTGCTTTGATTGGTTTGGCCTCAATGGAAGCAGGGGGCACTGGACGGCTCAGTAAGGTTAGGATGTTTTTAAAAAGTGTGAAACCCTCCCCTTAATCTTCACCAAAATGTTAACTCTAACCTTCAACCTGAAACAAATGGAATTCCAACTGGGCTCAGAAAATAGCCACAATTCATTAGGTACAAGATCATTTCCTTTTCCTTTTACCCAAGCCGCCTTGGGTCCCTCCGGGGAGAAAGGCGGCATAAAAATAAAGTTATTATTATTATTATTATTATTATTATTATTATTATTATTATTATTATTATTATTATTATTATTATTATTATTATTATTATTAAAATCATTGTGCATGCGGTTAGGGAGGATACCCCAAACCCTTTCTTTACAGAATTTTAAGTAAATTTTAGTTAAGCATCTATCTGAAGTATTTAATTTATAGAACATAATGTTTCTAATTTCATCTATTGTACAAACATTGGAGAAAACCACTTCTGCAATTGCTGACTCCATTTTCCAATTTATAAAACAGCTGCCTAGTGAATTACACATAGACTAAAATCCTGTCACTCAGTGGAATAATTCCGAGCTAGAATAGGCTCATTTGAATCAATGGAATTGACAGAGGAGTTGACTCATTAAATCCCAACTGATTTAATGGGTCTTCTGAAGCTGTGACTTATTTTGCTAAGCATCAGGAATTAAGCCATAGTGGAAAAAGAGATCAAAAAGTGAAACAAGGAATCAGTCTTAGGTAAAAGAGTTGAAGAAGTCTGAGATAGCTGTAAGCAGAATTAATATATCAATACCACAAATTTGCAACGCCATTTTGATTTGTGAAAATAATATTTGAAGATGAACTTTAACACTATTAAGAACATTGGAATATTTTCTGTGGTTTTAGGAATAGCTCAAGATATTTTCTTCTCAACGACATATTATAAGGAAATCATATCAATACAAAAGTAAAAACATCAAGTGGGAGAGAGGGCGGAACAGGATTCAGTATGCCAGTATTCAATATAGCAGTTAGAAAAGGAGCAAATAATAATAATAATAATAATAATAATAATAATAATAATAATAATAATAATAATAATAATAATAATAATAATAATAATAATAATAAATGTCAGAACTATCATCTGCCCGTAGCAAAGAACTGGTGGGATCATAAGCCTGAAAAATTGACTGAAAATGAGCATGCAAATTTACTTTCGGACTTCCGAATATAGACAGACAGGGTTTTAGAGCATAATACCCCAGATATTGTGATTGTGGAGAAGCAAAAAGTGTGGATCATTGATGTTGCTATACCAGGTGATAGTAGAGTCACTGAGAAACAACTTGAAAAAATTACCCGATATCAGGATCTGAAAATTGAACTTCAGAGACTCTGGCATAAACCGGTACAGGTGGTCCCAGTGGTAATCGGCATGCTGGGTGTGGTGCCTAAAAAGCTAAGCAGGTATTTAGAAGAAATTGGAGTTGACAAAGTCATTATCAGTCAGGTGCAGAAAGCCACCTTACTGAGATCTGCTCGCATAATTCGCCGATACATCACTGAGTCCTAAACGCTTGGGAAGCGTTCGACTAGTGATTGGTAATACAAAATCCAGCGTAGATAGCTGTGTGGTTAATAATAATAATACAAGGCAACTCAAACAAATTTCTACGCTTTATGTACCTCTGTAATTAACTAGGAATTCTGGTCATTGTTGATCTCAGTAACTAGGGAAAGTGTCAGGTGATAGGGAACTACGGAGTCTTGACTGAAAACACACAACACTCATCAGTCTTACACTGTCACACATGCCAACTGTTCACAAAGTGTTTAATTTAGACGTAGTCATATTTAGAGTAGGGCCACTGAAATCAGTGGAAGAAGTGATTAACCTCAATATGGATTCAACTATTGACACTAATAAACACAGTATTTCGGGGGGTGGGGTTGAACCACCTTTACTCTCACAATACATCACGAATCCAGGTACCATAATGATGGTGGGAACTATCTGTGTATAACATGGTGTAGCAAACCTTGGTGAGGGCCTATATCATGGAATGTGGCTGGAGTAGGTGGACTGGTTGAGAAATGCAAAGATTAAAGCATTAAAAAAGAAAAAGATAGCTATAGTAACAGAAGGTGAGAACTGATGATGGGGAGAATGGAGATGTGAAAAGTATGTGAAGAAAAATGGGAGCAGACTTCTTCAGAACAGACAGCTGTGATGACTACAGACTGGAAGGGATCTTTGGGCTTATAGTACCTTTGCCTTCTCCCCCCTAGAACCTCAAGGTCCGTCAGGACTGTAGATGCAAAAAAAGGGCACTTAGCATTAGAGCAGGCATGTCCAAACTTCAGCCCTCCAGATGTTTTGGACCACAACTCCCACAGACCTTTGCCATTGGCAATCTAAGCTTAGAATTCTGGGAGTTGTAGTCCAAAACATCAGGAGGGCTGAAGTTTGGATATGCCTGCATTAGAGTCTGGAGCAAAGTTTGGTAGAAGAGATCACACCTTCCAGCCCCCTCCACTCACACTCCACTGTTGATTACTCAAAACGTAGTTCCCATAAGAAAGTATAACTTAATATGGAAGAATTGTTTTCTCGACAATAAACAAGGTGTCAAGAATTCTACTCTACTTAGGATCATCTATGTGTGCCATCTGCACATTCCTCATATGCAATATATTATTGCCCATGCACATTAAATGCTGACTGAAATCCAGTGGCTAGTGTAGTAAGTCACACTGAAGTAGGACCAAAGAATCACTGGAAGTTAATGAGTCGACTATTCCATAAGTTCCATTGGTTGAATGGCCTGCTCTAGTTCCAGTAATGTTGCATGATGCTACTAGAGGAGATTTGTTTGAATCAATGAAACTTATGGAGGAGTTGACTCACCAAATCCCCCACTGATTTAGTGGACCTACCCTAATGCAACTATGCAAAGCAACTGGATTTCAGCCACTGTAACCTGTTGCTCATATGCAGGCTAATTCTCTGATTCCAACACAAGGCCTTTATGACATGAAACTGTTTTCCACAAGCCCATTAACATGCTTGACATTTAGGAACACACTGTGCAACTAAAAGAGCCTATATAAATAAATAATAAATATGCTATGCACTTCCTCAAGCTTTTTTTTTTTGCTTCTTCTGTAGAACAAGACAATCCTGCAATAATTTATGTCAGCAAATACAATCTAAGCACTTTATTCCGGGCATTTAATGACGTAGTTTTCACAGAGGTTTACAACAAATAAAATTTGTTAGTCTTAAAAATGACACCAGGGCCTGTGCTGTCTAAATATTTTCCTTCCTCATAAGCAGTGGACAAATGCTTAGTAATAATAATTCAAACACAGGCTAAGAGTACGTTCACCCTGCACATATGAATACTATAATAATTCAAACACAGGCTAAGAGTACGTTCAGACTGCACATATGAATACTGTCTCTGTAGTCCCTTCCCAAGGTCTTAATTACTTCATACTAAGCACTGCACCCTGTATAGCACCTGCAAAATGCGGGCAGGAACTCGTATAGATCAAAAGGGGCCATTTCATTTGGCAACAACATATAGGGTCTGGACTTCTTTAAGTGCATTAGAAGTAAGAACCCAAGTAGGAAGGCCATTGGACCATTAGATGACAATGGAAGGCAAGGGATTATTAAACAGGAAACAGTGATTGCAGAGAGACTCAATAAATTATTTGCTTCAGTATTCACTGAAGAAGACAGAGATCACATGCCCAAAACAGAGCCTATCTTCGTAGGGAGGGAAACCGAAGAACTGAGACAGATAGAAATAACTAGGGGGAGGTCCTTGCATGTCTTGTTAAACTAAATGCTAACAAATCACCAGGACCAGATGGCATCCATTCATGGGTTCTCAAGGAACTTAAAGATGAAATTTCTGAGGTCCTAGCCAAAATATATACTCTTTCCCTCAAATCAGACATTGTGCCTGATGACTGGAAGGTAGCAAATGTAACACCAATCTTCAAAAAAGGATCAAGACGTGATCCAGGAAATTACTGACTGGTCAGTTTGATATGTATCCCAGGTAAAGTGGAAACCATCCTGAAATATAAAATTAATAGGTACCTTAATAGGTGCCACTGAAGGAGAGCCAACATGGCTTTTGCAAGGGCAAATCATGCCTCACTAATTTGTTGGAATTCTTTGAGAGTGTCAACAAGCATGTGGATAAGGAAGATCCAGTTGACATTGTTTATCTGGACTTTCAGAAGGCTTTTGACAAGCTCTTGAATAAAGTTGCCAGTCATGGAATAAAGGTACAGGTCTTGTCCTGGATCAGCAACTGGCTAAGGGACAGGAAACAGAGGGTACCACTAAACAGACATTTCTCCAAGTGGAGGGACTTAAAGAGTGGAGTCCCCCAAGGTTTAGTACTGGGACCCCTGGTTTTCAATCTCTTCATAAATGATCTACAAACAGGAGTAAATAGCAAGGTAGCCAAATTTGCTGACGACACTAAATTATACAGGGTAGTAAAAACTGAGAGAGATTGGGAGGAGCTCCAGAGGGATCTCTTGACACTGGCGGAGTGGGCAAACCAGTGGTGAATGAGCTGGTGAAACTGTACTACTTGGAAAATAGCATGCAGATTCTTCAACATGGATTTATATCAATTTCGACTACAAGTGTGATTCCAACAGCAGAAACTACCACAGAGGTCCCTGACCAGTTTAAACAATTCTGACACAAATTGCATGGTATTCTGCAGCTTAGAACCACCTGCACTTGCTTTCCCCTCCTTCCTTGTCATTCCTTATTTTGATATTTATTTATTTTGATAAACAAATTGACTTGGAAAGCAACTGAAAACCAGCTAAAGCCACTTGGACTGTTCATAATTCATTCTAGTTTGATAACAAACAAACTGCAATGGAAGAGAAGGATGTGAGGAGAACGGCAGTGACACCAAGGCCCCTGTTGGTGGGCTCTTGAGCTTCTCCCCTGGGACCAGCCGATTTTCAGTTGACCTGGAAGAAGCAATAGTCGCTTATGGTTGCCTGGAGGAGGAAGACAACTTGGAAAACAGAGAAACCCCAGCAGAAAGAGAAAGTCTGATAACTGTCTAAAAACAAATAATTGCAACTAGAGATGGGCACGACCAGGAAAAATTACGTTTCGAGTTGTCGTGTGTTGGAGCCGGCCTGTTTCGGCTCGTTTCCGTTTTTCGTGAAATTTTTCAAAAATTTGTCGTTTCGTTTGTCGTTTTTTTCATCTGTCGTTAGTACTGGTTTTGGGGGGGCTCCTGGAGGCACCTCTGGGTGGGTGCCTCCTCTGGCCCGCCATGAAGGGAAAGCGGGCTCCTGGAGGCACCTCGTGGGTGCCTCCTCTCCTCACCCGCTACAAAATGGCATGCATAGCCAATTGGATATGCATACCATTAAGTTGCAGCAGCAGTAGCAGGCAGAGGCACCTCTTTCGGGTGCCTCACTGCCTGCTGGAGAGCGAAGTGACAGAGGACTGGAGTGAGTCACTGGGGACCCCTAAGAGCGCCCGCTGTGACTCACTAAGAAGTGTACTTGCTGTAGTGCAATGCGAGTACACAGATCTGGCTTGGGGTTAGGGGTTAGCGCAAGGGCTAGGATTAGGGTTACTGGTAAGGTTAGGGTGAGTTACTGGGGTGCACCTCTGGGTGCCTCTCTGACCCACTAAGAAGGACAGTATACTGGCGTATGGGTTAGGGTTAGGGTTCGGGTTCGGGCTAGGGTTAGTGGCTTTTTATGCCCGACTGGCACATCCCAGAAGTCTCGGTCAAAACCTGGCCAAGTGGCCATGCAATTGGTGAATATGGCTCCAAAAATTTGCATGGTCCACTCCCATGGACAGCCCATCATTAATGCGCAGGTGTAAAAATATAAAAATAAAAATCAAATCAAATCAAATCAATGGAGACGTTTTGTTGCAAGAAAAACCCACTGCTGCTACTGAAAAAATTCAGGCAGTTTTAAAATAGCTATTTTCACATGTTTCTGTGGTGCTTTGGTGTGTTTTTGGACCACGATTTCAAAATAAATATTGCGGTCGCCCCATTTTGGATCCATGGCATGGCGAGCGAGTTGGCGAGACGACGAGGATGCCCCCCACCAGAGCAGCCCAGGACAGGAGAGGGGGGGGAGGCCAGGGACCCCCCCCCCAGAAACCACCCTTCTGGTAGGTGCCCTCACTCAGGCAGGCATATTTACGCCTGCTTTTTTGGCCGGGAATCGGGGGGGGGTTAACTTTTTTCCTGTGCTGCGCCGCTTGGCGAGTTGGCGTGGGCGAGTGCGACGCGACGACGAGGATGCGCACTTTGCGCAGCCCAGGAGAGGAGGGGAGGGAGGCCGGGACCCCCCCCCCCCCAGAAACCACCCCTCTGGTAGGTGCCCTCACTCAGGCAGGCATATTTTCGCCTGCTTTTTTGGCCGGGAATCGGGTTTTTTAATTTTTAAAACTTTTTTCCTGTGCCGCTTGGCATCGCGCGATCGCTGCGATGCCCAGGAACGACAACATGAAAAATCAGACCCAATTTTTCTTTAGTCGGTTCGAGTTCTGGCAGAGTAATTGTCGTTACCGTTTCCGTTCCGTAACGGAAACGAGAAACGGAAACGGAAATGAGAATTTCGCCAAGTCGTGCATATGTCTAATTGCAACTTATTAAAGGAATGCAAGTGTTAAAACATAACTTTTAGACCAAACATAAGTCATGTCTGAATATAAAAGACTGGTGCAAAAGTACAAAAAATGCTTTAAGTTACAGCCTTAAAATGCAGGAGCTTATAGCTTAATGACTGTTTGGGAAAGATAATGTCTCATTCCATATCAGCTCCAAACAAAATAAGAATAAAAATAAAGAAGACAAAAATGCTGTGGGACTTCAATGACTATATGTGAGCTTTCATGGACCATTGTTCTTCCTCATTCTATAGAATGGAAGACGGAGGATGAGAACTCTATGGGCCCGGCAGCAGTTGGAGGGAGGGTGTCAAGAAGGACTAAATGGGACTGCTTCAAACTATACGGTGTATAAAAGGAGAGAATTGGAATTGGGGGTGGAGGAAGCGCCGAGATATAGTAGGTTATTGCTTTGGCTGTCACCAACATCAACCCACAACATACAGACACATTGGTTGTTGGACGGATAATGAAACAGGTCCAGGCACTTCTCTAGAAGGAAAGTCCTAAACCTTAGATCCATCTTACATTTTTGAGAATTCTTAATGAGAGAAAGATTGCTGAAAGAACATACTGTTCCCTAGCCAAATCTGATCAGTATACCATGTTATTCCATGGGTTATGAAAAGCCACCAGGAAACCAAGGTGTAGAGCACTAAGTACTACTCCAACTGGCCACAAATACGTACTTACTACCTATCTTCATATTCAGCATAAATTAAGTCCATGTTAGGAAGGCTTCACAAAATGTACTAATAAATAGTATTCAGTAAGCTCATGTATTAAAACATTTTCTACATTCTTTTCCTTCCAACAAAAGTACATCTGCAATTGTCCACAAGAAATCCTGTAAGATCGCTGTATTATTTTCAATGTTAAAGACTTTTGACTGAACAGAGCAACAAGACTTGTTTTTAATGAATAAAGTGATTCATTAACCTCTTGAATGAATCTGCCCTCAGATCTGTCCCCAATTTCAGGGCATTTACACATTGGACATAAATAAATGTAAGTGTAATTTCCCAATAAATATTAAAATAAAAATATCTGCCCTTAAGGTACAATACATTCTTTCAGACTGTGCATGTGTTTTGCATACTATGTAATGCAAAACTTGCTATGTGGCGAGTGTAAACTGATTGACATTTTTTTCCAAACTGGAAAACAGTGAAAAAGAATAAACAACTAAAGCAAATATCTAGAAAACCCTAAACTATTACATCCATTTCCACTGCTAATGTCAGCTGTGAAAAAAATTATTCCCTCCACCACCCAAAGTACAACTATTTAGTAGATTGTAAATGATGTTACATGTTTCCTCAATAATTTACTTTTGGATATTTGCCTGCCCTTTTCAACAATGTAAACAAATCTTTGCAGATACATATCTTCCAGCGTTCGTGTTTATGATTATGATAATAGCAGCTGTGAACTCTACTCATACTACCAGTTCTTAAGCACAGAAACTCACCACTCTTTTTTGTTAATCTACATCTACTGTAGACTTCAGTTGAGAAAAACAGACAATGCCACAAACAAGAGCCACACAAATATTGACAAGCAAACTGGGTGACAGAGCAGTCTTTCTTTTTTAATTTCATCTGCTGAGCTGAATAAGGCTGCTCTTGAATGCCCAGGTGTAAGACAATCAAGAGAGGCCTTTCCTTCAGATCCACCACCTTCACAAACACGTTTGGTGGGACTACGAGAGAGGGCCTTCCCTGTTGCTTCTCCCAAATTTCGGACCTCCCTCCCAAAGGAAGCCAGACTGACCCCATCTTTACTATCCTTCAAGAAGCAGGCAAAGACCTTTTCCTTCAAGCAAAAGACCCTGAATGATTGGCTTCTATGGATTATTGTACTTTACTGCATGCATTGTGATGTTGACTCTACTTGCCATCTTTTACTGTGGTGTTTGTTGATCTTTTTAGTGTTTGCATACTTGTTTTTTAACATTTAAATATAGCATTTTAATGATGTAAGTCACCTTGGGTCCTTCTTAGGGAAAAGGTTGGATAGATATGTTTTAAACAAATTTAATCAATTGATTAATCAATGACACTTCTGAATGGAATGCACAGTACAATAGCAAGAATTATGCGAGCATAGCAATAATGTTGTTTCCACCCAAAGGATAACAACAGCTTAATATAGAGATGTAGCTGTCCTGAGTTGGGGACATAACAGAAAAGAGACTGGAATTAATCAATTTCAGTGCTACTGTGCTGAAGAAGACATAACTATAATGAAGTCAATGGAAGAACTCAGGAGTTCTTACTCCGCCATCACAGCTCCAAGAGAGATACTAGGCTGCACGTTACAGATAGTGCCTTGCTACCATCCTAATACAGTCACCCCCTGCCATTTCGTGGTTCAGGTACTGTGGTTCCACTACATTGCGGAATCGCAGTACCTGCACCTCAGAGCCGTGTGGGGTGATTGGGTCGCTTCGCGCTGCCCCCCGTGCTCCTCTGAGAAGCCTCGGAGCTGCGCAGGGGGGGCGGCAGCGGGGGGCAATCAGGTCTCTCCGCACCGCCCCCCGCGCTCCTCCGAGAAATTACATATGTTTTTCATCTTAAGGGGCATTCGTCTTATGAGGCATTACTGTATTTTAATATGCTAGTTGTGATCATTTTATGCCAAATCAAATTGTCCATAGTTATATTTTATGTTTCTAAAGTAACAGAATGACTTCAAGCTGTAAAAGGGGGATGATAATGTATTTTTTCCCCCCAAGCTTCAAAATTTCTGGAAATTTTACATCTCTACCCCAAACACACAACATCATCAGTAGAAGAGGATGCAGGCATATAAACATGGCGTTGTGACTCTGCACTTGCAGTAAAGTCTGTCACACAGAAGTAAAAGGGTTGGAAAGTGATTTGAAGGAAAGGTGGGTCCTGGCATCACCCTTCAGGTCCCGCAACATTCAGGTCAAGTTCTACTGTGCATCCATAAAGGCACTGGGGAAATGTCTAGAGCTTTTCATTTCTTGAGGGGAAGAGCTAGGCTTGTGAAGAAGCTGAACAAACTGAAGTTGCTGACCACTCTTCAGCAGTTTTCTTTGGATGTGAGAGGGACAAGAGAGCTCAGTGACAGAGCATGGACTTTGTGTGCAGGAAGTCCCAGATTTGGTCCTATGTACTTCCAGGACTGGGGAAGACCCTAGCCAGAAACCATTAACTGCCACTGCCAATCCATGCTGAAAATTCTAGACTAGGAGGCCTAACTTAATCAAAGACTTCTTCCCTTTCTCCTGTTGACTGATTAACTTCATTATCTGCATTGAGGAGCTCATTCTGCAATAATAGCTATGAGTAGAAAATGAGATTTTCCTAAAGGCAGAGATGCGGACTGTGTAGATGTCTACATGTTCTTGGACTGCAACTCCTACAATCCATCATCCTTGGCTGTGCTGTGATGATGTCAGACTCTAGAGCATTAATGGCAAACCTTTTAGAGACCAAGTGCCCAAACTGCTATTCAAAACCCACTTATTTTTTTTGCAAATACAGCAATTTAACTTGAATAGAGTGGTACCTCAGGTTACAAATGCTTCAGGTGCTACCCTTCCAGAAAGCAAGGATTGAAGAGCAGGCTTTTGAATTTCCTGTGTCTATAAGTGAGGGTGCTGTCCACGGAAGATTAAAAAACCTGCTCTTTGAGAGGCAGATAGGGTGCTACACTGTTGGGAAAGCCAGGGGGACTGGCAGTGGCTTGTAGGCTCGTTCGTAGCCCCAGTTTACTCTCCAGCCACGCCATTCGGAGCATCCCAAAAGCAGTATAACTGGAGAGTAAACTGGGGCTACAAAGGAGCCCATAAGCCACAGCCTCCCCTTTGCCCAGCTCTCTGCATGGAGCACAGTAGCGTGCTCCGAGCAGAGGGGGAAAGTGCCGTGGCTGTGAGGGGATGATGTTGCACAGAAACAGCTCCACATGCCACCTTTGGCACCCTTGCCACAGGTTCACCAACACCTGTCTAGAGGACGACACATTCCCCACTCCCCAGTCTAAAGGTCACTGGCAAATTTGTGACTGTTCTCTTGGAACCAAAGACTTCACTCAAATGTTTTGCTACACCTGCTCAATAAATGTTTCTGCTTCTACTCTCGTAAGGTGGCACCTGGATTTGGTTCTCAACCTAGTGCTGTTTGACCAATTAGACGAGAAAGAATATCTCTGGCATTCTTTCAATATATCTTTAAAGCAAAAGAAGCTTGCAACTATGGTCACGGTCTTCTGTTTGTCTCTTCTCCATTTGCCTTCTCTTCCCGGAAGCAGACCTGCCTATTTGGTGAATGCTGTCTGGGTTCAGCAGCATTGCATTAGCACAGGAAATGCCTAGTAGGAAAAAAGATCTGATAGCCTAAACAGATCCTTTCCACTACTTTTTCTATTTTGTATTTAAACCCTTGAGCTTACTCCCAAGTAAGTATTTTACAATGCTCCCTTCCCCACCAAGAAATGATATAGCTATAGCATTTAACTCAGGATTGATTAGTTTCAGCATATGTTATTTAAAAACCTGTTAAAGTATATAACCCTATCGTGCAGATAGGGATTTGTTATGTTCAAGGAAATATAAATGTCTAGCAGAAATTAGCAGCGTTGTGGAAGAATAAATGCAGTTAGTGTTTATGGAGCTAGGAGACAAATGAACAAGGCAATAGAACTTAGTTCAAAACTTATATTACATATGTACACATGACAAAGAATAAAATACAACAACAATATACAAAGGACGGCATATAGAGAAGATACAACAGAGTGTGGGGAAAGCCTCTTCCCTTAGGCAGCCCCACTTTACATTGGTTTGCCTATTACTTTTATACATACAGCTACCTGCTGTAGCCCAATCAGATCCTTGATGAAGTGAGGTGATCAAACTATTCCACCTGGCACTAGTCATCCTGACCTTACAGGCTCATTATTCTTTGCACCTGTGTCCTAGACCTAATACACATTCTAGTCTAGCTCATGAAATGGCACAATTTACAGAATCCATTTTGTAATCTGTTAAATACATATTACAGACATTCTGTCAAAACTACAGTCCTTGACAGAATCCCTAGCCTGAATCAGAGATGGCTTCATTCTGAAATAAATTGTTTAAACTGGGTGGGGAGGGGGACAACTGTAAAAAAATTAGCAAACTGGTGGAGCCAGACACATGATCAGGAATGTGACTGGCACGTCATTAATTAGCTGCAGTTCACTGACAAAAAGTACATGATATTAAAAGAATTCTGGCTAACCTTTTACTCATAAGTAGTGAAGATGAGAATTCTATACGTTTAAGCAAGCCGTTATTAACTTCTACCAAGCTAATGTTAGTACAGCAGTCAGGCTGTATATATGATATAAAATGGTAAAGGTAAAGGTTCCCCCTGCACATTCGTGCTAGTGGTGTCTGACTCTAGGGGCAGTGCTCATCTCCATATTTAGGCCAAAGAGCCAGTGTTGTGCAAGTCCATGGCCATGTGGCTGATATGGCTGCAAGGAAACACTGTTTTACCTTCCCGCTTTTTACAGTGGTACCTATTTATCTACTTGCATTTACATGCTTTCGAATTGCTAGGTTGGCAAGAGCTGGGGTTATCAGTGGGAGCTCGTTCCGCAGCGTGGCACCCAAGATTCGAACCACCGAGCTGCCGACTTTGCAGCCAACAGTTTTCGGAGCCTTAGTCCACTGAGCCACCACGCCCCAGTATATACAATATATTTTCATTTAAAGCACAGCTCAA
Organism: Phrynocephalus guinanensis; assembly: GCA_037367245.1. NCBI lineage: Eukaryota > Metazoa > Chordata > Lepidosauria > Squamata > Agamidae > Phrynocephalus > Phrynocephalus guinanensis. The sequence continues at coordinate 122,854,386 of CM074733.1, forward strand.
AATTATTTTTCTGAGCAGAAACATATACATCTTTTAATTCATCCACCATGACCACTTCACTCCACAGAGGTCATCTAAAAGGTTATTTTAGTTTGAAAGCCTCCTCTCAGGCTATATACACCTCAAGTATTTATAATAATTTGCATGATGGGCAGCACTTCATAATTAATCAATTTTTAATGTAATATATTAAAGTATACGTCACATGCAACTGTAATTGCTTTATATACCTTTTGCAAGGCAGCAATACTAAAGCCATATTTCAGACCATATTTTTTCTCCACACATAACAAAAAAAATCAAATATCATTGTGTTCCTGAAAGCTTTCATGATGCCACTTAATATACAGCCACAGAATGTTACTTCTTGTGAAGCAAAGTACAGAAAAAGCTCTGGAAACAGACATTAAGCTCAACACACCCATGAAGAGTGTCATATTGCAAGTCCTGACATTGTTAGAATAGATCCCAACAACTGCCCTGCTTGTGCCTGCCTTTATTACCAGGGTCCCCGCCCTCCCTGAGCCCTTTTCCTGCTGTATCCAGCCCCAAACTTGAACATGAAAAGCACTGCTCATATCTTGACATCTAAACGGCTTGATTGCTGCCTCAAAATATTAATGCTGCCTGGGAAGAAATGGGCTTTCTACATTCCTTCTTTACCCTCTTCTGTAAACATATTCTTTGTGCAGTTTAACACTGACACATAAAGGGAAAGGTAGTGCAGAAGAGATGAGCTCAAACGATGAGAGCTTGGGAATGTTTGAATTTAGTACAGAATAAATTCATAGAGTATCACACAGTTATCTCCACATTCAATGGCATCATTGTTACATGAAACACCATCCTATCTTTATACAAAAATAGACCAGGTGATACCTTTTAAGCTACTACTAAAATAACAGATAATCTTGAGTTGCTCTCAAAATAGTAGCAACTGTTTTGTTGTTTTACTAGTAGCCTAAAAGGAATCCCCTGGTCTATTTTTGTATTTGGTTTTTGTGATGATCATGGCTCTCCAACTTGTTTTGCTTCCATTGGGAAACCTATTCTTGTATGCTTGGCCCTGCAAGTCAAAATCCTACTTCCATCACCACCACATTTGCACTGTGGAACTGCGGGGGGGGGGCACCCTATGGGTCATCAAGTCCAGTCCCTGCCAAAGAGGCACAGTGGAGATTTGAACTCCCAGCCTCTGCCTCTGTAGACAGAGACCTAAGCCACTGAGCTATCCAACAGCTCTATACATCATGCTATCCTCAAAAGGAGAATGTAGTTCACTATGTCTGCTACTGCTACTATTGATGATGATGATGATGATGATGATGATGACGGTGACAACAACAACAACAACAACAACAACAACAACAACAACAACAACAACGCAGTGGCGATGGTGGCGAGAAGAAGACCAGCAAAAAAATCAAGGTACTTGTTCTAACACTTGTTCCCTGCTTCATTCATTATACATAAATTTTAATAGCATCACATCTTGAATTCAATAAACCTATCACTCAATTACCATGTTTAAAGATAATGGAACTGAGAAGTTCTTAACCGTATGATGACAATAAATGCTATTTAAAGAGTTGATTATGGATGCAATCCTATACAAATTTCCCCGGGAGAAAATCCCATACAATTTGATGATACTGAGAAGACATATACAGGATTGTACTGTCAACCAACAGATGTCCAGTATGGTGTGGATAGAGTGTGGGCTAGGATACAGATTAACTGGGTTCAAACCCCCACACCTCCTTAGGAACATAGAACTGGCAGGACTCACTCCTTAAACATCTCATTAACTTTTGCAGCCCTATAAGATGGCACATACTACTGTACAGGGTAGATAAATGTCAATGATTTTTTAAAAATCAGATTTTTTTTTAATTTAAATCGGATTTTTATTTAAATTAGTTTTTTTTAAAATTTAAATGCTTTTTGAGGAAAAATCTCTCTAAACATTGTGGTTTAGTTAAGATACATTATAGTCCAGTGCTGGCAAACCTATGGCACGGGTGCCAAAGGTGGCACTCGGAGCCCTTTCTGTGCACACCCAACATCAACCCTTCACAGCCACCTGTATTCAGGTTAAATCACTGTATTGGAACTTTGTGAAAAATTAGTGGGGTTTTGAATCGCAGTTTGGGCACTCGGTCTCTAAAAGGTTCACCATCACTGTTATAGTTCAAAGGTTATTCATCATCAAATTAGTTTTTAATTCTGTATCATAAGGCTGTATTAATCCATTCATAATGCCATGCTATCCCAGAGGTTTCTGATTATTTGGGGAATTTTTTCTATCTAGAAGATATTATTTTTTTTATTTATTTATTTATTTATTTATTTATTTATTTATTTATTTATTTATTTGATTTTTATACTGCCCATCTAGCCCTAGGGTAGAATATAACATCCCTTCTTCATAGCAAAAAATGTTATAAAATAAACATCAGAATTGAGGAAAGTACCTTAATCGCAATGTTCCCCGGTAATTCTTTGTACACAGAATCACCCCCCTTACCTCTTAAAGTGCTACGTTTCAAGTAGTTCAATGAATAGAAGGTTGCTTGGAATGGAATAGGTCTGCACAAGGAGCACAGTTTGAGGAGGGAGGGGCAAAGAATAAAATGAAAGTGAAACTTTTTGAGCACAGCACTCCACATTTTGAGATGTTCATGTGTATAGTAGTAGCCTGAGGGTTATCATTCTCACTCTCTTCCTTGAGGAGAAAACCCTGTAATGGCAGCAGGCCGTAAAAGATACCCAGTTTGGGAATACAGTGGTACCTTGTATAAAGGAATTAATTCGTTCCAAATGAAATTATGTTAAGCAAAATTTCCTTTATACAAATTCCCAAAGGAATGCATTGAAAATGGAGTAATCCTATTTTTATGTTGTACGGATTTTCCCCATAGGCGATTATGTTAAGCAATTTCCCCCTATCTCTGGAATTTCTTATGTTGTACAGATTTTATGTTATACAAGGGTCCACTGTATCTAGACCGTCAGTCTAAGTTTTTTAAAAGATATTTTAACCACATCCTTTAACAAACATGGATGTTTAAGCAAATACAAGTATACATAATGCTATATGATGTTATTGTTTTGCTTAAATAAAACTATTTAAATTGTTATTATTAAGGTAATGATTATTTTTCTCCTTCCAGTAAAGTACAACAGAACAGTTGTCCAAATTTGAATGATTAACCTATTAAACTGGAGATAGTTCACCTTGCAATAATTTCACAATTATCTATCTATACACTGTATTTCTAATGGTATATAACCACCAAATTGGTAATTTTCTGACATAACTGTAAAACTAATCTGAAAAGTTATTATTTTAAAAATGAAAACTTCATCTGGTTGTAAATATTAAGATGAAAACAACTCCAGCAAAAATGAGTCTTTATGTAGAAAATCATGATTTCAATCGAGCCTTACCGACTAGTGATTTAAATTGTGATTTAAATCAAATCCACCCTGCTACTGTAAATCACACACATTATGAAGCCAATGGGAAGCAGTTCCGAATCTACTGAGACAGTATCAACCCCAGAAGATGGATTTGCCAGGAGTTATTTCTTAGATGTAAGGTCCTTGGCAAGATGGGGAAAAAAAGACAGGCAGTTTCTAAGTTGAGGCTCGGAGCTTGGATGTTATGGGCTGCAGGAGAACCTGCCGTTCAAGACTCAAAGAGATGGCACAGTTGTCTAATTTTGCAAATGTGTCACGTATATGTATAAATAACAACTGCAGCTGTATAGGAAAGAGGGGCTAAAATGCATCCAGGTGTGGTAACTGGGAGGGGTTGGGTAGGGAAAGAGAAGAATACATGCCCTTCCGACAGAAGCACAAGAAATGAAGGGAGGCTGAAACTGTCATTCTGAATCTTCTTGCCTGCAGCTGCTCCACAGCTGCCAACTGATTTAAAAATCTGCTGCAGGCGCATTAAAAGAAGAAGGGCTGAGTAATATTCTTATTTATGAATAAGGAACGAATGCCTTTGTTTGCATTTCTGTGTAATTGTCTTCCAATTAAAAAAGACCACCCGAGAGCACCTTTGATGGCATACTGTACATAAAAGCATTCTGAGACTAACTTTACTTAAAGCAGTGTTGGTGAATCTATGGTACGGGAGCCAAAGGTGGCACACGGAGCTCTTTCTGTGGCCATGCAATATCACCCGCTCACAGCACTTCCCCCTCCACTCAAACTATGCCCCTGTCCTCCGTGTAGAGAGCCGGGCAAAGGGGAGGCAGCAATTTGTGGGTTCATTTGTCGCCCAAGTTTACTTTCCAGCCACACCGCTCTGCCCATCCCAAAAGCAGTGTGGCTGGAGAGTAAACTGGGGCTGTGAAGAGCCCACAAACTGCTGCCTCCCCTTCACCTGGCTCTCTGCTTGGAGCCATGTTGGTAGTCTCAAAACCTGAATACAGTGGTACCCTTTGGGCAAACGAGGTTCAAAGAGCAGCTTTTTGAATTTCTCATGGCCACAGTGAGGGTGCTGTGGCTGCAGGAAATTCAAAAGCCTGCTCTTCGATCATTGCTCTCCTGAAGGGTAATACCCAAAGCATTTGTACCCTCAGGGCACCACTGTACCGTATTCAGGTTAAATTGACGTATTGGCACTTTGTGAAAAATATGTGGGTTTTGAAATGCAGTTTGGGTGCTCAAGTCTCAAAAAGGCTCACCATCACTGACTTAAGACCTTTAAAGTACAGTGTGTGTGTGTGTGTGTGTGTGTGTGTGTGTGTTGTGTCATTACAGTCGTGACCGACTCTTTGTGACCCCCACCATCCATGGAGTTTTCTTGGCAGGAATACTGGAGTGGTTTGCCAGTTCCTACTCCAGGCGCCTACAGCACCTGGTACTCCCTGGTGGTCCCTCATCCAAGTACTAACCAGGGCCGACCCTGCTTAGCTTCCGAAATCAGGCAAGATCAGATGTGCTTAGGGCATCTAGGCAGTGCTTTAAAGTAGAGTAATGCAATCTTATTCAGACATAATGCTCACTGATTTAAATGGGTTTTGTTCTCATGTTCATGTGCTTATGACTAGCGTCTTACTTTTCCTCCTCACTCCCACCCAGAAGTTCAATCGATTTGTGGTCCATGCATTCTGGAGCTGCTGAAAGAGTGAATCAACAGATTCTCTCTCCTGCTGTTTCAGGAAGATAACTAGAAAGTTTGCATTTGTGATTTTGACTGTGACTCAGCTGGAATTGTGGCTCTTCTAAAAGCACAAAATCCAGTTCAGAAGAGAGCTTGATCAAGTTATATTCCTGGGCTGCAGCTTCCAGGATCCTCCCGCCAGCATATCCAGGATTTAAAATCTCCTGCGTACATTTTCCAAATTCCAAATTCCGGCCCCTGATAACAGCAGACGAACCCAGGGAGACTACCTAAGTATTTCTAGTGAGCCCATGGCAGAGATGAGACTGCCTCAAAGATTTCCACCTGTCCTCTTAATGACCTCACACAGATGCTGCAGCCTCAACAATACTCATTCCTGAGGGTCTTCAACAAAGAATAATACGGGGTTTGGGGGGGGGGACAAACCAAATCCCCCCTCTCTCATACACCCCACTCCTAGCATAAAACCATGGTTAACACTGGTTTTAGCTGCTTATAAATTGCCCATAATAGTGTTTCAGCACGAATGATGTGTTATAGAAATTGAAGTAGTACACACATTGTCCAAATTCATGATGTCCATTTATAGGGCAATCCTGTGTATGCCTATGCACAGGAGATCAGGTCGAATTCAATGGAATTCATTCCTATGTATGAATTGCATTGCTTCCTTTATTGTATTTGGTGTTTCACCTAAGGACGTTCACACAAGGTGCTCACAAGACAAAGGGGGTCAAAGGTGCATTTTAGCATCATCTG